>OZ020189.1:118745148-120044717 GCA_963971165.1 Philopedon plagiatum
TAGGAAACTGACATCTAAAAGAAAATTGCCAAAGGTAAAACGATTCGGCATTAGTGAGGAATAAAACATCAGAAAAATTTATTTTCATCTTGTTAATGCGAATTATTTTGTGAGTACAATTTGATCCAAGTTAAAATAAAAATAATACATTTTATTATAAAATAATAACGAAGGCAAAAGAAGTACAGTAAAAAAGTGTAACAAATATAATGACGGTTTTATACACTAGACAGGTACATGAAAATATTACGCAAAACATGAAATAATTAGTTTTATTTTTTGACCACAACTGATGTATATATATATATATATATATATATATATATATATATATATATATATATATATATATATATATATATATATATATATATATATATAGTGGCGCGAGCCACTACATCTTACCCATCCTTTCCGATCATTTTGGATATAAGGACTCTCTTTGATTCTGGTCAAATCGTGGTCTGTTCTTCAGCCACCCTGGGTGTAAGCCTGCCCGCTGATGGGTAAGGGCCCAGAAATCGATAGCAGGAGGTCACCCAGACCAGAATCAAAGATAGTCCTCATTATTTTTATTTTTCATTCACGGCCTTTTCGCTGCACTAGCGAAGAAGTAAATCTTCGCATTTACATTTATTATATATATATATATATATATATATATATATATATATATATATATATATATATATATATATATATATATATATATATATATATATATATATATATATATTATAATAATCATGTTAGGGAGTAATATATCACAAAACTAAGAATAGGTAAAAATCGTATTGTGAGCTATAAAAATATTTATGGGTGAGTACCACGACAGTGGGTTGTGTTGAAACTATTGTTGTCCGGTATAAAGAATGTAATTTTCAGAAAATAATGCATTAAATGAATATAGTACCACCAAAACTCTGGTTTGTTGAACCATTAAACAAAGCTTCTTTATTGCATTATTTCAACTTTTTAACGTTGGGATGTATAATACATAAATAATATAAATTATAGAAATACACTAGTTGTCATAATTTATACAGTGATTTATAGTCGATACTCGTATGAGTGTTTATTCTTTTTTCATCATCGTCTTTTGTCTTTATTTAAACACAATTTTTTAAAGCACTCTGATTTTATTTGAGCGCTCACGAAAATGTGTTTCGTGGTAAAACTATCATAAGTTTATTTTTATTTCAGCAAAATTGACAAAATATACTAAAATAGCATTCCCTGATATTTTCAGTTTTGTGACTAGAATTTGACACGCAACAAACGAAACTGGCACCCAGGAAAGTAATTTTTGCTTCATATTGCTTTTGCTTCATGAAGATTACAAAAAAAAGCAAAGAAACATTGCCGGATAACGCAGAAATATAATTATTTTATTTACTAGATATACATCATAAATATCCACGAAAGTGACGGAGCAGCGGGATAAAGCAAAAAAAATTGATTGTTTCTGTAAAAAAATTATTGTAAAAATCCCAACAAGCATACTTACTTTCAGCAAAAATGAGAATAAATAATATGAAACCGTGATATCACTTTCATATACACACATTTTACCAGTAGTTACATGGTATCACGAAACGCGTTATTTCTTAGAGACAGAATTTAAGAAAAAACAATTTTAATTCTTTGAAAACAGGTCCTATAAACAAAATTCTAAACATCCTTGAAGACCTAAATATAGTAAACATTATTAAAACTTTTTTTAGGAGAAATCTCAAGTTCAAGTTCAATTCAAGTTTAGATGTTGGCACGTTGGCAGCTTTGTTACTTAAAATACAACAAACAAGGGTGCGTTTGGATTTGTGCATTGCTTTCAACGTAACATTTTTTTCTGTTTATATTAAGTAATTGGATTGTAAAATAGCTCTAAAACAATAACCCTAAGTAGCCAAACATTTGGAGTTTTTACATTATAAATTATTAACATTCATAGTTTATCCTTTTGTTTTTAAGATTGCCGCCCATCAAATTCCACGAAGATAGCGGCTGCTGATAACACAAATTCTAGTACCGAACCCAGTAAAAAGTAAATTAAATAAAATTAAAAGTGATTTATTTAGCTAAAAGCTATTTACAAAAATTTATAATTTTAAATATTCTATTATACATTTTCTAACGTATTCTATTTAAATTTGATGAAATTCAAATTTTTAATCTATTTTTAAGCTTTACTAAACCATAGTTTTTAAAAAACATTATTTAGGCTGTTGTTTAGGAAGTATGATAAGAGTTAAATACTAATTTCCTTGAATTTACACTAATAGATATTTTCGCGGAGACAATCCTGAACTAGTTCGGGTACGTTACGCATGCGCATATTTTGGATATTTTGAGGACATGCCCGGCTAAAATTTTAATATCTCGTCTTTGCTAAATAAAGTGTAGCAAGTGTATTTATGAACTTTTAAGTTTATTATAGAACTTATTTCATTGTAGAATTGAAAAAATCAAGGAAAATGCCTGAATGTGTGGCGCGGTATTTCAGATAACGAACTGATAGTCCCATTTTTCTTCCGAGGCAATATAGCGTTGAATATTGAGCTTCAATTTTTGAGAAATCAGCTGTTTGGCTTTGTTCATGGCCTTCCTCTTAATATTAGAAATAATTTATGGTATAATGGTGTGCACTGCCATAGTTCCCGAGCTATTAACGAGTATCTTCAGGGAATGTTCCATGGGCGTTGGATAGAAATATTTTCAGAAAATCATTGGTCGGCGAAGTCGCCGGATCTGAACCCACTCGATTACTTTCTTTGGGGATATTTAAAGGAAACAATGTATTCCCGACACCTTGGAAAGAGTAATAACCCAATGTGCTCTAGAAATTCCTCAAGTTGTTTTGAGAAAAGCTTTTTCAAAATTCCAAGTTAACAATAAAACGTATCGAAAAGGAAGGTGGCTATAATATTGAAGTTGAAGTAAATTTATTCTTTCTTAATAAGTAGTACATTTTTTCATATAACTTATAATTTTTTTTCATAGGTGGCAGTGATTTCGTATGTCGAGAGAAAAAATGATCCAAATAATTATTTAAAATAATTTTTCTTTGTATCTTGCTAAATAAGGGAACTTTATTCTTGGGTATATTTTACGTTTTTCTCGCTACCCTGTATACTATGGGTATTTTTAGATTTTTTCCATAAGGATTCTTAGTTTATTAAGATGCATAATTTTTCTACACCAAAGTGATTTTTTTTCAAATTTCCGTAAAAATTTCTCCAATATGGCAATAACCCCATGGAACACGCTGTACATATCATAGTACTGTAGTTATTTTTAATAATTGGTATCAAATGCCAATCCCGCTGTGTTTTACAACCTTTTTGTTTATATAAATTTGATAAAAACGGCCTAGTTCCTTTTTGTTACAACAAGTACACACAAGTTAATCACAACAATCAAACAATACTCAAAATAATCAACAGAATAATCAAACTCAAACAACTTTATTCTATCAATTTATTTTCCTTTTGCCTGTTTGTCCGTCGAGATAAATTAAGTTTGCTGTTAAGTGTTTTAAAACTGTTTCAATAGATTATGTTACTCTTTTTAGAAGATAGTCACGTGATCTGCTACACAAGTTTTAACGACCTTAACTTTATTATATTTTTATAACAAAAAGAAATTTAAAATTCGGCTTATGTAAGGTATTGGTTAAGTCAATGTAAATAAAAGAAAATTTTTAATTTTAAAAAGTAAAATGTATCAAAACTTACGATATATCATCAAAATCCGCTTTAAGCACATCTTTATTACCGTATATTACTACACCTTGCTTTAAGGGATATTTTTGAAAATTCTTTCTTCGATCGGCAAATGGCACTTTTTGCAAAGTACTGTTAAGTCCACTTTTTTTGGTCCAAGTTCCATAATGTTCAGTAACTAAAAATAAATTCGAGACTCAAACGTTCATTTAGAAAGTAAATAATGAATTTTCAAAAATAATCCAAAAAATTCTCATACTATTCAGAACGTCGAAACCAAAAGTATGCAGGAGTCTCATTAAAAAATTAAAAGTTGGGTTCTCTTCCGGTCAAATCGAAATTAACTAAAAGGCGCTTGTTAGACCAAGAAATGTAGGTTTATATAAAGTGGTCTCATTATAAAATTAAACTGCGGCTGTTCTTTTACTATTTACCATCAACAGAAAGAATAAGTGAAAGAATTGATTAAATTTGTGAAGAAAAATCTAGATTTAAATTGATTAAACCTAATACAACTAAAAATCAATTACTAAACAAACATTCCATTTTACATTTAGTAATTTAACTAACTACTTTTTCTACTCCTGTTATAGAAAATTGACATTTCGAGCATAGGTTTCTAGATCGAAACTTCATCTTTTTTTAGCGTAGGTTTCAGCGTTTCCATAACAATTTACTTTCGGTTCGAGAAACTTTCGTTTCGATTTACTTTTACTTCTACACATACCTATTATAAAAAGAGTTAGTTTAGCAGAACTTAAAAAAACTTTATTTAAAAACACATCGATATTATGCAAAGTAGGGAAAATTGATATTGACCGTGCAACTTGTGCAATTTGTCATAACCACTGAATTTAGGAAAAAAAGGGTAATTAAAAAATGTATTGTTTTTAGTCCACAGTCGTAGAAAAAATAGTGTGTAAAGTAACAATCAAGTAAGAAAAAGCCACGAGCGTCATAGGCATGAAGACATCACGCATGCTCTGTCTCGTTTGAAAATATTACTGGCTTAGTTGCTCGATATCGATATATCAGTGTTCCTTTAAATAAGGCTTTTTTAATTAAATAATTATTGGATCACAAATAATTGCAAAAATTAAAACTAATGATTCAATGATCATGTGGATTTATTATTTATTACTTTATGTACAGCGGGATCCAGAAAGTTCGCGTCATACGGAAAAAAATAATTTCTTATATTTAAGATAATTTTGGGGATCCTTGATAAAAGGTCTTGCACGCATAAAAAACGTTTTTAACGTTATCGCCAGACATCGGAATTTTCGGGGCACGAATACAAGTAAAACACTTATTGACCATATTCTACATTTGGCAACATCGGAGAGACACTCGAAATGCATCTCTTAGCATGTTGATTGGACGGATTTTATTTCGATTCTGATTTGGCCAAAGTGAACATCTTGCAGCGTTGCCGGTTCATTCAGCATCACTATTTTTATTATAAGAATAAAGAATAAGCCATAATATGCTTCTGATTTTGCAAGAGATGAGAGAGAAGGAAATAAGCGCAGTCTCTGTCAGTTATGACGCTCGCGCCTTTTTCTTGCCTGATTCTTACTATACACCACTTTTCGAAAGTGCACCATCGCAGCTCTCGACCGCATCTAGAGTGGCGAACTTGGTGTTCGCATTGAAAAGCACTGCTTTCGAAATTGAGTATACAAATAACTACTACTGTTCTTCGATATTACTCTGGGCGCGCGGTTTAAGTCAACGTAGACTCGTAAGTTCCTGAATGTCATTGACTACCTTAAGGCTTTTAAAATTCCTTATTGGTATGTGACAAAAAAAATTATTTGTTAGCCAGCGTTAGATATAGTCGTGCTATAATAGTGTTAGATAATAATGCATTTAAAACCTAATGGCCTTCAACAACATTAAAATTATTTTTTTTTATCAAAATTAGGGATGTTTGGCCTGTACATTGATCCATTTACCGCCGGCGCCCGATGACAGGTGTGAATTTGCCTGTCTCGCTGCATGGATTTTTTAAATCCGTAGTTTTATGGGCATTGAAAGCGGCACAAATTCAATTTTGAGTGAACGAACTACGTGACTGACAATTTCATAGTTTTATAGCAAAAACTAAAAAACCAAGTTGTATCACTCAGTATTTTGGCTCTTTTACGCAAACTTTATTTACTTATGCTATTTATTGCATATTTTATCTAATCGAAACACTTTTAAAAAATTGTCTTGTTGGATATTTTTAATGACAGTTTGGTCTTGCAATGAATTCAAGAAAATTTGGCACATTTTTTAAGCTCATTTATCCAAACACTCCATTAGTGTTGGGAATAATCGAATGAATTAAATAATCGAAATATTAGCTCTCGAATGATTTTAATAATCGAATGATCATTCGAAATAATCATTCGAATCAAAAAATACAGCAAATAAAACTACACAAAAATCATCTCTTGAATTTTTTTTGCTTGGATTGGCCGTTTTCGATAAAAACAAAAAAATATAAAGTTATACATAACATTATTTATTAGGATAATTTGTTAAAAAAACAAAAAAGTAAGAGATCCATGAAAACAAAAACACTTCTTTAAACAAATTAGCATGACTCCCATTTATGCATTAAAAATTGTAACCAAATTTCAACTTTATACTAATTTGCGTCCTCTAGTTATTTAGGAAAAACCTTTTACAAAAATTCAACACCCTGTGTATTAAAAACAAAGTCTTTTAGGACCTATGGACCTATGTTTTGTCTTAAAATTAAGTATGGAATAATACCCTCAAGTTTGGCCACATACTTTACTAACACCCTGTATATATCATAAAAACATGCAATAACACTATGCGTTGTCGAGAGATGAAATAATGCTCGATCGATATCGAAGGATCATTCGAAATAAACAATCATTCGAATAAAAAAATCATCCGAGACCCAGACAATATTAAAAACATGCTATGCGTTGTCGAGAGATGAAATAATGCTCGATCGATATCGAAGGATCATTCGAAATAAATAATCATTCGAATGAAAAACACATCCGAGACAATCGCATCGTAACGCAACGTCGAGTGCCGAGTCGGCGACGGCATCATTTCGTATTTCGTCTCGTCATTCGAAGCGGCGAAAGGCGATTATTATTATATTATAATCTCTCGGCTAAATCATTCGAATGATCGCGCTGACTTCTCGAGATATCTCGAGTGATTTGAATAATCGAATGATCGATTATTTTTCATTCGAGATATCCCATCGCTACACTCCATACATTTTGTGCACGTCTTGTGTAGTATACTCATGCTTTTAAAATATTTTAGAACTTTTATAACTTACCTACATGCCCATCATTTCTAATTTTGTAGATTGTAGAAAGTACCACTTCACTTCCATTAAACTTAGCCAATATAACTTCACTCATAGGTAATATATTAAAAGCTTTACTAATAGTAATGTAGAAATCATAGTCAGTGCTAGAAATTAACAGCAAGTGCTTGTATGGCAAACGAAACATATTTTTTTCATTTACCTAAAAAAAGTATATCTTCTTGTATTAATACTAAGCATATAATTGCTACCAGATTATTTATTTCCAGTACTAAAGATTACATATGAAGATTAAAAGAAAAACGACAAACAATATCGTTCCCGACACCGGAGGTGTGTTGTTCCCTTGGTTTGAACTTTACTTTTTATGTTGCAGCCATACGTGCAAATATCAGCTTTTTTTTTGTTAGTGCAAGTTAGAAAAGAAGCAGTTGTAATTGGCATGCTTGTAGAAGGAAAAAACTAAAAAACCTTAGGATAGAAGATATGCATGACGGAGGGCTTGTATTTACAACTGGTATACCCAATAACTTTTTATTATTCCTGGGGACATTAAAGGACTAAATATGGTAAAACTTGTTCGAAATTATGTACCAGTGCGACCCAGCAATACCGAATATTGTCATTTTTTTCTTCTATCCGTTAGAAATAACAAATGTACAAAGCATATTTCTGCGTTTCTAAGCTTGCCTCGTCCCGAAGAATATATAGGCCACAGAAGGTATTCGGCATATTTGCTAGCGGATTTCGGTATAGATCTTCTCACTGTGAAATACTATGGTGACTGGAAAAGCAGTACTGTTGCTAAAGTATACATATATTAAGAAGTCCCATGAAAACAAGAAAAATATTTCGGCAGCTATTCTTGGAGAAAAATCATCAATGTTGCTGTTTGTTTACGGCAAGAAACCGAAAATGTTCAAGTAAATTATCAAACCAATGCAACCATTTCGACACCGATAAACCATATCACGTTATCTAATTCCAATAATTGCGTTATAAAGTTTAGTCAGTAACTTTGTTACTGATTTCAAGGAAATATTTTTTACTTAGGTAATTTTATTTTTTAATCATTATAATTTTGGTACTATAATGATACAAAATTGTAGAACATTATATTGACACTGCAAATGATGTCTATGATGACGTCACTTTGACAGGTCAGAACATTTGTTTTGTTAATTTCGATAAAACATTAAATCAAAAAGGTTTTAAATTATTAATAATACTTAATGTAAATTTGTTACTTCGAAGATTAGCTTAAACCAAAGATATATGTGCAACTAGATATTTTACTGAGAGGACAGCGTTGTAGCGCCCTCAGTAAATTAGGTTTGTGTGATCTATAGTAGGCGGCGCGAGATGTTACAAATCGGTTTGTGTGATCACTAGTAGATGGCGATGTATCGACACACCAAATTGATTTGTAGCAAGTTACTGGAAACCCTGATAGAAGGCGCCTGCAGTTAGTAGTGCAAACGCTTTCTAATAGATAGTGGCGTGTTAACCAAAGAACTGTTCAGGTTCTATGCGTTCATAATCAACGACTGACCAATGAAACCCAATCAAACCTAATAAAACCCAATCAACTTGCAAATGCCAGAAGGTTAGATGAAAACTATAGTAATTGGTGAATGAGCTGAATAAACAATGTTCTAAAATACCTGCATCTGCAAGTTGACTTGCAGAGCTTCTGTAATCTAACTGTTATACGATATTTAATGTGAATTGTGCAGTGCATTACTTCTTTCTGTCTTAACCTTCTGGGTTTCAAACAAAAGACTTTTTTTACTAATAAAACAAGATACAAAATAAAATAAAACAAAACAGATAAAAATGTCCAAAAGAAAAATTAATGTTTTAAAAATCCCTAAATCAAAGTGGTTTAACACAAGGCAAAGTTAATATTTCAAATTTAAATATTTCCTAATTTGTTTTTCCTTTATCGAATATAAATTACTGGACATTATAAATTTTTAAATGTTTTGAATATTGAAAGATATTATTTTTTATTCATGTACCTAAATCTGTTTAAGGCTTATAAATATACTGTTGTCAACACTTTGAGGAAACGTCAATGACCAAGGCAACTGGATTACAACTTAATCTATGTACCTAAATATTATTTGAATACATGAGATGTATTCGCAAGATAACTTATTTTGAGAAAAGTGTTTATAGCAAACTAGCAAACCTGAACAGTACTAAGACAACAATACTGTTCAGGCTAATCTGAACCCGCCAGTAAAAGTAATAAACTTATTACTATTATTTACAAAATACTTTATACTACTCGGTATTTCTTGTGATTTCAAATTGTGAACCAATGTGGATTTTCTCAAAAAAATATATATGTCTCCGAAATACAAGAATAAGAAATAATAAAAATGTTCAATGCGTTATTATTTAAATAATGTCTGTAGGATTGTGGCGGATTCATATTTAAAAGATTTATTATTTGGGTGTTATGCCACTCTACTGTCAAGGAAAATTAATATTTTAAGAAAATAATAAAAGTCACTGCGTTTAATACAAAAAATAAATCCTGAAAAAAGAAATACTATACACTGTCAGTGACTTTTAATTATAAAAAGTATGCCTGACCCTAATCTATCTGTAGTGTAGTATATATTCGGTCTAAAACTTAATCTGAATAAAATAATTTTTCTGAAGTTTGGAGACCTAATATCTAGATATTATTTATAATACAATATACTATAAATTTGCGATTTTTCACAATTCCACTCCAAGAATAATTATTTATTACATTACAATAAAGATTGACTTACATTAGCCGGCGAAATGTTTAGCATAGGAATGCTGTTCGGCGATTTTTTTTTCTAACCGCCGCGCCGCCGGCGCCGCGCATTTGTTGTTTAGATATTGTTAGGGAGATATATAACGGCTACCTCTTTACTGCAATCTAAGTGTGGTAAATTTATAATACATTTAACTATAAGTCCTGCTACAATATCCCCCATCCCCAATGTATGGCTTGGTAAATATAAAAAGAAGCCCCTTCTACTTTAAAAGCGTCACATATGTCATAGACGTTTTTAAATCGAAAGGAGTGCCTTTTTTTTTTCTTAGAATTACCTACTACGTAGTAGTTTTAAGTCGGCTCCACATATTCGGGTATTTGCAAAATACACGAACATTTGTTGTATGTACAAATTCACCATCCTCATATTTGCCAACTATTTAATTGGTCGTCTGGATTGGGAGCCACAAATATTCACACAATCAGTTAGAGGGAAGCGCAAAATGAAGACGCTTCAGTGGTTGCTTGCAAGACACTGCCGGAATCTAACCATCAAAGATTCTTTCTTTTTTTTTAAGTTCTGGGACAAACCAATATCTGCCTAATTTGTGTTGAATTCTATTCCAAGCGTCAACGAATTTGTTCCTGTTCTTATGAAGTGAATGAGACGCATTCCAAATTACAGTGTCATTTTCATAAAGAATTAAAAATTCTATTGTCGTTTCTTTTGATCACTCCATTTTCGACGCACTAAACGTAGAACGCAATAAATCTGACTAATTGATCGCGCACGAAGATGTGAATCAGCCAGAGCTATGATTGTTTTGTAAATATTTGCGCCTTTGATTTGTGTTTATTTACCAACTTCGAGCGGGAAATATTTATATTTGCCGAATATACCCTTCTGCGCGAGTATTTGTCTTTAAACCCCATCCACATATTCGCCTATTTGCTAAACACATAAATATTTGTCACAAATTCCCGAATATGTGGAGCCGGCTTTAGTCATTGTAGTACTCGTTGTACTCTTTCCATAATTTCAGTTTTATTTACAGAATATAAAAAGACATTTTTGAACTGGAGGTTTGTATTTTTTAAATAACAAACTACTTCACACGTGGAAGAGTACTTTACTTGCCCTTTTTTTTCTATGTTTGTCACAAACCTTAAAAATAAACTCACAGTACAAAGCTTATTGTGGAGCAAACATGAAAATGCCGATAAATCCCTATTTATTGCTTGTGAGATATTGCCAAAAAACTTCTAAAGCCTGTTATAACTGGATTACGCTGTTTATAGATCGTATAATATATACTGAAACTTTTGTAATTATACTTTTTTATTTTTTATATTTTGAATTTATTGGTTTTTGCATTAAAATCTGAATTTTATCGATTCTTGCTTGAATTTGCGATTCTGAAGTAACTGTAAAAGGCTTTTCCTATTTCACTTTAACTACTTTACCTTATCCTTCACTATCATATAAGATTAAAACTTGTTGTAGATGGATCAGTGCCCTATTGTAAGGTTTCCTCTAAATACGTCAAGACATTTAGATGTGCTTTAACAATAACCAGACAGATATATTTTTTCATTTATATATTAGTTACACTTGAAAATTCCTTGAAAATATACCCCCACCCTTTGGGTTCAAATTTTGAAAAGCCACGCCTTATCCCTTTCTTTGCACCTAAACATCATGCGAAATTTCAACGATTTAGTCCTAGTAGTTAAGGAGGTCCGATGTCGTCAGGTGAGTACATTTCAAAATAATTTGTTTTATTTACCACTGAAAATCAAAAAGTAGCAGTAGTTGGCGACAAATAAACAAGCCATGTTTTCAAAATACCAGTCTCGGCGTCTTTATATTACTGTAAACGCTAACAGATAAATACTAATAATTAAACAGATGAATTTTTTATTTATTTGAAAATACCCGATCATTAGTCTACAACTAAACAGAGTTGGAAATGTGGCGATAGTGAAAAACGCTAATAGAATTCTATAGTAGAAAGCAATAGTAGATTTCTATAACGACGCAGTCCCACTGCAGTTGCAAAACATTTCTATTTCCTAATTAAGAAGTGTAGATAACTGGTATTATCAGAATGACTAACCTCTCTCAAATATTGAGATATATTACAGAACTGAGCATCAGCTGCAAGCCACTGAAAATTCATTCGTTGCATGGCACTGACTTGTTTAACAAAATAAAATTTTCGAAAATAGTCATCTTTATGATCCTTTGCGAAAGACCTACGGTTTTCTATACAAAAAAATGTTAGTACAGATTCCACAGATATTTGCCTTACAGAATATGGAACAAAAATACTGGCACCTATTGCAACAATAGATACTTTATATCGAAATATTGCAATTTAGCTTAATGTACTTATTGTGAAAATTGATAAAAAAATTATATACCCTCAAAATTTGTATACTGGGATGAAAAAAAAACAATCCGCTCCCAAGTTTGCAGTAGCGGATAGTGGATGCTATACGTGTGATAATCTTTATACTCTTGAATTTTCTTGGGTATAGATCTATGAAGCGTTCAAATGAAAAATATTTTTTTCTATTTTAGTTTTCCATCAAAGCTGTTTCGATATCGTTTTCAGTATTGAAATAAGGTTTTTATGAAACTGCTTTTATATTTTTTTAAAGCTGGTAATACTTTGTGTAGTCATGTATAAGAACATGATTTGTTAATTTATCAACGCTGCTGTGGTAAATAATTTGATAGTATTACTAACATAAATTTTGACATACAAATTTACAAAATTTCTATGTCATATTTTCTTTCTAAATATGCATTTTTTGTATTGAAAAAAAATGCATAATAGAAAAAGTAGTATAAAATACATGTTTTATAAAGCTATAAGCGCACTTTCCTCTCGCCGCAAACGGCTCGTTTTTTCGACTCGTGCTCTAAAATGATGCTTTATAAATCTTGTACTTTAATATACTATTTTCTTGCTTTTTACACAGGAAGGATATGGTAGTTTAATTACGCTAAAAGTAATCAATTCCAAATTTTGCCACCTTTAAGATTGGATACAAAGTATTCTTTGGTTGGATTAATAATAATTATGGTGTTATTTATCACAGACGTCTGAGGATTAATGCAGACTGGGTACTTACCAAATACATTTGTGTTACTATAACAGCCTGTTGTCCAACCCTTTAAATGAAGTAAAAAAATTTCATTGACGTTTAAAAAATCATCTTTGGTAATGATGATACCTACCCAAGTTTTGTTTTATTTTTTAAAATTATAAAAAAACAGTCGAACATCGATGTAGGTAACTTAACACGAAATAGACCTCTTAGCGAGTAGAATTTAAAAAACAAAAAAATAATATGGCGAGCCCTCTGAAAAGCCTTAATGTTAGTTCAAAACCTGCTTATTTGATTGTTTAATTGTCTTTTTAGTTACGTTTTATGATGGTTCTTGTACAAATCTACAGTTTTTCTAATTCAAACATATTTCTATCTCTCAAATAAAAAGTTATCTGTTGATCGAAATAAAATTAATAACACTATACTTTGCTTTCAACAATAAAATAAATATCTCGAAAAAGGTTCACTAGCTGTTTTCTATTTTAAAACATAGGAGAGAAATATTTTTTAATAATTAAACATTCTACGTATCTACCGCAACAAAGCGCAATCGTTTTAGTATAAAAAGTAACTCACATAGCGCCCTGTATCAGTTGCAACATAAATGAGAGGAATAATATTTTCTTGTCCTCAAAGTCCTCATATACCAGTTTCTGAAGCAATACTTTCAAAAATAACTGGGACTGAGGAAAATTAAAATTTAGATTTTAACTTTAAAAACCTATATCTCTTGTAACATCGGACTTGACGTTCAGCCAAATCGCAACATTTCGATCTATAGAATTAACTGTTATTAAAATTATTGTGTAATTTTATCTTAGATAATAATTTTTTCAATAATTCATCTTGATGTTTGTCGTACTTTGAACCCAACATCCAAAAATATTAAAAGCTTGGTGACTTTTGGTACTAAAAAAATCAGTTATAAAACGTTCTGTTATTTCTCTGCCCTCTGCTTTTGCTTCACACAAAGGCAATACTATAAGGAGAAAGAAAGAAATGTAAGAACACTGCATCTTTATCTTTGAACGTAACTCAACCCCGTGAAACTGATATGAAATCATTTAAACTCGTAACTGAAATTTATAGGAATACAAATTGACAGTAATTTTTAGTTGTGTATGTAACTTGTAAAAACAAATGGCGAATTGACAAGTAAATTATACAGCTTTAAAATAGGATTTCTTTAATCCATGCTGGTAGCTTATGCTATTATGTTTAGTTGATTTACCCAAGACAAGACGTAGTAATTGTTTGTCATTTCTTAAACGTTAACGAAGTCTTTAGGAATAAAAATTTTAATATAAAGGGTGATATTAAAGTTTGATTTACTGAAAAGAAACGGCTTTTTAAAAATGGCGCTGAGCGGATTGGTCGGATTAAAAAAGGTTAATTTTTTGGCGCCATTTTTTAATGGTTATATGCTTAAAAATCGGCAAGTTTTATGTTGTGTTATGTAATAATACAACTACTGAAGTGTAAAAGTTACCCCGGTAAGATGCTGTACAACCTCCGATTAAGCGGTAGGACCCCTTAAATGATAACTCCTAATTTGATGAAAATTTTTATTTTTGCAGAAAACTTTTTTCAGACCAATTTTGGCATATTTTTTTAATATTCCAAGACACATTCTCTCTGAAAGTTTCAAAGCCGTGCGTTAAATTTTACACAAATCAAATAATAAATTTAATAAAGGCGTTTCTTTTTCGATATTCAACGTTAGAAATGAACAAAGTCAAAATACAATGGCTTATTTTGAATACATCTGAAGTACCCACAACTTTCATATTAACCCTTTGTGATCCGATTAAATTACTCAGCGCTGTTTTTCTTCGGTAAAAAAATATAACATTTATATAAAAATATATTTTTTGCACTTTTGGAACTAAAGTATGTCCTTTAGTCCTTCCAAACAGGGACTAAAGTGGTTCATTTAATCCCTAGGGATTAAAGTTCATGATATTCTGAGCATGGGGCGGTAACATCACCTTTTGAAGACCTCTATGGGTTTGCACGAGGAGTCCGTAAGAGTCCACGCTTCCGCACCATAGAGTAATATCGAAAATATATAATAACGGAGGACTTGAATTCGTGTTGAGATTTTGAGTTACATACACTTCGTTTGCGATTGGAGGCACTTCTAGTTTTATTTATCGGGCATTTTATTTCCTACGCATGGTCCCAACCTTGATTAAGATTACAATCGATATAAGAGATTTACCCTGTTTGTTTGTTGGCGCAAAATTGACTATTTTTGATGTTATTTTTACTCTAAATAAGAACATAAGTCTTTCTGCAATTTAGCTTCATCCCATATAACTCACTAACGTCAATAACTCGACTCATTACTCTTTAAAGGCATTCGCCTGTATCGGGCAGTAACACGGTGTCGTCTGCATATCTCAGATTGTTAATTATCTATCCGTTTATACAAATGCCATCTTCAGCCTCTTAAATTGCATCTTTGAATAAGTCCTCCGAATAAGCATCAAAGAGTAGTATCCAGAGAATACACCCCCGGCGGACTCCCCTTTTCACCGAAAATTCTGGAGACAGGTCTTGTCTCAGGCGGCTTTCTGGGTGGCGTACAGGTTTGCTGTTAAACGAATGTCTTTGTAAACCCAGACTGTTCCTTTTAAGATTTCCCTAAACTTCTGATGTTGGACTTTATCGGAGGCTTTTTCAAAATCGATGAAACATGCAAATATGTCACAATTAATGTCTGGTGCTCTACTGAATGCTAAGGAGATCTTCACACGTGCCAAGATAGTTTCTAAAATCAAAGGGGGTTTCATAAATATTTTGCTCTAGTTTTCTGTAGGTGCGTGAGTGAATAATAATAAGCAACCATTTTAAGACGTGACTCACTAAGCTTATTATTCTATGATCTTCACACTTTCTAGCACTTTTGGAAGCGAATAAAGGTTGACAGTAACCATTCTCTTGGCAGTTGACCAGTTTCATATAGTTTGTTAAATAATTTGGCAAATAACTTAATTTGGAACTTAATTGGGGACTTATAAGTTTTTAGCCGCTTCGTCGTCAAAAAGATCTTAAATGTATTCCTTCCATCTACTAAGTTATTTTGTCATTTTCAGTTATGATTTATGATATTATTGTCTTTATCTAAGATTACACTGATATTTTGTGTCCTCATCCCTGCAGCCTCTTTAATTATATTAGTTTCAAAATTAAAATTATGATTTTTTCATTAAAATATTAATCTACAGCAATAACAATTTTCCTAAAAAATATTATAATTCTACATAGCATGTTTTAAAGCAATTTGATTTTTTGTAATTTTCGTAACAATACACGTATAGTTTTTTTAAATTAATTTCTCTGTTTAACTATTGTTTGATTTGTACCAATATTGCATTTAGCAAGCGACAATATAGATAAACAGTTTAACAAACAACAAAACCGATATTATTCTGCGTAGGTACGTAGTACATCAATTTAATCAAGGATTTTCCTTACATGTTACGGCAATTTCCTTTGCAAGGACTCTTAAAGATAAATGCATAATACCGTCATTAGTAAACTGATACTCATCGCAATATTACCTAAATGTAATTAAGTGATGTACTGGTTTGACATTTTGAAACCCTACTTGTTTACGTTTACATTGCCGTAATAGCATAGCTTAGGGGCTTCTGATCGTAATACAAGCCACTAGACGTACAGTTCGTGGAAACTAAACAATGTTTATACTAAAATGGTACAAATTTTAGAAGAAGTAAAATCTGTAGCGCGTAAAGGTTTCTTTTCTTTGTTTAATATAACTAAAACGAAAAACAATTCAGTATCTGTTTTTAAATAAATTCAATTCCGGCGTGGCTTAAAGTTTTTTAGTACATTATTTTTAATCCAAATTAGATTCCAACAAAAACAAAACTTTAAAACAGAAGGGAATTCTTGTGACTTGTCGGACGAGATCTCCTGTAGAGCCACATTCAACATCTTTGTCACACAGTAGAAAATTATGTGACGCTTAACGCCAAATGCATCCATCTAAACCATCTTGGTGTTAACTAGTCACTATTTCAATGTGATTAAATTTATTAAGGGTCGATGTTAAATTCACTACTCCTAGCGGTGTACAGTAACACTAACTGTTAGCGAACAAAATTTTAGAGAGTGTTGTTTGCCATACTGTCAGTATTGTAAAGATAACGACCAGTTTATATGTTAGTGAAAGTGTTCCCATTGTTATTGCAGGAGCATTTAGCGATAAGGAAAAAACAGTGGTCATTATTTTAAGTTAAGTTACACCCTCAACAAGTACTGTTCAGAATTCCAAAGATGATTCACTGATTTCAGTTGCTGTGGAAGATAATGTAAATTTTATATCTTTTAATAAAAACATTTTTCTATTCGTCCTTGTTTTTTCACAGGCTAACCAACGCCCTTCAATTAAATGTGATGATACAAATTTACCATTTTATTCAACATTATTTACTACATCGGAATCAGTTGCAATTCAGCCCAAAATAAAACAAGCTTTTAAAACTATAGCTTACTATGAATGTAAAATTTTAAAGGTTTTTAGTTTTAGTTATAGGAATTTTAAGCTTTTTAGAAGGTGGAAGTACTACAGCCGTCTAACAGATCCACTGGTGTATTTCATAGTTAAAGATAATATGCTGTTCAGTGTTATTGGGGGCACTGGCTTTCGTAAATTGCTAAAAAATATTTCCCTTTTATATAGAATTCCACGAAGTGGAAGTAAAAAGTATGGAATAGTTAATAAGTATGAAGCAATATCAAGTGTGTTTAAGGATAGGTGATCCAAAATTGACCGTGTAACACTTACAATCAACAGTTGGACGGAGACCATGCAGATGAAAACCTTTCTAGGCATTATAGTACACTTTTTAGAAGGACCTTGTTTAGTGTCAACTGGTATGGACGTTATTGAACTATAAGAGTCACACGCAGGTGAACATATTTGTAATGTAGAAAAAGTTCTTGAAACTTGGAACATTGTTAAAAATTACATAACACCAGTTGTTACTGACAACGACGCGAAAATGTTAAAAGCTATAGATACATTAGTTCAAAAGAACAGACATCTAAGTTGTTTCGCGCATACATTAAATTTAGCCGCCTAAAACGCTGTAGAATATTCTGGAATAAATGATCTATTTACAAAAATTCACAATATTGTTAAGTTTATAAAATATGAACAAATGCCTCAGATGACTTGCGCAAGGAGCAATTAAAACATAGAATTCCGGAAGGCATGGTAAAAGAAAGTAATTTTGAACGTTGCAACAAGGTGGAACTCTAGCTTCTATATGGGCGAACGATTTTTAAATCTATTAATAATAGCGATGGGTCGTTCGCGAACGAGTCGTTCGATTTAAACGACTCTTTCCAAAGAGTCGCGAATGAGCCGCTCCCATCAACTGAACGATACGTTCACCGCTCGTTAAAATATCTGGCTCGCTCTCGTCCGTTCGTAGAAATTCCACTCCACGCTTTCGCGAGTTTCGGACAACTCGGAGAGCGCAAGCCGCGAAGAGCGCTAGCCGGGAGCGGCTCAGTCGGAGTCGTGTAATAGAACGCGAGTGGTGGAGCATCTAGCGGCCTATATGGAAATACATTACCAGTTTGTACGTCTTTGGTATTACTATTATTTTACGATTAACGATTAATTACTTTGCCGGAAATCTGCTACAACGTTTTTTAAGCAGAGGTGTATACTGCGGGTAGGTTAAAACTCAAGCCACAAACTAACGCATAAAACAACCTAAAATCAAATCAAATGATTTATTAAAAGCCTGGTTCAGTATTAGGTATTATTATATTAGTATATTATTGTGTCGGTCTCGGTACCCACCAAACTCAAACGCCCTGCAAAAAAAGCCATAAATCATTCCAATATTTTAATATTTATTTTATTTTTGTTTGAAGCCGCCGCGCCACAATTAAGCAGCGTGCCGTCGGCAGTCGAAAATGTATAATTCATAGCATTTTTTGCTCTATTTTATGAACATGAACAAATGCAGGTGTCACGCTAAAGTAAAGAGCGCCGCAATTCGCAGCTCGGAGATACTGGTAGCAGCCCTCGTTTAATCGAACGACTCCTTGCGAACGACTCTTCCAAGTGAGCTGAACGAGTGAGCGGGCTCTCTTGAAAGTGAACGAATGACCCATCGCTAATTAATAATACTAAACAATATTCTAATAAATAGGCCAAATTCTCCCCCAATGTTAACAGCTGGGGTAGAGCTCACACGAGAAGTGTTGGAGCTTCTTTAAATTAAGGGAAAGCTTACCAAAGAGACATCTGATGAGCAGTACGTTACAGTAAGTATTATTATTCTGTTGATAAATAGCACAATAAAAAAAATTCTTCAGTAGAGGTTAACCTGCCACTTGCAATCAGTTTAAAAGAAGCTCTGTTAAAAGAAATTGAAACATTTCTTGAGGCTAGAGAACAAGTGAGTTTGTTAGCAATCGCAACTTTTTTAGACGCTCGTTTTAAAAACGTCCATTTTAGCAATGCAATAGCATCATCCAAAATATTACAAAAAAATTACCCCAATGGTTGTCGATCAAATAAATGCCCCCGAACATAATTTCTCAGAAAGTTCTTCTCAACACGATACACCCGCCACTCCCCACGAGTCAAAACACATTCATGAGTTTCCATAAAAGCTTAACCCAGAAACAGCATCTACGATCCAAACAAATACGTTTATATATAGATACAACAACACCTGAAATACGTATGTATGCGCTATTAGGTAGTCTTAAAGAAAACCGTTTAGAAGTATGGGAGGGGTTAAAGTTCGTTTAATCACATCTCTATCAATTGGCTAGAAAATATTTATCTCCTGTAGATACGTGTGTACCATCAGAAGGACTATTTTCTGTAGCGGGGATATAGTATCCCAAACCAGAAATCGCCCTTCAGGTTAACTTCTACCAAAATTACTTTTTTTACATTGCCTGCCAGCTGACTACTGGTAGCTTTATTTTGCGTCAAACATATTTGTTTTGTTGTTAAACATATCGATTTCATTGGTTAGATAGATAGATGCGTTAGATATTCAAGTAGAGATTTGCTAAAGCTTATTTGTTATAGTTGATAAAATATGTTTAGTTGAATGTGACGTTGTTTGAAGTTTGTTTTTATTTTTACTGTTAAAAATGTTTTAATTTTTATAAATATTTTGTTTAGGAACAATAAAAATATTCTGAAGAAAAGTCTTATGCAAATTATTTCTATATATATTCCATATTTTTTCGAAAATACTTGCAACCAAAATACTACTACTACTACTATGCTAAACACATTCCTTTCTGATTAGTTTGAAGAACTGCCGTTAGACTATATAAATTCGTTTTGTTTCCAACATGATGGCAGTCCAGCTCATTTTTCTGATATCGTAGTGGACTGGTTAAATATCATCTTCCAGAGCGATATATTGGGGGAAATGCTTCATTCTCATGGCCTCCACGGAGCCCCGATTTGACAATTTTAGATTTCTATTTATGGGGACGTCTAAAACAATTAGTTTATAACAGACCGATACAAATCCGATACTAAAATACTGAAAGGTCATATCAGAGAGGTTGTTGCCTCAATATCACTAGAGGAGGTGCGAAATAATTTTAAGGAGCTTCTTGGTCACCTGAAGAAATATTTTGAATTCGGTGGAGGAAATTTTGAATAATTTTAGAAAATATTTTATAGTTTTAAATGAAACAGCTTTAGTAAATTTTATTAAGTTTTTCATATGCCTTTATTTTAAATTATGCCACTATAAATATAAAGTACAAGTAATAGATTAGAAAGGTGGTGTATTGAAATTAAACTAATAACATTTTTATTAAAGAAGAAAATACGAAATTTTGGATTAAGTCTTATTTTCAAATTTAAAACAGTTATTGCATTTAGAATTTTTCTCTAAAATGAAAAATATGGGTAGTTTACTCTTACGTCATTTACAGAAATGTTTTGAATTTTTTGGACACCATGTACGTGGAAAGTATCATTAATCTATGCCAATCTTATTTTTACCACAAGCAAAACTATTTATGAAAAATATCTTTTTGTCGAAAAAAGATTGAAAAATACAAAACATGTCCTCTTGTTAACTCAATCCGTGGACATACTGTATAGGTGGAAATGTACAACGTATGCATGCACAGCACAGTGCTTTTCTTTAAAACTAGGCGCAAATGCAAGACAGCTGAAATTTCTTTAAAGTATAGAAATATCGTAAATAAGTCAAGGACTATTGTTCATTTTGATCCGAGTACTCTCCTGCTATCACTTCGTTAGTGCAACAAAGTTGCAAGTTTAATATAGAAAGCCCTGTTACCTTAATAGAAAGTTTATAATGTTACTATATAAGAAAATTAAGTAAATAATGTTCCAATTCAGGAGTCGCTAAAAAATTAAACTCCGGAAAATTAAATAACTAAGCTTTCAACTGCAACACTTTGACGGCAATAAATATGATTTTCTCAACACCCATGGCTTTCGAATTGAATTTATAAAAGTAACGTTTTTAAATAAATTGAATATTTTTCCAAGCATAAAGTTTTCTTTTCTTTCTTTCATATTAAATAAAACTTTGTTGATTAAGAAAAGGGGAAAAGATCAATATTTATTTTCAAATAAATTCATGGTGCAGGATTGGCTTAAGGTTATTTTATCTTAATTTCTTTATTAAATTTCTTGGTCTCGAATGTTGCTCATTTATCAATGGGTGCTATGTAATAATAAATTAACTAAATATAATCTTTAAAGGGAGAAATATACAGATAGGACACACATTTTACGGCACTGGGGTCTATCAAGGCGACTTTGTAAAAAGACGAGATAGCAAAAAGATCAATAAAATGGTATAGAAGAACATTTAAGGAAAAATGAGGAGATGAAAATTACGACTTATAGATATCTAAAATTACTAAACTTATAAACATAATTTCAATGTCAGGTTTTCATGATACTAAGATCATAAGATCTCATCTCATGTCATCTGTTAAAACTACAATAAAGTTATCGTTAATTTAGATCATCGGAAGATTGATCGTCACTTGAGCAGGTAGTGGATTTCAAGCTTAGTGGACTAGGTACTAAGTTTAAGTTTAAACATGTCTTTATGAAAACTGCCGAATATGGGAATTGACAATATTATGTGACTAACGAAATCTTATTATCCTAAGGTTTTCTTGGAGGGCAGCAAATACTGAGATGTAGTAGTTCCGCGTATTTGTGGCATAGGATTTAAAATCGTTTTCTCATTAAGCAAAACAGGATCATTTAAAAGCTAGCCTCGACTATCACACCTTTTACCCACATAAGGAGTATTAGTATTACTTTTTATGTCATTTTCTTAACTTTTGACTGTAGCATTATCAGAACTTCTGCCTGTTAGCTTTTGCTATTGCACAGCCTATTCTCTTAGGTTTGTGTTTACCACATTGCAAACACATCTATGGCTAGCCTACCAAAGACGAAATGGTTCTTATAAAATGTTTAGCTTTTTCTTAACAAACAGCACTGTATTTTAAAATACGATATACGTTCATGATTGAAAGATGTATGACTTGCATATTGTTAAATACCACCATAGTATAGACGTATATGACTCGCACGTCTCTTGCTTTGTTTTCGAAATACCAAGCAAAATCTCATCACCACTTATTTGTTCTAAATTAATAAAATATTTTCTTTTCCGAAACCATAATTTTTCATATAATATATTTAAATATCTATTTTCTTCAAATGCTTTTATATTTTGTTGCAGTTATCTTGTGACAACCGTGCAGGACAAGCATATTATATAATTCCACTTCGTTTTCAATATAATTCTGAAGAGTTATGCAGTGTGTAACTTTTTATGTAAGTCGTGTAACATGAACGTATGACAATATGATTGCTATAATCGAATGTCTACATTCTGTAGAATTCTTCACTATTCATCAAATGAGGCTATTGAATCAAATTGAAGTAGTAACAGCAGTTACCTTATTTCAAGAAGGCTAGTTTATTACAAACATTGCCCGAAGACTTCCAAGAAGGCGTGAAGTTGCTTTCATCACAAGAAAACCTTATTCTGTAAGACAACGAGTAACAACACCAGGTAAAGACCGCAATTTGGTAATATGAGCTCCTCAAGATAGAGTAAGATCAGCAAGAAACATTGCTAATTTACATTGTGGTACTAAGTGACAATGATTTTATATCAAAACTGTCAGAAATAGACTTCACCAAGCACAATTACATTCCAGAGTCAAAGCTGTGAGATCCCAGTTGACCGTGCGCATAGGAGAGATCGGTTAAATTTTGCCCGAAATCATATTGATTCATTTACCAATGGAGTCACGTTCTCTTTACAGATGAGTCTAGATTTCGACTCAGTCACAACTATGCACGTGTAGGAGCATGGAGATAGCGAGGTTAGCAATATTTAGATTTAACTGTAACATAAACTGTTCATTTTGGAGGGACCTCCGTAATGGCCTGGGAAGACATTTCTTTAAGATGGCGTACGAATTTGCATGTCTTTCTGGATGGCATGGTGAATGCTCACCGGTATTTAGAAGATTTTGTGGAATCTTATATCATTCCATTTGCTGCAAAAGAAGGCCCAGATGTTGTTCTTCAACATGATAATGCTAGACCCCACACCACCCGAGTGATAACACAATACCTGCAAGAGCTTAATATTGAGGTTTCGGAGTAGCCAGCAAACTCCTCAGATCTCAATCCAATTGAGCATTTTTGGGATGTTCTTCAGAGGACGTTAAGAAATGGTCCGGCTCCCAAAAATTAAGATCAGCCTGCAGAGATGCTCCCAGAAGAATGCAACAACATTTCGAGATAAATTATTAGAAACTTGGTGGCATCTATGCTCAAGGCGATGTCACAAAGTCCGATTAGCCAAAGAGGGATATTTGCATTATTAATTCTTACTGTAGTTTTATTTTCTCCATATTTTTGTAATTTATAAAAAAATAGATTTTTTGTTCTTAACCTTATAAATTTTCTAGTAGAAAAAAAGTATTCATCATTTTAAAACTATCATTCATTCACTCAGCACAGGTTATAACATTAAAAATATGGTTCTGTTTAAAAGTTATAAGCGTTTTGACTAGTTTATATATCTTTTTTTTTTGTCTAAAAGGTCGTCATAACATGTTTCTCCCGCAAAAGCTTCTGCCAAGGTGGATTATTCTTATGTGTTCAAAATATAGCTGTCACTATCTTAATTATTGTTAAAATAAATTATAACAAGTTTACACAGAAAACACATTCTTGAGCAAAATATTCATCTCGCATAAGATCTAAAAGTGGTGTATAAACTTAAAAACATATTACACAATTTGTTTAAATGATTTACTCAGCGCTAAGATTTTTACCGAAAACAACACCAAAAAAGATAAACTGACTTAAAATTTTTCCTCTTCATCCATTTTGACTCAGACTTTAGATGGTGATCGACTTTCCTGGATAATCGTCTTCACAGCCACCAGCCCTAAGCCTCCTCGGCAAACCGTCTTATCTGCCACCGCTGTATCTTCTTAACTATTTTCACAACCTGGGTTAAGTTTATTCTGCCATTCATAACCTGGTCTTCTCCTGGTTACTTTACACTCATTCATCTTAACATTCTTATTTCTGTCGCATCTAGCTTCCTTTTAAGCACTTCCTGTATTGGTCACATTTCCGCTACATATGTACATAATATATTATTGCAGGTCTAAATGTTTTTTTTGCAATTGACTGAAATTACCTTGCGTCCACTTGGTTCCATCCGACTGAGATTTTAATATACCTGTGCTGATATTGGTATACTCTATTTGGTAACCTTATTGTAATATAAAATACCGTTAAAAATCATTTTAAAGTTAGATTATAAATACAATAATTTGCTGTGTAACAAGGGCGTGTTGTTTAAATCCAAGCTTCTTCCACTTTAAATCAGAAAAATAAAGTTCTATACTTCAAATGTATTTTGGTAGTTTTTATTTTATTTATTTACTACCTTAATAAATTGAATCGACACGTTCTTAGATTTTTGGAAAGAGATATTTTTCTCCGGATTATTGCTTTCCTAAGCTTAGCTATTTTAAGTGCCCCTAGAGCTTTTTGCCGAACAGTCTATTCAGCAAATTTTCTCGTAAATGTAAAAGTGTAGTTTGAAATAAATATACATACGATATAAAAACTCAATTGGAATTATCTGCTACATAATTAAACGAACCTTAATATTAGCAATAGAATAGTTTTTCCGAATGAGTAATCATAATTGCAAGCGGGTTAAATACTGTGCTTTATCTATAAATACTTTAATTGGAAATTTTTAATTTGTATGAACAAATATATGCATATCTAACCCATAGACAATAAGATTTATTGTAGTGTCTCAATCAGAGTTCTTGTTGCGTATGCTAAATGAATTTATAAGTTGACTAAAAATGAAGAAAGTTGTGAAAGGTTTTTAACCACTCTATATTTTATTATTCATGGGCCAGCGTGTCCGCAATTTCTATTTGCAAAATCTCTCTATGTTTAAGTTTGTTAGTTTTAAATGACCTTTAAAAGATATTTTTATCATAATTAGACCTTAAGACTTAACAAAACCCTTATAGAAATCTAAAACACAAAGTAAACATAGGTCCGTTGTCGCTCTATTTTGGTTGCAATTTTTCTAATAGTATTGTTGTTTTTACCGCTTAGGCAATTTTAAGTCAATTTGGTTATAGCTACTATGAAGTGGCGATAGCTTAGTGTGAACTGGAGAGCATAATGGTATTTTGCCTAATTCATAGAGGCCCAATAATATTTCAACAGTTTTAATTGGACGTAACTACATCTACCCAATGGTTTGTATGTTTTAATCTTTGCTTGATAATATCCTATAATTAAGTGCTTATTTTAAAATATGGGCACATTGTAAAATATGAAAAGGGTTGCTTATTAAAAAACGCATCAGTGAAAGTATTATTTAATAGTTACAGATAAAAATTACACTGGCCGATACGGCAGTTCAGACCATTATTTTCACAATGCCTTAACTAATGCCTTACCCAATACCTTTCTAATAATAGAAACAAATATTCATAAAGCCCTAATACGCACCCATTTTCAATCGGCTCATTAGGCTATAGGGGCAGGTAGTATATTTTATGAGGGGTCATTTAAAAGGGGTGCATTTTAAATCAGAAAGATAACCTAAACTGGATTGGTTATATCCTTAAACTTATTCTCTTATTCAGTCTTCTTTTGAGTTTCGAATTGAGTGGTCCTCTGATCTGATCTGAAGCGGTGGGAGGGTGAGCCGAAGCTCTACGGCACTTAGGCCTCATTAGACCCATTGTGCGTCCTCCCGAAATAGGAGACTTCCTCTCAGCGCGTCAACCAGCCTACTGATTTAAAGTAGTTGATGACGTCACCGGGAGGTGCCTCTCTGACGTTGTTTAAGGTGGTCCAATACTCGCCGAACACGGTTTTCCTTAAGAGTGTAAAAGTCGGGCAGTCACAAAGGATATGCTCGACGGTCTCGTCTTCTTGTTCACATCCTCTGCATAGGGGTGTGTCAGCTTGACCTATTCTGTGAAGGTGCTTGCGTAGTTGACAGTGTCCTGTCAGAATGCCCGTTGTAAGACGCAGGTTCTGCCTTGTCATCGTCAAGTACTTTTTAGCTGTTCCGCTGTCAGGGTAACTGAGTAGCTCCTTGGCAAGTTTGCAGCCTTCCGTTTCATCCCATACTTTTTTAAAAAGTTCATGGGAGTGTTTTTTAATTAGGTTCGCTACCACCGACGTCGCTAAGTCAGTGGAGCAGCCAGGCCCGAGCATATTTAGGGCGGCCGCCCCCCTAGCTAAGGAGTCAGCAATGCGATTTCCTTTTGATGTGCCGTGCCCTTTCCTCCACCTCAGGGTGACCACATTGTGATTGGAGGCTTCTGTTAGGGCTCGGTGACATTCTAATACTGTACCTGATATGATACGTGGTCTGTCCAGGGCCAGAAGTGCTTGCCTGCTGTCCGTGAGGATGTGTACATTTTGTCCAGTAATATTCTTACTGGTTATTTCTCTTGCTGCTATACAGATACCTGTGAGTTCTGTTTGAACTACACTTGCATCTTTGCCTATAGCCCATTTTATGTTCAGGCTCAGTGCTCTGGAGTATATTCCACATCCTGAGCCTTTTTTGGTTTTGGAACCGTCAGTGTAGATGTGTATAGCACCTGCCGTTGCGGTATCTTGTGTGTGTCTAGTGATTACCCTGTAAGGTTTGTTGAAGACGAATCTCGGCGCAATGGCGTCCATGCTCGCTTGCAACAGTGGAAGCGCGTTCAACGCATCGTTCCACAAGCGACGTTTCACCGCGCCGGTACCCGCTCCTGGTTCGATGCCGACCGTGCGAAGTCGTGTCATAGTCATCAACGCAACCTCCTTAATGTGAATACTAAGGGGGGTAAGACTAAGGATCACTTCCATTGCTCTGGTCGGTGTGGTTTTCATGGCTCCAGTAATATTGAGACATGCTGTTCTCTGGATTTGATCTAGTTTCCGTGAGGCTGTGGCCTGGAGGACTTTTGGTCCCCAGGCTATTGCTCCGTATGTTAGCATGGGTCTTATGATGGTCGTGTAAGTCCATGCGACAACTCTGGGGGATAAACCCCAGGTTCGGCCCACGGTCCGACGGCATTGTTCGTAAGATATGTATGCTTTCTTTACTCGGTTTTGCAAGTGAGAGTTCCATGTTAGCCTGCTATCAAAGATGACTCCAAGGTATTTCACCTCTGTAGAGAAGCTTAGTTTGGTTTTCAGAAGTTCCGGTGCTTTTGGGTCCGTTAGCTTCCTTTTCTTTGTGAAGAGGACCATCTCCGTCTTTTTGGGATTGATAGACAAGGAGTGATCACTGCACCACTTTTCTATGGTTTTAAGGGCAACCTGCATCCTTTCGCAGAGTGTGCTCTCAAACTTACCTGTTAGCAGAATGACTAGGTCATCTGCGTAAGCAAGGGTGTAGGTGTTGTCATTGTTTAGGCGGCTAATCAGGGTGTCAAGGACCATATTCCACAGTAGCGGCGATAGCACTCCTCCCTGTGGACACCCTTTCATGACCGTGCCTTGTACCGTGACATCGTCCACACTGATTTTTATTGCTCTTTTTGAGAGCATGTTGAATATCCATCCGCTCACCGTTTTGGGAACATTCCTAGCGGAAAGAGAAGCAGATATTTTGGGAAAGGTAGTTTTGTCGAAGGCACCTTCTATGTCTATGAATACTCCCAGGGTGGATTCTTTAGTATCCAGAGATCTCTCTATACGGCCCGCGACAGTGTGGAGAGCCGTATCCGTAGATCTGCCTGGTGTGTACGCATGCTGATTGGGATGGAGTGGTTTGTCGATAAGCACCGTATCCCTGATGTATCTTTCGCAAAGCCTTTCTAAGGTTTTTAAGCAAAACGATGTGAGACTTATTGGTCTGTATGCTTTGGGAATAGAATAATCCATCCTGCCAGGTTTGGGTATAAAAACAACCTTTACCTCTCTCCAGTTTCTGGGGATGTAGTTCAAAGCCAGAGAGGATCTGAACATTCCTACCAGGTGCGGCATGAGTATGTCCAGACCCCACTGAAGCAGGGCTGGATAGATGCCGTCAAGTCCTGGTGATTTAAATGGAAAGAAGCTTGAGATTGCCCACCTTACTTTGTCCTCGTCGACGATGCATTTCGCTGTTTGCCAGTCGTCTGCAGAGGTGATTTGTATTTCCTCCGTCCAAACAACCTTCTCCGTAGTGATTGAGTCGGGGAAATGCGTGCTCATTAAGAGTTGGATGCTTCCTTGGAGGTCTGCAGTCTGTGTGCCATCCTCCTTGGTTAGTCTACCGATGCTTCGGTGTGGGTCTTTTGTGAGAGCCTTCTGGAGTCTTGCCGCCTGTGGTAGATCTTCTATTTCTTCGCAGTAGACTCTCCAGGCCTCTCTTTGTTTTTGTCTGACGACTTTCTTATACTCTCTGAGGTGAGATCTGTATAGATTCCAGTCCTCTTCGAGTTTAGTGTCTTTGGCTTTGTTAAAAGATTTCCTTGCCATCTTCCTAAGTTGTTCCAGCTCTGGACACCACCATGAGGTGGATTTTCCATCGAGCTGGACTCGCCTTAGGGGGCAGGATTTTTTATATGCTTCTGTAATGGCGTTTTGGATAGTATTGGAATATCTCTCCAAGCCGTCATTGTTGTTGGGCGTCTCGGGCTCCACCGCTCGTAGAGTCCCATCCAGAAGGAGAGTGTATGTCACTCTATCCGTCTTTCTTGGGTCGCGAGATAGTTTGGAGGTCGAGAGCTTTGTAATTATATCAAAAGTTATCCAGCGATGATCTGACATCGAGATGTCGTCAGATACATGCCAGTTTCGTATAGTTTTAGAAACGTTAGTTGTGGATAACGTAATGTCTATTAGTGTTTGACTGCGTGAGTTTATAAAAGTTGGTGTTGTACCTACATTTAAAATGCTAAGATTTTTCTGTATTATATAATCATAAAGTGACTTACCTCTGGCGTTTATATCCTTGCTGCCCCAGTTTACGTGGTGTGCATTTGAGTCGCAGCCCATCACCAAGTCAAGGTTCTGGTCTTGGCAGTGTTGTACCAGGTCCTCCATTTCTTTAGTAGGTGGTGGGGTGGCCGCGTCTGAGGGGAGGTACACTGATGCTAGGATTAACGTTTTCTTTTGGGCATTGTCGGCATACTCCATCCTAACCGCGGTTAGATCCGAGGTGGAGAGGTGTGCCATTGGGTAGGCCTTGAATTTCCTAGGGATGTATATGGCTGTCCTAGGTTGTTGATTGCTGGGAAAGCTAAAAATTTGACCGTTTAGATTACTAAAACCTATCGTTTTGGTCTGTCGTATCCAAGGTTCTTGGATAATCGCTAATGTATCCTGCAACTCGTCGAGATGGCGGCATAGTGTTGCCGTGGCCGCTCTCTTGTGTTGCAAGTTACATTGGATTATATTTACCTTTGTGCCAGCTACCTTCACTTCCATTTTTGGTTTTAAAGGTGCTGGGTTTTTACTTCTTGACCATCTTTTCCTCACCTGCGGGTGGGGAGATGGCCTCGATATGATCCGGAGAGTCTTCCGTGTCCTCCACCAAGGTGTCACCGATCACCATCGGTTCCGATGGTTCAGTGCCATCCTTGGGAGCTTCTGCACCGTCGGACGCCTCTTTCTGAGGCTCGACAGTAGCTTCTGGACCGTCCTTTCCGGGTTTAGCTTTTACAGTTAATGAGGTGAACCCGTAGCTCATCCTCATTACCTTCTTTTTGAGGACTTCCATGTCTTCATCTCCAATCCCGAAAACGAAGAGGTGTCCTTTTGGGCTTTCCTTCATTTCATGGTGGAAGGAACACCAGGCAGCGACGTTAAGGTCGGGATTTTGGCCTCGAAGTCGACGCAGCACAACCTCCCGGCCCTCGGGTTCACCCTCAGGTTCCCCCGGGACCCAGAGAGAGGCTTTTGTCAACCTCGGTAGCCTGTCGACGCTCACCACCGCCAGTGTTGCTCCCTCCTTAAGGTGGGCACGGTGGTCTTTAACCAGTCCAGCGTTGGGTCGTCGTCACATATTACTCGGATGATTTCACCGGAGTGTGTCCACGATCGAAACGTTGGTGGTTTCGTTTTGCTGCTGGAGGCGGACATAATGGTTTTGTCCAGCTCTCCCATCAGCTCTCTTTTGACAAGGGTTTCTCTATCTGCAGTTATTTTGCCGTAGGGATTTGCTCTGTCTATTATGGCTACCTTTAGGTGGGCGGTAGCTGCTTCCTTGTATGATTTAGAGGGGGCGATCTTAGGATCTTGCCGCGGCCTCTTTCCTTTTTGGGGTGTTGCCTCCGAGGATGTGCCTGACCGCAATCTTTTCTTATCCGCAGGAGCGACGTGTTCCTTGCCTCTTGTGGAGGAAGAACTAGCATTACTACCTGAGGGTTTGATCAGATTGTGGTGGCTAGATGTGGAGGGGCGGGGATCAGTGTTGGTGGTAGCCAGCGCCTGTTCTTTTGCCTTCCTCCTTCTTTTGGCTTCAGCGCCCGATACTCTCTTCCCGCGTCGGTGCTGGGGCCTTGGTGGTTCTTGAGGCGGACAGCTTTGTCCAGCCTCGAGGTTTGCTTGAGGTGCGCGTATTCGCTCAACCTCTGGTTCTTTGTTTTGTTTTGTTTTTTTTTCCATTTTTCGTCCCACGAGTAGCTAGGGAAAGGTGTGTCACCCCTGACAGAGCCCCGCTTGCCAGGGGAAGGCTGCTTACAAGTGGGTGTCGCCTAGTCCCACAGGGGATCGTTCGTGACCGCTATAACCCGCGGCCATTCATCCTTCGGCACGATACCTTACACCTTGGCTTGGGTTTGGGTTTGCTTAGGTTTGCTTAGGTTGAGTGGTCCTGTGCAGTTAAGAAAGTTTTGTCAACGACGAAAATGTCAAGTGAAGCGCGCCCCAGTTGCAAAATTTTTCCTGACAAGTTTTGTTATATTTGTGGAGAACTTCTGGTGAAGTCACAAGCCAGACCATTTTCTGAAAATGTGAAAAAGCCTATTTCATGTATTTTGGTGTTTTAGTCGGAGACCAAGACAATCAGTGGGCTCCCCATGTGTGCTCTATCAGCTGTAGCGTGTCATTGGTGCAGTGGATAAAAGGGAAGAGAAAAAGTATGCCTTTTGCAGTTCCAATGGTATGGCGAGAACCCACCAATCATTTTGACAATAGCTATTTTTGCATGACAAGGATTGAAGGTTATTCCAAAAAAGAAAAGCGCAAGATCGAATATCCGAATATGCCTTCTGCCATAAGACCTGTTCCTCACAATGCAGACTTACCAGTACCGACTGCGCCTTTAGATTGGCAAGATATTGTTTTGGGAGATAATGGAGATAATAACGCATCATCAGGCAGCTTCGAAGAACAGTGTACCGACCCACTTTTACTCCAGGTCCCAGTTCCAGCGAGCCACATTTGATTGTTCAAAATGAGTTAAATGATTCAGTACGTGATTTGGGGTTGTCAAAGCAAAAGTCAGAACTTCTCAGTTCCCGCCTTGAGGAGTGGAACTTACTAGCCAAAGAAACAAAAATTACGACTTTTAGGAATAGAAATGCTACGTTCTCTGTGTTTTACAATATGGAAAATTAGTTATGTGCGTGTACGGATATCGGTGATTTACTGCAGGAACTCAATATCGAGCATTCTTCTTGTAAGTGGCGCTTGTTCATAGACTCATCGAAATATACTTTAAAAGCTCCGTTATTACGTAATGGAGATTTAAAATTATCTATACCAGTTGCCCATTCAGTGACAATGAAAGAAACTTATGAAAATATGCGCATTCTTTTAGATAAAATAAACTACAGTTTTAGTGGGACTTCAGGGAGGATATACAAAATATTGCTGTTTTCGTTGTTTGTGGGATAATCGTGCAGTGAATGAACATAATGTAACGAAAATTTGGCCGGAAAGGAGTGAATTTCAACCGGGATCTCAAAATGTTAAGTATGTGCCCCTTGTAGACCCAAAAACGTCCTTTTGCCTCCTCTTCACATTAAGCTTGGACTAATGAAATACTTTATGAAGGCTATCTATGAATAAAGAGAGTGACGGATTTAAATACCTAAGACAAGTCTTTCCCCAGTTAAGCCAAATTAAAAGAATGCATTTTTATTTGGCCACAAATTAGAAAATTGCTGGACGAAGGTAATTTTATAGAAAAGCTCACCACGCAAGAGCTCAGAGCTTGGAACTCATTTGTAAGGGTAGTGAGGGGATTTTCAGGCAACAATATGTATGCAAACTATGAACACCTAGTTAATGAACTTTTAGACTCCTACAAATCGCTTGGTTGCCGAATGTCATTAAAAATTAAATTTCTCCATTCCCATTTATCATTTTTTCTTGAGAATTTGGACGGTTGGGTGGACGAGCAAGGTGAAAGGTTCCATCAAGATATCCGGACAATGGAAATTCGGTACCAAGGACGATGCGATCCAGCCGTGATGGGTGATTACTGTTGGACTTTGAAGAGAGAAGATGTGACCCCCCATAAAAGGAAAAAATAGAATACGTGTGTTTGAAATACATATTTTTTGCTTGTTTGCTTTTTTCCTTAGATGTTAATATAAATTATAAATATTGTCGAAATACAGGGTTAAAAAACTTGTAAATCATTTTTTCACTAAATATTAAACGGTACCGTTCCACATGTGTTTTGTAACACGAAAACCTTACGTGTTACAACTTTTTTTGCTTATTCAGATAGATTAATTCTACTACACTGTGCTGTTCAGCTTATGTTACACATTTTTTTTTGTCGGCCAGTGTTATATTACTTCGATTTTAGTACCTAGTACTGTGTGTACGTATAATGATAATATATACAGGATGTTATGAAATTCACTGCATATATTAAAACTGGTAAATTCTGATGGAAATTCAGATAGGAAAAAAATAGTCATAAATGGCGCTTCGCGATAATAAGCTAGATATCGCCACTCAAATGTTTTTAATAATCACTGCGCACTACTGGAAATAAAGCACATGGCCATATAAAGAACTATAGTATGTCTGTAGACTACTCCAGGAGTCACTCATTCAAATATATTATATATCTATATATCTATATATATATATATATATATATATATATATATATATATATATATATATATATATATATATATATATATATACAGTGACCGGCAAAAAGTTCGCAACATATGGGAAAAATTTTTATTAGGAGAGTATCGGAAAAACTTTCCCAGGGGATCGGTTCTGCATGTCCGATAACCGAAAAATCGATTTTGACATACGTCACGTGACCACTGGTATAGCGTCAAATTAAAAAAAAAATTGTTAATTTACAAAAAGTGAGGTTAGTTGACGAGATATCAAAAAAAGTTATTTGAAAAAATTGCTTAGAATTAAATTCTAGGTCCTTGTGCAAAATTTTAAGATTTTATTTAAAAAAATTGGAAAACTCAATTTTTTTTAATATTTTTTTATCGATTTACAAATTTCCAGTTTTTTTCGTTTAGATAGCTTGGCTAATGTAAAGCCCATGTGTCTGGATGAAAATAAACGAATGTAGTAGTTTTTTCTACAATTGACAGGACAAAATTAAAAAAAACAGGGTTTCGCCGGACGCTAGCTGTTGCAATGATTTGTATCTAGCAGCAGTGTCAAAATTTTAGAGACATTTCAATGAGATTACATTGAGAAAACCTTAATCGTCTTAAATATATCTGAAGTTCGACTTTTTGTAAAGTTAAGGGGATTAAAATAGATAATAAACAAAAAATTACCTGTTTATTTAATCGAAATGTTATAAACGAAAACCAATGTAAGAAAAACTTAAAAGTAGTCAAATTCTGTACTAACAACACAAAAAATCATTGTTTTTCCTTGGGTGCACAAAATTTAAAACTCAGTATGACTACCATTTCTCTCCATACATACTGTTGTTCTCGAGCGCAACTCTCGATTAACATTTCGGAGCATTTTACGATTTATTTGCAATACACAATTTATAATGACATTCTCTAAATTTTGTATATTCCTAAAGGGTCGATGTTTGTACACAGGGTTCTTTAGGTATCCCCACATAAAAAAATCTAACGGAGTCAGATCTACAATTCTACAATTGACAGGACAAAATCGAAAAAATAGGTGTTCGCCGGACGCTCGCTGTTGCAATGGTTTGAATCTAATGAAATGACTGTATCAAGATTTTATTAAGATTTTTCGCACATAAATTTAACAACCAGGTCTATTTAGTTGTACTTAAAACTACCAAAGCAGGCTCTGAAATTAAAACAACCAAATAATCTAGTAGGTTAAAAACAACAGAAAAATGTCAAACAAATTATAATTTGTTTGATTTCAACCTATGTCATTGGTTTATGTCTCGCATCTTACTAAGTTTGATATTTTACATAAGTTTATTAATATTTTATTCCTTAAAATGGCACCCACACTACTTCTTCAGGAAAAGATAGAAATTATTTTAATTTCTGGAGATAATTACAAAAGCCATAGAGAAACAGCAGCAATTTTTAATGAGAGGCACCCCGATAAATCCCTCCATTATTCCACAGTATCTCGTCTAGTCAATAAATTTAAAGAAACGGGATCGGTAGAAAATCAGTATAAAGTTTCCCATGAAAAACCGGTAACAGGTGACGAAGGTTCTCTGGATGTGTGTTTGTCGATCACAGAAACACCCCAATTAGCAGTTAGTCAAATATCGGAGATCACTAACATTCACGAAAGATCTGTGCGGAGGATATTAAAAAGAAACAAATTTCATCCGTACAAACCTAAATTTGTACAAGTATTAAAAGATAGGGATTATGACGCCCGCTTCGATTTTTGTGCCTGGTTCCAGGGTATGATTGAGGAAGATTTTAATTTCCCAAAGAACGTTCTTTTCTCGGATGAAGCTACATTTACCTCTAACGGAACCGTCAGTTCACAAAACTGTAGATGGTGGGCCACCGAAAACTCAGACTTTGCAATTCAGAGTAAAGACCAATATAGTTTTAAGGTTAATGTGTGGTGCGGAGTTTTCAACCTCAGAATAGTGGGACCTTTTTTCTTTAGAGACAATTTAAATTCAGAACGATATTTAGAATTTCTACAAACTGAGATATCTGACTTTTTAGACAATTTGTCATTAGCCGAAAGAAGAAATTTATACTTTCAACAAGACGGAGCTAGCATTCATTCCACAAATGAGGTGAAGAGATGGCTGGATCAAGAATTTGGAAACCAGTGGATAGGACGGTTTTCTGAAAATCCGTGGCCTGCGAGATCACCAGATCTGACTCCGTTAGATTTCTTTATGTGGGGATACCTAAAGAACTCTGTGTACAAACATCGACCCTTTAGGAATATACAAAATTTAGAGAATGTCATTAGAAATTGTGTATTGCAAATAAATCGTAAAATGCTCCGAAATGTTAATCGAGAGTTGCGCTCGAGAACAATAGTATGTATGGAGAGAAATGGTGGTCATACTGAGTTTTAAATTTTGTGCACCCAAGGAAAAACAATGATTTTTTGTGTTGTTAGTACAGAATTTGACTACTTTTAAGTTTTTCTTACATTGGTTTTCGTTTATAAAATTTCGATTAAATAAACAGGTAATTTTTGGTTTATTATCTATTTTAATCCCCTTAACTTTACAAAAAGTCGAACTTCAGATATATTTAAGACGATTAAGGTTTTCTCAATGTAATCTCATTGAAATGTCTCTAAAATTTTGACACTGCTGCTAGATACAAATCATTGCAACAGCTAGCGTCCGGCGAAACCCTGTTTTTTTTAATTTTGTCCTGTCAATTGTAGAAAAAACTACTACATTCGTTTATTTTCATCCAGATACATGGGCTTTACATTAGCCAAGCTATCTAAACGAAAAAAACTGGAAATTTGTAAATCGATAAAAAAATATTTAAAAAAAATTGAGTTTTCCAATTTTTTTAAATAAAATCTTAAAATTTTGCACAAGGACCTAGAATTTAATTCTAAGCAATTTTTTCAAATAACTTTTTTTGATATCTCGTCAACTAACCTCACTTTTTGTAAATTAACAATTTTTTTTTTAATTTGACGCTATACCAGTGGTCACGTGACGTATGTCAAAATCGATTTTTAGGTTATCGGACATGCAGAACCGATCCCCCGGAAAAGTTTTTCCAATACTCACCTAATAAAAATTTTTCCCATATGTTGCGAACTTTTTGCCGGTCACTGTATATATATATATATATATATATATATATATATATATATATATATATATATATATATATATATATATATATATATATATATATATATGCAACAGGGTCATTAGAAAGCTTGGTAAGCTTTAAAAAAATGTTTTGTCTGGTTTCCTGGGAAACGGACGGGTTGAGAACTATACTCGATTTGAAATTGGTTGATAGTAATAAATCATTTTTAGCAGCCGATTCCATAGGCGCACCTACCTGACGTGCCGGTTTGAACCCTATTTACTTATCCGAATAATTTAGTAATCATTATTGTCATAACAGGTAAAAATAATTATGCCGAGAATTCCGGGAACAATTAATACACAATGTTACTTTTCAGGTAGTTACGAAAAATTAGGTACCTCTACTTATTGGTATAAAACTGTGAGTCATTTTAAGAGCGAACAAACCTAATGCGAGTATTCTAGGACACACATTTGGGTAATTTTTGAAAATGGAGAGTCTTTCAGGATTTATTCCAGTTAAGCGAGCTGCGAAATCAGCGCTAAGCATTAGTGAAAAGATTATTGTGCTTAATGTATTTAATGCACTTAGATATCAAAAAAGTGCAATAAGTATCGATTCTGCAGTGGAACTTTGTTCAAAGATGACAGGTATTGGAAAAGCAACCATCTACAGGCTGATGCGGGAAGAAAAGACAGGAACCGTGACGCCACCAAAACCATCTCCAGGAAGGCGAACAATACCGATCGATGAGGACGAAAAGGCCATCATAAGACGAAAGGTGCATTCATTCTATTTCAATAAGGAGATCCCTACTTTGGATAGAGTTTTAGGGGCAGTAAAAGAAGACTTTCCTGCAATCAAGAGAGATAAACTATGGAAAGTTCTAAGAGAAATGAATTTTAGATGGGAAAAACATAGTCGGAAGTCTCATTTGCTCGAAAAAGATGAAATAGTATGTTGGAGACGTAATTATTTGAGAAAAATAAGAAAATTTCGCAATGAAAACAAAACAATTTTCTATTTGGACGAAACATGGCTGAACGAAGGCTACACAGTTGGAAAAATATGGACAGACAAAAATGTGACTTCTCACCGGCAAGCATTTTTAGACGGTCTATCAACAGGAATAAATCCGCCCTCTGGAAAAGGAAAACGATTAATTATAACTCACATCGGTAGCTCCAATGGATTTTTAGAAGGTGGACTATTATCATTCCAATCAGTTCGTACAGGCGATTACCACGAGGATATGAATGCTGATGTTTTTGAGGAGTATTTCGAACAAATGATAGAGCTGATTCCACCTGGCTCCGTCATTGTGTTAGATAACGCTCCGTATCACTCCAGAAGATTGGAGAAGATGCCTACAACTGCTTGGCGAAAAGCAAAAATTATCGAGTGGCTTGTGGAGAAACAAATACAATTTGAGGACAATATGGTTAAAAAGGAGTTGCTATCAATTGTAAACACCCATAAACATCGGTTTCAAAAATATGTTGTTGACGAAATGGCCAAAAAACAAAATAAACTGCTGGCCAATTCAAGCGGGACAAACTAAATTTTTGATAAAATTTAGAGTGGAATATTTTCGAAACGAAAAAAGATTTTGATTTAACTTTTTCAGTATGTAATTGAATAGTTCTTCTAGTTTTTATACTTCAAGGCACTATTGCTAGCAGTCGCTGCAACTCTATTTTACAGGGTGTTAAGTGAAACCCTGACTTTTTTGGAAAAGTTTTCCAGTTCCGAGAATCTAGGAAGAATTTTTTTTGAATTTTCTTTTCATACTAAAATGATCCATGGTCAAATACAAAAAAACAATTTCTCCGGATTTTCTCTATTTTCATTTGTTTTCCGTATACAGGGGTTAGTCGAAATTATCGACTTCTTCTTACAAAGGAACCCCTAATTTGGCCGTTTATTCACAAAAAGCGAAAGACCAAGTAAATTTGTAGTTTGAAGTAGTCCAGCTAACAAAATTAATACAAATTTTTGTACAGGGTGTAGCAAGTTTGGATCACGGGCTAGTAAATTATTATTTTTTAATTTCTACTACTTTTTCCTAAGTTAACTATTAATTATCACGTGCTACGTTAAAGGGTTAAAATTTGTTAGGTCCGATAACAGTACTGGTTAGAAAGATCCTTTTTGCCCAAACGGGTTTTTCATTTTTTGTCTAGTCCCATTTTTAGTGATTAAACGGCTCGCATTTTGAACCTAACTTTTTGCAATTGCATCCATGAACGATTGAAGTGAGAGTGCTTTTTTGGTGGTACATAATGAATGTTTTATCCAACCAAAAAACATGTAGTGGCCAAACAGCTAATGATGCTTATTCGAAGAATTTTTTAGCATTATACAGGGTTGCAAAAAATATACCACCTATACTTTATATGGAAGTCATGTGATTTTCAAATTAATTGAATATAGTCCCAATTTTCTTGGAACTTTTTGCCGAAACTGTTTTTGAATTTTTTTGTCTGGTCCCATTTTTAGTGATACAAATGGCTTGCGTTTAAAACTTAACTTTTTGCGATTGCATTCATGAACTATTGAAGTGGACATCGTTTATTGGTTTAACCAACCAATAAAAAAGTGTCGTGGCCATAGAGCTAAAGATGCTTATTCGCTGCTTTTGTCCGCGTTTGCCCAAAACATATCACCTACATTTTATATGAAAATCATGTGATTTTAGAGTCCTTTAGGTATTCATAAAGTTCCTTTTTGCTATATTAATAATTATTAAAGAAAATGTCCTACTTATTATTAATAAAATCTAGTAACGATACAGATAAAAAGAATAATATTCATTCGGAACTTTTTCACATTATACAGGATTGTGCAGAAGTTACTACTTATAATAGAAGCCACGTGTTTCTCGATATCTTTGGATTTTCGTAAACTTCGATTATTCATTATAAAAGAAAAATATTTTACCACTGCTCTAAAAAGTCAGTACATGGCATTGAGAAATTTTAATTAATAAGAAGTGTCTTAAATTAATAGTCACGGAGTACATTTTTCTCGTCAAAAATTGGAGATGGATAGTGAATTCAACTGAACAAGTTATAAAATTCTGTATAGCGTAGTTTTTAGAAGGTATAGAAATTTCAGAAGATTTAATTACTTTTGAAAGTACTCGAAAAGATACGTAATTTTCAAATTTAGTAGTTATTTTTCCCGGCATTACTTTAGGAGATCCAAAATGTAAATTTTGGTTGTTACTTTTATAGGTAAACAGAAAACGTTTTAAATTATAGAACATTTTTTTTACTTGAAGGTATTATAAAAACTTGCAACTAACGAAAACAAAACAAATCTTAATACCTAGTAGGACCTCCCCTTACATTTATTATCTCTTGGCATCTTCGAGGCATGCTTATTACCAAATTATTGACAAATTCTTGCTGAATATTTTCCCACTCCTGAACAATGGCGTCTGCAAGTTGTTCTAGAGTCTGAGGAGGATCTTCCCTAGAACTTACCAATAATTTCAATTTAGACCAGACGTGTTCGATAATATTCATGTCTGGTGATTTTGCAGGCCAGACCATCCTGGTAATATTATTAGCTTCCAAAAACTCTTGCACAATGCGTGCTCTATGAGGTCTGGCGTTATCGTCAATTAGCACAAAATCGTTCCCAAAATTGTTTGCAAATGGTAGAACGATATTGCTTAAAATTTCGTCCCTATATACCTGACCGTTAATGGGCTCCAATGTTAAAAAAAGTTCCGTTTTGCCATTAAACATTACACCACCCCAAACAGTAACGCCTCCACCACCAAAAGGTTCCTGAGGAGCCATATTCTCCTCCATATACCGTTCGCCACGTTCACGCCAAACTAATATTCTGCCGTCCGAGTGAATTAAATTAAATCTTGACTCGTCTACAAACATGCAGTTTTCCCAGTTATCTAATGGCCAATTGCGATGTTCATATGCCCACTGGAGACGTCTTCGCCTATGCTGTGGTAGAAGTCGCACACATTTAGCACGTCGCCGAGCTCTAAAATTAAAATTTTGGCTTAAAAATCTGTAGTATAGGTGTAGGGAATGAACCAATAAATAAGCCAACAGTAGCTTTTATTATACTAAAATGCAAAATTAGGTCAATTTTCATAACGTTAGTTCTAGGGAAGAACTAAGGAACATTACGCTGCAAGCACAAATAATGTGTTTAGGGTCGCCTATCAAAACTTTAATTTATGAACAACTTAGTTCAAGTTTACATTTATAATATCGGTGCGCAAAATCCAAGATTCACGCCTCAGCTGACGTCGATATTATAATAGCCGACTTACTAAAATGAAACACTAAAAATATTGGTACAAAAAATAAGATCTCATTTGAAGTAACTCACCTTAAGTTATTATTGTTTAAAGTTCTTCTAATGGTCCTATTGCTCACACGAATGTGTGTTCTTGCTCTGAACTCCTGGTTAATTTTCTCTGATGAAATTTTTCGCCTTCGACGAGCCTCTCTAACCAACCATCTTTCATCTGCAATGCCGACTTTCTTTTGGCGACCTCCCCCATAACGATAGTTTGCACTTCCCGTTTCGTGGAAGCGTTGACGCAGTCGAGATATTGTACTTCGCCCAACCCCGTACATATCCGCAATAATACTAATTTTTACCCCATCTTGTAGTAAACGCAAACAATTAGCTTGTTCTTTTGCACTTAATCGAGCCATTATAAAGGATAATAACGCACCAATTCAAAGAAGAATACTTTGTTGCCTTGGTAACTGTCAATAGCAAAGAAAATGTTTTATTTTTTGGCCTACTAGATCTTTTGACTAAGAAATAGAAACGCCGCTAAATTAACAGAAATCCACCTGCAAAGTATAGGTGGTATATTTTTTGCAACCCTGTATAATGCTAAAAAATTCTTCGAATAAGCATCATTAGCTGTTTGGCCACTACATGTTTTTTGGTTGGATAAAACATTCATTATGTACCACCAAAAAAGCACTCTCACTTCAATCGTTCATGGATGCAATTGCAAAAAGTTAGGTTCAAAATGCGAGCCGTTTAATCACTAAAAATGGGACTAGACAAAAAATGAAAAACCCGTTTGGGCAAAAAGGATCTTTCTAACCAGTACTGTTATCGGACCTAACAAATTTTAACCCTTTAACGTAGCACGTGATAATTAATAGTTAACTTAGGAAAAAGTAGTAGAAATTAAAAAATAATAATTTACTAGCCCGTGATCCAAACTTGCTACACCCTGTACAAAAATTTGTATTAATTTTGTTAGCTGGACTACTTCAAACTACAAATTTACTTGGTCTTTCGCTTTTTGTGAATAAACGGCCAAATTAGGGGTTCCTTTGTAAGAAGAAGTCGATAATTTCGACTAACCCCTGTATACGGAAAACAAATGAAAATAGAGAAAATCCGGAGAAATTGTTTTTTTGTATTTGACCATGGATCATTTTAGTATGAAAAGAAAATTCAAAAAAAATTCTTCCTAGATTCTCGGAACTGGAAAACTTTTCCAAAAAAGTCAGGGTTTCACTTAACACCCTGTAAAATAGAGTTGCAGCGACTGCTAGCAATAGTGCCTTGAAGTATAAAAACTAGAAGAACTATTCAATTACATACTGAAAAAGTTAAATCAAAATCTTTTTTCGTTTCGAAAATATTCCACTCTAAATTTTATCAAAAATTTAGTTTGTCCCGCTTGAATTGGCCAGCAGTTTATAATAGTGCTTCGGCTCCTCCCCTACCATTGCGAATTAAATCCGATCGAACTGGTATGGGCTCATGTGAAAGGTTATGTGGCTAGACAAAATACCACTTATAAAATGAGTGATGTTCAAAAACTCTTTGAAGAAGCGCTTCAAGAAGTCAACGCGGGGAAGTGGCAAAGATGTATAGAGCATGTACTAAAGGAGGAGGAAAAAATGTGGCAATTGGATAGTTTACTGGAGAAAACGGTCGAACCACTTATTATCAATTTAGGGGAAGAAGACAGTCCCTCAGATATTTCATTTTCTGATGATGATTAATTTAAAGCGAAGAACTGTAATGACTTACTATAAATTTTATAGAATTTCAAATAGAAACATTTTTCCAAATTTACTTGTTTATTAGTTGCTTTATTGTTATTAGTATTATATTTATTCAAATACAAGGGTAACAAATTATGCCACACATCCGAATGTTCACTAAATTATATAATTATTGTGTTTAATATAAACTTAAACCCACCCGAAAGCACGTGCATGAGTGCAAAACATCACAGGTAGAATACTACCGCTTATTGTTCGAGCCTCGGGTTAAGCTTTGTATTCGACGCCCTTATCAGATCTATAGGAATGGAAAGTTTAATAAATGCAAAAGGGTCTAGACTTTCAATGTATATACTATTTAAAACTTGGCAATTTAGGTGGACCACTCTGTGTACGTGTTTGACGGATTTTAATGCTTTATTACTATCAACCAATTTCAAATCGAGTTATACATATGATCAACTATAGCAATATGTTACTTAACATGAACTTTCTTGGATCTTACTTGGATTTACTTCGTTACAACTACAGTGAGAGAGTGTCGACCACGTTAAGCGATTTTACCAAGACTTATTAGTAGTAGAAGAGAAGGTATCATAATAGGTGTAATATTTCCATGCTTGCTGACTACTGTTAGATATTAAGATGTCCTAGAAACTGGAAGATAAGCGACAAGTAAAAAGAAGGCGCTGCGCTGTCGTGAATAAGTAACAGTATCATAAATTTCTGTTCGCTTACTCTTTAAACACAAACAGCAATCATCTATACCTACTTTGTTATTTGCATATATCTTTTTTATATATTTTATCCTTCTTTTTATTCTTTTTTAATTGTGTCTTAGAAACTGGAACTGAACTCGTTTTTCTCGATTCAAAATTAGTAGAGTTTATGAACATTTTAAATACGAAAACAAATTTAGTATTGAGTTTTTAGTTTAATTTATGATTTCTTTTGATTATTAAACTTTCAAACAATTCTGAAATAACATAATCCCCAATTAACAATAATCTTTGATTGCTGCAAGTTTCCAAGAAAAACCAGACAACTAAAGTAATTTTAATAGCGCACGGTTAGAATATAAATTAACACAGGTCCCTTTGGGAAGGTTTATACGGATACTTGAGAAAGTTTCGTAGCATAAAACTTTAGCAATGGTAATACTTGTCGTTCTAATTAGCCTAAGGAAGAAAAATGAAAGCATGGAAAATAGCTTTATGACGTTTTGTATTAAATGATATAAAGCATGTCTGAAAATGTAAAATCGTTTTAATTAAGGAAAGAATTACTCTTTAGCAAAGAAGGGTCAAATTCTTTATACTATAATAAATAAGTTTGATGGTCAATTAGGCATATTATAGTTTAGTCGGATTTTACAAAGTTATAAAGTATTGATATTGGTAATTATCGATATTAATTGGTACTTTTTGGTCTCCAGTTTTAAAAACCGGACGATATCGTTCCTAAATGGTAGAGAAATTGACACTTTTTTTCAGACATTTCGTTGTGAAGTCAGAACAGAGAAGTTTAAATAGGAAGTAGGGTGTAATGATTTCGGTAGTTTCAGCTTTACTGCCATCGATAGTTGCAGGTATGTTATGGTATAATTTTAAATTTTTTTATATTTTCAAGAATATGCGATCTACTTAAGTACGATTTTGAAGATCCCTGTTCTTTAGTGAAGGTGTTTTCCAGATCGATGCAAACTTTTTAGGACGTGATATAGTAAGTTATTAGAAACATATTTAGCCATTACCTTAATACAAAGGGTTACGGTTTCCCAGATATTGACTAATTGCATTGTTTTTGAAAAAATCTCTCAACATCCTTGGTTATGCTCAAATTATGCGATAACCAGAAGTAATATCCCAATTGATTTTGTTTGTTATCTTAACCTATTGTGTATTTCTTGTGTTAAATGAGTTAACAATGATCTAAAGATAACAGTAAAAATTGTACAGTTAATAATAAATCAGGTGCAACATAAAGAAAAAAAATTATCTGAAGTTACTCGGAGAAAACAAATATAATTTTATTTTATTATTCTAAAACCTAAATTAAACACGATTTAAACTACTAATAATTTTTTATTGTAATTCGTGTTCAAAATGGGAACGCTGATTTCGGATACATACGTCTGATTTCTGTCGTCACTTCTCGCGCCATTTCTTCTTTCATTTGGTCAAATGCTTCATTGATTTTTCGAATCAAATGGTCTCGAATTTATATCTCCTCAGTACAAACAAGTTTCTTAACATGCCCCCAAACGTGATAGTCTAAAGGTGTTATGTCTGGGGACCTAGGAGGTTCAAATACTCCCTAACAATAAAGCGAAAATTATTCTTAGAAACCTTGCATCTTCACTGCCAGAGTTTATTAAAAAACGACTCTGACTTACTATTCTGACAGTAGTTGTAGAATTATCCTTAAATGATTGTAAAACTTGTTGTTTAGCTTCTGGATGATGCCCCCTATTAATTTCAGGCTCTCTGATATTCAAATTTCCTGTTTCTCCGAGGCGACGATATGTGTTAGCTAAAACTCTCATGTTGAGAAAAGCTTTCTAGGTATAATCGTCGTGTAAATTATGTCAGCATTGGTAAAGGCAGCCATTATACCAACTACTGAACGTAAAAATTAACGCACAAAACCTAACGTCAAAATGTTTCACGCTACAATACATATGTGGAACCAAAAATTTATAAGTAAGGGAAGACCAATAAACAATGTCAGGAGATAAGATAAGATAAGCATTTATTTCAAAACATTTTTGTACAAGTACAAAGTCTGAAATACGTCAACAGCTACATTTAAAGGAAAAAAAAATAATAACACATTAAAAATAACAGATTTCAGTCAGGAACAAGAGAAATATACATAAAAATCGAAATTTAAAGAAACAGAGCACCTAAAACACTATTTGTAACTCATGAATTCCTGAACAGTACATGGATCTATAGTATACAAATATATTTGAAGATTTTTTCTAAATGTGACCAATCTTTCAAGACCCTTTAAATTCAAAGGTAGTCTGTTATAGAACGTAATTGCATTACCAAGGACAATTTTTTTCACTCAAGGTGAAACTATGTTCTGGATAATTGTAGTCAATATTTTTACGTCTTGTGTCATAACTGTGATTTATTTTATATTGAAAAAATTTGAGAGGATGTTTTTGTAGGAACATGATACATTCATATATAAATATTGCCGGGACTGTCAAAAATTTGTGTTTTTTTAAATATACCGCGGCAAGATTGTTCGTAGTCTAAATTTAGCAGTATTCGAACTGCATGCTGTTGAATAATAAAGGTCTTTACTAGATTAGACGGCTGTCCCCAAAATATTATTCCTTAACGTAAAATTGATATAAAACTGCCAAAATATACAACTTTTGAAGTATTAAAATCGAAGTGCTATGTTACCACACGAAGCAAATACGGAAGTAAACAGTTTTCTACATAGATTGTCAACATGATGATTCCACTTTAAAAATGTATGCATATAAACTCCTAGAAATTTACTAACACCAGAAACATTTATGACACTTTCACCAAGAGAGACACTTTCAGGGCAGACCGATTTGCTTTGCTGTGTTCGGAATATGAAACACTGAGCTTTATCTGCATATAGGATCATTCCAGATCGTTCCATTGTCATGGAATCATTTTTTGACTAATAAGAAATCATTTTCAGATTTTTCTACCAAATCAGAAATATTTTTATTTCTTATAATAATATTTGTGTCGTCAGCGTAATTTATAAGTGAAATTAGATTATTGCAAGCATTTGGGAGATCATTAACCTTTAACTACACGCGCCTTAAAATGTACATTAAGTACACGCGTGGTGTATTTTATGCACCATTCATTAAAAGAGTATTTAAGCCAAGTAAAGAGCTGAATAATACTTCTTTTACATTAAATAAATGTTTATTAGTCAAAAACATAGGTTGATGTCAATACATACAAGTCCAAACAACTCATTTATAATAAAAAAATATAACTATTTGACAAACTATGATCAACAAACATAAAATGTAAGCCGCAAGATCCAATAAGCCTGGTGCTCGAAAAATAAAGTAGAAAAAACTCTTCTGTGTTCTCTAGCTACTCCATGTCTTCATCGTTTGCATATTGATTTTTGCATTCTGGGCAAGTAATAATGGTTGTGGCATGTTCCTTGCAGACGGGTCGATTGCATGTAGTGCACGTCATTGTTGTCACCCTGTTCTTTTGTCTCCCACAGCAAAAGCATCTTCTCCGTATTTTTGCTGGCGGGCCTTCCTCTAGTTTCTCTTCTTGTGGTCGCTTATATTTATTTAGAAAAAGCCTAATATCAGATGGCAATGTCCTTATTTCAGCTCGTTCCGAAAGATACGGCTTCATTAAAGAAATCGACAGTTCTTTTAGAAAAATCCTACGGAATTTTTGAGGGCTGTCGATATGCGTAGAATTATACAACTTTTGGCTATTTATGCCTGCTATATTCATCAGTTGAAAAAAAATTACTAAGGGCCATCTTCTTGTTCTCCTGGAGACGGAGAAAGCACCGCACATTTTATCCACTGTATCTCCGCCACCTTTAGATGCGTTGTAGTTTAGAATAATATCTGGTTTATTAGTTACGGCATCTATGGAACGATCATCGTGCATAGTAGAAAGCAAAATAACAGATCTATTCTTTTTAGGGACATAAGACACCAGTGTGACATCCTTTTGGAACCCAAATATAGAAGAACCTTCTGGTCTTGTTTTGTTAGGTAAAAAGTCCATTGGTAACTCTCTCTTATTTTTTTTCAACGTACCAACTAAGGTAACTTTATCCTTCAAAAGATCTTTTGCCAACGGGTAACTTGTATACCAGTTATCGCATGTCAAATTTCTATTTTTTCCTTTCCAAGGTCCGAGTAAACGGTGGGTAATATCAGCTGGCGTATTAGATTTTTTATATTGCCCTTCTGGCTGTTGACCACAGTAAATCTCCAAATTGCTAACATAAAATGTTCTAGAATCACATAAAATAAACACCTTGATCCCATATTTAGCGGGTTTGCTAGGGATGTATTGGATAAAACTGCATCTACCCCTAAACGGTATCAACATCTCATCAATCGTAAGGTGTTCGCCTACGCAATAATTATTCTTACAGTTCTCTACGAACCGATCAACAACAAATCGAACTGCAGCAAGCTTGTCAGTTACTTTTCTATCATTTCTAGTTATTTTGTCATCAAACCTAACCGCACTCAATAAAAATAGGAATCTATTGCAACTCATGCAAGCTCTAAATATTTCATTTCCGGTGCCATCGTTTGTCCAGAGTTCGAGAAAATGTGTGTGATTTTGTTTTTTCGATCCTGCTAGGAACAGTAAACCCAAAAATGCCAAGAATTCTGTTTTTGCAATGTCTTTTGCATCCCTTGGCCTATCGTAAGTTAGCCGCATTTTTTGGATCTCTAAGTTTGTACATTCAACAATATGTTCAATAATATCATGAGTAAAAAATTTCAGGAAAGCACTTCCATAATCGGTAATGTCTCTTGCACATGGTTTTGGCCCCGGAAATATTTTTACGATATTTTTTCTATTAGTTTTGCTAAATTTACTTACGACTGGGTTCTTATACCATATGGTTCTTTTATCTTTTCCAACAAAATACTCTTCTCTGTCTTCGCTTTCTGAATCGGGCTCTTGTTCATACTCGGAATCACTTCCTTCTTCCTCCGTCTCAGTATTGTGGTCACTTTCCTCAATCGCTTCATTTTCTGACATATCGGCTTCTCCTCCAACTTCTTCTTCAGGCTCTTCGTCAACAATCACTTCAGCCATGGCCTGAAGCTCATCTTCTGTTAGGCGTTTTGGATTCCTTATTTTGATACGGTCCCTGAAAAAATGTGAAACATGAGAGGACCATAATTACACAGACATAATTATAATAAAAATAATAATGATAAACAGTAATAATAATGTTTGTGATTGCTATTATGATTATTATTTGTGTTATATTACTGTCATTATTATTACTATTATCCATAAGTAATAAATAGGTAACATTCTAAGTAAAACCAATATATACTTACATTATGACTTATCTACACGCGTGGCGTACTCTATTCACCATTAAGCACCCCGGCAGAATTTAGGCTCGAGAATACCTTGTCGACGGGGCTGCAGTCAACAGACTAACGGATGTGGTGGTAGACACTACGGTTAAAGGTTAGACGATAGGGTGGGGCCGCTGTCTAAATTTGTAGGAAAATAACGCCGGTTTAAATTAAGCTGGTGCATTTTATACACCGGCGCGTGTAGTTAAAGGTTAAGATAAATGATGAAAAGTAGGGGCCCTAGCATACTACCTTGGGGTACTCCCATCTTAATTGAAAGTTGATTTGATTTATAACTGCCAATATATCGAAAACCCTAAGACCTTGTACTAAAGTAAGTGTGGCTAAGTAGGTTTAATGGCTTACTATATCACGTCCTAAAAGGTCTGCATCGACTTTCAAAACACCCTGTATATTTAAGAGCAAGATTTAGGTCCGTGTAGAGATCAATATTTGTGTCCCATAGAACTAGGTTCGTGCAAAGCGACCGCGTCAGCCGTTAACATAATGGGTAAGTACGAGGGCGAATCAAATATCAACGAAATTTTTTCTTTAATGACTATAAATTCCAATATTTCACTGTGAGTCTAAGAACGAGAATGTGTATACTTAAAATGTGAATGAGAAACAAGTTTTGCCACAGGAGGACAATAGCTCCTCGATTAATATACTGTTGGGGAAACCCAACTGTTTATTCAATCTCTATAACTCTATTTTTTAATTTCAATAAATATTAATAACCAAGCAGGTATAAAATCCTTTTTAAATGAAATAAGCTCAAACTTGTCTCATATGTAAATTTAACTGCATAAAAATACGCAGTCATCGGCAAAACACAAAGAATATTTCAGCTAAAATAACAAAAGAAAATCTTTCCTTTAAATTAGTTCTTCTAAAGCACCGGCATGTTGTCGGCGATCTTCAAAGACTTCGATTCCCTTGAAGTTCTCTTAGCCTTTAGTTTTATTGCCTTTGCGTTTAAAATTATATTTCGCGGAACCGCGTAAAATAGGCCAGCATCCATGACAGAAAATACCAACCCCTTTGCATCTCTGAACCGTGCCGAGTGCAAGCACTGCCTTTTCCTATTCCTTAATGGTGAGACGACTCGCGTCATCGCGAAAGTGACCTACAATTGGCCGCGTCCGTTCAAACCGATCTCTGAAAAGGTGTTACATTTTAGGTTGACTTACTTCCCGTCAGGGAACGTAGTTAGTTGACTAGACAACTTGAAACAAGTCTGTTGTGCCCCGGGCACACAAATAAAAGTCGTTACACAAATGAGGTGTACCAGTGTGGGAAAAGTCCCTTTGTTTCTCTTAGGCATAGTCCTGTAAATCTTGTTAAGTGACATAAATTAGGTGTACCAGTGTGGGAAAGGTACATTTGTTTCTCTTAGGCATAGTCCTGTAAATCGCGTTAAGTGGCACAAATTAGGTGTACCAGTGTGGGAAAAGTTCCAGTGTTTCTCTTAGGCATAGTCCTGTAAATCTCGTTAAGTGACACAAATTAGGTGTACCAGTGTGGGAAAAGTCCCAGTGTTTCTCTTAGGCATAGTCCTGTAAATCTCGTTAGGTGACACAAATTAGGTGTACCAGTGTGGGAAAAGTCCCAGTGTTTCTTAGGCATGGTCCTGTAAAAAGTAGTAACATCTCGTAACACCAGAAAATGACGAATATATGACAAGTACTAGTGTCAGAACCAGTGGTGTAGAAAATACCCATATTTACAAGTAATAAATATACAAAATTGTTTAGTGAAATTAACGTATTTTACTGTACAAAAGTCGCGGCTGCAGGAGATCGCGCATTTGGATGACAACTGAACCAGTTACCTATAGAAAAATATTACAGTAAGTGGAGGTAGGGTGTAAACTAGAGCCTTATCCTTACATATACATAATATGTCACCAAATTTATATAATTTTAAGTCCTAAAATATAGACTGTGGAAGACCTTAAATGGAAGGTGCACAAGTGCGTAACTTATCCTACTTAAACTTAGAAAAAAAATACTCACACGTTGGCTTAAGTTTTTATTGTCCGCAAAATTTGAAAAGATAAAAGTAAACCCTCTATCTCTAGGTATAAATTTATTTCTTGGCATTCACTTTATAAATTTCGTCGACACATTCTTATGCATTTGGGAAATGATATTTTCCACCGGAGTATTTCTTTCCAAAGCTCAGCTGTTTTACGTGTCTCTAGAGCTTTCTGCTGTACTCTCTATCCATCACATTTCCTTGGTAATGAAAATATTAGTTAAAGTAAAATTTATTTACTTTACTAGCCCGATAATAATCACTTACCGGATATGTTACATGAAACCTTTGTCGATAAAATCTGCGATTTAAATTTTCTAATTTAATACCTACGGTGTCCACAAGAAAAATGTGGGTTTTCGCTACAAGTTGCATCGCTTTCCTGTGTTACGCGGCAACGGTATATTTGTTGTGTTTGTTTATTTACTAAAATTACTTATTTTGTTTAAATAGCATGGCAAGTTACCTAGCAACTTTAACAACAAAAGAAAAGGTCTATCGTACAGCATGAAATAAATTTTAAGATTATGGTGACACTGTCCTATTTGGTGTCCTTTTTCTCAAGGGTCCTTTCAGGGCTGGATGCACTTCGGTCAGTGTTGACCCATTGTGCTCACCCTTTATTTTTACTGCACCCACTTAGTTATTCCCTTGCGTTAATTTATGCAAGTCAGTTAGGGAGTGGGTAAGGATTGCTTCCGGTTCTAGTTTTGGTTGTCCGAGATTTAATTTCAACGATACGTGTATGTATATGTAGTGTCAAAATACTGTCGTTACTGACAGAGCATATCAAGTTATGTGTACGGTGCACAGTACAGAGCACAGTAATATCATTATTACATGAATTATGAATTTCTGTATAGTCTTTAATATCCATTAAGGAAGATATTCTTCTTACCGTAGCTGCACGGGAATCTTGTTTTTAGTTATCTCTTGTTTGGTCTATTCTTATAATCTTCTAATTGTCCTTGCGCCACTTAGTTTCAACATTTGAGCAGTCACAATGAACACTTTATCCTATGCTCACAACTGACTTAACATAAAAGGCACATGTTCATCTAGTGAATGAAGGCGAACGAACGCTTTGTGCGAATTTGTTCAACATAAGCTGTAATTCGCTTTACCGGCCATATTTAACGTGACGAATGTTTCGATTGACATTCTTTCATGCCTCGTGGTATTCTAAGCTCTGTAATCGAGCATTTTGATATAACAAAACACTCGCACAATATTCCTATAAAAATTAACAGCCTCTCAAGCGTTTCCTAGCGTACACATTAACCGTATCTTTATATACTAATGTGTTATATTATATTGGAAACATACAAACTGTTTTAACATACAAGAATTAAATTTAAATTTATTTATTATAAATAGAAATAAAATAATGAAAGTCATAACAATGTTTTACTTAATATATATAAATGCATATGTATTAAAAGAAAATAAATAATTTTTTAACTAAATACGTAACCTATTTACAATTACGTACAGAGGAATTTTTAAAAATAATTATTTACAGTACTTGGATGGATTTAACAGTTTGTTCATATAAAGTTCTCCTAGGCCTATGATCTTTACTGGCATGCACTTCGACAATCGACGCGGTCGTAACATCTTGTATACTCTTAATCTTGGCGTCAAGATGTCCTCTGTGTCTCATCTCTTTGATGACACGATTCAAAGTTGACACAACTTCATCAGCGTTCTCTTTGGTGAACACCATTGGTGGCTTGGACTTCATGACATTGCATTCAGGGCCGTCAGCACTTAGTAAGATTTGTTCTTCGCGCGTTCTAAATAAATAAAAGTAAATGATAATATATTTTTTGTTAGGTTCGCTTTGGTATATTTCCAAATAATAAATGGCGTATACTTCTATTTCCCGAAAGCTCCATTTGTTATTATACCTAGGTATATTTTGTGTAATTTTTCTGCGATAGTTATTTTGTTCTGAATTATCTATTTAGTTACTTACATTCGAGTTGAACAACAAAGCGAGGAAGAGAAAATGAAGGTAGCCAATAAAAACTTTATTTCTTTATCTTTGAACAACATGTTAAACACATTCCTTGTTAGCTTTCCTCGTAATCGGATATTCAACCAAGTCGGTTCCAGCAAACAGACAACACCTCTGACGTCACCAATACACTTGTGCTTTTTGACCAACATCTGGCAACAATCCAACAAATATTCTCCAACCATTAATGTTTTTTCTTTTTCTATTGTATCAAAAACGGCGTTGGAAATTGAACACCACCATACTGACAAAAATATTGTGCGAAATAAATCTTTCAAAATTAATAATTTTTTAAATCGGCCGCAGAAAAACATATTATCCAAATGAAATTCTTACTGTATTAAAATATTCCATTCCAGTTTTAAAGAAGCTATCAGCAATTTCTCTTGTTACTACACAAGCTACTGGCCATTGAGAGTTTCATTCCACATACCCGCAAGAAACCTGAACTCCACCATTAAAAGCCCTGGTTCTCCACGGCCTGTGATAAAGTCAAGCTCAAAAAAGCCGAAGCTCACAAAAGGTATCTTTAAAATCCTACACCCGAAAATCGTCACATTCTCACCGAGGCAAGAAATCAATGCTGCAATCCATAAATACTTTTAACAAACGCATACAAGATAAAGTGCTTTCCTGTTCCAACGGGAGCGAATCTTTCTGGTCACTTGCCAAAAACATTAGTCAACAGTTCTGTAGAAGCACTTTTCCTCTCCAGACCTCTGACAACGACATTATCTTCGAACCAAACCCATCCCAAACAATTCGCTTCCAATTCCACCCTAATCCCTCCCGCCAATGTCGCTCTTCAAACTGCTACTGTGCCCCACAAAATGCCCGACATAATACTTAAGGTAAAACAAGTTCAAAAATCTCTTCTATTCCTTGACACCAAAAAGTCATTTGGTTTGGCTGGCATACCAGTACTTGTCCTAAAAAAATGCTCTCCAGAACTTGCACCCATCTTAAGTCACCTTGCTCAGATCTCTTATGGCAAGGGTATCTTCCCAAATAGCTGGAAGACTGCTCGTGCACAGCCTCTCCCGAAGAAAGGTTTCAAGTCCCTTTCATCCAATTGTAGACATATCTCTCTTTTCTCTTTTGTCAGAAACGTTATGGATTGCAAATTCTAAAATATCTAAAATCACACAAAATGATCCATGACAGACAGTACGGATTTCGTCACCAAAAATCCCCAGCTGATCTCCTTAACTTTGCCGCACATAACTGGAACAAGTCTCTCGAATTTCACGGCGAATATCAGATTGTTACTCTTGATATTTCCAAGGCCTTTGACCAAGTATGGCATGCCGCACTCCTCAGCAAACTACCTCCTTACGGTTTTCTTACAAAACCATGTACCTGGATCGGTCGCTTCCTCTCTAATCAGCACATATCTCTTGTGGTTGACGGTCACTCATCTATCTTCCATCCTATCAATGCTGGCGTCCCCCAAGGTTCAGTCCTTGCACCAAAACTATTTTTTCTTCACATTAATGTCCTGCTCTCTTCAACTACTAATCCCATCCACAGGTATGCTGACGATAGTACTCTTCACTCCAATATTCACTTTTCCAGACAAGTCTCGAATCCAGAGCTGGGTAATAGACGCAGATCTATGCACCTATCCCTTTCCCAAGATCTTCAATTAGTCTTAGACTGGGGTGCCAAGAACCTTGTTCAGTTCAACGTCCCCAAAACCCAGTATTGCTCCCTGTCACGCAAAAAATCTGGTAACGCTTACCCCATCCATATAAATGGCCAAGCCCTACAAAACAATGAAATTTTCGATCTTGTTGGCGTCGCTTTTTTACACGATCTCAGCTGGCACAGACACATTATTTCTGTAGCCACATCGGCAGCTAAAAAGCTTAGTTTTCTCTTTCGAGCCAGAAAATACTTCTCCCCTTCCAACTTATACACTCTCTATGTTTCCCAAATAAGACTCAACCTAGAGTGCTGCTTCCACATCTGAGGAGCGGCGTCACCTTCGACTTATCAATGACTTACTCCTCAAAAGAAAACTCAGTTCTCTCGCTCATCGCCGCGCTGTTGGGGATTTATCCCTTTTCTGTCAGTATTTCCACGGATTTTGCTCTGAAGAACTAGTTGGTATTATTCCCACCTTGACTGTTCCTAACAGAACAACCAGAGGTGCATTACGTATGCATTCCTTTACTGTCCAGCTATAAAAGCCTAGAACATACCATTTCTCTCGCTCACTCATACCTAGGGTTCCCAGATTATGGAATAAATTGCCTGCAGATGTTTTCCCTTCCCGTCCCAACCTCCAATCCTTTAAATCCCGTGTAAATACACTATATTTCCCCTCTCTTCAGATGCCCACGGTACGTTAGTACTTAGACTTGAAGTCTACGTGGGATGTCTTGGATAAAAAAATGTTATCTTTTCCGATCTAGTAACGCGCAGTAACAAATTATATGCTGTACCTTTTCTCTTTCTGGACTGCAGAGCCTGCAGCATAGGTCTTCGTTATATAGTCTCATTTTACATAGGTAGACTTTGACCGCCATATGTCCTCTCAGAATACCTGTAGTGATTCTTAGCTGATTTCTACCCATTCTAAGAATTTTCCTGGATAGTTTCGGGTCTAGGTTCCCTATGAAAGATTGACTCTTATTTATTCACTGTCTGTTGTTCCAGTAGATTTTGTGTTCCTCCCTGATCCATCGCTTTATAGTATCTCGTGCTGCCCAACATGGTACTCGGAGAGCCTTTGACGTTCCCATACCAGTCTTCACTTTACCTTATGATACCTTAGTGCTCTGGTTTAGTACACTATTTTGAAGACATTTTATTTGACAACCACAACCCTATTTGACAATGAAAAACTCTTGTAGGGTCAAGATAAATTGTATGTCTATCTTGTTTTCGTACGTCTATTTCTAGCGGCATCATTGTTATTTATGCTGGTAACTTCAGCACTTTTTATAATTTTGACCATCGCAAATTTTATTCTGTGTAGTTCATAAAAGGGCCAAAAGCACATACTGTAAAAAATTAGACAAATCAAGATTTTATTTACAGAAACGCTGCTACCGAAAATAATACAAATAGGCTTATCTATTTTTTTTCATGCAAATACGTGTTGTTTTTAAACCCTCTGTAAATATTAAGACAGGAGTTAACAAGAAAATACAGTGTACTTTTTAAAAAAAGTTTGGCCTTCCTTTGTTTTACGTTTGCAATATATTTGACAGTAAATGAATTTTTACTCGTATCACTGCAAACACAATTTACTTCAAATTTTGACTAAAGGATCCTAAAAATCCTAGTGTTATTACTTCCTTTGTCAAATAAAATAAAGGTAAAATTTCCAAGGAAGGGACGGAAACCGGGACAGCATTAAAATGAAACTACTGGTGTAAGGTCCAGGTCAGGAGCTAAATTTGTTCCTTTATTTGTTACCTTTATTACCTGTATACAGCGTGTGCGTGAATTTGCTTTTCAAAAGTTACTCTTCATAAAGAGTTTTGCTTTCAAAAATATTTGTATTGCCATAAGCATTTCTTTTTAATATTGTACAGAGTATCTCAAAAGGCGATAAACTTAAATTTTTACTGGGAAAAAAATTTATACCCGTATTTATTACCTGGCAAATTGAAGAGGGACATACTCGTAAGCGCATTAAATCGTCAACTAATTTGTAGTATACAGGGCAATGATAAAGTATTATTTGAATAGTTACTAAAACTTTTTGAAATAAAATATGCATAAATGCTATCACAGTATTTATTATTAAGCCGTATATGTACTGTTTGCAGGCTAATTTAGTATACAGAGTGATTAAATTATTTAGATCATCAGCAGCCTAATTGAAAATTTATTAAACAATTCTAAAAGCATATTTACACATTACAACTCTTTCAATTACTAGTAATTGTACGGTAAATATAAGAACAAATAAACAATTATAAATTGCAAGAATAAATAGGTTAAATTTCAATCATACACCTAATAAGTTTATTTCTAAAACTTTTGACGGCATTTGCTAGTTGGTATCCCCAAAGCCTGGCACACTCCTGAATTATGCGACTTCTGAGGTATTCTCTGTCTCGAGGCCACCTTTTATATGCCCTTTTTTTGAGGACACCCCACAAAAAAATCCAGTGGGCAGAGATCCGGGGACCTCGCTGGCCAATGACAAAACCAAATATTGATCCATACCTCTTCCTATCCACCTATTAGCAAAATTTCTATTTAACCAACATCTAACTTGCACTGCAAAGTGCCCGGGAGCACCATCTGGCTGAAACAATAAATTTTATCTAACGCCAAAGGTATGTCGTCCAACATATCACTAAAATCATTTCCTAGAAAATTAAGAAACACCGCGCCGCGCCGTTATATTTTCATCACAAAATGGCCCCAACAATGGGTCGCCGAGTATTCCACACCAGACATTTATTTTTTCAGAGTATTGGTTTCGGCTTTGTATAACCCAGTGGGGGTTATCAACTGACCAATACTGGGAGTTTTGAGAACTTACGATACTGTTGGTCATAAAAACAGCTTCATCTAAAAAAAATATTTTAGAAAGCCTAATAGCCACGCAGAAAAATCTAGTCTTAATTCCGAGTCTCCTGGTAATAAATTTGGGTAAATTTGGGCTTAAAAGGTTTAATTTTATGTTTTTTAGCAACATTCTAATAAAGTAGATTTTTAAATCCAAATATCTAGACACTTGCCTTAAACTAGTTGAAGGGAATTCGTTGACATAGAGCAAAACATTAAGTTCATTATTTTCGTCGTCTAAACAAGGAAGATTATTTTAATCTTGGTTTCTTCTCCGAAAGAAGTTCGGAGGGCACCGTTTAAATTTACTCATAACATTACTGACAGTTTTATAGGTAATTGGTGTTGGTCTTTCTGGATAATTATTGTTAAATTCTTCGTTTGTTTCTCTAGTTGTGAGATAATTATTTCAAACTCTCCTAACTGTCAAAAAAAGTTCTGTCGATCTTAATATTTTCGAAAGCAAAACTTTTTATGAAGAGTAACTTCTTTTCCAATATTAATAATAAAGAAGCCTTCCATTTGTCAAGCAAATTCACGCACACCTGAGCAAACCCATGCAAAAAATATGTACCTCCAGTATTGCATGGATTTGCTATATCTATACAATGCTTATTTTGTGTCAGTATAGATTTTAAAGAAAATATTCGATATCAACAACCAGATTCTCCAACGATAGTCCAGTCTAATTTAACTACCAAAAGTTTTAAACTGACAAGTGTAAGAATAAGACAACTAAGTTTTATTCTATGAATTTGTTTCTAAGTTTTCTCGCAAATTTATAAAGGAAAGGGCAATTCTAGTACGTACTTTCAACAATAATAGATCTAAATTCAATCTAGCAAACCGTTTCAAGATGAAAATCATTTGAAAACCAAGCAAATCACTGAAATATCAGAAAAATTCATACATTTTTAATGACGATTTATTAACAGTGACAGGACGAAAACTTGCCAGAACATCACTGATCAACTAGAAGATCCTAATTTAAACTAGTACTAAATCTTAAACATTCCTAGTGAGTCTGAACGTAAGTGTTTATAACAAGCATATTTTGTTGTTTTTTTTTGTGAAATTTCGCAACATAAAAAGGAACACATGTTAGAATTAAAACTAATATGTAATAATTACAAAGGGCTTCATAAAAGATAAATACCTTAATCCTCCGTAGTATTTTAAGTTGCCTTATATAAATCAAGCCGGCTTAAATTCCTGCTTTCATAATGGGAATTAAAACATCACGGAGAATATGGGCCAAAGACAACTGAATATTTCCGCTATTTGTAATAACAGCAATTTCTATTTCTACATAGTCGTATAACGTAACGACCTGTGGGTCTTTTCATACTACACATAAAGAAATGTATTTCCAATTCAACTTAAGTTTATTTTAGCTTTTACTGTAAATATTGTCGTTAAACAATATACTGTAGGTACTTGATTTATAGGTATTTATGCAACTATTGAGAAAAGTAACTGTTTTCCGCATGCGGCATAATAGTTGGACGACACGTTACATAATTCCAGACAAACAATGGTTCCTGTAATAACAAACCAGTTTTATTACCAGCAGTTATTGTCCTTGTCCAAAAGGTATGGGCGTATTTTCAAATTATTGATATCAGTTAATTTGATTTGATTGAATTTGTTATACTGGCAACCAGTAAAATAATAATATAAGCGGAAGCATGACACCCGGTACCGGAACCGATTTTTGAGCATCACTTCAGATCTCCAGTTTTGTAGTACTCACTGAGGACATACAATCCCACCGGATACCTTGCCACTCCGTGTAAAAAGCCAAATAATATAATAAGATGAAGGGTTTTAGCGTCCGTAATAATGTCAGTAAAAGAAAATGTTAGTGGCAAAGCTAACGAAAAAGACAGCGTTGCATTAAAGTACGGGGAGTCCAAGATCTAATGGACAACCCCGGGCTGGTGGATCTTGGACACCCCGTACTCTAATGCAAGAGCATGTCTTTTTCGTCCGCTTTGCCACTAACATTTTCTTTTCCTGACATTGTTACAGACGCTAAAACCCTTCTTCTTAATATTATTTGGTTTTTCAGACGGAGTTGTACTGCTCTCAGTGCGATTGAATGTGCGACCCCCTAGTGAGTACCACAAAACTGTGGAGATCTGGAGTGATGCTCAAAAATCGGTTCCGGTACCGGGTGACATGCTTCCGCATACATTATTGTTTTAGTGGCTGCCTATACAACAGTAGCAGCTTTACTCTAGTAAGATCTGTTCTTTCATTACAGTGGCTTCCTATAGATGGCGGTCGCGCGGATTCTGTACCGTCTTTGGTCAAAAAGATCTATTGAATATGCGAGTTTGTTAAGGGTGAAAGCTTACTGTCTACATGCATGGGGTTGTCCATTAGATCTTGGACTCTCCGTACTGTAACGCAAGGCATAACTCGCTGTCTTTTTCGTCGGCTTTGCGACTAACATTTTGATTCTACTTTGAAATTTGGTAGGTACTTCCCAAGTATCTAAAAGCTGTATTTAAAGATTGTAAACTTGTACAGGGTTGTACAGGGTGTATTTGGACCAATTGATAACTTCTTTATTGAAAGACATAGAAAAATGTTTAAATTAGAAAAAATGTAGATTTGTACAAGAGCCATTAGAAAACGTAGTGGAAAAACAATTGATAATTAATCAAGTCAGTGAGTTTTGAACGAACCTTAAGTTTTATCAGATGACTCAATATATTATTTTTTTGTTTTTTAAATTCTATTTTCTAGGAGCTCTATTATGTTAAGTTACCTACACCGATGTTCGACTGTTTTCCTATAATTCTAAAGAATAAAATGAAACCTAAGTAATTTTCCATACCCCTCGCATATGAGTTAATGCAAGTGGTACATACATACATGGAAACACTTGGATAAACTAAAGATTGTCGATGTTTCCATAGAAACCCTATACGACTTGCATTATTTCATAAAGAAGAAGTATGAAGGGTTGCTTGAGTTCCATTTTATTCTTTAAAATTACAGAAAAACAGAAGAACATTGGTGCATGTAACTTAACATTAAATAGAGCTCTTAGCGAGTAAAATTTAACAAATAAAAAAATAATATTGCGAGCCCTCTAAAAAAACTTACGATTAGTTCAAACGCCCTCATGTGATGTTGAATTATTTTTTCAGTTACGTTTCCTGATGGTTCTTGTACAAATCTACAATTTTTCCAATTTAATTTTTTTTATTTATTTAAACAGAAAAGTTATCTATTCGATCAAATATAATGAATAACTATGTACTATTTCGTAATTCCTTAATGATGGGTACAGTTTGAATTTCGACGTTAATATATTGAAAAATACATAGAATTTTTAAAAAACCATGAAAATTTTAATTTTTTTTTTTAGTTTATTACATTACAATAACTATAGATGAAAGACGATGTCACCTAAATGACCGCCACAGCTCATGTGGCCAGACATGATCCGCTTGTCAAAATTTTCGATCACTCTGCGGCACAAAGCAGGTTCTATACGGGCGATTTCGCGTCTTATCTCCTGCTTTAGCTCTGCAAGAGTGTTTGTCTTTTTTTGTAGACTCGACTCTCAGATATCCCCAAAGAAAATAATCTGTTGGAGTTAAATCACACTATCGCGGCGGCCAATTGACGTTCCCGTTACGTGAAATAATGCGCCTTGGAAATTTGCCGCGAACTAACTCAACCGTTTCTCCTCCTGCGTGACAGGTGGCACAACGGTGCTCAAGCCAGAGATCTTCGATATCCATATCTTCCAACTGCCCCCCAAAAAAAACCCTTAACAGCGTTTTCCGCATGATCTTCGAAAAAAAAAGCTGGCCAATCACGCCGTCAGACCAAAAGGCACACCAAACAGTCAGTTTCTGAAAATGTATTTCTTCTTGAATAGTTTACCTTGGATTTTCCAGTCCCCAAACATGACGATTCCGCTTGTTTACAAAGCCACCACTGTGGAAATGCGCCTCATCACTAAAGAAGATATTAAATTTGGACATAGGTTTTCCAAATTCGATGATGATATTCACTCATTCATCCGATACTGTTTTTTAGAAAATTTTAAAGATCGGGACAAATCGCATCCCGATTTGAAGTGTATCGGAACGCGATATATTCTCTTTAAAATCGGAACGGTCCCGATAAAATCGGGACGTCTGGCAATCCCAATTGTGTTATGATCCGATAAGTGAACATTTTCTCGTAGAATGCATCAACTGATTTACAAAACTGTTATTATTTGTAACATGGTATGTCTAATGCGTCAGTCTGTAAAACTTAAAGGCAAAAAGGCCGCCATCTTGCTTCAACCAATTACATGAGGGATACAAAGCGCATCCAAAAAACATCCCGAATATACCCGATCTTCACTTCGGAAATAAACGTATACGTCTAGGCCAGTACTCGTTAACTCTGGATTGCGCTCCAGGCTTGGGCTGACTGACTAAAGAGAGCAGAGCCGTGGAATTTGTGCTTCCCAACAATTTACTCCTGCGCTAACGTACACCGAAATAATCAACAAATTTGCAAAAAATCCTAGATTAGTCTTAATCAATTTTCTTTGCATTTCTTTTCATTTTTTTATGAATTTTTCTTCAATTAAAAACATGTCTTTAAATTAATCGTTGTACTTATTTGTACCTACAATTCATATTTCCCCATCCTCCCTCTCATCTTGCCCCCCTCCTGGCCCATGGCTGGCGACGCTATTGTCACGGTCGTTAACAAAATAATCAATAAAGTTTTTTTTTAAATAATATAATGTTGTTTATTAATACTAAGCGGATTTCCTTAGGGAGACATACCATAAGATGGATGAAAATTTTAAGTAATAAGGCATTTATTAATATTAAAACGTGTAGCGATAAGGGTCCCAGATGAGAATTTTTTGGCACTCCAGAAAAGACTAAAACGGGTCTGTTGATAAATATTGCTTGACAGCGATATACGATATTTTGTGGGTATTTTAACCTTTAACCTAGCTTAAAACCTGATATTATATATTTTTGGCCAAATGTAGTGAGTGTGATAATATTCGAATATTTTTCGGTTTAGATACAAGGAAGTACTTTTTTTTGTTTTTTTATATAATAACCCCCTAACTTCTCCATCTTATACTTATATAATGCCATAATTTCCGTAAAAAAATTATTTTCCTTCGAAATGTTCCGTTCTGCTCTATTCTTTATTTAGATTGGTAAGCAGTAGCTTGCCGCCTAATCTGGGCTCTAGGGTAATGGGTTTAGGTCTTCGGATACAATTTCCTTCACGGCAATCTTTGCAACTAGAATTATGTAAACCAGCGAAAACAGAACGGCTTTGCCTTTCGTTTTCTCAATAACAGTCTGTAGCAATTTTTTTAAATAGCGGCCTCGAATTATCTATTCCTCGACAATCAGTGATGATACTTTTCTAAGAAAATTCTGACCAACAGCTTTAATTCTGATGTTTCAAGCAAAGGTCAAATTTAATCCACTCTTGTTCAATATAGTAGAGACCTAGTAAATAGCAGACACCGATTAAATATCAGATAACATCTCTACTATTTTGATTTTGTTAACATTTTTGCTGCTCAGTTATTTGCTGGAAAAAATTATTAATTTCTAGAGTAGACACGTAAAAAAGTCATATAATTCGTAGAACAAGTTAACGTTCAGATTCACTAAAAAGGTTTAAGCTTTAATACTGATTTAAATTAAGATCTTTTTGTTCATCTGTTAGGTTGTGACAGGTTTGTCGTCACTAAGAACGTATAAGTTATTCTAATATTTCATCAATTTGCTTGTATACCAAATATTTTTTTTTATCTTGGACCGTTGTTTCTAGAATAAATTTAAGTCTATTATTGTGGAAAGTATGTACTATAAAGCTGCCAATTTCTTTATAAATTTGCAAAAAAAACACCGAAATAAATTCATACTATAAAACTTAGTTGTGTTACAATAGTCAGTTTCAACCTATAGTTGTCAAATTAGACAGGTCTAGCGTTGGACAATATGGCTGTAAAGTTTTATTTTGTTCTTTTCCTGTAAAAGCTTGATCGACTTGCTGTAGGCGACAGATCATCACTTCGCATCATAAGTATATGAATATAAAGAGAATAATATTATTTTAGAAGAAGTGCCTTTCAGCCATTCTTGTAAATATACAGTATGTCCTTTTTTTAGGCACACCTACTCAAATTTTATTTAGTAGAAGTAAAACTGTCTAAACTAAAAAAAGAAGAAGAATAATTTTGCCCACATAAAAATGTCATTTTGTTTTAGGGGCACTATTTTGGCATTAAATGGTGCGATTTATTGGAGCGCATTTTATATCATCCATGCCAGCTAGTATCCATGATAATATGGATTTCATCACCAAAGACCATAGCTGATGTCCTGTCCATTGTCACATACAATTGTAACAAGACTGTCAAAGCTCACGGCGAATTCCAAATTGTTGCTCTTGATATTTCCAAAGCCTCTGACCGAGTATGGCATGCTGCAATTCTCAGCAAACTACCTTCTTATGTTTTTTCCTCCCAAACTATGTACCTGGATCGGTAGCTTTCCTTATTATTTACACATATCTGTCATGGTAGTCGGTTAATAATTTAACTTAAATCATATCAATGCTGGCTTACCCCAAGGTTCAGTCCTGGCACCAACCCTATTTTTTCTTTACATTAATGACTCTCTTCAACTACCAATCCCATCCATAGTTACGCTGACGATAGTATTCTTTACACCAATATTTATTTTCTCAAACACGTCTCGAATCTAAAGCTGGATAATAGACCTGTCCCATTCGCAAGATATTTAGTTATTGTTAGACTCTGGTACCAAAAGCCTTGCTCAGTTCAACCTCACCAAAACCCAGTCTTGCTCCCTGTCACCTAAAAAATCAAGGAATACTTATCTCCAAGCCCTACAGAACAAGAAAACGTTCGATCTTGTTGGCATCATCTTTGAACGTGAAATCAACTTCCAAAAATACATTTATTGCTTCAGTCAGCAGCTAAAAAGCTTGGTTTTCTCTTTCGAGCCAGAAAATACTCCTCTTTCAATTTATACATCCTCTATGTGTCCCGAAAAGACAAAATTCTGTTGGACACAATGTTGAACAAATGGACACATAGACTCTAACACTCTGGACAAACAGTTTATATCGACGTTAAGACACATAAATGAAGATAGTAGATCTCAGTATTGTAGTAGACGCGCAAACTACTGTCTGAATATTATTTTTAAATGTGTCTTAACGTCGATTTAAACTGTTCGTCCAGCACGGTGTGCTTGAAGCAGCGATAGGTTTAGACGAAATGACACCAAAAATGGGTTGCGAGGCTTAATAGATATGTATCAGTAGTTTCAAAATCCGTTTTAGTTGAAATCCTACTCGTTCGTTTAGTCGAAATATCGCAAAATCAAATTTTTACACTGAACAACGTGATAAAACTATGTATAATGCCTTCTTTTTAATTTGTTTAAAAATATTTTTCATTCTAAAAAGTTACAATTTATTATTATAATTCAAAGAAGAAAAAACATGTCAATTGTTTGCATTTTACTAGGCAGTTTTCTTCTCCTGGGGATACACGTGCAGGTCGTCGTTCATTTTAACTGTGTCGCAATTCGTAGGTACACTGCGTTTTTATCGTTACAAATTAATATTTAATGAAAGTTCGAAAAGAAATTTCATAGTTTATTGTTATATACGGGTATAATTAGGAACTTTATAATATAAACGTCTTCCGAGTATATCAATAATTCACGATCGACGACCAAGCAGCGTTTTCTTTCATTCTAGATTTCGTGAGTATTGCATAAATATTTTTAATCTACCAGGAAAATTCAGTAATAAGTAATACTAATAAACGATTTAACTTTGTGTTGTAGCCAAATCCTTTTAAATGGGTCCTAAGTGCAACCAAGAAGAAAATCGAGCTAAATTATGTGCACCTTGCGGTAAAAAAAATTCTTTCGGCCAAATGAAATCAGAAAACTTTCGTATTACAGACAAATACGAAAATTTAATTCAAAATTTTATAAATTCTGACTTCTGAACATCTAGTTCTAAGTATCCAGTGAATATCTGTACAACATGCCGTTTAACTATCACTGAACATGAAAAGAATAATTTTCGAATGCCTCTACAAACCATGCCTAATTTCGCTGATATAGTTTTACCTGCCGCAACACGTGGTAATGGAGATACGTGCAAATGTTTTATTTGTTTAACCAGAAGATCCAAGATTCAACTGAAACCGAAAAAAGTCCGATATGGTACACGAAATCTTTCGACTTGTATTAATGCTTCAAATGGTCGTTATGGAAATGGCGAAGACAAAATTATTAACTTACCTGCGATAAAACAAGTAAATCAAGAAACGACGATTATATGAGTATATATACTATAAACTATATATAAACTATATCAGCGAAATTAGCCATAGTTTGTAGAGGCATTCGAAAATTATTCTTTTCATGTTCAGTGATACTTAAACGGCATGTTGTACAGATATTCACTGGATACTTAGAATTAGATGTTCAGAAGTCAGAATTTATAAAATGTTTAAATAAATTTTCGTATTGGTCTGTAATACGAAACTTTTCTGATTTCATTTGGCCGAAAGAACTTTTTTACCACAAGGTGCACATACTTTAGCTCGATTTTCTTCATGGTTGCACTTAGGACCCATTTCAAAGGATTTGGCTACAACAGAAAGTTAAATCGTTTATTATTATTACTTATTACTGAATTTTCTTGGTAGATTCTTATTAAAAATATTTATTCAATACTCACGAAATCTAGAATGAAAGAAAACGCTACTTGGTCGTCGATCGTGAATTGATATATTCGGAAGACGTTTATATTATAAACTTGCTAATTATACCCGTACATAACAATAAACTATGAAATTACTTATCGAACTTTCTTTAAATATTAACTTGTAACGATAAAAACGCAGTGTACGAATTGCGACACAGTTAAAGTGAACGACGACCTGCACGTATATCCCCAGGAGAAGAAAACTGCGTATATAGTAAAATGTAAAAAATTAACATGTTTTTTCTTCTTTGAATTATAATAATAAATTGCTGTTTTTAGAATGAAAAATATTTTCAAACAAATTATAAAGAAAGCATTATACATAGTATTATCAGGTTTTTCAGTGTAAAAATTTGATTTTGCGATATTTCGACTAAACGAACGAGTAGGATTTCAACTAAAACGGATTTTGAAACTACTGATACGTATCTGTTAAGCCTCGCAACCCGTTTTTGGTGTCATTTCGTCTAAACTTATCGCTGCTTCAAGCACACCGTGCCAGAGTGTTAGTATCTGTAGGTCCATTTTGAGTTTTGACTAGGAGGATGCATTCCTCGGAATATTTTCGTTCACAGGTGTGTTACTAATTGGAGCGGTTTTTCAGCACATTATTCTGAAGACGAAACGTCAAATAAAAACATGTAAAATCATTAGAAAGTTTAAATAAAGAAAAATAAAAATAGTAACTATTCCGGATCTATAAATCCAAAGAAAATATCATCGCCAAAATCTCATTTGGCATTTTTCTGCTTACAGTTTTTAACAGATTAACCCATAGGGGGGTGAAATGGGGGTTTAGAGTTTACAATGGAGTAAAATTGTATTACGCGGGCGAAGTCGCCTGTGAAAGCTACTATAAGTCCAAATAAAATGTAGTCATATGACTACCCAAAGTGATTCTACAGTTCTTAAATTCCTTATCTAAAAATTTTCAAAAATATACAAGAGCTATAGGTTCAGTTTGGACCAACGAGGATTGGTCTTACGCTCACGAGTTTGTTGACAAATCCGCTATGGGATACACGTTACCGGCAATCTACAAGCGTTTGCTCTCAGAAAAATGATTATCCAAGTAAGATACAAACATAAAATCTAAATAAGTCATAAAAAATATAGGTTGCAAGATTCCACCATTGAGGTTTAGAACATTGACTCGCAAATAGGGCCCTCCAAAATAAATTAACCTCCAGGAGGTACAACTACAAGACATGAGAAATAAAAGGGAAAAGTGCCCCTCTGTAAAAGTCAATGTACGAGCCCCACAAGTATTGATTGCTTTAAAAGCTACACTTAGGTTGGGTTGGGTTGTGTTTGAAACCACTGTAGTTGCCTCCCAGTCCAGTGAAACCATAACGGGGGGGTGGGGGGTGCTCTCTATTCCCCTGCAAAACCTTGTCTTCCTGACGTTGTGAAGATCCTATAAGGTTCGTCCCAACTGACTCTTAATAGGTCCCAAAATTACATAGGGTTATCCTAATACATTTCACTAAGATGTAGGTTTTAAATCCCAACACTAAAATATTCATTCTAACATCCAAAAACTCCCATGAGATCAGGTACTATAACACAACCTTAAAATTTCCAAAATCCTGTACTGGCTCCTTCAGTACTTTCTATTAAAGGTTAGGTACCATAACCCAAACTTGGAACCCTAAAACGAATATAGCCTATATATAGAACTTAAGTTAAAACAATCCTAGATAAAAAAAACACGATTCTTAGAAAAAAATGATAGCAGAAATAATTACATCAATTTATTCAAAGTTACATATTTACAGAAATAATTACATCGATTTAAATTTACATGTTTACAATCCCGAATTAATATCTGTACAATTTTACACCTGCCTTAATGAATAAGGGTTATACGACCACGTGAAGAAACATAAGTTTTATCGGCAACTCGGTCATAGAGTGAAAAATAACTCAAAGTTTCAACTATTTCCCTCTCAGGGGATCATCTCAGTAAAATTCTATTTTCCCATTCGGCACTTCCCGTCAAAAATATTAAAAAGGAAAAATTTACCGGGAGTCCATTCGTAGTTCCTCGGTGGCCGGCCCTAAAAAGGAAAAAATTTAACGTCTCCCACTCCTAGGCAGCAAAAAACAACATTCCTTACATTCCTTTATCAGTCGGAACAACTATGTATATCCAGCCCAAAATCAAATTCCCTTACGAAAATCCGCTAATCCGGGAATTCGCCGGAAGTCCGCCATCTTTAGAAGCAATACCTCAGCGGATTTGCAAGAGAATACGGCTACTTTGAAGATAGGTGACCGTCTTCCTTTTCAAACCAAAATGTCAATGTCTCGTCATTGCCTTTTAAAATTGTAAACAATGTCGAATGTAAACAAAACACTTTTCAAATATCCGTCAACTTTCTGAAATAAAGTGACCTACTATAGTCGAAGTTTAATTCAATTACATCCTTATTTAGTTACCACAATGTTTAAGTTCCAACGACTAGGCATTATATGCCAAGAAAGCGATGTCCTAAAATTAAAAATATATAACATTAACGTCCGGTTGCAAAATAGTATATTACAATACAAGTACGGTAGGTATGTCTTTACCGCATGTGCGTGATGTTTAACAAAACGAGCCGAAGGCGAGTTTGGTAAATCACTCAAATGCGGTAAAGACACCTACCGTGAGACTCCTTTCACACTATCAGGTTTGGCCGGTCCGGTTTCAAACCTGAAGAGAACCGGATAAGTAATGGACCATGTGCTTAAATGTGGCCTTTCACACTATCAGGTTCAGGCTCAGCGACCGGCTGCAGCCGGATGGGTCGACTGGAGCATCAGGTTCCCTGACGCCGGATAAAGTGGTGGTGGGGCATTGCAGCCAACGTGCGCTTTCACACTTGTCCGGTTTTTGTCTTCAGGTTTAGTCTGCGGTTTTGGTTTAGTCTTTGCTTCAACTCTGACGATGAAGGTGATTTGCAAGACAATGTCCAGCGAAATTGATATTTAATCGTTAATTTCGGCGGTGGAGGCCCGACCTGTCTTTGGGATAAATCAAGTGAAGAGTATAAAGATAAAAATAAGACAAACATGGGATGGAAGGAGGTGTGTAGCGTCTTAAAAGAAGATATTAATGATTCAAATGATAAAGACAAAACAACATATGGTAAGATTGTAATTTAGTTTTGTTGCAAATACAAAGTGTGGCACAAGCTCAAGGGCTCACAAGGTGGCAAATTTGTTTCGCCACTTATTACTTCATCATAAAGACTTTTAAAGGCACCAGTCCCATCACGTGTTTGAAGTAAAGGGTGTACCCAACGTATCCTATTACGATTACGTCGCTTTTTACGCTTTCTATACAAACACTGCAAAGCTATAACAATATTACGATCCATCACCGAAATCATCTAAACGCAGACTAAAGTTTTTTAATAAACATAAAACCTGACCTGTTGAAAACCTGATCGCGCCCGGATATTTTTATTTTACTTCAGGATTCCGTCAGGTTCAAAACCTGACCGGCGAACCTGATAGTGTGAAAAGACTCTGAGTGTATTGTACGATATTTTATCTACAAGCATGTTTTAGGGCACCAATATTAAAAACTAAAAGAGCACTGTTTTAATTTACCCCGTAGGTACCTCGTAAGTCGTTATCAACAATGCATTAATATCAGGTTGCTAGGGAAATAAATTATAGAAATTTAACAGTTGGCTTTTATATGACAGATGTAAAACTTGACAACGGAATAATCGATAATTATTTCTGTAAATATTTCGTGAAAGTGTGATGTATGTCACTTAAATGGAAGTCAGTAGCAGCAGTGATGATGAAATTCCGAAAGAAGTTCTGCGCATTGCTAAAGCAGCTACCCTTAATTTATTGCCGGATAAATCACGGCATATATATTCATGGACTGGTGTTCATCAAAGAAAGTTAAAGCAATTAGCGAAGATGTGATGCTTGCCTATTTTGTGGATAGTAAAACACTTCCTTCATCGATATCGTTTGGAAATGTTACAAATTCAACAATTAATATTAATATTTCTTAATTAATAAGTTTGGATTAGTTTAGAAATTTAAATATGTAAGTATTTGTTATACATAACAATATAATGTTTAATAGAGTTTCTTTTAAAAATGAAAAATACACTTGAATAATATAAAAACTTGTTTTTATAGTATGTAATTAGGGGACGGACGGGCAAGACGAATATGACGGGCAAAAAGAGTAATTCGTCGTTTGGAACCGTTACGCGTGCAAGTGAGATGAAAACAGTAACACGAGATTCTAGACATGCAGCCGCATGAAATCAGTTGACCGCCAAGCACACTGTTGTTAACATCAATTTTTAACGACCGGCAAACCGATTTTAGCAAATAAAAATCAATACATCACGGTAAGTTATTTACTAATTAATACCTTGTGGGTGAGGGTATGCTGTGTTAAATATTTTTTGTAATAAATATATGTATAAACAATAAATAAACTGATAACAGATTTGATTCCAAGATATGTGTGTGTATTTTGCAGTTTGATATAATTTGTTAGTGCTGGGCGGGCAAAACGGAGCCGGGAAAAATGAATAGTATCCGTTTTGCCCGCCTTGTTTCAGCACACCGGTTCTAATAACTTTTGATCTAGAACGGATTTTTTATTTTCCGGATGGTATACAACTATATACGAAAGACCAACAGAGCCAATTGGTCAGAAGAAAACCTACAAAATGCTATTTATGTAGAAGCCAACAGAACCTCCATTCTAAATGCAAGCCGAAGATATGGAATTCCTTATGCCACACTTCACAGACATATAAAGTCAGGTCGTGTTGACAAAAAGTTAGGTCGATTTTCTACTGTTCTCACCCCAGAAGAAGAAGCTGAATTACTGCATTACGTGTACAAGATGGATTCTATTTTCTATGGTTTTACACGGGTAGAATTTCTTCAGTTAGCCGGAGAGTTTGCAAAGAAAAAGGGAAAAGAGGGGCGTTTTACACAAAATGTAGCCGGCAAAGGCTGGTTTAAAAATTTTAAACTTCGACATAAAAATTTAGTACTGAGAGCCCCAGAACCAACTTCAGTTGCAAGAGCAAAGGGATTTAACCGTGAAGCCGTCGACAGATTTTATACTTTGTTGGAAGAGATAATGGAAAAAAATAAAATTATGCCTGAGGTGATCTTTAATATGGATGAAACTGGAGTGAGAACCACATCCACAAAGCCGCCAAAAATTTTGTCCAAATCTGGAAAGAAGCAAGTAGGAATAATTTCCAGCAATGAAAGAGGTGTTTTAACAACTGTTATTTGTTGTTGCAGGTTCATATATTGCACCTTTCTTTATCTTCAAGCGAAAGAAATTTGATCAACGACTGCTAGATGGGGCTCCGCCAGGTTTTGAGGCAACAGTAACAGACAGTGGATGGGTCAACGCTGAGAAGTTTCAAAATTGGCTCTATACATTTGTACAAAAAGTACGACCTACTGCAGAGAGGAAAGCACTGTTGATTCTTGATAATCACGAATCACATAAAAGCTACGCTGCTCTTGAATTCGCCTCACAAAATCATGTAATCTTGCTCTCTATTCCCCCGCATACTTCGCATCGTCTCCAACCTCTCGATGTGTCTGTGTATGGTCCAGTAAAAAAATACTTTGAAATTGAAGTTAATGTATTTCAAAAAGAACATCCTGGGAGAATAATAAATCAATTCGACGTGGCTAAGCTTTTTTCTGCAGCCTATTTAAAAGGAGCAACTCAGGCTAATGCCATTAGTGGCTTTCGATCAAGTGGTATCTATCCAATCAATAGACATGCAATTAGTGAAGAGCGTTTTGCCCCGTCTGAAGTTTATACAGCTGGTACTAAAAATGATCCATTTTTACCACTAAATGTTGCACAGGATACCTTTGAAAAACCTGTAGAAACAAATATTAATGCTGTTAATGTTGCACGAATGTCAGATATTGATATTTTGAAAGAAATTCGATCCATTCCAATGCAAGTCCATAAACAAAACAATAAACGTCGCAAAATGCAAAAGGCTGAAATCCTAACAAGCACTCCAGTAAAAGATGAACAACGGCAGAAATTCGAGGCTGCTTCGGCAAAGAAAAAAGTCTTCTCTGATGAACCGGGACCGTCAAACGCAAAAAAAAAGAAAACACAAACCCGACGTGTTCCAAAATGTAAAGAAAATCAAGATTGTGATTATTTTTGCACCGTCTGTACTGAAAAATATGCAAGTCCACCGAGAGAGGATTGGATACAATGTTCCACCTGCTCAAAATGGACTCACGAAGCTTGTTCTTCTTACTCTGGACGTGGTTCCTATTTTTGTGATGAATGCAATGACTAACTTAAGTTTTTTATTTATATATTCTTTTTGCCCGCCTGCAAAATTCGTTTTGCCCGCCGTAGTTGGGCCAAACAAATAAAATGCTTTTTTTTTAGTTTGTATTTTGAAAGAAAAAACTGTTACCGTTATATTTTTTAGTTCTTGTTTAATAAACTTAATAAGTAAAAGATGTGTTCTTTTGATATTTATTGAATAATAAAAATATCGTTATAACCTATATTTTTTGGTATTAAACTTATCATATCCGTTTTGCCCGTCCGTCCCCTACTTACAGCACTAGTGAGGTAAAGTGATACTTACCGCGCTCAAATCAGTGCGGTAAGAAGTTACGGTAATTATTTAGATTAGTGAAAAGTGCTCATTTTTTCATGAAATTTTGCACAGACCATAATTTTGGGTCGTAGAACACGAATCCGAAGTCAGTTTTTGGCGGTCTCGTAAAATTTTTTTTTAACTTTTAGGTTAACTTTTTCAATGAATTTCTTTAAATTTGTTGGGTGAGCAAAAAGGTGGTCAGGTTTGCTCAGTTTTGGTTGATATAGATACATATATTTCGATATCAATCAAAACTGAGCAAACCTGACCACCTTATTGCTCAGGTTGGGTGAGCAAAAAAAAATTTTTTTTACGAGACCGCCAAAAACTGACTTCGGATTTGTGTTCTACGACCCAAAATTAGGGTCTGTGCAAAATTTCATGAAAAAATTAGCACTTTCCACTAATCTAAATAATTACCAAAGTTACTTACCGCACGCTTGTAGATAAACAATGTAATAACGAATTAAACTAATTAGACACTTGCATGTGACAGCACTTATATTAACGTCACTGGCAAAGCTTATTCTAAACGTCAATTAAATTTACTACTTGATTAAAAGTCTTGCGCAACCCGCTGTAAGAATAACCATGGTTAGATTAACACTGGGAATATAAAATCATTAAACAAGACTGTCAGCAGGTAAACAACTGTTTAACAAAATTTTCACGGTAGGTTCCACGATAGGTTTACTTTAAAATCAACAATAAAAATCTACTCGAATATGTATCAAGTCCCAAATATCATTATTCCCCCTAGGCAAAGAATAACACAAAAAGTTGAAGGTATATTTATAGAATAATTACTTAATTACTAATTAAGGTGCAAACCAGTTTCTAAAATGTAAAATTAAATCTTTACTTACAAAAAAGGAATTATAAAAGTGATATTTTATTACTAAATTAAAAGTGCTGTTTTCTAACTATAACACCTTCTTCTCTTCAGACGCCCACGGTACGTTAGTATTTTGGCTTAAAGTGGGCTGTCCCAGATTAAAAACAGCATCTTTCTCCTCTCTGAAAACTCAAACTATAAACCAGGCATATTGTTTGAAACTTCACGGTTTTTCGATTGTTTAATAATTGAAAACTACAACGACATACTCAGAGCTGGGCAGTAGTTTACTACAAAATTTGTTAACTACGTAGTGAGAGATTTTTATTTTTTGTTTCTCCCTTGTTAGCTGCTTGACTTTACACAATTCGGATAACAGTTAATTTTATTTTTAAATATGCAGAACCTTTTCGTTATACTTACATGTCGATAAACTCATTAATAAAATAATTTTACATTTGTTGGAAACTTTTTGGATCACACTGTAGGTGCGCAATGGTGTTCACCAGTCAGACTTTAATATTAGTGACTGATATCGGCTTTACAATACAAACTGACCGAAATTTTCATTAAAAAATTCTGTAGGTTTTGACGCCGCTATGTCTCTATAGGTAACTTGTATAGCTAACTTTTATTGTAACCTCACAACTTGACTTCCATTACACCTATATAAAAAATACGTAAAGTTTTATTCAAGAAAAACTTTTTTTCTAACAATTATTATGTTATCACCACATATATGTACATATATTATAATAAATTGTATTTTGATAGAATACAATTTAGTAAATACCGACAGAAGGATTTCCTGAAAAGAACACAATCGTCCATTGTCAATTTGTCAACAAGATTTATCTGTTTAAGTTTTTGTAGTAGAAAGGTTCCCTTGTGCTATTCTTGTGTTATTTTTCATATAATTTATCTTTTTCCTTCCGCAGGCTGCACATCCAATTTAGAGAAAGCTTATTATATCGATGGCTTGAGCAGCAAATTTGAACCCTAAGCATATGAAAACGCAGGTGCAAAACGTGGAAGATTTTATTTTGTATGCCAACCGATTCCGGATAAAATGATAGTAATAATGTTGAAAGCATTCTGTAACTGGTTACTTCATACAGCGTTGTCGGTAATGAATGGAATATAAAGCAGCTGGAGATTCCAGATAATGTAAGAATTTTTATAGAAAAGGTTTAAAAATTTAGTTTAAGGTATGAAATAATAAGAATGTACGGATCAGCCTAATTTAAATTATTCCTAAATTGAAGTAATTTACAACAACCAATCATTAAAGTCAAAATATGTCAAACCTCCAACGTTTGGAATATTCCTCTGGTTCACGCAGATTTGAATCCAAAATGATAATGTACCCTAACCACGGATATCTGGAAAGAAGTATATAGTTGGTCTCCCAACAGTCCCGCATTAAATTCATATTAATTAAAGGGAAAAAATCTAGGAAAAATGCCCGGACGGATACAGGGTTCTCATGAAACAGTTATGGCATCAGTAGCCGAGCGTCTTTGACAGTTTTTTTTTTAAATGAAATACCCCATTTTTTATTAGGTTTTCAAAGTCTGCGAGAAATTTTAAGTATATTTTATGTAACGATTGCTATTCTGATTTTTAGCTTTCGAGATACTGACGATTATTTCGAAGAGTCTTTGATGTAAAACAGAAATATTATCCATAATAAATTTTTATTGTTTATTAAAGTGATATTCCTAAAAACGTAACAAATGCTGAAAATGTCCACCGCCTTCTACCTGACATGCTCCTAGGCGATGGTAAAATCCGTCTACCACTTGTCTTATCATGTCAGGAGGTATTCTGTTTTTATTCTTTCTTTAACATCTTCAATGTTGATAGGTCTATTTCGGTACACTCTTTCCTTTAAATATTCCCAAACAAATTATCCAGCGGTGTTAAATCCGGCGACCTACTTGGTAACTGAATACTACCCCTACGACCAATCTAATGGTTTGTTAAAGTTTCATATAAGTACCTTCGGACATGGACGCCAAAATGTGGAGGGGCACCATCTTGCCGAAACCATAACATTTCATTGGGAATATCGGGATCCATCTGGTTAGAAAAAAGAACTGCTAATGCCGGAATTAAATCAAATGTTAAAAAATCAAAATGGCGTTCACCAATCAGGTTACCTTCAAAAAAATATGGCCCCAGAATTCGACTATTTATTATGCCTGCCCACACATTAACTTTTCCAGGATATTAAGTGTGCGTCTCAAGTAACCATCGCGGATTATCATGAGACCAGAATCGATAATTTTGTCTATTAATTTGTCCGTTTAGGCAAAATGTAGCTTCATCAGAAAATAAGATATTACTTATAAAAAACGCATTATTACCATCAATCCTTGCCATCATTTCTTCGCAAAATAATTGCATTATAGAATATACCGAAATCAGTTTCTATACGTAGAAATGTACTAAAATACGAAACGTCAAAATTTATTAAAAATGGAGTAAGTAATCCGCTTTTGTCACCATTTCCGAGCGGATTAAGGTCGGCAGAAGCGTTTTTTCCTTTACCATCTATTGCTCCCTGCCTGCATGCAAATTTTCATGTCGCTGGCTCAAAATTTGTTTAAAAAAAATAACCGGGAGTGCCTATTTTTATTATTAACTTTCCGGGCAAAAACAGGCCGGCAGACATGTCATTCCCTGTTAATTCAAATGGTAGGAGTCAATAGTCAAGATGTCGCTAGCTTCCCGGTATAGGTTGGAAGCCTCTAATACCCCTACTATTATAACCACCCTTAAAATGGATAATTTCGATGAAGAAATCGTTCAAGGTAAGTACTCGTGAGACTGAACTAAGAATAAAAAGAAATTGCTCGAAATATTCCTAAAAACCATGTAGCAACGGATTCCAGTTAATCACGTCTCTGTTGTTAGACCCACCAGATGATACGCCAACAGCTTTACAGCAAACCACAAATATCCATTACACTTCAAACCAAAATCAGTCAATATCAATGTTTGCGAGAAAAACTACAGTAAACGAGGAAAAAGAATTAAAACCGGCAATGAATCTTCAATGCGCTACAAATTGTAATTTTAATTTTAATATTTATCGTTCCTAATGTTTTAAAAATTTTAATAGTTATCAATGTTATCATTCCTAATGTTTCTTACTAATAAAGTTTGTATAAAAAAATAACTCTGTTTTTCTTTTTAATTTTTTTGAAAGAAAAATGTAGAGTACGGAAAAGTTACTTTTCCCCACAAGTGCCGAAAATTTAGTTTTCCTCACGATATGTAAAAATAAAACAAAAATGTTCATTTAATGCAAACAATACTTCTTTGCATGTTTGTCATATTTAAAAATCCTTTTTCTTCAATTTGGTAATAATTAAATTTGTGTTTTCGCTAAATTGTTGTCGCTAAGTTGTTAAGTATGAAGTAAACCGGCGCTCGTAGGAAAAATTTCATACCTAACACATGCGGAAAAGTGCCAGTTGCACTTGCTAGGTAAATATCTATTCAAACTACCGCACAATGCTCCCATTCGGAAAAAAATGCGGTCATAAATGTTTTTCTAAAGATGAAAATTAGGATCATTTTTAGCCATGGCTAATTACTGGAATCCCCAATAAGCAAATATTTTATGCCTAATTAAAATTTTTGTGCTTTATTAGTTTTGTTATAGACGTTTAAAGTGAACGGTTGTAAGAATATTTTTTTTTAAGTGAAGTGTGTTTGTGTGTGAGATTTTGACAAATATTTTTGAAGCAATTATCAGTAAAACAGGTAAGCAAAATTTTTTTAGTGTTAGGGTAGCCTTCCTTTAAAAAAATATATAATAAAACACCATTGCACTTTGTGTTGTATCTGTAACGGCCAAGAAACGGAAACGATATATTTTTTTGACTTTCAGTATAAAAGTTATATTGTATTGTATTCCCCAACCGACCCCAATAAGCCTTAAGTTGCTATATATTCCTGAGAGTAGTATTAAGATTCATAAATATAATATACTTGTGTCATATACTGCGGTTTTCGCGACAGTGTGCTACTTTTTGATGAAACGAAAGATGGCATAAAAATATTTTTCATAGCCCCCTTCGTTTTTGACATACAGGACGAAATTGATTTTTTTCCATTTTCGGACCCCCCTCGCATTTCAGTTATCTTGTAACTTATATAAAAAGTAAAAATGGATGACATTAGAGTTTTCTACGTAGAATCGAGTGGCGTGGTTAGATTTTCATCAGATGTGATATTTTTCGAGATATTATCCACATAAATGTTTTTTTTAAATCGAACACCCTGTATATTTCTTAACCACTAAGTTTCACCTTTCGAGGGCTTTTCAAAAATATATAACACTTTATAGTATTTTTTTATTTTTAGCCCTTAAATCGAACTATTTAATTTTAAACTTTAATTTTGCGTAGTTGGCCGTGTTTAACTAGTGGTTTAACGTCAATTCAGGTATTTACATTTAAAAAAGAAACTGGTTAAATCCTGTATTTTCAGTAATTTATTAAAATTCGTATTATTTTTTAAACTACAACACTACTTGTTATCTAGATATATAGAAAATCCTAACCAGAACTGAAACTGCTTAGTGTTTAATCACTTGAAAATTAAATTAGTTGTCTGGAATTATTAATAGCAAATAAAAGTCAAATTTAAAAACAAAACATACAAAACTTTAGGTAACGAAAAGAGTTAGTCCATTTAATCCGTTCTAGCGCTTTTCGTTACCTAAAGTTTTGTGTGTTTTGTTTTTAAATTTGACTTTTATTTGCCATTAATAATTCAAGACAACTAATTTAATGTTTAAGTAATTAAAAAAAAAGCAGTTTTAGTTCTGGTTAGGATTTTCTATATATCTAGATAACAAGTAGTGTTTTAGGTTAAAAATAATACCAATTTTAATAAATTAATGAAAATACAGGGTTTAACCAGTTTCTTTTTTAAATCTAAATAATTGAATTGACGTTAAACCACATGTTAAACACGGCCAACTACGCAAAATTAAAGCTTAAAATTAAATAGTTCGATTTAAGGACTAAAAACAAAAAATAACTATAAAGTGTTATATATTTTTGAAAAGCTCTCGAAAGGGGAAACGTAATGGTTAAGAAATATACAGGGTGTTCCATTAAAAAAAAAACATATATTTGGTTAATATATCGAAAAATATCACATCTGATGAAAATCTAACCACGCCACTCGATTCTACGTAGAAAACCTTAATAGGATCCATTTTTACTTATTTTATAAGTTACATGATAACTGAAATGCGAGGGAGTCCGAAAATGGAAAAAAATCAATTTCATCCTGTATGTCAAAAACGAAGGGGGCCATGAAAAATATTTTTATGCCATCTTTCTTTTCATCAAAAAGTAGCACACTGCCGCGAAAACCTCAACCCTCTATCTTTAAAAATAAGGGAGATACCCCGCACAAGTGCCGAAAATGGGACAATAAGTATGACTTGAACTCTAGCGACTCTAGTGATAGTGATAAGTGAAGATTGTTGAGGACAGTTGAGGACAATCGTAGGGGTACTAACAGGACACATGGCTGTAAAGGACCTTCTCAACAAAATGAAACTGTACCAGGGAGACCTTAGCTGCAGACTATGCGGTAGGGACAGGGAAACAGTTCAGCACATTATATATAATTGCGAGTCACTAGATCGCAAGCGCCACCAACTGTTCGGGCAACCAAAGTTAGAACCGGAGGAATTGATCACCCGCTCCCTTGTGGACCTGTACAGGCTTGTGCAGGAAACTGGGATAACAGAGTGGGTGTAACAAAAGTTATTGGGTAGGCACAATAGGCCTCTAGTGGCCGCAGTGCTTCCGGTCTCGGACGGAGCCCAAGGGAAAAAAAAAAAAAAAAAAAAAAAGTGAAGATTGAATTGATTGCCTTAGGTTTGTTATTTAGGTTTCATAATAATAGATAGTCACTTAAAAAATAGGTGTCTTTTTCAACTCGTTTAAGGTGAAAGTTTATTAATATAATGCCTAATTTTCTAATATTATAACTTATAATTTTTTAAGCTATTCATAATGTTTTAAAATTAATATAAATAATAAATATTGACGATGAATTTCTGATATTTGCTTTACAGTAATGTGTTTGATACATTTTAGTACCACATGAAAGTGAACTTTTATTGCATTGGGTATGTTTAAAGGAATGAGTTTTTAAATAAAAAAACTATATATAACATACAAATTAATATTATTTTAGCTATTAAAAGTAAAATTCTTCATTTTTGGTCTATATTCTAGACAAAATACATTGTCTATTTAACCCATTGACATTTTATTTCAAATCCCCTCCATTTCATACCAAATCCACTTCAGTATTCTTGAAAAACCCCAAGGAAATATTTTTGACCGCATATTGATCGCCCCGGGACTACAGTGTACTGGAGAGAACAGATCTTTTGTAAACCTCCAAATGTGATATAAAAACAATATAAATGCAATGTTACTACAGAGCTCTATGCAACTCTATGGTTGCCTTGCATGTCAGTTTTAACTAAGATCTTCATATTTGGGAAATACTGTTATATTTCAGAAAGAAAAGTTAAATATAAAAATATTGTTAAAGAAAACGTCTCGTCGCGCAGTGTAGTCAATATTTCTAATCGTTTCTGAAAGAAAATGGATTGCCGAAAACGATGCGATATCAGTATTTTACTTCTTTGCAACATTAAAAAACCAGCACAAACAAATTACAAATAAAGTAAAAGTATCCCTTTTAGCCCAAAGGTATTTACTAAAGCAATGCGTATAGGAAACGTAATTGATGAACAAATTGCAGGATTATCTTTAACTTTAGGTCCTGATATTGGACTCAAACGTCTATAATAAAACAGCTCAACATCATATCCTCCAAAATTGAACAGAAAGTGCTACGTGTGCAGAATTTTGTTATGTTGATTAAGTTAAAGGCAAGCTTTTAGAACAAGGAAAGATAACTTCGTTCGCAACATAATCACCCAAAGCAAATTAGATTTTCATTCGAAAAATGTCAAATGTAGCTTAAGAAATTGCGTTTAACTTGTTAAAAGAAAAACTGGAGCCATTACTGTTAACAACAAGCCTGCAAATTTTTAAATAGTTTAAAATTGAAAATTTATATATTTTTAAATTGAAAGTATGGAAAAGTACAGGGATATCTAAATAAAAGTGAACAGGCCTTATAACTTTTTATTTTTGAAGATGGGAAAATGTGTTAAATATGAAAGTTTTAGGAATTTTTATGGATCATTCATATGTATATCTTTTCAGCAAAACAATTAAGCATCGAATAAAAAAATATCGTAAAAAATATCTATTTTCTCGCTTATTTTAAATTGGATGGTATGATTTTTATCATATTTTTGGATTCTAGACGTTTTAGATATATTTTGTATATCATACCCTATGCGGTTTTTCAATCGTTTTTGAAATATTTCAAATTAAAAATTATTTCGCATAAATATACTAAATATACTTTAAACGTAACTATCCAGGTTGGGAACGAAATACCTGCTACCTTTTTAAATTTTTTTCGTAGGTAAGTCAAATTTAATGGTAAGGTTGACAATAATAATTTAGTCACCGTGAATTTATAATTTTATTTTCATGCAAAATGAGTTATTATATTAAACAATAAATGTTGATTTTTATTAGCTATTAATATTTGAATGCAATAACCAGTGATTATAAACACTAACAAATGAATTATAACATAAACAGATAAATAGAGGGAAATTGGCGAATAAATTTTAATATCAAAAGAAATTTTCAACAGGCAGACATTTAATTCTTCGCACTTTTCATACATTCTTCTCTGCCTCTGAAGTGTGTTTATAATATTTTAAGCATCATTTTCGTTCAGATTTCTTACTTTATTCCTCACCTTCCTGTGAATTTCATCAATATTTTCATTATGATTGCTGTATACGACATTTTTCAAATGACCCCAAAGAAATGTATCTAAAGGTGTGAGGTCTGGGCAATGTGCAAGTCAACGTAATGTTCCATATCTACTGATCCATTCGTTATAGATACTGATGGAAAAAATTGCGAACCTCAATTATGTTATGGGGAGGCGCTCCATCCTGTTGCCATATGCCTCGATGTTCTTCATGTGACAATTCGTCGAGAATATCTTCGATTTCATTTTCAAAAAAATTCAGACAGCGCTGGCCAGTTAATGCTTCCCGAAAAATCAATGGTCCTAGAATTTTATTTTGTAATATCTCACATCAAACGTTGATTGAATTACGCCCCTGAAAAGCAATATCTTCGACGGTAAAGGGCTTGGTCGTTCGGTGAATTATGGTTAGTGTTTCGTTGATGGTAAGGCATAATATCCCCCTAAGGTTATGAAATAATGTGCCATAACAGTTTTCTAAGTTTTCTAGGTTCTCTTAATATGTTTGTGTAACAATTCATTGTAATTCTTGAATATTAAAGCGTTTTTCTCGATTTTTGCAATTGAATGCATTGGCGACTAAAATTAAGAACTTTGCGTCCTCTTCAGCCAATTTGCTAAAATACTATTACGGGGAATGTTTTCGTTTCGTCTTTGTCTTTATTATCGTGTTATTTGGCATCTTTGTCAATTTTGTCGTCAAGGTGAGCCCAGCTTCCTCGTTTTATCAGCTGATGGCAGCTAGCTTCCTTATTAATTTGAGTCGCCGCGCCTCTAACAGCCACTCTTGTAACTAGGATGTCGGGGATTGTTTACTTTTTTTATTTATTTATACCATTTTTAAAGCCTCAAAATCTTACTTAGCTACTTACAATTTAAAAGCGAGGCAAATTACGAGCATAAGCCCCGGTCAGCACCGACTACAGGAAAGTGGAAAACCAGCTTTTACTATGTTTGTACCCTAAATTGATGTTTTTTGTTTAAACCGAATTTACTTCAAAACCTCTATTGCTGAAGGTAATAGGTTTTACAATGAAAGCACTGTTCAGTTAAAGTTCAGTTTGTAAGAGTGTTTTTATTTATTTTCAATTGGTAATCTAATACTCGAATTTGTTTGTGCAATGTGTTTGCTAAAAAAAAAAACAGAAAAATGCCTTCTTTGTATTAATGAAATCTCTAGGTCTAGAGTAACAAAATCTTAAAATTCCTAACAGAATCTTGAAGTATGGTTATTGGTTAAAGATTACAAACTTCAAACATCTAAGCTGAGCGTCCCGAAACGTGATATTTTTAATAAATCGTTAACTCGATCATATTCATCACGCTTTCGTTTTTTTTAATTAATTACGCTTTAAAATTGAAATCAAAAAGTTATTGAATATTTAAATTTGTTTAGGGGTAAAAATATAGATTTCCTATTGGACTTTTATGACACTAAAACTGATTCCTGTAAAAATAAGTAAGTTATTTTAAAATATTTGGAAAACAAGTATGTATTATTTGTTTTTAGAAAGCTCTATTTCTCCCCAAAAAAATATTAAACAACAAAATATTTTATTAAAGTCTGAAAAAATTGCTTGTCTAAGTTTTTTTAGCAAACAATTCGCAGAAGCAAAATTTCGAGTTTATTTCCTTTTGTTTGGGAACAAAATCAATAGAATGAGGATAAAAATATTAACATATAAATAGACCATCGTGAATAAAACAAACGCGCTAAAATTCTAGTAAATCCCAAATTGTAAAGGGAGGAACACAAACGCATATATTTACAACGCTTGGTCGGATGTAATAAAAAGGTCCTTTCGAAACGGATAAAAACTCATTACCAAGTCGTTTTGATGTTTGATATAAAAGAACATATAAACACTTTTATGTTTGACTTATGGAAGGAACAATCATTTCTCGGTGCTGAGTAATGTTAATACAGAAAAACATTTTTTTTTTCAAATATAAACATGATTTTCTTTTCTTATATTATGTTCTTCAAGGATTGTTTAAAAAAGCACCAAAACAAAATTTATATTCTATGTCTATAACAGCATAAAAAAACGACCAGTTTTGATCTTGCAGCATTTTAATTTTGGTCTATGTGTCGCAAAGATGAGTTCTAAGAGAATTCTCAAATTCTCCCTCAACTCTTTGATATTCATCTTGCATATGAGTTTCTTTCACGAGATAGACTACTTTTCTCGTGGTAAGTAATATACAGAGTGTGTCTCGAAGATGAATATTGTACAACATATAATCAGACTACCAAAACAATACAAGATGAAAAGAAAACTGAGCAAACCTGACCAAACTTGAGCAAGCACTATGCAAGAAACGCAATGGAAAATAATATAACAGTTAAATTGGCAACAACGCTTTGCTTGTCAAAAGTTGATGAAATTCTCCAATCAACCAAAGCCGTATTTGCTTAACAGAAATTGGATCGAACGAGATCATTTTACGACACTCCAATGTTATTTTATCTCTTTCTACTAACCTTCTTGATTCCATTACATATTTCGTTAAAGTTCGTAAACTGATTTGGATAGGTCCAACCTTTCTCAGTTAAGTACGCCTCAGGTCGAAACGATAACGAATCGTTTGTGCACTCCGACCTAACACCGATGAAAGTTAAACAATTTTTTTTAATTTAAAAAATAAAAATACTTTATATTGTTCGATAGTAATCTGTTAAGAAACTGTGAAGTAAATAGTCTGTGTGTTAAACTTTATTAAACTCCATGGGCAAATAAAAATAAGTGAAGTATTACCAACTATAATTTTTTTTTTGTAAAAATAGGTATCGTTCATCCACAATTTTCTTGCTTTAATGTGCTCCTTTTGAGATAAGCTTTTCAAGAAATCATAAAATGTTATGAAATTCGAGGGGTCGTATTTAGATTTTTTAGTACAGATCCATATTTCTGTTTAATTTTTAAAAACTCGGAAATACTTTAATATTATAATATTATTATCAACAGAAGGGCGTCAAATAGGGTAAGGTTGCCCATATTGAACCGGCTCCTAAATTGAACCCCCTCGATATTTTCAATTTATAATAAACCTAGCGCGACCTACTAGTAATAGTTGAATCAACACTCACAGAGGAGTTTATTTTTCTACCACGTGACTTCAATAGATCTAAACAATTCCATTCATGTTCTAACAAGTTAAACTGCTACCTGATATGTAATATTTTCTATCTGTTCGTAAGGAAATTTAGAACCTACAAGTAAGGTAAGGGCAACATTGATGTTAGTAATAAATAACATGTTATTGAAGGCATTTTTTAGAATAATTAAACCAGTTTAAAATTTATTCGTTTTTAAATTTAGGGCTATAATTCAAATTTTGTTGTCGGTTGCTCATATTGAACCTCAAACGGTATCCCAAATTGTACCCTGGTTCACTTCGGTATTTGGTATTGATATGTAATATTTTGTTAATGACACTTTTGTATTTTAGAAGAAAAAGTAAAACCGGTTTTAGTTAGAAAAGAAGTTTTTTTATGTTGTGTTTTAATTTTTTTAATAAGTCAAGTGGCACAGTTGTTATGTTTTAAGTTTTTCTTTAATTTCATTACAATAAAAGCTTTATTTTTGTGACAAGTATTGTTTTTTTCTATAAGTACTATAACCTACAACCCTTTTTTGGTTATCCTAATGCACGAAATAAACTCGTATCCTATTATTTAATAAAATCCAGTGGTTAATCTTGTACAATATTGTGCAGGTTCAATTTGGGATACTGGTGGTTCAATTTGAGCAACACGTTTCCCAAATTGAACCACTTGCAACTAATTTTTCTATAATGAATTAAAAATATTCATAGGTTTTATAGATATTATTTATGGGTACCAAAATGTTTCTAAATGTCCAAGAGACATTTCTGACACATGGAAATGACAATTTTAACATTTTTCGCCGGGCTACAGCGATTTTTGTAAAAATTGGTTCAATATGGGCAACCTTACCCTATATTACTTATCATGAGGTTGTAAGTGTAAAATGATGGTTAATTCGTTGTTTATATTGTTTATACACCCATTAAAGCTTAAGTAAATTTATATAGGTAGATGGTATAGTAGATTTGGACAGATAGATTTACGTATGTGTAGATAGTTCTGTAGTAGTGTAAAATAAACATTTTTTTTTGTTATTTTCGCTAAAGAAGAAAAATCAATAAAAAATTAATACAATGTCAAAAAATTTACATATTTGAAAGGACCTATAATACAATTTTATCAGTGGTTCTTACCAATAGGACAGTTTTATCATTGTAATGATCATGAGTTCTATCACTGTTATGGTTGCTAGTTGATTAAAAAACAGTCTGATTGTCACAACAGCAATTTTGACAAGTGATGGAAATAATCAAGGAGAGAATCTTTATAATACTCTGTTTTCATGTTGTATTTTTAATGAGGTTTCCACGAGTTAAAATGTGTTTACAGCTTTTGCAATATATTACTTTAGGTTGGCTTTTGTTCTCTGAAAATTTCTACACGGCTGCATAAGTGGTTGTTTCTTAGTTGGAAACAATTTTAACTTTTTTAGGGTTCTTAATAAAGCACGCATTTACCCGTATTTTACAAAATTCAGTGACCAAGAACAATACATAATATTTCAAGTTGTTTCACACCCATTTTCCCACCCTAAATAACTGACAGAATCAATAATAGTTATTGGGTCGTTCATTTTATTAGTTACAAAATTTTCGTGTTGAAGTAAATATATATATTATTCCTGGTTATACAAACTTGATACCATTTATTTTATAATGTTTGTTAACTACAAAATACAAAATAATTGCTTACTTAAAATATATTCATACCGTAATTTTGAAAAATTTAATTAATAATAATACTAAATAGATATTTATATAAATTGAATTAAATAATATTTATTTCTGTCAGATAAATAGGATAAGGATTTATAGATTGAATCATCTCTGTAAGACACCTGTCCTATAGAATAGTAACAGCAAATACTCTATGCGCTCATTGAAGAACGCATTATCATAAAATTCCTGCCCACCATAGGTACTTAATCAAAGAAGAGTAAACCGGCTGACACCGCCAAGATAATACAGTTAAAAAATCTTTTCTTGCTGCCTGATAACCAGACAAAAGCTTTTAAGAAATATCCAATAGAACATTTCTGTGGTGGCTTTTTAACAGTATTTCAGCCTTGCAAAATTTGTGTCATTTATCAGGGTTTTACAGTCAGTTGTTAGCAATTTATTAATAATGCGTTGCACAATGGACGAGTGCATATTTTAATCATATGTATATTGTGTTAGTGATGAATGACAAGACTGCTTTGCAGAGATCTTAAAGAGGTAACCGATTCTACGGTACAAAAATTTCTTTGGCCAGAGAAACCTTTTCTACACAGCAGGCACTCACGTATTTATGTGGGATAACTTTTGAGGTTAAGTGTGGTAATATACTATTATTTACATGAATGTTCAAATCTATTTAAAGTCAAACATAAATAACGAACGACGACTTTTTCACTTTTTGCTATCCGAGTACACACATAATGACACTATACTCTATTCAAATGTAGGTTGTTATGGTTCTAATTTTCCTACTCTTGGATAACTCACAAATTAATTGTCAACACTCACCGGTCTGTTTACGCTACTATTTTAATGAAACCAAAAGTAACAATTTATTACTTTTCAACTTTTGCTCTTTATTTTAACAGACATCGCTCATACAATTCAGTAAAACATTACACTGCATCTTCCAATAAACACTTGAATTTCTGCCTGAACTTTCAGCCCTTCTCGGTTCACCTAAAAGTGGAAAAAATGCATTAGTTTCATCGACTGAAAGTTTGTCGTAGAACTGCTTAGGCTATCAAAAATGAAGTTTATCATCGCTGGTTCCTTCCAAAAGCATAACTAATGGAGGACTATTTTGGGAAAAATTAACTATCCAAATTCGTTTAAAACTAATGATTGTGTAATTAAAGAGTTATTTTATTTATTTTCTGCGTTTAATCGGGCTTGTTTTGATTCTTTTATTTAAATAATTGTCAGATGTCGAGTCAAAGTTTAGAAATAAAATTCCTAAGGTTTTGCCAGTAGAATTTACCGCCTTTTTCGCGGAAAAACGTGATTCAGTTGGACAAAAACCTCCTGCCGTGGTGCACTGAGTCAAGTCCTGGCATTTTTGCTGATTTTCATTTGTGGGTTCCCTAACTCGAATTTGGTGGCAAAATGAATATTTTTTTGCACAATCAATCTTTTAGTGGTGTTTCAGTTTTCGTATTATAAAGGGAGACAAAACCCCACAAATTTCTATAAAATTCTACATGAAAAAGGCCACCTAACATCTCAGGCCTTTTTATGACCTGAACACATTCCTGGGTGATTTTTATGGGACCATGTCCATCCAGCTCCATAATTTGAGCGTTAGTCTTGGGTAGGCTCATGGATTCCCAGATTCACCATGGTGGACTCCGTCGAATGCCTCTTCTTGGAATAAGGCAGACTTCATTGGACTTTAGGCGAGCCCCATTGGACACAGGTTTGATAAATGTTCCTCTTGTAGGATAAAACCACTCTTAGCTCACCAAAATATTGGCAGCAGGCCATATTATGTTGATAAACACCCTCGGCTAAGTGTAGCTGATGAGGTATCATATAAATTGTGCCTTATACTTATTGCAACTTATTAAACTTGGACGCTTGGTGTTACTCTTTATCCAATGACTCTAGGCACGCGTACTAATTATTGAAATACATAAAAGATACAATGTAAGGATTGCAATCAATGTCACCCAGTAGCATAGAAAACTGGTAATGAAAGTCAGGCTCCTTTTTTTTTACACTGTCCATAATTTCACTACATAATCACACATTATGCTTATAACAAGTAGTGCGTTTTAACCCGTACAATACGTAAAGTCTGTGGATTTTTAAAGATAAATGCAGCTAAATTGTAAATTAAACTGAATACTAAACCGTCACGAAATTAACCTAACCTCGATCAGCAATCAGTGGCTCTAGCCATAAGAGACGAAATAAAGCATGTGGCGCCCCATACTTTTCTTTGAGATATTACTCACCCCACTCACCGGACAACGAGCTACTCCTACTAGACAGTGATTACGTTTCTCTAGGAAGAGTTCATCAGGGTTTGCGTAGTTTCCTGGACGTTAAGCCACCTCGTCCCGATTAACTTCTTTTTTTCTCCTGCTATTATTAATGATAGGTTTCCGTGCCAAAAGGTCGTATCCCCCAGAGCGTTAGTTACGGCGCCACAGTTCCTTTTTTTCGGACACATAAACAATGAATATCATCCTGACACCCTGAACATGCTGGAAGGTCTTATGTACATACGCCCTTTCGAACTGAAAATTGTATAATATTTCTAGGGACGTATCAACATGCAACCGTATGACAAAATTTCACTGTATTCTCGAAAATTCTCTGATAATACTGACATGCGTACATTGTGTTATTGACGTTTATATTGGATTTTACCATCCAAGAAAGAATCAGTGCTGATGTCGCAACCAGAAGAAAGATGATACAGGTGAATGCAATAAAACAGGAAAATCTTTAGACGAATATGAACTTCACATTCGAAGGGAAAATGCTGCAGAACAGAAAAAGCCGATAAAAAAGCTGCCCAATTGTTTGGGCCAACTTTGACTTAGAAGCTATTTTAAATTGCCCTATATTTTTTCCAAACCCGTTTTCTATAAACGAAAGCTAGCTATGTTTCATTTAACGGATTACGAGGTAGCTTCTAAACAGGGACACGCTTTTTTATGGAATTAAATGAACGTCTAAGTAATGTCTCAAAATGTATCTCCAGCCTTCCGAAAAAAACGAAACAATTACGATTGTATTCTGACTTATGCCGTGATCAAAACAAAAACGCCATAATTGCTTGTGTGTTGCAGTATTCCCTCTCGAGGCATAAATGTTTGTAAATAATTCAAATGAATTTTCTTGCACTTTACGATAAAAAAAAGCCCGTGCGTATGCTAAAATCTCTGTTCCTAATGACTGGGAAAATGTAGTGAGAATGGTGAAGAGGAGAGAACTGCCATATAAAGTGAATGGATTGACATACATTGTTAGATTAAAAAACTTTTTAAAATGGGAAGGAAAATGCCTAATGTTTACAAGGCGATGGATTAATCTCATTTAAGGTGCGCGCCCACTTAGGCGAAGCGTCGCGAAGGGAAGCGCGGCGAAGCGAAGCGTCGTCTACGCGGTGTCTGCACACTTGGGCGAAGAGAAACGAAGCGCAGCAAAAGATATCCCATCCTATTTTCAACATTTATCATTTAAAACATTTTTAGTTGTTCAGTGAAGGTATACAAAATGAGCAGGTCGTCATCGGACGAGGATCTTTTTATACTTAGCCTGATTGCCAGTATGGAGGAAGAAGAGAAACCAAAAAGAAAAGTTTGGGTCAGTAAAATAAATAAAAAGAGGGATACTTTCGGTAAACTCTATGACCTATTTTCGGCTTTAAGAAAACACAATACAATCTACTAGAAGTTTCAGCTGGTACCGACGTCTAAAAAGTAACGGCAGTCAAATATTTTGGATCTTCTCTTCTCCTCTTCAGGGCACACTGAGGCGGCGCGACGGGAAGCGGCGAGAAAAACGTCGTCTAGTTGCTCTCCAGACTTTCCGAGCGCCAATCAACGCTTCTCTTCGCTTCTCGCCGCCTCAGTGTGCGGGCTTCCATTTGATTGAATGTAAGGTTCTTGGATGGATAAAATTCTCTTCTCTTCGCTTCGCCTAAGTGGGCGCGCACCTTTAAGGTGCACGCACACTTAGGCGAAGAGTCGCGAAGAGAAGAGAAGAGAATTTTATCCATCCAAGAACTTTACATGCAATCAAATGGGAGCCCGCACACTGAAGCGTCGAGAAGCGTTGTGCGGGCTTCCATTTGATTGCACGTAAGTTTCTTGGACGGATAAAATTCTCTTCGCTTCGCAACGCTTCGCCTAAGTGTGCGCGCACCTTTAGATGTTAAATGTTTACTGTTTAAGAAACTTTACCAAATTCGATGTTTGTCAAGTGCGAATATTGGAATGAGTTTCAAGAAATTCAAACTAACTTGAGAAGAGGTCGAAAATCTTCCACCAACAATCTGGAACCACAAAAACTTTACAAAAAGAAAATTTAAAAAAATATATAATGATCTAATGGCTTTATGCAACGACAATAATATTTATTTTACAAGAGTACCATTATTTTTATAAAAACTTCTCAGTCTCCTAAAATAAAAATGACGATGAAAGTTCAGATGACGAGAAAATGAGTTTGAAAACAACGAGAGAAAAGTTTTTGTCGAAGAGGCGAAAATAAACAATTGGTGGTTTTTTCAGTAGTTTTAGTTTAAGTATGAATATTATAAATGTATATTTTTAGTTTCTTTTACAAAGCAACACTTTGTTTTTCGTTTTCTAAAATAAAGATATTTTGTGTTCTGAGCATAAGCCGGTAATTTTCTTTCATAAGCAGCAACATATTATTGGGCCATAAGGGCGTATAAAAACATTCAGGTTTGTACGTGATTTTTTCACATAATTTGCTGCATAGACAACAGTATGCCATAAAGATACAATTATATCTGGTAGTACACAAAGTCTTTACTTTTATCGCTGATTTTTAAAACATTTTTATTACATTCAAGAAAATCATGTTTTGGTTGATACGCCCAAACTTAACAGAAGGCAGGAAAGACATTTTAAAATTGACTAAGAAACTTGCATCCTGGTCCTAAATTAAAGGGGTGAGTGTTTTATAAATACCTGTTAATACTTTTTTTTAATAGAATCAATTGAATAAGTCTGGAAGTTTGGTTTAATAAATAATCTAGCTTGTAAAATAATTTAGCTGAGATCTGAATCTACTATATGGCACTAGAAATGCTGCGTTTGTATACAAAATTAAAGCATTGGGTCAAAGATACCAATAACGTTTTATACTTGATTATACGTGTAAAACGCAACATAGTTTGCATAACTGCTGGGAAATTATTAATATTATTGCTATTAATTGGCAATTAATTGTGCTAATGAGGCTTCATGCATAAAATGATATTTTTAAAATTTATTGATGTGTTCCTGATTGATTGATTGATATTGAAAAAACCAAATGTGATCCTTTCCTTTAAGATTTCCAGAATCATGTCAAAATAACCTATTGTGAATAAAATTCAAATACCTCATTGTTGATTTATGTTTTAATTTAAAAAAAAATCATAAATAAAAATAAGAGGAACATTGAAAAGTATTGAATAGTCTCTGCTTATGTATAAAAAGTGACTTCAAAAATTCTTCACTTACACCCAAGTTAAATTAATTTAAAACATAATTTTTGACATACTCTTGCCCTAAATCTTATAAAACACACCTTTTACCAGATTCAAAACTAATATTCCTTATCTATTCTAACATCTTTGTTTGGGTTTGCTTGGGTGAGAACAATACGCGATGTATTAAACTAAAAACAATAATTATAATTATTTACCACTATCAGTTACTGGATATTTTTCATCCAGGTGGTATTTTCCATAACGTAAGTAGCTCCAGTCTATTGTACAGTGAATCCACGGATTTTTCTCGGGTATTAACAAAGTTTACCCCGGGATCCATTGCAACATATAATTCTGAAGGCAGGTATTTGAGGTACCACCGTTTTTCTGTCATAATAGATTAATAAATAAATACAAAAATATCTGATATTATTTACATATTCATTTTACACTACGTCTTATTAATTTGGAAGAAAATACAGGGTTAATCCAAATACCAGGAAAAAAAGCTCTTTTTGAATATCTAGAATATACGGGGTGTTCTATTAAAAAATAGTAACTTGTGCAAAAATGTTTCCGATAGTCTTTTGTTATATTTGATAATAGTTTTCAAAAGTCCAGTTGACAATCTAAATTTTTTTCCATTTTAACTTTTTGATATCCTTATAAATAAAACCACTAGTATGTGGGTCAACGTATACGGAATATATACAAGATCATTATTTTCGGAAAAACTTTATTTCAAACATATTCTAAATTGCCTACTTACATACGTGTCATTTTACCTATAAGCAAGAAACCTGGGTACAATATAAGTTTATTATAAAGAAAGGCATTGAGTAGTATTTTTTAAGATAATTTATTACATTGGAAATCCAAATGAAATTTTGGTTTAAAAAGATAACAATATTGACAATATCATAGACTACGTTTGTACCCTTTTGCGACAACAGTTTAGTTGTGGGGTTACAACTAAAATGGCCATTAAAACATGGACCATTTGGGAATTCACGACCTGGTCTGAGGAAAGAGAAAAAAAATCATAGAAGCATATACGAAATTTACTACATACCTCCCAAGCCTCAACCGGAATGTTGTAGGAAGGTGGGTCTACTAACAGAAGAAACTACAGATTAAGAGATCACATAAGTCTAACCGAAGGAAGAAGAGGAAACAGCAGCACACATCATATATTACAGTGTAAGACATTTTGAATAGACTGCGCTTTGTCAAAGTCGAAAAGGCCAAGCCAGCAGTGGCGGCTCGTGACAATTTCTTAGGGGAGGCAGGCAAAAAATTTTCTTACAAGAAAACAGATTACTAGGAAATCGGAAGGACTTCTACTTGGTCAATAAAATATTTTATATATGCTATAAAAAATATGTTATTGTTCAGCAAAACCAACGGGAAGGTGTAGAGTTTCCATTAAATTATTTTATTACCTATCTATCTAAACAGTAGGTACCTACAGTCACCTACTGTTTAGATAAGTTATACCTATTCAAAAGTAATAAAATAATAATATGGATTTTTGCCAGGACGGAAGGAAAATGGAAAAAAGGAAATAAAAATGAAAGTTGAAAATAGAAAGGTCAGCTTGAAGATTAATCTAGGATATGTCCTATCCTATAGGATAGAGCTCGGGATAGGAAGAAGTGGAAAAGCGCATTCGCATATACCTTCACAAAAAAAGATATAAACTCCTTAGTTATTTATAAAATAAAGCGAAAAACAAATAAAAAATTAAGTCCATATTTATTTTAAAAAACATTAATTTCGCTTATATTTTAATGGTATTTTACGGTCTTCCTGATCTGCAAAATAATCAATAATTTCATCGTAAAAAAGTTCGTTGTTTTTTATTTCTACAACGAGATCTTTATTGATTGAAATTATTGATATATTGGAAAGTCTGTCCTGGCTAGTTGTATTCCGCGCATAGGTTCTGATTCGTTTTAAACCAGAAAAGCTTCTCTCCACTGAGGCGGAAGTGATGGGAATAGTCACAATCAGACAAATTAATTTATATAACTCTGGAATGCAGAGATTAAGGTCACTATCGGTAATATATTTCAACATCTGGGAAGGTGATTTAGACTCGCCAAGAATATTATCGCAATATAAAACACAAAGTTCGTTTTTCAGTTGAACACAATCAAAAATTTTATATTGCTTCAATAAACTGTCCAATAGTTCTTGTGGAAACGATTTTGAATAGGTTTCAAAATTATTTTTTTTAACAAATCGAAAAAATTTAATTTACTAATTTCCGAAAATCCAGTTTCAATTTGGTTAATAACGGTGTCTAAAATTTCATTATAAATTTGTTTATATCGCAGCCTCGGATCTGCTATATCAGAAATTTTTCTTCGTTTGGCTTCGCTTTGATTTAAGAGAAATATTTTCGAAGATTTTATCAAAATAATAATCTTCGTTTCTAAAGTCCCCCAATTTTAAAAGGAGGGCTTGCAAACGGTCTCTCGAATACACGATGTCAGTGAATTTATTTTGTAAAATCGAAAATATTACATCTGTTTGTTGAAAAATTAAATTGAAAATTTCTAGATAGAAGATAAATGTTGAATCTTCTAAATGATATTTTAAGCCAGTCGCTTCTCTAATTGATAATTTGTCGAAATCGGGATTATTTATGATATGGTCAAAAACTTCAATTAATTGGGGTTTGTGAGTATAGACTGTCGAAACAACTCGAGATGTAAAATTCCAACGTGTTGGGGCCGTGGTTGGTAATCGATTACTGCATATCGTATCTAGAACATTTGTTCTTTTCGTGGATTTTGAAAAATATGAGGAATATCCTGACAAATTTGAAAAAAAAATTCTCACTTCTGGAACGGAGCTGCAAGCATTGCTCAATACCAAATTTAAAGAATGAGCATAACAATGCGTAAAAATAGCTTGAGGAGCTACAGTTTTAAGTTTAGCTTGCAAGCCATTTAAATGGCCTGCCATGACGGCTGCACCGTCGTACGTTTGCGCTATCAATTTGTTTTCTAAATCAAATTTTGAGAACGTATCTGTTAGTAATTTAAACAAATTTTCGGCAGTACGTCCAGAACTAACATTATAAAACCCCATAAATCTTTCTAAGACAGCCCCGTTCTTTACATATCTGATAATAACTGAAAGTTGTGAATGACAAGTTATATCAGTGGTTTCATCGATCTGCCATGCAAAGAAAGGCGAGATATTTATTTCCAAATCAATGGTTTTCATTACAATATGTGCAATTGAGTCGACTAATTCATTTTGAATTGTTTTAGAAGTCCCCGAAAAAACCGAATTAGTATCAAAAAAATCTTTTAAAGTATCGTCCGTCTTGGTCATAAGAAGAACAAGTTCCTTAAAATTTCCCCTGTTTAAAGATTCCGAGCTCTCATCATGTCCGCGAAATGCTAAATCCTGATTACAAAGAAAAATACAAATATCGATTAATCGTTTTAAGATATCTCGATTTTTTCTGACTGAATCATTAAATTTTTCCATTTCGAGTCGATAAGCGGAATCTATAACGGTAGCAATATTATTTTGTTTACCCAAAAGATGCAGTTTACAGGTACAGCTAATATGCTCCTTACATTTCGTATGTCTTTCGATTGAGCGAGATAAATTTTTAATGTTATCGTATCCAGTTTTAGACCAGACGTCTTCCCCGCTACTTGAAAATAAGAGACATGGCCAACAAAACAACTTTTTTAAAATTTGGCTACCCGTTAACCACTGACATTTTTCATACCAAGCATTGACAAAACTACGATGTGGTTTACCCTGATTAATTATTGTTTTACTCAAATCTGGACGAGGAATCCCTAAATCTTTCACGAATAATTTGTCGTCGTATGAAAGTCTGCTAAAGTTAAATTTAACAAGAAATTCTACGATATCGTTGGAGGTTCTTACAGACACTTCATTTACTTCCATTTTTAAAACTCAGGTAATTTAGGAAACTTACCCTCTCGTGCTCTATTAACACACTACACCTTCCCGAACCTAATTAATCTAATTCTTAAAATCAAAACCGGTTAACTGTATGTCAATCTATTCGTTTAAAACACGGTGGGCGTGTTTGCCTCCAGTCGTCGTTTTCATCACGCGAAAAACGTACAACGTTTCCTAAAATATATGACTATTTGGCTTTTTACTCACAGACTTTCCTAAAAACGTCACGCGCAGAGGAAGCATGCCTCCGTCCGGCGGTCAGGTGAAGAGCGAGACATCAAGATGCGATAATAATAAAACAGATAAGGACGCCGCGCTCGCACGGACCTGCATAATGGAGAGTACGCGCACTTACGCGGTTAGAGGTGGCGTAGAATATTCTTGCTATTAGAGCCGTTTCGCAAAATTTATACAGGAACGATTATATTAAAAAATATGTTTCAAAGCTGTATTGATTGTATTACATATTTATAAAATAAGGTATTATTATTTCATTTTGTAGCTATGCTGCAGGGGAGGCACTGCCTCCCCTGACGAGCCGCCACTGCAAGCCAGAGCTTAAGACTCTGTCAGGGTTATGAAGTTTTATTTAAGAGACGAAAAAAAAAAAGAAAGACGAAATACTCTAAAGCAGAGAGGGTCCATAATAAATCTAAGAAAGTTACAGTGGCCGAGGCCATATAGTCAACTTCCTTAATATATAAATTTAGTCTCATCTGTTTGATATCAATTACACAGCCCCACAAAAAAAAATGTTCGGACCTGTGGGTCGGACATATGTATGCCCATGTATTTTTCGACGCTGAATCCGATCCCGAGCTCAGAAATGGCCCTCCACGTCTAGAATTGGCCCCAGGGGCCAAAAATGGCATCTATAGGGTGTCACTATTGCTATCTCCGAAACGGTAAAAGATACAGTTAAATTAGCAAAAATGTGCCTTTTTTAGTCCGTATTCATATCCCGTTTATGGAGTTACCAAATTCTCTATAGTTTCTTGTCTACAGGGGATTTTTTAAAAATAGTAAAAAATTTTCTTCTTAAATATCTCGAAAACCCTTATAGTTGGATAAAAATTGTTTTAACAAAAATCACAAGATTTTTTACCTTCTATAAAGTAACGTTATCGTTTTGTTTATATCACTTGTTTTTATTGAGTTACTGATACTAACTTGTTTTTTTCAAATACGGACCTGGACTTTTTGCTGTATTTTTAAAGGATACCTCATACCCTTTACATCTGTGTATCACTTAATTATTTTTTCGACCTTTTGGTGAAGAATAGCATCATCAGGATATTCTACCAGTACAGACCTGGCCTTTTTCAGGTACATGCGCCATTTCACAACCACAAAAACTACAAACTATAGTGATAGGTTGTGAATTGTGCCTTAAGATGGAAGATCCCAGGTCCTTATTGTTAGAAAATCCTGATGATGTTGCTATTTTTGATCAAAACGTCGGAAAATATTTTCAAGTTATGGACAGTTGTAAAGGGTATAAAGTATTCTTTGAAAAAATGGAGCAAAAAGTCCAGGTCCGTATTTGAAAAAAACAAGTTAGTATCAGTAACTCAATAAACACAAATGGTATGAACAAAACAATAACGTTACTTTATAGAAGGTAAAAAATCTTGTGATTTTTGTTAAAACAATTTTTATCCAACTATAAGGGTTTTCGAGATATTTAAGAAGTAAATTTTTGACTATTTTTAAAAAATCCCCTGTAGACAAGAAACTATAGAGAATTTGGCAACTCCGTAAACGGGACTAAAAAAGGCACATTTTTGCTAATTTAACTGACCTCGTATCTTTTACCGTTTCGGAGATAGCAATAGTGACCCCCTATAGAGGCCATTTTTGGCCCCTGGGGCCAATTCCAGACGTGGAGGGCCATTTCTGAGCTCGGGATCGGATTCAGCGTCGACAAATACATGGGAGTACATATGTCCGACCCACAGGTCCGAAGATTTTTTTTTGTGGGGCTGTGTTGTGAAAATAATAGATCTATCGATAACTGTCAATACCTAAAGTATACATATGGGTAGGCAACTATTGGCTATTGATAGATACATAAAAACTGATATTGTCCATTCTCAGACAACATCCCTAAATAAATAAAATAAAGTTGAAACAAAGATCAGTCAGTTCATTCTTTTCTTCCCTTTACCACTTTCCTACGAAGGCTTCTACGTTTTCGATATTTACAAATAAAGTTAATTTAAATAAATCAGGCTAAACCGATTTCTTACTAAAATGACTGCAAACCAGCTTTATCATGCAGATTAATTGTAGTTTTGCCACATTAGTAATTCCTATTACTCTGCAATTTACCTAATCTAGTTTATTACAGAGCATTACACGTTTGATTTGCTGCCTCATCATTGCATCGTTATCCAGTCTGTGCAGAATCAAATCTGTAATATTACAATGGAATATCGGCTGTTTTTGATTTAGTGAACAAAGGAGCTTCCTGCTCTTTAAAGAATAGCGAAATTGGATCGCATTAAACGGTATTTAATGCGATTACTGAATCCACTGATTTTGAAAATTTTAACGCTGCTACTAAAATGGTATTTTTGTTTATTTGTTGCTGTTGGAGTTACGAAAATAATGACATTATTTTCGTAACTTGTAATGCTTTCATTTTTTTTTAGTTTAATGGGTAGTTAGTCTAATGGGTAGATTACTATAGTGCATCCAATTTAATTTGAAAATGATGACAGAAAAATCAATTAATCAAGAATTCACCCTATTGGTCAGTTCCATGGCTAATTTACACCAGTACATATTTTAGCGATCACAATATTCATCTTTTCTTTCCTGATAATCACGGAGGAATCAGATTTCTTTCTATCCGTGTTGACGAAACTGCATTAGAAAAAGGCAAATAAAAAAAGAATATGTTCAAATTTTGATCGTACCTTCTTTGTTTGTGGAATTATTGCTGATTATATACTTCGAGAGGTTAGATATCGCAAAATTATTTTCTTTCCTAATAAAATTTCCGACGGAATCCGATTTCTTTCTATCCTTGTTAGCAAAAGGGGCATTAGTAAAAGACAAATCAAAACGATGTTGTTGCCAATAAAAGAGAGTAAGCAAACATTTTATCACAGCCACGGATGTGCAAGTATTATTTGGTTGTCTACTGTGAAAGTTTAATCGGAATTGTCATAATAAATACATTTCTAATCTGGCAATTTTGCCTAGTATTTACTAATGTAAGTTTTATGATTTCATAGCAAAAGGCCTTTGTTTTTACTGAACAGAAACAGCAAATCTCGTTTTTATTAAGTAATAAGAGTGTCATCATAGCCACATTAACCTTCTTATTTTATTATATTATATTACTTAAAAGTATTGTTTGCTACCCCTCCAAGTAACAATACTCCATCTAACCAATAATAATTTGCAATAAAAGGATCGGAGAAAAGGTTTTTAAAAAAATAAAGAAACAATAGCAAAAATGAGTAAATATTTTTAATAAGATAAACAATTTATAACGGTATTAAAAAATATTCCCTATTCTCCAATATATAATGAAAATGGATCTATAATTAATAATCAAACGAACTTACCTGAAGTGAAGTTCGATGTTAATTATATGAGGCGTCCAATCCGAATATATCATTTTACTATGTAGTACGCCTCTGTCGTACTGTCGCGCACTAGGTTTAAAGTTTTTTTCCTCTGCTTCCCGCTGCTTCCCTTTGGTACCCACTGGTTGCGTCATCCTTAGTCATTATTTCAGATTTGTCCTGATAATCAAAACACGAATACATAACTGGGATGAAGGGTGGGTGGGGAAATGATATATTCGGATTGGACGCCTCATATAATTAACATCGAACTTCACTTCAGGTAAGTTCGTTTGATTATTAATTATATTTCGGCGTCCAATCCTCTATATCATTTTACTATGTAGTTGTTTAGAGTAAAGTAATTCGTGTTGTGATTGCCCCTGTGGAGATTTCAAATGAAAGTTGAAATATATGGAATTATATGGATATATTATATGGATATATTATATGAATTATATGTGTATAATACAAGATCAAAGTTAACATCGAATAAGTAAAATACGAATACATGTTACTGTTTTAAGGCAGGCCTTAAAATTGCTTTTGCAAACTGAGTAGTGAGAGAGATAGGTTTATTGTAAAATTTTGTAAATGTCGTTTCCTGTGTCCATCCCGCTGTTTGTATAATTGATTGAATAGGTACTCCATGCCTGTGGGCACTTGAGGCGGAGGCATGGCGAATAGAGTGTGGTTTAAAAGTATTTGTATCCACGCCTGCTTCTTTTAAGGCTTCTTTAATCCATCGGCTGATGGATTGTTTAGTAACAGTTTTGTAGGGGCTCTTGTATGCTAAAAATAAGAAGTATTGGTCTTGTTTTCTGTGTTTCTCGGTTCTCTTTTTATAGGCATTTAAGGTAGAAGCTACGCAAAGGTTTGTATTTTCTGTAAAATATGGTATTTGTAAACACGGTTGGGTTCTATTTAGGCCCGAAGTTTTAATCGTATCCTGTATAAATATTTGCAATCCTGATACGTTTTCTTTTATGCATGATATTCGAATTAAAGAAATCGTTTGTATTCTGTGGCCGGTCACAAGTGTTAAGAGTGTGACTAATTTAATCGACAGCAGTTTTAATGTGAGGCTGGAGTTTGGCCCTAAATCTTGATAGTAATTTATGACTTGTGCCGGGTCCCACGTGCTGTTATATTTAGGCGCTGACGGGTTTATTTTTGAGATTCCTTTCATGAAACGGGATATTCTTGAGTCGTTTTCGATATTGTTAAGCAAAATAAGCGATAACGCCGATTTATGGGAATTCATGGGGCCATATTTATAGTTTTTTGTTTCGAAAATGGTTTGGAAGAATTTTATGACTTGAGGAATTGTTGGTTGGTACACCGAAATTGTATTAATTTTACAAAAATCCCACCAAATTTTGTAGGTAGAATCATATTGTTTAAGCGTGGAGTTGGATATGGATTGTATCATGGTATTTATGGCACATTCTGGTATTTGTTTTATCCTGAATCCCTCACCGATAATTTTGCGACCACCAGGGTAAGGGTCGTCGCTAGTGGGTGTTGATTTCTGAAAGGGGAGATAAGAAGGTTATTATCGGGTCCTAGGTGTAGCTCTTTTTGTTTAAGTTTTTGAAATATAGGGTACCAGGGTTGACTAGGCCAATGGGATACTAATAATAGACCTTCTGCTTTATCGCAAATTATTTTATTTAAAGTTCTTAGTATCAAGCAAAAGGGCGGAAATGCGTAAAAAAAGGAAAATATTCCCCAGTCTAAAGTAAACGCATCTATCGCTATAGATGCGGGGTCTGGTTTCCAAGATACGTATTTTTTGCATTTGTAATTGGTGTTTGAAGCGAAAAGATCAATATCTGGTTGACCAAATTCGGATATTATTTGTTTAAAATATGACTGTGACAAAGACCATTCTGTGTCCAGGGGTAAAAGTCGCGAAGCACTATTTGCTTCGCAGTTTTCGGGTGAACGAATATATGATGCAAACAGCCATATATTACGTTTTTCGCACCATTGCCAAATTTTTTTGGCTAAATTGGCAAGATCCATGTATTTTATACCCCCCATTTTATTAACGTATGATAGTGCCGTTGTGTTATCTGTCCTAATAAGAATAGTAATATTTTTCTTGTATCGAGCAAAGCATTTTATGCCATTGAAAATAGCTAGTAATTCTGGGGTATTTATGTGGTTAGTTTTTTGTTCTTCGGTCCACCAACCATTGGTTGTTTGGCCGTTAGAGTATGCTCCCCATCCTGTTAAAGAAGAATCTGTAAAGATAACCATTTGAAAGATGTCAAAATGTATTGTGTTAAAAGTTTTTGAAATGTTATTACTCCACCAAGAAAGGTCCCTTAACGCTTGGGTGCCTAGTTTTGTATATGCGTCATAATCCTGTTTTTGACATTCCAATGCAATATATTTGTCTCTTTCTAGAGCTTTGGTATATAACCAGCCATATTTCACAGCTGGACATACTGAGATTAATAATCCGATAAGTCTGGATATTTCTCTTATTTTATAAAATTTGTTAGTTTGCATAAAAGGCTGAATAGCAGCTTTAACCTTGAGTCGTTTTTCTTCTGGTAATTCAAGGGTCATATCCTGGCTATTGTAAATGAATCCCAGGAACTTTTGTCTATTTTTGGGTATCAAACTACTTTTTTCGAGGTTTATTAAGAATCCTAGTTTTGTTAGAAAGTTTACCGTATAGTACAAATTATTTTGACATTCTTCAAATGTGTTACCGAATATAAGAAAATCATCTAGGTAATTTATACAGGTTATATTGTTTTCCCTAATTTTCTCAATAATAGGCCTAATTAATTTTGTAAAACAGTATGGAGCTGAGGATAAGCCAAACGGTAAACAAGTAAATTTGTATAATTGTTCTTCAAATATAAACCTGAGATATTTTGTATGTGTTGCGTCTACAGGAAGTAGAAAATATGCGTCTTTAAGGTCTATTGTTGCCATGTAGCAATCCTGTTGAAGTAACTTCATGGCTGTTCTAAAATCCTCCATTTTAAAATGTGGCGTATACACGTATTCGTTTAATTTTTTAAGATTTAAAATAAATCTCTTCTTGCCGTTTGGTTTATCCCTAAGAAAAAAAGGGGAGATGAACTGATTTTTTGATGGGAAACATATTTTAATGGCCCCGGTATGTAATAGTTTTGTAATGGCTGATTTTATAGAGGTTGTTTCGTTTTTATAAAATTTTTGTACTGGAGCTTAGATCTGATGTGGCATTTTTGTGAATGGGATAGTATATCCAGTAATCCAAGATAATAATAATTTACTTTGAGTGATCTTAGACCACTCAAAGCGAAAAAATTGTAAACGACCAGCTAATGCTTGGTTACTTACATTCAGTTCCTCTTCCTGTACCGATGGTCTCTGTTCGAGAATTGGCCCTTTGGTGGCCTCATCGTTTCCCTCTGTCGATGGGCCGGGCGTCTCTTGTTTAAAGCCGTAGACCTTGGGGACCTCTCCCCCCTTTTCTTAAAATATCTGTTGGCTTGAGGAAGGTTTGATCTTTGGGGCACAAAAGGTGTGGTGTTAGCCGCTTTTAGATCTTTGCTTGCTCTTTCCAAGGTTTTTGCTTCTTTCACTTTCTCACCTAATTCAGTACCAAAAAGGAAAGTAATGGGTTTAGTGTTTTCCACAGTCTCTTTAATGGACTTACTAAAGCTTGGAGTGATCAGATTCCTTCTAACTGTTGTAATGCTGTTGTTTAAGTCAGTTATGATTTTACCAGAATCGCTTAAGCATTCCAAAATGGATTCTTTGAGTTCCTTGGGGATACTCCCTTTATCTGTAAGAAGGGTTTTTATCCCTTCTGATAGAGCTACCAGGCCTTTTGAAAGCTGGTTTTGTTGAGTTTTTAGGTTTTGATCTCTTTTTAAGTTAGGATTTGAAAGGATGCTACTTATTTCCGGATTAATTTGTGGGGGGGTTAGTGCTTCACAGTTAGATGGGAACGAATATTTATTCAGAAGGCCAACTTTTTCTTCCTCATCGAGGCCATTATATATTACATGGCTCCATCTTAATGATAAAGCTGGGTGAAGCTGAAAAATGGTATTAGGAGATTGTTGTGGATCAGTTCCCAAACTTTTTAGTAAGTCATCTGGTAGGTCCTCATCGTTATGGATTTGCAGTATCGGGGATACAGGAATATTTGTTCGTGTTTGGTCCAAGTTTTCAGTGGAAGCCACATCTGGCCGATTGTGGTCAACCGAAAAATGTTTTGCCGTATCTTGAGAGATACGATCTAAACTTGTATTTCGAGAATCCGAGCCTCTCGGGCTGCAGTAGTCCCTTTCAATAAAGCTACGGCGGCGGCGGTCTCTTTCTACAGAGTGGTGATGAGATCTCGTAGAACGCCGCTCGTGTCGACCGGAGTTGTGAGACCTAGATCTCTGACGAGATCTAGATCTACGCTCCTTCGACCGAGAACGGTCTTTATGCCGGCGTTTAGCTTTACGCATTTTCCTTTCTAATTTTTTAAATTTTGTTAGTAAATCCTTTTTGGAAATTTCTTCTTCTGATTCACTAGAAGTATGGGAATCCATTCCAATCTAAAAAGAACCCTGGAAAAAATATCTATGTCTCTTTATACTTACAGACTTTTTTCACCCATAAAGAAGGTATCCTTAGTTGTTCTCTCACTGCACACAGAAATGTCATTAATCAGCGAAAGCACTTATCCGATCGATAGCTTTTCGGAGCGTATCTAATACCTGCGACGAGCACTAAAAGGCGAATGACTTAAGGCGCGTATACACCTGAGCACGAACGGGTACGAGGCAAAAGCGAGCCGCCGCTCACGTACAGGTGTGTACGTATCACCGAGGAGAGGCAAACGGCATTCGGCCGAACGACGTTCGGAGCGAGGCCGTGCGATACCATTCGACGGGAGTCGGTACATCAAAGAGAATTTGGTTCAGGTGTGGACGGTGTTTTGCCTCGTTGAGTTTCAAATTAAAAAGTCAGTGTAGTGTGGTGTACGTATTTATTATTTTTGTGGTTTAGGCAAAGTTTACAAAATTAATTTTGTAAACTTTGGTTTAGGTTTCAATTAAAAATGAGTTGGGATAATGAAAAGATATTGTAGGCTAATAAATGAATCACCAGTTGCCAAATATCTCAATGTGATGGCCAATCTCTCTTCCGGAGTAACAAATTTTCGTAAATATGTATCGTTTCTTGATATTGTTACACGAATTGATTCCAACAAAAAAATGAATTCGTTGGGAGACATTCTCGTGAAATTTCGAAAATGGCCACTATCTTCCTCCACATACTATTTAAAAATAATTTTCCTCGCGTGATAAGTCTATTTTGGTATATTCTGGTTGTCCACCAGCGTCTTTTTTTCTAAAATATTTAAAAAATAACAACAAAATTGTTTAAATCTTCACTAAATTTTTATTCATAAACATGACAATTGTTTCGACATCACAGTGTCTTCGTCGGATGGTTGGTATAAACTAACTGTTCTTATTATATGTATTAAATACTCAACAAATTTTTACCTAAAAATTTTTACCTAAAAAATTTGTTGAGTATTTAATACATATAATGAGAACAGTTAGTTTATACCAACCATCCGACGAAGATACTGTGTTGTCGAAACAATTGTCATGTTTATGACTAAAAATTTAGTGCAGATTGAAACAATTTTGTTGTTATTTTTAAATATTTTAATAATGGATCTTCATCAAGTAAAGGCTACATCAAATTCAATCTTTTTTTAATAAAACCGCCGTCAATATAAACGCAGTACTAGCTACTACCACATCGTCGACGCTCTCCATACTCCGCAGCTGATCTGAACGAACTAACGAACGTACGGACGGAGGATGGGAACGGCGCCTCATTCGGTGCCTCGGCGTTTGTTGTTCGCAATCAAAAAATGTTAAAGCGTTTGGCATCGCATGCCTCGTTTGGCATCGCATGCCTCGTTCGCGTTCGTGCTCAGATGTATACGCGCCTTTAGGATGACGCACCCAGTGGGTACCAAAGTGAAGCAGCGGGAAGCAGAGGAAAAAAACTTTAAACCTAGTGCGCGACAGAGGCGTACTAAATAGTAAAATGATATAGAGGATTGGACGCCGAAATATAATACAATCTACCTGCGAACAGTGATGTTTGTGTGAGTTAAAGACGCGATAAAAATTGTTTAATCGAATATACTAAGCAATTTTTAATTGTAAATGTTGAAAGTCTTAGTTCCAGGATAGATATACTTTGTAATAGCACTGTGACTTCAGCTTTAAACTGAAACCAAACGTTTCTAGGGCGCAATTGTCACTCCTTTCTCAATAATTAAAGAAATCTTCTGTGATGCCCTCTGTTCTCAACTTTATATCGGACCGGCGTTCCTGTTACTCATTCCCATAACGCCCGATCCAAGTAATGTAAAGAAAAACAAATATGTACCTTGCGTAATATTTCAATAGTTGTCAGTGAGTCCCAGATTCATAGAACACAGGAATTTAAGCTGCTACTACTTTCCATAAACTTTTGAAGTATATTTTTTAAACTGCAAAGACAGCTTATATGGGACAGGCTTCAAATTATATGTCTTCTTTCTCATAACCTAACTTTCTAGCAGCTGTAAAAATTTCACGTGTATGAAAGAGAAAGATGACGAGAGAGAAAAAAAATGAGGGGAAAACATGAGAGAGAGAGAGACATAATTGATCTCTCCGTTGTAAAATGGATTTCTGTCATCATTCTCACATTAAATTGGATACGGTATAGAAAATAGTGAAACGTGTATTTTATTTCTTTCCTAACTCATTACCATTTTTACCTATATAAATTTGATCTAAACAATTTAATTGTGGATGTGATTAGTCACTGGATACACTTCAGCTGTGAAGTTAGATAAAGTTATTTGATTAAGTTTATGAACATAGAACAGACACACTATGTTATGTTATAGCTCCATTCTTATTTATTTAGTACAAAATAATATTGAAATATGAGATAATCATCAGATTATAATAACTGACCATAAAGTTACTGCTAGAAAATGTATATTGAAGGTGATTATAAGAGTTTCTCTGGTCCATTTTTAGTTTTTTGCATACATTTTATTTAATTTCGTTAGGTATTACATATCTTTTGTATTAGGTGACTAGCTAGCCCACCAGTAAATTGTCTATTTATTCTTTTTTAACGAATTAATAAAATAATAAGAAAACAGTTTCATAATTTTTTGATACTGTATATTATAGGAGTAAATAAATTAAAAAAAAAAATCATGGACCGACCCCATTCAGAAAAAAAGAGATGCTATAAAAGGTAAGGTTTGCGCAAGTGACTCATCGCAAAATAGGAACTTTTTGTTAACGACTGGCGTGATTTTTAAAACTAATCATGTCTGTATGTTTAAGAATAAATGCCCTTCGATCTAGTGAGCTGCAAATTTTGTTTTTAGGACCAGCCAGTGGTGTGATTTTTGCGTTTCAAAATTAGCGCTAATCTGTAGCAAAAACATTTTTCTTTGGGCGTTAAGACGAGTTTTAACGCGACATTAAGAGGGGCATCAGATTTCCGAAAATCTTACTAAAAATGTACAAATGCGCAATGCAAATGCAAAAATTCTCTCAAATGAGGTTTAAGTCACTTTTAATAGATGGCGCTGACTATATTATTTCATGAATTTATTTTCTTTAAGTAATTCACTGATATCTAGTTAATCCACTTATTAGTATGCTTATATGTTTTTTCCACTACTCAACAGATGGCGCTTGACCCAGCAGAGAAAATAGGTTTTGTGTGATATTGTTACATACGGTGTATGAAATAAAACAGGATAAGTTTTAACCTTTATATCTATGTATATACGCTAGAAATTCTATTCTCTTAACACTTTGACTGCCATGTCAGTAATAAATGACTGACAGTAAGGTGTCCGCAAGCGCCATGTCTTAAAACCCGGTTTTCAAATTTGGCGCCGAGGAAAGATATCTATTTCTCGCCGCGCTAAAGAACCTTCTTAAACACATCATTTGACTATTAGATGGCACCAACGTTTTTTTCCAGTCAAATAGAACGATCCATATTTGACTGACGCGGCGCCAGCGGAGGCCTATTTACCGGTCTGCTACTTGAGAGGGTTAATTACGCGTGCAAAATTTTCTGTTGATTTCGACCATTTGAAAATAAATCCTAAATACTCCTGTTTTTTGATTTATATTTGAGGAGTAAATATATTAAAGGCTTTTGTGTAATAAAAAATCTGATTTTTTTCAGGACAAAAAAAAAGATCTAACTAACGCTGAACTAGAACCGGTATGGTAAATTGGGCGCGAAGGTTACCTACTCCATAACATGAACTTGTAAACTGGGCGCACGGATTATAGCGTCCGTTTTTAATCCTATAGGTAAATTGGGCGCAAAAGCAAATTTTTCATATATAGGTATGAGGTGTGCGTAGTAGTAATTGTTAAGTAATTGTTAAATATGCTTAAAGAAAGGCCTTCGCCCAATTTACATGTTTTGATCACAGAACCTTTTAGAAATACAGTTAAAGGGATTATTTTTGCGCCCAATTTACTACCGTCCACTAGCACAGTTGCTGTACGAGTCCGAACAAGAATCCATTATACCCATATATGACGGAATCGCCAATACTTTTTTTATTTAAGTATTATGTTTTTTATGCATAATTAACGTATTTTATACATAAATTAGTTATTAAGTTTATGTTTCAAATACAATTAAGTTTGCATTATATCTTGAAGTTTTGTTAGTTTTTCTTAACATCAAATAGTATGCTACAAACAAAAAAAAATTGTCGGAAGCTAATAGTTTAAGGTAATGATCCATCTCTAGATTTTTGACAATTTTCGTTTTAAAAGGCATCTTGTAGCGCCGTTAAAAAATCCCCCTATCTGTAAAACATGTAAATGGCATCCTAAGCGTCTGACAAGGCGGCAAGTAAACCTTTACATATCAGCAAATGTGACTGACGCGGCGTCTACTAAAGAAACCGTGTCAGTCCTTTATGACTGACATGGCCTCAAAATAAAACTGCTTTTAAATGACGTGGCAGTCAAAGTGTTAATATATCAAACTATCAAACAATAAATGGTACTTATTCGAAATAATGGGAACACTGGATTTTTTGATGAAATTTTTTATGAAATCCACCCTAATGTTGGGTCGTCGAACACGAATCTAAAATCAGTTTTCGGTGGTCGCATTTGGTTTTCCAAAAAAAAATATTTAGCTTTTAGGTTAGGCTTTTATAGAAAAACCTATCCTAAGAGCTAAAAAAGTTTGATATCTTTAAATTTCGACAGATTCACATAAGCACATCTGTAAACTTATAATTTATCTTTTTTTTCGTAGCAACAATCATCACATTTAGGCAAAAATAGCTAAGAAAATGTCTTTTTTCTTTTGAAAATTCCATTTTAAATCGCTATTACCCGCCATAATTTGCCCACCTGTCAACACTAGTGTTTTGAGATTTTTTTAATTGGTACACTTGGACACTATTAAACAGCAAAGCAATTAAACTATAGTGTACTGACTAAGCAGTATGAAATTTTGTCCGTGAATGGTTACCGTCCTTATTAAGAAGTTGGTTAGGCTAAACTTTTGTTAAAATATTTATGGTAATATAGACAAGGAGCTGATCCATTTTCATAAGGCTTCGTGACAAAAATTTGCAATTTTTGTTTCAAACACATGTGGTTATCTGGCCGTATTTCATTACGAAAATAGCTTAACTCCTAGCTAAATGTTTTAGATTTTGATATTCGTCCCAAAATTGCCCTAAAAATTTGTAGTTTTTGCAATGACCATTTTTGCGCACAGCTCTGCAAGACCGTTTTGTTTTCTGATGCCCCACTTAAAGCCTTGACTTTTGATGTCATGACGTAAAATATCTTACAGTTTCGCTTTTGTAGCATAATGTTTAATATATCATATTGTGCACAATTTTCTAATTTTTAATTAATTAACTAAAGCTGACCAGGAGCTGCATTAAAACGAAATCACTTAACAACGGCGTTTGTTTTCAAGCAATCGGAAGCGGTCCTATAGCTACCAAGCGTAAAAAGTTGTATCTAACCTGTCTTGGGTGTGTTTTGAAGTGTAATTGTGTATTTTTGGACGAATAATAATAACAAAAAAGAAATAAAGGAACAGATCCTGCAACTATAATGAAGAGGAAATAGATCTATTGCTAAAAATAGTAGAAACGTAAGAAAATTTTATTTTTGTTTAAATGAATATACATATTTTATTTACGCTCTACATAGTTACTTACTCTCAACTAATATTTGCTAAAACTTCACACAAATATTCCATAAATCCCGTTATTAAAGCGTTCTAATTATTTCCTGTCCCTTAATTTTTTTTCACATTCCCCTGTATAATTATAATATTACATAAGAATAGAAGTGTAGCGAAAAATGGTTTTAATTATAAAATTTTGGAGAACAACAATATGACATATTATTCAAATAGTCCATATTTTAGGTTAACATTATAAATTTATTTATTTTTCCTACATTTTTTATTATAGTGCATGCTCCGATACAACGGTAGGTTACGTAAAGTAGGCGCCATCGATAATTCATTCGTCGCTAATCTTTGACTATCTTCACAAAGGCCGAATATAGTCCAGTGGTATAATCTTTACCCGCAAAAAAAATTATAATGAATTTTCAGGGATTTTACAACACAACGAATTAAAAGAACGTTTTTTTCCAAATTGTATTTAAGAATAGATAATATTCTAAGTAAATTAAACAAAATAAAAGTAGAATAAGTCATTTGTTTTGTAAAATGTTTTTTAATTTGCCTGGACTAACAAGTGAAATGCTTCCCAGCAGTGGCGCACCCAGGGGTAGGGCTGGGGGCTGCAGCCCCCCCAGACCAACATCTTAAACACACAAAAATTAAAAAAAGTGCACTACTAATTGAAGAAATCCACCGAATTGTACCACTCAACACACCCCCCCCCAAGACCAGTCAGCACCCCCCCACCCCCCCAAGACAAAATCCTGGGTGCGCCCATGCTTCCCAGCACGAAGAAATCTGGTTTCCGTCGGATTTTGCATGCAGAGTATTCAAATGGAGGCAGAGCACGTGCTGTTCAGACGCATGGGTCGTACTCGTGCTCTCAGTTGCGCTAAGCAGACGTTTTCACGGTATAGTGACTATTTTCTGAAATAATTAGCTATATAGTTTATAAAGTTCGTAAGGATTACTTTTTACGTCTTTTTTTGTGACTATCATCTTTGTTAAAATGTGTTTTCTAAGTTCTCTATTGTGGCTCTGCTGACGGATGGGTAAGCAATGGATTGAAGTTATATGGAAAAAAAATTGAAGATTGTAACGTTGACTACCACAAAAATATGCAATCGGATATTCTTGAAGAATGGTTTGAGAATACATTGATTCCTCATATAAAGCCTAACAATGTAATTGTTATGGGCAATTCTTCCTATCATTCTAGGTCACTTTTAAAAATTCCCAATGCCTCTTCAAAAAAGCACGAAATACAAGAATTTTTACGAGATCACGATTTATATTTTGAAGAATGGTATAATAAAAAACCATTACTGGAGGTGCTTACAACCAAAAAATGGGAAAAAGAGTATGCTGTAGATAATATAGCAAAAAAATATGGATATACTGTTTTAAGACTGCCTCCCTAATTCTGTATTTTCAATTCAATAGAGCTTATCTGGGGCCAGCTAAAAAGAGGGATACGAAGAAGGAACACATTTCCGAAGTTTTACCGAAAAGTCGTAGACCTGATTAAACAAGAAATTTCACACATGCAAGGAAACCTGGGAAAAAAACAATTCAAAAAACATTAAATGTGAAGATGAATACCGGAAATTAAGCCAGATTATCTTGAATGGTGTGGATAAATTTATAATTAATTTAGAAGAGGATTCCGATGACGACGTAACCGACGAAGCTTTGGGAGAATTCGCTGAATAAGTAAGGTTTCACCACAGTATGTTAAAACTGTATTCAAGGTAAGCCTTAGATAATATTTTTAAATTTAATTGCGAATTTACACACCATTTATTAATTTTTACTTAAATGCACTTTATGAAATTTATTAAAAATATTGATTTTCCTTTAAAAGAAGCTATTTCTGTGAACAGTTTAACCTCGGGTTTATGGAACTCATCTTAATAAAAAAAAATAATATAAGTCCGGTCCTGTACGCTAAAACTTCAATAGATTTGCCGACGAATGGATTATCGATGGCGCTTACTTTTTTTTCACTATTTACTTAATAATGTTAAATTAAATGCCCATCTGCAATACAGAAGTGTATAATTTTGATTTTAAACTTTTTTATTGGAAGCAAAATTTTACCAAATTAACTAATGTTTTATCAAAGGTTTACCAGATTTCTAATCTTTGTGGAATTAGTTCATTTCAGAATAAAGTCCTCTCTGAATTAAAAACATATGAAACATAAACATCTCTAAGGCCTTTGAAGTGGCAGTGGAAGTGTTCCGTCATTTTGCCTTTTTAATAAATATGTTAATATTATTACATGGCTAGTCGATTGAAATTTACACACAAAAAATAAGATGGATTGAACGGATAATAACAAAAATACTAAGGTTTAAAATTCCAGCAATGTCACATGAAAACTCACCTTTCAATCCAGAACTGCATAGCAAATTGGCTTAGAATTTTAAAAACCAAAGGCATAATTTTGGCTATATGCAAAATAATATTTTTGTAAAACAATGTTCTTAGGGTAAGGTGAAAAATGTAAAAATTATTGTCGGGGTATCAACTGCTCACTTTGAATCCATTTTACCGAAAGTATATTCGTTTTGAGTCTAATATATCAGTGTAAAGCATCGTATTTTTCTCTCAAGTAGGACACATGTTTTGCTGATTAGGCTCTAGTAACGACATAAAAAAATTATATTATTACAATATTTCTATTTTAAGTTATAATAATTGTATAAAGCTATATACGCAAATACTTTTAAGTCTAGGGTAAATAGGGGTCCTGTCATTACCCGATATGTTTTTATTTTATATTTTCAGTAAAATATATAATGTTTGATGGCCTGGCTATATTTTATATTCGACAACACAACGATTAGACCATATGGCAATAATGAAATCATATTATAAAATTTCACAATAACCACTGAAATAGCATTAGACATTATTATTTAAATATTGTGTGGGGAGAGAGACAAATTGCCTAAAAGCTTTTCCAAACATTTACCTATTACGGCTACGAGTCAAATATATATATATATATATATATATATATATATATATATATATATATATATATATATATATATATATATATATATATATATTGACCAGGGAAATTAAACATTTTAATACTTATTTTACCAAAGCTAGTGGAAAATAGAAAACACAATCAAACCGTGTAATTTAAAGTGGTTGCAACAATTTTAACTTGGCGCACTTTAAAATCGATACTAATACCTAACAGTATACAAAAGTGACGCGATTGGTCACAAAATTTAGGTGTTGGATTAAATCCGACTATTGGCAGTAATGCTCTAAATCTGACACCATTATACGTACAGGATGTAGCGCAGTTTGCATGAATGTTACGAGATTAGTAATATTTGCTATTATTCTGCAATTTGTCTATTGATTTACTGCAGCTTGCTGGATACTTTGATCATTTTGCTCATTATTGCTTTGCTGTTTGTTCGCCGTGACAATTAAATAGTTTCAGTAATTGATTGTTAGTGAAGTTTTTCATTTATTACTTTGAAAGCAAAATAAAATAAAGTATATCACCAATAAAAATCGTAAAAAGTGTAGTAAGATTTGGAAATACCGGGTCAGTCTCGATCAAAATTGATATCCATATCGCAGTCAACTGCAGTTAAATGGGGCGAAAAATTTAGATTTATATTAAAATAGATTTTTATTTTAATTTTCTTGTTTATCATAGCTTTAATTTTAGATTTAATTATGTGAATGGTGCGAATAACCACAACATCAAGACTTATTGTGCTTGCTGCTAATTAAGAACTAAAATGGACTAGTATCGATTAGAGGTTCTCCGGCATCAGAAAGTCTGTGCCCAAATGCACATGCCTCTTTACCATAAGGCAAAGGCAATATAGGTGAGGAGCCGGTGACACTGAAAGTCCCGTCATCGCGGAATCAATTTTTTTTTATGTAAATTGATAGTTAGGCAGACGAACAAAATGAGCTCGGTACGCCTGGATTTAGTAAGCCGAAAGTATTTTTTAAAAAATTCATTATTATAAAAAAGCAAAAATGTTTTACTATTTTCACGAATCTCAATCAACTATATTACATTCAATAGGAAATTTTGTAATTAAACAGAAAAAAATTGGCTTACCAGCTTTATTTGGCCGAAAGAGTCTGACGTACCTATTGGAAAGGTGTGAGATGGGGTAAAATTTTACCATTACCATGTGAAAACTTTTTTTTTAAATTTTACTCGTTTCGAGGTGATCTTCAAAAATATCTTGGTACGCCTGCCCTAAAACTGCCGGAAGTATCTAGCATACCACTTTTATTGCATAGGCTCAATTCACATCAATTACCTATTAAACGCCGTGAGTTAAATACTTTTATTTCGGAGTAAATGTTTTTGCGAATTTTTTTTACTTAATAATTATTATAATCTCCTAAAAACTTGGGAAAAAAGCTATAAAGTTAAATACGTAGTGGTACCTTTACTATTGGAGATATATTCCGAAAAGTGAATGGGTTATTCAAATGTAGACACCAATGTCCATCGCCCGAATGTCCGTGCGCATGTCTAGCACGCACGGTTTGCGCGTGGTACGCATTTTGGTCTACTGCGCAGATGTGAAAAATCTAAAAATATAAAAAACGACAAATAAAGAAGTCGAAAAAGTTGGAAAAAAGTTAGAAAAAAAGGTGCTCCACAAAACAAAAAATAAATGTGCGCGCAGACAGGTACTGTATGGCACATGAGGTCGACTAACGGTCGACTTAAGCCCCGCCCGATTATACGATTTATAATTTTTATAGGGGTTTGCGGTAAAATGTTTCTTTTTTGAAGACTTTTAAAAGAAGAGACCACACGGCATAGGTTTGCATTCAAGATTTTTGACCTCAACTCCCTGGCGCTACCCCCCATGGGGGTTGAAAAAGTCAAATTACACAAAAAAGTAGATTTATTAACCAATAAGATACCTACAACTAAAATTTGGTGTCTCTATCTTTATAATAGCAAAGATATTTACCCAGACTTTTTAGACACCCTGTATGTTATATTACTTTAACCGAAGTATTTTCGTATTTCGCATTTTCAAATTACACAATGTATTTTATATGAACCGACCGAATGTGGAAGGCAATTGAACGAATTTAGTAAACTCGAACCATTGTGGTATGAAGGCCCAACAGCACCGTTAAATGTTGAAGAAATTCTCAGTCAACATCAAAATGAAGAAGAAAGTGAAGAATTAGAGGCCGACAGACATTATAATTGTGTTGATAACGATTTAGATGATTATTAATAAATATACTTTGCTCGAACGTAAAGACTTGTTCATTATATTAACTACATTTGAATGTTTGTATAAAAATGTTAGAAATAAGAAAAATTCTATAAATTCTATGATTCTATTTATCCTCATATAACTTTAAATCTAAGAAAAGAATACCATATTCCAATATTTTATATGACATTTATTCCGAAATAAAAGTATTTAACTCACGGCTTTTAATAATTGATGTGAATCGAGCCTATGCAATAAAAGTGGTATGCTAGATACTTCCGGCAGTTTTTGGGCAGGCGTACCAAGATATTTTTGAAGATCACCTCGAAACGAATAAAATTTAAAAAAAAGTTTTCACATGGTAATGGTAGAATTTTACCCCATCTCACACCTTTCAAATAGGTACGTCAGACTCTTTCGGCCAAATAAAGCTGGTAAGCCAATTTTTTTCTGTTTAACTACAAAATTTCCTATCGAATGTAATATAATTCATTGAGATTCGTGATAATGGTAAAACATTTTTGATTTTTTATAATAATGATTTTTTTTTAAATCCTTTCGGCTTAATAAATCCAGGCGTACCGAGCTCATTTTGTTCGTCTGACTATTAACTATCAATTTACATAAAAAAATTTTGATTCCGCGATGACGGGACTTTCAGTGTCACCGGCTCCTGACCTATAAGTAAAAGGTATAAGTGAATGAAAAATGAAACTGTCAAGCTCTGAAGTTTTTATTTTTAAGAATTACATTATTGTCATTGTCATTGCATAATACAGAATTAAAAAAACATACACAACAAAGAACCTAAAAATAAATTTTAACTAAATGAGAGACGTGTTCACCTTCTACTTCCAAATATGTTCTCATTTTCCTTTTTACAGTATCAAAAACATTGGTGAGCACTTGGGGGGAGTTGTTAATCTCCTCAAATTTATATATAATTCTAGCCCGTAGGTCTTCTAAATTTTCACAAGGGGTTTTTCACAACTGGCATATTACGTCTAATGATTCGGACTTCGAAAAATTCTTCCAAAAAATTTTAAATTATCAAGAGTTACGTGAATTCTTGCGCCATCCTGCTGGAAGTAGCCTTGTCGCATCTCTTCATTTTCTAATGCGTTCACAAAATTTTCTAAAATTTCATTACGGCATCGCGCCGAATAGAGAGTCCCTAAACAAAATCGGTCCAATTAACCTTCTTTTCAATATGGCCGCCCACACGGCAACTTTCTGTGAATGCAGGGGTTTCTCTATAAAGAAGTGTGGATTTTCAGAACTCCACATTCTCATTTGTTGAGAATTTATATAACCAGAGAGGTAAAACCACGCCTCGTCAGTAAAAAAAGTTTTTTCAAATCCGTTTTCATTAATATGCAAATTACCCATAAACCACTCTGAAAATTGCATTCCCTGCGGCTTGTCTTTTGGTAACAATTCTTGGACTGAGCTTAGACGATAAGCGTGCATATGCAGGTTACATTTCAGGATTGTATTGCAAGTTCCGTAGGATACATTTACTTGCTGGCTTACACGCCGAATAGGGGTTTGTGGGTGTTCATTAACAATTTGCCTCAATTCTTCTACTTTTTGTGCAGTGTGAACTTTCGATCTCTCATTGCCTTCATTTCTATTCACACTTCCTGTTTCTCTAAACAAAGCCACAGAGCTAATCAAAACTTGGCGAAACTCGTCGAAATCCATGATTATGTGTGGAAACTCTGTTTGAAAATACTGAATGGTGTCCCGTGTTGAACAAACCCACTGGCCATCAACCTTTCTACCATTTTTAAGTAACCTTCGATCATAAAAGAATTTTGTTCTGCCATGATTTCCGTCTTTAGTTTTCTTTAAAATAAAACATTCAGAACTTGACAGTTCTATTTTTCATTCACCTATACTTTTTACCTATGTCACTTTTCAAGAGTAATAATTCAAGACACGCGTGATTGACTCCACGGCATTCTTTAAGGACGATTTTTTCTTGATTTTACGTTAAAAGGCCACATACATATTGTGTACGCATAAGAGCGAAAAAAATAAGTTTATGTCAAATGATAGCTTTTAACTTAATGCCAACGATTTTAAAGAATTGTCATCACATTAAAGCATTAACTTAAATGTACCTGCTGGTGACAGATTTTAGAGATGAGCAACAATAAATCATAGTGAAAGTGCAGACATACATATTGTCTCAGGAAAGTTCCTAAGTTAATCTAAAGAGTGAGCCGCTTGTGCTGCTTTATGAAGGAGCTCTAAGTTCAACTGTGAACGTCAGAAAACTCTACTAGGCTGCCGTCTGCCTTTAATTAAAATAGCTGTTACTCAAATGAACGAACATTTGAATTTTGCTAAAATAGCAAAATTTAATTTAAATATTTTCCTCTTTTAGAGTTTATGTGTAGCAGGAGCATGTTTGCTTTAATAACATATTACCAAGAAAATGAAAATAAATTGGATAAAATATCGCCGACAGATTAAACAAACTGTTCATAAAACTTACTTATTTGTTAATGGAAATGAAATCGTCTGAGCACTAACTGAATTAAAATTTCGCGTAAGTGACCTCGACTTCCAACGCCAACACAATGATAAATTGAATTGCTCTAATAAAGTAGAAACTGAGTTACGAATTATAATGTTATAACGAAATTACAGCTTATATCTCTAATGTGTTGATTGTGTATAATCTCCTTAGTTTTGCCTTCAAAACATTTGTTTTAACAGATTTGAATTATTAAAGCAAATAAGGTAATTTTGTTAACTTGATCTTATCCATATGTTAATTTGCTTGAAAAACACTTTAGGGATATGAGTTTTAATGAGCTCTATGCTGATGTTGCTTGTGTTGCAATTTTTATGGGATTTTCGTTACGAATCCACAAATCTTAAACTTCACTCTAATGAGTGAAGTGAATTAATTGATTCTGTGATAATTTACAAAATTCAGAATTATAGGTAAGAGGTTTGGTGCATTGTATCCTCAAAAGTAAGAGCCATAGAAACGAGCATATTATGTGACGATACCAATATATACACTGCATAAATAAACTGACAACGTGTGTATAGTGTATAGTTTTCGTTATTTGATTAAACAAGTGAGAAGTTTAAATTAAGATACTGATGTTTAACTTATACTCGCAGTTTTTCGGATGTATTCTTGAATTGTGTAATTCTTTGTGTGCACTACCACGATCACCGAAATATGAACCAAGAAATTACTTTTTTCTACAACCTGTAACGACCTTATAGAGCGCACTACTTTGAGTTCGTTAGGTAGGACATTACTGCACTGATGATAATCTTAACGTTACAGCTAAAATCTTTTTAGTGTCATTGGTAACCAGACAAATTATCGTGAACCCTTTTTGGCTTTGACAGATATCAAATTTGCGTAGTAGGTAGATGTACACTATTCGTACATTCTTTTGTTTCGATAGAAATATACATTTGTGGAAAAAATATCGTTTGTAACACGTGTGGTAAATCCACCTCTACTGTACTGATTCAATTGCAAAGCTCGTCTTCAGCTCGCTTTTTCACATCTGTATGGTAAAAATGTTCTCAAAGCACGTTCACATAATACTGTTAACTATGAAATTTGTATTCACCCTAAAATTAAATAAAACTAGTTTTTATTATTTGGAATAAACACAATTTGCTCTTGTCCAGTATTTAATAAAACGATAAAAATAGTTTTCTGTACAAACACAACACAGTAGTCAAAGATGTCATGTACTGCCTACAGTGTTAACTTAACAATGACATCTCTAACTTAACCCTTAAAGTACGGCGTGGGGTCCTGCGGGGACCCCAGAATTAGTTTTTTGTGTGTTTTTTTATTTAATAATTTAATTTATTCATCCAAACTTTAGGTAGCTGAGTTTCCTACTTTGATGGATAATTCGACATACATGTTGCTGTGTTAGTAATATTTCTTTTACTAAAAACTGCATTTTTTATCAAGGTCCCCAAGGGACCCCACGTAGTTCTTTATGTAATACATTTTAAATTTTTATTTTTTTGTTTGAAGCTAAGAGACAATGATGTATGATGAATGATAGACGTGTTTTGGACTTCCATTGTTTTTATTTTTTTTTATCACGCAGTGATAAAAACCCCCAAAAAACGAATAAAGACAATGGAAGTCCAAAGCAGGTCAATTTTTTATTTTTTTGTTTCCGATATCAAAGAAGGAAGACTAAAAGACTGCCATTGCTCCTAAAACAATAAAAGAAGATTGTCGAATTTCCATTGTCCTAGCTCCAATTGTTTTAGACTATAAAAATGCCATGATTTTGCTTTATTGAAAAGGATATTTTATTTCAGAAATAAATCGCGAGTGATACCTTTAGACTGTTACATATAAAAAACAATTCAAAATGTCAAAATATAATCGTAAAGTGCTAACTCAGAAAGAACTTGAAGAAATAGCATCCCATGTAGGCGAAAGCAGTGATGACGATGTAGTAAGTGAACCAAAAATCGCCCCCTTAAATATTGACATTCAATTAGAAAACACCCTGTATAATTATTACTTTTCTTCTGTGTTTTAATGGTATTAAGAATAAATATTTGTTTTTATATTGTATTTGTTTTATTTCTTCAGTAAAGGTTTAAAAAAAGTAAAAAGATAATAAAAAAACGATGGGGTCCCATAGGGACCCCAAGCCGTCTTTTATGTGAAAAAAATAGCGTAGTACCTTAAGGGTTTTAACAGAAGTAGCGTCGCATCCAACATTACCCTAGACAAAACAAAATTATTAATATTCGATCTATTTGATCCTATCTGAATTATTAATACACAATTTATATGCAATGCTGTAATCATCATGTTTGATTTTAATATAAACGTTCTTAGTATCATCAATACACCGAGATGAGTAATAATGCCTAGTTAAGATTCAAATATAGCGATTTTAGCAAATAAGATAGTGCAAGCTACGTAATACCAATATATCCATTATATTAGCAAAAGGAAAAGGAAGAAAGAAATTAGTTTTACTTTTTGTACAGTTTTATGAATAAATAAAATTTGCATTACTTATTATTTGACTGGCACTTCTGATACAACTTTGTTGTATATATGTAGATATATGTAGATCATAGATAGGTGTAAAATATGTTCACACTCTATCTTCTATTTTTTATTAATTTTTAATAATCAGAAATGACATTGAAACTTAAGTTAATGATGGAAAGTGAACAATCAGTGTTTGTAGTGCTTCAGGTTATACCACAAGTGAAACTGTTATGACATCAAAGAATCCATTTATAGCGATGTTTCAGTATGCTTTATCATGATCCACTAACCACTTCTAACATTATCATTTTTGTTCGAGCTCGATGTTTGGGTTCTCAACCTAGATGACATGTTTAAACATTGTCATATTTTAAAAATATCTAACTACTTCCCTATATTACGTCATTACATACGTCGACGTGTGCCAAAAATCTCGATATAACAACTTCTCGAAAATTTTTCGTTTGGCGTTTCCAGTCCAGTAAGTGATTAGCAAACCTAATATAGAATTTGCATGTTTTGAAAATTTTCTAAAAATTTAAATGTATTATTTTTTTTAAATACCTCCTACTCCTATTAAGATAGATGCGCCTATTAAGGCCCACGTAACTTTAGCTGTTCTAAAAAAATATATTGAAATTTTTTTTTACTTTTTCGTGTTAAAATTACATTCTCTGGGGTCTGAACTATTGTCAAATCACACCACAATGTCACTATATTCACGAAACCACCTGAAAAGCAATTTAAAAAAAAACTAGCAAAGGGCCTTATTTGGAACCAGTGGCCCAAATAAGGCCCATGGTTGTTCCAAATAAGGCCCATTCGGAAAAATACATATTTCTGACAAAGATAAATTATAAAAAATTAAATACAAGTTGGTTTGAAAACTTTATTATCTGAAACATTAAAAAAAAACAACTTGAAATAATAAACTGCTGGCCAATTCAAGCGGGACAAACTAAATTTTTGATAAAATTTAGAGTGGAATATTTTCGAAACGAAAAAAGATTTTGATTTAACTTTTTCAGTATGTAATTGAATAGTTCTTCTAGTTTTTATACTTCAAGGCACTATTGCTAGCAGTCGCTGCAACTCTATTTTACAGGGTGTTAAGTGAAACCCTGACTTTTTTGGAAAAGTTTTCCAGTTCCGAGAATCTAGGAAGAATTCTTTTTGAATTTTCTTTTCATACTAAAATGATCCATGGTCAAATACAAAAAAACAATTTCTCCGGATTTTCTCTATTTTCATTTGTTTTCCGTATACAGGAGTTAGTCGAAATTATCGACTTCTTCTTACAAAGGAACCCCTAATTTGGCCGTTTATTCACAAAAAGCGAAAGACCAAGTAAATTTGTAGTTTGAAGTAGTCCAGCTAACAAAATTAATACAAATTTTTGTACAGGGTGTAGCAAGTTTGGATCACGGGCTAGTAAATTATTATTTTTTAATTTCTACTACTTTTTCCTAAGTTAACTATTAATTATCACGTGCTACGTTAAAGGGTTAAAATTTGTTAGGTCCGATAACAGTACTGGTTAGAAAGATCCTTTTTGCCCAAACGGGTTTTTCATTTTTTGTCTAGTCCCATTTTTAGTGATTAAACGGCTCGCATTTTGAACCTAACTTTTTGCAATTGCATCCATGAACGATTGAAGTGAGAGTGCTTTTTTGGTGGTACATAATGAATGTTTTATCCAACCAAAAAACATGTAGTGGCCAAACAGCTAATGATGCTTATTCGAAGAATTTTTTAGCATTATACAGGGTTGCAAAAAATATACCACCTATACTTTATATGGAAGTCATGTGATTTTCAAATTAATTGAATATAGTCCCAATTTTCTTGGAACTTTTTGCCGAAACTGTTTTTGAATTTTTTTGTCTGGTCCCATTTTTAGTGATACAAATGGCTTGCGTTTAAAACTTAACTTTTTGCGATTGCATTCATGAACTATTGAAGTGGACATCGTTTATTGGTTTAACCAACCAATAAAAAAGTGTCGTGGCCATAGAGCTAAAGATGCTTATTCGCTGCTTTTGTCCGCGTTTGCCCAAAACATATCACCTACATTTTATATGAAAATCATGTGATTTTAGAGTCCTTTAGGTATTCATAAAGTTCCTTTTTGCTATATTAATAATTATTAAAGAAAATGTCCTACTTATTATTAATAAAATCTAGTAACGATACAGATAAAAAGAATAATATTCATTCGGAACTTTTTCACATTATACAGGATTGTGCAGAAGTTACTACTTATAATAGAAGCCACGTGTTTCTCGATATCTTTGGATTTTCGTAAACTTCGATTATTCATTATAAAAGAAAAATATTTTACCACTGCTCTAAAAAGTCAGTACATGGCATTGAGAAATTTTAATTAATAAGAAGTGTCTTAAATTAATAGTCACGGAGTACATTTTTCTCGTCAAAAATTGGAGATGGATAGTGAATTCAACTGAACAAGTTATAAAATTCTGTATAGCGTAGTTTTTAGAAGGTATAGAAATTTCAGAAGATTTAATTACTTTTGAAAGTACTCGAAAAGATACGTAATTTTCAAATTTAGTAGTTATTTTTCCCGGCATTACTTTAGGAGATCCAAAATGTAAATTTTGGTTGTTACTTTTATAGGTAAACAGAAAACGTTTTAAATTATAGAACATTTTTTTTACTTGAAGGTATTATAAAAACTTGCAACTAACGAAAACAAAACAAATCTTAATACCTAGTAGGACCTCCCCTTACATTTATTATCTCTTGGCATCTTCGAGGCATGCTTATTACCAAATTATTGACAAATTCTTGCTGAATATTTTCCCACTCCTGAACAATGGCGTCTGCAAGTTGTTCTAGAGTCTGAGGAGGATCTTCCCTAGAACTTACCAATAATTTCAATTTAGACCAGACGTGTTCGATAATATTCATGTCTGGTGATTTTGCAGGCCAGACCATCCTGGTAATATTATTAGCTTCCAAAAACTCTTGCACAATGCGTGCTCTATGAGGTCTGGCGTTATCGTCAATTAGCACAAAATCGTTCCCAAAATTGTTTGCAAATGGTAGAACGATATTGCTTAAAATTTCGTCCCTATATACCTGACCGTTAATGGGCTCCAATGTTAAAAAAAGTTCCGTTTTGCCATTAAACATTACACCACCCCAAACAGTAACGCCTCCACCACCAAAAGGTTCCTGAGGAGCCATATTCTCCTCCATATACCGTTCGCCACGTTCACGCCAAACTAATATTCTGCCGTCCGAGTGAATTAAATTAAATCTTGACTCGTCTACAAACATGCAGTTTTCCCAGTTATCTAATGGCCAATTGCGATGTTCATATGCCCACTGGAGACGTCTTCGCCTATGCTGTGGTAGAAGTCGCACACATTTAGCACGTCGCCGAGCTCTAAAATTAAAATTTTGGCTTAAAAATCTGTAGTATAGGTGTAGGGAATGAACCAATAAATAAGCCAACAGTAGCTTTTATTATACTAAAATGCAAAATTAGGTCAATTTTCATAACGTTAGTTCTAGGGAAGAACTAAGGAACATTACGCTGCAAGCACAAATAATGTGTTTAGGGTCGCCTATCAAAACTTTAATTTATGAACAACTTAGTTCAAGTTTACATTTATAATATCGGTGCGCAAAATCCAAGATTCACGCCTCAGCTGACGTCGATATTATAATAGCCGACTTACTAAAATGAAACACTAAAAATATTGGTACAAAAAATAAGATCTCATTTGAAGTAACTCACCTTAAGTTATTATTGTTTAAAGTTCTTCTAATGGTCCTATTGCTCACACGAATGTGTGTTCTTGCTCTGAACTCCTGGTTAATTTTCTCTGATGAAATTTTTCGCCTTCGACGAGCCTCTCTAACCAACCATCTTTCATCTGCAATGCCGACTTTCTTTTGGCGACCTCCCCCATAACGATAGTTTGCACTTCCCGTTTCGTGGAAGCGTTGACGCAGTCGAGATATTGTACTTCGCCCAACCCCGTACATATCCGCAATAATACTAATTTTTACCCCATCTTGTAGTAAACGCAAACAATTAGCTTGTTCTTTTGCACTTAATCGAGCCATTATAAAGGATAATAACGCACCAATTCAAAGAAGAATACTTTGTTGCCTTGGTAACTGTCAATAGCAAAGAAAATGTTTTATTTTTTGGCCTACTAGACCTTTTGACTAAGAAATAGAAACGCCGCTAAATTAACAGAAATCCACCTGCAAAGTATAGGTGGTATATTTTTTGCAACCCTGTATAATGCTAAAAAATTCTTCGAATAAGCATCATTAGCTGTTTGGCCACTACATGTTTTTTGGTTGGATAAAACATTCATTATGTACCACCAAAAAAGCACTCTCACTTCAATCGTTCATGGATGCAATTGCAAAAAGTTAGGTTCAAAATGCGAGCCGTTTAATCACTAAAAATGGGACTAGACAAAAAATGAAAAACCCGTTTGGGCAAAAAGGATCTTTCTAACCAGTACTGTTATCGGACCTAACAAATTTTAACCCTTTAACGTAGCACGTGATAATTAATAGTTAACTTAGGAAAAAGTAGTAGAAATTAAAAAATAATAATTTACTAGCCCGTGATCCAAACTTGCTACACCCTGTACAAAAATTTGTATTAATTTTGTTAGCTGGACTACTTCAAACTACAAATTTACTTGGTCTTTCGCTTTTTGTGAATAAACGGCCAAATTAGGGGTTCCTTTGTAAGAAGAAGTCGATAATTTCGACTAACTCCTGTATACGGAAAACAAATGAAAATAGAGAAAATCCGGAGAAATTGTTTTTTTGTATTTGACCATGGATCATTTTAGTATGAAAAGAAAATTCAAAAAAAATTCTTCCTAGATTCTCGGAACTGGAAAACTTTTCCAAAAAAGTCAGGGTTTCACTTAACACCCTGTAAAATAGAGTTGCAGCGACTGCTAGCAATAGTGCCTTGAAGTATAAAAACTAGAAGAACTATTCAATTACATACTGAAAAAGTTAAATCAAAATCTTTTTTCGTTTCGAAAATATTCCACTCTAAATTTTATCAAAAATTTAGTTTGTCCCGCTTGAATTGGCCAGCAGTTTATAACACAGGTACATTTACTGATAGAACTGCTTAAAAAATATTTACGAAAACATTTGAAAGAAAATTAGAATTAAACATAAAAACATTCTCTTTGAGAAAAATAAGTCAAGTTTTAACAACACACATCGACATTTTAAGAACAAGAGGGGCATAAAAATGCTGGTTCTACATCTTCTTTTGTAAGGCCTATGCATTCCTCATGTACATATCTAAGGCACATTGAGCAAAGTCTCATGTCCATTACTTTATCCTGGTCGCATAAGTAACAATACCACTTTTCAACTACCTTCTTATTTTTAACAACTTTTTTGTTTTTTTCTGTTTTTGCTGTTCCCTTTTTGTCCTGTTCTTGAAACAACTCTTTTGTAACTCTCTGAGCTCTATAATTTAAAGACTTTTTCCTTGGAGTGATTTTTTTTTCTTCCATGTCGGGAGTTGGTAAGATTTCTTTGAAGCTTTCTTTTGAATTCTTCGGCATTTCCTCACATTTGTCGGAAAAGCTCTCTTCACCTTCTGACGATGAGGTATTATGAAGTGAATAGTCGGTGTCATCTGATGAAGAGCTGGAAATTTGGTGTTTGCGTTTGCTTTTGCTCAGGCCACTTGGTCCAGGCTGACTTTCGGGTATAACTGTGATGTTAGCATTATTCGTTGCCAAGGGATCGGTTTTCTTTTTAACGATTTTTTGTTTTGCGGCTAACAAGTTACAAACATCATTTGGGTTAGGTATTATGCCGGTTGCACGAAATCCAGCCATTATATTGGTCGGACTCGCTGCTTTTGGCCACACTTTACTGAATATCAACCCAAAACTAGTTTTGTTAAGCGTATGGTTAGGTTTGTTTGTCCAATAAAGCAACACCCCGGCATCCCAATAAGATTCAAAAGCTGCAAACACTGCTTTATCCATTGGCTGCAGCTCATGCGTGGTGTTACTTGGCAGACAAAATAAAACAATATTTTTGTTCTCTGCGGCCTCCACAATAGTGTAGTCCAGATGTGATGACGCCCCATCAAAAATAAGAAGAACCTTTCCTGCCGGCTTAAATTTAGAAAAATGATCTATCCATTTCACAAATGTTTGGGTCGTCATCCTCCCTTTTGCCGTCATTTCAATTACCGAACCTGGCGGCAAATGCATAGACCATTCCGGTTTTTGTCTAACCCCCTTCATCAAAATCATAGGCGGAATGGATTGCCCCACAGCGTTGCCACATGTTGTCACGTTTGCCCCACAGCGTTGCCACATGTTGTCACGTTCTCAGCATGCTCTTCTGCTATCATATGTACTCTTTTGGAGCCCTTTTTCGCCAGAACTGTTTGTTGCTTATGTAGATTGAGTCGGCAGCCCTTTTCGTCCATGTTAAATATACAGTGAGGCTTGTCAATGACCGCTATTTCGGTCATCACTTCCTTTAATTTTTTGAAATAATCGCTGACAATGTACCTACCTATTTAATTTAGCTGCTCTAGCAGCATTCATATGCTGTGCTTTTCGTCTACTAATGTCTGGATGGCGTTTTAAAAATAATTTAACCCATTTTCTTCCAGCCAAAGCTGGGTCTCTGGGAAAATTGTGGGGAATTTCCATCCTTTCTACATTTCTAAGACCCTTATAGGTTATGGGCATGTCAACGTCAGCTAACCTCACGATTCTGTCCCTAAGATCATTTTCTTGCTCCACAGTTAACATACAAGGACGGCCAATTTTTTTTGCGGCGTCCCCAGTACTTAAATGGTTTCGTAAAGTTCTTCTTGGAATTCTAAATGCAATACTCACCGTTCTTACCGCCATACCATTTCGAACTTCTTCCATTGCTGCAGTCAATTGTTCTTCAGACCATAAAGCTCTCTTTCTTGGCATTTTACTTGATCTAAAATAAAGCAAGTATAAATATGTAGATCCAAATTACGGTGATCCAAATAAGGCCCACCCGGGCCTTGTTGGGAACAATTGAGAGGGCCTTATTGGGACCGCCAAGTGACACATGATTTCAAGGTTATGTTATCTGATTTTTCGCTTATCAGTAATTTTGTAAAAAATCTATTTATGACACATAAATCCACATACTTTAAGACCTACGTTTAAACATAATACTTACTTTTTCTTTGTTCGTTAGCACTATAAGATTAAAATGCATTAATTGCTCAATTTAACAGTAGCGCTCTGGAAATAAGACAGGTTAAACTAACTGGCGCAGGAAGCCAAGGGGAGTGGCTGAAAGTCATGTATTGGTGGTGGCGTGCACTACTGGGTTGGTATTCTTTATGAAATTTAGTGATTACACTTATGTTTAGCCTCCAATGTGGAGTGGGCCTTTTTTGGACCCGGGCCTCTTTAGGCACACCTACCTTACCAAATATGTTTTAGTTTTGTATTTTTGTACCAAAAAGGAACTGTGTTAATAATAATATATTTAAATTTAAGTCAGTGGAAAATGAAGTTTAAATAATAAAAATTTTATTTTATTTTAAATTTTTTTATTTGATGTTATAGGTTCAAGTCCTTTTTTAATCATTTTTGTAAGAACGGCTACAGTAAGGTTTGGTTTGTAGTTAAAAAATTTGTTAAATATTTAACTACTAACTACTTAGTAGTTAGTAGTTAACTACTTTTTTGATAAAGTAGTTATACTCCACTACTTTTTTCAAGTAGTTTTCCCAGCTCTACCTTTTTCTTTACAATCCCCTTGGCATGAGTATCAATTGAAAGGGCTTGACGAGCAGAATACGATAAGCTATGTGACGTCATTTTAAACCCAATACGACGGAAGCCACAAGATGGCCGATTACCTTTTTTTTCACCACATGGGTATCAAATATTAGTAGTGGAGTAGAATACGATAAGCTATGTGACATCATTCTAAACCCAATATGGTGGACGCCAAAAGAGTGCGGACTACCTTTTTCTCCACAATCCCCTTGGTGTGGGTATCAAATGAAAGGGTTTGACGAGTATAATACGATACGCTATATGGTGAAATCTCCTGGAATGCATTATCAGTAACGCATAGGTTTCAGAAGTAACTAAAAATTTGGAAATAAAATCTGGTTTAAAAAATACTTTTTAAAAACAAGTTTTTATTATTTAGATGTACTAAAACGAAAAAAATAAGTATAAGTTGTTCACTGGGGTAATGCTGCTATTTATAAGTGGACGTAGTTCGCATGGGTGGATCCTAATAAAAGTGGTACCAAAGATATCACTGAAACAGATATATATATATATATATATATATATATATATATATATATATATATATATATATATATATATATATATATTATATTGTGTTAAATTTATTGTCTTAAAAGCTTGTCACATGAATAGAAAAAAGTACAAACTTTGGTAGTTACAATTTCTGCCAAACAAAATTAATGCCTGTATGAACTTTTCGCCCGCGGCAAGCTTTTAAGACAATAAATTTACCATAATATATTATATCTGTTTCAGTGCTAACTTTGATACTATTTTTATTAGGATCCACCCACGCGAACTACGTCCACTTATAAATAGCATTCAGCATTGCCCTTGTGAAAAAAATATACTATTTTTTTTCGTTTTAGTACATCTAATTATTGAAAGCTTGTTTTTAAAAAGTATTTTTGATAAAAGATTTTATTTTATGGAAAAATGACTGGCTGGCTATTAGTCGCGTAGACCATAAGACAAATTTGCCTTATTTTCTCAGGCATACCAATATTTTATCATGATTTAAGTATTACTACAAACAGTAAATAAGATTTAGATTAACCGAATTTACAAAAGTCAAAATACAATTTATAATTCCTCACGAGTCCGAAAAAGTTCTCCCCGATATGTATATAATTAAATAAAAAGTGTGAAAGCGGACAAAAACATCTGACTGATATAATTTCCAAGGTTTAGGGCTGCGAAGAAGGGAATCTTTGAAAGTGTTAATGACGTTGCTAAACTTTCAATGTTACTTGAAAAACTTATCATCCTATCGTAGAAATAAGGGTAATAACGGTAATCGTTAGTCCATTAGTGGAGCGCAGATTCGAGGTTTGCCGTTGGTGAGAAATTTAGATCTAAGTTCGGATTATTTCGCATCAATGCGTTTGGATATCAGCGTATTAACGCAGGTTTTGATAATCTGCTAACAGGGTAAGTTTATTACATGGATCCATTTAATTGCTTTTGAATTGAAATTTAAGTGCACGTGTACTTTAGATTTCCATGCGTAATGGGTGAAAAATCATTAAAGGGATTTTAAATCGTTCATTTTAACCACCGATAGGTTTTATTCATTACACCGGTTTGCACAATAATAAGAAGTCACTTTTGGTCAGATTTGAGAGAATGAATGAGAGAGAGAGAGAGAGAGAGAGAGAGATAGAGCATGACCGCTGAAGAACGGAGAGGAAATAAATGGAGAGCAGTGTGGTAGTGGACATTGATACGAGGGCATTTAGAAAATTGTTAAAGTTGAAAAAAATCTTAATTTTGACCATTCAGGTAATGATGTTCACTGAATCGAGGTAACTTTTGCTAAATGTAACTGTTATGTAGAAAAGTATGCAAGTGTTTTACAGGTGTTGCTACTGTATCATTGTGTGCAGTGCGCAGAAAAAGGAATTCACCTGTATAATCTTTCAGGACGAGAATTAGCCTACTTAAATCAAATGTAAGATCATTTTATCGACAGTGGAAAGGTAAAAGGTCCAAAGCGCCACTTTGACTGAAAATGAGTTATATAAATGACTAAACAGCATTTTTTCTGCGTCAATCTATCTAAGTTTAACTTTAATATGAACGCTTTGATCGCGCGTTAGTCACCCATGTTTTACGACAAATCTTTTGAAACCTCTGCTTAAGAGACGCAAATTTTACCATTTTTCGTGTGAACGAAATATAAGTCTATGTATCACTAGTAAAAAGTGCGATTAAATATTTTACCGTCATGTTGGTAATAAAGTAGGTAGTACCACTTTAGTCTATATAACTGAATAAGCATTGCTTAAGTATATTATTTTAGTCAATTAACATTCCCATGTATAACGTGACTTGAACGTTTAAGGTATTTTGGCTGCACAAAATATAAAAATCATGTACAGATTAATCAACGTATTATTTAAATATTTTTAATTTACCATTGTAGTTTAATCATTGTTGATATCCCAAACAAAAAAATTTTGCCGCATTTATACTAAATTAAATTTTATTTCATAGTTACAAGCACATTCTTTACGAATGTGTGATTAACCTTAATTTTGGGACAAAAACTGCCATATAATGATTATTAGCACATTCAAAACTGTTTTTTTTTCTATCAGTTTTTTGAATAATCGCTCAAATTTAAAACTATTGTAGGCAACGTATGTATGTACCTTACTAGAGAAAATTTGCAAATGACTAATTTAATACTTTTTATATGTACGCAGTTTAACTAGAAAATGTTTTATGTACTACCTCGTACATAACGCATTTTACTTTCCCATTATTTAAAACAGATTAGCTAATTAGACTTTTTACCTGATTCTGCAATATATGGATTTAATACGTTATGCCCTACAGCTGACAGCCAAGTCAACAATGCATATTGACTAAAGCGCCACTTATTTTAAAAACTAATAAAATGACGCAAAAATTAACATACAACGCATCTGTTTTTGATCAACCTCTTACGTCTCGTAACAGTACCGGGTATCAAGCTCGGCCTCTTCCTACTTTCTAATGGTCAGAGTAGATTCGCGTCATCGCGAAATTGACTGTAATTGGTCCGGGCGGATCTCCGAAGGGTGGTACATTTCATTTCGACTTAGTTCCCGTCGGAAAAACAGGTCAATTAACTAGATAACTCGAAGCAGGTGACTTGTGCCCGGGACAAGAAAACAAAAGTCGGTCAAGTATATGACCAGACACGTTCGCATAAAGTCGGTGTGAAGTAGTGAGTGCGGGAAAAAGCCCCCTCATTTTCTTGGGTCTCAGAACCTCCATATCTCCAGGCAACGTCCTGCTTTCTTTCGAGCCAGCAGCGCTCATACTATTTCGGCCAAGAGCCAATACAAGTAAAGTCTTAGTCTGGTAGGTCTTGGTAGAGCCCCTTAACCATCCAACGACTAAGGGAAGGGCCTACAACAAAATAATAAGAAGAAGGCGTATAACGTCAAGGCGTACCAGGTGCGCATACGAGAACCGACATTAAGGAAAGAATGGACGGGATGGGTCAAGCGTGCTGATGGAGAGAATACAAAAGTACTTAAACGAGCGATACGAGAATATTATAAGTATTACGAAGAGAATGAATCAATGAGAGGATAAAACGACCGTAATTTAAGAAAATGTTAGTGGTGGCAGGTGGATTTTATAGATAAAAGGCAAAAAAGATTTTTTTAAAGAAAACCTTGAACTTTCATACAAAGGAACCAAGAGGTGGAACAATTTCTGAAAAAATTATATTTTTAGATCAACCCGCATTTTACGCTTTGACAGTTTCGTCGCGGTCACATCAAAAACGTATTCGTGCCGATAATAGCCGCGACAGTCGATACTGTTGTAGACACGAATACATTTTTAGTATGATCCCGACATTGTCGCCGATTTGTCGGGACTATGTTGGAGACTTTATTCCTATTGGGGAATATACCTGCCACCATAACAGTTTTATAATAGAACATAATATTAAAAGGAAACAAATATCAAAGTTAAATTATTTCTGTTTATAGCTAGAGCGTCATTACATTTACCAAACGAGCCTAAAATTACATGCGGATTTGACACACTCTTCAGCTTTTAAACATAATAGTACAGCTGCTTTAACCATTTCGGGTGTTATTAGACATAATTTTACTGCGCCAATTAATCACAACCTGATTGTGACATTTCTATCTAGATCGCTTTTTGCTAAGACATCGATATTAAGCAAGACCTACTAAATTTATGACTGCCTTTAATTAGTTATTTACAACTACATTGTAATATGGAGTATAATCTACTTTCTAGCACAAAGCTTTTCATGTCAAGTAACACTTCAAAGCATTGCTTATTAATTGAATATATACGAGTATATATAGCATGCCATTTTCATTAAAATTAAGCGGCCAGATTCTCCAACACTAGACCTGTCTTATTTGACAGCCAAAAGTTTTAAACTGACAAATATACGAATAAAGCAACTAAGTTTTATCCTGTAAATTTGTTTCTAAGTGTTTTCACAAATATATGTAGAGAAATTATAAAGGAAACGGCAATTTTAGAATGTACTTTCCACAATAACAAAACTAAATTCATTTTAACAACGCGGTCACGTATGAAAATCATTTGGAAACCAAGCAAATCGCTGAAATATTAGAACAACTCAATGAAAAGTCATTTTTTAATGCCAACTTATTAAGAATGACAGGACAAAAGCCTGTCAAAATCGAACGTATTAGTAGAGCTCCAAAAACATACCCGTCGAGCGGAAAGGAGCGTCGGCAAACGGGGCGTCGATTGTAGCGATATTTATTGTGAGGACGACGTTGGGGCGCAAGTATAAGTAAAGTTCAAGCGCGTAAAAACAATTTGCTAGGGCATAATGTTCGGAAGTTTATTTTTCATTTCCGGACCTAAAATATGATCGGACTCACCTTTGGTGTTTAGTGTGTCATAAGAAGTTATTATGTTCACCAGGTAAAAAATTCTCGAGCTGAATACCGATCTGAATTTATATATATGGTTCGTTCATTATCTTCAAAGAAGTAAGGACCAAGGACTCCAAAAACAGCTACCCCGCACCATACAGTAACCTTGTCTAAATGATACGGTTGTTCATGAATCTATTCTGGTTAAAGGACAAACTCCACAAATTCTTGGATCACCTGAATTCCCGCCACCCAAAAACCAATTCACCAAGATCTCCAAGAAAATAACAGCCTTCCATTTTTAGATGTCCTAGTAACAAAAATAAAACAAGGAACTCTGCGACACACCGTATATAGAAAGCCAACACACACAAACAGATACATCAACGCTGAGTCCCATCATCACCCGACTCAAATACAAGCAGTAGCCAACACATTGATTACAGGATCCACACGGCTGACAGACGCCCAAGGGAAAAAAAGGAACTAGACAACATGAAATCGGCTCTGAAACAAAACGGCTACAAAACACATACAATAAAAAAAGCCATAGACCAGGAACAAAATCGCCAAAAAAAGAAATCAGAAGAATCCACCAAAGACAGGGCCATATCTATACTACCATACATCAAGGGAACAACAGACAGAATCGGGAGAATCCTACGCAAGCACAATATCGCGATAGCCTACAAGTCACACCAAACAATAGGATCGAAGAACATCACATGCAGTCTACGAACCAAACTAGGCTCTACGCCATCGTGTATTGGATCCGGCTTTGTGATTCCGATTTACGGGTGGCTATCTCGCAACAAAACTGACACCTTTATCAATTTTGAATTCCCGATTGTCAGACCACCAGCTGTTTCTGCGTGAATGTGAAGCTAGTATTCCAATATTTTGGCGGTTTATTTATTATTTTCAGGATGTTAGGATACTCCATCGAAAAAAGAGTTCAAATTATTAAATGGTACTATTCTGGTAGCGCAGCTCAAGAAATTAGCGGTAGATTTGTATTTTCATTTCAAAACAGGCCAATTCCATGTGAAAGGACGATTTTGAACATTATTCATAAATTGAAACCACGTTGAACCTCTGCTGAATTATAAAAATGCTTACATGCCGATGGGGAGTAGCCTGTTCGTCCTCTAAATGAAGAGCGGGAAAGCCGGGAGATTGCTGGATGTAGCTTAGCGGAAACCAATTTTCCTACCAACAGTGCCCAAATTGCAGAAGCACTTGATATTGAAGCTAGAACTGTTCGAAATATTCTTAAAAGAAATAAGTATAAATGCTACAAATTGCAAACAACGGAGAAAATTTCTCTGAAGACCATGAGAAACGAATGACTTTTTGTGAAGATGTAATGGAAAGGGCTAATAGAGATGATAGATTTATTAGCAATATTCTCTTTACGGATGAATCTTCCGTTTTATTACATGGACAATCCATCCATTGCTGTAGGGTACTCGACTGAAAATAAGCACATTATCATTCCATACAAGACACAATATCCTCAAAGGGTCAATATATGGGCTAGCATTTTGGGTAACTCTATTATCGGCCCGATATTTATTGACGGTAATTTAAATGCCAACAAATATTTAGACCTTTTGAGGAATCATTTTTTCCAGCCCTTGAAGCTCTCAATATCAATTTTAATGAAGTTCGGTACCCGCAAGATGGCTGTCCTGCTCACAACGCCAACGATGTGCAAGTATAGTTAAATCAAACTTTCCCGATCGTCTTATTAGCGGAAAGGGGACGATTTTATGGCCGCCCAGATCCCCCGATCTAGCTTCCAATGATTTCTTTCTTTGGGGGCACATAGCCCAAGAACGGCACAGGCATGAACGTGCAAATAATGTGGACGAACTTCAAGGAAAGTTGTCCCATCAGCTAATAAAGTCACCACCGATATGCTTGAAAATGTGTACAGGGAGTATTATGACAGATTGGGCTACTATCTTGCCCAAGGTGAAGGACTTTTTGAAAATCTACTGCTCTAACATTTTAAAGAGACTTGAACCAAGTAAATTTTTCACAATTTTTTAATTTATTGTTTATCTTCAGAATAAAAGTTTATTTTTTATTAGAATCTGTTATTTATTCTTACCACATAAAAGAATTTTTATTTTCAGTTTTATTAGAATGTAATATATTACTTTCTTATTATTTTAGAATTATCGTTTATTTTTAAATAAAATACTTGCTTCTACTTCAACGAAAATGGCGGCCAAAAATTAAAATGCATACTGAAACCATAATTTTAGGCAAAATCGCGAAAACCCTCGTAATAAAATTCACAAATCCAGCAGCGAGAAACACACTCCTTTAGTGACAAAGTATTACCTACTGGTGAATTGGCGATTTGCTTTGGCAGTTTGACAGGGAGGCGCGGACCCTCAATAAAGTCAATATCCGATGTATTACAATTATCCTTCTCGTTCTAATATACGCATTAGCGGCTCTGACTTGTTCCACTTGTATCTCCCCAGTAAAACAGTATATAATCTTTTTCTTTACCTGAATATAGATATATATATATATATATATATATATATATATATATATATATATATATATATATATATATATATATATATATATATATATTAGTATATGTCAAATCTCTTCGACAGTACCATTGCACCACTGTACGATATGTAGAATTGGAAAATTTCTTCGGTTCATATTGGTAATAATATATCGGTAAATGCAAAAGCTTAATTCTTTCGCAAGTGCAAGCTTAACACCGTAAAATTAAAATAAAAGCTATTTTTCATTCTGGTCTGGGTGCCCTCCTGGTATCGCGATTTCTGAGCCCTTGCCCTTTATCAGGCAGGCTTACACCCAGGGACATTTTTACCAGAATCCAAAGAATATCTTATATCCATAGGCTCGTAAAGAATAGGTAAGATGTAGTGACTCGCGTTCTAGTTCACCCAGGGTTGCTCCAATATTTTGGCTGCTAACACAAAACAACAAAATGTCGAATTTCTTCGATAGTACAAGTGCACCACTGTACGAAATGTAGAAAATGGAAAAGTTACTTCGATCCATATAGGTAATAATATACCAGTAAATGCAAAAACATTGGGTGAACTAGTTGGCACGAGCCACTACATCTTACCAATCCTTTACGAACCTATGGATATAAGATCTTATTTTGATTCTGGTAAAAATGTCGTCTGTCTTTCAGACGCCCTAGGAGTAAGCTTGTCTGATGAAGGGTTGGGGCCCAGAAAATCGCGATAGCAAGAGGGCACTCAGACCAAAATCAAAAAATAGTCCTTATTTTATTTTCATTTTATGGTCTTATGCTTGCACTAGCGAAAGAATTAAGCTTTTGCATTTACTGATATATTATCACCTATACACCGAATTCAAATTAGTCCGAACTGACTGCCGTACCCTTTATATGTTAAAAAAATAAAGGTATAGTTTCTAGTTAAAAAATGCGTATTTGTTTCAGTAAAAATCCAAATAGGTCCTTTTTCGGCCAAAAAAACGAAATATTCCTCTTAAATGGAATACAAAGCTTTATGTAAACAAAGAAATATTATTTGCAATATTTACGGCCGCATGAGCTTTATTGTTTGTATCCATTGCCGGTCGTATATTTCAGGTTTTCCCATAATATCTGCCGCAAACGAGTTTACCGCCGGTGTTCGGACTATATATTTGAAGTTTCAGATTAAGCTAAGTCTTTAATCCAATTAACAAAACACCCTACTGTAAAATGATTATATTTGGAGACAGAATCGTTTTGCGACTAATGCTCCACTCAACAAGATTATAAAAGTTATAACACGAATTTTCCGTTCCACTGTTATTGCGAGGATTTTACTCTGCAAAGTGTGTGTAGGTGGATGAAGTTCAAATTATTTTTGGAACATGGTAACTTTGAAGAGAAATATATGAATGCGTAAAAAGAAGTGTGTTTTCCAACACTTCTCTGTTAAATAAATAAATATAAATTTTCCATTTCAATCATATTAGGAGTATTCAACCAACATTAAAATGGATCGAATAATTTTGAATTTAGCAAAAAGTTTAAAGCTTAAACTAACGAAGGATAGTTTTTAAATATTTTGAATCGAACGGCCTTATTTACTGCAAACTGCAGGCGTGGAAATTATTATTTCAAATTGCATTATTTCTTTTAATACCGCCTGTGGAGGCTCAGGAATATTCGGACATGCTTGGTGAAATGCTAGAAGACGTTTCCTTAATTTCATAACAAGACAAAAAAGACAAATGGAAAAAATTCTTGACTACAAAAAGTAATGAAGACTACAAAATGTATATAGAAAAAAAAGAAAAGGAGTAAAAGAATAAAATCAAAAAGACAAAACAGGAGTCTTGGGAAAAATTTGGTCAAATGATGCCATAAAATTACAGATACAGAAGACGGAATAAAATATGACGAATGTAATGGAAAAGGAGGGAAATATAATAACGGAAGAGGATAAGATAATGAAGAGATGGAGACAATATTTAAAAGAATTAGAAACGAAGATTACTGCTTTGATGATCGCAGATGACATGGCCATACTAGCAGAATCAGAAAAGAGTCTACAACAAAACCTGGAAAATATCAGACGAAGACCTAATGAAGTTAAATATGAAAGTAAACGTCGAAAAAACTAAAAGCATGTTAATATCAAGTACAAAAAAAACACATGATAAAGATAAAAGCACAACAAATAAAACAGGTAGACAACTTCAAGATTTTGAATGGAACATGGATCAACAGAATTAGAGAAGAGGCAGAGAAAAAGGGAATATTATGGGAAGAAATTAGGAAAATAACTCAGGACAGAGAACAATGAAAAATAAAGTACAAAGCTCAACTCAAGCAGCCTCACACCTAACGGTAGAAAGGCTTAGGATTAAGTAAGTAAGTAAGATGCAGGCGTGGAAATTGTTATTTTAAATGGCACTATTACTTTTAGTACCGCCTGTGGATGCTCAAGAATGGTCGGATATGCTCGAAACGATGCTGAAAGACATCTTGGATTAAACAACTTTTTATAGTTTCTATATTGATTGCCTGAATAGCTACTTTTAATTTAGTGCCACAAGCTATATGTAATAAATTGAAACACTTGTTTTTTAGAAATATGCCTACTTTAAGCTTACTTGTAGATCCATCAGTGACTAACATTCCCATAATATGCTTTTGAATACCGAGTTTTGTACTTGTTCTGGCGAGCATATAAGATTCCGGAGATTTATTTGGAGGCGTACTAAGTTCTAATCTTTTTTTTTCTTTTTAGGAGATTAGGAAATCTCTTTCTAGACACCTGGTTAATGTTGACCGTCTTGTGGACCAGGTAGTGTCTGCTTCCTCGGACTAAAACCCTTCCCCCTCTGCTCTAGCTTCGTCTCGCACTTTACGCCGGCTTCCGCTCTCGCATTACTTCGATGTAAGGGCCGCCTCTTTTAATTTCGACTTTCCAGCTCTTTGGTTTCTATGATATGACGTATGACGCATAGGCATGATTTCAGCTTTCCTCCTTCTCCACTAGGCCTTCCATCATATTTTCCAAGTTAAATTTTTTCCAGTCAAACGTCTGTATGCTCTTCTTGATGGTATCCATCTAGGACAGGTAAACAGAGTGTGTTCAGCATCGTCTATATCCTTGTAGTAGTTGCACCTATTTGAATCCACTTTCTTACGCTCATATAGGTGCTTATTAAAATATCCATGACCTGAAAGAGCCTGGGTGAGAAAATAGTCTACTTTGCCATGCGTTCGGTCCAACCGTCTTTGGATGTTGGGTATATATTGTCCTATATGCGCTATAAACCCTGACGAACATGTTCATCTGTATTGTTGTAAGTCTTTGGGCTAAGCTCTAATCTCAGACATCGATTGATCACCCAAGTGTATAAACTGTAAATATGTTCCCCTAGCGAGTGCCTGTCTGCGTAAAGAACGGGCAACTTACATTGAAAAAAATTTTGAGCTTGCCTATATTACATTAGATGTAGAACCATTCAACCATTTTAAGGTCTTTATCTGAAGCTACAATTGCATTAATGCCACAAGTGTGCGTCAAGACGCACAAAACCATTAGAGAAACCATTTTACACAGCTCTACTTACCAATTAAATAAATAACACATTATAATAAGTTATTAATATTATTATATTATTATTATTATTTATCTTTATCATGTGTTTTTTTTTGTACTTGATATTAATTATTAAATGCTGGTATAAGGGGATTGTGTCTAAAATGGTTTCTAAGCTACTTCAGCAACAGACAGCAATGCACTTTAGTAAATTCAGTTAAAAGCAATTTTTTAAGAACATTGTCAGGAGTGCCGCATGGCTCAACTTTAGGGCCATTACTTTTTTAATTTACATAAATGATATATTTGACTGTAATATTAAAGGAGACATATTTATATTTGCAGATGATACGGCTCTAGTATACAGCAATGAAAATTTGAAAGAAAATTATAGAAATATGAAATTAGATTTCAATACTTTAACAAATTGGTATGCATTGAATAGTATGGTTATTAACTTGGATAAAACTAATTTTGTTAATTTTACTTTAAACTGTAAAAATGATAAAAATCATGAAAATATGTACTTAACAAGTCACAAAATTGACTGTAAAATATATAATAAGTTTTGTAATTGCCCAAAAATAAAACAAAAAGAAAACATCAAATATTTAGGAGTAATTTTTGATGAACATTTGTAATTTAAAGAACACGTAGCATACGTTCTATCTAAATTAAAATACGTTTTAGCCAAATTTTATTTTATTAGAGATTTAACTAACAGATCAATCAAAATTAAAATGTATTATGCTTTGGTGCATTCAGTACTAAGCTATGGTATATTAGTATGGGGAGGGATATATAAAAGCAATTTACATCCATTGGAAATACTACAAAATTCATTTGTTAGATGCAGTAGGGGAAAATATAAAAATTGCCATACTAATGATGTATATAAACAACTTGAAATACCAAATTTATCACAAATATTTTGTATAAATTCCTATAAATTTTTAAGAAAATTCGATGAAGTACTAAATATCAAAAAACAAAACAATATTAGACAAATACAGAGATACAGAATACCTTTTTGCCATAAGGCAGTGACTCAGAGAATGTTTGAGTTTCTTTCAACAAGAATAATATACAATATTTTACCAAATGATTTTAATTTATATTCGAAAGGAAAATTTTCAAAAGGAATAAAAAAATATTTTATAAAAGACATAACAACATGTAAAGAAATAATGGAAAGGCCATGGAATCAAAGAATTTCAGAATAATAATAATAATAAAAAATAAAACTTATTTTTTAAGAAATTATTTTTCTCGTTTATATTATTATCCATACGTAATGTTGCTTAAATTTATTTATTAAAAACCAAATTATAAATTAAAAGTATTACCTACACACAAGGTATTTTTACCTTTGTAGGTAATATAAATTAAATACCAAAACTGCATGCCATATTATAGCTTTGATATTTATACATATTTTAATTTGGCAGTTTGTAAAATTTGTTGTTAATAAATTACTATTACTATTACTATTAATTACACACATGAAGTCGCATACAATTGGATGGGATGACAATTGTCTTCACCAAAATTCCTTAAATACATATTACTTATTGCTTTTAATCTTAAGATAAGTGACACAAGGAAGTATGTATGTATGTAAATTTATTTTACAATACGAATTTTAAAAGTTACCTAGTCAGCAATAAAATATTACGAAAGTCAATTGCAAGACTATTCAGCAGGTTAGTTTGGCTTATTACTCTCCGGTGTCGTCAACAGATTTAACGAGCCATATCCCGAAGACTAGAATTAGTGACGCCGTTGCGGCAGTAAAAGTAATTTGCATTATGGAAAGTGCATCTCGTAAATATTAGTTACTATAAACGTTAATTCAAACTTCAGTTTAAATTTAACTAGAAAATAAATTGTCTCTAGATAGATACACTGGTTTTTATGCTACTTTACTGCCAAGAATTTGTCTGATAAATTAAGGTCTACCTCGATTATGACATTACATTAGACTACGGAAAAATTTTGGAAGTAGCAATGGGCAGAAAATTTAAATTTTAACTCCGTTTTAACACTACAAATAGTTCCAAATGATCCACACCAAAAGTGGTTAAAGAATTTTTATAAACATATTAAACTAACAATGATCAACTGGTTAAATTTTGACTAAAATTTTGATTATGATAACAATCTTTAAATGTTACAGTTTAACACCGTATAGAGTTAAAAGTTTACCTCATATAATAGTGGCTTTTAATAGGACTTAGGCTAAAAGTAACTACAGAAAATAGTTAAAATTTTTACACCCAATATGGTTCTATTCATTGAATGGGTGCTTGAGCTCCAACCGAATTTTAAATACCCTTCAAAATCTTTGTCTGAACTGGCCAATGAAAAAACTACCAAGCTTATCAAAGCAGGCAAAAAAATTGGTTTTATTAGCATAAGACCTTTCTTTGGCGTCATTGAAGTGCTGCTAGAAATAATTTACCATGTATAATTAAACCCGACCCTTCAAAGAAAGCACCAGTGTCGAAAAAAAAAAATACGAGGATAGTTCTGAACCAAACATTAGACTGTAAAGAAGAAACAACTTGCCCTGCTATAAGACTTCAACAATTTGATATCAGCCAAGTAAGAGTAGTAGTCAGCACTCATTTTTAATATAAGCTTTTATTTAACTTCACCTGTTAGTATGTATTTATGTTTGTTAGTTTGTTTGTTAGTATGTATGTTTGTTTAGGTCAAATATTGCAATCAAAATTTCGACTAGTTCTAATTAAGTTTTGACATTTTGCACACGTGTACAAGTCCGGTGACAATGCAATATAGTATATTTAATATTGTTCTAAATTCAATATGGCAGACGCCCCAAGATGGCGGATTACCTTTTTCTTCACAACCCTCTTGACATTTATATCAAAGGAAAGGGTTTGACGAGTAGAATACGATAACAGGTAAAATTTCTTATAATAGTGATGCATTATCAGAAATGCATAGGTTAAGACGTAATTAAAAATTTAAAAATAAAATCTAAAAAATACTTTTTAAAAAACATGCTTTCATTATTTAGATGTACTAAAACGAAAAAATAAGTATAGTTTTTTCATTGTGGCAATGCTAAATGCTATTTACAAGTGGACGTACTTCGAGTGGGTGGATCCTAATAAAAGTAGTAAGTATCAAAGTTCTCAATGAAACAGAGATAATATATTACGTTAAATTTATTGTCTTAAAAGCTTGTCGCGTAAATAGAAAAGAAAAATACATACTTAGGTATCTACTTACAACTTCTGCCAAACAAAGCTAATGCTTGTATGAACATTTCGTGTGCTACAAGCTTTTAAGACAATAAATAAACTGGTCAACAAAAAAATCGGCAAAAGCGAATTTTACTCGACTTTTCAAACTGCTATAATTTTTTAAAAACTTAACTTTTTTGAGAGCGGTTTTCGGATATCGACAGCTCGTCTTTCCCAAATTAAGCATCAAGAAGTGATTTTGCAATGGAAGCGACATTTTCATGCTATACAGGGTAATTAATAAGGTAATGCAAAATTACTAAAAGTTTAGGTGTGTGCCATGTTGCCAATAATTTTTTTTGGTCGTTTCGACATAGAACGCTAGTAAGCTGATATCAATATCTCCAGACGTGTTCGCCGGAATTTCGATTAATGGTCTCTGACGAAAAATACAGGAGGAAACAGAAAAAGCACACACATTTTGGTAGCGTCATTTTTAAAACGCTGTAACTGGAAAACGGATTAATAGACTTCGTCGGGCTTTTTAGGAATTCAAAGCCCTTTTTGTGCAGAGTTTTACCTAATAAACAGATTTTTGTTCAATGTCAAAATGTTTGCGTTGTATAGGGGTGAACTAAAAAGTAAATGAAAAGTATTGTTCAAAATAAATTTTCTTTTAATTTGTGCAAATTGAGCAGTATGCGCGTTTTTTCTTTCAGAACTAGGGCGTTTTGTCCAACTTTCGATTAGTTATACAGCGTGTCCAGAAACCATCTTAACAAATGCGGAACTTTTTTATTTTTAACTTTACGAAAAAGGTAATCCTTCATAAGAAGTTCTGCATCGTGAGAAAATAGCATAGCCATTCAAAAATTTGATCTAAGACATACAGGGTGGCTCAAAAATGTAAAAGTCCTAATCCATGTGAAGCTAAAAAGACACAAAATCGTTATTTAAAGGTAATCTGCCACTGTAAATGTACTAGTGTTAACTTCTTATGTTAGTAAATTAGGTTTGAAATATACAGGAGGTCCCAAAAATAAAAATATTTTTTTATTATCGACTTTACAAAAAAGTACCTATATCTTTATAAAAAGTTCTACATTGTGAAAAAAGAACATTATGATTCAAAAATTTGATCTAGGACATATAGGGTGGCTAAAAAATTTAAAACTCTGAACTGGCGTTAAAACAAGGGTAAGCTAAATTTTAATTCAACCACTATGGTATTTGTGCAAGGTTACTAATTAAGTTATAAGTAAGCACTTAAACTTAAAATGAGACGTACAGGCTGATTGAAGGTTTACTTTTATTTAATACAACTTTAGTTACAATTAGGGCAAAAAACATATTAAATAACTAAACATGACTAAATAGCTAAATAAATTTAAACCTCCACGTAACCTTCGTCCTTTTCCATACAGTTTATCTTTAAATAAAGATTTGGTGTCTCTTTAACTTTACGTAAATTGAGAATTTCAGCTTTTTAAGCCACTCTGTATTGTCCTATATCAAGTTTTTGATTAATCATGCTCTTTTTCACAATGTTGACTTTTTATGACGATAGTGTTTTTGTAAAGTCAATAATGAAAAATATATTTTATTTTTGGGACCTCCTGTATGTTCCAAACGTAATTCGCTAGCATAAAAGTTACCTCTAGTGCATTTACAGTGGCAGTTTACTTTTAATTAACGATTTGTGTCTTTTTAGCTTCACGCGGATTAGGACTTTTACATTTTTGAGCTACCCTGTATGTCTTAAATCAAATTTTTGAGTGGCAATGCTATTTTCTCACAATGTAGAACGTTTTATGAAAATTAACTTTTTTCCCGTAAAGTCAAAAATAAAATGTTTTCCATTTGTTAAGATGGTTTCTGGACACGCTGTATAACTAATCAAGAGTTGGATAGAACGCCCTAGTTTTGGAAGAAAACAAACACATACTGCTCAATTTTCACAAATTAAAAAAAATCATTTTTAACAATGTTTTTCATTCACTTTTTGGTTCACCCCTATACAACGCCAACATTTTGACCTTGAAAAAGAAAACAGTTTATTAGGTAAACTGCTACACGAAAGGTCTTTTAATACCAGTAGTGAAAGTTTGGGAGTTCTGCCCCCACCGCCCACCGGTGGGATCTTATCTTGTGATCTATGACGTCATATCTCAGCCACCTTTGCGCATGTGCAAATTTCAAGTACGTCATCGAAGTCTACGTCACTGGATCTTACGTCAGCAAACCCAACCTGCGCGCGCAGCTGTCAAATGTCACCTGTCAACTGTCACCTGTCACTTGTCAAATGTCAAAATTAAAATTTGACATACGTGGCGTATGAAGGATGACGTCATAAGACATGTGTAAAAGCATGTCAGCTGTCACCTGTCATTTAAGATCTGTCAACTGTCACCTGTCACTTATGAAACGCCAAAATTAAAATTTAACGTAGGTCACGTGTTCAAAATGGCGTCATAAGACATGCGTAAAAGTATGGCGGCTGTCACCTGTCATTTAAGATCTGTCAACTGTCACCTGTCACTTTTGAAACGCCAAAATTAAAATTTAACGTAGGTCACGTGTTCAAAATGGCGTCAGAAGACATGCGTAAAAATATGTCAGCTGTCACCTGTCATTGAAGACCTGTCAACTGTCACCAGTCACGTGTTAAACGTCAAAAAAAAAATTTAAGATACGTCACGTATTCAGGGCGGTGTCCGAAGACGTTTAAAAAAAGAATGGCGTCGATCGGCCTTAGGGTTCCGGAGATATAGTTTTTTGCGATTAGCGACCTAACGGCTGATGGTGGAGAGCCGAAATTCGCATGGGGGGATAGTGACGGAGCAGATCTTTCGATTTGTCAAATTAGTTTTCAAAAATCTCGACTTTGAGGAAAAAATTAGATTTCAAAATTTTTACATCACCCTGTATAGTAAATTTTGGATTAATTATATAAGTTATGAATATTAGGGGGTTTGGTAATAGAAAAATAGGTATTAGATCATCGGAACTAGTAAAAAATTAGATCTCAAAATTTTTACAGCACCCTGTATACTAAATTTTCGATGAAATATATATATAATTTAGGAATATTATTTAAGTTAATAACAACTAAACAACTCACGTTAAAATCGTCAATGTTTAAACTGGGGCTGTTTAAACACCCCTGTTTAAACACCCCTGTTTAAACACCCCTGTTTAAACAGCCCTGTTCAAACAGCCCTGTTTAAACTACCCTGTTAAAAACGCCTCTGTTTAAACAGGGTTGTTTAAACACCCCTGTTTAAACAGTCGACGGTAGCACTTCCGGTTGATGATAAGGGGGTCGAATATGGTAAAAGTCGTGATGGATATCAAAGAAAAGAGAAAAATTTAAATAAAGTAATAACACTATTCGGGTTTCTTAATTCCGAGAGGTAAGGGCATTAGCAATTAAAGAAAATTAATGATTTAATTTGAAATTGTTTGCAAGGAAATCAAAACGTATTTACATGTCGTTTAGTGGCAATAGAAATGAGTATACAGCGATAAGGACGGTGGAAGCCGTCAGCCTTCACAACTTCCGTCCTTATCAGGAGAATATTAATTAGTTGAAAAAGTTATTTACTTGCAAAATAACAGTCGGTATGTGTGTTTAGATCGAAGCAAATATGTACGTAGAACCGATCGGTAAAAATTAAGATTTTAAAATTTTTTGAAGAAATAGAATGTATTAATATTATTTAAGTGAATAATACTATGTAGTAGTGCCGTGTGTAACTCGGGAAGTTGCGGTTAACATTTCCGGTGATAAGGTGGGCTCGAACGTGCGAACAACAGAAAGAATTGCAAAATATTAGTATTGTACTGATAAATAAAACACACAATTAGAAATTATTAACTTTATTTGAAGCAGCAAACTACGTCGTTAACTTGTTAGGACCCGTCAGTTTCCGGCTGATAAGGAAAAGCATAAAAGGGAGAAAGAGGCAATTTGCAAAGCACAGTTGGCGTCTGAATCTCCTAGTGTGCACGTTAAGTTCGTTGCCAGCCAGTCGGAGTGTTCTTTGTTCTTTGTTTTTTTGTGTGAAGAAAGTGTACTGTGAAATTTTTGGGTAAGTACCGATTGATATTAGCTTAAAGTTTTGTAGTCTGCATGTATGAACAAAAATGAAATGTCGAATATTTACAAGAATATTAGTGCCGTTTTGTCAGGGAAAATAAAAAATAGTCTATCGATGTGTCTGTCTTACAACCTAGTGCCGTCGTGTCAGGGAAAATCAAAAATAGTCTGTCTATGTGCCTGTCTTACAACTTTAGTATACAAAATTATGATTTTAATTTCGCGTTTAAGTAACAGCATGGAAATCTTCAATTATTTACAGTAATATTAGAATCGGGATCGAGTAATAGAAAAGGAGGTTGGTCTGAAACCCTTTTTTTATTTTTTAAACTATATAGATTAAGATCAAACATACTTTTTAGAATTAAAAGTCGCTGACAGTGTTCAAAACATTTCTTTTTTCATTAGTTGTTTGTTGTTTAAACGTAGTGACTTTGAGTATTTTTAAAATATTTTTTAAAATATTTTACCTTAGCAGTAGAGTGACATAGCTTCCAAACAATAAATCTTTTAAACTAGAACCTAACAAAGCACTCGTAGTCTTCATACATGTAATATTGTTTGAAAAAATTTTAAAGTCGCTGACAGTGTTCAAAACATTTCTTTTTTCACTATTTGTTTTTTTTTTTTTTTGTTTAAACGCAGGGACTTATTATTTTTAAAATATTAATTTACCTTAGAAGTAGAGCGACGTAACGCCCAAACAATAAATCTTTTAAACTAGAACCGAACGAAGTATTCTTTATGCATGTAATAGTGTTTTAAAAAATAATTTCTCTATCGGGTATGTATAAACTACAGTTTTGCTTGAAGTTATGCTAAAAAACTGGAAATTTAGTGCCAGAAAAAAAAATGAATCAAACGGCGAGTAGGGAAAGATGATGTATGTTCGGTTTCCACTCGCATCTCGGAGTCACATAATAGTAGGAGTATACCAACAAGGGTTCGGAAACATTTTCCTCAGTCAAAATATTTTATTTTCCAGAAAATGTTTGTGTGCAACTTCTGTAGCCGTGCATTCGCCAGGAAGGACAGCCTCAATCGTCATGGAGATTGCCGCTTAGCAGTCAAGATCTGCGACGTCTGCAGTGGGATTTTCAAGTCGGAGGGGGCTCTTCTTCGCCACCAGAAGGAGAAGCACCCGGCCCCCAAAAGACCAGCGAAGACCACGCAGACATCCATGGCGAAAAGAGCAAGACTCGTTTCGACAGATGGTGAGTAGGTAAAAATTGAAATTTTCTTTTAAGACTAGAATTGTTTTTAGATAACTTTGATACTAATTATTTTTTCTTATCTCTAGAACCATCTACATCAGCAACGCAACACTGCAAGGAGTGCAAACTGGATGTTCCAGTCTCCCGATGGGGAGGACATCTGAGAACGTTAATCCATCGGGAGAAGTGTTGTGTGAGGATGCAGGAGGAAGAAGGAGTGGTGCGGGTGGAAACATCATTTAGAAACCGGATCACTACCTACAGACTCACTTCAAGCCAAGACCCAACCAACGTGAAGAACTACGTACAGCAGCTGAAACAAAAATTCGTCAAGTTGGTTGGGGCCGTTGTGTTAAGGTACGACTACCTGAAGATTGGCTTGGAGCTTTTCGGTCGCTTTCTCCTACAGTCGAGCGAGTCGGAGGAGGTGAAGTCCTTCAACACCAAATACCAGCTGGTGAGCAGGGCTACGGACTTGGAGGAGCTGTTTGACCAGTTTATCGCTATCCTGGACCGGAAGTATTCGGAATTTATGGAAAAGGATAGTGGTAAGTGTAAAACTATTGCAAACATTTTTTTAAAACTGTTTAATATTTCTTACTAATACCTATTTCTATTGTTACAGGGTGGGCGCTCCAACAACTCCTCCACTTAGAATTAGGTATCAACAAGATCCAGCCTCTAAAGCCATCTTCCTACATCCCGCTGCCAAAGGAGATTGAAGCAAAGAAAGCTGTTCTGAACATCCAGAACACGGATCAAAAATGTTTCATGTGGTCAGTCCTAGCTGCCTTACATCCTTTGGATCGAACTCAACATGCAGAGAGAGTCGCGAACTATCTGCCTTTTGAGAACGAACTGGACTTTACAGGTATAGAATTTCCGATTAAACTTATCGACATCGCTAAGTTTGAGCGACTCAATAATATTTCTATTAATGTCTATGGACTTGAAAGGGTTTTTGACAATGGTAAAAATATTATTGAAGTCGTGGGTCCCTTATACTTTACAAAATCTCGTAATAGGGAGCGACACGTAAATTTGTTAGTAATCAGTGATGACTATGGAAATAGTCATTACTGCTTAGTAAGAAGTTTATCTCGCCTGATCTCAAGTCAATTATCCCTACATCATGGTGTTAAGTATTTATGTGACGGTTGTTTATCGTATTTTGATTCAGAACAAAAATTAAAGACTCATCAGGAGCACGATTGCGGGCACGTTTTAGCTAAAGTCCCAACGACAAATTTAAAAAAAAATAAATATGGTGAAGAGATTCCCGAGAATATTTTGAAATTTACAAACTTTGAAAAAAAATTAAAAGTGCCTTTTGTTGTTTATGCCGATTTCGAAACTATCCTTGAACCCCTGGATACAGAGGAAAATGCGCAGGATCCCGATACGTCATACACTGTGAGAACACACAAACATGTTCCGTACTCGTTCGGTTACTACATCAAATGTGACTTTGACGATGCTCATTCGATTTACCAAAGTTATAGGGGTCCGGATGCTCACAAAGAATTCGTAAAACGATTAGAGATTGATTCTAAATCAATCTATAATCGCTTTATGAAGGAAGTAGTACCCATGACACCTATTTCTGCGGAACAAGAGAGGGAGCATCAAGAAGCCAGGGTGTGTCATATTTGCGAAAAGCCATTTGATGCAGCGTTAAACGATCGTGTGCACGAACATAATCATACAGACGGCTCCTATCGAGGTACCGCGCACTCTGTATGCAACCTGAATTACAAAATCCCTCAATTTATACCCATCTTTTTCCATAACATGTCCAACTTTGACTCCCACCTGTTTGTTAAGGAATTGGCTTCCAACGAAGAAAAGTTGGATGTTATCCCTCAAAACAAGGAAAAGTATATCTCCTTTACTAAACATGTTTTGGTGGATAACATCGAGAACAGAGATGGTAAACAACATCAGGTATTTTTAAAATTACGCTTCCTCGACAGTTTTCGTTTCATGGCCAGCAGTCTCGATAAACTGAGTCAAAATTTAAAACCAGAACAATGTCGAGAAGTGAGAAAATATTTCGCGGAAGAAAATAAGTTTCAGCTTATTCGACAGAAGGGTGTCTTCCCATATAATTACGTGGATAGTTTCGCGAAATTGAATGACACAAAGCTTCCATCACAAAAAGACTTTTATAACCAACTCAAAAAAGAAGATATTACTGACGAGGATTACAAGCGTGCTGGGGCTGTATGGAATTTATTTGAATGTAAAACTTTAGGCGAATATTCAGATATTTATTTAAAATCCGACGTATTATTGTTAACAGATGTTTTTGAAAGTTTTAGAGACGTGTGCCTTAACACTTACGGTCTAGATCCTGCGCAGTACTTCACCGCGCCCTCTCTTGCGATGGACGCCGCACTCAAGTCCACATCAATTTGCTTGGAATTACTGACAGATCTAGACATGGTACACTTCTTTAAACACGGTATTCGCGGTGGGGTCAGTCAGTGTAGTGTTAGAAAAGCTTTTGCAAATAATAAATTTCTACCTCATTATGACGCTTCCAAACCTACTTCCTACATCATGTATTTGGACGCTACCAACCTCTATGGTGCGGCTATGTCTCAATATTTACCAACGGGGAATTTTAAGTGGTTAGATGAGACCGAAATTCAAAGTTTAGATTACAGGAATGTCGCGAACGATTCTAAAACTGGCTATATATTAGAGGTAGATTTAGAATATCCCGAACAGTTGCATTATTTACACAACGAACTACCCTTTTGTCCACAATCAATAGCTCCACCAGAATCAAAATTCCAAGATATTGAAAAATTAATTCCAAATTTTAAACCTAAAAGTAAATATATAATTCATTACCAAAATTTGCGTCAGGCTTTAGATTATGGGCTCAAGCTCACCAAAATTCATCGCGTTATATCTTTTGACCAATCACCGTGGCTAAAGAAATACATTGACCTAAACACAGCGATGCGCAATCAAGCGCAAAATGTACGGGTATATTAAGCCAAAATACGGCAACAACGCGGTATTACTCTACACTGATACCGATTCCCTTGTGTTAAAAATTACAACCGAAAATTTCTATAGCGATATGACACAAAATTTAGATAGATTCGATACGTCTAATTTCTCACAGGAAAATCCACATGATGTTCCTGTAAACCAGTCAATTTTGGGCAAAATGAAAGATGAGTATGCAGGAAAAATCATTTGGGATTTCTACGGTACCGGGGCGAAGGCATATTGTGTAAATGTGGAGGGAAAGTTAACCAAAAAAGCTAAGGGAGTTCCTGACTACGTCACCCAATCCGAACTGACTCTGGACGATTATAGGGAAGCGGTTGACGTAGAAGGAACTCAGATTCATCGTCAGATGAACACTTTCCGTTCGCATTTACACGATATGTATGTCGAACTGAAAAATAAGGTAGCGCTATCACACGCGGACGATAAGCGTTACCTTATTCCCGGCGACTTGGAGAACACGCTTGCTTGGGGTCATAGAGATATTGAAAAGTATAAGGAATCATCGGAAATTCCATGAGCGAAGACTGATCACGGGCAGCTAACTTTCCTTCAATCCCCCTTTGGTAGCTAAATGTATGACTTTCGAGGCTGTGATATTAGATTAAGCATATATGTTATTTATTTTATTATTTATTGTATTCATTTATTCCTACCCTATTTATTGTATTAATGTATTTCACCCTAGTCTACCCTATTTATTGTATTCATTTAGTTACTGTATATGTATATTTTACCTAAGTTTACCCTAGCTTTATTTTTCTATTATTTGTTTATATGTATATTTTACCCAAGTTTACCCTATTTTTTTTATTTTTACATTGTTTGTTTATATGTATATTTTACCCAAGTTTACCCTATTTTTTTTGATTTTTTATATTGTTTGTTTATTTTACTATATTTACTATTTCCAGACCGCTGTTCGGTCAGATTTTTTGCTTTTTTAACTTATTTTACCCAAGTTTACCCTTTTTTGATTTTTATATTGTTTATTATTTTACTCTATTTACAGACCACTGTTCGGTCACATTTTGTGTTTTTTTCACTTTTTTTACACTTTAATAAATTTTTGTGTTTATATTGGTGTTTTATTTCCTTAGTTAGAACAAAGAAAAACAAATTAACGTTAGACTATTTATTTAGTAACAGTATAATATTCAATATTAAGCTTATACAATTCATAAACATGTTTTGCAAATAGGTGTATTAGCTTCTCGGTCCATCGAAATAGATACTTGTCTGTTGTGGCATCTTCAAACTTGAGACTTCTCTTCTCACCATTGCGATGAAACACTAGCGTGTACTGTCCAATTATCATAAATATATCTACCCAATGGGTATTGAAACAATCAAAAGTGCTTAAAAATTCTTCAAATTCCTCACTAGAGAAAGAAATTTTGCCATAACCAATAGTATCCAAAATTACTTGTTTGCGTTCCTCTTCGGACGTAGTAAAAATGACAGTTATAAAGTCATCAATCTCGTAAACTCGGTTAGGCTTAGTCTTAAGAACTTTCGCTGGAACATCAGGACATCTAGAGGACGATTCAAACACCCTATCCCAGCTGGAAGAGGAGGAGGAGGAGGAGGAGGCCGCCATTGGTAAGTTGAAATGGTAAGTTTCGAAAACAATCTAACCACAGATTTATATTCTTGGTAAAACTTAATATCTCTTTTCAGCTTGCGTATTTTTTTCAAATGCTCGTCTAATCTAACTGACAAGTCGACTGTCTTTGTCATAAGCTCGAGACTAAATGATCAAATTTCTCAAGGGGGGCCTAATAATATAGGATAAAATTAAACATGTAATACAGTTTAACTTCTTTATTTAGGTAAAAAATCAGAAATATATTCATACAAAATTTTTGAATTCTTAGCACTACAAATACAATATTCTAAAGCATGATAAGAACACGTGGTTTTACTTAGAGCTAATTTCGGTACAGCAACACTGCCCCCAGTAAATTCTAAATTAACAATATCGGGTATATGCTTAAGATATTTCATCGTGGAAAAAGTTTCCAGTAAGAAGGTCTTCTTTACATGCCCCTTCACATAGATGACATCAACATCCCGTAGATCGTTGTAGATAATGCGGTGAAGTTCATTGTAATCGGTTTCGCCGGAATTGTAGTATAAACCATGCCGGTTCCCATATAGAAACATTACTTGCTTCTGGCAATCATAGGACAGCTCATAAAACGGCCGAACGGGTTTGAAAAGATAGTTCCGTATTTGCTTTCCATCGTAAATAGCCAATTCTTTAGCTTGAAATTCTGGAACGCTGAATCCCTGAACGTCAACCACAACAAACTTCATCGTGCTGAGAGGGTTGAATAGTAACTGATTACAACAGATCACGTACTTGACCTGTTAAAGCCTGATACTCGAGCACTCGATCATGAATAATTATACAAAAGGCTCGTGACTCCTTCGAGAAGTTTTCGGAACTTTGAAACTCCAACTTAACGTCAATAGTGTTACTCTTGAGGGCTTCATTTTGTTTGGAGCAGTCAATAACAAATAGGGCTCTGCCAGCGAAAGCGAGAAAATCCAAGAGCGGCTCCGACCGTTGCTTCCCCAAATAGGTTTTTTGAAAGTCCGTATACATCTGATAGGCTTCTGCAAACTGTCTATTGACAAAGTTTAGGTTTAACGACTCATAGGGGTAAACTTCAGAATTCAAATGCAATTTGACGTCGGTGATGTCTAAATTATCAAAGTAGGTACAATCAGCTTCAAAGTTATCTTTTCGCTTCTTCATAAAAAAGACAATGACGTATCGGGCTCTCTCAGACATGGTCTTCACGGTCCAAATATCACGCTTTGTTGTTCTCAAAGCAGGCAGTTCATGTAGTTCCCAGTTTCTAAACGGGATATATATCGGTTTGTTCTTGGCAATTTCATCCAAAAGCCTTAATTTCACTGCATCACTCGGGTAAATATGCTTCACTTTCAACTCAACCGTTTTTAAGGTTATTGTCGCCTTCTTAGTACCAGTGGACTTGTAGCAGTTGTCATCATGACGAGCACGAACCAGTTTAATTTTCTGTTTACCCATTAATACATTGTGGTAATCGGCAAACACGCCAAACAATAGGGAAAGGGGGATACGAAAATTAAAGTCTTTAGATGTTTCATCCAAGGTCTTGACAGTTCCACTTGGCCAATTCCATCCAGCTATGTCTAGAGCACGGCTTTCCTGCTCATTTAAACATAGCAGATTTTTAACGGTGCTAACAATACCAGGATCTCGAATCTTTTCAATCTCCTTACCATTAACTTCATAGGAAATGTTGTCAAAGAGAAAGGCTCCAGCATTATTGGTTAGATCGCAAGTACCAGTCTTACCAGTGGCATCTGCTTCCACCTTAAACGTACCCTCGATGTAGAGTTGAGCTTCACTCATATCCAAAAAGACATCTTGCTGATTGATAACAATCTCGATTTCGTCATTGTTATTAAAGGAGTTGGTAAAGGGGTGATAAGTGTGCCATTCTTCGCGAATGACCGACTCATCACTCTTGATCTGATTGAAGATTTGAAGTTTTTCTGACATGGTAGCCGTAAGGACTGCTTATAGACTGCAAATATAATATATTTGAAAACGTGAGTGACCCCTTCGACTTCTGACCACTGAATGATCTGCCGGCTGAGGTATTAGTGTTTAAATACCTTTTAAATACTAGAACCATTTCGTCTAAGTTCTAATCGAATTACTACTTCTTCACCTCGAAAATTAAGAGGTCTAGAATCCTGGTCTACTAGCGTGAGAGTAATGTTATAGATGCTTTTCTGGTTCACAGGTAAATAGATTAGATTCCTTGGTTCGATATTTATACTGTAGCCGGGGTCAACAGTTGGTGAAAATTCGTACAGAGTATGTGAGGGATTATTTGTGTAATACGAGCCGGAAATGATGTTACACTCTACTCGAATAGTAACAACTTGTATAATTTCCACAGGTTGATCTGATTCGTGGAATTTACCAGACTTTAACAGTTGAGGTGAAAATCCCAACACCTTTGCAATACTGTCTTTTGGTTTAAAGTTTATGTCGTAAACACTGGTTAACTCGCACTTTAACGTATTGTTATTGGGTTTCAGCGATAAGATACGATTCCGTTCGTCTGCGGGAGCACTGGGATCTAGAAGCTTACGCTGTAGAAACTGCTCGATATCTTCCAACTCGTAGGACCCTGTTGGTATTTCCAATACTCGTTCCTCCTGATTATTGATAATATAATAAAACTTGTTTCGTCCCTCTTCTATATTGGGAATCGTGTTCCAAGTGTTTAGCGAAATTAATGCTAACGAGTAATCAAACCTGGAATCGAGCTCTATGGGAGGTACAAAGTATGCTTCAAGTCGATGAGAGCGACCTTTTAACGTGAATGTCTGTGACATGACTGCGAGCAATAAGCATCAACACCTGCATTTATAAAGTTTCATTGTAGAGAAATGCTAGAGCAAGATGTCCACAATTGGTCATTCCATAATCCTGATACTGATCGGAATTAAAATAGATTTTCACATTTTTCATGTACCTGACAAATTCCTTGGGTGGTTTCAAGTTGCCAAAACTATCGAAATAAACAACTCGATTACCGTGTTTCTTGTAAGCTACCCAATGTGTTCCGAAGCCTGTGTTCCGATCCAAATTAATAACACCACACTCTGTTTTGAGGGGTGCGTTCGGTAAAGTGTTTCGCATAAATACTCCTCTAAAATGCGGTATTTTTAATCGAGTGACGTACGACTTAATATCATGATCGGATAACGGTTTGTCAGGTAGCTTTATTGGTAGTTTTTTGGTAGTTTTCGTAAAAACAATCCATAGCCAGTTTTGTGCTTCTTTAAATACATGCCGCTACCCTTTTTTCCCAATGCAATCGCCTCCATTGTTTCGTTGTGTCGTTTCGATTCTTTCAACTTCTCCTTGGCACTTTGAGCGTCCTTAACGGCCTTAGCTATCCCCGCGGCGCCTCCGCTGAGTGCTCCCAGGGCACTAAGGCCTGCAAATATGGGAATAAGTGGTAGAAACCCACCCTGTTTCGGTAAGGGTATTATTCGTGGTATGTTGATCCTCTTACGTCCTCCCACCTTCTTGACCGTTACTCGCGCAGCTTTAAGTATTTTACTGAGAGTTCTTTTCTTACTAACATCACCAGTACCCGTATGTCGAAGTTGTTTCTTAAGCAGAGTGACCACTGATGATAGGGGTTTCATCTTCTTCTTGCGAGCACCCAACTTGCGTTTCACCTTCTTGCCAACACCCAACTTGCGTTTTACCTTCATAGCGTTCGTTACTAACCACGCTGAAGCTTTTTCACCCAAACTGGAATCGTTTGCCTTTACTCGTTCCCAAGCTCGGTTCTCCAACACCCGATCGGCTCTATGTCTTTGTTCCAACTCTGTCGACTTGGCGTATTCGATATCGTGATCGCGACAAGCACTATCCAATTTGTTCTTTGGTCGATCGCCTCGAGCCAGTCGCTCTTGAAGTTTGGTTCCCGGTCCGCAATAGGAATAACCAGGCAAATGAAGCTCGAACGGGAGCTTGTTGATAGCTGTATTTAACACACCTGCACCCTGCAGAGTCTTCATTCGTAATGAAGCCCTGGGAGGGTGTAGAGTAGTATTTATAGAGATGCGTCAAGAGAAGCAGAAACTCAAAATCCAAGTTTATAATTGCGATATGAAAAAAGAAAAGTGCCTCAGTAGCAAACATGGTCAACTTTTGCCTTCTACAATTCGAGCGTTAATATGTGGTCCGAGTAATTGTGGCAAAACCAATGTAATGATTAGTCTTTTGATTGATGAAAATGGTTTAAAATTCGAGAATGTGTACGTGTATTCTAAATCTCTACAGCAAGACAAGTACGACTTTCTTCAACAGGCTATGAAACATTCCCGTTTAGGCTATTTCGGCTACAGTGATAATGATGAAGTTTTAGATCCTGCCAGTGCCCGACCTCACTCTGTATTCATATTTGATGACGTAGCATGTGAGAAGCAGGATAAAATACGTAATTATTTTTGTATGGGTCGACATCATGCGATTGATTCATTCTATTTATCGCAAACTTACTCGAAAATACCCAAACAGCTGGTTCGTGACAATGCCAATGTATTAATTTTATTTAAGCAGGACGACTTAAACTTGAAACATATCTACGACGATCACGTTAATACAGACATGACATTCGATGCATTTAAACATATTTGCTCCGAATGTTGGAAAGATAGGTATGGCTTCCTAGTAGTGGTGAAAGACAATGATATTGCTAAAGGTCGATATCGTAGCAAGTTTGATACATATATCATACCCTAAACCCTCGGGACTCAGTGTGACACTTGACGTTCTAGAAGCTAGATGTGTTAAGTCTCGAGAAACAGGGTCTGTTTAGTAGTTGTTTTAGCTGTTTCCTAGCTGTTTTTCCCGAACAGGGTCTGTTTTTTAGCTGTTTTTCCCGAACAGGGTCTGTTTTTAACTGTTTTTCTAGAACAGGGTCTGTTTTTTAGCTGTTTTTTCCAGAACCGGGCCTGTTTTTAGCTGTTTTTCCCGAAACAGGGTCTGTTTTTTAAGTATGTCTACCCCCATGAGCCAGCTCGATAAAGACGTTAAACGTAGGATTATCCAAGCTGCACGAACAATAAGAAAGAAGTATTTAGCATTAAAGTTGGAGCGAGGCGAAGAAGATGAAGCTCTTAATAAATTCTTAATGCCTATTACCGATCCTCTGAATAAGCTTGTGAGTGCTTCCGCCACCACCACTGCAAAAGCTAAGAAACGTAAGATTAAAGGGGAAGAGAGTGTTGGTGTAAAACCCAAAGTTAAACCGTCCAAACCTCCTGTAAAATTTTTAACCGAGGAAACTCACTACGGGGATGTTGCTGCTGCTGCTGATGATGATGATGATGCTGTGTTTGAAGAACCAGCTCAGAATCCTGCGGAACACATAAGACAGAATTTTGAAGATTCTCTTCGAAAATCTGATGTCTTTGAGACTTTTATCGAGCAGTATCCGAAGATTGCTCAAGAATATCTGAAACTATATTGGTCGCACTCTAGCGAAATAGATGCTAACAGCCTGAAATATGATTTGGTGACTGATTCTTGGAGCTTAGGTTCAGAACCGGTTAATTTCTTAAAGAATGGTGATATTCAAGTTGGCCCCCTTACGTATAAAGGAACTCTGGGCCTATACGATTTATTGTTTCTCAAGGTTCCTCAATTTAATACCGCTGCCGATGAAGAACAATACAAAGATATTTTAAAGCGATCAGATTTATACGTGAAAGACAATGGTCAGTTGAAAGGTAATAGATCCCACAAATACAATGCCATTGTGAAACCACTAATTTCGAAAGGTTCTACCAGTAAAATTCCTTCGCCCGGGGTTAGAATAGCAACCAGATCGAAGTCTGAGAAATCTGGATCTGTGAAATCCGGATCTGCCTTAATGGAATACAACGAAAAACCCAAAGAATATGTCTACTATGATGACGTAAATGAGCTGGTTGACAGGTTAAAAAAGCTAGACGCTTCCAATCAGGTTGGCAACAATAATAACATGAACGAGATTTGGAGCATTTTGCATGAATTGGAACACCTTGGAGTAATTGAATTCTATAAATAAGTTTGTTAAAGCTGTTATGCCTTAGTACCGCAGTAATCATGAATAAGTTTGGACGTTCCTTGCCCACGTCGTCTAATCAGAAGAGAGTGAGAGTGTTGCAAGCACCCAACTTGATCACTCTTACAAAAGATGGTGATTACAATATTCGAGATCATCGGCTTTGTAACGTTAAATCACCAGCAGATATCGCTGATGCTGTAAATAAAAAGTTTGTAGAGAGTATGCTAACTTCACTTTCTACTACCATTGATAGATCGCTGAATGATAAAATACAAGTATCCCACTTGGAGATGTTGAGACAAGTAACGGGGTTGGAACAAAAAGTAAACAACTCTAACGGTAGTATTGGAAAGCAAATGGAGGCATTTACAAAAACTAATAAGGGTTCTGTAGACTCGGTATCCAACCAACTTAAGCTGCTTGACAACAAATTAAAGAGCGAGACTTTAGTTTTGAATAAAAACCTGGATCGCCTATCTACCCAATTCAAGGATCTCGAAAAACGCCTAAAAGTTTACACCAATCAGGCTATTCAAAATGCTCTCAGACCAGTTAGGACGGATGTGGGAAAGATTCGTGAAGAACTCTCCAAATTATTACAAACAGTTGATTTGCTAAAGAAAGGATCTTCCCGTCCACCAACTGTTTAAAATGTAGACGTATATAATTCGATATCTTGCTGCAGAACCTCATTCTTTGAGAAATAATGGCCAAGGGCATTACGAAGGCTAGAGAACAAGTTGTTAAGGAACTACATAAACCCGCTAGAATCAAATTTAAACGTCGCAGATTTATCCAGTATGGTTTAGACGATACGTTTGCCTCCGATCTTGCGCAGCTCGATCAGTACGCTCGTGAAAACAAGGGATTTAAATACATCTTGGTTGTAATTGATTGCTTTTCCAAATTTCTCTGGACCCGGCCTCTCAAGTCGAAAAATGCTCAGGATGTGACTAATGCCATGGATCATATACTCAAACAGTCTCGGAGGATTCCGAAAAAGCTGGTGACTGATAATGGGAAAGAATATTACAACGCTAGCTTTCAAAGTCTTATGAAGAAGCATGGGATACATCATTACAGTACCTTTAGTATTTTAAAGGCTTCTATTGCTGAACGAGTAATTCGAACGCTCAAAGAACACCTGTTTAAGTTGTTTACCTTGAATGGTAATCATAAATGGATCGACTTGTTGGAACAAGTTACAAATACTTACAATAACACCAAACATCACACAATCCGCATGAAACCGAAGGATGTTAGCAAGAGTAATGAGAAGAAAATCTTGGACTCGGTTTATAGTCGTTTAAAGGTTGTGGGAAAGCAAAAATTCAAAGTTGGCGACATTGTTCGCATCAGTAAGGCCAAGCACGTGTTTGAAAAGGGTTATGTACCTAATTGGACCACTGAGTTGTTTAAAGTATCTCAGGTTAAGATTACAAATCCAACGACTTATTTGCTCGAGGACACGAGCGGTCAACCCATTAGTGGTGGATTCTATGAAGAGGAATTGCAAAAAACCAAACAATCTGATGTATTTCTTATTGAACAAATTTTGCGTAAAAAGGGCAAAAAGATGTATGTAAAATGGCTTGGGTTTGATAAGTCTCATAACAGTTGGATAGATATAGTGAAGGATGTGGTTTAAACGTTTGTTCTTTGTATAAATAGACAGAATTTTTCCAGCTTTCGATCAGTTAAAACTATGCCGTATTGCAAAGAGTGTGATAGTGAAATTTTATCTCATAGTGCTCATAACCGCACTCTAAAACATAAGCAGCAATGTAGTGAGAACGTGTACTCTCGGGTAAAATTAGTTCGAACTGCTTTTAAACAACGGATACTAACTTACCATCTGACAAGTGACTTACATCCGACCGATGTTAAGCAATATTTAGAAGATCTCAAAGATACGGTTATGACTTTACTCACTGATCCTTTAAAGACTTTTCCCCAGCTTAAAGTTAATATGGAGCTATATGGACGTTATCTGTTGGCATCAACACAGGAACAAGACATAAAATCGTTTAATACAAAATTTAGTGTTATTTCTCCCAACACTAATTTGGACGACTTTTACAGCGAATATCAGATCTCTCTAGTGAAAAAAGCTTCCGAATTCACCGAGATGGGAAGCGGATGGGCGTTATCCAAACTGCTGTTTCTCGAACTTAACATCAATAAATGTGGAGTGGGGGTCTAGTTTCCTCTAAACTCATACTAATCCTAATACGTTGGCTGACGTCATTATTTTAGTGCGAACCATGGCCAGTAAACGTTGTACCGCTCCTGCTGCTGCTTCTGAGGTGATGGAAGACAACGACGACAGTTCCCGAAGCTCATCGCCCTATTGGACATATCTGGACAGTATGATTCTCCGAAGTAACCGAGAAATTCGCAACGAGAAGAAACTCTTGGGTGAATTTTGCTATCCTACTGGCAATGTTACAGTAATTGTGGGCCTTAGTATTGCCAGGGGGATGATGCCAAGTGTAAAACTAACCACAACAACAACAACAACAACACCCGAACATCTTCAGCTCTCCCTCTGCCATTCTGATTGGATCGAGTTTTTGGAGATTATCGACAAGATGATTGCCGATACTGATGGAAGTGTGACAACAACGCAGATGTCTTCATCGGAAAATTTTACCGTATCCAGTGCTATTCTTTTGAACGATCGATTATTTAGACTCAAGATTAATGATGATGATGTAACTTTCACGTTTTCTTCCAATGATATAAAATCTATTGTTAGCATTAGGCATTTAATTAACTATAGATTAAAGTTAGTCGAACGTTTACAATTTAGAAGCTATTATGATGATACTTTGCAGTATGCAAAATGTTTTGTTAATATTAAGGACACCTTTTTTGAAATTGTAACCAATCTCTGTAATTTAAACCCATCTGAACAAAGTTATTACATGTTGGAATTATTGCATTACAACCTGCAAAAATTGTTAGATGACTTTGATAAACTGTATATGTATTCTGATGACTTATAATAATAAATCTTTTACAACTCTCGGTTCCTTTCTTTTTTTTTTTCCTCTCACCCTTATCCTACTGTTCCTCATAAAACCACTCGATTTCCGGCAGAGTTTTCATAGTTGTTCCGACGTTCCTTGCAGTCAGTTGTAACCTGTTCAGACCTGTCGTGACTTGTTACATAACCTTAAAACACACGTCTTTGAGTCTCATAAGCGTGTCTGTGCAAGATGTCAAAAGAACGTCAGGAAGTTTGCATCGATCTTCAAGGTTACCCCTTAGCCAGTGGGTTTATACCGAAGGAGTTGGCTGTGTATGATGGCGTACGATTTTGCAGCTTTCTCTTCAAACCTCCGTATGGCAGGAAATTTTTAAAGCCTGAAGATCTCAAGATTGTCGAATATTTGGAGGAAAACTACCATGGACTAATGTGGGAGTCTGGCTGTTTGGACTTGAATCAATTTGAAAGTGTTTTACGTAACATATGGCTTCAGTATGACTCTCCGAAATTTCTGGTTAAGGGCGATTTAAAGGCAGCTTGTTTAAAGCAGATTTTTGATTCTTCCCTTATATTTAGTATTCCTTTAAAGACCGAACCTAAATTAAGTAAATATAAGAAAGTTGTGGAATGTTTCCACCATAAGGACTTTAATGTTTGGCATTGTGCCTGTAATAATGCTAAGTTATTGTATAATTTCCGACATTGTTTTTTAAATGATCTGGAATGAAAGTATATAACAGATTTTGTTTGTTTTATTTCTTAGTATAGCTCGATTAGTCTAAGTAGAAAGCCGTTGTAAAATGGCTGGTCGCAGTGTAGATTGTACTGATTGCTTAGACGACGGTCTTGGCTTTATTCGTACTTTTGAAGAACGACTGATCACGTTTGCAAATTGGACCAATAAAGTTAGTCCTAAAGACCTAGCACAGGCTGGTTTTTATTACACCCAGCGTTTGGATATCGTTCAATGTGTCTTTTGCCGCTGTGAGTTTACTGATTGGAAAGAGGGAGATGATCCGCTGGCCGACCACTACAAGTACTCCCAACATTGTCCGTTAGCTAAAGTATTGTGGAAGTGTCGCCAACTGAAAATGGCAGTTCCACCATCATCATCACCCCCAAGCTTGAAGAGGAAGACGAAGATACAACAGCCGGAACCGCTCCGAACTCTTCATGTTAGTTCTCTGTTCTTAATACCGCTTTTGGTACTATCGTACAGCGGACTGATACACATATACGACCTTATAAATCTCTATCATTCCAAGTTTTAAATCATTTTGACATCAGTCATGGCAGCGTTAAGTTCGACATACATTCTGCTCGTTGCGTTAGTGCAAAACGTCTTCTACGTATACATGCCAAATAATGTTAAGGATGCCGCCATCATGATTGAAACCGAGGATTTTCCCTCCAATAATACGTGGCTGCATATGGTTTACGAAAGAATAGACCATCAGCAAACGCCTGTTTTCTCTATGAAGATTCCTACGGCAGCAGCAGCAGCATCAAGCAGCCTTCTTCGCTACAAAGTAAAGTTCATCTTTCGAGATAACACCGTTGGCGAAACCGATTGGAAGACAATACTTCGTGGGGATACATTAACTAGCACACCATCATCATCATCATCATCAAACACAGTTTTGAATTTACTTATATTTATAACTATAGCTTGTTCATTATTGTTAAGTAATGTAATATTTAATATTTGTAAGACAATTCGACAACATTATTAAATAAAAAACTGATTTTTTCCTATTCAAGGTTTTTATTTATCTACATCTGCTACCTACGATGCGGGTATCATGCATAAATTAAAACAAGTGTTCACCTTATCGACCGGAAATGGCAACCTTATCACCGGAAACTGCTAACCGCAGCTTCCTATGTTTCACGCGGCACTAATACATATTTTTGCTGTTATTAGTCCATAAAATTCAATCAAATAATATTCATAGTTTCTATAATTAAATTAAAAAATTTCCTATGTTCAGTGATATAAAAATTTTGAGATCTAATTTTTTACTAGTTCCGATGATCTAATACCTATTTTTCTATTACCAAACCCCCTAATATTCATAACTTATATAATTAATCCAAAATTTACTATACAGGGTGATGTAAAAATTTTGAAATCTAATTTTTTCCTCAAAGTCGAGATTTTTGAAAACTAATTTGACAAATCGAAAGATCTGCTCCGTCACTATCCCCCCATGTGAATTTCGGCTCTCCACCATCAGCCGTTAGGTCGCTAATCGCAAAAAACTATATCTCCGGAACCCTAAGGCCGATCGACGCCATTCTTTTTTTAAACGTCTTCGGACACCGCCCTGAATACGTGACGTATCTTAAATTTTTATTCTGACGTTTAACACGTGACTGGTGACAGTTGACAGGTCTTCAATGACAGGTGACAGCTGACATATTTTTACGCATGTCTTCTGACGCCATTTTGAACACGTGACCTACGTTAAATTTTAATTTTGGCGTTTCAAAAGTGACAGGTGACAGTTGACAGATCTTAAATGACAGGTGACAGCCGCCATACTTTTACGCATGTCTTATGACGCCATTTTGAACACGTGACCTACGTTAAATTTTAATTTTGGCGTTTCATAAGTGACAGGTGACAGTTGACAGATCTTAAATGACAGGTGACAGCTGACATGCTTTTACACATGTCTTATGACGTCATCCTTCATACGCCACGTATGTCAAATTTTAATTTTGACATTTGACAAGTGACAGGTGACAGTTGACAGGTGACATTTGACAGCTGCGCGCGCAGGTTGGGTTTGCTGACGTAAGATCCAGTGACGTAGACTTCGATGACGTACTTGAAATTTGCACATGCGCAAAGGTGGCTGAGATATGACGTCATAGATCACAAGATAAGATCCCACCGGTGGGCGGTGGGGGCAGAACTCCCAAACTTTCACTACTAATACCTAAAAAGCCCGACAAAGTCTATCAATCCGTTTTCGAGCTACAGCGTTTTAAAAATGAGGCTACTAAATTTTGTGTGCTTTTTATGTTTCCTCCTGTATTTTCCGTTAAAGACCATTAATCGAAATTTCGGCGAACACGTCTGGAGATATTAATATCAGCTTACTAACATGCTATGTCGGAACGACCAAAAAAATTTATTGGCAATATGGCACACACCGAAACTTTTAGTAGTTTTACATTACCTTATTAATCACCCTGTATAGCATGAAAATGCCGTTTCCATTGCCAAATCAGTTCTTGGTACGTAATCTGGGAAAGACGAGCTATCGATGTCCGAAAACCGCTCTCAAAAAAGTTAAGTTTTTAAAAAGTTATGGCAGTTTGAAAAGTCGAGTTAAAATAGCTTTTGCCGATTTTTTTGTTGACCAGTTTATAACATAATATATTATAATCCATACCAACCAACATACCAACCATAATACCATACCAACTAGGAATGTTTTGGTAACGAAAAAAATATTTTGTAATTTGCGGAAAAAAGTTGAATTTTGCTAACCCCCCCCCCCCCCCCTGAAAAAAATGAACGTGTTTAGGTATTTTATTTATTACTTTTTTCTAAATAAATTTTACCTAATTTTGTCCAGAATTTTTAAATTTTAAGAGAAAAAAATGTGTTAGTTGAAAGTTATAGTCATTTGAATTTTTTTAAATTATATTTTGGGTTTAAAAAAATTCAAATGACTATAACATTTTGCTACCACATTTTTCTCTCTTAAAATTTAAAAATTCTCGACAAATAGTCTAGTCCACAAGTTCAAAAGCGTGTTAATTCTTGATAAAGGTCCTAAAAATATGTACGATAGCTCATTGGATTCGAAATGACGTCTAGAAAAATGTATTCGAAGGATGTTGCTGCATGATAAAAATTGCAAAAGTTATTAACAAATTAAGATGAAAAAAAAAGTTGTTTCGTTTTTTGGCAATTACTCAAAAACTATTAATATTTAAGAAATTAAAAAAAAGATTCATAAAGAGGAGAAAAGTTCCAAAAAAAAAGTCCCGACTCCCGTTACTCTACCTCCATTATTTATAATTTTAATTTAGTGCTGAAAATAGGGCCCCGCTCGGCCGATACAGCATGGCCGCGCTACCGCTCAACAGAGTCTATTACATAAAATAATTTTTTTATAGAGTTAAATATCAATAGAAAAATTTTTAAAAATTATGGTGTCATCATAACACTTTAAAGAATAAAGTCCCGTTGGAAAAAATTATTTTTGTTGATTTTTCAAAAAGTTATACTATTGTTAACTAAGTAATTTTTCGTGGGCTTTCCTTTTAACAAAAGACAGTATAAAAGTTTAAATAATTGGCCTATAAATTTTTGGCTTCTTGGAGCTCTTCTTATATATATACTTAACAAGACCACGTTATAAAAGCATCTTAAATTTGTGTGTTTTGTTTATTATAATTTTTGTAAGTTAGCCAAAAATGACAATTATCGAAAATGTTGTTAACTTACAAAAATTATAATAAACAAAAGACACAAATTTAAGATGCTTTTATAACGTGGTCTTGTTAAGTATATATATAAGAAGAGCTCCAAGAAGCCAAAAATTTATAGGCCAATTATTTCAACTTTTATACTGTCTTTTGTTAAAAGGAAAGCCCAGGAAAAATTACTTAGTTAACAATAGTATAACTTTTTGAAAAATCAACAAAACAAATTTTTTCCAACGGGACTTTATTCTTTAAAGTGTTCTGATGACAGCATAATTTTTTAAAATTTTTCTATTTATATTTAACTCTATAAAAAATTATTTTATGTAATAGACTCTGTTGAGCGGTAGCGCGGCCATGCTGTATCGGCCGAGCGGGCCCTATTTTCAGCACTAAATTAAAATTATAAATAATGGAGGTAGAGTAACGGGAGTCGGGACTTTTTTTTGGAACTTTTCTCCTCTTTATGAATCTTTTTTTTTTAATTTCTTAAATATTAATAGTTTTTGAGTAATTGCCAAAAAACGAAACACCTTTTTTTTTCATCTTAATTTGTTAATAACTTTTGCAATTTTTATCATGCAGTAAAATCCTTCGAATACATTTTTCTAGACGTCATTCCGAATCCAATGAGCTATCGTACATATTTTTAGGACCTTTATCAAGAATTAACACGCTTTTGAACTTGTGGACTAGACTAGAAATGATGTAAATTTATTTAGAAAAAATAGTAAATAAAATACCTAGACGCGTTAATTTTTTTCCAGGGCGGGGCCTAGCAAAAACTCAACTTTATTTCGCAAATTACAAAATGTTTTTTTTCTTTGTCAAAACATTCCCAGTGGGCCCACTATTAAAACCTCTAAATTTGGTACTGGCCCTGCAAGTAGGAACAGAGATATACAACTTTGAAATTTCACCATACGCCACTGGTTCCAAGTTATATCGAGTCCGTCGTGGAGAACGAAGGTTGCTGAATATACTGGAATTATTCAAACCCCACTCTAAAGCCCCCCACAGACTACGATCTTTTTTATCCGTTCGCATCGTGGCGATTTGAAACGTCGTGTTATTTTTAACTGTATGTACAGTTGCATTACTATCAGTTTCTTTAATTTTTTTGAATAATTCCTCGTAAGCTTTATTTCTTTTATTTTTGTCACTGTATTCTTCTGATTTAATCCGCCATAAACAGGGAACCTTTCTATAAATTTCTATAAATTCTATAATGGATTGTTTATTCACTGATTTTTGATCCATATTTAACACTACCCACAAGCAAGTCTCAAACGTAGTTGCAGTTATAACTGAAGAAAACGGAAAAACGCGGCGGGTTACCCCCACAGACTACGATCTTTTTTATCCGTTCGCATCGGTGATTTGAACCGTCGCACACAGGCGAAAAATCGATAAAAGTCGGACAGAACCCTATTTTCAAAAAGTTCCTAAAATACAAAAATTAGGCTTTGGCCCTCTACCTTAATGACCAATCTATGGTACCTGTGCGCGCGAGCACTGCGAGGCCCTGCGTTACTTCCCTACGTTAGTGCGAAGAACGGTTTGTTGGAGAGCGTATGAGTTACGGAATATAAAGTGATATTTTGTTTATATGTATGTTGGTGTTTTTCGTAGATTATTTTATTAAAACTTTTGGGATAATTTGTGTGTTTACAATGAATTTCGTTTTTTGTTTATAAAATTAATAGGAGGATAACGGTTATGGTAACTGGCCAAGTACCACAGTTGTTTGTATTTTTATCTTATTATTTACCTTTACATGGGGATAAAGTTAACAATACCGTCATATTCCAGTTTAAAACTTTGATTAGACGTAAGCCTGAAGTTTTGTTTTGCAAATACAACAATGATTTTATGCGACCAAGTGCGACCCTTAACAAAAATGGCGCATTTATACAGTTATGTTTGCTCTAATCTGTACTATTAATAAAGTTGTTCAAAGTGAAAAATCTGTACATAAAGCAGAAATGTAAAAAAGGGGCTTCTATCTTCTATTTAAGGTGTTTTGAACCAAAAGCGACAGTTTTTAGAATATTTGTCTGTCTGTCTGTTTGTGTCTTTGTTCCGGCATCACTTAAAAACTACTAAAAATAGATCTTAATTGGAATTTTACCAAAAGATAGGTCTTATAGCCAGTTAGATATTGGGGTATATTTTATTAGGTTAGGTCAAGTATAGGTCAAGTTGACGAATAAAATGTTTAAACCAGTATTTCCTTTTTATTACAATACCTTTTTTTAGCACAATTAGGAAATTTTAACTTTAAAATGATTTAATAGACTAATGGTCGTTTGCACCACCAAATTTAAGGCAAGTATAGTTATAAATACGTTTATTTTGAATCAGTAATAAATTACGTAATAACATTTAAAACTATACTTAGCTTGAGTAAGCCTTAAATTTGGTTGTGCAAATGACCACAAGTCTAATTACTCGCGCAAAGTGGTAGAAGAAAGAATAATAATCAGGTACTGGCTACTTAATAAAATACTTACCTAGGTTTAAATTGTTTTAGGTCATAATGGGAAACTAACATATTATTGTTTTTTTCCGAAAATTATATATTATATCCTTAATAAAAGTAGAAAAATTAATTTTAAAGTAGCACTAGTTTGTGATATACACATGGAGACGCAAAAATAAAAAATATATAACTACTAAAAACCAATAATATTTAAAATCTCACAAGAAAATACAAATAAGTAATCTAATTCTGCTTTCTAAAAAAAAATACTTCTTTTATTGATTTTTAGAGCTACAGTTTTTAATCTTTTGGCTTCCTTGTATATTTTACATAAAATTTACCTATCAGAATTTATTTTTTCTTATACACTAACTTTTATCAAGAATCACACTTTCTGAGAAATCAATATTAGAGAAGTTTTTTCGTTGGCGCCAACTTTTTTGCACTGTTCTTGGTACATAATCCTAATAATGTCATTACCATGAGATATCGTTCAATGTAATAAGGAATATGCACATTTTTTTTTTATTGCTTAAATCGTTTAAGAAAGTCATTACAACCCCAAAACTGCTATTTTGAGGAAAATTACTGCGTTAATTTAGCTAAAAAAAATTTTTACTTTTCGGTATAATTTATTACAATTTCAAAAGGAGCCATTTGCCCAGCAAAAAAGTTACGTCACGAAACTTAAGTGGCAATCTACATTGAACGTGTTGGCGACTCAAATTAAAGTAACGACTTAAAAGGGGATACGGCAACACCGCCATGTCGATGCCTTCTGCTCCCCGCTCCCCTACCGGCCACTTCTGTAACTGTAAGTTGACGTTTTGTCTTTATTTATTTAAGAACTTTTTAGACATTTTAGAATTAAATAATAGGTAATTATTAGTTTAGACAATTGTAGCTAAATAATTGTATTTGGAAATATTTTGGTATGAATCTGGACTATTACAACATTTTTAAAGTGAAGTTTTATAACCTGATTACCTCAAGGACTGTCTTTATTCATCCAAGGTTATGTTGTGTTATTAAGCTGTGGTAATGTTTTTATAAGCGTAAAAAGATCGTCTGTTGGATATAATAAAAGTTAAATAAAACTTAAAAAAGTGTAAGTTCACATCGCTGCTTAAGAAAAGAGGCTGTAAAAATTGCGTGGTCTAATTAGATGAAACCCTATGAGAAGCTGAAGACACAAACATTTCATTTGATGCAGGTAGGTACATCTACACTTTTATTTTTAGCCATTTAAAAACTTTTAAATAACTTTTTCTCGTTTTGAAAGGCAACGTTGAGTTCAAAGTATTAAATGTTCTGTGTTTTATACACACATTACTTATTATAATTTAATAGGTTGGTATAAAATAATGTTAGGCAAACTTACAGTAGAATGATATTGCTATTGTTCATTTTTGGATGACATGGATGAAAGTATTGTTGTTATTATAATTATAGAGAATCCGATTTCTGCATTTTTTTAAGTTTCTGTTATGCAGGTACTTAGCCGATAGTACCTAGATACCTACTTTATAAACTGCTTAAACTGCTTTAATAATGTAAAAATGTCCCTACATAGGGGTTATTGATATTGGAGTTAGCTTATCAAGCTAACAATAATAACTAATAGGATATTGTAAAATTTGGGTAGTACGTGATATTTATTATTAAATAATTATATTTTTCTTTAATAAACTAAATTCATGTAGGTTTTTCTCGTGGCTATTTCGAATTTTTAAGGCTCCTAGTTTTACATGTAGAAACGTTTTGTAATATTTTCAAATTGTTTTGTATATTTTAGGTAATTATGCCAGGCATACAAGATTAAAAGGGTTCCTCCCGGAATTTGCTATTGTAATCTCAGCATGACCATAGCAGAACTTAAACATAAGTAAGTACCAAATTTGATTATGAAAAGTAACTACTTGGTAAATGTTAGGATGTGCTCAAGTTAATATGGGTTTTCCTCAAGCCTCGTGCACTCACAAAGTTGCACAGGAAAGAAAGAAATTTTTTGCAGCACATTTGCAACTCCTTTTTCACAAAATCATATTTGATCATGTCTGGTGTTTCACTCCCAATATAGCCAAGATGCTAAATTTATTAAAAATTAATGGAGTTTTCTATGAAGAGATCTAGAGTTCTTTTTACTTTCTATTAATAGTTCCGTTAAAATAAAAGTAAAAACAATATTTTAAAAATGGGGTGCTAACTTCAAGCAGCCCCCCATTATTGCAAAAACAAAAGTATGGCCACAGTCAGTGATGTGAAATGACGGTCATTTATCATCCGTAACAAATGACCATCATGTGACGGTCATATAGGTCATTTATAAAAAATACCCTTAATTTACATTAGTAATAAAACTAAAAGTTTAAGAATACTTTGTAGTTAAAAAAGAATATTCTTACAAAATTTAAAAAAGAAAAGCATGTCCTTAAGTTTCATCATGTTCTTCTACGTCATGTGCAAATTCGTCAGTTATTTCGTTTTTGTCTCATTTTAGAATTAAGCCAGGAATATTCTAAAACGCGACAGAGCATGCGTGATGTCTTCATTTCTTTGTACAAGCCTAAGGTTTGTGCTTTTGTGATGCACCAAACTGCACTAACCTGCACATTTTTTATTCGTGGAAGAAGCCCATAAGCAAAAAGTCAGTGCAGATTAGTGCAGTTTCGTGCAACACACAAGAACAAACCGCTAGTGTGCAATGTCAACAGGTGATCTGCTTTAAGCTTTTTTTATTATTGTTAATAATATATCCTATTTATAAACGAATCAAAAAGTTTTTAGATAGTACGTAATTCGTTTTCTATTTTTCTTTAAATTTAGATTTTTTTGACTTCAGTAGGATACATGATAATTTTTGCAACCTAGTTTATTAGGATAGCCGAAAAAAAAACTTTTTCATTATTAGTTATTGTTTCTATTTTTAGTAATATTATTAGTATTACCAAACTTGGGCGTTTTAGCTGTTCTTGTGTTCCTGTTGATAAATAGGTGGTTTTAGTTCGTTGTTTTTTAAACATGTTTACTTATTGACAAATTTATTGCATATTATTTACTTTATCGTTACAAATGTAATCACATATGGATTTCTAATTATTTTCCTCTAAAACCTTGCATATTTGTCAGTTTGTGAAAAAAAAACGCCATTTTGAAGAAAAAAAACAAGCTTTATGTTTTTTTTTTCACAAAAAACACGGTTTTTAAAAAAAACATTGCCGTTTTATTTCATTTACATCACTATTTCTATGACGCTCGTGGCTCTTTCTTGCTTAATTTTTACTCTTACGTCGAAGCATAAAATTTAAGAGGTTAAATGACCTGATGGTCATTTATTAATGTGATGTGACGGTCATGACGTCATGACCGCACAAAATGACGAGGTCATATTATGACAGACTCACATCACTGGCCAGACTGCTTAATAGTTCTACAGGAGGTCCACAGTTCTTGATGGTTTTCGAGGTCAGAACTCTTACAAAAAAAAAATATTACGTTTTGTGCTCTTTGGAAAGTAAAATATTCAACAACAAAATATCATTATCTTGATGCAGAACGGTAGAACTATGGAAACACTAACGGGAACTCATGAGTTGTAAACCAGAACTATTGTTAAAAAATATTTCGTGGGGACCAACTTCACACTTTTTTAACACTCAAAAATGTAAGTTGTAAACAAAAAAATATCATTCTGATTCTGCGGAACTGTAGAACTATAGCAGCATTAACGGGAACTCATGAGTTTAAAGCAGAACTCTTGTTAAAAAGTATTTCATGGGGGGGGGGGGGGGGGGGGCAACTTCACACTTTTTAAAAAAGGGTTTACAACTTAAATTTTTGACTTAAAAAAGTGTAAGGTTGGTCCCTCGTGAAGTTAGCACCCCATTTTTAAAATATTATTTTTACGGAACTATTAATAAAAAGTAAAATATTCTGTTAAAAAGTAAATAATTTTAGGATAGCGGTTTTTTTTCTGGGAGTGTATAAATATATATATATATATATATATACAGTCAACTTCGGATATAACGAACCATCAAGGGGATCTTTAAACAGTTCGTTATAGCAGGGCGTTCGTTATATCCGAAGTGCAGAGAATAAAACAAGTATGTACTATGTACATACATATGTATAGGTACTTTTTATGAGTCGTTTATTATAATCAATACATAATACATAGTATTTTTAAATTATGTACTTTTTAAACATACATATTTGTATAATTTATACAAAATCAGTACGTTGTAATTTTTTTCTTTTTTTTAGTACATGTTTTTCAATTTGAATTTGTAAGGAATCACCAGACTCAACACTTTTGTTGTCAAAATTATTATTATTAAAATTTACGAATATTAATAGTCTTTGACATTTGTAACTTATAGTCCCTACAGATTTAGGCATTTACAACCCCATTTTGCAGTTTTGTAATTATGTCAACTTTTTCTGCAAGTGTTTATAACCTTTCGCTTGCTGAATTTTGGCGCGCTCTGCTCCATGCTAGAACAATGTTCCCTCGCCTATTGCCAAAATTAAACTACAAATTGAAATGGCGCCTGACAGGTCGCTACTCGACCCGATACCCGAGAATACCAACCATAGAGAAGCGGCAAAACATGTCGGTGCCTTTGATATTTAGGGTAACCAGTTTTGCTGACCTTGGGCAGACACGTATCCACAATATTGAACGGAGAAAGATATTTCGTCACACTAATGATGCGGTATAGACAGAAGTCCATATTCACTTTTGTATTGTCTTTGTCGCTTATCTATGGTTGCTATTCTCGGCCGTTACTTTACGAATATGGAAGTGATACGTACGTGAAATTTCGACAGTTCGTTATAACCGAACTTCCACAAGCAAAAAACTAATCAAAATAGGGTTCGCTATAGCCGATAGTTCGTTATAGCCGGGTTCGTTAGTAACGAACAAAAATACATACATTCTTATGGCGTTTTGGCCGGAACATAATTCTTGTTCGTAATAACCGGTCGTTCGTTATATGCGGAGTTCGTTATATCCGAAGTTGACTGTATATATATATATATATATATATATATATATATATATATATATATATATATATATATATATATATATATATATATATATATATATATAATTGCTAGAAACTAGCGCGGATCGATACATAAAAAAAAAGAGGAGAATTATTGTGGGCATGTCCGCTGAATGAACAGAATGAAAAGTTAGAATGGTAACCCGTACGACACGTGTTTCTGCTCATTGGCTTCATCAGGCCCACGTATGTGACCGTGCCTCTCAACATAAGTCGAGACGCACAACGTCACAGAAACACGTGTCGTACGGGTTACCATTCTAACTTTTCATTCTGTTCATTCAGCGGACATGCCCACAATAATTCTCCTCTTTTTTTTTATGTATCGATCCGCGCTAGTTTCTAGCAATTTTTTTTCTTCTCTTGGGCTTATAGGATACCACGGCAGTTGGCTATAGTTGCCTCCGTCGGCGACGCTAATTGTTGCCCCCAAAAAAGGGGTCTTTTGGCTGAAGCCACAAATGGGTGTACTGGCTCCTGTTTGTGGTCCTCGTTAAAAAAAAATTTTCTCTTTTCTTAAGGTTACACCCGTAACTGCGTATGTGACGTTGTGCGTCTCGACTTATGTTGAGAGGCACGGTCACATACGTGGGCCTGATGAAGCCAATGAGCAGAAACACGTGTCGTACCTGTTACCATTCTAACTTTTCATTCTGTTCATTCAGCGGACATGCCCACAATAATTCTCCTCTTTATATATATATATATATATATATATGGTTTGATTTGTTTCTTGGATCCTTAATAAAAAAATAAAATATATATATATATATATATATATATATATATATATATATATATATATATATATATATATATATATATATATATATACATATATATATATATATATATATATATATATATATATATATATATATATATATATATATATATATATATGTTTTGTTTTGTAATTATTTACAGATTTGAAGAGTGCCTAGGACCAGAGGAGCTAACACCCACAGATTCGTAGTTCCTGAAACTGAAGACTGACAAATGTACAAAAGTGCCAGATGAAAGTGCCATGCCATGTATTCTTTAAAGCCCCCCAAACTTTTTTTTAACAAGATTAACTCACCTTACTAACTTTGTTTTTTTATAATCCCTTTTATTTCTTGTTCTCATATTCTCTCATTTTCTCTAATGTATGGTTCTTGCATATTCTTAGACATGCTGTTTTTATAAAAAACCAAATACTGAAATTCCATCAAATCATTTATTTTTGTAAATGCATTGTACAGCTGTTCAACAATATAAAAATATTTTGCGATAAAATAATGTTTTTATTCTACTTTATAAGATTAGTATAAATATGAAGCAGAAGCTAGCGGCTAGCGGCCGCAGCGATATTAAACGTACACAGTTTTTATGTTTCCCAAATAAGACCTAACCTAGAGTACTGCTTCCACATTTAGAAAGCTTCGACATGAAAGAACTAGACTCTGTCATTTCCCCGTTGACTATTCCTAATAAAACAACCCTGTGTTACCTATGCAGCCCTTTACAGTCTAGCTACAAAAACCTATGACATCCCACTTCTCTCACTCATTCACACTTAGGGTCTCCAGATTATAGAACAAGTTGCCCGCAGATGTTTCCCTTTCCCTCCAATCCTTAAATCCTGTGTCGATAGGTTACATTTTCCTTCTCTTCAGACGCCCACGATTCGTTAGTAGAATACTTAGGCCTGTGTGAAGAGTCCAGTGTGACTCTTAGAATGGCTTCAAGTCAAACAGCATACAGGACAGGCCAAAAAAATAAAAATCGTTCAGGAGTAAAGTATCCTTATTTCGAAAAACGTTATTAAGAAAAGGTGTTTAAAATTAAAAGATATTTCCAATGCCTTCTATATATTTTTTTTTAATTTTAAATTATCCCCTTATGATTTTTTTATATTTAGCTAGAATAAACTCAAACTCAAAAAAACCTTTATTGTCCAAGACTTGTGTGACATTTTCAAATTAACCACACTTAAATCATTTCTGCATAACTTTCATCAAGTTGAAGAAAATTTGTGAAATTTACATATATTTATATTTCTACTCAAGAAAATATTTTTTTTTTGAATAGAAGGTTATGACTTCGTATTTGGACATATTTTTTAATTCTAAACAACTTTTCTTAATAACGTTTTTCTGTGTTTTCGCAATAGGGATACTTTACTCTTGAACGATTTTTATATTTTTTAAACCCCTTAAATAGTCTACACAACCTGCCCTAGGATATATTATACAAAGTATTATAGGAAAGGTGATGGTGTTTGCGCTTATTTTTCAAGAATATGTGTAGTTTAAAATGATACAAAAATATCTGGGATCATCAAGAGCTTAATGTGCAAAATAAAATTTATATAGCTTAAAATTAGCACCTCTAGACCAATTTCCCATATTTTAATACAGAATTACTCCATTCCTTAGAGTATAATGTCAATGAAAGCAGCTATGCATAAAAAAAGAAATTATTCCATTATTTCTAAAAATGGCTATACTAAGGTGGTCATATGGCTTTACATTATAAATAATTGTCACAAGAAAAACTGTCGTAGTTACAGAAAAATAAATTAAATTTGTTACATTTTCTATGGTTTATTATCAATAGGCACTTTTTTTTACATATCACTGGTTACAAATACAAATATTTATTAATGATAGTGCATACAAAAGTACTTTCACACGTCAAGACTTTATGCTACAACTACATAATGAGATAATGTTAAAATTTCTTAAATAGCTCATTAAAATATTAAAATTACAAATAAACATTTAAGTATAAAGTACAAATGGAAATGCTTAACGAAGCAAGACTAACATATTAGAACATATTTCAGAAAATTTTGAAGAATTTAAACAACCCAAATATCAGTCTTATGCTCCTCTTACACTTAGACGAGATCTGAAAAATCACCCTCCAAGAAATTCTCGATGCTATAAAAGGCTTTGTTCCTTAAATATTCTTACTTACATTGTAAAATAAGTTGCAAAGAAGAAATTATTCCTAGTGTAACACTCCTCAAAAATATTCTATTTATGACTACATCCTACATACACTGTGTCCAACATGTTAATACGTAAATATATCATTGACCATTCTAATTTCATTAATTTGATGGCTCTTTTTCTTCACAGCTTGGATATGAACTGCTAAAAACCTGAGTGAACTCTGTAGCTATGAAAACTTGTGGGTGTTAATGTGCTGGATAAACCCGTCATGGATAACAGTGCCTAAAAATTAAAAAAAAAAATGATTCTCTTTGTTAATGTCGGTAATTAATTTGAAAATATAAAACAGTGCTTAGAAGTGGTTAGAAAATAGGTAGTTTGCACACTTTTGTAATTCCACTCAATTTGAAGCCTACAGAAAAGCTTTTGATAAATTTACAATCATTATGCAACGTTCTTAGCTCTGGTTTTAAAGATTATTATTCTGTAAAATACTGTTTTTACTTATTAAATACATACTCGAGTGAAACTTGAACATTTCTCTATTAATTTTTAACAATCAAATTTAGTAAAAAATATTGGCATAAATTTATCACAGTGGCACTTCACTGAATATTTCTTTAGCTATTTTTTTCAACCCAACAGGATATTTCATTGAAGTTATAGAAAAATAATTGGTTACAAGAACTGGCATTTAACCCCTTATAGGTTCCATTACTAAGGCTACGGAGACAGTTCAGTCATATATTGTCCCAATACATAAATTATTGTGAAAAAGCTACATACTTAGCAAACAAGTAATGCCCCTATTTTGCAAAAATAAAACAAAGTTGTATATTTGGCATGAACTATACTTACAAATACGTACTTCAGCTTAACAGGAACCGCCGTTTCAGGATTCCTATTCCAGATTTTCTTCAGGTAAAATCTATGCTCTGACTACTGGTCTATATCTTCACATTTTATTTTAAGTGACTGAATGAATAACGGCTTCCCCTATTAGGATATCTAAAAAGTAATGTAATATTTGTTGTATAACTAAATACATTGTGGCAAATCCGAAAAAGTGCAATAGCTATCCCTCCAAAAGGTAAAACCAACACTACCAACAGCTTTTTAAAAATTTTTAATCATGGTGAAAACAAAACTATGTTTGGTATTTAGCCAGCTTCCCTTGTGCAAGAAACGCCAAACTTACCTTGAAATGATGGTCCTCCACCTTTTGTGTCGCATTTGGGACAAAGTATACATTTAATAATCATTAAATAACAGAAACACATATCGAACACGATATGTGAAGGTTTTAAAACACTTGAAAAGTGCAAAAACGCATTGAACTAAAGAAACACACGTGTGTTTGTTTACTTCAATTAAAAAACGGCGAAAGCAAATGACATGTGTCTAGCGAAACCACAGAACAAAAGTTTGTTAGGCGAGACTATTCGATTTATAACCCACGAATTACGTTGACATCAGGTGATAACTTATCTTTCTCTAGGAGTTGCAAATAAAAAAGGATAACCGGTTTCCGTTGGTCTTGGAGTTCACTTGATTACCGGCTTTGGGTTTATCGTTCCGTGGAGGACCAGTAAACAATACAAGTACACAACAAATATTGTTCAGTAGCATTCTCCGTCCCTGGTCTGGACGTTTATTTTGTCTGTGTTACTTGTCTTGATATTAATTAAATCAAGAATGGCAGTGCAGAGATAAAATAGCATTGGAGTGACATAAAGTGATCCTGGTGATCCAATTTTTGTCAATCGAACACGCATCTGGATCATAAAATTGTTCAAGTGAGCCCTTCTTCTTTACCATTTGAAATCAGCTGTTTGCAGCGGTGGCAACGTTGGTTTTTCAGTGTGTCGGCCCCTTTATTTGGTCAGCTCTTGTCCTTAAGTTTGTTTACATTGTTTATCTTTGATTATATTCGTATTTTGTTAGTAATCCTTTTTATTAAACAGTAGGAAATATTAAAAAACCACCCTACAGATATTATATTGTCCCAGTATAAAAAAAATTCCATAGCGAATGGCTTCGAAAACTTCATTTTGTCGTGTCCAAAAGAGCCGGTGTTGGAAGAAACTAGGTAGTGGAAAATTAATCAAAAATTTTACATAAAGCGGTATCTATAAAGGTCAGTATCGCCAAATTCAAGTAATCATAATGTTGCTGTACATTTATTTTTATAGTATAATAAACAATAAGTGTTTTTAACTAAATTGTAAAGGCAAATCCACCAGCACTAACTTCCAGCCAATTTTCCGATTTTCTTTGCACAAATGCCGTGTTGGTCATTTATAACCAGTCTGTTTAATAAAATAAAAGGTTTTCTATCGACTAAATATCCTAGTCTTTGGGAAAAACTCAAGAAAATGGATTTACACTGAAATTTACATTACACTAGCCGTGACTAGCCATTATAAAACGTTGACGTCATAAAAAAAGTGACGTCACAAACAAAAGAAGTCCGTTTTACGAGATGTTGGATTTTGCAGGAAAATTTGCAAAATAAAACCTTTTTTTTTGTTAATAAAGCCCAAAAAAAATGGAAAACAGCAACTGTCATGAACATTTAATATATGTAGAGAATACAAAAAAAAATATTTCAGAATTTTTTGGATTACATGCATATTCCCTATTAGGCTTAAAATATTTTTTCTTAGTCAAATACTGTGTAAAGTTAATATCAAAAATATTTTGTTCAACAATTAATAACGTGTAGGTTTTGTCCGACTTTAATCGATTTTTCGCCTGTGTGCGTCGTGTTGAAATTCATTCTTCGACAGATATTAGAACGGACGGACGCGGACGGTTCGGCACGACCGATTTCGGCCATAGACTATCAGTTTGCCACGCCGATTCGAATCGCAGCGATGCGAATGATGAAAAACATCGTAGTCTGTGGGGGTCTTAAGGGTTTTACAAGCAAATACGCGCGCTATTGTACTCCTCGCTCATAATAATAGGTCAATGTATGTCATCGAGTTCTCGGCACCACCTAAGGTAAATATGAGTGAAAGGAGGAGGAAAAGTGGACAAAACATCGAGATTTATGTTACGAGCTTCGGAGGCTTTACCCTGGCCATTGCGTTGAGACTAGTGGTTTTGGTGATAGGTTCCCTCGGTGATATAAAGGACACCCTGCTTTCGGGACTTAAGTCCATATCGGCATGTCGCGATGCCGCTGAGAGCTTGGCCGCACGGATGCAGAGGGCTGTCATTCTGGGATCGTTAAAGCTGCACAGGCACTGGAATAACGGGACTCGTTTGTGTCTTACTCCACGGTGTGGAGAGTTGCACGCATTTAAATATTACCCTCTCTGAGTGTCGGAGCTGGAGGGTTCGACCTGGTAAACCTAGTAGTAGTAAATAATAATTTATTCATGTTATGATACACGATGGTGTTTACACAAGTCAAGATGAAAGATAAAAATATATTAATATAATCAATCTTATCACAATTAACTTTTAAGTTAGATATACTAAAACATATTGCAATTAAAATATTCATTAAAACCGTAAAATATCTTCTCATTAAAATTTTCCTAACCCTAGCCTTAAACTGCCTAGGTGGTAGAACTCTTATGTTGTTGGGCAATTTATTAAAAAATTTTATAGCCAAGTACCTAGGGCCATCCTGACACCTTTTTAGCCTACAGTACCCCGTTACCAGATCATTCCTATTCCGAGTATTGTATGAGCGGACATCTCCGTTTATTCTGTACATCTGCTCGTTCTTCCTGAGGTAAAACAAAATTTCCAAGATATAGGCAGATGGCAGTGTCAACACTCCAAGACTCCGGAAAGTATCGGTGCATTAATTCCTGTAATCCAGACCAGACATTTACCCTAATAGCTCAGGTCTGTGGACCTAAAACCCTTTTTGATTACGCTGCATGTCCTCATGCAAAAACAGCATAGGCCATGATGGAATGAAATAGGCTAAACTAGGCTCTTCTTAATGTAGGCAAGGATAAAGAGCCCGAGAGGCTGCGGAGCACAAACAAGGATTTTACCAATTTGGCTGCCACCGAGTCGATATGAGCACCCCAAAGAAGCCTCGGATCAAGCCGGTTACCCAGAAATTTCACCTGTTCGACGCCATTTCCATTTCCTCTGTCTCTCATCGTATACACCACCATCTCTGCCTTATCCTTATTTAGAAGCAGCATATTTCATGCAAACCATGCTTAAGCCCTCTCCTGCAACTCCGCAGACTCCCCCACAGCAGTCTCAAGCGTTGACGCACAAGTGTGAATTTTGCTTGCGGGGATATTAATGGTAAGTCAATAATTTGAATTAAGAAAAGTCTGGGTCCCAAAATGAAGCCTTGTGGAACTCCGATGGTAATATTACACTCTGCTGACTTCACCCATCCCACCCTCACCGCCTGCGTTTTACCAGACAGATAAGAGTTTTGTTGTATCAGTACCTGTCTATCTGGTGGTATGATTTTGAAGGATGGGACGACGGGGGGAAAGGGTGACGGACAGTTGTAAAATAAAACGGGTTAGACAGCAAACTGGGTTTTTATTAAGTAGTGGCAGCGGTAAAAGCAGAAGAAAAACACTGATATATAAAGCAGATGTTAGTAAAGTTCGGGGTACGGAATTAGGTCAAAATAAACGACCTGATAGAGACCTTGTCTGAAAAGCAGCTTGAAGTGACAAAATTTGACAGGTTTTCAATCAAACCGTACCTTATCGTAAACTTTAACGAAGAAAGGAAAGAAAATGTCGACTACAGAAATCGGAAGTACAGCTACTTTAACAAATGTGGGAGCCGGGGTAAGCTTAAATGTTGCTACACCAGAAAAATTTAATTTTGCTGTACCAGCAAGTTGGCCACAGTGGAAAAAACGTTTTGAACGCTATATGGCTGTGTCGGGGTTGAACTCTAAAAACGATGAAGATAAACAAACATTTTATTATACATAATGGGAGAAGAAAGTGAACAAATCATCGTTCAATGGGCTACAAAACCAAAAACCTACCAAGAATTATTGACAGCATTTGACACATACTTTATTCCCCGAAGAAATATAATATTTGAAAGGTATAGATTTAACTCCAGAACACAACATCACGGTGAGTCAGTTAATAGTTTTGTAACTGCCTTGCATTCTTTGGCTGAATATTGTAATTTTGGAACCTTGAAAGATGAGTTGATTAGAGATAGAATTGTAGTAGGGATGCTTGATAAGCACACAAGTCAAAAGCTCCAACTTGAGGCACAATTAACATTAGAGAATGCAGTAACCTCAGCAAGGCAGGCTGAAATGTTGTCACTACAAGATGCTATTCTTAGGGGTACAGTGGGACAAGTAAATGCTGTTTTCGGGAAAAATCTAAATGGTAACCAACAAAAAAAACTTTCAAATCTACAAGGGAAAATTAATCAGCAGAAAGGTTCTAGCTCATTGTGTTTCTTTTGTGGTAAAGAAAGACACCCTAGAGAAAAGTGTCCTGCAAAGGATGCAAGATGTTCGAGATGTGGCAAGATTGGTCATTGGCAGAAAGTGTGTAAAGGGGTACCAAGGGCAGTTAGGGTTTTGGAGGTACAAGAGGAAGATGGTGAGGTGGACCATGGAGATGGAAGTGGACAAAAAGACATTTTATGGGACTTATGTTAGGTTCTACTAACAGTGACTCTAGCCATGTATCACAGTGGTATTGTAGCATAAACGTAGAAGGGTTTAACCACCCTGTAAAATTTTTAGTAGACTCGGGGGCGGATGTTACATGTATGCCTGAAAACCTATTGCCATCAGATTTAAAAGCTCAGATTAGTAATTCAAATGAAGTAATATCCGGTCCCGGTGGTCACAAATTAATCGTTATAGGTACAGTATGGATAGGAATGTCCTATCGGGATGCAAGTTCTAAGATTGAACTATATATCTTAAAAAATTTACAAACTCCAATTTTGGGTAGATCAGGAATTATGGCATTAAAAGTATTACAGTTTTTGGGTACTGTTAGTCGTTTTGATAGTCAGGGGTGGACTCAGGCACAAATATTTACGGAATTTTCAGAACTTTTTGACAATTTGGGAGAATTTCCAGGTGAGATTGACATACAAGTTAGGGCTGATGCTCAGCCATTTATTCAGGCCGCTCCAAGGATAGTACCTCTACCTCTTCCTCTTCTAGGTAAACTTGAAGCAGAAATAAATCGATTAAAAAAAATAGGTATTATAGTACCAGTAGAACACCCCACTGATTGGGTTGCTCCTATAGTAGTGGTGCCTAAGGGAGACGCCATTAGGTTATGTTGTGATTATACAAGACTAAACAAAAGTGTTCTAAGATCTCATTTTCCAATTCCGAAAATAGAGACTACTCTAGCTAAATTAACCGGATCGGTTGTATTTTCAAAACTGGATGCAAATCAGGGATTTTACCAATTAAAACAAAAAAAAATGTCAAGATTTAACCACATTTGGTAAATTTAAGTTTACACGGTTGCCTTTTGGAATATCCTGCGCGCCAGAATATTTTAGTATGAAATTTACCAAAATATTAGCCGATCTGAAAGGGGTCGTAACTCATATAGATGATATCTTGGTATATGCTAAATCAAAAGATGAAGATGATAAAGTGTTGCGTGAGGTTTTAGGTAGACTTATTAAGTCGGGGGTGTCACTAAACAAGGAAAAATGCCAATTCGGGGTACAAGAAATTAAATTTCTGGGGCATATTATTTCTGAAAAAGGGGTTAAAATTGATCCAGATCGAATTAAATCAATTTCTGAATTTCCAGTCCCATCATGTAAACGTGAACTGATGCAATGGTTAGCTCGGTTTCTTCCGAAGAAATCCAATATTTTGGCACCGTTAACACATTTATTACAAAGTAATATTATGTTTACTTGGGGACACACTCATCAGAAATCATTTGACAGAATAATAGGGTTATTAAAAGAAGCCCCTTGCTTAGCATACTATGACGGTAATAAACAGATTATAATAAGCGTTGATTCATCCTCTTATGGACTGGGGGCAACTTTAATGCAAGTACGCGGGGATAATGAACTTGAAATCGTGGCGTATGCTTCTAGGACTCTGTCACCGATAGAAAGGAAGTACGCTCAGATTGAAAAAGAAACTCTCGCTTTAACTTGGGCGTGTGAGAAATTTCAAGAGTATATTTTAGGCTTGGGGAAAATTATTCTAGAAACGGATCACAAACCACTGTTGCAAGTTTTACCTACAAAAAGTTTAGATGACATGACACCAAGACTTCAAAGGTTTAGGTTGAGGCTAATGCGTTATAATTATGAAGTAATTTATACTCCGGGAAAAGATTTAGTAGTGCCTGATGCATTAAGTCGAAATCCCTTGGAACTAACGAACGAGGGATCGGAATTGGAAAGTGAAACTAGCTCACATGTTGCGTTAATTTTAAAAGGGTTGCCAATCAAAGATGAGTACTTAAAGAAAATAGCCTTGGAGCAAGGTGAGGATTCGATTTGTAAAAAATTAATAGAATATTCGATGTCATTTTGGCCAGATAAGCGTAAATTACCACCTGAAATAATACCATATTATCAATACCGAGAAGAAATCTCCTTTAACGAAAATTTTTTGCTGAAAGGAAGCCGAATTATTATTCCGCCTTCTTTACAAAAACAAGTTTTAGACTATATACATGATGGGCATCAGGGTATAACTAAATGTCGAGAAAGGGCCAAAATGGCTGTCTGGTGGCTAGGATTATCAACTCAGTTAGAGATTCTTATTAGAAATTGTCAAAATTGTGTTGAAGAATAAGTAAATATTAAAGAAACATTTGTTAAAGATCAAATAGCTACGAGAGCATGGCAAAAAGTTGCTATAGATCTTTTTAAATGCCAAAATACTTGGTATTTAATTATTACAGACTATTTTTCACGTTTTTTCGAAATTATTCCTCTTAACAACATGACTCAAAATTCAATAATATTAATAGTTAAAGAAGTTTTTGCGCGTTTTGGAATTCCAGATATCGTCAGAACTGATAACGGACCTCACTTTGGATCTGAATTTCAAAACTTAGCAAAAGAACTAAACTTTAAACATACAACTTCAAGTCCATACTTTGCTCAATCTAACGGAGAGGTAGAAGCTGCAGTGAAAGTCGGAAAATCTTTAATAAAAAAAAATTCTGTCCTTTCAATGGCATTGTTAGCTTACAGAACAACTCCATTATCGAATGGGTTTAGCCCGGCGGAATTACTAATGGCAAGGAAATTAAAATCTAATTTGCCTATTTTGCCAAGTAAATTACAAGAAATAGTCAATCCTCTGCCTTCGGTTCAAATTGAGGAAAGGAGGAAAAATAAACAGAAAGACCAATATAATAACAGACATAATTGTAAGGATTTACCAGAAATTAGTGTGGGCAGTGCTGTTTGGGTAACGGATTTACGGTGCTACGGAAAAATTGTGGAAAAGCTTGATAAACCGCGATCTTATTTAATAGACACCCCGCCCCGCGGGGACTTTTTAGACGAAACCGGTGGTTTTTAATACTTGCTCCTTACGCCCAGTCCTCACACTCTGAATTCCAAACAACATTCTGACCCACATACGAAAATATTGCATCTGGAACTCCAAATAATCGACATTCTAGTGCTAGTGTTACAGCAGTTGAAGACAATGTACATTGTAGTGATAAGTTCAATGTTGCTTCTGATGTCAGACCTATAGTTAATCAGGAAGCCATTCCCGCGGCGGGTGTTTGTGAAAAGGAAGGTGATCGCAAATCTTCGCGCCCAAAAATCAAACCAAAATGGCTTTCTGATTATGTCACTAGATAGTAGTTCGTATTTTTTATATTCCTTAGTTTATTGTGTCTTGTTTAAAAAGGGAGAGATGTTGTATCAGTACCTGCCTATCTGGTGGTATGAGTTTGAAGGATGGGACGACGGGGGGAAAGGGTGGCGGACAGTTGTAAAATAAAACGAGTTAGACAGCAAACTGGGTTTTTATTAAGTAATACAACAAGTTTAGCAGAGCCAAGCTGCCTCGATCAAAGTGACCCAAGCTTCCTCACGAGAGTGTCATGAGAGACGCAGTCGAAGAACTTTCTAAGGTCACATAAAAGGGAGGCAGTATACGCCATCTCATCAAACGACTGCAATACATAAAACGTTAAATCTGTTACACTCAGGGTAGTGTTCCTGTTCTTCCTGAAACCAAACTGACAATCTGTAAAGTAACCACCCCTCTCAAAAAGTCTGTAATTTGATGTGCCCTACATTTTTCAATTATTTGTCTGATAACTGGAAGAATAGATATGGGCCTGTAGTTTTCGGGCAATTGGCAATTGCCTTTCTTGTAGGTAGGTGTGACTAAAGCATATTTAAGGATTTTAGGAAAAGTGTTCTCGCAAAAACAACAGTTAATCAGTCCGGCCAAAGGGATAACAAGTGTATCTTTTACAGATTTTAAGAGTCTGTTACTTAAACCAAAAACATCAGTGCTGTTTTTACTTTTGAGGCTATCAAGGGTGCCCCTAGCCTCGTAAAAGTTACCTCCTGAAAACAGAAGGGCTGCTCAGGTACAGCAAGTCCACCCAGCGCTTTCACACGATCCACCTAAGTTATCGGAATATCCATGACTACATCATGTGCTTCGCTAGAAAAAAAGTATTAAATGTATCGGTGATATTCCATATGATTCAGTAACTTTTTGAGAGGTATTTCTATATTTATTAATCAAATACCACATACACTTAGCAGGATTGGTAGATGAGTTAATAAGGTTATCATTTGCAATTTTTTTGGCTTCTCATATTGCAAATTCATATTGATTTTTGTAGCTCTTATATTCCTGTGAGAATCGCGGACCACCATACTGTCTGCTAAGCTCAACAAGCAAATTTAGATGCTCACGCAAAGCTCTTAGGTTATCATTAACCAACTAATGTTCTCCCCCTGATAAGATCTTACCATGAAGGCCTTCTCAGGGAACGGCCCTAAGTAAGCCTCCTCAAGAATGTTCATAAATATAACACACTTGCGTTCAGCATCAATCTCTACACTATTAACAAAACGCCACGACTCCACAGTCATACAGTCGTGAAATGCTGACACTCCCGCTATTGTTATTGACCTACACACCTTTTTTCCCGTTGAAAATTTTTGGAATTCATAGCCACATAAAGTTCAAGCTGCTGACCCAGATGCTCAAAGATGCCCAAATCAATAACAGAGGCTGAAACAGAACTCTTAGAGAAATTTATAAAAATGCTATCAAGACAAGCCGATGACTTCGTAGCTACATTTATTGTTTGTTTGGAGCCGAAGCTCAGTAGAGTGTCACAGAGAGCCACTGCTTCATTCTGGTCAGTTCCCAAGTGAACATTAAAATATCCTGCTAAAATATTTTTTTTTTGTACCTAGTCTATTTAAGATTACTTCACTGTTTGCTAAAAAGGTGTCGAACAGCTCTGAGGGGACCGGTGTACAGTTAAAATACATATTATGTTAAAACATTTACAAAATTACCACATATTTCAATGAATTTTTTAATACTAAAATTTTCTAAAAAGTCTGTTTTCCTTATATTAAGATTCTTATTTAAATAAACAATGGAACCACCCCCAGTACTCTGCTTTCTCGTGGAAAATCAAGCATGGAAAAGCCACGAACGTCATCGGCATGAAGACATCACGCGTGCTGTCTCGTTTTAGAATATTCCTGGCTTAATTGCTGGAAATCAATATATAAGTGGCGTAGGCCCTTTAAACAAGGCTTTTTAAATTAAATAATTATTGGATCAAGAAATTATTGCATAAATTAAAACTAATGATTCAATGATTGTGTGGATGTATTATTTATTACTTTATATATCCATAAAATTCGCGTCATGTGGAAAAAAATTGCATTTCTTATTTTTAACAAAATTTTGGGTATTCTTGATAAAAGTTCTTGCACGCATAAAAAACGCTTTTAACGTTATTAACACAGTTGAAATCAAATATACAAAATGTCAAAAATAAAAAGAATGTGATCCATATAAATCAATGTAATTAAAACGAATATTTTTGAAACAAAAACCTTCTTTGTAGGATGCATAGTTTGGATAAAATTTAAGTAGAACATTGAAAAAACCCGGATCTGATCGCTTTTTCGAAATTTACACCTGATTTTGTCATAAACTATTCACACCATGCTCATTTTCCTTAGCATTTCATTTGGGTTGTTAGCAGAAATTTTCATTTTGAATGTTGTTGCTATAATTAACTTTCAATTTTAATAACGCCAGAAACGTACTTTATACATGCAGAAACTTTTATCAAAAATAGAATTTTCTGAGAAATAGAAAGGTTTACTATTATAGTGCCAACTTTATATATGGCACTGTATAAACTAGACTATTTTGTCATATTATATTCGTATATTTTAACAGGCATGTTAAAAGTTTAGTGCAAAGTTGAAAAATATGTGTATGTAAAAATTTTGTTTAAATATCACCATCTTATAGTTCAAATTAAAAGAATTACTATTAGCTAAATAAAAAAATTACTATTAGCTATTTAAATCAAGTTGCGAACATCCCAGTTCGTTCTCTGATACACAGTCATCACACTTGCTGTCTTCACTTTCTTTCGAATCTTCCGATGAACCCGTATTCACTGTAAAAACTAGGTCGTCCAAGAGATGGGTAGTCCAAGAGATGCTCTCTCCTTATAAGCTCGTCTTCGTATTTTTTCACATGTTGGCAAATATTATATCACTCTTGCTCAAGACACCTCTTCAGATTTTTGCCTAGTCAGTGCCTCCGTTTTGAAATGTAGTATTGTGAGCTGCTACCCAATTCTTCGCTAATGCCCATATTTTTTCTATAGCGTTTAGTTCCGGGTGATAAGGCGGTAAACGTAACACACAGTGACCATGTGGTTCCAACAGTTCATCCAACTTCTATTGCGTCTCAAATGCACTTCGTAATGTACAAACCAAAATCTACGGAGAACCAGGCGCGGCCCGTGAAATTTCAAAGTTGCATATCTCTATTGCTACTTATGCGGGACCCACACCAAATCCAGGATTTTTTAATAGTGAGCCTACTAGGAATATTTTGGTAAAGAAAAAAAAAATTTTGCAATTTGCGAAAAAAAGTTGATTTTTTGAATTGACCCACCTGGGTAAAAAAGTAACACGCTAAGATATTTTATTTATTATTTTTTCTAAACAAATTTTACATCATTTTGTCGACAATTCTTAAATTTTAAGAGAAAAAAATGTGTTAGTAGAAAGTTATAGTCATTTGAATTTTTTTAAACCTAAAATATAATTTAACAAAAAATTCAAATGACTATAACTTTCTACTAACACATTTTTTTCTCTTAAAATTGAAGAATTGTCGACAAAATGATGTAAAATTTGTTTAGAAAAAATAATAAATAAAATATCTAAGCGTGTTAATTTTTTACCCAGGTGGGTCAATTGAAAAAATCAACTTTTTTTCGCAAATTGCAAAATATTTTTTTTCTTTACCAAAACATTCCTAGTAGGATCACTATCAAAAAACCTGAATTTGGTATGGGTCCCATAAGTAGCAGCAGAGATATGCAACTTTGAAATTTCACGGGCCGCGCCTGCGGAGAACTATGACCACTAAGAAACGTTATGATTTTATTATTAAAATTGCAAAAGTAGTAATTTGCCAAAACTACAATATGTCTAAATAATATTCCATTATTATGTTTGTCATCAATTTAAATTATAATTTGTAATATTGTTTTTCTTATGTATATGTAGGTATTCTAACTGAAAATAATAAATTTTGTTATAAAGTTTACATAACTGTATTTTTTGCAAGCAGAAATAAAATAAATTATTTATGTGCCGAATTTAACCATTTCACAAAGGTATCTTTTAAACTCTGTGCCGAGTTTGACTATCTCTGTTTTGTACCCCAGACCTGAGGTATGTGCCGAGTTTGTATGTATTGTAGTCATTCTACATTTGGCAACATTGGAGAGACACTCGCAGTGATAAGAGATGCGATGTTGATGGGACGGATTTTATTCCGATTCTGATTGGGTCAAAGCGAAAATCGTGCAACGTTGCCAGTTTATTCAGCACCCCTATTTTTATCATAAGAATAATCTATAACACGCTTCTGTTGCCCACTTTGCGAAAGATGAGAAAGAAGGAAATAATTGCGGTCTTTGTCAGTTATGACGCTCGTGACCTTTTCTTGCATAATCTGTGTTGCTACTTACGGGACCCATGCCAAATTCAGGGATTTTGATAGTGAGCCTACTAGAAATGTTTTGGTAAAGAAAAAAATATATTTTGCAATTTGCGAAAAAAAGTTTAATTTTGCCCTGGCACACCCTGGGAAAAAATGAACACGTTCAGACATTTTATTTATTATTTTTTATAAACAAATGTTACATCATTTTGTCGAAAATTTTTAAAGTTTAAGAGAAAAAAATGTGTTAGTGGAAAGATATAGTCATTTGAATTTTTTTAAATCTAAAATATAATTTAAGAAAAAAATTCAAATGACTATAACATACTGCTAACATACTTTTTTCTCTTGAAATTCAAACTTTTGGAAAAAATGATGTAAAATTTGTATAGAAAAAATAATAAATAAAATACCTAAACGTGTTAATTTTTTTTTGCAGTGTGTACCAGGGCAAAATTCAACTTTTTTTTTGCAAATTTCAAAATTTTTTTTTCTTTACCAAAACGTTCATAGTAGGCTCACTATCAAAATCTCTGAACTTGGCATGGGTCCCGTAAGTAGCAACAGAGGTATATAACTTTAAAATTTCACGGGCCGCGCCTGCTTGACACTAGCAACTGCGATACAGTCGACACAGATTTATCTAGATACACAATTATACTCCTATTCTTTGATGTCTACTAAACATAAAGTGTGTTTCAGTTGTCACAAAAAATTATAAAAACTTGTCACCCTATATTTATTAAACCCAATAATAATAAATTATTTTTAATTTTTATACCTTATCCCTTTATGGCCATCAATAATTTTTAACAGGTTTTTTGGACCTTGTTTATTAAAGCAATCTCGGGCCATATGTATGTGGTGAAAAAAGTAAGAAAATTTATAGCCATTCAGGCGCCTGAATTTTTATGTCCAGGAATGTATTATATGCCCCAAAAAAGTAAGGGTGCCAGGGAGCGACCAACTATCCGCTGTTGCTAGTTTATTTATGGCTTTAAGCCGACGGCTAAATCTCCCTATTGATTTAGCTTTTATTTTGTTTTAGTTTCACATGGGCTCCAATTTCATTTTCTCACTGTAATAGACTGAAATTTTTCAAAGCTATAATATACCGTTCTTTACATTAAAAGCACTTTTATTTGTACGAAAAATTAGTTTTGTGTGGCCGGATCGTCTTATAGTCCGGGAGCCAGCGACCGTTTGGAGTTAGTGATTCAACCAAAGCTGATACTTTTTCTGTGTTGTATTTAGTGTTACAAGTAAGCGAAATACCGTAGTAGCGGGTGTAGCTGCGGCAGCCTCCCACACACGTGAGATAATGATTACAAAAACTGTTATTACTAAAGCTGAAATTTTTATAACATGTTTATAAAATTATACACTAACGAAAAAACGTAACCAGCTGGCAATATTGCCGAACGACTACCCCTAATCAGGGAAGTCCAGTGCGGCAATGCGACCGGGGTGTGGCCGGGGCTGGTGTTGGCCCTTGGTAGTCCTAGTGAAATGAAGGTGAGGAAAATGGACCGTTTCCGCGAAGCTTACAGGGTCAGTGAGAAGCTTTGCTTGAACAGTGGTGGTGGTTATTTCGATATTTTAAGGTTTATATTTACAGATCGCTGGAAAAATTCAATCGAAATAGAGGAAAAGAAATATATTAGTATATTTCTAACATGCAGTACTTTTTTCATCTTGCTGCATGGTTATATCTCCAAGGGAAGACGGTAACTGTTCACCCTCGAACCATTTGGAAACAAATTTGTTGCCCTTCTCTTCCCAGTCGTAATCAGTTTTAGTTGGACATAATTCCGTTGGAACAGGAAGATGCGCGTGTGTCCAAACGTTTGCGATGTAGGTTGTCCGCGGCAAATGTTGGTGCAGCTCAACTTTGCAAACAGAATATGGCGTCGTTTTATAATATTATATTGTACGTTTGTAAAAAAGTTGCAACGTTTCGTTAACGTTACTTATTGTTTTAAATCCGTACAGTCGACAAACATATTCCTCGACATAGTCAAAAGTATTTTGTAAGCCGCTGTCAGGTACGTTGCCTAGTTTAATAAAACTGTCAATATATACTGCGCAGTGGCGGCTCGCCACATTAATCAAGTGAATCACAAATGTACCGAAAATTTCGGTTAACTATGTTTGTGTTATATAATATTAATAAAAATATTAATTCTATTAATCTTTTATTAAGCATATTATATGTTTTGTTGAAAAAGTATTTTTCCAGGTGGAATAATATGGATCAGTATTATTCTCGGCATTATTAAGAAAATACCATTTAAGTATTTTTCTGGGGCGGAATACATGTAGTGTGATTCACCTATTTCGGAGGCCCCGAGCCGCTACTGATACTGCGGAGTTTTCTAAGAGTTTATATGGCCGGTTAAAAAATGATGGATTATAGTCACAGCCAGTTGAGGGCATGGAAAGCCGGCAGCGCTGCGCTCAATGCCTAACTTTTCATACACTAGGCTAATGTTGATGAAACGCTGATTATTACCAACTTCGACTTCCACCATAATTTTCACATTTTTGTTAGTAGCACTCATATTACCAAGCATCATGGCGGCCACGTCAGTATCGGAGCATTTTATCGTGACATACGTATCATAATCTATCCGACAGATGTGGAAATCGGCCTTTGTGTCTGATTGTTCATGCGCTGATCATCTTACATTATGATCGTACGTCCTTCCCACGTGGCCGATATTTACTACATATTTGTAGCACTGATCATAATTTATACAAACAGTTTTATTACCAATTAAAAGCGCCACGTGATGCTTAATAAAATTCACTAGCGACTCTTTAAAATAACCGCATATTTTTTTACTTGTTTACGTGAGCAGCTAAGGCGTAATCTCCTTCAATAAAGCCAGATGGTTGCGTTTCTGCGTTGGTGTATAATCTTATAAACATGTAAAAAAATTTCAGCTTTAGTAATAACAGTTTTGTTATCATTAGTTTACGTGTGTGGGAGGCTACCGCAGCTACACTCACCATAAGTGCGCCAGCTGAAGGTCACATCGCTTACTTGTGACACAAAATCAAACAGAAAAAAAGCAGCTATAGTACTTTGGGTCATCCAAAACGGTCGCTGGCTCCCGGACTATTATAATATGGATTGAGATTAATAACTTAACTATTATTACTGTTCTATGACAATATTATAGAACTTTACTCATTTTTATAATTTTTCCTTTTCTTTTAATCTTCCGAACTCAAACGATAACATGCTAAATATTTTTCTTAAGTTTATTTGTATTAATGTTAGAGCTCAGGGTTTATTTTTAATTGCCAAAGTCGAGGCCTAAGAATACTGTTATTTATCTAAGTACACTTGCTAAATTTTTGAGGATTAATAGAAACAGCTTACCCTCGGTTTCTCAAAGCCTTTAATCAACCAATAACTTTAATTGACTCTAGAGCCACCTTTTCCAATGACATTAATATTGTTATGGACTTCTCAGAAGTTTATAGAATTTTAGAGCTTTAATTTATGATCGGGTGCTTTGAGATTTTGGGCTTATTTTATATCAGTTTCTTATTTTACACCCTGGTTAATTTTCACAGGTCTGGATCGTTGCAAAATAATCGATTCTGTTATTTTCTGCATGAAATGCCTAGAATTTATCATAGTATTCTATTTTCTTCTTTTAGTGCTGCTTGTATCATTCTGAAATGTTTCAAAATTGTCCATAACCAGCAAAAGGGTATATAAAGGGTCCAAAATGTATAGCAAGAGATATTGAAAATATGTTTACTGCTAAAGAAATAGCTCTATATGCTTTAAGGGATGTCCACAAGGTGGAGTTTTATCACCTCTGCTCTGGTCTTTGGTGGTCGACGGTCTCCTGATGAAACTGGCAAATAACGGGTTTGATACTCAAGGATATGCAGACGACCTAGGAATAATCATCAGGGGTAAACATGACGACACGCTGCCTGCCAGAATGAAACTGCCCTTAACCTAGTAAAAACATGGTGTTCACAGGAGGGGTTAAATATCAATCCAAGTAAGGCAGTCATAGTTCCCTTTGCGAAAAGGAAGAAATTAAACCTCCAGTCCTGAATGGGATAGTGGTTGGAAAGAAATCAAGTGCTTGGGGACAGTCGTTGAACAAAGGCTGAACTAGAACTCACACCTAGAAAGAAGTGCCTTTTAAGCCTCAATGGCAATCTGGTCCTGCCGTAGGCTTTTCGGTCAAACAAAATGATCTATTGGTCATACCTAACTGTTGTAATGCCAATACTCATATACGTCTCAGCGGTATGGTGGACAGAAACGGAGGAAATTACAACGCAAATGAAGCTGACAAAATTACAAAGGCTTGCCTTGCCGGGTATTACGGGCGCAATAAAAATCTGCCCTTCCATCGCTCTGGGGGCAATGCTAGACTTCCTTCCACTACTTTTATGTATAAGGAGGGAAGCACTAACAAGTGCCTTAAGAGTTACCCAAACAACAAGATTTAAGTCAGGAGATCTGACTGGTCACCTCAAAACACCAAAAGACGTCCAGTTAGAGGACATGACCAAACCAACTGATTCAATGACAAAAATGTGCGACTTTCAACGCTCTTTTCAAGCGGTAATAAAGGACCGTCGAAGTATGAGTGAAAAAGCGTCGCAATTCGAAAAAGGTTCACTACTGGGGTACACAGATGAATTAAAGATTGCAGAGAGGATGGGAACGGGAGCTCTTTGAGCCGAAATGCCGAATTTAAAAGTCACTTGGCAAAGCTTCTTCCATCTTCCAAGCAGAAATACACGCGATAGAACCGCAGAATGTGCCAGCAAGGGCCTTAAGGGAGTAAAAAACTACATTCTACCGGACAGCCAGGCCGCAATAAAGGCACTAGCTTCATGAACCTTCTACTCCAAACTGGCGTGGGACTGCCAACAATCCCTCAATCAACTGGAGGAGAACAATAGTAACCACTTGCTAAGGGAGGAGCATAAGCACCTTTCTATGGACCTGAGTCCTTCTGCGGCATCACTAGGGGTCACCGTATGGAAAGCCTCAGACAATGGGGGAAAACAGAAAATAGCCCACTGGAGGAACGCTCCAGGACCAAGACAGGCAAAAAGAATTATTAATTATCGGCCTAACTACACAAAAAAGCTCCTGGAGCTCCAAAAGAATGAACTCAGACTGGTTACTTGCCTTCTGACTGAACACGGCCCTTGGAGGTGTCACCTCAAAAAGATGGGAAAGACTGATAAAGAACACTGCAGATTCTGCAACAAAGCGGATGAAAGTGCCAAACACTTGTTTTGTGATTGCAAAGTAATAATTCGTCAAAGGCTGCAATATCTTGAAGGAGCATTTTTCACGCCCAAAACTATATTAAAGTGCGCCCCCAGAAACATCCTAAACTTCGCGAGAAGTTTGGGACTTGATGGGTAAATAGTATAGGGTATTCGCAAAATATCCAGTTTAGTCGCAGGGTCGAAGAATACAATACAAGGATCCAGAGGTTCTCAGTTTAGTCTTAGAAATGCATTTTCTTTATTGTGACATTAACAGTGAAAAGAAGGTTATTGTCAGTGAAAACCGAAAGGTTGTTTAGTATTTCGGCCTTCCGGTGTAATATCTATACTGTCACATTATTGGTCAGTTTTCCAAATCAATTTAATCAATAATTAGCCAACAGGAGACATAAAGTAACAGAGTAAAAGTTTTGTTGATCTCCAAATATTTGTGTACATATTTGGATATTCATGTTTTTTTTGTAATACATTCTATAAAAAATAAACAGATAATTTAAATAGTATACATTTAAGGGCATTAAATACGACCTTAGTAATTTACAACTATGACAACAACTGGATTGACGATTGCTTTAGTTAATAATGTATTGCCGGTGTATGTGTGGAAACTAGATCTGGAAAACTAATTATACTTGATGAAATTTCACGGAAATCCTAGATTGCAGCACTACATTATAACAATAGTTTGGCTTTACTAAATATGTTTGTTTGGCATTTACCTTTATCTCAGTAATATCCTTTTGCACAAAGCGAATACAATAATATTGATAATGTACAAGATTGTTGAATTATGCAGTAAACAAATATGCGCGATCTGTGGATGCATACTCTACATCTTGCCTAATTCCTCTGAGACCATAAGATGGTCCAAACTAACAAAAATCAACCTACGATTAATGCATCGATAAGGCAAAAGATTTTACTAAACTTAACAATAATTTAACGGCCAGTCCAAAAAATAGTTCCACCATACGAGGGAGTATTGATAAGTACTTAGCCTACCATATAAAACGCCAAAATATTTCAAAACAATATTTTATTTATTCAACATAATTTCCTTTAAGACTTACACATTTACGCTACGCCACGTTAATAAAGTAGTTCTAAGCCCTTTAAAGAAATTCTTCGTCTTGGTCTGCAAATCACTCCTCAATGGCCCATATGGCTTCGTCATTTATCGAGAATCTTTATATTTCAAATGTTGTTAGAGTTTTCGGAACAAATAATAGTCTGACGATGCTAAATTCGGAGAGTCGGGTTTTTAACCAATTCAAAACAATTTTGATCAGATTTTTGCAGTTCTTACGTAATTTAGTATAGTAATTGTTCCAAATAATCTATCAGAATTATTCTATATTTGTCCCAGAAAACTGAATCAAGAATTTTGCCAGCCGATTTTTGAACACGGAATTTTTTGGGTCGTGAAGAACCAGAATGCTTCCACTCTTTGGCTTGCTCTTTAGTCTCCATAGTGATGGACCTACATTTCATCCATAGTAACAAGCCGATCCAAAAAGTCTGAGGAATCTTCTTCAAAACAGAAGGAAGATTTCCTTCGACGTTGTCAATCGAACTCGCTTGAAATCCGTGATGAACGATGTGAAACACACGTTCATAGAAAAGGTGAAATGCTTCTGCTATACGTTTCAGCCCAATTTGTCGATCTTCTAAAATCATATCATGGACAGAATCAATGTTTTCCTGAGTGGTCACAGAAGCTGGTCTTCCATCTGATGACATCTGATGTTCCTCTTTTAAAATCCGCAACCCTGTTTTTAATAGTGGCGTATGAAGGACACTGGTCACTTAAGGTATCTATCATATCAGCAAAAATTTCTTTGCCCGATAACCCTTTCAAAAATTAATACTTATATAACTGACCGAAACTCAATTTTTCAAAATCTAGCTTTTGCTCAGACGCGTCGTTTTCAAAAATTCACAGTTTTGTCACCAATCATCATACATTTTGGCAACTTTAATATGCAAACAAAATAATTAAGGTTTTTACTTCTTTGCTATAAGTTTATACTTTTAAAAGTAACTATTTAGAGGAAACAGTCAATTTCAATGATTTAAATTAGTCAAAGAATTAAAGTTACCATCATAATACGTTTTCCTCTCTTCTTTATCTTCCTGTCTGATTACAGGTAAAAGAATCGAAATATTTTACTGCAGAACACAAGGTCTAGAAATGTATATATAAAGCATGGATTTCACAACACAAATGTTCTATTTGCTCATACTTTAGATTATTATCTAAAGTGAAAAATTAATGTAAAATAATATTGGCTTAAATACGATGCCGTCACTGGTGTGACATTCAAGCGGGCAGCTTTAGTAATTAGGAATCAACTGGACTGATTACAAGATTAGTGTCAAAACTACAGGTGTAAAAACTGAATTTTAATTTTAAGGATATTAATACTTATTTATCGGCCATGACAAGTTTCTGTTCCATCACAAGTCGTTAGTACAAACTTAGGAGGGTCCCATATTTTAGCGACTTTCATTGGTTTCCAAATGATTTTTATCTCAGACTTTGTTGCCAAAACGAATTTAGTCCCATTATTGTTGAAAAACATAATTAAATTGTCCCTTCTATAGATTGCCACAAAGACTCAGAAAGAAATTTAAAGTATAAGGCTTAGTTGTCTTTTTCCTACACTCGTCAGTTTAAAACCTTGAATATCAACTTACTCTGACTGTCTTCGCGATAATGAATTCCCGGTATTTTTGTATCTACTAATATATAACTGGTCCACTTTTTACACTCTAGTTATGCTAACTCAGAAGCTATAATATTGTTGCTGTCATCAAATAATAGTTGTTCTAGTAAAGCCCAAAATGTATGACAACAGACCATCGACTAGCTCTAAAGAGCGGAGCAGTTTACTTCAGGGGAGTTTACTAATTTTTGATTATTAATGCGACATGCTAATGACTTAGCAATGTACTTACCAAAAGAAAATATACACTCCTTAACATCATTGGTGTGGGCCACAAAATATATTTAATTTGGCGGCACTTACAGTACTATAAATCTATCAAACAACCCACTCACCAATAATTAGAATTCCTGTAAGTAAAATCAAAAAGTGTGCATTACAATCAAACACGATAATTTTTTAACTAGCTCTAGGAGTTTGCAACACCTTTACAGTGCTATAACACTATGTTATATCAGTTTGATTTATAAAGATGATTATTCAGAGCTTTTGGCATTTCTAGGCGATTATAAAATTAAGTATTTAGCGTGATGGTCGTGTCATTTACTAATCAAACCCTGGAACACCAAGAGTCGAAAAATAACTGAAAATTATTCTTTGTTGAGCGCACTCCTTCACTAGTCTACTGCAAAGACTTGGACAGAGACACATGTCCAAGATTTCCCCGAACTATCAAAACCTCAAATATCCTATATGTTTGATATAACTGCTCTTATATGGCATTTTTAATAGTAACATTTTTTTTAAAAACAAATTTTTATTTTTAACGTAGACCTCACAGTAGCAGCACCACCGTGTGGGTTTGCTTACATTTATCGCATTCATGTTTGCCAAAGTAATGTAAACTTATTTTAAAGTGTTTAAAAGAAATTTAAATTTTTTGTTTCTAAGTATCTTAAGCTAAGTAAAACATTTGTACGCCTCAACGATATGCAAAACAAAAATAAGGTATAAATCACATTATTTAAATTTAAATAAATAGTCATCAGTAATGAGCAATGGTCGTATACATTTTTTAAAACATGAGGGGATTAATGAACGTGTTAGGTGTAGATTGTAATTTAGTTTGTCAAAGTTTCTACACAGTTAGGACGGTTTAACTAATCATTGTGATATGTTAATTCGGTTATTACTCAAAGGATTTGGATTAATTGGTAAACAGCCCATTGATTATATTTGCTTTTTTCTAGTTTTAACAGATTTTAGGATTTTGTTAAATTGTAATGCATAATGTATATCTAAAATGTTGTAAACATTACATGACAACAATTAAATTAACTTTTTACATGGTGAAAAAGAATGATTTTAATATGTCAAATACAACTTTAATCCAGGAGATTTGGCGCACTAGATGATATAATACAGATAATACAGCCGTTTGAGAAGGCGAATTTGAACATATTTGTTTTGGCGATCTCTTGTTTAGGTATTTATAACTCCAAGTTACCATGTTTCTACCTATATAAACATGGTTCTGATAAAGTAAGGTAAGGTGAATAATGCAAGCATAAACAGTGCCATATAATATTTTATACTACAAAAAAGATATATAGTGAAATAGAAAATACAGCAAGAGTTAACACAGATTACCTAGATCTGCTAAAAATATTTTAAACTTAGAAGGGATCTAATATTGTGGAAATTATACCCATTATATTTACTAATACATATATTTTCTTTATGGTAATAATGTTAAAGGACAGTATGGCATTAATAAGGCATTAAGAAGTAAAATTACAGGTAATTTTAAAATTTATACGTATTTTTGGTGCCAGTTAATTATTTATTGACACTGAACTTACCATAAATACATATATACAGACAAGCATAGTTTATTTCCTGCACTAGCTGAAAATGTCCTATTCCGGGACGAAAGAGTGCTTTTCGACGCATTTACCGCCACTCAGATTTATCACGAGTTAATAAATGACAACTACAGGGTTAGAACCAGTTTGGCGCTTTTTGAGATTCGTTAGTTACTAAGTCATAGTTTATTTCTATGCGTACTTTTTTAGATAGAAACTTGTCAGTTCCGAATATTCCTTTTAAGATCTTATGGCCAAATTCTCCAACACTAGTCCGGCTTAATTTGACAACCAAAAATTTTAAACTGATAAGTGTAAGAGTAAGACAATTAAGTTATATATGTTAGAATTATAGAGCATACACAGTATTTATATCATATATATTTTGATAGAATTATGACATTGAGCATTAAAACTATTTATATAACTGACAGTATCAATCACTATTAAAGTAACAATATTAGGTCAACAGGTAATACCTAAACCATTAGGTATTATATATTTAGTCGCATAAACCAACACCCCTTCTCGACTAAATATTCTCTTGGATTCCCGATAACTTTCTCATAAATTTATATTTCACTTTCCCTAGAGGTTTTGTTAATATGTCGGCTTGCATTTCATTGGTAGGACAGTACTCAAAATTGACTTCTTGGTTATTTTATAAATTTCTTACAAAATGATATTTTACTGCGATATGTTTAGTTCTTGTTCTAATTCCTTCATTATCTAACATTTTCAAAGTGCTTTGGTTATCTTCATACACCGTTATCGTGGGAGGATCTTCTTGCATGTCTTTTAATAGTTGTTGTATCCACTGAATGTCTTTAGAATAGATACTTTGTTTGACAATGTACACTTTTCGTGGTATTTTCTTAGAGCTTCCCAATATTCTGTTGCGTTTTTTAGTTTTCTCACATGTGTTAGTTGGGAATCTTCAATAAGTAGACCGATCATTGCTTTAGCCCTATTATTTTTTGTCTCCCAAGTACTATCTCTTTTTTCTTCTGGTATTTCTTTACATACTATATCCCAGAGATCTTCTTTTACCAACATCAACTCCATTCTGTATTTCCACGTTGCGTAATTAGTATTGTTCAACATCTTAATTGTGGACTTCGTTTCAACAGCCATTATTTTATATATTTATGTTTCTTCTAAATAACTTCAATGTTACTTCCCTTTCTTATATATATATATATATATATATATATATATATATATATATATATATATATATATATATATATATATATATATATATATATATAGTTTTAATGCTCTGGGCCCATAACCTGTTAGAATTATAGAGCATACACAGTATTTATATCATATATATTTTGATAGAATTATGACATTGAAAACAACAAAACTATTTATATAACTGACAGTATCAATCACTATTAAAGTAACAATATTAGGTCAACAGGTAATACCTAAACCATTAGGTATTATATACAGTGTGGTCGTTTAAGTGTGCAACATATGGGAAAGTTTTTTATTACCGATTTCTCAGAAAATTTTATTCTTGATAAAAGTTGGTGCACGTTCGATAATCATATTGGGTGTACTTGGAATGGTTGCAAGTCAAACGGTGTACAGGGTAGGGCAAAAAATATAAAATTTCTACAAGAATAAAGTACCCCTATTTCAGAATATTCAGCAAAATGTTATTAAGAAAAGGTGTTTAGAATTAAAAGTTATGCATAGGTTTGAAAACATGACCTCACAAAATAAAAAACAAAATTTTTTTGAAAATATTAATTATTTCCTAAAAAAAAATTTTTTTTTATTATCACCCTAAAAACCTTCATAAATTAAACAAAATCAAATCAAGTTCACACATCTTTGTTCAAATTACCGTAAAAATTATTTTTAACAAGATAAAACATTAGTAATGATAATTTTCAAATTAAAAAACTCTCATTTAAATTACAAAATATTTATTTTAAATGTTTATTAGAAAATTGTACAAAATAATCGACAAACATGAAATCCTACTAAAATAATCGCAGATACCTATGGAAAGAAAACAAATAAGGGTTAAAAGTAAACATTATGACAGTTTGGTGGCATTATTCATTCTTAAATAATTATTGTTATTAGCTGATCTCAAATGCCTCCTCCAGTAAAGTTAACGTTAGCCGAAAAGGCAGAATTAGTGCTAATATGTGGAGAACACTATAAAACAGTGCGTGAAGCAGGAGATATATTCAATGAACGACATCCAGATAAACAAGTCCACTATTCAACCATAAGCAGAATTTTAAATAATTTTAAACAGACAGGGTCTTTAGAGTATAAATATAAAAATGAACGTACCAAAACTGTATGTACTGAAGAAAATCAATTACAAGTACTTCAAGCAGTTGTTGAAAACCCTAGAAGATCCACCCAAGAAGTGCATGCTTATACGGGTATAAAAAAACCTCTATTAAGGAGATTCTTAAAAAACAAAAATATCACGCCTATAAGCCAATGTTTATTTGCACGTTTCAAAGACAAGACTATGACTTGCGGTATGATTTCTGCATGTGGATTCAAGGAGAAATAGAAGATCAACGTGATTTCCATAGACACATGCTTTTTGGGGATGAATCCACGTTCACTACAAATGGCGTTGTTTCTTCCCAAAATTGTAGGTGGTGGTCGGACGAAAATCCAAATTTTGTCATTGACAACAAAAACCAGTATTACCAAAAAACAAACGTTTGGTGCGGTATTATTAACGACAAATTAATAGGGCCGTTCTTTTTTCGCCAAAACCTAACTGGTGATACCTATTTACATTTTTTGGAAAACGAACTAACAGATTTTTTGGATAATATGAGTATACAAGAACGACGTAAATTATGGTTTGTACATGATGGTTGTCCGGCTCATTCTGCTAGAATTGTTTCTGAATGGTTAAATGGAGAATTTGGTGATAAATGGTTAGGACGAAATACCGATCCACGGTGGCCTCCTCGTTCGCCAGATCTCACCCCACTAGATTTTTTTTTATGGGGATATTTAAAGCAAAAAGTTTACAAGGATCGGCCCTTTAATAATGTTGGGGAGCTTGAAATTTCGATACGATTTCATTGCAGAAATATTCCAGCAAGTGTATTGCGATCCACGCTTAGTGAATTTTATGATCGGACAATTAAATGCATTGAACGTGAAGGTGGACATACGGAGACGCGTCGATAATTTTTTTAAACATACCTAATATAATTTTTTCCTGCATTTCAAATATTGTCTGTTTAATTTTTTTTAAATTTGTTTATTGTTAAGTTATAATAAAAAGAAGCCGATAAAAATTGACAAAACCATTGGCACCATACTCAAATACGTTTAGGAACATTGTATTTCTTGACTTTGCACTAAACGCAGACATAATGCATGCATTGTTTTGTTAATAATGCCCCACAACGCCATTATGTTAGAATGATTTCATGTTTGTAGATTATTTTGTACAATTTTCTAATAAACATTTAAAATAAATATTTTGTAATTTAAATGAGGGTTTTTTAATTTAAAAATTATCATTACTAATGTTTTATCTTGTTAAAAGTAATTTTTACGGTATTTTAAAGTTGTGTTTAATGTCCTTGCAACAAACATGATGTTTGTGATTCCTTAATAAATTAAAAAGCTAAGTTAATTTTACAAATATGCTTGAATTTGAACAAAGATGTGTGAACTTGATTTGATTTTGTTTAATTTATGAAGGTTTTTAGGGTGATAATAAAAAAAAATTTTTTTTTAGGAAATAATTAATATTTTGAAAAAAATTTTGTTTTTTATTTTATGAGGTCACGTTTTCAAACCTATGCATAACTTTTAATTCTAAACACATTTTCTTAATAACATTTTGCTGAATTCTCTGAAATAGGGGTACTTTATTCTTGTAGAAATTTTATATTTTTTGCCCTACCCTGTACACCGTTTGACTTGCAACCATTCCAAGTACACCCAATATAATTATCGAACATGCACCAACTTTTATCAAAAATAAAATTTTCTGAGAAATCGGTAATAAAAAACTTTCCCATATGTTGCACACTTAAACGACCACCCTGTATTTAGTCGCATAAACCAACAATATACTATGAATTTGTTTCAGTTTTTTCGCAAATTTATAAAGGAAAGGGCAATTTTAGTACGTACTTTTAACAATAATAGATCTATAGTTATTCTAGCAACCCATTCTTAGATGAAAATTATTTGGAAACCGAGCAAATCGCTAAAGTCGTAATAATATTAATTAATCATTATTAATGACAGGACAAAAACTTGTCAACACATAACTGATCAACTAAAATATCTTAATTTAAACCAGTACCAAAACTTAAATCTTCTTAGTGAATCTGAACGTTATAGGTGGGGAGCCGGTGACACTGAAAGTCCCGTCATCGCGGAATCAAAATTTTTTTATGTAAATTGATAGTTAATAGTCATACGAACAAAATGAGCTCGGTACGCCGGGATTCATTGAGCCGAAAGTATTTTTTAAAAAATTCATTATTATAAAAAAGCAAAAATGTTTTACCATTATCACGGATCTCAATGAATTGTATCACATTCGATAGGAAATTCTGTGGCGATTTTTGGGTCCATTCTAAAAAGAAAACTTCGTATGAACGTATGTCCTAAACGTCTTAACTTTTGAGATACAGGGTGGTAAAGTTTTCAAAAATAAATAGTTTTTTATTAATATCTGTAATACCACTTTAGATATTTTAATTAAATTTGGCATACATGTACTATGTATCAAGAGGCATTATTTAGTGTACTACAATTTTTTTTCTTTCCACCAGTGGCGTTCGTACGGAATATCACCTGCCTATTTTGGCAGACATTGATGGTACGCCACTGATTTCTCGTAAAATTAAAATTATTCCTGAAATCCCCAATTATTTCTAAGCAAATTTGATCTCTTGAATTTTTTCAATCCGATGCATGGTTTTCGCTTAACAAAATAGAAACCTTTTCTCTGCATGATCATAACAATATCGTTAATATGACAATATCACCATGAAGAGAAATAGATTTTATTTTTTAGATCAGATTTGCTTAGAAATGAATAAGGAAGTTAATTTTTGAGATCCTTATTCATTTCTAAGCAAATTTGATCTAAAAAATAAAATCTATTTCTCTTCATGGTGATATTGTCATATTAACGATATTGTTATGATCATGCAGAGAAAAGGTTTTTATTTTTTTAAGCGAAAACCATTCATCGGATTGAAAAAATTCAAGAGATCAAATTTGCTTAGAAATAATTGGGGATTTTAGGAATAATTTTAATTTTACGAGAAATCATTGGCGTACCATCAATGTCTGCCACAATAGGCAGGTGAAATTCCGTACGAACGCCACTGGTGGAAAGAAAAAAAACTGTAGTACACTAAATAATGCCTCTTGATACATAGTACATGTATGCCAAATTTAATTAAAATATCTAAAGTGGTATTACAGATATTAATAAAAAACTATTTATTTTTGAAAACTTTACCACCCTGTATCTCAAAAGTTAAGACGTTTAGGACATACGTTCATATGAAGTTTTCTTTTTAGAATGGACCCAAAAATCGCCACAATCCTATCGAATGTGATATAATTCATTGAGATCCGTGATAATGGTAAAACATTTTTGCTTTTTTATAATAATGAATTTTTCAAAAAATACTTTCGGCTTAATGAATCCCGGCGTACCGAGCTCATTTTGTTCGTATGACTATTAACTATCAATTTACATAAAAATTTTTTGATTCCGCGATGACGGGACTTTCAGTGTCACCGGTTCCCAACCTATTAGAGTTTATTAAATATTTGTCACTTAACCATTAATGAAGTATGTTTTTAGAGTTTACGTTCTGTGGATTGCGGTATCACTCCTCTAAACTTTTTTTTATTGGGTAACTCCTTACTGTGCCACTTCCTAGGATAGTGATGGGTGAATAGTAATGCAACTTTAGTTGAAGTTTCATTGACAGTTACACGTCACCGTCCTAGACTGGGTTCAATTATATAAAGGTGTACCGGTACACGTCTGAAAGCACCATTTAAACAAGATACAACCATTTCTTCTCAGCCAGAGTTGTAAGACTGTTTTGATCATTTTATAATAAAGACTAATTGAAATTGTGCTGTTTAAACTGAGTAAACTTTTTTTGTTGTGGAATGTGTCATTCTTGTAAAAATAGGCCGACACCAATTTAACGTTAGTTCGGTCTAATTTTGACAACCAAAAGTTTTAAACTGACAAGTGTATGAATAAGACAACTAAGATTTATATTATGAATTTATTTCTTAGCTTTTTCGCAAATTTGTCTAGAAAATAGCAATTTTAGTACGTATTTTCGACAATAGTAGGACTAAATTCATTACAGCAACTCGTTTTAAGATGAAAATCATTGGGAAAACAAGCAAATCGCTGAAGTATCAGAATAATTCATAAGTTTTTAATGACGACTTTATAATGACAGGACAAAAACCTGTCAAAATATAACTGATCAACTATAAAATCTTAATTCAAGCCCGTACTAAATCTTAAACCTTCTTAGTGAATCAGAACGTTTTTGATTTAATTAAAAACATAAATTATAATGAAAATCTTCAACACAACGATGTGTTTGCTTTGACAGGCTTCTATCCCTTCTTTGTTATTCGCCGTTTTGTACCACAGAATCTTTTTAATTGCGAACTGACACGCATTTTGTTCTGCCTACATGAATTAAGCTATTTAAGAGTACTTAGTATCAATTAATCGTTTCTTTTTTAAACTTAATAATTAAAACAAAAATCTCATCAGCTTACTTATACTTTTCATAAAAGGATAATTAAATTAGACTGGGTAATTTGATTATATTTGAACAAATGAAGATTAGCATTTAATTACTAAGATAGTGAGGCAAAGGCAACATGCATATATTTAAAAGTACAGCCCTCTCTGCCATCAGCTGAAGGATATGTGCATGGATGTTGCACACTGACTTTGTTTACAGAATCGGCTCTGTAAATCTGCCACATTCGACAATAATGTTGCTGGTCCATAAATATATGTCAGTGGAACCCACACGGTATCGGCAATCCATGAAAAGTATTTTTACCGTTAAATAATATACATACCTTGATTTGATTACCTGTTTTATGCACATTACATTTGGCCCTTTGATCTACTAATTTGGGTTCATAAAGTCACAAACACTTATTGCTACAGGAAATTTAAGAAAGAAAGCTATAACACAACTCTTACAGTGAAAGGACGCCTGGCACAGTCAACAACTGGGACAATAATTAAGCTTCAGGTTACATCTATGGTTCGGGGTTCGAGATGGCAAACAATGGTTCGGACTTTGTGATTCAAGACCATAACAAGCCGACACATGAAGTTTATGGCGGAGAACCCGATCCGTCGCTGAATTGCTCATTATGTTATACCAAATAAAATTTAGTTAGTTTTTATTGATTTATTCGACTGCGCATATTAGTGTTGTAAATATCCGTATTCTTTAGATATCCGAATCATACGGAGTCGGAATCAGCTAATTTCCGTATCCATTATCCGAATACGTATCCATTTCTTGACCCGCGCGAAAGCGGTTACACATCATGTATACGTATGCATGCAACACTAAAACATTTTCTATCCGGATACACGGCTAGGTAGGTCGATGCGGTATCATATCATTCGAAGTCGAAGGTTAGGGATAGGAAGGCACCGTTCGCGTCGTTCGTTCTCGTTTGAATTCTGTTCGGGTGAGGCGGGCCTAGTTTAACCAATGGGTCTCATCCCATATGATACCCGTTACCCCGATAACTATGCTATCTTTTTTTAGGAAAGGTCATTAGAAAGAGAAAGCATAAGATGAAATATGCCAACTCGCAGACCGTGTTGTTCGCGTACAGTCGATTCCGATTCCGTTTTCTCTTTGCACTTTGCATTAGTAACCAGCCGATGCGAATTTATTTTGATTCCGAATCAGTATTCAAGTTCTCGGCTGGTTACGGATAACCGGATTCTTTTAATATCCGTATCCAACGGATTTTTGGATACGTATCCTTACATCACTAGCGCATATCCCTGTGCAGCTTACAGTTGTCGTTTACTTGCTCTATGAGATGTCGTTTTTCGTCTTTTAGCCAGCTTTACAGGTATTCGTCCAACCCCCACTCTACGTTCCTATGATATGGTGATTGAAATTCTAGCAACAGAACATATTAGGGTGATTACTTAATACTAAGTTTTATATTTGCTGTGGAATTACGGCTCTGCAAGTCAACTAGCGAATGCAAGTAGGTATTTTAGAAAATTGCTTGCTGTATTTATTTATTATTACTATGGTAATATACCTTCCTGCATCTTCAAGTTGGATTTTGTAATTTTATTGTTGTTTTCTCAAGATATCTTAAATATTTAACCTTACAGCTTGTATGTATTGATATTTTACAGCCAGATTCTCTAACGCTAGTCCAGTCTAATTTGATAACTAAAAGTTATAAACTGACAAGTGTAAGAATAAGACAACTAGTTTTATACTATGAATTTATTTCTGAACTTTTTAGCAAATGTATGAAGAAAAGGGCAATTTTAGTACATACGTTTCGACAATAATAGAACTATATTCATTACAGCAACTCGTTCCAAGATGAAAATTATTTTGAAACTAAACAAATCGCTGAAATATCACAATAATTCGTAAGTTTTTAATGACGACTTATTAACAATGACATGACAAAAACCTGTCAAAACATAACTGTTCCACCATAAGTTCTTAATTTAAACCAGTACTAAATCTTAAACCTTCTTAGCGAATCTGAGAGTTATTAGTGTTTTTTTGGTGAAAATCACAGATTTTATTAAATTTATTGTGAGTATGCAATAAATTAAAATATTTTACACACTTTACATTATAGAAATTATCATTAGGTAAGTATATTTTTAGTAAAGCAACCTAGTGTCTTAATCTCGTATTTGCCTGATCTCAATCAGGTGTAATCGGTTTTCCATATCCAGCCTCCACGTGTACAATGTTATTTCAATAATAATTAAGGTAATGATCTGCCACTCTGCCTAAAATTGTTGACATAGCTCTAATTTACTGTAGAGGTATTAAATTTACTTTAAAGTAAATGTTTATTAAACGCAATGTATTAGAACCACAAATATCTCTCTGCCTGTATATGCTTTAAACTATCAAAACTTTAATCGTGCTATGGATACTGTGGGCAAATTACCATTATTGTTAAAATAACTGTGATGTATTAATGGTATAAGATTTTTGTGTTCATTAACGCCATTGGTTTGTGCCAATACACACTAACTAGGCGCCAATTACAGTATTTTAAATGTGTCAAAGAGCACACTACCAATAATTAAAGCTCCTGCAAGTAAACTAAAAAAGTTTACGTCGTAATGAAACAAAGATTAAAAGTGATTTAAATGTTTAATTAACAAAAAAGGGGAAGAGGGCATCGTTAAATATGAATTGAATGTAATAAAAGGGGAAATAATTCTTTAACTAGTCCTAGGAAATTGCAACCCTTTATATGCTAGGACACTGCGTTAAATACATTTTCTCTACAAAAATGATTATCCTTAGCATTTTGAATCAGTTTTCTCTATAAAAATACTAATTCAAACATTTGGCTCTTCATGGCGATTGTTAAACTAAGTAGTTAGCTTGATGTTTATGTTGCTCAAAACTCGGACTCTGGAACACCAGGAGTCGTTGCTTTACTTTAAAGACTTGAGCGCTACTCATGTCCAGGATTTCTTTCAAACTAGCCAAAAATCCAATCATTAAAATGTCATTAAAGGAGGCAGACCTCATAACACCGTGACTCAATAAAATTCATTACATGAATTAACTAGGTAATTAGGCAACTACGTAATTAGACTGCTAAATAATTAAACCATAAGGTAATTATGCCGGTTTTATAATTAGACTGGGCTTTCCCTAAAGAACAACATAATTCAGACTCTAACATGTGACGCTACAGGTTATAGCCACGCCCACCATAAGTTCTTAATTTAAACCAGTACTAAATCTTAAACCTTCTTAAATTACTTACCCTTTAGAGTCCCTAACAAAGATTCATCTGCTAAATTAAGAGTAATGAGACCAGATTCTAGTCTCCTCACAAAAAGGGGCTCTTTCTTGCACAGCAACCCTGCAGAACGGCCTAGGACAGATGACAACTCCAAAGTCACAAACGTCAGTCAAGACGGTCCGATCGATATTTCTACCTTAAAATTAGAGTCTTGTGAATCCAAGCGAGTCACCTGAACCACTCGAAAATATTACAGCAACGAACGTTACAATGGACATTACTATCTTCAATTCATACTCTCGCGAATCCACGCGATTCAGTCGAACTACTTGAAAATACCACAGTAAACAACTTTACAATATTGTTGAGTTAAACTTATGATGTATAGCAGTATTCTGTTTTAATAGGGTAAAATTTATCGTCTGAAAAAGCTCCATGGGAACTAATTAATTTTATTCGTAAAAATACCAATTTTCCACATCGTAGATATTACATTTCCTAGTAAAAAGTAGTCTGTCTATGTCTATGTGCTTATTTTGAAATTTCAGATAAATGTATCACGCTTTTCGTAAAAATATTTTAATTTCGTTAGTTGGTTCTCAGGTTTGCACATATTTATTTCTTTGCGATACCCCTTGATATACTACTTATTGCGCAACTAACAATTCTGTTTTGTCTTTAAATATAAAAAGTTATAATAAAAATATCGAAAATTGATAACGACATATCTAAAGAGAGATTAATAATAAAAAAACATCAAAAACGGTCAACTGGAAACCACAGACGAATAAGGAAAAAGAACGCTTCATGTTTTACGTATATATCAGTCGAAATAACAATACTGTAACTTTGCTTTGTGTTTTAGTTTAGATCCCTAAAAGAATTTGTTAGTAACTCTGGGAAAGCACAAGAATGTTACATGAAAGCCACTTACTTAATATTTGACCAACATTTGCAACGTACTGAGCTTGTCTGTGATTGTACTCGTATAATATTGAATTTTGATGACGACTTTTAAACAAGGGAGTAGAAATTTTTCTTATTCCGAAGATCACACCACTTGAAAAACGATATTGAGGGAAGTAGGGAGAGAGACAGGAGAGAGAGATTCGACGGGAGACAGATTTTAAATAGTTGTTTCTTCAGATTTATCTGATGTCCAACTACTATGCGATCCTCTTACTGATTTCTTCTTGGAATCTGTGTATGTATAGTCCTTGTTGAGTTTATGATATTTTACGGAATTATTTGTTATGGTATAGGAACTGATTTTTTTTCTAAAGTTTCATGCTCAATGGAAAAAATTATTAGATTTAAACAACACCAATGAATCTATTAATAGCTTGCGGACTAAGGAAGGGCGTGTGTTTTTTGTTACGTTAAAGGCCAGCTAAGGCTAAGTGGTTGATACGGCAGCTATCGCGGTTGATGCCAAGGACCGATGTTAGAGGTGGTATACAGTCAGGATTTTACCACTCTTATATTATACCAACAAGGTTTAGGGAACACCGTTTGGTGATATAAAGTAACTAACCTTTGATCCATAAAATTATTCTCTTTTTTTTTCTTCTTTATGGCAGTGGTTTTAACCGAATGGGCAGCATCTTTCTGTCCTAATTTACGAATATATACATACACGTGCAAAAGTTTGGAATATTTCGATTTCTTATTATGCCTATATTTTTTATTTCTTTTTTTTTAGAAATAGCATTAAGCTAAAATGTTGGTTTCATGAAAACGCTTTCTGAAAGAGAAGTACTGCCAACAAAATTTATTTTCTTAAAATTTATAAAATAACAATTTTTGACCTAATTAGAAAAATTATACAATAACTTAAATGTTGTCGTTTTCTTGAAATTAATAGTCCGTATTCCTCCATGGGTATCAACACAAGCCTGTAAACGCTTTGGCTTGCTGTCGATTAAGTGATCGAGCTAAGCCTGTGAAATTCTTTCCCATTCTTCCCTAGCAGCAATTTTAAATTATTGTAGAGTTATTGGGAGTTGTTCCTCTTTTTTATACGCGATTTTAGTATATCCCTAGCATGCCCTATTACATTCATATCGGGAGAGTTTGGAGGCCATCTTAATCTCGCTATACTCTCTTCTTCGCAAAAATTTTAGACAGCTGCTGTTCGATGACGGGGTGCATTGTCATCCATAAATATAATTTCCTAGCCAAAGACAACGGACACCGGAGACCCTTTAAAATTATTGTTACAGTTGAACATCAAAAAGAATTATTTTATTTGCTGTTGATTTCGTCCACTGCAAAATGGCTTCGTGTTTATATAATTGTTAATGCATACTTTACTATTACTACCGAAAATTTCTGTTTTTGTTACACAACTTTAAATAACGGGGTAACAGAAAAAATCAACTGTTCATCTATATTTTTGTTATATTAGATATATTTTCTTCCTTTATAATCGCATTTGCTAACTTGCTTAACTAAATGAAAAATATCCACAATAAAGCAGTTCCTCCATTACACATGCTAGTTGTGTAATATGCTCGAAGCACGTGCTTGAGAAATAAAATATAAAATCAAGTAAAACCGAGACCACTCACCGATTCATTCACAGTTCATCAGCTCTCTTTTCACTGAGATAACTTACAGCCACTGATCATCGCATTCATTTTGCAACAGCAGGAATTGCAAAACTACTTCGCCTGAAGAGAACCGTAATGAGTGATTGGACTCCTAGGGAACGAATAAAAAGTGTTATAAAACTTTTGCCATCTAGAAAACATTTTTGTGTATGAGCGAATACATAACTTTTGCAATAGTGTGTATAGACTTAGAATACTTGGAAACTTGTTCTGGGAAAGTTATATATACGTTTCAATACCAAGAGATATAAATGTGATTTAAAGTAGTTTTAGTTTTTTGCTATTTTTACTTGTATTTGTTCTATAACTTTTAATGAATTTAAGAGCAAAAATTTCTGGCTTCGATAGTTGAATACAGGAAAAGTATTTTTTGAACGACTCACACTTCTTGCGTGAATGCGAGGGCACGACGCGACGGTATGAATGACAATGATAATGCAGATGCCTTAATAAGACGAGAATGTAGCAACATTCACAGATCCTGAGACTGTTTTTGGGATATCAAAAATCCCGATTTGCGGCCGTTTAGCTAGGTGGATTATACAACAATAGTCTTACCGAAAGTGTATTCCTGAGCGAAGACAAAGCAAGTCGATGCTTTATTCACCGAGTAAGACAATAGCACAGAAAATTGTTAAAGAAATTCCTAAACTTAAAAGGAATCACCTAAGACTTGTGGCAGGTCTAATAACGGCCCGGTACTCCTTTCATATGCACGTGCACGGTAGGTTTGTATCAAGATGAACCCCTGAGGAGCTCATTGGAAATTTATAAACCATCTAAGGGAACTCGACATTCAGGGATACTTCGCTAGTGAATGGATCATTTAACTTAATAAAGGTGGAAAACCTTTGTAAATGGGCAGGTTGGTTGCGGTGAGGAGAATGTATATGGAAATCCTAATCTTCAATAAAGGTGGAAAACCTTTGTAAATAGGCCGGTTGGTTGCGGTGAAGAGAAGGTATATGGAAATCCTAATCTTCACTAAAGGTGGAAAACCTTTGTAAATAGACCGGTTGGTTGCGGTGAAGAGAAGGTATATGGAAATCCTAATCTTCCAATTCAATCCAATACAAGTTTATTGGACAGGAAAAAATGGTTTTACCATATTTTAACCAATAATGGTTAATGTTGACTGTAGCCTGGAAGCTATATTGCACTATTTATAGTTCGTCGGAAATAAGATAACACTATGTTATTTATATTTTCGACCGCATAATTATTTAGTCTGTTCTTGTTACCTTCACGTCGAACAGTGACCCACATTGTTGGAGAATGTGAGCATTATTCCTATCCTGACCCACATACGACTTTTTATGTGACTCTCAATGTACTAGAGTTGATTAGAAATTTGTACATTTAGATTTTAAATTATTTGTCATATTCCTCACCTATTCTGTGTACTGCAAACATAAAATAACATCCTTCGAGGTTGTAGACGACATTGCCTGAATTTTAGTTTCTTTTTTGGTATTGCTACTTTTTCTGTTTCTCTTTTACTTAGTAATATTTTTACTTTAACCCATCTATAATTGGCATCTAAAATACCTAAGGATATCTATCCATTTTTTGCAGGCTAGGCTTTTGCATAGAACTCCTGGATTTATTGTCTGACCGTATCCACACATTTCTTCATTCTATGAATCGTGGCACTTTGGAATACCACGAGAAGTGGTCATGAAAAAATGGCAGGCTATACGGACAGAAACTCTTCTTTTGCATGTTGTATGGAAATGGACGTGTTGTGCTCACTTGTGCATGTATATAAAACCTACAGATAGAAATTAGAGTGGAATGTTGAGTTTACTTATAAAAAAATTAAACTATTTTTTATATTTTACAAGCGCCTAGGCTTGTAAAAATTATCACTTTTCATTACTTTCATACTATTTAAATTCAGAAATTGCCACTAGAGTAAGATTACTTTATGTACGCTATGGCGCATGGTCTACTGTTCACATTACCCGATTAAGCATCCATAGTTCTAATAGCTCATTTTAAAATAGTAAATCAAAAACTAATGGGAAGAAATAAAGGTGTAAAAAGGGATTGTCAGTTATCTGCAATTTTTCAGATATCGATGTAATTGCTCAAATAAACACAATACATAACTAACACAATACTTTAATAAAGTAGATGATGTGTAAAAAACAACATTTTCTAACAATAAGTTAAAATTAAAAAATAATGTTAACAAAAATAATTTTTAACTAACCCAGGCAATAATTTAATCCAACATGAAAAACTTGCATAAAAAAAAGATAAAATAAAGTTGATCCGTGGCCTGGTCGTCTGCAATAAAAGATACTTTGATGCATCTTTTTCACGGTATACTCACCTTAAAATAACTATTCAATTTTCTTTCCATTATAACGCTGAAAGAAGCCGTAAAATGGAGAAATTGCTACTTAGTTCTTAAATTTACGAGTTAACTACTTCTAAAACAATGGGTATTTTTAAAAGAGTTCATTTTAATACCGGTACTGCACATAGGAAAATAGAAAAAAATAAATCGTATCTGCGTTAATAGAATAACTGATAACTGTACTTCATACTTAATTTTAAATATACGTGGCTTTGCTATATTAAGGATCTGTTCTCTTTTAAAATACGCCGCTCTTGTATTATTTTAAGGTTAAAACATATTGGCAACCCAAATTAAGAACGTGGCGTCCTCTTCAGCCTATTTGCTAACTACTATGACGGTGAATGTTTTCGTTTCGTCTTTGTCTTCATTATAATATTATTTGGCATCTTTGTCAATTTTGTAGTCCAGTGAGCCCTTCTTCCCCATTAAAAATCAGCTGACTGCAGCTGGCTTCCTTAATTTGAGTCGTCGATAAACGAGGGTTGCACAGTATTTATTGTCTCTAACATAGTAGCCGGCGAAAAAAGTTGCCATAACAACACACCATAATTATTATTTATCTGTCAAACGAAATGTCAGAGCTGGTGTTTGTATTTTTATTTGTTAATAACTTAAATTAAATAAAAATAGAAGTTGTGCAAAGATTTTCAAAAATGGAGAGAAACGAACTTCATGTAGTTATTAAATATCTGCAGAAGCAAGGTCTAATGCCAAAACAAATTCATGAAGATATAGTGAGCGTACTTAGTTTTGGCTGTAATAGAACAACTTGAGAACATGCAAAAGGTACCGGTCGGGCGGAAATTGTGTGCACTCGGGAAAATGTTGATTACACTATGAAAATGTCGATTAACTACTAGGCGTTTAGCAGAGATAATAGGCATTTCAAATGGTAAAATTGGAACAATAATCAACGACTATTTGTGACTTCATAAGGTGTCTGCAAGATGGGTACCCCGAATGTTGACGGCCGAATAAAAGCGACAGTCACCACTTCAGAAGTGAATTTGGCGTTGTTGAATAGTAATCCCAAGAGTTTTCTGGATCGGTTCGGTACAGTTACGTGGATTCACCACGTTCATCCCGAGTCTAAACTCCAAAGTAAGAAATTGCGACACCGAGAATCTCCAGCACCTCGCAAATTTAGGGCCCAACCCTTAGCGGGTAAGATTATAGCAATACTTTTCTAGAATGCTGAAGGAATTAAATTCATTGATTACCTACCTGAAAGTGGCACACAATCACGGGCCAGTATTATGCAACACTAATCAATAAACTTCGTGATTGCATTAAAGAAAAAAGAAGAGGATAGTTGTCTCGTAGAATTCTCTATCATCAGGACAACGCTCTAGTTCATAAAAGCTGTGTTTTCTTGAAAGCAATTCATGATACTGCTTTCTCACTGATGACGCATTCACCATATTCGCCCAACCTAACTCCTAGTGATTTTTATTTATTTCCAAAGTCTTCGAGAAACCAAATTTGTTCGAGAATTCTTCTGTAATCAAAACCTCGATTTTTTTAAAGGTGTTTCTATGTTAAGACATAGGTGGAATAAGGGTCTTTAGTGCACGGTGATTACGAAGAAAACTAATTTTGTTTTATATGCTATGGACAGTCAATACTGTACATGGTGTCTGGATTTATTTTCTTTTATCGAAGACATCCCACGTAGACTTCAAGCCTAAGAACTAACGTACCGCGGGCGTCTGAAGAGAAGGGAAATGTAGTCTAATGACACGGGATTTGAAGGATTTGAGGTTGGGACGGGAGATGGAGGGAAATTTTGAAGGATCGGAGGTTGGGACTCAAAGACTAGGACTGTTCCATATAAATTGATATTATGGTAGGTGCGATTTTAAACAAAATTTAATACACGCATAAACTTGTAAATGAGACTATTCAATCGTTCATAAAGCTTTCTCTGCATGGAAATCACAGAAAAATGAAGGGTTTGTTAACGCAAATTACCAATTGGGCTATGTAAAGGGCAACTTTACAACGCCCAACCAACAAGCTATTTTTTTTACAATAGATTTATATAATGTGCAATATTATTGCTTTTTAGGGAGCATTAAACAGTCTTCTACAAAAAACAAGAATGGTCGACGAGGAGATGTCATTAGATGCTTTTAAGTCCTCTACTATAGCCATAGACTACAGTTTCAACAATATTAGATCTCTACACGATGTAAGATATTCGCCCCGTTTCTCTATATGTGGTGCTTAAGAATTGAAAAAAAGTTTATAAATAATACTCCATATTTCAATACTTTTCTTCACAAATTGGATAACTGTTATCAAAATAGATTTTCTTATGAAATTAAGATACAAATATCACTTCTTTCCCATGCTATGAAAAATAATGTTCAAGGAATATTGCACGATACAGATTCTACAAACATGAGATATGTATTCGGGACAAGAAAAGGGGAATACACAGATCGGGGATGTTTTAAAACTATTCATTGGAACAACTTGTTGAATTCACACTTAGGCCATGTTGGAGAAGATGAAGATGCTACCCAAATATAGGCACAAATAGAATTAGTACGAATTTTACCCCGTAGGGAAGATTGTGTTTGTAGTTCTTGTTAGATACAAGATAGTATGTATCTATATTTTAATATTGGATCTAGTTTTAAATGTCATTTAGTTATTTGGGTAACTTTAGTAACTAATAAAAATAAAGCTTATCTTTTGACTATTTTATTCGATTTCTTTTATCTCGGGCAAGGGGTCATCCATAAATTACGCCACACAAATTTCATCGTTTTTTGACCCCCCCCCCCCTCGTCCTTGTCACAAGTAATCACATTCGTGTGGACCCCTCCTGTTGTGACGTCACTCATTTTGCAATTTGAAATTTATAACTTAATTAAAACCACTTAGCCAATATTATTATTTTTTAAAAATATTTTCAATAAAGTAAAAATTTGTACGTTCTCAAACAATAGTGAGGTACTCAGAATCAATAGAAAAAATCTTACATTGTTTTTGACTGAAAACTGAACTGAACTGAAAAAAATTAATCATCCTGTGTCCATGGAAAAGAATAACCAAAGATCATCTGAACTTTCAGCTTTAACAACCTGTAATACCGGCCGTAAATATCAGTGACGAAGTAAGATAATAGTATATATGAGTAGATACAATGTCCGCCAAAAAGTTTGCACCATATAGGAAAGCCCCTTAAAATTTTCTTCAGGTTAAGCTTGACCCTAGCATCAATCTTTGCCCGACCAAGAATCCTAAATGACACATAAAGTCACGTGATCCATGCTAGCTGTCAAAAGCTATACTTTCAAAGAAAACGCCCCGAAAATGGTACCGTTAGCCAAAATCTCGAAAAATGTCACAGGAAAAAGTTGTTTGGTTCCTCATCGAGACTCCAGCTGTAAAGGTTTGTTCAAAAATTTTAACCTTCAACTTTTCACACATTCCTCCAGTATAATAAATTTGTTTCAATTTTCATCGTTCGTTCCGTGATCATTAAGCCCAAACGTCATATTGCAACGTTTCCAAAGATAAGGGATACAATTCCCAAAGTCCGCAGGTCCCATAGCACAAAAATAAACACTTTTCGTTGTAATTGCAGGGTATCTCGGTTATTATTAGAGATAGAAAGTTGCGGTTTTCGCGAAGTGTAGCTACTTTTTGATGAAACGAAAGATGGCATACAAATATTTTTCATGGACCCCTTCGTTTTTGACATACAGGACGAAATTGACTTTTTTTCCATTTTCAGATCCCTCTCGCATTTCAGTTATTTTGTAACTTATAAAAAAGTAAAAATTGATCCTATTAGAGTTTTCTACGTAGAATCGAGTGGCGTGGTTAGATTTTCATCAGATATGATATTTTTCGAGATATTACCCAAACATATGTTTTCTTAAATGGAACGCCCTGCATGTTTCTTTATCATTAAATTTCCCCTCTCGAGAGCTTTTTAAAAATATATAACACTTTCTAGTTATTTTTCATTTTTAGCCCTTAAATCGATTAATTTTAAACTTTAATTTTGCGTAGTTCGCCGAGACGGGGAGAGTCAGTTGTTGTCATTAGGTTACTAGTTTTATATTACTTATCTTTAATCCGTTATTTATCAATTTTAAATAAGAAAATGGCAGTAAATGACAATTTTACCAATAACAAAACTATATGTTTGAATGCTTTTTACGATGCGACGAAAATAGTGATCATCACTGATCAGGCGTCTGATATGTATTTAGAAAGGTATTTATTTTCTTATTATGTCTGGTAATTTATATATTATATATGCTATATTATTCCATTATAATATAAAGGTACCTTGCAAGAAGGCAACCGAATAAAGCCATATTCTGTAGAATTACAACAAAGCTTATAACTTTTGGATCCTTTGCAAAACCTCGCTCAAAAAATTATAACAAACTTCAACAGGAAGTTGAAGAAATTAATGTTTTGGCAAGTGTAGAAAACACCCCTGCAACTTCCTGCAGTGAATAAACAGACAAAATAGCAGATATTGGTCTAGAGAAAATCAACATAGGCTTTATCCTAGAGAGTAACGAGGTAGATTTGGCTTCAGCGAAGCGTAATTCATTCTACGATATAGAATCAAATTCCTCATATATAAAGGAAGTACTGGTACCTAAATATACTGGAAAACACTTTAGCTAAACTACATGATGATGTGCCTTTATCCCAATTAAATCAGTTATATTTCCAGTAAGCAGTTGGTGCCCCGACACATAATGCACAAATAATAAGACCATATTTAGGTAACAATTTTCCAGGTCGTTGGATTGGGACCCATGGTCCTATAAGATGGCCCCCAAAGTCACCAGATTTATCAGTTCTCGATTTTTCTTTTAGGGGTACTTGGAAAATAAAATATATCGTACTCAACATCGAACAATGCAAGATCTTCGCAACGCAAAGGAGCAAAAATTTAGTGATTTGCAAGGCCGCCATTAATATTAATAAATGCCTTACGCAGAAGAAGAGAACAGTGTCATAAATGCATTTTGGTTTGAAGTTTGAGAAATACATATACAGGTTTTAATATGTTATTTGTTAGTTTCAAAAGAACGAATTAAATGGACTAATACTTTTCGTTACCTAAAGTTTTGTATATTTTGTTTTTAAATTTGACTTTTATTTGCTATTAATAATTCAAGACAACTAATTTAATTTTCAAGTGATTAAAAACTAAGCAGTTTTAGTTCTGGTTAGGATTTCCTATATATCTAGATAACAGGTAGTATTGTAGTTTAAAAAATACTACCAATTTTAATAAATTAATGGAAATACAGGATTTAACCAGTTTTGTTTGTAAATCTAAAGACTTGAATTGACGTTAAACCACATGTTAAATACGGCCAACTGCGCAAAATTAAAGTTTAAATTTAAACAGTTCGATTTAAGGGCTAAAAATAAAAAATAACTATAAAGTATTAGCTCTCGAAAGGGGAACTTAACAGCCTGATTCTCCAATGCTAGTCCGGTCTAATTTGACAATCAAAAGTTTTAAACTGACAAGTGTAAGAATAAGGCAACTAAGTTTTATTCTATGAACTTATTTCTGAGCTTTTTCGCAAATTTATCAGGAAAAGGACAATTTTAGTACGTACTTTCAACAATAATAGAACCCAATTCATTACAGCAACTCATTCCAAGATGAAATTTATTTGGAAACCAAGTAAATCGCTGAAATATCACAATAATTCATAAGTTTTTAATGACAAGGGCAGGACAAAAACCTGTCAAAACATAACTGATCAACTATAAAATCTTAATTTAAACCAGTACTAAATCTTAAACTTTCTTAGTGAATCTGGACGTTAATGATTAAGAAACATACAGGGTGTTCCATTTAAAAAAACATATGTTTGATTAATATCTCGAAAAATATCACATCTGATGAAAATCTAACCAAGCTACTCGATTCTACGTAGAGAACTCTAATAGAAAACTCTAATGGACCTGAAGTAGCAACAATTCGCGAAAACCGCAAACCCTCTATCTGTAATGACAACCGAGATACCCTGCAATTACAACGAAATCCGGACACCCTGTACAACCCTCGTACATAATAAATTAAATAACTTCGAAAGCACAGGGTTTGCATCTAATTACCATAGCTTGGACAGCATAGAAACGACTGATTATATCTTAAAATAGTGAATACATCATATACCAAAATACGGGAAGCGTTTTTAATAACATTTATTTAAAATAATGTCTTAATCCTAATATAAGAAAAAAGCTAATATCAGAACAGAGCGGGACTCATGACAATCTAAACGACATACAGATCATTTTTGTTAAATTTTTAAACTCATGTTTGTTCTATTAGAAATACAGAAATAACAAATTGACATAGGTAAATTTCAGAGTCTTCCGATTATGTTAATTTACCAATTATGCCAAAAAAGTACCTAAATATGTATGTATTTTTGATTTACATTAATTTTTTACACCCCGTGAATTATTGGTTTGCTTTTCTTAACATATAAGACCTTATGATCCGCTTTAAAAAATACACAGTATAGCTATTTTATAGTATTTAGGCCTTAGATGTAAAAACAAATAACTTTATTTACATCTGTCTTGCCACCAACAAACATAACACTTGGTACAAGGAGTGGTGTATTAAATTACTTAATAGCAGCATTGTCAAAATGGGTTAACGTTTTTTTAATTAACTAGGCCTCATCATAGATATCCGCTTTTTTCAACACTGGCATTTGGTATTGTACGAGATGTGCTTTATGAGAACGACGATATTATAACTTTTCACCCCCACCATATCACCTTTTTGTGGTGTTGACGGGTGGCGATAGAATGATGAATAAATATATATCATTCCAAAAACTCATCTGCTGGTAACAATATTTTACGATTGCTAATGGAACACTGTCTTCAAATCGAATTGATAGAAGATTTCTAGATACATCTAAATCATGGAAAGAATTGTTAGGAGTACCAAGAGAAGATTAAACAAAGAAAGAGGGCCAATTTTTTAATGTCGTACAACCTGATACTGATTATTCGAACCAACATGAATGAGAGCAAGTTCTAAAAAAGAATATAAATACCGATACCGTTTGCCTTTTCAAACATACACAATCTGCAATTGACTACTTTTAGCCTTTCCAAACCGCAATACTTGAAAAGATATAAACAACGCCCTCAGATGTGTCTCCGGATTGCGTATACGTATAAAGTATATATGTGAAAATCTAAATTATCTACTTGACTTTCTGGAGACCATTTGAAGATAAAGAAAATAGTGACCCTGAATCGGCTTTTATTGGAAGTAGTATAGAACCTAAGAACAAAGACTAACATTCATAGGGCCAAAGTATTATTTAGAACATATTATATGAGAGCTTAAAAAAAGAAAATCAAGAAAACACAGACCGAAGTACTATAAATAGGATTGTTGAACTCACCAAATTATCAGTGTCGACAATTTATCGCGTCAAAAAAGAGGGTGCGACTCTCTAATGACTCTGAGTGGTAAAAATAAAAATGTTAAAATAGGCACACTTCGATATAAACATAAATGCTAATTTTTATGTTAACTCCATACTTTAAAACCTCAAGCTTGTGACATATCTCATTTGAAATATCTGTTGTAGTTAAATAAAAATATTACTACAATTTATGAAAATTGTGAGACGCATATGTCCTACATTTGTTTCATGTATATCGGCTAAAGGTTTTTACGGTGTTTCAACTGACTTTAAAAATACTATACCTGCATCGTTTACCCTCAACTGTTGTCAAGTTAAATATTTTATTTCTCATCCTTATTTTTTGCTACCATAGGTGATGTTACTGTTTGGATTAGTGAGATACACACAAAGCGTATTTTAGTAGGTCTGCAATCCAACTAATAAGTAACCAGGAAAAAGCAGCTGAATTAAAAAAAAATATATCATCGTTATCAAGTACAAACTTGGTTTTTGATTTTTGTCTCATCATAAAAATTCCCTTTTTTCAACACTGACATTTGCCATTGTACGAGATGTGCGTTATGTGAACAACGATACTATAATTTTTCATCCCCACCATATCACCATTTTTCTTTCTCCCATTCGCATAATTTTCGTAGGTGTTAATATAATAAATACATAATGTCATCCGTTCCAAAAATTCGGCTGCTGGTAACATTTTATGGTTGCTAATGGAACATGGTCCACAAATTGAACTGAAAATTTTTAGACACATCTAAATCATGGACATAATTGTTAGGAGTACAAAGAAAAGGTTAAACAAAGACACAACAATTTCTTAATTTCGTATAACCGGACTGATTATTATTCGAACAAACATGAACGAGAGCAAGGTCTAAAAAAGATTGCAAAGACCGATAGGTACCGTTGGCCTTTTCCACCTTACATAATTTGCAATTGGCTATTTTTAGCCTCTCCAAACCATAATACCTGAAAAGATATAAACAACACTCTCAGTTTGTATGGCGATAATTACAAAAGAAACACTCGTCGCGGGAAAAAATGTTGCGATGGAACTTGTTTTGCTACCTGCATCGTTTTTCTCTACTGTTGTCAAGTTAAATATTTTATTTCTCGTCCCTATTCTTTGCTATTACAAGTGATTACTGTTTGGATCTGTGAGATACACAGAAAGGGTATTAAAGAACTTTTTTCATGAAAAGCTTCCATGAGAAGGTATGCAATCCAATCCATAAGTAACCAGAAAACTGCAGTTGAATTAAGGAAAATATATATCGTCGTTATCAAGTACAAACGTCATAAGTCGAAGTGTTTCATAAAATGATATTTGTATTTTTGTCAAAGTAAAAACTCGTATCTCATAATACGGTAGAGAATTTAAAAACGTGTTTTGCTACTAGAGTCATCTAGTAGATTATCTGTAAACCTCGTATCTCAGTCGCGTTTGTTTCCGAGTTGAAAACCTGGTATAAATTAAAAAATTATAAATAAAGAAACAACTGCTAAAAAACACCTTGTTTTCTTATTATAAGAAAAGGAAAAGTCACATATCCAAGAAGTGGTTTGTGAGGTAGTGTACTAATTTTTGACGTAATTAAACATGTTTTTGTTTCCCCCGAAAAGTTCTAAAGAAAATACTTACAAGGTTTGTACTTGACATGACGCTACTAATAATTATACTATTCTGTCCTTTAATGGAAAACAAAGACACCCGAAAGATTAAATCCCGAAAGTTCAAAATATTCTATTTGAAATTTAATCAAATATTTATTACATTCCATAATTTGGTCCCGAACGGTATGTTAAATTTGACTCAATGAAAATTTTATTGCAATACAGCATATATTTTAGGGCAAATAACAATATTTTAACAGATCTCTGATTTTAAAATTCATGTTAGTTTATTTGTATTGGCAATTTTCCCTTTTTCCGTTTTGAAACTAGAAATCAATTTGTTAAAAAAACAAATCTGATTTTTATTAGTGTTATTGAACAGGTACATATTTTAGCAAAATGAAAATCTGGTCAAACAGCTGTTAATGCACATATTCAAAAAACACAATTTATTATTTTAAATTAAACAATATTAAACATTCCAAATTAAACCAATAACTTCTATTTGAGTAATATTACATTTTGGGTTGTTGATAGTTGGTCAGGACTATTCGAAATAATCCAGGTTATAAATATAACCAATTTCTAGAACTATATCAAAATAATAAAACTCACTTCGGATATGTATTGTCTCTGTTTATTTATAACCTTTCGGTTAGTGAGTATCTTCAACCTTTATCCAGTGAAAATTGTTTCATGTTGTGCTTGTTCTCTTGTAACCTAATTTATCCTAAGGATTTTCTTGTTAGGTCTTTACCAGGTAATCTAGGTGTTCTGACCTGGGCACAACAGCTCTTAATTAGCCGCTTTTGGCACGATCATTCAGGGGGTGGGAGGATTTCTTTTCGCATGTTAGTCCTGGTTTATTATCTTCCACGCAGTGTCGGCAGAATCGAAGGAAATCCAAGATCTTCGTTCTAATGAAAGTTGTTAAATCGACGCCAGACTGTGGTATATTTGAGAAAGTAGATCAAAGTTCCGAGGTTAGTTCGCAGTCAAACCGTTTCCTTCTTCCCTTTCTCACATTAGAAATCAAACACTAAATTATTATCTACCTACACAAATTTAATTAGAAAATGTTCAAATAATACAAAAGCTCACCATAAACTGTGTCGACTAATCATACCCACTAGCTGTCTTTTTTGTCTGTCTATGTCCCTACACATAAACCTCAGGTCTTGTAATCTCTTCTCCACACTCTCCATTATGATAGCACTTTGTAGCCGTAACGATTACCTATAACTCCTAAAGTACAGATAGTGTACTTAACTATGTATTGGTATAGTATCATATACCGGGTGGGTCATCGATTGCGCGGAGTAATTTTATGCCTTGAAGATAAGATTTGTTGATAATAAGCTTTTGTGTTAAGGTATGGTTGAATATTCTGCACATTTTTAAAATAAGTCTCACAGATTAGACTAAACACTTTGATACTAACTGATAAATCTTATTTATGGAGTCCTTTAATTACCAGCTCTACAAGTTTATCTAATCTTTACTGGAATTCTCCATACTTCCAAGATGTCAGCTCCAAGATAGCTTCTTGCCTTTTTTTTCATCATATCTAGTTTTCTTTCTCTGCAGCTTAGTCAACCAAACAAAACACTTGCTGTCCATCATACATCGTACCACTACATGAAACTGATACTAATTTGGTCCTTAAGGGAAACAACAGTAGCTCCAGACACTCCAGAAATTTACTTTGCAAATTTTGCAATTCGAACATATATTTATATTTATTTATTGATTATTTCCAATGCCTACACGTCACCTTCTTTCTGGCGTATCTCAAGCTCCGCAAAACGTACACGGCTATGGGAGTGTATAGAGTTCTTACTCCGCTTCTACGTACCCCGAACTACTATCTTTTTACAATACAAGAATTTAAGACAGAAATATAATGGGATTCCCTTAAGTAAGACTTAAGTCTAAACATGTAAGACCATAATACATTAACAAAAATCATATGAAACATCGCCGCAATAATAAAACAAATTTAAAGAACCTATTCGAGAGTACAGTACTCTAGTCCATAATCACTTGCTGCAAATATAGGTCCAATTCAGGTGCTTTCGAAAGCAAGCTCGTTCTATAAGATACCTGTAGTAGGGTGGGACTCCGCGAGGTCAGTGATATTCAGTTATTAACTGCGTAGAAACATTTAGTCAGAAAATTGGTCATAAATGCTGAAGCGAATGAAATATAAAAATAACTCAAAAGATGTTTTTTGTTGAGATTATACGAGGCTTTAATATGTAAGCCCCAATTATTTGAAAAAACAACAACTTATTTTTGCGACTCATTTAAAGTTACTTCTACCTGGATGTAGCGTATACAGTGGAGTTGCGGAAGACCGCCCAAAACAGGGCCCATTTAAGTGAGCAGAACACCAAAATGTCCTGCTTTTAAAATAGGGACTATCTTTTTTGTCTTTGGTTGGTATTTTCGATTTTAGTTTGTGGACCCTAACCCCGTCATCGAAGCACGCGAAATGAAACGAACGTCTAAATACGTCACTGCTGAATACATACCTGGACATAATAAGTCGAAAAGCAAAATAGTCAATTTAATTCGAAAAGTGCCTAAGTTCTGGGGCCGTATTCTACATGTTGAGAGACCGCTCCCCTACAGAAGGTTGTCGAGGACATTGATGATTGGCTACGTTCTCTCGGGAAGCATCCATTTAACATAGGACACTTGGCGTATTAAAATGACTGCATTCACTGTTAGAAGTCCACCATATACATACAAATTTCAGCGAATTCTTGGCCAATTTAGTGGAAAAAGTACCTAAGTCTGCTGATAAAATATTAAATACAGTACTGGGTTAGTCTTTATCAAAAAATCTTTATTTCCTATAACAAAAATTTATAATTTATTTCAGTTAATTAGCCATTTTATTTTGTATTTTAAGCTATATTTGATTTTTTTCTTCCAATAAAACTGTCTACGTCTTTGTTGTCAATAAAAACTCTTAATATGAGTTAATAATTTTTTTTTTGTATTTTAACCAACAACATTAATATAGGAAATTATTATTTTTTTATCTGAGACAGCCCACGTTGACTTGAAGCCTAAGTAATATCGTAGCGTGGACATATGAAGAGAAGGGAAATCCTTATCATAGGATGTGGCTATTGAAGTATTGACCCAGGATTTAAAGGATTGGAGGTTGGGAGGGGAAGGAAAACGTCTGCAAGCAATTTGTTCCATAATCTGGAGACCCTAGGTATGAATGAGCGAGAGAGTAGGATGTTCTAGACTTTTGTAGCTGGACAGTAAAGGGATGCATACCTATGTAACGCACCCCTTGTTGTTCTGTTAGGAACAGTCAAGGGGAGAATTATAGCGACTAGTTATTCAGAGCAAAATCCGTGGAAGTATCGATAGAAAAGGGATAAATCCCCAAAAAAGAGAAAACCAAGCTTTTTAGCTGCTGATGTGGCTATTGAAGTAATGTGTTTGTGCCAGCTGAGATCATGAGATCATGAGATCGAACGTTTCATTGTTCTATAGGGCTTGGTCATTTATGTGGACCGGGTCAGTGTTGCCGGATTTTTTGCGTGACAGGGAGTAAGACTGGGTTTCACAGGCGTTGAACTGAACACTGTTATTAGCACCCCGGTCTAAGATTAATTAAAGATCTTGAAAAAGAAATGGGTGTATAGATCTGCATCTACTATTCAGCTCTTGATTCGAGTCTTGCCTGGAAAAATGAATGTTGGAGCGAAGAGTACTATCGTCAGCCTAACTGTGGATGGGATTAGTAGTTGACGAGAGCAGGTCATTATTGTAAAAAAGAAATAGGGTTGGTGCTAGGACTAAACCTTTAGGGGTACACCAGCGTTGATAGAATGGAAGCTAGATGAGTGACCGTCCACCACGCCACATATGCGCCGATTAGAGGGAAAGCTACCGATTTAGGTACATAGTTTGGGAGGAAGACCGTAAGAAAGTAGTTTGTTAAGGAGTGCTGCATGCCAAACTTGGTCAAAGGCCTTGGAAATACCAAGAGCAACAATCTGGGATTTGCCATGAAATTCGAGAGACTTGTTCCGGTTATGTGTGACAAAGGTAAGAATATCAACTATGGATCTTTGGTGACGAAATCTGTACAGTACGTCATGGATGATTTTGAATCTTTTTAGGTATTTTAGAATTTGCAAGTTGATGATGATGATTTTTTCCATAATTTTGTTGGGAGAGAAGATAAATAGGTCTATAATTATATGGCAGGGATTTGGAACCTTTCTTCGTGACAGCTTGCACACGAGCAGTCTTCCAGCTATCTGGGAAGATACCCTTGTCATAGGAGATCTGGAAAAGATGAGTTATGATGGGTGCAAGTTCTGGAGCACATTTTTTAAGAACAGTTACTGGCATGCCATCCAGACCGAAGGACTTTTTGGTGTCCAGGGATAGAAGAACTTTTTGACATTGCTTGACCCTAACCCTAGAACACTAACCTTAAATTACAATTACGTGGTCACTAACCAATCGTAAATTTTACGATTTTTTTAATAAAAGAGTATATATAATTTTTATTCAAAACAATTTTAATACAAGCATACTATCCATTACTATCCAACTCTAAAAATCAATCAAAAGGTTATCAACTATTTTTCAGCATGACAGGTAACACAACATCGCGCACGGTGTTCCCCGCAGAATGCCCGACGGCAATGGTTACAATGAAGTGAGGTCATTCTTCTTTTTTTTTAGGGACAGCTGTAACAAGCTGTGCGCTTTTTCAGAAGGATGTCCGACGTCAGTATCTCCGAGAGGAATTTTAATTATATGACCAATGAGAAGCTTAAGCGAGCGTTGCAAATTTTGCATCACAAAACGCTTTTCTAGCCATGCTCGTGTTAGTTTTTCATGGATACTATTCATAAAACTCTTTCTAGTGACTGGTTTCTGTCCCATTCTTCTTAAGTTGTATTTATATATAATCCAGGAATTTATACAGGCCATATTGATCATTCCATAGAACAAACAAAGCGATCATCATCGAGTTTTCCTGGAACAACTTTAGAGGCCGCACATGTGATCAAATGTATCAACCCTCTTCGCTCTTTCTTTATTACCGATCTCTTCAAAATGTTAAATATTAGTTTCGTTCGGCTGAAAAAAGGGTTCTTGGTTGTCCATATCCGGGATATCCAAAGAAACAGCTTCGGTTTGCATTGCAACGAAATTACTAGAGACGAGAGCATAACTTTTTCTAAACTTGTTTCCCTTTTGCTTAAGACTACTTTGCTCAGAATCGGTGCTCTCTGCATCAGAAAAGTCTGGATCATACTCTGATCCCGATGGACTAAAGTTATTTTCCAAGTTGCCTTCAGTTTCTGAGTCACTGGAAACTTTTTTGTTGGATTCTTGATTTTCATCATCAAATTCATTTGGCAGCGAGCCTTGCAATACCAATTATTGTAGTTCTGCTTGGGCCAAGGGTCTTGCATCTTCCCATTTCCTGGCCATGGTTCAATAGATTTACCTTTGAAATGAAGAAAGTAAAAATATAAGCGTTTAAAAAAAATTACGTAAACACTAACCTTTCGTCAAAAATACGAATCAGTGCGTATCTCAAGCATATAGACTGTACTGACAACGATCACAATACTCGCAAACTTCTCGGTAGACTGACCAGCGCAGCTATTGGAACGGCGACACATCTACGATTTATATATTGTTGTCATTTCTTAAAAAAAATAATTTAAAATTCCTAAGCGAAACGTGACTAAGTCAATTTTCTAATATTTTTTTTCTCAGCTGCAGCAGCAGTTTAATCAAATAAAGCTTCAAAAACTATAAGTCAGTAATGAGTAAAAAAAGTATCTTCATATACGTATTTCTAAACATAATCCAGACACCAATAACATTTTTGAACACATTTTTCTGAGAAACCATAAAATGTGACTTAAACACATTTTGCATTGCACCCTTCAATTACTACCTAAATTACCTTTTTCCGATTACCGATATTTTAGAAATTCTTAGCTAAGGATATGATATGATAAAATAAATGATAATAAAATAAAATCTTACGAAATTTTGATCATCTAATTCATGCAGTGCATTTTTCCGATTTTTGTTATGGATTCTTAAAGATTAACTAACATAAATCTAGCGACTGATCGAAAAAAAGACAATCTTTCTAAGCCCCAAAACGTCAGGTATATTTTTTTGTCGAAGAAGTAAAAATCTCAAAGAAAAGACTCTTTTCTTGCAACGGCAAACCTACTTATTTTCGGCACGGTGGAGTTATTTAAAATGTAATAAAAATATTTTACGCTCAACATAAAAGTCTTTTTTATACAAGTACGAGTATTTTGTTTAGAACAAAAAAAACATCAAATAAGAATGCATGAGACACCTTTTACATTTCTGATGTTATTAAGTTTACGATTTAGATTTATTTTTATGGGGACGTTTTAAAGTACATCTTTCAGTATTGGTAATCGATATTTACCTTGGATAAATTAGAAAGGATTCGGTTTTCCTTATACTGTGATCGTATCGAACGTGTAACCTGTTTAGTTGTTGTTTGTTATGAAAACATTGTACCCCAGAGGTCCAGCTTACGAAATTTAAGGAAATACTTAACTGAATCAAGAATGGTAGTAGAAAGAGATAAAATAGCAGTGGAGTGTTGGAGCTCAGGAGTGTTGCTGTCTCTGTTGTCCTCTGAACAGCTGAGTGGTTGACGTCAAATTACCTTGGATGATTATTCATCCAAGATCTGAACACTCTGTTAAACGTATGTCTTGCTCTAATGAACTAGAAAAGAAAAAGTGCGTCTTATAGATTTGTAAATGACTCGGACTGACATTAAATAAAGCTTTAGAAATAATGTAATTAAAACCTTTTTAACTTAAATTTATTATTATTTAGCAGAAAAATAAAATATTTTAGAGCTTTTATTACTTTAAGTAAATCTTGTGATGCTTCTAACGTATTTTTTTGTACAAAACTACAAGATAAAATAAGATGTGGCCAATGTTTACAAATTGTGTAACTGGCCAATTCTAAAATATCTAGAAAAACACAAGCTTATTTACGACAGGCAGTATGAGTGGCTCATTAGAGGTCCACAGCTCCTCACCTGTCTCGCACACAACTGAAAGAAGTAATACCAAGAATTTCATAACGAATCCCAAATTGTTGCCTTTGCCATCTCCAAGTATGGCATGGTGCACTCCTCAATAGGTTTTCTTTAGCTGGCATCATTTAGCCACATCAGCTGTCAAATGCTTGATTTTCTCTTCCGAGACTGAAAATATATCTCCCATTCCAACATCTTTATGTTTCCCGAATAAGAATCAGGAAATCGGTATTACCTTCGACACTTAGCATCTTGGATTCTACTCAAAACAGATCAACTTGACCTAGCAATGACCCAGTTCTCACAAGGAAACTTCTTTCTCTCGCTCATCGCCCCGCTGTTGGTGATTTATTTCTATGTTACAGATATTTTGACGGATTTTTCTCGAAAACTAACCTTTAATATTGCCCCGTCGACTGTTCCTAACAGATAAAACAAGAATCGCGTCTCTTATATGCATAAGTGACGCGATTTACTGTCATACTGCCAAAACCCAGATTGTCCCACTTTTTTCGCTCATTCGTACCTAGGTTCGTCAGATTATGGAACAAGTTGCCTTCAGAGGATTATCCCATTCTAATCTTCAATATCTTAAATCCTGTATCAATAGGTTACATTTCCCTGCTCTTTAGCCACCCACGATACGTTAGTACCTAGGTTTTAAGTCTACGTGGACTGTTTTAAAAACAAATTTTAAATTTGGTCACGGTGGATTAAGCAATTGGGTGACATAGCAGCAGTTGCCCTAAAACATAATCTCACTCTTCTTAACTTGTCGTTTTTAAACTTGCTATGAGCAGGGGTATCATTTCAGATTACTAGAATACTCATGGATTTATTAAATAAAAGGATACGGGATGATGTAACATTCTTTGAAGCCAAAACAAACCATTCTAAGCGACACTGTAAACACAATTTGTAAACATTGGCCACATCTTATTTTACCTATTTGTGTACAAAAAATACGTTAGAAGCATTACAAGATTTGGTAAAAGTAATAACAGCCCTAAATTATTTTATTTTCTGCTAAATAATAATAAATTTAAGTTAAAAAGGTTTTATTATTTATAGGTTATGTTATTTCTAAAGTTGTTTATTTAAAGTCGCTCCGAGTCAATTATAAATCTATATAAATCTATACGTCGCACTTTTTCTTTTCTAGTTCATTAGACAAAGACGTACGTGTAACCGAGTGTTCAGACCAAGGTTCAGCCGTTTTCCTAAACAACCAGCACAGACAGCAACACTTCTGAGCTCCAACACTCAAATGCTATTTTATCTCTTTCTACTACCATTCTTGATTCAATTACGTAATAATTCGTAGTCTTGTCTATGTTCGTAGTTCGTAAACTGCTCCCCCAAGAGAATAACAAACAACACAATATAAGGCTTCACGTTCGATACGCTCACAGTATACGGATATCGAATCCTTTTATATAATAAATCCATGAGAATACTGCTCGTATCCCGAAGAAAAAAATGCAAGTATCTCTCATCTATTGGCACTCTTTCTGTTGGCTGCAAGATTATGTGAGTCATCAACTCGCGAATTCTAAAATATCTCGAAAAACACCATCTTATTTACGACAGGCAGTATGAATTCATATCATCCGAAGGTCACAGCTCCTCACCTATCTCGCACACAGCTAGAAGATCTACCTCGAATTTCATAGCGAATCCCAAATTGTTGCCGTTGACATGTCCAAGTATGGCATGGTGCACAACAAGCTTTCTTTAGCTGGCACAAACACATATTAGCAGCTGACAAAAGCTTGATTTTCTCTTTCGAGGCAGAAAATATATCTCCTCTTCCAGCTTCTTTATGTTTCCCAAATTTTCAAACTTGGGATCTCCCATATTTGAGAAGCGGTATTACCTTCGGCAATTAGCATCTTGGATTCTGCCCAAAAGAGAGCCATTTGACCCAGCAATGACCCAGTTCTCACAAGAAGACTTCTTTCTCTCGCCCATCGCCCCTCTGTTGGTGATTTGTCTCTATGTTACAGACATTTTCTCGCATTTTTCTCGGAAAACTAGCCTTTAATGTTCCTCCGGTCACTATTCATACCAGAGAAAAGAAGAATCGCGTCACTTATATGCATAAGTGACGGGATTTACTGTTCTACTACTAAATCGCAAAATGTCTCACTTCTTTCGTCCATTCGAACCTAGGGTCATCTGATTATGGAACAAGTTGCCTGCAGAGGTTTATCCCATCCTAACCTTCAATACTTGAAATCCCGTATAAATAGGTTACATTTCCCTTCTTCTTAGACACCCATAATACGTTAATTTCTAGGTTTCAAGTCTACGTGGGCTGTCCTAGGAATAAAAAACCATTAACGAAACTCATCCTAATTATTTCGTCGGTAAAAAAACATACTTCTAGATGCCAAAACATCAAGTATTTTAATGCCAGAGAAGTAAAACAGACAATAAATATATTTTGCATAATAGTCTAAGTAACAGAATAACAAAAATGTAGGTCAGTAATAACAAATCTACAAATTCTACTTATATTTAAAACTCTGAAGTTATTTAAAAAAGAAAAAAATATTTTAGGTTTTGCCCGACATAAAAGTATTTTTATGCTAGTACTTTGTTTAAAATAAAGGTAAAACAAGAAAACACAAGATTCTTTATATTTCTGACTTCCAATAAAAATACATCATCCCCTATTGTTTTGTGTCGTGTTTAGAGCAATACGACCGTTGACAGTTGTGGCTTCAGTAAATTCTCGGCACGTTTTGTTCCCACTATGGGGCTTTTGATTAAGCTCGTAAACTCGCATGTGTGCTAAACATCATGTTTTAGCGAAAACCGATATATTTAAACATTAAGTGATGTTTACATACATATTCGAGGTTTATCCGCAACATAAACCATAAACTAAACGCAAATGTCGGAAAGAAAATTTAGTATCTGATAATATCTAAAGATAAATTATTTTACTATTGAAACATGTCTATAATATTTTATTGGTGTGTTTTTTCAGGTGCGAGTACACTATAGACTTTGTGGCGAGATTTTCTGTTACTAGTGTTGGCTTAGATTAAATCAACTCGTGTACTCGAACTGATACTACTCGAGTGAGAGTTTGTCTCTGGTCTCGATAGATCGACGTCACTGTAGGTAGCGTTGTAGTCGATACATAATTGAGAGCGCGCTGCTTGTCAGTTTAAAAACGTTAGTTGCAGACTTCTAACTGTGGCTTCTACGTCTATATTAACTCATCAGATTTTACAAATTCCTTATTTCAAAAATCTATATTGAAATAAATGAAAATTTTACAATTATTAATTAAAATGAATGAAATGAACTCTAAGCTTTGGAAGTGTATTCTAAAAGAAAACAGAAATAGAGGAAAAAGTCAAAGTAATAAAAAATATATTCGATATGTTAAGTATGACTGAAAATGAAATAGGAAGAAAATGGCATAATTTGAAATGTTAAACGAATTGAGAAGCAGTAGCTGCAATACTCTGATTAACCAGCATTTTTCACAACGCTTTATGACTGACTTCGAAGTATGTAGATCTAGGTAAAGTAATATACACGCTCTGTAGTGACGTAGAAATAAATGTAACCTACGACAGGTATACGACCATTTAGCTAGAATAGAAATTTCTGGTAGTGTACACACACCATAAACTAAAAATTTCGGTATATTTCTCCTACACGGTTCTCGTAACAAATTGGAGAATTTTTAAGACATTAAATAGCATGACGTAAAAATAGCATAATTATTTACGTGTTTCTTTTAAGTATATGTTGACCATATCATGCGTTTATTCTCGCCATGGTATTCATTAATCGTATCAACCATAGGGGTTTAAGCACTGTTGTGCACCACTAAATCTGGTTTTCTATTCTTAACCGTAGGTTCGGTACGCCAAACAATTATCCCTGGTCAGACCATTACTTTTCACTAAGGACATACAGTTTGCCACCCACTTTTCCGAATAAAGAAGAATTTAATAAACTTCAACTTACACTTCAGAACTAAAATTCAAAGTTCAAAATTCCTGAAAATTCAAAATTTAAAAAGGCAACGAGTCGAGCTGAATGCGAGTAGCTTGCGCATGCGTATCAAAGAATGCCCTAGCTCAAATGCCGAATAGTAGGGGGGTTTAAAAGGGCGCCAGTGCTTTATAAGTTGGATTAAAAACAGAAACCCTCTTAGGTGACATTGAGACCTCGCTTTCAACTCACTCTGTAACTAAAGCCAACATAAAAAAATTAACTAACTTGATACTGCGTTGCTTGGTGAGTCAAGTAAATCAACGATACTTCAAAAACAAATTTATAATTTATTTCCTAACTTTTCTTCAAACAGGTTAAAAAATATATTTAAGTGGACAAAGTGGAAAGCTTCCAGCAATTCGTTTTTCCTTAAATTTATTACTTGGAGAAAATAAATATTTAAATTTAAATTTATCGGTATTACAAAGCTAAATAACAATAAGATGAGGCACAAAATTGCTCAGTCACGTGACTCGCCGATTGCTATAAGCGACGCAAGGTAAGGTATGTACGGTATTACGGTATTAAAAAAAAAATGTACTAACATTTAGATAGCTGATCGTGTTCCAAAGGTATCTCTTAAATAAACTGCTCCACAATGGAGAACAAGGAAAATAATGATCAGTTATCTAGTGACTAAGGGGTCACAGGAATCAGTCAACTAAATCGGGAAAAATATTTAATTTTATAAATAACAAATCATATCCCTCATAATTAATGCTAGTGTCCTGTCAATTTTGTAGTAAAAAAATAATTATAAAGAAAGAGGTTGCCTGAAGGAGTGCTGTTATCCTCCGATGAAGGTGTCCATCCAGGCCCAATGCTAGGACGGCCTGGGTGTGTCAATCACCACCATAGAGGACTCTCCAGTAAGCCGCTGACTCCTGACAGAGGCCTAAACTTCCGGCCCAAGCAACAAGATCGGTTTTCTGTCTAGCAAAAGACTTGTCCAAGCATAATAGTGATGTTGGAAAGGAAATATATGATGGTAAAAAAAGAAGAGATGAGAAGCAAAGAGAAGATTCTCTCGCCGGAAAAGAATACCTAAAGGTTGTTGGGCGGGTCTGAAGTATGCGTGTCAGCCATTACAGCTCGAAAGCCGTTTAACAACGTTATCCTTCTAGGCTTAAGGGCATCAATCAGTCAAATAAATCCAAGCAAACGTAAGTCACACAAAAAAAGCTGGGAACGAATATTTTGGGTTGCACCCCAGATCTACAAAGTACTCTCAAAGAGCCTAAGGGATGACCACCCATTCACTATATCCAGTCGCACGCAAAATGAACCCTCGGGGCTCGATACCGCCGCAACGAACCCGATATTGATTTTTTTGTCCCCGTTATAGCGTTGTGCAGGATAGTATCTATTCGATGCTCCGCACTCGATACCTTCAAGTATCGAAAGCACTGGATAACAATCCTTAAGAGCATCCAATTTTCGGGTATCAATACCAGATGCAAAAACATATTATGCCTTTTTTCGCTTATAAGTTCATACCATATTGTCTGTTATGTAAAAATTAAGCATCCAAATTTTACAATAAAAGTATCGATACCATCAGGTACGATCAAATTACACGTCCTTATCAAACCGTCGCGCGATCCCTAATCATGCTTCAACGAAGAAGCTAAATCGTGATTTTTGCCATGCTCGACAAAACGAGATCTTTCGTATTCCATGAAAACAAAGTTGACGGTCACAATTATTATGTTGTATGACTCTTATGTAAATTAATTCAGTGATTTCTAAAATGACAGTTCCATGCGGGTGAGGCGCCGGATAATAATTTTATATAGTGACTGACAAAAAGGCCCATCGAAAACAATTGTGTATAGACACATGCCATGTGTCACGATGAAAAGTCACGGATTACAATTATGTCTATATTATAAGGCTTAGTATAGTTTAGGCAATTCTGCAGTAAAAGTTTTTCTAAGTCAGTGAAATTCAATTTATGTAACGTGAGCGAAGTCGCGAGTAAAAACTATATATAACCTGTAAATCTCATCCCACAGCAAAACAAAAATCCTTTATTGCTATAATTTAAGTAAATTAGATATAATCGTCTAATTGGCGCTACGCCACTGAGTACACAACAGAGACTTGTCAAGTTTGACAACTTGCTCGACAAGAAACCTTCGAAGATTCAACGTATATTGCGCATTATTATTAGCTATAAAATAGTTTTGCGATACTTTGCATGTCACAAATGCGTGTCAACATGTTTGCCGCGCATATTATATGTCTGTGAAGTCTCTGGAACGTTTGTAAAGCCCAACAAATACTGTTTAATTTAGTCGCAATCTGTCAAGCTTGTTGGCCTGCTCGACCGTTTGGATGAGCCTCAAGACTGGATATCGGATATATCTTTTAATTTTGTTATTTTCAGTTTTTAACGATGTGGCAGCCTGGTGAAAGCTTCTTTTTAAAATCAGTTGTTTTAGCAGAACGGGGTCTACTGATTTCGTTAGAACATACGTCTTCACTTTTACCGATTTAACGAAATCGGTAAACCATCACTCGTTCATTAGTGTTACTTTTATGTAATATTTTTCCCAAGTATTACAATGATGTTGAATTCCAGTCCATTGTGAAGCCTAATAATGCCTTTTCTTTTATAAGTTTAATATGTTTTTAAAATACCGTAGAATATTTTTAACGGCTAGAATTACTTCTAATCGAAACGGCAGTAATTAATAACATTTTCAATAAATCTTTATTGACTCTCCCCTAAAGCCTTTATTTCACGCTTCTTGCGCCAACGCCGATAATTGGCCGATGGGAAGTTTGCAGTAGTTAAAAATATCGTGAACTAGTCATGTATAATTCCTGAAAAAAATTGTAATGAACTTAGATTTCTGTATGAAAGTAAAGGGTTCATATCCTGTTTCACTAAAATGTGAAATTTATCAAGTAAGTATATATACAGGGTGCTATTTAAATGGTTTAATTTATTGGAATGGGTGACTTCTCGGGTAGTCTAGAGACACACTCAATACTCTTTTTTGGATTAATCGAACTGTAAAATTTTCTCTAACACCCTAAAATCAGACCATACGTACCCCGCAGGTCTCATTCTCTGCGACGCACAGTGGTTGAATTGCCCAATTGCTCCAACTTCATGTTATTTTACAAAAAATATAAATAAAACTTAGGCTTTTTATTTTATAACTAATCTGTCATAAGTGGAAAGCACAAAAGATACAATTAACAATCTCTACATTTAGAAACGCATTGTTTCGAAAAATCTTCTACTTCTTTGCTCAAAATTTCTTCTATTCGGTCTTCATAACCTTCTATATGCAGTTTTGTATTAAAAACCTATAAACAGCTTGCATTTTCTCCGCTTTCCTTTGTTTAGATTTCCATACATAAAAAAGGTTATTTCTCAAGAAAGCAGCCGCTTGCACTACAACAGAAACCTAAAAGTTAGATGGTTGCATATGGCTACGAACTTGAATTGGTTGGGTAGTTAGATAATCAGGAAAGATTATGACATACAGACTATTTGTTTCAAACTTCGTCCGTAGAAGTTATGCCTATGTTCATATAAGTAATGAAAAAAAAATGAATACTATGTTTTACATTATTTGTTCTACTAAAAAATAAATAAAATACGCTAGAATTGTCCAACGATAAGCTATTATAACCTTATTGCTGTCATCAAATAATGGTTGTTATAAAAAGGCCAAGATGTATGACAACAATCCATCGACTAGCTCTAAATAGCGGGGTAGTTTACTTCAGGAGGGTTTACTAATTTTTGTTCATTAATGCCTCATGCTATGACCTATTAATGCACTTACCAAAAAAAATGGACACACCTTAGCATCATTGCCGTGAGCCACAAAACAGATTTAATTTGTCACCACTTACAGTATTATAAATGTATGAAACAGGCCACCCACCATTAATTAAAATTCCTGTAAGTAAATTCAAAAAGTTTGATTTAAAGAGAGAAAGTCATCGTAAAATATGGATTATATGTAATAAAAAGAAAATGATTATCTTTTAACTAGCTCTAGGAAGTTGCAACACCTTTACAGTACACTATGTTAATCAGTATTTTTTTATAAATATTATTATTCAGAACATTTGGCTTTTCATGGCGATTATAAAAAAGAAACAAGTAGAAGAAAGTCGCCGAATATCGGGTACCTTTTTTAAATCGTTCTTAAAATGTTTGTATTTACTTTTTAAAGTTGTTTATCTAAGAATCTATTACTTAATGCCTCTGGTCCTGTTTCACAATAGATAATTACATTTAGATTAAACTGTTTTTTATTATGTAGAAAACAGATAAAATAAGTATACTCTTTTTTAAATGACAAAAAGGATTCCCAATATCGGGTACCACCGGTTCCAAATAACGGGGTACCCGATATTAAAAACATCTAACGTCAAAGTTAACATACATTTTACTTATATAGGTTATTAAAAAACATAAAGCAAAATTTCTGTTTTGTAGAAATAACTAAGTAAAACTAAAAGTAATGCTTGAAAATGAGCTACATTTTACCCATCTAAATATAATTTGCAAATGTGCGTTTTTTCCTTGCTTACATCTGCGAAATTTTCGTGACATCAACGCTGACACTTCATACAACGAATACATTTCGATGCAGCAACATCTGCAGAAAAAAAGTTGGAACAGAAAAAACTATCTGAGCTTATCTTTTTCTTTCCTCTTTTTCTTCCTTTAATGGTTGATTTTTAGTTTTGTCCTTTTTCACCTTTTTTTTGGTTTTGGTTTATTTTCAGTTGCATTAATTTTCTTTAGTGTCACTGTGTTTTTTTCTAAACTTTCTTCGAGTTCCATTTTATACGGTGTTGAAGCAAGGACAGCTCTTGATCCACGTTTACCTCCTCTTTTTGAAATTTCACCACAGCAACCTGGCTTTGGAGACTGGTTTGGTTTTGGTTTGTAGCAGGGTAGAGGACAAATAATGTCCTAAGGCATTATGAGTTTGAATAAGACATCCGGTGGTGTTGTTTCCCTTTCTTCCTTTAAGCGTTCAGCGGCAGTAGGGTAGGGTAGTATTTTCAACATTATTTTCCTTATATCGGGTACCCGATATTTGGCACCTTCAGGTACGCGATATTAGGAAACATAACCTTAAATCTTAATGTTAACATAAGAATAATCTGGAAGAGATTTTATGATTGCCACGAGTCTGCAGAAACCCTGTCCATAGAAATTAAACAAAATATACCCACCTTTAAAAAAAACAGATTTATCCCAAATTCTTGAAAATTCAGCAGCCGCTTTAATCCATTTTGCAAACTACTCCAATAAACATGCGTTACTTTGCCATGGAAATTTTACGGGTTTCATTTAATGTTACTGCTGTTATGTTACGACTAGTACATAATAGATGGCCGTAGTATTTTTATTAATAGAGCACTACCCGATATTGGGATACTATACTACCCGATACTAGACGACTTGCCTCTACTGATCTTGCTGATGTCATTTAAAGGTCTGATCCTGGAATACCATGTGTCGATTCCAAGATTGAAGAACATTCTTTGTGGGGGTTACTCCACCAGTCTACTCCAAAGGCTTGGACGGGGGCACCATGTCCAAGATGTCTCCAAACTCAAAAATCACACGACGCGGCGGTTAAAAAACCTCAGAGGGCCGACTTCGAAACAACGCAACTCGTCATCAGTGGAACATGATGCAAAGGTGCATGAAATACTTTAATTAAACAACTTAGTTAAATAAACTGGGTTTGCTTGGGTCCCTAAAAAGAACAATAAATTAAATTCCGATACGTAAAAATTATAGGTTATACTTTACGTTCATACAAAATATATAATATCAGCGGGAAAAATCGACTTACTCAAACTTTTAGATTTCCTTACAAAGATTCACTAATTAATTTAGAATTATTAGTAGTAGTAGTGAGAGCATTTCTAAAAAACACGAAAATTTAAAAATTACTAAGACCATTAGATTTAGCATAATGGATATTATGGTTAAATTAATTGAAAATTAGCTCTACTATCACCTCCCCAAAGAAATAGGTTTACTTACCAGTCACCCTGTATATTTCAAAAAAATAACATTTAAAATCACTACTATAGCTTTTATATTTCACATTTTATGATAACGTTAAATAATTATAATTAAACCCCACGTCTTACTTATCTGTATTCAGCAATGGTAAATTGTATATACGAAATATTATTTAATATTTTTTAATTGAGACAACTTAGTATTCTCAGGACTTTTTTTAAAATAAAGTTAGAAATTTCATTGGCTGTGTTATTTTCTTTGTCTCTATGGCGTCTTGATAAATAAATTGTATTGAAAAGTTAATAAGTTTTTACCAATAAAAATGAACCTAGGATCATAATCAAGATTTTAATTGTCAACTGCCAATTTTTTAAAAATATTAGAATAACCTATGAGTTTTTAGTGACGACTTATTGATGAAAATTGACAGCACAAAAGGTTTCCAAACTGATAAACTGGAAGATCTTAATTTAAAGCAATGTATTTTAAACCTTTGTAGGGGAACCCCGGTGCAAAAGTTTAAAATTCCAATTTCTTATTTTTTCTATTCACATTCAAAAGTAATGTGATATTACTTAGGTCTTAGTTGTACCCTATGCGGTAGTTCTCAACATTAACAAATAAAAAAAATTTAAATAGTGGTGTGCACTATCTAAATAGAATTTAATAAAGATTTTATTTTAAAACGATTTCACAGGGAGATATTTAATACTTGTTTAAATTAAGATCCAATTGATAAGTAAAAAGCTGAAAATAATATAATCGAAGAAAATGTCGTAGTAATTCCATCTTTTAGATGCCTATAAAATTACTGAAAAGTATTTACACATGTTTTAAAAATAACAATTTAAAATTAGGTTCTTAAGTTGTACTACAAATTCGCTATGATTGATGAGTCGGTCTTGACTTCATAATGGATATTTTACTATAATAAAAATAATCATCCTCTCGTTTATCCTAGTCATCTTTTCCATAAATCATATCCATTGACATTTATGAAGATCCACTACTATTCACAAATCTTTATTTGACAAGCCAACTTATCATTCATTCCCTCTTCAGAATACTTGAAAACACAAAAGGAGAAAAACACTGTCTGATAATAGCCTTTGGAAGCGTTATTTCGGGTATTGTTAATCGATAAATGCCGCTCATCTGATGGAATATAGATGTTTTCTTTTTGTTCCTATATTTGAATATTTCAGTTATATAAGGAAGAATGATTTTAACTAACAGCAAGCAATTTTTAATGGTAATATCATGAGTTATTATAAGAAAACATATCCAAGGGGGGGCATTAGAACTAGGTATAATTTCAAAGATATAATGTGGGGTAAAAGGACCATAATTTCAAGAGGTAATAGCGTGCGCAAAGACGAACAAAAATATTTACCAGGGGTCGAGATCCTACCGCTTACCTAAAAATTATAATTTTCTTTAAAGACCTGTAGCTAAAGTGCAAAGAAAGTGAATTCGTTTATTTAAAAATTATTTTTATTTTTCTTGATACTTAAGGATTTCAGTTAGAATTTTTGGGGCGTTTTGCTAAAACAATTACAGTTTTAATTATAGCTTATAGGTGAACGATTGGTTTTCGACCCCTGGACTATAAGACTTTTTTGTTCTCGGCAATATTATTACCCCCTAAAATTAATGCACCTATGTCACCTTGTGTTACAGAATCTAAGAACGAAATCGCTGGTATTTTTCTTACATTGTAAATTGGACACATTCGTGCAGAAAATTCACGGCTATAATTTTTGGACTTAAGAATAAAAGTTCATGGTAACACTATACAACTAATAATGGGTAAACAGACGTCGTATTACAAGGAGTTATGGAAGTTTAAGTTTAAATACCTAAAAGAAGTGTGATTCATATCGATAACTTTACAATAATTAGTACTTTTTAAATAAGAAACGATTACAATTTTCAAGATACTCAGGAACAACTTTACTTTTATTTATTTTTCCAAGTTTACTATAAATATTTAAAAGTTAAATTAGCTCTACTTAACATGAAAATGCTATTACCGAATCCACACAGCCTGGACATGTTGTCATGTAGTCCTCTAAGCTGACCAGTCAATTTTTGACAAGTTTTAGTTGTGGTAATATATTATATATATATATATATATATATATATATATATATATATATATATATATATATATATATATATATATATATATATATATATATATAATAAATGTAAATGCGAAGATTTACTTCTTCGCTAGTGCAGCGAAAAGGCCGTGAATGAAAAATAAAAATAATGAGGACTATCTTTGATTCTGGTCTGGGTGACCTCCTGCTATCGATTTCTGGGCCCTTACCTATCAGCGGGCAGGCTTACACCCAGGGTGGCTGAAGAACAGACCACGATTTGACCAGAATCAAAGAGAGTCCTTATATCCAAAATGTTCGGAAAGGATGGGTAAGATGTAGTGGCTCGCGCCAACTAGTTCACCCGGTGTTGCTCCAAAAATGTTTGGCTGCTAACACAATAATACTCGAAAGTATGTCGAATGTCGATTTTCTCGACGTCGACGGTACAAATGCACCATTGTACAACAATAGTAGAAAAATGGAAGATTTCTTGGCCTATAGGTAATATAATAAATGTAAATGCGAAGATTTACTTCTACGCTAGTGCAGCGAAAAGGCCGTGAATGAAAAATAAAAATAATGAGGACTATCTTTGATTCTGGTCTGGGTGACCTCCTGCTATCGATTTCTGGGCCCTTACCCATCAGCGGGCAGGCTTACACCCAGGGTGGCTGAAGAACACACCACGATTTGACCAGAATCAAAGAGAGTCCTTATATCCAAAATGTTCGGAAAGGATGGGTAAGATGTAGTGGCTCGCGCCAACTAGTTCACCCGGTGTTGCTCCAAAAATGTTTGGCTGCTAACACAATAATACTCGAAAGTATGTCGAATGTCGATTTTCTCGACGTCGACGGTACAAATGCACCATTGTACAACAATAGTAGAAAAATGGAAGATTTCTTGGCCTATAGGTAATATAATAAATGTAAATGCGAAGATTTACTTCTTCGCTAGTGCAGCGAAAAGGCCGTGAATGAAAAATAAAAATAATAATAAAATAATTTATTTTTCATTCACGGCCTTTTCGCTGCACTAGCGAAGAAGTAAATCTTCGCATTTACATTTATTATATTACCTATAGGCCAAGAAATCTTCCATTTTTCTACTATTGTTGTACAATGGTGCATTTGTACCGTCGACGTCGAGAAAATCGACATTCGACATACTTTCGAGTATTATTGTGTTAGCAGCCAAACATTTTTGGAGCAACACCGGGTGAACTAGTTGGCGCGAGCCACTACATCTTACCCATCCTTTCCGAACATTTTGGATATAAGGACTCTCTTTGATTCTGGTCAAATCGTGGTCTGTTCTTCAGCCACCCTTGGTGTAAGCCTGATGGGTAAGGGCCCAGAAATCGATAGCATGAGGTCACCCAGACCAGAATCAAAGATAGTCCTCATTATTTTTATTTTTCATTCACGGCCTTTTCGCTGCACTAGCGAAGAAGTAAATCTTCGCATTTACATTTATTATATTACCTATAGGCCAAGAAATCTTCCATTTTTCTACTATATATATATATATATATATATATATATATATATATATATATATATATATATATATATATATATACTTAATGGTATCTCTTTGTCACAGATAAGTGAAATCTCTATTTACAAAATTAAAAGTCGTCATATTTAAACATTTACGCAACATTAGTAAAACCAGCAGTGCTTTCCTTATGTATTCCTAATCACCTGTTTCCTAATATATTATGTATTTCCGCTGTCATGCAGTCTCATTTGAGGAAACCTGTAACGGTGTTATCGCTACTACGTGTAATATGATTCACATTTCTTTTAGGTTACTTTTTAAAACATGATTCACTTTTGTTTGTTTTATAACCTTATAGCATACTCTATTCACAATATTAAAAATTATCTGGTATTGTCTCTGGTCTAAAAAGCCATCAACCATAAAAATTAAGCTATAAGATATTTTTAATAATTTTATTTAACATAAACCTAATGAGGAAATTAAATATAAATTATTAAATCTATCTAGGAAACATTTTGAAAACCCAAAAAAAAACTTGTAAGTACTAGGCCTGAATTTGCTATGCAAACTGCTGTTTTTGTCATAAGAAAATGATTGAACTTGCGGGGTTACCGTTAAGTGGCTTTATGAATTTCCGCAGTTTGATGACCTCCGATAAGGACGAAAGCTTATTGCAATCCAACTTAGCTTGGGGTAGTCCATTAGTTTGTTGCTCCGGTATTTTAATGCAAAGAACGGAATATTCCGTATTTTCAATCCGTAAAGCCATTAACGTTTTACTTTTATTTAAATTCTTTTTAGGTCCGCGAAAAAGCTTTCCAGGATGCTGTATCTAAACATTGAAGTTTGCATCTATGACGAAAGCTTTAAGTGTACCGGAAATACAGTTTCCTTTCTTAAAAAATAGAGACTTAGTGAATACAAGATAAAAAATATTTTTCTGTGAAAAAGTAATGCTGAATGAAGTTGCTTTTATTTGTTTTTATGTGCAATATCAAATGTAATTTTTTAATGGCAGGGAAATTAGGGTATTACAGTGTGGGTTTAAGAGGATAAAATAAGTGAGAGCTAGAAGTCTGCCCATTATCATCAAAATTTGAACTAAACATGCTAGACCTGATGTTTTAAGAAATAACTATGTGAAGTTCGAGGATAGATTTTTAAACTCCTCTCTGAGACTGTCACACGCACAATTACTTGTCGCAACCGAAGATAACAGCCAACAGTGGCGACCAGTGATTAGTTTCGCGGCCCGGACACATTTGTTGTTGATACTGATATACACAGAGAGCGAAATATATTTTATGCATAATGCATATAGGATTTTTGCATATTTCTGCAATTTTTTGACATTTTGCATATCTGTGAAAAAAACGTATTATCGTGCATATTAAGGACTTTTAAAAATATATGAAATATTACGAATGTCCACTTTTGTTAGCACATCTAATATTTTGTGGGGTTTTGGGATTTTCCAGGCACCAATAAAGTACCGGCCGTGGAATGAAATTTTAAAGAAGGTCATAAAAAGGTTCAGTGAGATTTCCAAATAATTTCTTAGAAGTTAGGTACCTCAACTACCGTAATAATTCGTAAATATTTTGTTTGTTACAGTTAGTGTGTACTAATAGTTTAGTTTAGAGATAGAGCCGTGTGTGAAAGTATCGTGAGTGAAGTCGCTAATATTTTTTGTTGTTCAGAATGTTCAAAATGAAAACTTCTTCGTGGATTAAAAATTATCCTGAGTTGGAGCTTAGTGGGTCTAAATGTTTTGCAAAGCTTGAGCCAAAATTGTTTTCTGTGACAAAAAGTTCCAGCTGGATCAACACGAGAGAACAGCAATGTATCAAGCGAACTTTCAAAAAATGAAATCGGGGCTAGTTCAACAGTCTGTCAACAGTCAAAATCTCATTTCAAAGTGCTTGTGATACAATAAAAAGTGAGAAGGAAGTGTTTGACCGAGATTTCTGCAGAGCTTTTGTCGCAGCAAACATTCCTTTAAAAAAATTACAAAATTCGCAGCTAAGAGAATTTTTACAAAAATATTGTAACTACAATATCCCAGACGAGTACATATTAAGAAAGAAGAATATGAATGCGGTATATGAGAGTGTCATAGAGGAAATCAAACTATTCCTAGGCGATAAAAATTTCTATATCATTGTTGACGAAAGTACGGATGGCTGTGGTCGATATATCGTCTTATAATTGGAGCGCGACAAGAGGGTGAACCAGGAAACCGTATTTAATAGCTTCAAAAGAGTTAGACAAAACTAACAATATGACCGTTACCCGATTTACTCAAGACTCTATATTAGGATTATTCTTATCAAATCAAGTTCTAACAGAAAAATTCCTAGTGTTTCTGTCTGATGAAGGACCATATAAGGTAACAGTGGGACAAAACTTAAAAATACTTTATCCCAATATGGCCCATATTACTTGCCTTCGGCATGGTCTAAATCTAGTAGCAGTCTGTCAGAAAAGAATATCCTTTGATAAATGAATTGATTTCAAATGTAAAAAAGTATTTTTAAAAGCACCTTTAAGAGTGCATATATATAAGGACAGATTGCCAGGAGTAAGCTTGCCTCCAGAACCCGTAATTACTCAATGGGGAACATGGATTAAAGCAGCTATATTCTGTGTAGGACATTTTGAAGCCATTAAGGATTTAATCTTAGATATACAAGGCTACTCACAGTATGTAGTGCAAAGTCAGAATCTTTTGAAAAATCCGGATGTAGCTAAGCAACTTGATTTTATAAAGGTTAATTTTAGCTTTATGGACATTAATTCAAACTAGAATGGTATAGGAGCGGCATCGGCGTGAAAAAGGACGTGTTCTATCTCACTTTAAAATTGTCGGCCCAGATCGACACGCCAGCGGCGTAGTCCGTTGAAAAAACTAATATAATAATAAAATATTAATTTATTTGTAAGAAGTAAAAGTCAAAATGATTTAACGATTTAATAGATTTATTATTTACTACTTTATATTAGCTGAGTAAAGTAAACTAAAATTTCACATTATATTAATAGATATTTGAAAAGTTTAGTGGAAAGTTAACAAATATATCTATTTTTAAATAGCATACAAGTTCTTAAACATAAGTAACGTATTGTTTAAACAAAAAAATGGTTAGTCGCTCTCAGAATCAAGACGCGAACTTCCCAGGTTATCCTCTGATGCAGTATTATCACTCGCTATCTTCACTTTCTTCTGACGAACCCGTATTCACTGTAAATCTTAAGTGATCGAGATTGTCGTCAAGGATATGCTCTTTTTGTAGTAGCTCTACTTCATATTTTTTACATGTTAGCACGTATTGTACCACTCTTGTTCAGATACCTGCTGAAATTTTTGTCTAGGCAGAGCCTCTGTATCAGCCAATTTAAATGTGATGTTGCGAGCGGCTACCCAATTCTTTATTAAAGCCCATATTTTTTCTATGGGATTCAGTTCCGGGTGATAAGGAGGCAAGCGTAGACATCGTGGACATGTCGATTCAACAGCTCATCCAATTTATATTGCGTAGGAAAGCGACATTTATATTCTTGAATACTGAGGTTTTCTGGTGTGGTTAGTTTGGGGTGAGTATATTTAATTTTTTTTTTCATTTTCTTTCAATCTTTTTAGCTTTTTAAGGTCAAAATAATTTTGCCTAAGTAAGGTTGTGGCGGATCCTCGAAAATTTATTTTTGAAGAACGGAACCCGAGAACAATTATTGAGAACATTGCAAAAGGATGACAATAAACAAAGATGACATACTGTAGTGGAACGACAATGTTTTCTGAGTTACACTACTATATGTAGAACTATATCACGTATGACACGACATGTTTCATAATACTCATAAATACTTGTAATTAATGACAATAATGACTACATTATTTACAACCTACTCACCGAATTAAATCATGCTACATAAAGGCAAGACATAAATTAGTTACATACTTGTAGTTTTTCAAAAGAATAGTAATTTCTTGATCTGCTTCTTTCTTCATAAACTTTCTAACATTGATTACAATTTCTCTGCCTTTACTATGTATAATAACACCTCTCTTTCCAACTTTTTTGGGGACATTGCAAAAAATAATTTCGTCAATAATATTTAAATACACTAATACCGCAAATACACAATAAACTATGCACGGGTAGCCTGAAGGCTGCGGAAGTTCGACAAAAATGTCGCAAGATTCTGGCCATAGGGAATTGTTCCTGAACCTTTAAAAAGTCGATTCCCGTTGAGCACAAAATCGGATCTGCTCCTTTTTTTGAATTATCGCAAAAAACTGTTTTTTTCCTTATTTCCTGAAAATGAGCTTTTTTAGGGTATTGTAAATAAAAACATTGTCTCTTTTTTGAACAAAATATTTTATTGATTTATATAATCGGTTTAACAATCAAAGATCTGTTAACAAAAAACACAAATCGGTTTAACAATCAACAAAAAACACAAATTCGAGACTGAAGTTGGCGTGAATGAGCTCACACTGGCACAAATCCATTGCAAATATCTGACGAGTAAAGTGAACATTGATTATCGAAGACATGGCTCATAAACAATAGTTTACTTATATATGACGTGACGAGAATTCAACAACTGCTTTTTTCAACTGAACGATGTATGTAGGATCTTCTAAAAAATTAATCTTATGTCGATCCCAATATTTTAAAAACTCCCGATGTATTGATTCTCCAGCTTGTTCTGACCACAGACCAAGTCCATCGTTATCAATAGATTCTAGGCATTGTTTCAAATGGGCGGTTACCACGTGAAGTTTCAAGGTTTCTGAGATATTAGTTGAAACCAGTGCTTTCTTTAGATCTTCAACAAGTGATTCCACATCAGCATCAACTTTTTTTGTGGTAAAACAACACTCAACCAGTTTGTTCATGGTCCTAAAAGCTCCTACAAAAGGTAGTAATTTGAGCTCCCCCACTTCAGCACAAATTTCCGGGGATAACAGGCGGCCTGAGTTTTTCAGCATCTTTCTACACGCGTTGCCCTCAAAGATTTCTGCGTGATAATTTTTCGGGATGAGTTTTAGTTGTTTAGGCCAAATAAGGGCCTTTGCGCGGCCAAGCAACGGAACTAAGCCATCCCAAAACAAATGGTTCACAAATCCTTGGAGGATGTGCAATTCAGGCAAGACACATTTTTCAATAACACAAGTGTCAGTAGATTCTTCAAACAGGGGACAGTTTATGGTACTATGACATTCTTTAGCAAATTTTTTATTTTTTCTGAGAGATTCAAATTTTTTATAGTCATTTTTTAAATGCCCGTAAGTTTTCAAAGTCGTCAAGCTAATCAAATCTTCAGCACTAGTTGCTTCATTTTTCTTTTTATCTCTCAAATCTGACAGCGAAATAAAGCAGTAAGGGCAAGGATACATAGACGAGGCAGTTTGCTGCCCATTGACGATGAGAATGAGCTTAAAATCCGAAATAAATTTAAACGAAACATTGTTAATTTTTGTCAAATCAAATAGAATCGCAACATTTTCATAAGTCTCTTTTATCCGAGGTACAAGGCACAACATGATTAATCGGTTAACGCTCGTTAATTTACTTCTCCCGCCAATGCATCCACCTTCCGAGTACAACTTTCGTTTGTTATTAGTAGGCGGATGGTTTTCCTCGCCGCTTCCCTGGTCCAACTGGGCCGAGTAGTCTTCTGGTAGTATGGTTAAACTGATTTTGAAGAAGCCCTGACCACCATCAGCCATTACCTTGATAATATGGTTGCCCACCAAGTTGCGTGCATTCACCACCGCGTCCACAAGTTCTTCGGCGTCTGCCCAAATAACCGGTCTTTTTTCTCTTGTATTCTTGTCTGTTTCAAATTCGAATTCACCCTGGTTATAAACGTCCACTAATAGCTTTGACTTTTTCGACATATGTTCCTTGAAATTTTTTGGGACCGCGCTCCGGCCGACGGTAGAACGCAAGAAATTGGTCATTTTCCGCATTTGATTACAAGAAGCACCCATATTTACCTGAAAATTGTCTAATCTCTCAGCTGAAAAAATCGGCTTTGTCTGCGCCACAGGATTATATGAAATTCTGGCTTTTCGTCCACGCGTACATAAATCAATTTCCATGTCTTGAATTTTTCTCTCGAAATTCTGCTGCTGAGTAATCTTTTTTTGAATGACAGCAGAGGCAACTTGTTCTTGGTGCGTTTGCGGGAGAGTATTGACTATTTCCACAATATTATCCCGTGACTTTCCTGGAGTACGAGCGTTACATGAATGCCTCTTGCCTCTATCCAACTTTTGGTAACATTTACTGCAGAGGGTCAAGGTACAGGTCCTGGGAGGCTTTTTTGTCGGCACTTTTTTGGATATATGTGGAATCCCTGCTTTGCCATTTAGTCCATTAGACGCAGTAATTATATTTTTCCCGAGGTCACGAACTTTACCTCTGCCTTTCAATACCTGTGGATGACTGGTTAACCTCGCAGTTGAACAGATGTAACACTCGCAGAGTTCAGTGCTTGCCGACCTGCCCCTTGGTAACACAAGATCTTGATAATTGGGTACATTCTGTATAGGCCTTCGAGCGATATTTTTATGCCTCTCAGAAAGGGCCAGGCGACAACTACCACAAATACTAGTTGGAAATTTGGAATCCACTATCGAAAATGTCTCACAAATATACAGTTTGATAAGTTTTTCACACAACTCACTAATTCGAAATTTCTTCGCGTTTGTTATTCTCCAAAGCGAGATTTTTTGACCACAAGGCATGCAAATCTTCTGCCTATTTTCTTCGTGACTACACTTTACACTCGGATGAGCCATTATCAAACCAAATATTTCTGCAAATCGACAAAAATGGCGAGGATCGTCTAACCTATGAGGCAATAAACAAATGCCAAGGATCAAACATCAACAAATAGTTACGTACTGGCATCCCGTGACCCCAAAGTCAGAGCCACAGATTAGGACCAGATGCGAATCTTACGCTTTCGACGGTGGCTCAATTTCGAGAAATTATAAGGCGGCGATGCTCCTTATTATTATTTAGTCTGTCGCCGAACGGTGAATTCCTCGCTGTTAGCGTGTGCGAGCGTCTCGGTGGAATAGAGAGCAGGCTAATGTTATTACATCAGTTTTGTTGCGTTGATTTTATGGTTTAAATTGTTGTTGTACTAGGTTGTAGTGTAATTTTAATAAACGAGATACGTTTTTGTATTTGTTAATGATATAATTTTATATAAAATGCCACACAATATCATGTTTTAATATTTTAAAATATAATCCATAATTTCTCTGAATTAAAACCTACCAAACGCGTGGAAAATTCCATTCACGGCTTCGACGCTCGAAGCGACCGGGCCGCTCTGTCCGTAGCGCCAAGACCGCGGAATCCTGGTATAGGAAAGTTATTAAGAGATTCGCATCTGGTAGGAGTAATCTGTGTCAGAGCGGTAAAAAGCAGTAATGAGTCACAAATAAAGTATTGTGTATCAGATTAGCGATGACATTTAAAATTCCAGGCAATTAATACAATGCAAGCGAATTTTGAAAAAAAAATTCTGGCGAGTAAAAAAACAGTTTTTTGCGATAATTCGAAAAAAGGAGCAGATCCGATTTTGTGCGCAACGGGAATCGACTTTTTAGAGGTTCAGGAATAATTCCCTACGGCCAGAATCTTGCGACATTTTTGTCGAACTTCCGCAGCCTTCAGGCTACCCGTGACCGGATCTCTTCGCATTCTGGTTTGGGCACGCAAAAGTCGTGCAGCGTTGTCAAATCATTTAACAACAGCTTTTCTATTTTAAGCCCCCCACAGACTACGATGTTTTTCATCCGTTCGCATCGCTGCGATTCGAATCGGCGTGCCAAACTGATAGTCTATGGCCGAAAACGGTCGTGCCGAACCGTCCGTTCTAATATCTGTCCTATATTGAATTTCAACACGACGCGATGGTTCAAATCGCCGATGCGAACGGATGAAAAACATCGTAGTCTGTGGGGGGCTTTAAGAGTACAGATCAATAGTAGGGCACGCTTCTGAGGCTTAGGTTATTAACAATGGGCTGGCACTGAGCGAGAAGACAATCGATGCGGACTTTTTCAGGTATTACGCTCCTGTACCATTCTATAAGTTTAAATTTTACTTTTATGTAAAAAAGTTCCCGGCGAAATAAGTGTTAAAGTTGCAAAAAGTTAGACTCCTACTATAGAAAAGAATGTAGGTTTTAAATTCTTAAGGGAAGTAATGAATATTTCTGGGGGTATATTATCCAGTGAATTTATACCTTGGCCCTATTCATTGCTTCCCAAACTAAAGTATTATCCTATTATATCAGTAGACGTTGAAAGGAGTTTTTCTATAGCAAAACACATTTTTACGGACAGCTGGCAAACATCTCTATAGAAAACTTTTAAAATAATGTATTTTACTGATATCTTCGTTTTATTTGGAGGTATTTTTTTTAAATAAATATTTAGTACAAATCAGTCGTATTTTTTAATAGTATTGAATATTGTAATCCCTAGGGACTAAGTGACCAATTAAGTTCCCATTTGGAGAATTGAATACCTTAGTTCCATAAATTAAAACAGTATTTTTAACTTATATGCAATTAGCATATTTAGATAAAATTAGTGCATATTTTTAATAAAATATATGCATATAGTATATGTGCACATTTTGGATAAATTTAGATGCATATTTTCCGCCCTCTACATATTAGTATTGATCTATTATTCATATTTTTGTGGTATAGTTCATTTCAAAGACCTTAGATAGACTGAAAATGTATATTTTTGTTTATAATTTTTTGTAAAATATGTAGAAATGCTTAATGTTTATGTTAAAATATTAAATTATTGAAATTCTTTTTGTACAAGGCTTTTGGGAGGGGCGTCCCCTGCGCCCTTCCTAAATCCGCGCCTGTTAAAACACCATTTCTATTCGGTGGACACGTCAGCCCCCCCCCCCTAAATTTTTGTAAACTTGGCGCCTACATAAAGTATTATTAAAACATAATTATTTTAGAAGCCATATTAATTAAGATGCCTTATTATTTTACTAAATAAGGTGAAAAGGGTTAAAGGGTTATAAAATTTGGGTTTGCTCTACTGAATTCTTAAGCTTGCATAAATACTGAACAGAACAAAACAAGATTTGTAAAAACGTAGTTAGTTTTTGTTTAGCTTTTTACGATCGTAATTAAACTTTCGAAACTTCAAATAACAGCTTTCTGATGTGAATTTTAATGAAGATATCTTGAATTAACTTTAGAAAAATGTCATTCCGGTATAAAAACTTACAATAAAACATTATTTCTGGTGCATTTGTTCTTTATTAAGTAAATCCAGAAAAAAAAACAATGACTTTTATAATGCTGCAGAAATATTGCGTATATACCTTAAACTATATGAGAAACATTTAAATATTAAAAGAATTAATCTGATTATAAAACTTTTAATAGGCAAATTTAAAGTACATTTCCTTGTTAAACAAAATATTATTAATAATTATCTTTTTCATTGGGCTTACCTATTTCGCAATGGTGTCGACCGTAGCGCAGTGGTTAGTGTGTTAGGTTACTATGCGGAAGGATGCGGTTCTTATAACCCAGTACCGGCGTCCCACTTTTATTTCCCTGGTGTATTGTATAAAAAAATTAATTTCTAACTAAAATGGGAATGTAACTGAAAACTTACATTCCCAATTTAAAGCAAACATTTAAAAAAAAAATTGCACAAGTATGAAAGCACACCTAATTTCTTATATAACATTCTGACATGCTACAAAGTTTAATATAATACGAATGAATAAGTAAAATTTATCTCAGATAAAGATTGCTTCAATTAAAGCAAAAACCAAAAAGATTTACAGCCTGATTCTCCAGCGCTAGATCGGTTTAGTTTAAAATCAAAAGTTTTAAACTGACAAGTATAAGAATAAGACAACTAGGTTTTATACCGGTAATTTGTTTTTGAGGTTTTTCGTAAATTTATAAGAAAAAGAAAACATAATTTTAGTGCGTACTGTCCACAATAGTAGAACTAAATCCATTCCAGCACGACGTTCCAAGACGAAAATCATTCAAAATCCTGTCAAAACTGATCAACTAGAGGGTTTTAAATTAAACCAATACTAAATCTTAAGCCTTTTTAGTGAATCTCAATGTTAATGTTTAAGTTACCCACTCTATATCTGAAGCATCAAAATTACATTTATTTATATCAACGTAAAAACCTTTGCTGTATACAAAATGTCATTTTTGTAAAATTAATCGTATTTGAGCTAAAGCAATAAAAATAGAAATTAATTTTTTGAGGTGCTCAAACTGCATTTCCTAATGTACTCGTATATTATATTATACAAGATTTTTTCTAATTTTGACAAAAATGTGTAAATTAAATTATTAATCTTAATTATTGTATCAAAACACGCACCAGACGAAGACATTTTTATGTCATCTAGTAGGTACCTAGAAGACAGTTGTCTGTGTTGTCCTAATGTCGTTTTGAAGTGTTATTTGTAAAGAAGTGTCGCGTCACAAAATAAACTTTTTATTTTAAAAATATTGAAAATGTCCGATTTCGAGACCCGAAGTGATATTGAGGAGGCAGCCCAAAACGCGTGTTCTATCGTACCCGAGAAGCCAAGAGAGAAATACGAAATATTTATATTTTTGTGTTTCATTTTTTCTTAACTAGTTATCTAATAAATATTTCATCACTAGTGAGGAAATTTTTTACTTTTCGTAACTAGTTACGAAAAGTAAGATGTTTTAGAACTGTCATCGGTTTTAAAAAGTGTCGCTTTATACAGTGGTGGCAGAATTCGCGCTCCACATGGTAAATTTTTTTATTATTAATTTCACAGAAAATGTTATTGTTGATAAAAGTTGTTCTTAAACTAGAAGGTCGCCTACCAAAAGTTAAAATAATTAGAATATACGAGGGAGATGCAAATTTTTTAAATTAGCGCGAGAGTATAAAGTACCTACCTAATTTTTCAATTTATTTAAAATATTCATTTATAAAACTTGTTTAAAATTAAAAGTTATGTCCCAATATCAAGTCATGGCCTTCCATTTAGAAAACGAAAATAAAACTTAAATTTTTATCTTACCCTGTGTAGAGACTAATTGCAAGAAAGTAAATTCTTTTAAAAGGTGATTTACTTTTGGTGAATGGCTAAAATTTTAAGATTTCAGACATTTTCGAATTTGTTTAAACCACTCAAAGAAAACAACATAAGATTTTGTCTTTTTTTAGCAATTAGGCTAAAACTGAAATTATTTTTGACAATTACTGTTACTGTAGGTCACTTGAAAAATATTTAAAAATAATTTTCTTTCCTGGATTCCGTCTTCATACAGGGATGCTTTATTTTAGTTTTTTAAATAGAAGGCCGTGGCTTTATATAATATAATAATATAGCTTTTAAATCTAAACAAGTTTTACAAATAAATATTTGAGATAAATTAACAAATTAAGGTACTTTACTCTTGCGATAATTTCAAAAATTTGCATCTCCTTCGGACATCCTAATTTTTTTCAACTTTTGGTGTGCGGCCTTTCAGATTAAGGACATTCAGCAACTTTTATGAAAAATAACATTTTCTGTGAAATTAATAATAAAAAAATTTACCATATGGAGCACGAATTCTGTCGGTTACTGTATGTCAAAATTAGAAAAATATTTTTTTTATTGGTTAAATGAAATTGGATTTTGTTGTATTGTATGAAAATTCCAAATTGTAACTAAAAGCTTTAGAAATATGAATGAAGTCTACTTGTCAGTGGTACATATAAATATGCAAAAATTGAGAATCAATTCTCTAACCACTTGAAAATTCCTTATACAATAAGGATTTCAACAAATAATGGTAAAACAGCTATTCTCCGGGCTATATGCCCCTCCGAGCGCTGAATTACATACCAAAATTTGCCGTATTTTCTTCTAACACAGTTAGATAAGAAACTACTAACGTTTCGAATGCAAAAAACTACCAGGAAGTTTTTTCTTTAGTTAGAATATCGTCACCTGCAGCCCGGTTTCGAACTCGTTGCTTCTCTTCAGTACAGGATAGACGAACATACCAACCTTCCGAAAAAGTAATCCCTTAAAGCTACAATGTCGTACTGCATAAGCAGTGAGACACAGGCAGCGCCATCCATTAGCAGTTTCAAGCAGTCAGAGTAGAGTTTACCGTAATGTAAAATTTTTAAAAGTACGAGTGAAGTCTACTTGTCAGGGGTACATATAAATATGCAAAAATTGAGAATCAATTCTCTAACCACCTGAAAATTCCTTATACAATAAGGATTTCAACAAATTATATTTGTATTTCGTATTTCTCTCTTGGCTTCTCGGGTACGATAGAACACGCGTTTTGGGCTGCCTCCTCAATATCACTTCGGGTCTCGAAATCGGACATTTTCAATATTTTTAAAATAAAAAGTTTTTTTGTGACGCGACACTTCTTTACAAATAACACTTCAAAACGACATTAGGACAACACAGACAACTGTCTTCTACGTACCTACTTGATGAAATAAAAATGTCCTCGTCTGGTGCGTACTTAGATGTTTTGATACAATAATTAAAATTAATAATTTAATTTACATATTTTTGTCAAAATTAGAAAAAATCTTGTATAATATAATATATGTAGGGGAGAGTGGGGCAAAGTAAAATATCTAATACAAAAAAGGCTTTAATACAGATTATAACAAACTCTGCTTGATGCGGTTATGTCACAATAAAATATGTATATTTATCTCGTTTTTTCGCATTTACTCGAATTTATTATTTAAGAAAAAAGAAATTAAAAAAAATCTCTATTGCAATCTGCAATTTTTGCATATTTAAAAGCTTTAGGCTCGTCCAATTAATTATTTCAAACTTACAAACTTGACTACCGGACAAACGAAGACTTGATTTTACAAAACATAAGAAGAATTATTGACAAATTTAAGTGTAGCGAAGTTATCCTTAATTAACTTGACCGCAATAGATACAAAATCTACCCCTCACACTATTATCTGTCATGTTAATGAAAGTTGAAGCTTAATTCTTCCCCATATAAACATACTCGTACAACCGGACCTAAATTACATCAGCACGATTATACTTTAAAAACATAAGCTAATTAGTTAAATTTTTAATTTTAAGTACGTAACTCAGCACTTAAAATCTCTGATGGATTCGTCAGTAGCTTGTTTTTTTACCCACTTTACCTTCAAATCGGCTTAGGCTCACTGAAACCTGATTAGGGGTTAAAAAGGACATTGGCATAGTTCTCACGAACGTTTAAAGCTTTAGGGAAAAGGTAGAAAAATTCCCTTTTGCTAAAGTGACAAAAAATACCGTAAGAAAATGTCTGAACCAGCTATTATTGATGAAATACCTAAATGCATTATAACGGTTTCAATAGTCGCCTATTTTTTAAAAATAAATTTTTTTAACTCTTTTGTTCAGCAAGCCAAAATATTTAAAAGCTTATAAACTAAAAATAAATGTCACATAACTCCAGTCATTTAGATATGTATAATAGACGATGTATGGAAACAAAAATTATCGCGTTAAGTATAATATTGAGATATGACATATTGTTTTAATTGTAATGCATTAACTATACACACTGTGGACCATTGCGAGAACTAGGTGGATAAAACTCATATTAAGCCTTTGTGACCAAAATAGGGTAGGAGAGTATATACTAAAGTAGTTTATTCGTCATTATGTATTTTCTATCCATGGGCGTCTGCATTAAAATTTTCCAAGGGGTTCAAAAGGTAAAAATTCTAAAATTATGGTAAAAACCTGTTAAAGCGATGTTTAAGTGTGCAATAGGAAGCAAAAACAACATCGACAGAATTTATTTATACAGGGTGCCCTGAAAGTCTTAGTATAGGCAAATATTTTTGCTATTAGTAAAGATCGAGACACCAAATTTTAGGTGCATCTTATCGGTTAATAAATATACCTTTTTATACAATTTAACTTTGTCAACCCCCTTGACGGGTGGCGCTAGGGAGTTGAGGTCAAAAATTTTAAATGCAACCCTATGCAGTGTGGTGAGGCACCACATCTCTATTCACATCACAGATGAACGTATATATATATATATATATATATATATATATATATATATATATATATATATATATATATATATATAGGTATACAATGATGGACAAGCAAACTCTTAAACCAGAAAACCGTAAACTAAACGAATGTATCAACGGAGACCCGCTTTTCGATGCACGCCAGTGTTCGTCTATGTGTTATTTAGTGTTTGATATGAGTCAATACAAAAAGGTAATCGCCTTTTTACAACACCAAGCAGTTGGCTGAAAAACTAAGAAATTTTGTTTGTGGCTTCCGATTAAATAGGCAAACTTTTTAATTATTAAACCTGGCAATAAGTCTTTATAAATGTTATTTTTAAGGCGCCTGCTTGACGAAGTGGTAAAGATGACGATTTACGAGGTTGAAGACAAAGATTCAATTTTGACCACAATTATTTGCGATTTAAAGCCCAGAAACGGTCAGTTTTTTCTGGGTAACAACACAGAAAGAAATCATTTGATATAAACAATCCAATCGTTTTACAGATTCAATAAAAGACAAAATCTAAATCAATTAGTTATATTTTAATCCAAAAAGATCAAAATAATCAAAATTTTGACTAAATCTAACCTAATAAAGTATATCTTTTATGACACACCTGTGATTAATACCAGCATATTACGATAGATATCAGGAAATAAATTTTTTGCTTGTATGCTAAATATTATCCAGAATTTTATTAAACCCATCTAATTATTTTAAAATCACAAATAATTTGATTAGCTCTGTTTAAACTTAGTGTAAATCAATCCAACTATTTGCTAGACTCAGAGCGAGACTGTTCGCTACATTTAAGAAAAATATTTGTTAGAAAATATTTAATGATTTATTTATTTACTAATATTTATCACTGGGTTTCTCAAATTTATCGAATTGCACTAACAGTTAAATTGTAATATGACAAGATCTATCAAATTTTAGATTGTTACAAGCCTATGTCGGTCAAATTGTTATATAGTTGTTTTATCTTGGATTAAATCTATCACATCAGAATACAATTAGTAACAGCTTTATAGATTTAATAAAATAAAGATTGAATTTAGTGCAAACTTTGTAATTTTAAATGTCCAAACGGCCTCCTTCTTGGTGCTTATTCGACTTCTTCATTTGTTACTAGTACTTCGTGGTGTATGCTTCGCAGTAAAATAAAGTTTCTGCGCTGCTTCTGTTAGTTTTTCCAGTGTTCTACCACGAGAAAAGGTAAGTTATTTTTAGGTCCTTTTTTGTTGTGGTCGTTGTAGTACTATGTCAAAAGGAAACAATAATATTACTAATGTTAGATATTTATAATTTATATGTATATGATATTTTTTAATTAGATACGTGTTTATTTGGTTTCAGATATTAAAGATTTCCTTATTACCACATAAATTCACACGTTGTGCCCCCCAGTAGCAGTGGTAAAATCAAAACAGAATAAATCCGGAAAATGGATGGAACTGTGTTAGACTAATGACCTAATAACTAATTTATTAGCAGAATAACTAGTTAACATTAGGTACATAAAATACGTCAATATTTTAATAAAACAGATACTAAATTTGGATACTAGCTTAAAGTTAATCTGTAAAAGGACGTCAGATATTTTAATTTTATTTAGATGTTTTTTGAATGAAATCAAAATATTTATTAACCATATACCAGGTTGCTGAGTTTCGGTGTCGTCATATATAAGTAAAATAACATGTTATTTAGTATTAATTTAATTTTAAGTTAAGATTTTAAGTACATTTTTTTTTCGAATCTGCACCAACCGTAAACCTTACATAAATCTTACTGAAAATAATAAATCTTGATGTGAATATAAAAATAGTTTTTTTTTATATTTGCCCTATTATTAATGCAAACTAGAGAATATAACGAATAAAAAGATATAATTATTAGGTAGGACAGGTTATTTAGTAGAAACCAAAAATCTTTAATGAGAACGGCATTAGTGCAAAAATTAAGGTAAATTTTTTAACCAGGTAGACTCTAATAATTTTATTATATGTTCACGATTAATTTACATAAACTATCCTAAAATTCATTTAATTATTAACTCGTATAGAACTTTTTCAAATAAGTTACTGTTTAATAGAAAAGTCGAAAATATTATTTCCCAATTGATGCCTATTCATATATTTACCAAATTTTATTAATTTTTTGCTGGATTTAATAAACAAAATCTTTTAATTAATAAAAATTTTAGTTAAACCAATCTAAGATTTGCTAGTAATCACCTAGTGTTTAAACAACAAGCATCCTAAATGTGATTATTACAATAAAACCAAATGATAGGGTCAAGAAAATATGTAGCTAGTATACTATAGCATATATTTACTAAGCTATACTCAACATGTAGTAATTCTTATCAAATTTTAAATTAAATCAATCAAATGTTTTCTTTTCACAATCTTATACTAATAAATTTTATCAAACATCAATATAGTATTAATCGCATTTGTGCTAAAGTCTATTAAACCTCTTTTCTTAAATTTATCTAATAATGATAAACTTTAAACTAGACACAAAATCAATCAAATAGTTAAATGATATTAATTTAATTTGTGATAGGCGCTATATCAATCCTGGATCTGATTGATTTGGTATGTTATTGAGTTGATTTTAGCCAAGATTTCTTTCTGTGAAACTAGGGGCCTATCGTCATTGTATACCCTGTGTATTACTTTTTAGGATAAAAAGTAGTGTGTGCCAAAAAGTTTACCCTCATTTACTTCAATGGTTAATTATTAACATAGACTAAATATCCAAATTCTATTTGCATTCAAAGAAAGAAGTTGTTTTGACGTTTATCAGTAATGTAAATTAAAATCATTTTATCTCTGTCAAAGATGCATTTTTGTTTAAAACTGTCGTCTCTATTTTAAATTATCCTGAATCTGGAAATAAACGACTTCCTCTCTATGGAGCCGCTTCGTCGAAAAACTTTATTTACAGCATCCTGTAAGGAATGTCGTTTAATTTTTCAACTTAACTTTTTGCCAGATCCCGGACTTCTCATGTGAACGTGAATAATGCTGTATATTTATTTTATGCTGCCGTAAAACTCTTTTTAAGAAATAAGAAACTCTATTCTCGACAAGACTCTAGCTGCCAGAATGGAATACAATAAAAATGCTTTGCATAAAATGTAGTTCAGGCGGTTGAAGATATACACAAAACAAAACTTGTATGGAATCATCTAGTATTTTTGATTGTGTTAAATAATTATTAAAATTTTTAAAGAGAAACTAAACTAAAAAGTGTTTCTTACGTTATATGAAATTCCTTAAAATAAAATATATTGTAAAATAAACATATTTGATTCTATAAAAAACTCTAAATTAACCAAAACAAAACTTTTTTCTTCAAGTTTAATAACACTAGTTAACAACATAATATTACCTATCTTTTGTTTGTTCCTAAAACGATTTATAAAATAATTTTTGCGAGTTAACATATATTCTGATACCAATATCATGCACTTAATTAGTTAATAGTAAATAACAAGATTCTGGGACTTAACTTTTCATTATTCTCTTTGTAGTGGAACCCCAGATGTGGAACTACTACATTTGAACAGACATTGTTGGAATCGCTTTCAGAAGCGCGAGATATTGTGATATTTGTATTACCACAATTTAAATTTAAAGTTGACAATGACAGTTTTACTACGAATCGGGAAGTGACGCAAGCGGCCATTCATATAATATGCTGTATTTTTTGTGTTTGCGAAAAGTGTTTTTCGTTAAAGACGCTGAGTGAGATTATATTCACTTGTATCGAATCCATTGGTGAAGTTAAGTTGAATGTTGGACAGTGCTACCATTTTTTCCGCTGTGTCTACCTCTCTTAGTCGCATCCATTGCATTTTAAATGGATGATTAATTTGGCGTGAAACGATTTTATGAATTAAATGCTTTGTCTATAGTTTTTTAGACGTTTATAGAAAAAACCCCTGAGTGGTTCCACATAGGTTTGATTGTATATGTATAAAAATCGAAGACTACTAACAGATAAATCTGTAGAAACCTGTGCATCGAACTGTTCTACCTAAATAAGTGAAAAAATTAACGGCTTAAGGTATCAAAGAAAATGAAGCTCAAATTATCTGCAGAATATTTTCTAACAAGATCTATTCACCCCGGGTGTTTCTTTTAACTCTATTTTATGGAGAATTAATATTCATTGTAAATTTATCTTTTGGAGCTACAGGAAAAATAAAGACAAATTCGCCAAAATAGTGCACATTTTTTGAAATAGACTAAGTTTATGTTGTTATTGGAATATCTTTATACGGCTGCTGTAAGCCTTCTTACATACGATAATAGGCTGAAGAAAACGCTACTTAGTTCAGATAACTAGATTGATAATGTAAACTGAAATTGGCAAGCTGCGCCAAACCGGAAGCAGCCTAAATTTGACATCTTTTACTGCAAGAAAGGTATTCGTCGTTACTTTCAAGAAAATAGACCATTCTTTGGAACAACGTAATTTTTCCATACAAGATGTTTGTTAAATTAAAAAAAAGTAGTCTAACTGATTTTGAAGATTCAATTAATTGAATTAAAAAAAATCGTAACAAAATTTAACATTATTGGCTGGGAATCTTATGACTATTTGACAAATTTACAGCTGCTATACCGCCACAGTATACAAATGTTTTACGTTGCGTATTTTGTCACAGTCAAAAGGAATTGTTTCATGGAGCTTAAATAAACTAGATTTCCATATAGGCGTCTATGTAATGTTGATATTTGTAGTTTTTCATATTTTTGGAAGAGATTCGCTACAAGAATGTATCTTCAAACACCCATTTTATTGCATATACAATATACATGCATTAACGCAATATATTTTGAAATTTTTGACCAAACAAGCTTATGTGAGAACCAATGATGCAACATTTGTTGCAGTCTGATAGAGGTCTGATATTGGTAACGTAAGGTAATTTGTTGACAGCTGCGTTCATACGTAAATGATTAAATCACAGTATTAACGTATCTTATTATACTTTCCTAGAGACTCATCTCTTAGACTGTAAATTAATGGGCGAAATTTATGTCTATGAATATGGAAATCCGAATTTCTGATTCCGTTTATATATTGGAATTTAGTTTTTGGTTCATGCATGTCCGTACGTCCGCATGAAATGAAAATTGAAAAAAAGGATCAACTAAAACCTATAACAGTAAAAGAGCTTACGTTAAGCCTGTGTTTACTTTGCACGTCAAAGTGTCTTGTTTAACCTATGTCTGTAAAAGGTTACCGGATAGAAAAGTTAAATAGAAGTTATAAGGAACAGTTAAACATCCTAGTTAAGCCAACATTTCTTAAACTTAAAAATATAGAATAGAGCAGATCAGATGTATATATATATATATATATATATATATATATATATATATATATATATATATATATATATATATATATATATATATATATATATATATATATATATATATATATATATATATATATATATATATATATATATATATATATATATATATATATATATATATATATATATATATATATATATATATATATATATATATATATATATATATATATATATATATATATATATATTATATATATATATATATATATATATATATATATATATATATATATATATATATATATATATATATATATATATATATATATATACATATATATATACAGTGACCGGCAAAAAGTTCGCAACATATGGGAAAAATTTTTATTAGGTGAGTATTGGAAAAACTTTTCCGGGGGATCGGTTCTGCATGTCCGATAACCTAAAAATCGATTTTGACATACGTCACGTGACCACTGGAATAGCGTCAAATTAAAAAAAAAATTGTTAATTTACAAAAAGTGAGGTTAGTTGACGAGATATCAAAAAAAGTTATTTGAAAAAATTGCTTAGAATTAAATTCTAGGTCCTTGTGCAAAATTTTAAGATTTTATTTAAAAAAATTGGAAAACTCAATTTTTTTAAAATATTTTTTTATCGATTTACAAATTTCCGGTTTTTTTCGTTTAGATAGCTTGGCTAATGTAAAGCCCATGTATCTGGATGAAAATAAACGAATGTAGGAGTTTTTTCTACAATTGACAGGACAAAATTAAAAAAAACAGGGTTTCGCCGGACGCTAGCTGTTGCAATGATTTGTATCTAGCAGCAGTGTCAAAATTTTAGAGACATTTCAATGAGATTACATTGAGAAAACCGTAATCGTCTTAAATATATCTGAAGTTCGACTTTTTGTAAAGTTAAGGGGAGTAAAATAGATAATAAACAAAAAATTACCTGTTTATTTAATCGAAATTTCATAAACGAAAACCAATGTAAGAAAAACTTAAAAGTAGTCAAATTCTGTACTAACAACATAAAAAATCATTGTTTTTCCTTGAGTGCACAAAATTTAAAACTCAGTATGACCACCATTTCTCTCCATACATACTATTGTTCTCGAGCGCAACTCTCGATTAACATTTCGGAGCATTTTACGATTTATTTGCAATACACAATTTCTAATGACATTCTCTAAATTTTGTATATTCCTAAAGGGTCGATGTTTGTACACAGAGTTCTTTAGGTATCCCCACATAAAGAAATCTAACGGAGTCAGATCTGGTGATCTCGCAGGCCACGGATTTTCAGAAAACCGTCCTATCCACTGGTTTCCAAATTCTTGATCCAGCCATCTCTTCACCTCATTTGTGGAATGAATGCTAGCTCCGTCTTGTTGAAAGTATAAATTTCTTCTTTCGGCTAATGACAAATTGTCTAAAAAGTCAGATATCTCAGTTTGTAGAAATTCTAAATATCGTTCTGAATTTAAATTGTCTCTAAAGAAAAAAGGTCCCACTATTCTGAGGTTGAAAATTCCGCACCACACATTAACCTTAAAACTATATTGGTCTTTACTCTGAATTACAAAGTCTGGGTTTTCGGTGGCCCACCATCTACAGTTTTGTGAACTGACGGTTCCGTTAGAGGTAAATGTAGCTTCATCCGAGAAAAGAACGTTCTTTGGGAAATTAAAATCTTCCTCAATCATACCCTGGAACCAGGCACAAAAATCGAAGCGGGCGTCATAATCCCTATCTTTTAATACTTGTACAAATTTAGGTTTGTACGGATGAAATTTGTTTCTTTTTAATATCCTCCGCACAGATCTTTCGTGAATGTTAGTGATCTCCGATATTTGACTAACTGCTAATTGGGGTGTTTCTGTGATCGACAAACACACATCCAGAGAACCTTCGTCACCTGTTACCGGTTTTTCATGGGAAACTTTATACTGATTTTCTACCGATCCCGTTTCTTTAAATTTATTGACTAGACGAGATACTGTGGAATAATGGAGGGATTTATCGGGGTGCCTCTCATTAAAAATTGCTGCTGTTTCTCTATGGCTTTTGTAATTATCTCCAGAAATTAAAATAATTTCTATCTTTTCCTGAAGAAGTAGTGTGGGTGCCATTTTAAGGAATAAAATATTAATAAACTTATGTAAAATATCAAACTTAGTAAGATGCGAGACATAAACCAATGACATAGGTTGAAATCAAACAAATTATAATTTGTTTGACATTTTTCTGTTGTTTTTAACCTACTAGATTATTTGGTTGTTTTAATTTCAGAGCCTGCTTTGGTAGTTTTAAGTACAACTAAATAGACCTGGTTGTTAAATTTATGTGCGAAAAATCTTAATAAAATCTTGATACAGTCATTTCATTAGATTCAAACCATTGCAACAGCGAGCGTCCGGCGAACACCTATTTTTTCGATTTTGTCCTGTCAATTGTAGAATTGTAGATCTGACTCCGTTAGATTTTTTTATGTGGGGATACCTAAAGAACCCTGTGTACAAACATCGACCCTTTAGGAATATACAAAATTTAGAGAATGTCATTATAAATTGTGTATTGCAAATAAATCGTAAAATGCTCCGAAATGTTAATCGAGAGTTGCGCTCGAGAACAACAGTATGTATGGAGAGAAATGGTGGTCATACTGAGTTTTAAATTTTGTGCACCCAAGGAAAAACAATGATTTTTGTGTTGTTAGTACAGAATTTGACTACTTTTAAGTTTTTCTTACATTGGTTTTCGTTTATAAAATTTCGATTAAATAAACAGGTAATTTTTTGTTTATTATCTATTTTAATCCCCTTAACTTTACAAAAAGTCGAACTTCAGATATATTTAAGACGATTAAGGTTTTCTCAATGTAATCTCATTGAAATGTCTCTAAAATTTTGACACTGCTGCTAGATACAAATCATTGCAACAGCTAGCGTCCGGCGAAACCCTGTTTTTTTTAATTTTGTCCTGTCAATTGTAGAAAAAACTACTACATTCGTTTATTTTCATCCAGATACATGGGCTTTACATTAGCCAAGCTATCTAAACGAAAAAAACCGGAAATTTGTAAATCGATAAAAAAATATTTAAAAAAAATTGAGTTTTCCAATTTTTTTAAATAAAATCTTAAAATTTTGCACAAGGACCTAGAATTTAATTCTAAGCAATTTTTTCAAATAACTTTTTTTGATATCTCGTCAACTAACCTCACTTTTTGTAAATTAACAATTTTTTTTTAATTTGACGCTATACCAGTGGTCACGTGACGTATGTCAAAATCGATTTTTAGGTTATCGGACATGCAGAACCGATCCCCTGGGAAAGTTTTTCCGATACTCTCCTAATAAAAATTTTTCCCATATGTTGCGAACTTTTTGCCGGTCACTGTATATATAACGAGGCATTAAAGTAATAAAGGGGAAAATTATGAACAAATATTGACACCCCTTGGGGTTCGACTAATGCAATAAAATGCAGGACAACGCAATTTACCGTTTACTTGCCACCCCAACCGGCGCTGCCGCGCGGGCTGGTATTGTACAAGTGTGGACGTGCCTGCAGAATTTCTTGGTATAATTGTCTTCCTTAGACACTAAACGAGATGACCATAAGCAATTGATAAAATCCTGGTGGATCCTTTGTATTGCAAGGCCGGATTTTCTTTTACATTTATTGTACTCTGTAGGATTTTCTACGAGGATGTATTTTATAAATGTATATACAAAAAGGAACAAAAAGTAAATATGCATTTTGTAGCCTAAAGAATGCTTTATAAGGTAATTTATACACCAACAGCGAGTTTATGAACATAAAATAAAAGAAAAGAAAAATATACTTGCTTTAATTTGTGTATTATTACAAGTTCTTAATTTGTTCGCACTATGCGCGTATAGCATGAAGTTGGAATGCATATGCTGATGTTAAATACTAGTAAAATAAGTAATTTACAGGTATTACTAGATATTCATGCAATTCTAACTAAATTGGTTAAGATAAAAAAATGATTTTCGATCGCGTTTTCTAAAATCGGGCCCACTGTGCGTGGTGGCCACCTAACTGGCATATTATGACTAATAATTCGGTCTTCGAAAAATTCTTCCAAAAAATTTAAATTATCAACAGTTACGTGAATTGGTGCGCCGTCCTGCTAGAAGTAGCCTTGTCGCATCTCTTCATCGTCTAATGTGTTTACAAACGAGGAGAAAGGCTTGTACAATACGCAAATTATCAGAATATGTCCATAGCAAACACGTTCTTCAAGAAAAACCCAAATAGGAAATGGAAATGGCAAGGCCCAAATGGAACTATCAAGAACGAAATAGACTTCATCCTAACCAACAAGATGAACACGATAAAAGATGTCAGCGTCCTCAACAAATTTCGGATAGGTAGCGACCACAGGCTAATCAGAGCAAGAGTTATACTGAACACGAAACTCGAAAGACTGAAACTGGTCAGAAAGCCAATGGCAACAGGAGTAGACCGAAATAAACTCGTCGAAAACTCCGAGCAATACCAGGCGCTACTCAACAACAGACTACAAGACCAGGCAGAAAGCACAGAGCTCATGGAAACTATCCTAAGCTGTGCCAAAGAAATAGGTGGTCCAAGAAAACACAATCAGCACAAAAAGCTATCCGATGAATCTAGGACGCTGCTAAGAAAACGAAGGGAAATGAAGGCCACAACCAACGTGCAAAAGATAGAATACACTGAGCTGTGCAAGACAATAAGAAAGAAGATTGCAGAAGACATCAAAAATTACAACGAAAAACTAGTAGAAACTGCAATCGAAAACAGAAAAAGCTACAAGACCGCTAAGTAGTGGCACTAACAAATGACAACACCAGAGTTACAAATAGAGAAGAGAAAATAAACCTAGTAACCAAATTCTATAGTGAACTATACAAGGCCCCCGAGACAATACTGGAACAGGTAACGACACCACGAATAAATGACGACACCCCAGAAGTTCTCGTGGAAGAAGTAGAGAAGACGCTTAATAGCATGAGAAATGGTAAAGCAGCAGGCAATGATGGTGTGATGGTCGAATTAATCAAATACGCAGGTAAACGAACATGGAAAATCCTAGCAAAAATCTACACTAACTGCCTAAGATCAAGACATATACCACAAAGTTGGAATAGCGCCAATATAATTCTAATCCACAAGAAAGGCAGTAAAGAAGACATAAGAAACTATCGACCAATCAGTCTTCTACCAATTATATACAAGGTATTCACAAAGATCATAAATACCAGAATACAGAATACGCTAGATGCTGCACAACCACGGGAACAAGCTGGCTTTAGAAGTGGCTTCAGCACAATCGACCACATACATACATTAAGGGAGGTCATCAGTCGAACAAAAGAATATGAAATACCACTGGCACTAGCCTTCATAGACTTCGAGAAGGCGTTCGACTCGATATATCCCAAAGCTATAATAGAAGCCCTAAGTAGTCAAGGTGTCGACAAACCGTATATAGAAACTCTGGCAAACATATACAAAGAAGCCAAAGCCAGAGTCATGATATATGAAGGATCTCCGAAATTTCCCACAACTAAAGGAGTACGTCAAGGAGACGCAATATCTCCAAAGCTCTTCACGGCAACACTTGAAGAAATCTTCCGTCAGTCGGACTGGGACAACAAAGGTCTATGCATAGACGGAGAATACCTCAACCACCTAAGATTCGCTGATGACATTGTACTAATCGCCAAGAACCCTGATGAACTTCAACAGCAAATTGACGAACTAAATACAGCATGCAATAAAGTAGGTCTGAAGATGAACCTAGCCCAAACAAAGATAATGTGCAATGAACTGGTAGACAAACAAGACATACAAGTAAACAACACCACACTGGAAATAGTAGAAGAATACATATACCTGGGTCAACTAATACACATCTCGGGATCTCTACTACCAGAAATCAACAGAACAATAAAACTAGCATGGAGAGCATTCGGTAGAAACTCCATCATATTCAAATCTAGAATGCCACTCCACCTAAAGAAGCGAACGTTTGATCAATGTATACTACCAGTCATGACATACGGATGTGAAACCTGGATACTAAAAGCAGATATAACAAGAAAACTCCAGGTAGCACAAAGGGCTATGGAACGATGCATGCTAGGAATAACTAGGAGGGACCGCAAGAGAATAGAGTGGATAAGACAGAAAACCCAGGTAATAGACGTCGTCCACAGAATCAAGTCCCTAAAATGGCAATGGGCAGGACACTTGGCGAGAAGAACTGACAATAGATGGACCACAAGAATTATACAATGGTACCCCAGAGGCGTGAAAAGACCAAGAAGACGCCCAAATTTGAGATGGGACCATGATATAAAGAAATTATCAGGATTAACCTGGGCCCGCATAGCCAACAATAGACAACAATGGGCCGAAATGAAAAATCAGTATGTAAGGGAGGCTACACCATAATTGGAAATGGTTGAAACAGCTGAAAATGATGATGATGATGATGATGATGATGATGATGATGATGATGATGATATATATATATATATATATATATATATATATATATATATATATATATATATATATATATATATATATATATATATATATATTATAGAAGTATTTTCTTGGGAGTTATAGAGAATAATTACAATTTTTTTATATTTTTTTCTGTCTTTATTTACGTACGTTTCGGTCATTCTTGTGACCTTCTTCAGAATAAAGTGCTGAAAAACCGCTCTAATTGGTAATATTAGTCATATGAACATAAAATTAACATACCGATGAAAGAAAATATTTTGGGGAATGCACCCTCGAGTTATGATTTAAAAAGAACATACAGACACCAACACTCTGGACAAACAGTTTAAAACAAACGAAGACAATTTTAAAAACCATATGCAGACAAGTAGTCTGCAGACATGGTTGCAGCAAGACGGTGCAACATGCCATAGTACATTAGCTGTTACAGAATACCTTGCACATATTTTCAATGACAAATGGATGCATAGATTTTCTGATATTTTTTGACCGGCCAGATGTCCAGATTTCGACTGTTTCTCATGGGGTTATTTAAAACAGAAGGTTTACCAACAAGGGCCATTTCAAGATGTTGATCATTTGGAGAGGATTATTTCAGAAGAAATCCAGGAAATTACTCCAGAGATGATAAGAAATGTATTAGGGGAATTTGGTAACAGAATGAATGAATATTTAAAATGAGAGGGTGGATATGTCGAGGCATTAGTGGAGTGAGGCAAAATCTAAGTACTTTTATTTCCAATAATATAATGTTAGTTACCCAACTTATTATTTGTATGTACTTTCCTATTTGCAAAATAAATGATTATGTTATGCATTCATTAATTATTTAAATGCAATGCCAAATTTTAGAAAACGCATTAAGAAACGGAAAGGTTATTTTTTTAATAAATAAAAAAGATATATGTTGGGTGTTAGGATTTACATAATTAAATTTAATTTATCATTTTTTCAGATAGAATCAATTTGAGAAAAATTTGTAAAAACAAATTAGGGTAGATGGATGTAATTGCATATTAGAACATAGTTTTTAATTCTGATAAACTTTCCTTTATAACAATTACCGATATTGTCAAAAATACAGGTACTTATATTTTAGATCTAACGGAATGTATTAGTATTGTAAGCCAGATTTCAGTGGATTGGGAAATGAGAGAAAAAATATTTTTAGAACAAACTTACTATATCTCATTGAAAATGGATGTTATCTATCGACACGAAAATAAGTAGGTGGTTGCAACTTCAAAGGTTATTCAGTCCTTATAAAATACAAGTACGGGGGACAATCAGTCGGTAACCTGTTTTTTCAAAGGTTTACAGCATAACTGAAGCCTCAAATATAGCTTCAGAAATCCTAGAAGAATCAGAAGAATGCAATTTACTTACCACATGCCTGCATATTTTAAATGACCAAATTAATTTGCTTATAATGAAAAAGAAACGATACTTATCACAAATTATGGTAATGGCTTTTATATTCTATACATTATCTCCTTGGGCATATGACTTAATTCGTGGTTATTGTTTTTGCCTACTAGAAGATATTTATAATATTCCTCTTCAAACCTAGATGTAACGCCAAACATGCTTCCAAATCTCAGCTATCGCAATATTGACTGTATTACAAATAACTAGGTACTTACCTATGTAAATTATGTATCCAGCTTGTGAAAATTTTTAAAAAAATACAAATGATAAGAACAATTTAGACACGTACACAATTTAAATAAATCCCGTTTTCTTTTCTTGCTACACAAATAACCCTAAAAGCTGACTTAAACAGTAGAGTGTCGGATCGCGCTAGACCCGCAGGTCTACGATAGTGTTGCCCGATCTCTCTTCACGGCATGTAATAAGGGACAGTTATGACCATATTTTGTGTTTATGTTATATAGTAAAATTAATATGTAAAGAAAATAATAAGCAGACTAAGTTTATGCAACTGTAGGTGGGAATTTTGGTATTTCTACACTGTTGATGATTTTCGACATTTTTCAGCAAGCACTAATTGTTTTTTAATAATTTTTACCACTGTAGGTAAAGAGCAAATTTTGTTTGATAGAAAGTTTCTATTTATTTGTTTTTTATTTAGATGATCGTTTGTCAACGGTGTTCACAAAAATACGTGTGTAAAAAATCGCTTTTACTGGCAACTGTTTAAAATGATATCAAATTCTTATTATTTTATATATATGAAGAAATGTTGATCTGGGAGTATATCCGTTCGTTTGTTAAATTCCTATTGGAATCTGGCAGACCTTTCGCCAAGGTCTCACTTGGCATTATCAATGCTTACTCGTTGCTCAAATCGTCAAATCGTAAACAGATCAGTTTACGATTGAAAGAAAAAAAAGGTAGCTGGATTTATCGCAGAATTATTGGCCATTTATTTTTTCTTTGAATTAAGCCCGTACCTAATTAAGCCACAGTTGATTTGGAAACTAAAAAAAGAAGAAGCTAAATCCTACGGCGATAAAAGCGTTTTGGGTTAAGCCCATATTTACTTTGCACGTAAAACTGTCACATTTAATCTATAATGCCGCGCGAAATCGTTAGTGCGGGAAAGGATAAAAAAGGTTGGGATTTAGGAAGTAGTATAAAAATCTCAGCTTAATTTTATAATAAAGATACTAAACTTACTAAGCCGTAGGTAGAAGGAGATTTAAAATAAATATTACCAGGTTATTTTCTGTTACAAAACTTTCTACGCTTGAACGAAGTACTTTAATCGTGTTCATATATTCACTACGTTTTGAGATTCCTAGATTAAGAAAAATATAGTGTTCCGTTTCCAGTCTGTCTAACTGCCTTTCTTTGCGAAATTTAACTAAATTTTCACTAATTTTTTTTATTATGCACATTTAATTTTATCTCGTGCGTTCTACCTATCTTTGCTTAAAACTAAAGGTCTACGTATTACAAAAGAAGCATTTGCATATTATGTAGGTCAAAGTCTAACCTATATGTTAAACTTTAATCTAACGCAGAATAGAACGTATATTCGGTAATGATTGAATTAAAAATTAGGTGACAATAATAATATTGTATGTACTACAGACTGGGATTTAACCTAGACCAAGGCCAGATAAATTTTTAATTTCCCTTTTTTTGTTTATCTTCTGACAGCCCACTAAGACCGAAGCCAAAGTACCATGTACCGTGGGTGTATTGATAGTAATAATAATACATTTATTGCTGAAGTCAAATAAAAGTTTACAAACACAAAAATTCCATTAAACATCATTATTTGACCAACAGTGTAGAAAGTAGTGTAGAAAACTTGTTGGTGGGTTGTTAGCAACCCTTAATAAGAGTGTAAATTCATAGGTTATGCTGATACGTAGATCTCTTATTCAGACCTCCTCACTGACAGAAATCACCCGTCCAGTCCGGTAACCGTTTGTAACGTAAATAAAATCGGACTATAAAATTTATGGATAATTCGACTTACCTTAGATAAACATAAGGGAAGAAATTGGGAAATTTTTGATTCATTCAGAGACACTGTCTACCTAACCAAGGTTCGTTTCTCTCTCTCTATCTCTCTGCAATCGGGCTATTTCCTTCCTGCGTCGTTGCGTACCACACGTTGTGGTGCTACCGGGAGCAAGTAGGTACGAGGGACGGTATAATAATAGGAAAGCAGGAAATCGGAAGGCATAGTAGGCCGGTCAAGAAAGGATAATTTTAAAAGCATGAACAATTAATAATTTTATGGAAACCCGTAATTCAGATGGAACAATGATTCTTGTTATGTTAAGAAAGGACGATGAAGAAATACTAGAGGCTATTTCTTCTGAGCCGTAAATGTAAAAAAAAACTCTGATTAAAACACCACTCTAAAGTTTAGCGTTAAGGTTTTAGCGTGTCTGGAATTTCTGCTTGCAAAATCTCACTATTATTTAACACCGTTGGGTAATATTAATTTAAAAAAAAATATTTGAATTTCTAATTTTTGTATATATATATATATATATATATATATATATATATATATATATATATATATATTATGAAAAATGATATAAAAATTAGAAATTCAAATATTTTTTTTAAATTAATATTACCCAACGGTGTTAAATAATAGTGAGATTTTGCAATTTGCAAGCAGAAATTCCAGACACGCTAAAACCTTAACGCTAAACTTTAGAGTGGTGTTTTAATCAGAGTTTTATATATATATATATATATATATATATATATATATATATATATATATATATATATATATATATATAGATATATATATATATATATATATTTTAAATATAATTTTAAGTATTATAAAAGTCTCCAGTTGCTGCTCTTTCGTGTCCATTTACATCTAAAGAAAACTTTTCCACCCTTAATAATTATTACCAAAAATATCGTTTTCAGAAACTCATTAAGGTCACTTGTGAGATGACATCATTATATAATGGTAACATCTATAAAGGTTACGGTTGGCTAATCTGAGAGCTTAATTTCATAATAGGCTGAGATTTCCTGTGCTCCTTTGTGTTATCTCAGTCAATTTTAGAACGTTAGTGCTAGTTGTCCGTTATACTTCGTCTCCAACTCCTTCTGTGATAACTTTGATCGGTGAAGTGTCTTAATGAAATATGATTTGCAAATTAACCTTAAAAATATTATCCTATAATTTTTAAGAGCATAAGTTTAAGGTACATTAGGAAATAAATTCAAATGCGGACTTCGCTGGAGTTTATAGAATTTTTGGCTTTAGTTTATGATTGTGTGTTTTGGGATTTTAGGTTTATTTTATATTAGTTTGTAACTTAATACTCTGGTTAATTTTCAGATGTCACGCCTATGCAAAACATTCTTTTCTGTTATTTTCTGCATGGAAAACCTATAACATTATGCAACACTGAAAAATTCACCAGTGTCATGAATAGTGATTCATGTTAGACATAACTAGTAGATAACATAAACACACATTTTATTTCAAGGTCACGTCTCAAAACATAAATATACAATTTTTTGATATGTCTTTGTTGTTTACCAGAGTCACCAAAATACTTAGTATACTTGTATATCTTTACAATATCGCGGGTGTGTGTTAATTCCCAGAATTTGTTTTGTTATATTTGTAGTCATTTTACACCCAAAACTAAAAACAAATCCAATTTTACCGGTAACTAAGAAGTGTTATCAAGAGTATTTTACCATTAACATTAAACATCAAGACAAATCGTGGGGGACGCAAGTGTGTTGTTTCAAATGCTACAGGTATTTGACTGGTTGGTACAATGGTACGATAAAGGAGAGGCCTTTTGATGTACCGATGCAGTGGCGTGAATCAAACCATTAAATAAGGATGGACCTGACTTTCAGTTTCTCAAACAAAAGTTTTCTTCATTATACCGTGCCAAAACAAAAGGAAAGCCGGTCGATCGAAAAACGCCACATATTTTAAGAAGAACTAACGATTCGTGTTATGTGTTGTGAAAATTTTGCAAAATAAATAAGAAGTTTTTTCTTTCGAACCTGATGTGAAATTTTACTTATTATTCTTAGTTGTGCCTTGGGTGAGAAATAATAATCACATATTATAATTCCAGTGAAAAACAAAAGTTTTAATTTTGTTGCATAGTGTAATTTACCAGTCTTCTTTCTTCTTCTTTTATTATTCCTTGAATCCTTCTCAAATGTTTCAGAATTTTCCAGGCCCAGTAAAATGTTAAATAAATGGTACAGACCGGCGCTCGTTGTTGATTTTCATTTTAGTCTTAAAAATGTGGCCTCTTTATTGCATTCCCAACTAGCAATTAGACATCGTTAGCGAACTATTATATTTTATAATTGTTTTATTGACGCTACCTAAAAACTTTTTTGTTTTATAAACTATTAATTCGCGATAAATTTGTTGCGCTCAACTGTTCTGTCACTACAATTGTTTTGAGAAAGTTTTTACAGCAAAATTATAAAATAATTATAGAATAAGTTATAGAGCTATTTTATAATCGTTTATAAAATACTTTTTATAGAGCATATTAGCTCTGAATGATACTTTGCTCTAAAGGCATTTTATAAGGGTGCTTTTTTGGATAAATTTATCGTTATGAAAGCAATAATAAAACTGTTTTGTTATGAACATAATTCCTAATAATAAAACAGTTTTTTAATTGTTAATAATAAAAGTGAGTTGCTTTCTGCAGCAAATTGTTACTAAAGCGAGTAATTATAAAATTGTCGTTTTATGGTTTTCCAAAAAACAGTTAAAAAACAAATATGTTGCATAAGGAGGTCTTTTAACATTGAAATGTTAACATAACAATAATTATAAAACTAATATAAAATAGCCTCTTGTTCTGTATCATCTTTTGATACCATCCTCTCCAGCTCCTCTTCGGCTACCTCGATTTTAAATAAATGGTTCCTTTTAAGTTTACACTTCATTTTAAACCATGTCTCGTCAGGTTCTGAGTTGATGTCTTTTATTAGCTTATCAGCGCTATATTTAGGCCACCACAATAAATTATTTTCTTCCCAAGAGGAAGGCACTATCGTTAGATTTTTCTTATTTTTTTCAATTGTTTCCACAATTTTAAACATCCTAATTTTTTTTTACTATAGAAAGGCCAAATATGATATTTGGATGTTATATGATAATGTAAATATCCTTAGATATACTTACTTTAATTTTTATAACAACAATAAATACCAAACCAAACACCAACTATTTTAGGTTAGGAAAACATTGCTTTAATAACTTATGACTTACAATAAATCAGCTATGGGAGCCTTTTGTTTTATAAGATTATTATAAAAAGCTTTTATAAAACATAAATGAAAATCTGCTCTGTTAAAATCCGTTAAATGTTCGATAAATATCTCATAGCACTAGAGCCACCTATAAGATTACGCGCGTAACGTTACGTCCAACAAACATTAAGGCAATATGGCGCGTGCTCACAGGACCGAACTAAATTAATTTGTACATTATTTTTTATATACCACAGTTTCTATCAAATTTTGTTTCTAAAATAAAAATATAAGTTTATACATTTGCTTTTAATACCTTGAATATACAGGGTAGCTACTATTTTGTTAACACATGTAATAAAGTATAATTTTTAGTAATTTTGTTAGGTAAAATTACTAATGTAAACTTCAATTTAAGTTTATTTTTCTTTCGGTTTACATATCATATTAATTTTAACCGGTAAATAAATAATAAATGGTTAGTTAAAATCAGAAGCAGCTTTTTTGGTATCAAAAGAAAGAAAAAGTAAAAACAACAAAGGGAAAATAAATATTTTGGTTTTGGATTTATTATTATATTTTGCCTCAAACCTAAATAAATTTCTCAATTTGTTTTTGAATAAGTCTTTTTAGTAAGTAAGAATCGATTTTAACAAACATAGTTTTATTTCAAACAAAGGCAAAGTTCGTTAAAATGGAATTGGAAGAACTTGAGCTAAAAATATGTAACAGAAACACAATAATAGAAAAGTAAGCTTAAAATTTTGGTTTTTAATCCAAGAACGGGAAAAAGCGACATTGTTAGGGTAGTATATTTACTAATAAGAACACTTTACAAGAAACCAAAACCCTGTGCTCTTAGGCAGGAGGAGCTCGTGTTAAAAAGGAAATAATAGCCTTTTATTAAAACATTATACAAAAAAAAAACTAGTTAATTGTAGGTAAAACGTGATTTACTTTTTATACCGAGTACACCTCTGCCTAGACAAATCCTGTTTGATTTTTATAACAGTTACTTACAGAGCATAATTGTCCTGGTTCACACAATTTTGATTTATAAGGATCGTATAAGAAAGTGGCCATTTTGGGAGGCTTTAAAGCGACAGCCATATCAATGCGGGTCACGACCAACATTTTTAAATTATATTTTTTCGTGTCTCGTAACATTTTTATAAAAGAGGAATATGCTGGACTGGCTAGTTTATAATGTATAAGGTCCCAATGAACTATATACTAAAATTATTATTATTTTTTTAATTAAATTGTATTTAAAATTTCCTTAATTATCATAATTGGGGAGGCGCGTTAAAATTTTATTGGAATTGTACCATATACTTAACAGTAAATTTAAATTCGCAGCCACATCTGTTCCATGAGTGAATTTCTTTTTACTTATTCTTTTTATTACTTTTTATACCGAATCAGCCATTTATCATTTTATGTTTGCTACCATGTTAATACATTTAGTATCTTTCTACAACAACTAAAGAGACTAATTGCATACTCACAAACAATTTTGTGTAAATAGGAATGTTAAAAAAACTTTTTTATCCTGTAACTATTGGCGCTCATAGCGAAAGTAATAAAGTTGGGAGCTTTATAAAACATTTAAAAAACGTTTTTATAACGGCTCTAAAAAAGTTGTTTAAATCTGTCATTTCATCCTAGTAACAGAGCTGTTATAGAACAGTTTTATAAATGTTTTTTTAAATTTTTATTAGACATTTATAAATGTTCTAAAAACTGTTTTATTATAGCAACAAACAACATTTATAGAGCATGTCTAATAGGCGATATGTTTTATAATCTGCGCCAATTCCATGCTTATAAGAGCTGTAAGAACGTTGTGAAAATGTTTATAAAACAGTGAATGTTTTATAAAACACGCTCTGTAAACGTTCTAAAATCCATATAAAATTTAAATTGTTAGTTGGGTTCACTGTGTACATTTTTATAAATAGTAATATTTCAAAATCATATTAATGTATAATACAGGGTGTCAAAAATGTCTGGAATATTGGACATATTTCAAAAACTGCTGAATATATATTTTTGAAAATTGACACGTTTATATAGTTAAGCACGGCACACATTGTAAAGATAAAACCGTTTCTGTTACTATACAGGGTTAGTCAGAAAGAATACTAATTGTTTTATTTTAAATGGAATGACCTGTATATTTTTGGAAGATCGAAATAGTCCCTTAAAAGATCAATTCAATGATATAGGGTCTCACTGATTGCTTTGTCAAAATAACACGTGAGCACTAATTTTAAATACATAAAAAAGGACACAATTAAAATTAGAAATACCTAAAAATTTAACAAAAACAACTTTATGGGATGTTCAAAATATCTGCCACTGTTAGCTAGGCAATAGTCAAGTCTGTCTCTAAATCCCTGTAAGACGTTGTTAAAAGTGCCACATCGAATTTCACGTATTTGATTTCTAATATGAGCCTTTAAATCTTCAATATTGACCAGCCTATTTTTGTGCAAAAGTCCAAAGGGGTGAGGTCAGGGGATTTGACAGGCCACTTATTTTCGCCACCATTAACTATCCACTGATTTGGAAATATTTAGTGTAAAAATTGACGCACTTGTAAACCAAAATGAGTATATAGGGGCGCGATTCTGTTGAAACCAGATATTTCTTCCGTCTTGATCGCTAAAGGATTTATAATTGTAGAATAATCTGTTCACGTAATAACTCCAACTAATGTACGGTCGTAAGGTTTGCATTAATAAAAAATGGTTCAATGATGTTATGGTCTTTAATACCCACCTAAATATTAACTTTTTCTGGTATTTGCGTGTGTACTTCGGCCATCCACCGGGGATAAACTGCAAATCAATATCTACAGTTATACCTGTTGACGGTGCCGTTAATCACAAAGATAGCTTCATAAGAAAAAGAATGTTTTGAGCAAAATAAGGATCAGCTTTACACCTGTCCATCAGAATTTCGCAAAACTCATTTCGTCTATTGAAGTCATCTTTTGTCAGTTCCTGAATTAGGTGGATCTTGTAGGGGCGAATCTTGTCGCTTTCAAATACATTTTCAACTGAGTAACACATATTGTGGTCTAAGTCAAATTGTCGAAGTGATCGATTTGGATTATCTTGTAGGGTAATTGAAATATCCAGAGCCGTATCAGCACCAGTAGCTATTTTTGGTCGGCCTGACCTGTGTTTGTCTTTTACACTTCCCGTTTCGTTAAATTTCTTAACCAGTTTGCTTACACATGATTGGGTTATTGCAGGCCGATTAGAATAGGTCTGAATGAATAACTCACATACTTCCTGTTGTGTTCTCCAGCGGTCACCATCATTAAAATTTCAATTTTTTCTCTTTCAGTTAAAGGTACCATCCTAATTTCTAGTTTTTGAATGTTTACGAATGAAGATTTCATAACTGTCTATTTGTCATTTGACAATACCTAGCTGATTCCAGAAATGTTTTCTCACCTTTCTATTTTCAAAAATTAATGAATAACTTAATTTTTTTACATAAATTTATTATTTTGACAAATAAATCAATTTAACCCCATTTCATTGAATTTGTCTTTTAAGGGACTATTTCAATCTTCACAAATATACAGCCAAGTCAATTTTCAAAAATATATATTTAGTAGTTTTTAAAATATTTGCAATATTCCAGACCTTTTTGACCCCTTTGACATATGTACATTATGAAAATATAATTATTTTCAAATTCATCTAAATTCCATTGTTTCGTTTGTTTTTTTCTGGTTACCATATTAAACATTTTTAGGAAATATTCTAAAGCATTTTTTTTGTATATACCTTTTTTAGTTTTTCATGTGATGACTGTTTATAGGAAATAGCCCTGTATATACATACAAAAAACTTTTATTAAACAGGCACTCAGTATCGTTTATGCAATTTATTCATAGCTCTGAATTATTGTTATTGGAACTTTTTAATTAAAATAAGTACATAGAAAAACAACAGTATTTATGCAATAAAAATATATTTTCATGTAATAAATTTTGTTACTATAACAGTTATAGGGTTTTCTAAATAACGACAATAAAAATACTTTATTTGCATAAAATAATTGGTTTATTTTCGAACTAAAAGACATAGAAGCAATATAGTTATTGTAAAGTTAGCAAAAGCACATAAAACATATATTTTGTACAGACGTTTTATTCACATCGATTGACAACCTTTGACAATCATCTAATACCTGTATTTTTACAATTAAATAATAACTGGTATAAAATACCTAACACTACATCTTCCTTTCTTTAATAAATAAAAGCTTATTGGTACTTTAATGGTTTTAAAACATTCCTTCTTAAGTGAGACCGGTCAACTGTCCTATTTATTAGTTCTGGCTCCTCTTCGTCAGTTTCTCCACTAATAGTATTATTGTGCTGCTCTGGTTCACTCTCGTCACGTATCAAATGTCTTCTATTTCTTCTTATCTCTCCTTCTCTAGTTTCTATAATATATGATCTTGGGTACTGTTCCATTTTTGTTATTACTTTACCATGTCTTCTAACATCAGGAATCCATACTTTATTTTCTGAATTAAGCTCTGGCAAATTTCTTGCGCCTCTTCTTCTATCAAAATTGCGTTTATTTCTTTCTCGAATTTCTCTGTCTTTTTCTTGAAAATTTTTAATCGCTTCATCAGTAGTTTTTTCATATTCACTTAAAGATGGTAAAGTGGATTTTAACTTTCTACCATACAGCAACTGAGCTGGTGATAAACCTGATTCTAAAGGAGTATTTCTGTATTCTAAAAGTCCTAAGTTCGGATCGTTGCATTTAAGCACAATTCTTTTTGCAATATCTACTGCTTTTTCAGCTTCTCCATTAGATTGTGGAAAGTGTGGGCTGGATACGGCATGTTCAAACCCATACTGTTGTGAAAAAATTTTAAATTCGTCAGACGTAAAATGGGTACCCCCATCTGATCGTATCAAGCAAGGAACACCATGTCTTCCAAAAATATTTTTTAATCTTCCTATGATGTCAGTCTATCTATATAGACTACCTCTAGAAATCTAGAATAAAAATCTTGTACTACTAAGTACCATTTTTGCTGACATTTAAATAAATCAACACCAACTATTTCCCAAGGTTGGTTAGGAAGATCTGAAGTGATCATAGGCTCTGCCCGATTAGTTCGGTGTTCAATACAAATGTGACATTTTCCAACAAAATTTTTTACATCTTCATTAACTGTAGGCCACCAAACTGATTCTTGAGCTCTTCTTCTACATTTAACAATTCCCATATGTCCTTCATGAATTTTTCTCAACATTTCAACTCGTAAATTTTTAGGCACAAAAATACGATTTCCTTTTAATGAAAGATTTTCGCAAATATTAAATTCATCTTTAAATCTCCAGAAGTTACTATTTTTATTCCATGTTCCATTTAGTAAACATTCTTTAATTACATTACTTTCTACATCTCTTTCTTGGGCTAACTTTATTTCTTGAAGTCTTTTATTAGTGCATGGGAGTGCTTCAATAATACTCTGTATAAACATGGTTTCTTCTAAAACGTCATTTTCATTTGGACATGTAATATTAATAGGATTTCTGGACAAAAAATCTGTAGTGAACATTTGCTTTCCAGGCAGATATGAAATTTTAAAGTCAAAACATAAAAGTCTCATTCTGAATCTCTGAAGTCTTGCTGATAATTCAGAAATTGGTTTTTGACTTAAAAGTGATATTAACGGTTTATGATCTGTTACAAGTAAAAACTTTCTTCCTATTAAAAAATTGGCAAATTTTTCACACGCCCAAGTCAATGCTAGTGCTTCTTTCTCCACCTGTGCGTATCTAGTTTCCGTTGCAGTAATACTTCTTGGCGCATACATCACTGGCTTCCAGATATTTTCTTGTAACTGCACTATTGTTGCACCCAATCCTAAAGTCGAAGCATCTGCTGTTACTCGTGTTAATGCATCTCTTTTAAAACTTGCTAAAGCAGGTAAGTTCGTACGAGTATTCTTAATGTCTTCAAATGCCTTTTGTTGATCTTGTGACCAAATCCATTCATATTCTTTCTTTAATAAAATTCTCAGAGGAGCTGTTAAAGTAACAAGGTTTGGTACAAATTTCATTAAATAATTAACAATCCCAAGAAATAATTTAAGTTCTGAAATATTTGTCGGGCTTTCTAAATTCTTAATTGCAGTTGTTTTATCGGGATCTGGTCGAATATATCCATCTTCTATTAAATGTCCCAAAAATTTAACACTTTTGACGCCAAATTTACATTTTTTAACATTTAGGCTTACACCCTGCTCTTCTAATCCTTTCAAAACTTTCTTTAACCTGATGTCATGTTCTTCATGTGTCTGCCCTGTTATTAAAATATCATCTGCTTGCTTAACAATACCATCGATACCATTAAGAATTTGACTAATATTTTTTTGATAAACTTCGGGTCCAGACTTTATACCAAAAGGTAACCTCTTAAAATAGTATCTGCCAAAAGGAGTGATAAAAGTAGTAACTTTAAAACTTTCTGGGCTCAAAGGTAGTTGCCAAATCCCGTTCGAAGCATCTAAAAGGGAGAAAAACTTAGCACCTTCTATTTTAGCCAATGACTCTTCTACAGATGGTAGTACTAACTGCTCTCTTAACACAAATTTATTTAACTCTGTATAATCTACACATAATCTTACTCGACCGTCTTTTCTAGGAACAGCAACACTTGGAGCACACCATTCTGTGGGTTCTTCTACAGATTCAATGATTCCGTTAGCACACATCTTGCCTAATTCTGCTTTAACTTTATGTCTGAGTACTAAAGACACTCTTCGAGGAGCTGCAATAGCAAATGGTACGGCTTTGTGGTCTAATCTTATTGTATAAGTATTTTTTAGGCATCCCATACCCTCAAAAATATTTTTATATTGTACTAATATATTATCTAACTCGACTGCATGAATGTTCAACGTTACAAGTCCCAAGTTCATTAAAGCTTGTCTACTTAACAACGGAATAGGTTGTTCTTGTATTACATACACATCTTCAAAAACGGAGGATTCTTCATATGACAGCTTGACATTTATTACTCCCAATACTCGTAGTTTAGTCTTGCCGGGCCCATAAAAGTGTTTTGTTGTACTTTTTATTTTTAATTGTAACAACTCACATAATTGTAATCCAATAACAGTTACATCAGCCCCGGAATAAATTTTAAATAACACATCTCTACCATTTACGTTCAACGTCACTTTCCAACTATTGTCAGCGCCTAATTCCATTATTAAAAATTCACCAAGATTCTTCTCAACCTATAGATTCATCTTGCCCAGCCTTAAGAATTGCCTTACTTAACGTCAGAGTATCATCCATTTGTAATTTTTCAGATAATTTTCCCTCAAACACTCCAATTACGATCAAATCTCTTATTAATTCTTCTTTTAAATTTCCAAATTCGCAGCTTTCTGCCAATTTATGTAAGTCATTAATAAATATATCTATTTGCTCACCTTCTAGCTGCCGTCTTTTCAAAAATTTAGCACGTTCATAAACTATATTTTTCTATTTTTGATAAGATTTCATTTCTTCACTCGTCAAATGAAAAGAATCTAACAAATCTTCACCTTCGTCTCCTAAACAACATGTTTACTTGACTGACTTCATCTTTCCGGTCCAGTTGTGATGTAACACGGAAGCGTTCAAATCTTCATATCCATTTTTGCCATTCTGCTGGACATTGAAAGTTAAAAGGCTCAGGTAGTTTTACTTGATACGAAACACTAGCAGCTTCACTTAAACCTTCATTTTTCTCTTCATTGGCCATACTTATTCAAATTTTGCTACACCTGACACCATGTAAAGTTAGCACATAAAACACATATTTTGCACAGACGTTTTATTCACATCGATTGACAACCTTTGACAATCATCTAATACCTGTATTTTTACAATTAAATAATAACTGGTATAAAATACCTAACACTACAGTTATATTAGTTATAAAACCAGTTTTTAATTTTATTTACAATATTGTTTTCTAGGTTTTAGTTTTTACAGAAAAGAATATAGCTTAGAGTGCAAAAGTATATTTTAAAGTTGCTGTTTTTTAAAGAATTTCCACAGAAACTTCTGATTGGTTTGCAGTAACATGAAATTTAAATAATAGTCTAACTTCACTTTTAGACCTCCTCTAACTTTAACACAAGAAATTTAATTTAGCAAAAATATTGTTTAAATTGAAGAAGTGTAAATGAATTGAGCATTCACTCTGTTCTATTTAAGAAAATAAAGCTCTTTAAAATTCACAGAAAGTAATCACAAGACGATGTTGTAATTTTAATAGATTTTGTTGTAGGAGCTGTACTCTTTATAACAAAATTCTAATAGTTTTTGAGTAGTTCTTTGGGAAGTACTAAAAATAAATTCCAATATTGACAACGTTGCTAAAGGTAAAAATCTCGTCCTTTATTATAAAGAATTATCCACAAATAATACTTACGATTAACATATTGGAATTCTAGATATTTCCGCCGCTTCAAAAAGTTTGCCGGCGCTGTGCGGTTGGTTCTATTGTTATTCGTATTATTTTTCTGCCCATTGCGGCTCTGCGTCGCGTGCATCAGTCCTAATTGCATCCTATCAAAACAAAACGAGTAGCAGGCTTCTTAGTAAAACAATATATATATATATATATATATATATACACTAGCGGAAACAATTAAAGGATCAAAAAAAACCTCTCAATTTTATGCGATTTTTCAAATGGCTGGATCTTTGGTAAAAATGGTCATATTTGAGTGAAAAAAAAAGCAATTTGAAGCTTGAAGTGTCTAGTTTAAGGATCTTGCGATAAAAAAAATTTCCAAGCAACAATTAGCGGAAAATCCTAATGAATATCATGGAAAGACAATTTTCCGAAATTTTTTGCAATCTTATTTTTCGTGTACGGACTTGAAAAAATTTGTTGAACCTAACCACTACATGGATTGGATAGGTTGTTCATTTAGCTTCAATGTCTTTTTGTGTCGGCCTCGATACGACCATTCCTCGCTGAGTTATCAGACTTTGAATGAAAATGCGTCATTTTCTCTTCTCTCATCAATATCTCAGGAACCAATGGTCCCGCAGAAAATGGAAGGGGGGTTTCGGAAACTTGGATCCATTCTCTACAATGCTCTGGCATGTTTTTTCAGAAAAAAAAATTTTTTTCATCCTTAACTTGACTTTGAAAAATTGTGAAAAACAGGACATTTTCAGGTCTTTTAGAAAATGACGTGACACATTGAGAATATTGGGAAAATGACTAATGTTAAGTGTGCATCTTACAGGCCACTGTACCCCTAAAAGCCCTACAGAGTTTCAGCCTGATCCATCAAGCCGTTGTATTGTTGCAGTCGATTGAATTTTGGAAAAAATTGAAGGATCGCGTTCCTTTGCCTTGAGAGCTCATAATCTGTAAACACATGGAAAAAAATGTCTCCTAATTTTTTTCCACATTTGTATTGCGGAAAGCGTTTGGAGTCATGAAAAGATTTTTTTTTCTAAAAAAGTAAAAAAAACATTGTTTTTTGAAAAATTGGAAAAAAATTTGTTTTCGACAAATCACAAAAAAAGTTTGTGTGAAAAATTGAAGAAAAAATTTCTCTGTTCTTGACTTCAAACGCTTCCCGCAATAAATGTGTGAAAAACAATCAGGAACAAATTTTTTTTCCCAGTTTTTTACAGCTGATGAGCTACCAAAGGCAAAAACCGTGATCGTTCAGTGTTTCAAAAATTCGGTCGAATGAAACACAAAAACGGCTTGATGGATCAAATTGAAATTTTGTAGGGCTTCTATGGGTACAAGGGCCTGTAAAATTCACACCTCCACATTAGTCATTTTCCCAATATTCTCTATTGATTGCATAGGGAGTATAAACATTTCCATATCATTGCCACATTAGAGTGCGTACTTCAGTGAATTTTTAACACCTTTCAGCAACCCGAAATAACCCGATGCATCAATATGGCCGAACGATTGAGGGCTGTTAGAGAGCAGGGGTGGCAAAACCCGTTATTGAACGGATTAAAACATACACACACCTAAACACACACTCCTTAAAGAATGAGTTTGGAGTCATGAAATCAGGTGGAAATGACGAACCACTGGGTCTCATTTCTCTTAAGGGAACACGCACACACAAAGGAGCATAAATCCGACCGTGCGACCTCCACCTGGTACGCTTTGGGTAACTCTAATGCCGGTGGTTTTGCAAAATTTGTGGAGATCGCTTCAACAAGAGAAATACTAATGTGGGGTGTGCATTTTACAGGCCATTGTACCCATAGAAGCCCTACAAAATTTCAATTTGATCCATCAAGCCGTTTTTGTGTTTCATTCGATCGAATTTTTGAAACACTGAACGATCACGGTTTTTGCCTTTGGAAGCTCATAATCTGTAAAACACTGGGAAAAAAATTGTTCCTGATTGTCACACACTTATTGCGGGAAGCGTTTGAAGTCAAGAACAGAGAAATTTTTTCTTCAATTTTTCACACAAACTTTTTTTGTGATTTGTCGAAAACAAATTTTTTTCCAATTTTTCAAAAAACAATGTTTTTTTTACTTTTTTAGAAAAAAAAAATCTTTTCATGACTCCAAACGCCTTCCGCAATACAAATGTAGAAAAAAATTAGGAGACATTTTTTTCAATGTGTTTACAGATTATGAGCTCTCAAGGCAAAGGAACGCGATCCTTCAATTTTTTCCAAAATTCAATCGACTGCAACAATACAACGGCTTGATGGATCAGGCTGAAACTCTGTAGGGCTTTTAGGGGTATAGTGGCCTGTAAGATGCACACTTAACATTAGTCATTTTCCCAATATTCTCAATGTGGCACGTCATTTTCTAAAAGACCTGAAAATGTCCTGTTTTTCACAATTTTTCAAAGTCAAGTTAAGGATGAAAATATTTTTTTTTTCTGAAAAAACATGCCAGAGCATTGTAGAGAATGGATCCAAGTTTCCGAAACCCCCCTTCCATTTTCTGCGGGACCATTGGTTCCTGAGATATTGATGAGAGAAGAGAAAATGACGCATTTTCATTCAAAGTCTGATAACTCAGCGAGGAATGGTCGTATCGAGGCCGACACAAAAAGACATTGAAGCTAAATGAACAACCTATCCAATCCATGTAGTGGTTAGGTTCAACAAATTTTTTCAAGTCCGTACACGAAAAATAAGATTGCAAAAAATTTCGGAAAATTGTCTTTCCATGATATTCATTAGGATTTTCCGCTAATTGTTGCTTGGAAATTTTTTTTATCGCAAGATCCTTAAACTAGACACTTCAAGCTTCAAATTGCTTTTTTTTTTCACTCAAATATGACCATTTTTACCAAAGATCCAGCCATTTGAAAAATCGCATAAAATTGAGATGTTTTTTTTGATCCTTTAATTGTTTCCGCTAGTGTATATATATATATATATATATATATATATATATATATATATATATATATATATATGTACATATATATATATATATATATATATATATATATATATATATATATATATATATATATATATATATATATATATATATATGTATTATAAAAAATTAACTTTCATCGTCAGTATCACCGGATGCGGAATCGTCATCACTGCTGTAATTGCTAAATCGAATTATTAGCGATTCTACTTGTTCCATGTGTTGATCTGTTTCCCAAAAATAATTTTCAATATCAATAACATGTTTGCAACATTTTCCCCAATCTGCAGGTGTGATGAATGCAGTTGGTGTGGTTTGTGCACTTGTATCAACTGAAATATTGCCCACTTCTATTCAGTTTATTTTTAAAAGAAGCCAATTGATATTTGTAATATAAACAAAAATTTTAAATATACATTTATTTATTATGTATGCATTTTTATTATTTACTTTACTTATTTGTTGTATACACTTAAACTTACACACTAGTTTAAATGCACACAATGCAGTGTTACGGTCGGCGTGAATAAGGTGCATTCGCAGCTCAATATTTTTAATAAAAAATATAATATTACCAAGCTGTTGTTACCCTAACGAGACTGGCTTACTCACGAGTTGCAAATTTGTGCAGTAGGCTCAATGACGTCCAGGGTGGGCTAGACAGACGTGGTCGACTAATCAGCGGGTTGGCATCCACCTGTTTATCATTGCAGCCATCAGGATCTAACATTGTTGCCGGCGGGGGAAAATTTGGGGCGCTATCAATATTTAATCATAATTTACCTAAGAAAATAACATAATAAACGATCAAATAAAATATTATTATTGAAACTAATAATATATATATATATATATATATATATATATATATATATATATATATATATATATATATATATATATATATATATATATATATATATATATATATATATGTGAAACTATTTAAATACTTAAATATAAGTGCACTAAAAATAGTTAATTTACAAATTAAAGTACATACAAAATAATGTACTATTATTTGTAAGGAAAGGAAAAATTATACGAGCTCGTCGCAAGTTCATGGGCGACGTAAAAATATTTTTGTGTAATAAATATGAAATGAAAACAAATCAAGACTCTATTACAATTTATTGGCATTACATCATATAATTAACATTTTTTCAAAGTTCGCTCCAGTAAAACGCGTTCATTTATAATTAAGAATATCTGTAAGTCTAGAAAAGCTTCTTTTGGCATCACAGCTTGTAACAGGAGCGAAACGGAAATGATTATACAAGTAAGTATTTTTAGTTTTCAATGTTCCAAAAATATCTGCTATTTCTCGAAAATCCTGGATTTTTTTCTGAGATTTTTGGTTATACACTTTTAATTTTTCCCCAAATTGAAAATCGAAAAAAAAGTTAAAAATAAATGCCTCTTTATTTCCCTTATTAGTTAAAAAGTTGATCGAAATGACCACCATGAACTTCTTGGCAGTAATAAAGCCAATTTTGGGACGCTGTCAAGATAAGTACCACCTGCCAGTCTCGAAAATGTAAGAAATGAGTTTCAAATCGACTTTATTACTGCCAAGAAAAATATGGTGGTCATTTTGAATAACTTTTCAATTAATAAGGGAAATGAAGGTAATTCAATTTTAAATTTTTTTCACGATTTTTAATTTTTAAAGGCTTGCCATTTAAAAATGAATTAAGATACGGACCTCGGATTTGCGGTAAAATGTTTCTTGTTCGAAGATCTTAAAATGAGGCACCACACGGGTTGCAATTAAAATTTTTAACCTCAACTCCCTAGCGTCATCCCTCAAGGGAGTTGAAAAAGTTGAATTATTAACCAATAAGATACACCTAAAATTTGCTGTCTCTATCTTTACTAATAGCAAAGATATTTGCCCATACTAAGACTTTTCGGACACCCTATATCATTATTGTTAAGGAAACAATTTTGGAGTTCCCCGCCACAAACTTACCCAAAAACTTTAAAATATTTCAAAGCCAACATTTGTATATGGATTAATCATATTATATAAGGAAAAACGTATCCCATCAGTATTTACCCCAATTCCACTTCCAAATTTGGAAAGCTTTAGCAAAACCATTTTATGGAAAATCCAGAGAGATTTAACACTCAAATAAATGTCGACCTTCTTAACATACATCTTGGAAATTTCTTAGATTGTTTACGTCAGCTCAGTCAACTTGAGATGTTAGATCTGCTTCTCTGATATATTCTTCGCTATAACCCTTTTGCGATCACTTTGACCGACGAACTGAAAATCTGAGCGAACGATTTCGTTTTAATTAGCTTTTTTCTTTAGTTTATAAAGGGTAGCTTCAATACGGTGTCTTTGTTTTAATGTTCTATCATCGGTATCACCGATAATAGAAAATAATTTAATTTAGCTTTCATTAGTAAATGTATTAGGACATTATTTCACACCCATTATAAGAAAATGCAACAGTAGGTGACTATTTTATAAAACAAATTACAGATAATAAAGTTCATAAAAACCTAATAATAATAAGCTTTTATAATCGAAAGCTACTTTGGAAGTGGTAGAAGGGTTGATGGTCAGTGGGTTTATTCAACACGAGACGCCATTCAGGATTTTCAAACAGAATTTCCACAGATAGTCATGGATTTCGATTAGTTTCGCCAAGTTTGTCTGTGGCTTTGTTTAGAGAAACAGGAAGTGTGAATAGCAGTGGCGGCTGGTGAAATTTCAAAATTGTATATCTCTGTTCATACTTACAGGACCCGTACCAAATTTATGGTCTTTAATAATGAGCTCATTGGGAATGTTTTGGTAAAGAAAAAAAACATTTTGTAATTTGCGAAAAGAAGTTGAATTTTTGCTGCACCCCCCAGAGGAAAAAAATGAACGCGTTTAGATATTTTATTTATTATTTTTTCTGTAAAAATTTTACATCATTTTGTCGAGAATTTTTAAATTTTAAGAGAAAAAATGTGTTAGTAGAAAGTTCCCGTATAACCAAACTGTATATAACCTGTATCGGGACTATATTAAAATCTTTACTCGATAAAGACAGCCTATATTCTTTTGGTACAGCGACGATACGGGTTTGAATACATTCTGGGTATAGACAGAATAAAGTTGGCATTTATCGATTCGCTATCGCCACGATACATTTTGGATTTAGATTGAATAAAGTTTAATTTATCGAATCGCTATCGCAACAATGCAGGAACACTATACATTTGCTATACAGGGTATATATCAATAAAATTAAAAGCAACATTATAATAATATAGTAAATTTTCCTTAATGTTACCTGCATTCGAAATTTACTTAAGCAAATAACGCGCGTAGACTATTAGTTACGTATACGTCAATGTACCTTTAGTGTATTTACGTACATGTTGCAAATAAAATAATAATTAAATAAAAAAACATATTTGTTCTATAGGTATTTTTTCGGGAAATTATGGCATATATAAGTTTTATAATTTTTACTGCACTGATAAACTTATATAAACCTTCAGATATCATTCACCTTGTTTAATGCAGAATGGGATCCTGGTGGGACGCGAACCTACGACGCAGATCTACACTTGCAGTACACTAGTGCCGTCGGCGTCGGGGTGGCTTTACTCTCTCGGCTACCTGGTCTTGTGTTAAACTCTGGCTTATTGTATATACATATTTATATTTACGTAGATAGTTACTAATTCTAATTAAAATTTAACGAAATGCCGAAAACTACAAATAAAACTTGTCGTCGTTGGGCGGAAGTGCGAACTGATACGGCTAGAGGATATCAAACTCGTCGACTTAAGACATTTAAAAGTAAGATTACAATAGAGACGGTATAGATTAATATACTCAATAAATTTGTTTTACAGAAACACTGGTTCAAGATACACAAGAAACAAATAATGTAATGACTGCGGATTAATCTACAGACAATGAAATTTCCGAAGAAAATTCAAGTAACGATGTATGTAATACAGTAGATACATCAGGATCATCGTCTGATGATAACATTGAAGAAGTTGATGAGCAGGTTCTGACTCAGAAATCATTTTCCGATAAATTACGTGAATGGGCAATAAACGGGAATATTGAATTAACCCAAATTTCTAAAATGTTACGAATTGTGGTCTACGATGGGAATCATGTTGAGCTACCATTGGATGCAAGAACATTCTCAAAACACCTAGGGCTGTAAACGTTCGTCATATGGATAATGGATATTATGTTCACTTGGGTATTAAAGACGATCTCAATAAGTGTTTTGAATGTTTTGGAACCGATATATTGAGTTTAAAATTGCCACATTTGCAGCTTTCATTCAACATGGATGGAACACCTATTAGCACAAGTGGGGGGCAACTTTTTGGCCAATATTAGGCAGTCTCTCCAATGTATTTAATAGGCAGCCGGATGTCTTTATGGTAGGAATATTTAATGGACTGCAGAAACCCGAATCATACAATAATTATTTATTAGAATTTGTTGAAGAAATGAAAGATTTAATAGAAAATGGATTTTTGTTGAATGGAATAATTCATCAAGTTCAATTAAAAGCCATTATATGTGATGCCCCAGCCATGGCTTTTGTAAAGGCCATTAAAAGTCATGGTGGTTATTACTGTTGTTCAAAATGTTATTTAAAAGGTGAATCAGTGTTATTGTCTTCTGGAAATAAAACTAAAATAGTTTATCCTGATCTTCATTCTGAACAAAGAACTGATGAAGCGCCTAGAACTAGAAAGATAATATAATCTGGTGAAGATGATACTGGACATCATATGAACAAAGAACGAAGCGTCTTACAACGACTACCTATTGATATGATAAAGACATTTCCTGTCGATAAAATGCATTTGGTTGATGAAGGCGTTGTAAAGAAGATAGTAAATATATGGCTAGGAAAACCAGGAAGACAGAAATTACAAGCTTCTAAAGTTACTATTATTAACCAGCAGCTCGAAAAGTGTTACTCGTATACTCCTATTGACTTTCAACGAAAACCAAGAAGTTTGAAATATGAACATTTTTTTAAAGCGTCACAATGTAGAGTTTTCTTGCTTTACACAGGACCAATAGTGCAAAAAAATGTATTGTCGAAGGAAACATTTGAACATTTTATATCGTTAAGCCTGGCAGTTCGAATATTGGCATCCCCATTATATTATAAGGAATATAACGAATATGCCCAATCTCTTATGGTATATTTTGTCAAAAATTTTATCAAGCTATATGGTAAACAAAATGCCACCTACAATGTTCACGGACTTCTGCATTTGGCAGAAGATGCAAAATACCTTGGTCCTTTAGATGAAAATAGTTGCTACTTATATGAAGCATTTATACAAGTAATAAAAAAGAAACTGCACAGTTTCAATCGTCCACTACAGCAGTGCAGCAATAGAATAAGTGAACTCACACAAATACATCTGAATAATTCTGGATGTAAAAATAAAATAAGAAAATTGCAAACAGTACGACATGGCATACCAGTATTGACACATTCTATAGGAGGAAACACATTTATGACTGCTTTATTTTACAATTTTAAAATTCGAGCCAATCGAAAAAGTGATAATTGTGTACTATTGAGCAGTAAAAGAGTTACTCGGGTGAAATGTTTTAAAAAACAAGAAGGAAATATTGATATCGAAGGACAAGTTTTCATAAACTTAAGTGTGTTATCGAAGAGCAATAGAGAAGTGTATGAAACCTTTTATTTGTTATTGGACATTTTGAAGATACAATTTCTAAAATATCATTAAAAGATCCGATCATTTACAAAATGTGCTGCCTTCCCATAAAAGATGAAAAAACATTTTTTGTTGTACCTATAAATCATACTCTGCTATGTTTATGAATAAGTATTTATTAAACTGGTTGTATTTTAATTTATTTTGTTTTCTTCGTTATTGCTCGAATTCGGTCGGTTACATGCTGCAAGTGATACATGTATTCATTAATAGCCTGAACTTGAGTTCTACTGGTATTGCGTTGCATTACTTCTGTAAGTTAAATATTATAAATATGTTAATTGTTGTATAACTCATGGCTTATAATATTTAAAATAAATATTTATATATAAAATGTATAATATTTAAAATATCTACTTACCTAGTATTATTTTAGTTTGAATTAAATTTTTAGTAGAAAACTTATTTTCCCGTCCAGAGTAATTAAGTTTTTGTTGCAATTCTAAAGAATATATTTCTTTTATTATAAATTTAATTGTCGTTTTCAATGTAGTACCTCCAAGTTGAAGCAAGTATGATTTCTGAAAAGAAATTATAGTAATAAATAAGGTTCATGCTCTTTGGTCATTCTTACTTACAAATTCTTTCACACTACCATTTTCTGCATTTTTCAGACTTTCATCAAGTTCTTTGATATTATCAAGAGTTTTCATAGGAAAAGCCCATCTAGTTACTGTCGTCATATTACTGTCAATATTGTTATCATCATCCCGCTTAAGTTTTTTCAATTGTTTAGACACATTAGTTACCAATGCAGTGAGGTTATCTATTTTTGTATTTTGTTGTTGAATTAAATTATTTTGTGAAATAATTAATTCTTTTAGTTCATTAACTTGACTTTCAGTTGATAATGACAACGGCACATCATTGACTTCGGTTATAACATCTACTGATTGATTTGTTTTCATTGGTGTTTCGTTGTAAATTTCATTATCATCTGATTCTTTCATTAAAGTCTCATTATTATTTCCGTAATTTGTGGTATAATCTATTAATACAGTTTCGTTATTAGTTATTATTGTTTTATTAAGTGGTGGTAATTTAGCATCGGCGACCGCATCTTCACTAGAAGATAAATCGCTCTTATCTGTAGCAACAGTAGAGGTATTTGGGAGTACAAGCTTATTTCGTCGTCTTTTTTATCTAATATTTGTGTGGGATTGTTAATTGCTTCTATATCTGTGGATTCCAAGTCGGATTTTTCCAATAAAACAGATTCTGCCCTATAAGCAGCATCATAAGAATCTGCAAAACAGGAAATAATTGTAAGTACATTCGCACCTCCGGTAGAACAATGACGCAAGTGCAAATTTTGGTTTTTTTAAGATAAGTACGCCATAAATGTCAAAAATATGTTTACTTTCGATGGAACAACGGCGTATGTGTAATACTGTTCTACTACCACCAGAATGCAGATGTGTCGTTGTTCAATTTGTCAAATTTGAAATACTTCAGTCAGAAGAATAACCGCGCAACGGTCAGTTGGTCCCCGACTTTCGCGTGAGACGGGTATTTTTCGCATCTACAACGACGCAACTGCTACTTATTGCCGGTTCGAAATATTTTAATTATCGAGGTTCAGTGGAACAACGACGTAAATGTTGTTTGTGTCATTGTTGCCCTAAGATTTTAACTGCTTATAGTGAGGTAAGTGTTCTTTGTGTCATTATCACATGAAAATTGTATTAAGGTGCAGAGAAACAACGACGTAAATGTTCTTCGTGTCGTTGTCGTCTTAAGGTTTTAACTTTTTAGAGAAACATAAATGTTCTTTCCGTCAATATGACATAAAAATATAAATTTTTATATTAACTTAAGTGTTCTTTATGTCATTGTCGTCCTAAAAATTTACTTTTATTATAACGTAAGGTCATTATCACATCAAAATTATTGTTGTATGTTGACGGACGTGTTCTTTATGTTATAATTTATTTAAATTATTTTATCTTTTTTGTATTTATGACACGTTTGAAAGTAAACTACTTGGAGTTTCTCTAATAAAAATGTAATCGTGGTTGTAGTGGAAGTGAGAATGGCTAGCCGAAGTAAGCTAATGCTTAAATTAGCACTTGAGAACTCTACAGTTAGCCGTGATAGTACAGAAAATGGGAATATGAATGGAATAAATTATGAAGCGGTGCCAAATTCTTTACAACTGCTAATAGTGCCGCCTCTCAATGTACATAGCGAGTCTCCACTGAACTTGACAGGAATAATTAATCCGGAGTGCAGATCAGGTAGGCAACTTTGTTATTCATATTTTATTTACTCTTCGATTAATACCTATATTATTTATTTTTTGTAAAATTTTAGCAGCAGGCAGTCTTACAAATGACATCGAGCCTCAGATGAATGCAGTCGAAGAACCTAACTTGCAATTTACTTACAGTGAATTTTCATTAAATTCAGAGCAGGTCTCCATTAGTCCGCCCTTATCAGGTAGGAAAAAATCTCATTTTGCTGTCGTTTATTAATTTTTTTGTTTCCAGCTATTTTGCCCAGTGATTTATCTGACTCAAAATCACTGATAGAAACAGATATAGTGCCATATTCTAATGATCTAGCTAACAATGCAGTGCTAGCAGATTTGACAAGTAACTACCTAAATTATTATTTTACAAATACAGGACTCGCGTTTTATCTATGCCCAATTTTTTACGTGTTAATAAATTTTCAGATGTTACATACAACGTTGCAAATGAAGATGTATCGCCGCAGCCGAGTTCGTCAACCGATGGTAATTATATGGAAATTGATGGTAATCAATATGCTTATATTGCAAAGAAGACAGGCGCACTCAAACTTAATTTGTGAAAAATTTCAAAACCAAATTACCATGAAATGGGTGATCCAGAAGACGTGGAATTGGAGGTTTTTGAGGAGAAAGACAGTGATGAGTATGTACCAGAAATAAACGAAAAAATGGAAAATGTTTCGATTTCATCAAGTAGTGATGAGGGCACTGATGAATCCTCGTTGATTTTGAACGAGAGAGAACGCGAAACCCCGAGAACTGGAAAAAACCAAAGGCAAAGTTTCTAAGAAACTCTGGGAAAATGTATACGTCTAGGATAGGCCAAATTGTCAAAGAAAAAGCGATAAGGCCCCCTTGCTCTGATAATTGTCTTTTGTCATGCTCTAAAAAATTTTCTGAAATTGTAAGGATTGAACTCTTTGAAAAATACTGGCAATTAGCTTCATTGCAGCGGCAGCGCGATTTTTTGGGCTCATGTACTGAACCCTTGCAGATTAAATATCGACGTGTGTCTATGGGGTCTAAAGAACCTAGAAGGCAAAATTGCGCTTTTTATTTATTGAATAATGGAAAACGAATTCGTGTTTGCAAAACCTTTATGATAAACACTTTTGGAATTACTGAAAGAACCATGCGCACTGTCATCCAATATAAATCAACTGGTACCGGGATCGTGGCTGAGGATATGCGTGGAAAGCATGGACGACATCCGAAGATTGACAAGGAAATATTGGATTCAGTACGATCTCACATAAATAATATCCCCCGAATTGAGAGTCACTACTTAAGAGCTAGCACTTCGAGAGAATTTATAGATGGAGGTTTATCTATTGCTGAAATGCATCGACATTATGCAAATGAACGAATTTTATCTAACAAATCAGCTGCTACCTACGACACTTATGCACGCATTTTTAATAGTGAGTTCAATATAGGTTTCTTTTCACCGAAGAAAGATCAGTGCGATATTTGCGAAGCCTATAAAAACGCAGTGGGTCAGGAAAAAGAAAAAGAGGAAAGCGATTTTCAGATGCATCAGAAAGAAAAAACGCTTAGTCGGATTGAGAAGACTAGAGATAAGGAAAAGGCAAATAAAACTGATTTAAAAATAGGTTTAGCAGCGTATGACTTTCAAGCCGTGCTACCTGTACCAATGGGGCAAACATCCGCCTTCTTCTATAAATCAAGACTTAATTGCTTCAATTTCACTGTAAGTCTTAAAAATATGCCTAATTCTGTTCAACTTCAAAATACAAAGATTGAATTGATTAATTTACTTAACTTATGCTTTGAATTGTAGATATCGGAGCTAAATAAGGACCACAATGTCTGCTACTTTTGGCATGAAGGGTTGGGAAACAGAGGTGTTAATGAAATAGGAACGTGTGTCTTACAGTTTCTGGAAGAAGTAGCTACTGTAATACTTTAATATCGTTGTTAGATGAAGTCGTGAATAATAAATGAAACCATCGTAGTCTTACTAACGTCTCCGTATATTATCTATATCACTGTCATCAAAAAGTAAAGTGCATGTCCCAAAAAGGGTTCATGCCGAGTTACAATAATTTGTTATGCTTTGTTGTTAACCTACATAAACCCGTTGTGCTTAATTGCTATTTGATTTTCTTAACTATTACCAATGTTACCTACAGGGCGTTTCATCCTCATATTACACCTCCCCGGCAATTTAAAGAATTTATATTTCCTTCAGAAATAGAAATTCCCGAAGAGTATAATATGAACGTAAATATTACCCTGAGAGATTCATAGCTATAACCCCATACTAGGTATGTGCTATAACAATCAAGAAAATTTTTATTAATAAACACAAAATAGTATTTCTATATAGCTAAACCTCCTACTTTTGTAAAAGTAGTATGTCCTTACAGTACAATAAAATAATAAATCCTTAAACTAGCATGGAAGGCATAGAGAAATAGTGAAAACAAGGAAAGGTGTATAAAAGTAGAGAATTAGAAGAATAGAGTTGTAGGGCCCTTCTATCCATAATTACTTGCTAACTTACTCGCTAACTTACTGATAAAATAACTTAGTTCTATTTTTATGGATTAAATCGTGCTTATTGTCTTTCAAAATTGTTACATTTGGTGGTACATCCTCTTCCACTAAATATGGGCCCAGAAAGCAAGGATTTGAAATTTTATCACCCTTTTCGTTCTTTATTAAGATCATATCGCCCTTTTTATACTGGACCGGGTTACTTTTATCATCAAAATGCTGCTTTCTTTTAGTTTTAGACATTAACAAGTTGGCCCTAGCATCTTCCTGAGCCTTTTGTAATCTATACTTTAACTCAAGAGGATAGTTCTCAAAATTGTAGATAGGCTCCACCTCACTAATTAAGTTACTTGGAATCCGACATTTTTTGCCAAAAACCAACTCAAAAGGAGAATATTTAGTCTCGGTGTGTACAGTAGTATTATATGAAAAACACCAATAAGGCAGCCAAGTGCTCCAAGCCGCCTCATGGTTTTGTGTTTGGATTCTAAGATATGCACCTAGAACCTTGTGCGAATTCTCTAGAGCACCGATACTCTCGTGGTGATAGGCCGTTGAGAGAATTTGTTTTATTTCTAGAAGTTTACACGTTTCGCTCATTGTGGAGGAAATAAATTCAGAACCCCTGTCTGTTGCTGTCTCCAGAGGAAAACCATATCGTAAGATAAAGTTATCTACAAAAGACCTCGCCACAGACACGGCATCTTTGTTTTTTAGCGGATAAGCCTCAACATATTTAGTTAACTCACACTGCAGCGTCAGTATATAAACAAATCCATTTATGTCAGCCGGAAGTGGTCCTACGATGTCCAAATATACTTTCTGAAAAGCTGAAGTGGCTGTAGAGGTGATAACCATTGGTTCTTTGGTATAATGATTCGAATGTTTTTGTTTCTGGCAAATTTCACACCTTTTAACAAAATTTCGAACATCATTATCCAGCCCCGGCCAAAAATAAAATTTTTTAATATTATTTGTCATTCTGTTGACACCCGCGTGCCCGCTAGTTGGGAGTAAATGGAAATCATTCAATATAACCCGTCTTTCATCATTGTCCATTATTTTGCTAACACCTTGTACAATATTTATACGGGGCCCCCCCCAAATTGCTTTATTTTTTATTTGTTTACCTATCCATTTGATAAATTCTATATTATCTTTATCTTTTATTATATATAATTCAATTATGTTAGCTTTTCTACATATCTCAACCAAATCTCTCAACATTTCGTCTCGCGCCAATGTTGATCGAGTGTTTTGGTCTAGATATAAGGTAAGTTTTAATGGAACGTAATATAAATTTCCCACGCGTTCGGTAACATGTTCTGATAAAGAGTTTATTTGTGCCGATGACGTCAAACGTAGTTCGGTGCCGTTTTTGGGTTGCTTAAGGATTTCCGCAATATTTGGGTGATCAAGCCAAACATTGTTAGCATTATCCTTATCGTCCGCCTCCTTCTGCACCTCTTCACGCTTACATTGCCCCCTAGTCATAACTGCAATCATACTTTCGTTCATCTTTCTCAAGTCTTCTGAAGTTAAAACTATTCTAGATAATGCATCCGCCGTAACATTTTCATTCCCTTTTATATACTCAATATAAAAGTCGTACTCTTCCAAGCACAAACGGAATTTTGTTAACCTACTGCGGGGGTCGGTTTGACTAAAAAGATATATAAGCGGTTTATGATCAGTTAATATTTTAAAGCGCCGACCATACAAATATGGGCGAAAATATCTTACAGCCCAGAAGATAGCTAAAAGTTCTTTGTGTATGGTTGGATAGTTGATTTCGGCTTTATTCAAACTTCTACTGGCATATGCCACTGGTTTATTATTTTTATTTGATATTACCGCCCCGATAGCAAAGTTTGATGCGTCAGTTTGTACAATAAATTCATTTTGATTTGAAAAATCTGGGTAGTCCAGAACTGGATATTCAATAAGAGCATTTTTAAGAGATATAAAAGCTTTTTCACATTCACTCGTCCACTCAAATCTCGCATATTTCCGACACAATTTATTAAGGGGTACGGTAATTTCCGAAAAACTTGGGATAAGGATGGATCGGGAGATACCCCTTCGGAACTTACAACATGACCCAAATAAAGTATTTCCTTTCTTAAAAATTCGCATTTAGAAGGGTTCAGTTTTAAATTCACTTTACGGAGCCTGGAAAAAACATCAAGGAGATTTTTGTTATGTTGGTTCAGACTTCTGCCAAAAACTATAAGGTCATCAAGGTACACCAAGCATTTTTCATAATTTAAACCTGCCATTGCCACGGTCATTAGCCTTGAGAAAGCACAAGGGCTAATTTTCAGCCCCATTGGAAGCCTCCTCATCTGCCATTGACCGCGATCGGTGGTAAAAGCCGTATACTTCCTGCTTTGTTCCTCTAGTTCTACTTGGTAATACCCTTGACTGAGATCTAGATGCGAAAAATAAAGAGCTCCTGCGAGAGAATCCAATATATCGACTACATTCGCGATAGGAAATTTGACGTCTACCAAATTTTGATTCAAAAATCTATAATCCAAAACTAATCTAGCACGTTTCTCCCCGGATGCGTCACTCTTTTTCGATACCAGTAAAACTGGCGACGACCATTCACTCTGCGCTTCCTCAATTATACCATCTTCGCACATTTGAGAAATTTGCCTATTTATTTCTTCCTTATATAGTTGCGGAAGTCTATACGGTTTTCTATAAATTGGCTGAGTATTTGGTTTAACTTGAATTGATTGTTTATACAGATTTGTAACAGTTAACTTATCCCCGGGCATATGAAAAACATCCGAAAATTTGGCACAAATTTGTTCTATAGAATCTTGTTCTTCCTTATTCAGATAACTGAGCTTTAGTAGCTTAAATAACTCTTTCACTCGTGAAGCATCATTTTTCTGAGGGGTAAATTGACAGCATTTATAGTTATTTATCGTTTCAGTTTTCGGTAAAAAATTTCTCAAACGTACTTCACTTTCACGCGTATTTAGAATTTTGACAGGTACTTTGCCTTGTTTAGGCTGCGCCATTATACCTGCCACAAACACACCCTGGCATAACTCATCTGGCATTATCACACATCCCTCATGTAAGCCCGTAGCTACATACTGAATCACTTCACACCTAGGAGGAATTACTAGGATAAAATCATTATATGTGTTTAAATCTAAAATTATTGTATCTTTGTTATTCAAAACAGTTAAGGTATGGTCTTCGTAATTTAAATTGGCCTTATATTTGTTCAAAAAATTTTCGCCGATTATACCGTCCATATTACACGCCAAAGTATCAAAAATGTAAAACTTTTCTCTAAATACCGTATTTCCTATACTAAGATTTAAATATACGTATCCCACTGACACTATGTTACCCCCAATTCCCTTAATTTCGATAATTTCTTTATGCAATGGAATTTTTGGATCTAAACATTTTAATTTAAGCGCACACAATGATGCCCCTGTATCGACCAAAAAATCCACCTTTCTATTATTTACAAAAAAAGAAACGAAGTTTGAACATTTTTCGGAATAAGTAAAAATTTTATTACATTTATCATTTTTAGGCATGAAAAAAAATTTGAGCTTTGCTGATCGCCTGAAGTACTTGTATTCGTAGTATTTTCGCGACGGTTATTTTCAGTTTGCTCAGCGAAATTCATTCTGTGACCTAGTGCCCGAGACCCTCTTATAATATTATTATTATTATTACCGTGAGTGAATGACCGACCTCTATGATACCTCGGAAAACGCTGATTACGCTGATTGAAATATACTGGAATATGATTGTTTTGTTGAATACTATTTCGTTGAAAATTAGCATTATTGTAAGACGCTCTGCGGTTATAATCGTTAATAAATCTTCCCTGCCTTCCTGCCCTAGTAAAATTCCTAGAAAACGGTCTGAAATACCCCCTTCCTCTGTGTGAAAAGGTAAAAATTTGGGTATTATTTTGGAAGGAAGTCTCTTCGTCTTGGGCTGCCCTAATGGCATCCTTCAAGGCTACAAAATTTCTTGAAGATATAATTGTGCTTAGCTTTTGATTTCTAAGGCCACTTGCAAACCTTTTTATTGCCATTTTTTCGTTTATTGGCCTTAGCGTATCAAAAGCGTCCGCCATGCCATCCGCTTGCGCAATGGTTAGGTTCACAAAAATATCTTCTAATTGCTTACCAAAATCCTCAATACTATTTTCCCCTTGCTTAGCAGAAAGCAATTTTACCTGGAGGGCAGTGTCCGACCTTTTAGTTAAAAGATGCGTTCTTACATCGCTCACCAATGTGGTAATAGAAGCATACGTTGATTTTAATCGTAGCTTAGCGCTATTTGAAAGACGAGTTTTTAAAATAAATTTAATTAACGTGGGTTTATCCTCGTCTTTAAGCATAGACTCATAAAATTCTATGGCCTCTATTAACCGAATGGTAGTGTCTTCCGAGTCATTCATCACTGGTAATAGATTCGTAGCAACTTTGATATCAAAAGAAGCCATTTCGGTTTCGGCACTTTGTTTGTCAAAACTCAGAATTTCGGTGTAAAGTTTTTTAATATTATTTACCGTCTCTTTAATGTACCTAATATCAGAATCCCCTAACTGAGCCTTACTTATTCTTTCGTTTACAACAGAAAGTTCATTACTTAGTTGGGCATAACAGAGTTTTGCCTCTTTTATTTTGGTTTGAACTATAGGCGCTCTTCGTCTCTCGTGACTTAATTTTACCAGGTTAGTTCTAATATTTAATAAAGAGTTACAAATCTCGCGAATTTTATCTCCCATTAATATTGTATCCGAAATATCTACTCCAAAATTTGACAACTGGGCCCATATTTTAGAACTCCCATAATTTCATTATATAAACCATAATTTTACATTTAAAACTTACATGCACAATCTTTAAATATTTCTATCTACTACTATTTTTATTACTCATTCTCTACTAATCTGTCCATATTACACGTATACCTCCATTTCGTTTATTTGTTCTTCTTTGTCCTAAAAAAAAAACCCTACAAAAGAACTTTAAAATTATAGTTTCTCCTCCTCTTCTAGCTCTGCCCTGGATTTGTGCAGGTCATTTTTATATATTTCCCGCCGGATGGTCCGTGTTAAACTTTTTCTTACTTGCTTTAGGGCCCAACCAACTAAAAGCATAAGTGCTGAGGCTACCAAACCTATCAGGAGCCACTCGGATAAACTTAGCCCACTGTTTTTGGAAATCTCGCTTCTTGCATCACCGTTTGAGGCCTGGTTAATTACTATCTCCTCTTTTGTCTTGGCATTGCCCATTTTTTCCTTTGTATAAATTTAGCACCATCCATCCATTAAAATAATTTTCCTATTCGTTTTTTTTTTCCATATAGTTAATATCCTGTTAGATGAAGTCGTGAATAATAAATGAAACCATCGTAGTCTTACTAACGTCTCCGTATATTATCTATATCACTGTCATCAAAAAGTAAAGTGCATGTCCCAAAAAGGGTTCATGCCGAGTTACAATAATTTGTTATGCTTTGTTGTTAACCTACATAAACCCGTTGTGCTTAATTGCTATTTGATTTTCTTAACTATTACCAATGTTACCTACAGGGCGTTTCATCCTCATATTACACTACCACTCGTGCTGGTGCTGACGTGGTCTTTTACTCGGACAATTGTGGAGGCCAACAAAAGAACAGGTAAGAAAACAAAAAATAATATTGCCTGGATTTTGTATTATTTGCTAAATATTTTCATTGCAGATTTATGTTTGGATTGTATTTATATGCAGTAGAAAAACTTGAACTAAATTCCATTGAGCACAAATTCCTTATTCGAGGTCATACTCAAAACGAGGGAGATACCGTTCATAGCATAATAGAAAAATCATTAAAAAAGGCAAAAAAATCTGGACCTATATACGTGCCTGATCAGTACGTTTCCATAATAAGGACTTCAAAGAAAAAAGGAAATTCATTAATTGTGAAAGAGTTGAGCTACGGTGATTTCGTAGATTTAAAATTGCTAAACGATGAAATAAACTTTAACTCCACAAAAAATTTAGACGGGGACAAAATTAAAATTTCAGATATTAAAATGTTTCGTTTCGTAAAAGAAAGTAATGTGTATTTTTACAAAACAAGTTACGAGCAGGAAGAATGGAAACAAGCCGAAATCAGAATAGTTGGAAGACGTTCATCTGAAGCAAGATTAATTAAAAATATTTCTATAAAACCGTCATATTTTCAAAAATACCAATATCGGAAAATAAGAAAAAAGATTTGTTAAGTTTACTAGATGCTAACATTATTCCAAAGTTCTATGAACCATTTTACCTTAATCTATTTTAGGTGCACATCTTATGAGAATGGTTTACCGTTTGTAGTAACAAATATTTCATAACTAAAAAAAGCTTGTCAATCATCCTTATTAATAAAAACCCACTTGTCTAAAGCATTTTTATTAGTACTTTTTATCCCCAGAATATTCAAAGTATGACATTTTTCAGAAGAACAATGACGTAACTGGAACAATATTTAATTCTAATATCAAAAAATGGCCTACTGTTGGGAATGAATATATTTATATTTTACTACTTAAAGTTAAAGAACTTTTACATTATTAAAACTTTATTCAAAGACTTCAAAAATCTAAAATAATTTATTTCAATTGCGATTTCTGCAAAATGTATAAATTTGCACTTGCGTCACTGTTCCACCGGAGGTGCGATATTTAAAAGTAAGAGGTAGGTATTTGGTACACTTACCGAACAATTTAGTACATATTGGTTCCACTTTATAGGTAGGCCATTTTTTAAAAGGTGTTTTTCCCTTTTTCGCATAATCGGAAGCCTTTCTGCTATCATAATTTCACCTTTAAAAAATAAAATATAAATATAACCTAAAATAAGTATAATTATTATTTTGATCAAATATATAAATCGACAGTAATGGTAGGTATTATAGATCATGTAAAGATCCAATACCTATTTAGGTTAGAATATCTATAGCCATATGTATAGATCACATAGAAATTTAATAAGGTAGTAATACAATTTCCAAAACAATGAGAGGAAATATAAATTTAATGGTACATTACCTGACCTTCAATATCCCAACTTGTAGGTAACACACAAGTTTCTCGAGTTTCAGTAAACTGATAAACAGTATAAGTGGCCATTTCTTATTCCTGTGGTTACAAGTTTACACTTTGTTCTTCTACCCACTACTCTGCATAAATAGTAAATCGTAGAACACATAACCTCACATTTAACAGTCCCGCGCGTCAGTTCTGTACTGACGAGGCAAGTTTAAATATAGATTATGTATAGAAAACTGAACAGAATCTATACGGATGCGTTATCTCGTCTATAATTTAATGTTAAGATGTGCGAAAAATGAGAAAATATCAGTATCGAATACGTAGACTCAATACCTATTTAGTATCAAATATCTATAGCCATTTATATAGATGATATATAGACATAGAGAAAATATAGTAGTGAGACATGCTATAGTAAACAACGTGTTGTGCGCTCCGGTCTTTTTACTGATTGAAAGTGGTATTTTTGAATAAATTAGTTTCACTATTTACGTTTCCGAATTGGGTGTTGATTGGACTATCTGATGTGCAATTTTGGTCACACAAATCCATAGGGGTTAGCAGATATTAATTAAGTTTTAATTATAACCTCACTTCCAATAGGATCTAGTCCTACCTACACAATTTAATACTGAACATCATGGCGGGCGGCAGATCTAACCGAGGTACTACACCTGGTAGAGGTGAGGCTGTGGATGAAGCGACCGAAAAGCTTATCACTAAGGTATGTGAAAACTTTTCAAAGCAGATAGAAGCTAAATTTAATCTACGCTTTGACAAAATTGACAACAAATTGTTGGAGGTCCAGAAGAGTCTCAAGGATAATACTGCTAAAATTATTCAGTTGGAGGAAAGAAATGATTATCTTGAGCAGGAAAGGAAAAGGAATTGCTTACGTATTTGTGGTCCTCCTGAACACACTGAAGAAAACCTTATTGAAACCATTGTTAATTTTATAACTAATGAAATGAAGGTCCCATGCTCTAACAGAGACATCGATTACTGTTTTAGGGTTGGTATCGCTTCTGCAGAGGATAAGCCACGTACTGTGATTGTCAACTTTATTTCTAACTGGAAGAAAAATGAGGTGCTAGGATCGAAAAAAGTGCTAAAGGGTACACCCTTTACTGTTTTTGAGGATCTTACCTCAAAGCGATACAAAATGTTAGTCCAAGCTAAGAAGAAGTACGGTAGTAACAGGGTGTGGTCATCTGGGGGTAGAGTGTACTACTGGGACTCCAATAGGAATGTGAAAGTGTCTATCCCGCATAAAGACGATAATCAGTAAATGTTGGGTTCGCCTTCACACAACTTAATTTTGTGGGTAGTGCTATATGTATAAATGCATATATTTATAGTGGATCTTAAGTGGAAAAAATGAATATCTTTTTGTGTTTATTCAGGTAAAATTTTGATTTGTTTATCTAGGTAGTAATGTTGTTGAATTTCTCTTTAATATGTTCTATGAAACATGAATACATTAATGTTTTTTGGTTGTCCTTATCTGTAGAACATGATATTTGGTATAATGTTGACTGCTTACCATGCCTGGGTTAATTGAATTTATTTTATGAATGTAGTTGATGTTTATTTAAATTAAATTAATTTTATGGTGAAACGATAATTTAATTTTTTTTTGTCAACATTAATATAATCACACCTATAATTAATCCACTCTGATTTGTTACATTATTGAGCGGCTCATGTTGTAGACCGTTATCATGTATGACATGGATTCGAACTATGTCAATTTTTGTCACTTTAACGTGCGATCTCTGTGTCCTACTTATGATGAATTCGCTGACTATGTTATCTCTGAACGGTTGGATATTATTGGTCTCTCCGAGACCTGGCTGAGCAGCGGGGTTGTGTCTGGGGCGCTTGGTATTGTAGGCTATACATTTGTGAGAAGGGACCGCGACCACAGAGGGGGTGGTGTGGGATTTTATATAAGGGATAATCTTAAATTTAAAGTTCTTAATGTTGCTCCTGATGGAGACCCTTTGGAACAAATCTGGATAAGCCTCAAAATTGGCGGCAAGAGTGTTTGCCTTGGATCAATTTATCGTCCTCCCATGGAAAACTTGATTAACTCCTTGTCTTTTCTTGAAAACACTTTAATCTCTGTAATTCCTAATCACGATATTATTCTGTTTGGTAGTGATTTTAATGTTGATTGCTTATCAACTCATAATGGGGTTACTGTTTTAAATAATTTCTTAAACAAATATGGCTTACATCAAATTATTACTCAGCCGACGCGTATTACTAACCACTGCGTCTCTTCTAGATATTATTGTTACTTCTTCCTTGGATTTTGTTCGAGATCCGGAGGTCATAAAAATGGATGATATCTCTGATCATTGTCTGGTAAAATGTAATATACAATGTAAAAAATCACCAGCGACTATAAAATACAAGACTTGTCGTGATTATTCCAGTTTCAATCATGATGCGTTTCTTGCGGATATGTATAACTTTAATTGGGACACTCTGTATTCATTAAGTAATGTCGATGAAATGGTTAATTTTTTTACTGTGGCTGTGAATGAACTTTTTGACAGGCATACGCCTTACAAGACGTCTCGTCTGACCAAGTCTCCTGCTCCTTGGATCACGCCGAATATTAAATATATGATGCGCTTAAGAAATAAAGCCCGTTCCAAACACAAAAGGTTAAAATCTGAACAATCTTGGAACGACTATAAGCAACTTAGAAATCTTGTCACTACCTCTGTTCGTAATGAAAAACGAGCTTATCTAAGCCATCAGTTTAGGACTAATCCCAAAGGATTTTGGCGCACTCTTAGATGGCTTAATATCAACTCTACTGCGGACTTTAATCCTGGTGACACTGGTACACCAGATGATTTTAACAGGTATTTCTTGGATAGTATCCCTCCATCTAGTACTCAAATTGATAATGGTGTGATCATGAATCATTATGAAACACCTGTACATAAAAATGAATTTAAATTTTCTGCGGTGGCTGCTGAAAGGGTTGAAAAAATAATCTCGCAGTTGCACTCTGATGCCAGGGGAGCTGATGGTTTGGACCGGAAAAGTATATCTTTATTACTTCCTTATTTATTACACCACATAACCTTTATAATAAATTTTAGCATCTCTTCTGGCAAGTTTCCGAGTCAGTGGAAAGTGGCAAATGTTCTTCCTGTTGCGAAGCGTAATGACCCACGTGAATTGTCTCACTTCAGACCTATTAGTCTGTTACCCGTTCTCTCTAAAATTCTGGAAAAGGTCATTTCTGAGCAGTTGAGTGATTATTCTCTGCGGCAACAGATCATTCCCCCAACACAGTCGGGCTTCAGGGCCCAGCATAGTACTACCACAGCCCTTTTAAAAGTCACTGATGACATCTTCCGCGCTTCTGATGACAGTGAGTGTACTTGTTTGGTACTACTTGATTACAGCAAGGCCTTTGACACTCTTGACCATAATATATTATGTACCAAGTTAAAATATTATGGACTTGCCAATAGTGCTGTCAGCCTTCTTGGGAACTATCTTTGTGATCGAAGGCAAAGGGTGCTATTTGATAGTACACTTTCTGCCGCGCTAACCGTGAATCGTGGAGTGCCACAGGGCAGCATTTTGGGTCCCCTGTTGTTCTCATTATATACGGCTGATTTTAATGAATATATTAAACACTCACAGTCACATCAGTATGCTGATGACCTTCAACTCTATTACAGCTTCAAACCTGATGATGTCGCTTCGGCTGAAACACGCATCAATGAAGACCTCAATCATATTTACCAAATATCGAAGGCGCATAAATTTTTATTAAACCAATCCAAAACCCAGCTACTCATATTTGGTAAAAATAATAGCGATATTTCAAAAATCATTAATATAAAAATAAACAACGTCAAAATAACCGCCACTGACTCCTGTAAAAACCTAGGAGTTTACTTTGACTCTGAATTAAGATTCAAAAAACATGTCTCCTATTTACTTCAGAATGGGTATAGTAAGTTAAAAACGCTCTACATATTTAAAAAAATTTTAACTGTACCAATAAAACTAAGACTGTGTGAATCGATTATTATGTCAATTTTGTCGTACTGTGATGTACTATTTTGGCCAGCATTGTTGCTCGAGGATAAGTAGAGTTTGCAGAAGCTTCAGAATGGCTGCCTGAGGTTTTGCTACGAAATTAGAAAATTCGACCATATCACGCCAGGTTTCTTAGATTCTGGTTGGCTAAAATTGGAACAAAGATTTGTTATGCACTTGTGTACATTGGTGTTTAAAATAAGAGAGACGCAGCTGCCGAGCTATCTGTCTGACAAACTTGTTAGGGTCTCTGATATACATGGGAGACGGACACGCCATGGTGATCTATTCTCTGTCCCCAGACACAGAACTGCCGTATTTCAGCGCTCATTCAGCTACAATGCTGTAAAATATTTTAATAATATACCAGCGAATGTTAAGGACTGTTTAAGTGTTGACATGTTTAAAAAACATTTTAAAAATTATATTCGGACATCTGATCAGTAGCACCATTCCCTCCGATCACTCCGCCCTTTTTGAACAATTGATCTGCTTAATTCTTGCCACTGCACACAGAGATCGCAGGTCCCAGGTGACTGCCGCACTAAAAACCGTTTTTCATTTTTCTGTTTTTTTTTCCTTTTTATGTTTTATGTGTAATCACTTCTCAATTTAGGATCTTCTAATATGCTGTTTTTTCTTTTCATTGATACTAAATTATATTTTTGCTTTGAGTTCATGCTTATCTTTTACCTTTAATCTCTTTGTGTTTTTTTTACTAAGTATATGCGTCTTGAGGATTACTAATCTGTTTTTTTCTTTTTTTGTTTTTACTTTATTCTATGTGAATTTCTCTCTTCTTGTAGGGTGGTTAGGTGAGTAGCTGTGCTAGATCTCGCCACCCGTTTCCATTACTTTGTGTATTGTTATTATGAATATTAAATAAAGGCTATTTATTATTATTATTATTATATAGTAGAGAAATAATGTCAATTACGAATGCGGCAAATTTACCGAGCTGAATCCGTAAACAAAGACGGTCCTCTGCGGGCTTGCGCATTGTCGAACGTTTGCCTTGTGATAGACAGGACCGTACTTCAAAATTTATTTCACGTGAATCTTTTATCGAGTAATAAATGCTAAATATATTACTTGTAATTATTCTTTTTATTAATGACAAAAATGTAACCATTAGTGAGATTTTAACAAAAAGTGTATAGTTTGTTGGCTTAAATCTGAGTTTTCCTGCTATACAAAACTGTCGATAATTCCTCGAAAATAGCTCAGTTTATATATATACAGTGCGTCTCTTTAATGTCCCCCCCCCCTCTTAATTTTTTAAACGTTACATTTACAAAATTGAAAGTTGAAATAAAATATAAACATAGTATTCTAAACAATAGAAATAAAATATGCAACTGTGTTAAGATTCAAAATTGGTAAATCAAAAAAATTACATGTGTATATTTTATTGGATTGGCATCCCATCCTGTATAATTATTGAACAAACCAAGTTCTAGGGTAAGATGTAAATATTTTTACACCTATTTACAGTGTGTGCACTTGATACTTTGCTGAAAGCGCTACTACTTACGGCCCCATGTCAATCTAATCCACCGATATCTTAGCGATCCTTTGGCGAAAGCGCTTTTTTCTTTCGCCATCCCTTTTAAAATACTCCCCTCTACCCTAATCCAGTAGTATTTTTAGTGCCCCTTTGACGAAAACGCAAATATGCCTTTTGGACACACCCTTCTAATCCACTGATATCTTAGCGATCCTTTGGCGAAAGCGCTTTTTTCTTTCGCCATCCGTTTTAGAATACTCCCCTCTACCCTAATCCACTAGTATTTTTAGTGCCCCTTTGACGAAAGCGCAAATATGCCTTTTGGACACTCACCCTTCTAATCCACTGATATCTTAGCGATCCTTTGGCGAAAGCGCTTTTTTCTTTCGCCATCCCTTTTAAAATACTCCCCTCTACCCTAATCCACTAGTATTTTTAGTGCCCCTTTGACGAAAGCGCAAATATGCCTTTTGGACACACCCTTCTAATCCACTGATATCTTAGCGATCCTTTGGCGAAAGCACTTTTTTCTTTCGCCATCCCTTTTAAAATACTCCCCTCTACCCTAATCCACTAGTATTTTTAGTGCCCCTTTGGCGAAAGCGCAAATATGCCTTTTGGTCACACTCACCCTTATGCAATATAGGGGAAGGAGGCATTGACACTATATATGACCTTCTTACACCATCTTACCCCTTATACAATGCCCCTAATACACACACACCCCATCAGTGCCTCTGACACCTTGACCACACTCAATATACGTCACTGACAAATATTTCTACTTCTCCGTGTGTGTATTCACTTCAACACCGGAGTGCATTTAAGATAAATTATATTTTTTACCTCCTATTCTTTCACATATTGATATAATTTAAATTTGGAATTAAACTATTTGTATTTATGCACTACTTGTAAGAAATAGACTACGAAATAAGTCCTTATATTTAAAAGTTGGATACATAATTGGCGAAACATATGAAATGTCTGTAACACTTTGTAAAGACTGTTTTTGTATCGAAATAACAAGCTTCAGAGGTTCGCTATATTCGCCACCCCAACCAAAAATACCATAACATACAAATGACTGAGATTTTTTCGGCCCTGTTCTGATCGCCGCGTTGCGTCATTGAGTTCAACAACCACTTTTACGAGACGTCTCGAGTGCGCATGCCTCGAGAGGACCGTCGTTTAAAAATCTGACTGGCGCCCAATGCGTACAAACGCACTTTTTCGCCCATACATTGGACGGATTCAGCTGGTGTCGCGAATACGTTGTGGTGGTCTAAATATATCTTGTCTATGCATATAGACTTAATAAAGTTGTAATACATTTTCCATAACAGTAAATGTTTTTATCGGAGAACTTTACATGACCTATATTGATGGGTTATCGATAATATTATAACGATACGTTATATTATGTGCTAAAAATGTAAGTCATATATTCTATACAGGGAAAATATATACAGATAATGCTTTATAATCGCTGTACAGATTAAATAGAGAATATTTCTGTAGAGGAAATATTTAGTTGTACTATAAATACGCTATATAGTTGAAATCTTTATCGAGAAATATTTATAGAATATAGCCTAATCTACATAGTTCACGGAAACCTATATCGCATGGTTATACGGGTTATAGTCATTTGAATTTTTTTAAACCTAAAAATACAATTTTAAAAAAATTCAACTGACTATAACTTTCTACTAACACATTTTTTTCTCTTAAAATTTAAAATTTCTCGACAAAATGATGTAGAATTTGTTTTAAAAAAATAATAAATAAAATACCCCAACGCGTTTCCATGGGGGGTGCAGCAAAAATTCCACTTTTTTTCGCAAATTACAAAATGTTTTTTTTTTCTCCCAAAACATTCCCAGTGGGCTCACTATTAAAACCCCTAAATAGGGTATGGGTCCTGTAAGTAGGAACAGAGATATACAACTTTGAAATTTCACCAGCCGTCACTGGTGAATAGAAAGGAAGGCGGTGGGAGACGCAAAATTCGCACTGCACAAAAAGTAGAAGAATCTATGCAAATTGTTAATGAACATTCACTATTCGGCGTTTAACCAAGCAAGTAAATGTATCCTACGGAACTTGCAATACAATCTTAAAATACAAAAATTTGAGAACGGATTTTCTTTTCCCGTTACAAACCCCCCCCCCCCCCCCCAAATTTTGTGAATGCATTTATCTATTAAAATATCGATTCAAATGTAGAATAAAGTTTACTAAAATAAGTTAGGTTAAATTGATCCAAATTGAGCCAGGGAAACCACTGCTAAGGTTTGGCCTATGCGTTACCAAACACTCTATACTGACCAATACTGCGATATTTTTTTGTTACGATTAGGAATGGTTTTTCTTCTTGTTTTGTTATTTTCTGAGGGATTCGTTTATTGTTGAGAGCAGCTAAATCTCTATTGCCGGGCCTCAACTAGACTGAACATAGCCCTTTTTAAATAAAAACGGAATAAGGGAGTACAATAATTAGTAACTATATAATTTAATAATTTTCGTGTTTTTGGTACATGATATGGGAAATTAATAAAAATTAATATGATTTTATACAGTTCGACTCATCATTTTCGAGATATGCTTTTGAAAGATTTGTAAGCGCCACGGGAGAGACAGTCTCCTCCCCAAGCTACCCACCGAATTTAACACAGAATCGGGCCATTAACGTTTATCTAGGTAATAAATTATAGCACATATGCTTTAGTATTCGTACTAGTGCTGTAATAGTTGTTTGATATGGCTCACAGATGTTGTTGACTGGTTGATGATTGCCTATTCTTCTGTTAGTAAAGTTGACATGAATAGATTTTTGCTCATTCAGCTTAATCTTCCAATCTGTGGTCCAATTGTAGATCTGGTCGCTAGGTTTCTGGAGTTGGCTAGTTGCTGCATCTAGGACTGTTCTACTGCTAATAAAGCAGTGTCATATGCGAATGTAGCTACGATATATTCTCTGTTTATCGGAGATCACAAGTGCACAGTAAATTAAGGGCGGGACCCAAGACGCTTCCTTGAGGCACACCTCCTTTAGCTTCTTTTAGTTTGTTTAATTCTGAACCTCTATCTGTAATGTAGCAGGTTAACAACTCTACATATTGTTTTGGTAACATTCTGTTTAATTTGTTAATTAGCCCTTTGCGCCAAACGTTATTAAAAGCTTGAGCTACGTCAAGAAAGATAGTTGAGGAGATTAGCTTTTCTTCTAGTGCCAGAAATTATATGAAAATGAATTTCGCAACTATCGTATCAAGCACCTGTTCACCTCATCGCGCTAATGACTCAGGCTTATAAAATCGCTCTGCAGGGACATCAAGTTGGGTTGGGTTGGGTTGGGTTGGGCAAATCGAACCTACACATCTCCACCTTCATTCACTTAAACTCGCAGTGCGTTATCGCAATTTTACGGGGAGTTTAAAATTATGTTTGTATTTTTTTATTTGCACTCGTAAATTCTATTTTTTAACGGAACCCACTGTATATTTGCATTTCTAGGATTCACCCCAAAACAAAACAATAATTAACTCGGTAACTTGATCGCATTTGCAGTGTTGTCATGGCGACATTATCAACAAATTAATAATCAAATTATATATCTAAAGGAGTACACCGAACAAGTTCATTACAGTTTTCGAGCTATTTAGATTTTTATTATGAAATCAACACCCATCTGAATTATAGGTGTTTTATTTCATTTTGTATGTAAAGTGAGTTTCAAAATTATAACCCTCATTAAATTCCGCAAAAAGTTTTAAAGATTTTTTTCGAAAGATATCCATCATCCCTTACTTTAAAGCTATCCTTAAAAAGCGATTAATGATGAGATGTGTTTTTTATTAAGGCAGAAAATCCCGTTAAAACATTTAAATAGATCTTCTGTCAAAGAAAGTAAATTAAAAAAGTACAATGACAGAGCAGAGATAAGAGAGCATCTATCTCCCCTTCAAGAAGTATAAACTGCCAAGGAGGATAAAGCCGAAGAATTTAATTGATATTGTCAATACACTGTTACTGATAGGCTTAGAAAAGTGGAAGCAGGAATGAGTTTAATAAATCTACACTGGGCTGCTTGCTGTCAGAGGCTATTGTTATACGGAATAGATTAAATATAAAGTACAACCAGAAATGACAAAATAATTTTAAAAAAATGTATAGATAAGCTTCGGCACTTGATTTTCAAATATGCGTTTTTAACTTTTACTAACATTTTTAATTATATTGTCTAATTAAAGCAAATAATGTTTCATTTCACTGACAATACTTCACTAAAAATGATCAGTATAAGGTACAAGGGTAACTTTCATGGTTCCATATTACTTACAGCTAAAATAATGCAGTTGCGTCTAAAACTATTAAATTGTTTAAAAATATATAAAAATGCATTTTGAAAGGACAGGAGTTGCTTGAAATAAATGATTGTAGGCTCATCGAAAATCTACCACATTATTTTGACAGAAATAACTGACAAGAACAAGAAACACCACATATGTTATCTAATAGCATCTTCCATTTATCGCTCTTTTTGCTCTTATACGTTGGTCCGAGAGCATTCGAGCGACTACGTTTTTAAAGACCTAATTTATTGAAAGGTAGCTACGAGGATCGCTTGAACCTAATAAGAACCACATTTTGTTATAAAGGGTGGAAAAAAGTGTAAAAAAGTAAAAACTGTAACCACGTGGCATTCCTCGAAATATTTTTTTCTCATATTTTATTTTTGCATTATGTTGAAGTTTGGATTAATATCTCGGGACAGTTAAACTTTTTCTTCGATTTAAATCCGGTAACAAGAAGTATCATAATTGTTCTGAAAAACAGCTGTGAAGTTTAGGATATATTCACTTAATGAACAACCTGTATCGTGTGTATAGTAAGTATTAGTATTTATATGTTAATTAGAGAACTAGTTTTAGTAAACATGTTTTATAGAACATAATAGTTAAATTAATATGACTTTCGCTTTTGCCTTTTTAACAGCCTTTTCTGTTTGTGGTTAATTTTTACTATTTTCCACCAAAATTTAAACAAACCGAACACACAAAATCAATTCGGTCTGTGCCTGTCACAGTCCGTCCTCTTTCTCCAGGACCGTTAAACGTTAACAGCTCAAATTTAGCATAGGTATGGGTCACAGAATAAAAGTAGATTTAGAATACAAAAAAAAAGAAATAAAAATTTTAAGGGTTGCTTTTTTGGGGCTAAACGAGTTACAACTTTTTTTACTTTCAAGCTCAGTGTCTGGGTATCAAATAACAGCCCACAAAATGGAGAATGCAAACAAATATATAATTTGCTTATTTAATATAACCATTGTTAAGTAATATTTAAAACAAAGTTAATAAAGCTGCTGTCTCTTTCCTATACTCTGTAAAATCAGAGTAGAACAAATTTGGCAAATATCCAGGATTTGTATAATGATGCACACAGTAAAAAAATATAATAATAAGTTGTATTACAAAACACTAGCTTGACTCACAATTCACCATTTTTTGTATTGTTTGTTTACAATAGTGCTTAAAAAAAATGCATTTTCAGTTAATAATTTTCCAACAATATTAATTGCGATAATTATGACCGCACTCTCCATATAGTCGGAATTACTGTGATCTGGTTTGAAGTATGTCTAGGGTCATTGTCGTGCTAGTAGTGCGAATTATTGAATTAGACTTTTTGGCACTGGGTACTAAATCCTGTCACAAAATGTCTAAGTACATGTGTATTTATTTATGTTACCTTCAATAACAGTTCGATTGCCTACCTCAGCAGACATGTTGTTTCATAACACAATATCATACCTACCATGTTTTAACTGTATCTTTAATATTGTCTCCTCTTTCTATACACCATTGCACAGGGTAGCCCAATTACGATGTTTTATTCCCTTGCCTCAAAAACGATAAAAGTTGGAGATAAAAGCCAAAAATTGTTCTCTTATAATTTGAGATACCAAATTAGTAAAATATATTTTATAAGCATTATTTCTAATGTGGTATATTAGAAATAATGCTTATAGAATTTCTTAAAATATGAGATGCTAGTTTTACCATTTAATATTGAATATTGTCACATTTGGCGTAGCCTGTACATGACTTATCATGAAAAGCCGATAAGGATTCTTTTGGTAAAAAAATCAAATCGATTTATTGATTTTTAGGATCCATTGTACGATATATTGACTAATACACAAAACTAGTGATTAATATTTTTATACAAACCTTGTATATGTCCTTTGTGATGTAAGATCGTTCTATGCAAAGTTTTATTGCGATCCTTTGCTGAATTGAGGCGTGTTGGAGTAAAAACATACAAACAAACCTATTTTCGCATAACAATTAGGCATAGGAAACATTATGCCTTTAATAATGCTTTAATAAGTTGTAGTTTAAATTTAATTATCACGATTTTTTATTTCATTGGAGATGACTTGAATAAAGTTTAAATAGCTTTCCTCACATTATTTATATATCTCTTTTTTCAGTTTCTGTAGGTACCTCTACAAACAACTTTGCTATTATAAGTTTTTCTAACAAAGAAAAATATATATATCGTTATTGAAACAACATCCTAAGTTCAGAGTAATACCATAACTTTGTGAACTGATATAACACGAGCCACGAAAAAATTCAGGAAGAAAAATAATGGTAATAAACAAAACTTTTCACTAAATAACTTCAAAAGTATTGTAACAAAAGGTTTTCTTTACTGCGAATTTAGGGTTAAAAGCGAAATGGAAAAAGCTCCCTATAAAAGTATGGTTCTAGAGCTGTAACATGCCAAGAAGTGGCAAGATTTTGTGTTCCAATTTACTTAAAATCACATTTTTTTATAAGTTTATATATTTTATAGATATTTTCAGCCGTAGTCTATTATCTACTATTATTTAAAAGAAATCATTCTTCTAAAATGCTTTTCCAAACTTAATGGATTCAGTTCTACTCTGCTTGTAACTTATAAGGGGAATATTTTAAATAGTCAATGAATTGACTAAGACTTCACCCTTCACCTCAAAATTATTCAGTATGTTTTAGATTAGTATTGGATGAGTGATATGACTGTAGAGGGTGTGGATTTTAAAGTTGTTACAGTGCGGTATCTTAGAAATGCTTTGGAGTATTTCTTAGATAAGGAAAGAGAGAGGATACCGCGCACGATATTAAACCAATGAGCAGAAACTGTTACGCTTTTCGAGCGGCGGCCATTTTTTATGTGGCAAACAATCAGAATACATCGAAAGTTTATTTTGCGAATTTATACCTGTAAGTGTAAAGTGAAGGTGAGAAGTGAAATATATCAAATTTCATCATGGTGAGCTGTTCAGCATATGGCTGTCAAAGTCGAAGTGAGAAGAAAGCCTGGAATATCCTTTCACAGGTAAAAACCAATAGAGATGCTTTGGTCCCTTTTAGTTTATGTATAAATTTTGGGCGTAAAGCCTAGTCTTTGAGTTATTTCCTTACAATATGTTAAAGTATGATTAACAATGTAACAATTGGCAAAATTTTATCAAAGTATTTCGTTACTTTCAGTCATAATTATGTATTCAAACACAGATTCTTTGTTGAAACAGGCCTTTTGTTCATAGTCGTACCTAATGTAGATTTTTACTGTTATAAAATTATTTGCAATGGACGTAAATTTTCATTGAAAGGAATTCTAAATTTGTAAAATAATACATGTTTCTGTAAAAAAGGGTAACTAAAGGAAAGTGAAAATAAAAGAGGTAAAAAAGGACTAGTAGTATCCACCTACCTAAGTAATTAAATTTTTTCTTTCAGTTATCCTAGAGAGTTAGAGCAATGCAACAAGTGAATAGAAAACATGAAAGTAGATGATTGGATGCCCTCAAAACATGATCGCCTTTGTTCAAAACACTTTGAAAAGCAATGGTTCTAAACTCGCAGTCAAGGGTTCATTTACTGAATTAAGCAGTTCCAACAATATTTTCTGAGCTTCCAAAATATCTGCAGTCAAAGAAGGTATTTTTTAGTATGTTAAAGTATAAAAGCTTGTTGGAAAAAAATTGATTATTTTTTTCATGAAGGTGAATTAAAACTTTTTTTTAGACAAGAAAGGTAGTACGTCTTCCACAACTAGACCCTTCAAATGAGCCTACATGAGCAGAACCTGAAACTTTACGAAAGAAGTCATTAGGAAAACACCTGTTGACTCTGTCTTTAAAAAGATATAAAAAAAGTTGTTTCTCTAAAGCAAATGGTATAAACCTTACAAAAACAAAATTGTTAGATAATGAAAAAGCAATGTTGTTAGGTAATGTGACATCTTTAACTAAAGAAATGTTACAAAGAAAAATTGAGAAAAACAGAAAACATTCACCGCAAATTTGCTCTCACTTTAAACACAAAACTTATTCTGTTTAAGGAACAATGACTTTGTACAACATTTTCTGTATTTGCGTTTTCTGTATACTTATATATTATAATCATTATCCTTTTAATTACTTTTTATGCTGTAAAATAATTTGTCTTTTATGTTTTTATATAGTTTTGCATTTTTTGTGTTTAACATGACAAGTAGGTAGGTACTTGATTTGTTAGAAATTAATAAAAACTTATTTTGCATTGCATGTTTTTTAATTATATTAAGCTAAACCAAATTTTTCACGAACAACGAAAAATAATATCTAAAAAAATCTACTTAACCATTTAAATGTTTTTCAATTAATTGATATTTTATACAGTTGATTTCTGGCTCTATAAATCAACAACTTGAAAGTATCCATAACAAAAACAGACTACTAGTTAAAACTTTTTTAGGTTGCAATAAAACTCTGCCATCGTCATTACAACGACATTATTTTTAATAAATTATATTAATATGACCGTATTTAATTTTCGTTTACTCGTTCTGCGCGATACGCCACTGGAGAGACCTGCGTTGTGGCAGTCGGTAACAGGCAGGCAGGCATCGTTACGCGTCCTCTCTCCTTCCTTGTCTAAGGAGTATTTTAATAAAAATTTTGCAGGTTAATAAGGAGGCCGAGAACACACATTTTAAAATATGTCTATTTTTTCGGAAATTAGATTCTCAGTGTATGCAGAAAATTTATGCATTTATTCCACTAGTTGCATAGTTACGAATTTTTAAAGAAATAAACAAGAAGAGTAAAAATATCATAACCTAAAAAATATCATAGCCTACCTCAAATTTAACAATGGCTTTGCTTTAAAAGGTGTTTAAAATGGCCTCCACCGACTTCAAAAGATTTTAAAATTCTTTTTGACAGGAATGGGCACACGATTTAACATGCTTGTCAAAATTTGAGCGTCCCATAGTGCATGTTGTGTCGGTTTATCCTAAATTAAAAAAGCAAAAGATAGACTGCGAAACGCAGTACAAACTACTAAGTTATTTAATCGAAGTCGACTAACATTAATAAATATTGACCACAATTACTCCATGTCTCCTTATCAGAAATATCCATCTTTTTAAAAACGAGCATTGTTTTCTTAAATTTTATCTTAATCCATTGCAAAATGATACCCGATGTGGATCTCAATATTATAATTGTGTTCATCAGTTATAGTGATTCAAGAGTAAAACTCAGATTACTCTCTTTGACATCAATGTCACAAGTTGACAACTAGACAATAAATAACTATATATTAGCTAAATCAGCGGTTTTTATTTTATTGCTTAGGTATACCTTTACCATGTAAACAGCCCTTATATCTCATTATTTAAAAATTCGTAACTATGCAACCTGAAGAGCAAATGCAACACTGTTCTGAGTATTCTTGCACATAGTTTTTGACGAAGTATTGAATTTTCAAAAAAAAAATAACCTTTCCAGTTCACATTTCAAACTTGTCACCCACCCTACAAAATGAGGAGAGGGGGTCAAACGTTTTAAAACTGCCTCCAGCCCCTTTATTACCTTGCAAAATTCTTACTAAAATATTCAAAATTGTTGTTGAGATATCGCATTGTGACATTTGAAATCCGCACCCTGTAATGAACTGTTACAGCTATATTTATTAAGGTATTGAATTATTTCATTATGTTTTTATTCAAACCTAATTTAATTCATTACCTCTACGACTAACAAATAGTATGTCCCCTTGAGAGTAAAAAGCGAGGGCCTATATATTGCGAAAGTAATATGTTCTGTTTAAAGAAACGAATTTGAAAAGCTTTGGTAACAAAAATATTTGTCGACACTGTGGCATACGGCCAAGTTAGATTATTTTTGTGGGTAGTGTTGAATAGGTTTTGGTCGTCTTCCATATTGCTAGAATTTCAAGGATATCTAGGCAGTCGTCTAAATTTGTATATGGAAAATTTACAGCTTTGCTCTATTATTTAATCAATATCAAATCTATATCTATATTTAATTATCAATTTATAACAAATTTTCATGTACCGTACAAATATTAAATACTTAATAAAATAAGACGCTTATTTATTAAAGTATGTTTAGTACGAAAAAACGAATACTTTTTAAGGTTGCCGGGATTGGACTACTTTCTCATTTTGTTTCTTATGGATTATTTTTCAGCCCATTTATTTGGAACTGTTATTTTTCTAAAACCATACTTAAGATTCATTCGTTCTTACAATTAGGCCTAAGATACCCTCAATTGAACTTCAAATAGAAGTTTTAGTTTAGCTTATGCTATTAACTTCATTAACGCCACCCAAGCAAAACTTTTCGTTTCTTAGATCTCTATTTGAGTCAAAAACTTTTACAAGAAGATTTAAGTCAATATAACGCCATACAGAAATTTTTACTAAACTACCTTTTGGACATTGACGGAATATACTGGCCAACTGCACTGCTACAACAAACTACTGTGGTGATAACACCGTTGTCGCTGCTTGCTAAACCCGACATCTGTTTTTTCCTTGGAGGCAACAATTTCTTCACACCGTTCTTGCACCGTAGAACATCCGCTCTCATCAACATTCAAAGTACACTTTTATTCATAAAAAAGTCGTACACAAATGAGAGCAACCTTCGTCATATTTGCGTAAACCAGTCTGGTGAAAATGATTGTTTATTGAGCGGTTACACGAGATCCCACAGGTGGTTAAAAATGCAACTCATTGGCGTCGTGGTAATAAATTTTGAAAGTGCATGGTGGTAGTACTTGACAAACATAGTAAAAAAATAAAAATGTCACATTAGTTATCTGAAATTGAAAGTCTCCAATAGTATCCAAAATTGAAGAAGGGTGGAAAATTCGGGATGTAGCACAGTTCTATAATAAGGATAAGAAAACGATAATTAAAATTAGACAACAGTGGGAGCAAGAGGGTGCAGTAAAAAGAAAAGTTGATTCAGGCCGTCCCAAACTTTCCTGTCCTCAACAGGATACTGCTTTTTGGGGGTACCTAAGAGAGAATCTATTCGCAACAGCGAAGGATGCTGTGAATAATACGGGCTCAAAACATACATCCAGCAGAAGGGTCAGGGAATCGGAAGTAAAAAAACCGCCCGGTTGCAAAAAAATGCTTCTCACTGCAGAACGGCAGCAGGCAAGGGTAACTTTTGCATTAAATTATATACATCGCAACCATGAATTTTGGAGCAGGGTTATTTTTACTGACGAAAAGACATTCCAGTACTTATAATAGTCAAATTCGTGTTTATCGGCCTAAAAATACCAGGTTTGAAGAACGATACACGAGCTTCCCTGCGTTCAGATTTGACCGTAAGAACGATACACGAGCTCCCCACATTTAGATCTGAACGTTTTTCTGTAAATGTATGGGGCTGGATAAGTGTCCATGAGCCTAGTATTTGATGGGGAATAGAAGGAAGGTTTAACGCCGAAAAATATATGAACATTTTAGAAAACATAATGCTCCCATCCACTGAGCAAATTTATTCCAATATCAACAAGATAATTGTTCAGTTCACACCGCTAATGCTGTAATGAATCGGTTTCAAATTAATAATGTGAAAGTGCTGCCATGACCCTCTTTTAGCCCTGATGTGAATCCTGTCGAAAGTATTTGGAAAGGAAAGTGTTTCATTCATACGAAAGTATTTGGGGCATAATTTTAAAGAAAACGTATAAACAAAATTTTAGCCCACAGAATTCAGATGAATTATGTGAAAAAGTTTACACAAATATGACGAAAGTTGTTCCCATTCTAATTCTTATACGACTTTTTTATGAATACAACTTTATGGTACGTGTTCCATCCAAATGATTTGCGTCACAAATCTTTTTAAATCTTAACCACAAATCGAGGTTCCTTTTCATAAAATGGTACCAGTTTTCGCCTGCACAACCGTTATCTTTGTTAAAGCTATACCAAATCAAACAAATCTTCCATCCATGGCCGTTAGACCAATTTCTTCCAACTTTAATAAATGGGACTCTGTTGTGGTTCCTATATTTTCCGAAAACGTTGGCGTACGTCCATGAAACTTTTTAGTCCATTGGCGATTTTATTTCTTGAGTTTAAATACTTTTTATAGCGACTTTGGGCCTATTATAAGTTTTTGCATAAGCATTTAGACCCAATTCCACATTTCAAAGGCGATTATAGCCCGGCCAAGTTATTTTTTAGTCAATTGGCAGTACTTTTTACAAAAAAATACACAAAATTTAACAAAAAATAAGTTTTCCAAATGGACTGCGTGTAAGCAAATTTTTACAGTATTCACAATTTGACGGGTTCAATAAATATATGAAAGCAGGCAAAATCCAATATAAATACACACAAAGATATTTGAACTTTTCGTCTTCATTACTCAAAATGATTAATCTTCCTATGCTCTTGATATTGTATGAAGTAATATTACAAAAATATTATTTTCAAACCAGGAAAAATAGAAACGTTACCACAGTTACTCAACAACCAAAAGTTAACAAAATGGCAGTCTATAATCTAACATTTTTTACTGTAACACCGCCATCTGCTCTGTTTGGAGTAATTAAGACACTTTTCAAACAGATTATTCATAGTGGTTCGATCGAGGAGATGGTCTAATTCCGGCAACTTTTCCCTACGTTCGACTTAAAAAACTGTATCACTTGTCTTAGCAGAAAAACAGATAGGTCAGCAAAATAACAAAATCTGTTATTATTCAGGTTAGTATGCAAACCCAAGCGCTTGTGCATATCCGAATATTAACAGTAATATTGTTTAATCCAGTTATGACAAAAACAAACTTAATTTCATTTATACAACACTTTCCACATTTATACCATTTTCCTTAAACCAGTCCTAAAGCAGAACCTCCAGTTGGATTTAAACTAATTGTGAGGTGAAAAATATCTTGTCCAGTTTAATGCTTCCCACCAACCAGTGGAGTATAACGGTCGCGCAAACATAAGACAATTCTCATTCCGTCAAAGTAAACAATTATTTTATTGTGTTGGCATCGCTTTTGAACGTGATCTCAGTTGGCACAAACATATTGCTTTATCAGCTGCCAAAAATCTTGGACTTCTTTTCTGCACTCGCAGATATTTTTGCTTTTAACCAATTTCACTAGAGGAGGTTGTCAGTTCAACCAGTATGTATTGTTTTATGTATGTTCGCGCATAATTTTTGAAAGGATTTAACAATTCGATGAATTCTTCTGAATATTCTTTTTGTAAGAGTTTTTAGCCAAAGTTAGTAAAAACCTTAAAAAAAGGATAAAAGCAAGAAAGTAATGAAAATCGACAATTTTTGCATGTGTACGAAGTGATTTCCATATTTTTCGCCGGTTAGAATATTTTTACTCCATTGTATTGAAACTGTCCGTACCCGGGTCGTTATATCACCTAAAATTTTCGCAAGGCCTCTAAAGAAAAATGAATATCCTAAAATATAAAATTTTTATAATATGCATACACAAAAGCCTCTGCTTTAAAATAGTCTAAAACGGCAAAAATGTAAGGTTCAGATTCACTAAGAAGGTTGGAGATTTAGTACTGGTTTAAATTAAGATCTTATAGTTGATCAGTTATTTTTTGACAGGTTCTTGTCCTGTCATTGTTAATAAATCGCTTTTAAAAACTTATGAATTATTCTGATATTTCAGGGATTTGCTGGGTTTCCAAATGATTTGCATCTTGGAACGGGTTGCTTGAATGAGTTTAGTTCTAATATTGTCGAAAGTACGAACTAAAATTGTCCTTTTTGCGAAAAAACTCAGAAGCAAATTCATACTATAAAACTTGTTGTCTTATTCTTGTACTTGTTAGTTTAAAACTTTGGTTGTCAAATTAGACCGGACTAGGTGTTGTGTTCTTTTTGCACTTGAGCTAAAAAGTACATAAAGCTCCTCCAAAATATTAAAGGTATCAGCTACAATAGCACTAGTAAGACAACTGTGCTCGACCGCAGTATTCGTTCGGTGTGCTTGGCACTGTATATTATAGGGAATAATATGATGTTTAACCATTCCTGATAATTTTTGCTGAGTTCCTTTAAATTGTCCGGACATCTGGACGCGAAATCGTAGGACTAAATAGCTAGTTTAAAGAGATCAATGTTATTTTCCTGCAGCATTGGTGATACCTAAAGGTCATTCCTTTGGTTTTCCATCACTATCAACGGTTGGCACGACAATCGACAAAATGTCTTTGTTAGACTCATCTGGTGTATGATCCGCGATCTTTGTGTACAATTGAGCTTTATTTATTTCCTCAATAGCACAGATTTTCACATGATCGCACAACCAGCATATTAACTCATTTTGAGACCTTCCTCTTAAATAGCTGACATGATATGGGCGCATTTTCATGTCTTTCAACCACTTCTAAATAGAGTCAGTGGCTCTATTAAGATGAAATGATTGATATTAAGTAATTAATCAATGATAATTATAAATCGAGCGTTTTCTTACAAGAGTTAGAGCAGTTTGGGTAGGAATTTTCTTAGCCCGGCCCGGGACTTTTTTTAAGATAGACCTTGTTTTTCCCAACTGGACTAGCATTGGGGAGGGGGACGCTCCCCCCATAGGCACATCTCTGACTCCTCTTCCAATGCCAAAATTATCATTAACAAAAAAATTCATAAATTATGAAAGTAAAAAAATCGCCATCTTCCTCTGGTTATTAAACATGAAGCATCTGTTGGATGATTTCAAGAGAGGGTAAAGAATCTTCTGGTTGGTACGGCTTATTACACTTTGACTGAACATTACTGTGAGAGTTAATAGTTCTTATTATTTAGTTTTGGTTTTTAATGCTATTTTATATAATTTTGATTTTTAAACTTTTTAATGTGTTTTTCTTTTATCTTTTGATTGTTGCAAGGTATTTGTTACAGTTATTTCTTGGTATTTGTAGTTTTTGTACATAGCTTTGTCAATAAGTTAATTTTGGACAATAAATCATATTTTGAATTTGAATTTCAATTTTACAAAAATTATTGAATTCGTAACTTCCTATGCTGCCCATAAAGACCTAGCCAAGAATATCGCTTGAACATCTGGAACTGCACTATCTCTTAAAGGAGAGTCGTCCGATCCATCAGTGATCTATCCCTTGTCTACAGCTGTTTTCGCGAATTCTGCTTAGGAAAAATTGCCTATATCATAAATAAATCTTATAGCTATTCTCAAAAGAACAACAAGAAGCTTGTCACAGGTGATCTTTACTCTCAAGCTACACAAGCCTAGACTTTTGCAATCTTTACAAAACCCATGCAAGTCTACTACATTCCATCCCTCTTCTTTCCATACCAGCTCGATATTTACGAATCTCCACCTGTCGGAAGTACCAACTCACATGGGTTAAATTATGCTCAGGCCGGCTTAAAGCATACGTTGACTGTGCCATATTAAAAGATATCTATTAGCAGGTTTATTTACCGCTGGCTACCACAAATACATACCTTAAAACAGTTTGGATGGTCATATTCCAGTTTAAGATTACTTAACATTGGTATGTTTAAAAAAATAGCATCTTTCATCTCCACCCGCTCCCCGAATGGGCAAGGAATCCAAGAATAAGTTTTTGGCCTATTTTTTATATCTTTTTAACTTTAAATTAAAAATAACGTCTGTCCGTTTTAAAATTTCAACCGTATTGCGTCTGCTTCTTACATCTAGAATGGAAAGTTTATGACAGCCCGACTTTAACTGAATTTTCTGCAGTAAATTTTTTTTAAATTGCTTCTTTCTCATGTATGTATATCCAAATTTATTTATTAAAATAACTTTCTAACTTGTTTACAAAATATTTACGTAATACATATGCTTAACAATGAAGTAAGGGTGCTGGATTCCTTCAAAACCTTTTTCCCTAAAAGTACGTAAGTAAAAAGTTTGTAACAAAAGTTTTCTTGAAAAATATTATACGTATAGTTGTGAAAACCATGCTCTAAAAGTTTACGAGATGACAAAGTACAGGCCTCGAAAAAATCCTAAAAGACAAATAATGGTAATAAACAGAACTTTTCACTGATTAACTTCAATGTGTTGTTGTAACAAAAGGTTTACATTACGGTTGTTTTCAAGTTAGAATGAGAAACCTACTGAAGGAACGATAACAAAAAGTAAATTCTAGGAGAACAGAAAACTGTGATTTGGTAAGCTGCTTTACTCATTTATTTACTTTGTATATTCGTTTAGCGAATTTAAGAACCGAGTATTTGCTTTTTTAAAGTTCTTTAACATTTTTCCAATAAAAATAATTAGATTATGTAAAAATTTGCTAGCTTCGTACCCTTCGACCACTAGAAAAAGACAAAATAAGCGATTATTTCCCTTACGTATGAAAAAGTGAGGGAAAATAGTCAAAATGTCAGCGACTAGTTGCCCGCTAGCCAGGCGAATGTTCGCGAACATTTCCCTGCAGGTGGCCATCTTATTTGCAGATATTTCGATTTTTTGCTTGGCATAGTAAGTTTATTAATCAAAATCTTTTAGTTGCTAAGAGTAACAATACAATACAACCAAAATAAAGCGTGGCGTCATTTTTTGCCATCAATTTTAAATTTATCAAAAATGGATTGGAATGTATTCATTGGAAAATATAAGAAAAAGTGTTGAAAAAAGCGTTTCAGTAAATACCAAGAAGTCGAAGGAATATATGTGGAGACAACTAATGGCATTTTGTTCTGAACGAAAATATGAATTGAACGCTACCGCGTCAGAAGAAGATTTAGCAAGAATTTTTAAAGATTGGGGTTACACAATGCGAAAAATGAATGGAGAGGACTACAAGGATATAAAGGTAAAAACTTGGTGGAATACTACTTCTAAGATACTAATGGATAAATATTTTATCGAGTATGGTAGAAAAATTAATCCCTTCAAAGATAGTGTCTTCAAAGCTGCCAGAGAGGCAAGAAATGCCAAGAGAAAGCAGCTACAGGCAATTCCAGTCAAAAGAAAACAAAGTTCTGCCGCTCTACCTTATAATGTTTTTCTAAAGCTGGTTAATTCCTGCGGCCAAGAAACGCCAGAGGGTTTGACAAAAAAATATTTTTTAATTGTTTTCGTACGAGCTAGCCTGGATGGGATGTGAGGCTGTAAAGTGCATTATTAATTATTTTTAAAGGGAATATGATAATTTTAGTAACGAAACTGGAAGAATCGAATATAGACCAATTTTCGCAAAAACAGCCCCAGGCGGAAACAAAAAGTATACCGATTCCAAGTGACTAATTTGAAAAAATCCAGATGTCTGTCCAGTTCGACTTTAAGAAATATATGAAAAAATTAAATCATTTTATGGGATGTGACAGGTTTTTCCTTACTCCGAACTTTGGTTGGCCAATAAGTAAAAATTGGTACAAAAACACTCCCATTGCAAAATCACTTTTGGAAAATTTGCCAAAAACACTGCAAAAATGGTCGGTCTGGACATTGAAAATAACAAAATTACCAATTCCCTACGTGCCTCAGCGGTCTCAGAGCTAGCAAAAATGAGGTACAAGAAGTACTTACAAAAACTACGGGGCACTCATCAACAAGCTCCATTAGACCTTACACACAACTTGACGTAGAGCATCACAAAAGAATTATTAAGAAAATAAGAGGCGAAAATGTAAAAAATGCTCAAGAAATATAAATTCAAGAAAATAAGAACAATTCTGTTATGGAGATAACGCCATCTACGAGCCAGACTACAATAACATATAATAATTGTGTTTCTAATTTTATTGAGACGTTAAATTGTTGTAAATAAATATGTATTTTTAAAATACCATATTCTTCTTTTTTTTGTCAAAAAAATATATTTTTGTTTTTTTTTTGCACTTTTCTTGTTCCGGGAAATAGTCCATGAAATAGGTTTCGGGCATATGATCTGTGTAGAACATTTTGCGTTTAGATTTGTTGCCTTAAAGAAACAGCTTTCATTCATTTGTTGTTTCTAGGGCCAGAAACCTTCAGGCAAAATGTTGAACAAGTTTATGTGCCCTTAACATCTTACTATAGACTTTTTACTTAATCACGTATTGCTCTAGATAATCTTGGCATGCAGACATAACGTGGCCTGTAATTCAAAACAAAGAGAGCAACAAAGTTTTGCACAATACTGTAGTTCATAGGAATATTCTCAATAATAAATTTTATGAAAATACGGATCTCAAACTGGTTTAAGATTTTGAAGGTAAAACCTACTATACAGGAACTCCAAATAATGATTTCTTAAAATCAAATTCAGATAGCTATTTCTGTTAAAAGCAACAAGAGTTGGAGTCGATCGTCGTTAATAATAATTATTCCGACTTCTGCCATACGCTAAGCGTCGCAACGTTACCAAAATGTCAAGGACTTTGAAAATAAATTAGATTCTAAAACTCGTTCTTTATTTACACTAATCTGATTACTCTACTCGTTTTTGAGATCCAGGGGTCTATTAATTTCAGCTATTTTGTTTTTGTACAAGCTTATTATTTGCAATATTTAAAGTCAAATGAATGTTTCTCTTGCGACTTTTTGTGCTTTATAATAAACTATGACTAGAATCTTAATTTGAAGTTTCGGCTTCTTAAAACCAAATAGAGTTTTAATTTTTCAAATAGCAAACTAACTACATTTAAACGTTGCTGGTTACAATTTCTTATTTGAAGATTTAAAACGTACTAGAAAGAGCTATCAACAACAAGTACTAATAACTAAGATAATGCTCTATGTGGCCTATTGAAGTCTTCTTCTGGTAGTGGCATTGCACGATCCGATAATTTTCTTAATCGGACTGGCATATCGTCTGTAGGTTCCTCATAAACATCTACGTGACCTCAAAGAAATCATTTATAGTCAAGTCCGGCGATCTTTCCGGCCATTGTAGTGGTCCATGGGTTACACCTATTAGGATGATGGATATTGAGAAAATGTGTCACAACCTCTGAGTTATGAGCAGGATAGCCGCGTCGTGTTGTTACTTTAAATTCTGCCTTGCCTGAATAAGTATCTCTTCTATATACGAGTAGTTCTGGCAGAACTGTTGAAATGACATTTAAATAACGGGGTCTATCTAAAGTGCGCTCATAAACATGGTCCGATTATATATCCATTTAAGGTACCGCATCATCCATATATACCACAAAGTGGTTGGTCTTTTCCTTCTGTAATGCAACGAAGATTATGTTTCGCTTAATAGTGGCAATCGTGGCTATTAACGACATCATTGTTGTTAAATTGGCTCTTGTCTCTCAATAAAATTCTGGTCAGAATATTTTCATCTTGATCATAGAGCTCAGTAAAATGGCAAGGAAATTCAGTTTTCTTATGACTGTTCTTGTTGTTTCCTTTCTGTTCCATTTAGATTTTACGAAAGAACCATATGTTCAGTATGTGCCAAATATACCTAGTTATATAAAGAGACTGGCTTGCTTTATTTACTTACTTGCTTGTTTTAGATTTACTCAAAAACTGTACAGGTTAGACAGAAATCAAGTTTTAAGATTTCTACACGTAACCTAATTAAATAGGTACATTTAAGAATGTGATAGAAGTTGATTCGTTGTGCATTGTGCAAGCATAATTATTATGAATCCATAGCGGATTAAAATATGGCGTTATATACGGTGATCTATGATAAATTTAATACACTACTCTCAAATATTAATATTATTATAAACAGTTTATTAAGAACCTAACAATTGATTTATAGATAATATTTGTTTGGTGTTTAACTATAACATAGTAATAAATAATCGAATAAGTTTTATAATAATCTTCTAACTCCTGTTTAAATCTCCGGTGCAATAATAAAAAAATTAACCACCATAACCTACCGACAATTGTACTAAAAAGACTTGTAAATTTATCTAAACTTCTTTATAAGACCAAATACAATTTATTATACCATGTATAAAAGCAAATAGTAAATATTACACAAATCATTAAATAAAGTACAAAAATATTTTGCAATATTTACTAAAATATTTTACTAGGGAAACAAAAGTTGGGAAGAAATTCAATTTAGATTAATAGAATTTACGAAATAATATTACAAATTTTACAATATGTTTTAGTAAAATTTGAAAAGCTGGTTGTCAGTTCTTACAAAGAATTCTTACAATCATGACAATAGAAGCTAGAAAAAACAACAAAATTTTATTATATGATATGAACTTATGTTTAATACTTTTTACTATATGGAATTTTTATATTTTACTACATATATATTTTTGTAGTAACTATTAAAAAACGAACTTGTTTTAACTATAATTTTATAGCCTTACCTACTAAACTACAGAGTTGTCCTATATAGAACAATAAAATATAGATAATTTTACTATTTTTTTGGTTATTTTTATAAAGTTTTTTTTCCGTGTATGAAATGTTCTAGGAGACGTCCGTATCACAGAAATTTCTTAATAATGGTGAAGAAAAGACTGAAAACGTTATTTAACCATAATATGTAGTACACTGTTGAATTCAGAATAAAACGGGCTTCTAAAATTGGACATAAAAAAATCAGGACCGTATTTAAATAAACGAAGTTGATGATTGCTGCCCAAAGACGAAACGTCGAATAAAAAAACTGGTATTGTAATATTTAAGTTCATTAAAAGTTGCCATTAAAAAGTTGTACTAGTTTTGGCCTACCTTTCATATTAACGCCAGAAAAAAAATTAAATTGAAAAGTCGACAATTTAGTTTTTTCAAAATAACTCGGAAATGAAAAATCATCTAACAAATTTCGGAACATCGTTTTATTAGTTCTTTAATTACTCACCGTTTTTCCCATTTAGCCAATTTTGTATTTCTAGCCATAAGCGAGATCCCCATACTGGCCCTCCTTATCTTGGACACCGTATATATCCATATCCTATCAAAAATATTTAAATCAAAATATTTTTTGTTTGCTGATTAAATATGCCCATTTAAGAAAACATGCAATAATTGTTTTGAGTGGTGTATCTGGTAAAATGCTAAAACCACACATGTTACATTTCAGTTTTAAAGGGATGAAAGCTCGCTTCCATTCGCTATGTACACCCATTGTTTATCCTGCATTGATCCAAGATCACAAACATGGTGGTGGAAGTGGGATTTGTTGGTGAGCTCATTTAAGCTGTGGACATGTCACAGGGTTTTGTTGTATCCAAGACATCGGCACCCTTTGCTATCCCCGAGACCCTAATCTAACCATTTGACCTCTTGTATTATACTTAAACATAACCATATAACACTAATAATGTTTTTCGACATGCATGTCGGGCATCTTGCATGCAGATATTTTTTATTGCTGCCATAATCTTCAATACTACGGAATCAAAGTAAATCCTCGTATAATAAATACTATAAAAGTTGTTAAATTATCTTCCTTTTTATTCAGAATAATGTCACATCGCATATTTTATTAAAAAGATATCAGAACTTGTAACGAAGCATAAACTAAAAGTGGGTCAGTAATTATATTTTAAAATTCCAAGCAGAAAAATCATTAAGTTTTTTCGTTGTAATTCCGGGGCAATAATTTAAATACTTTCAGATGAATTCTGTATTTTCCTTTTATGTAATTTCATTAAGATAATGCCGTTAAAGAAATTATTAGATCACAAAAATACTTGTGTTTCACCAATTTTCTACCAGGCTGGTAGCGTTACCGAGTTAATTTCTAAGTTGATTTTTTCCTTTTGGACCTTTTTTAACAACCCTTTGTTATTTTTTGTCTGGTGCAATTACCATAAACAACAAGACCAAATAGTAATATAATTGTTCTTTCTCCACAACCATTAAAGAATGTAGAAATTCCGAAATCATTTTTAATAATAGAACATATACATTCTTACTCTTGAGTTAGAATATTTTTGTTCTGAAACACTTACTTCTTATGTGTTTCGCATGTATTTTCATTCCATAACAAGGTACGGTATGAATATTCTGTAATCGAACCAAACGACATAGATTGCCGTGGATTTCAAAATTGTCAGTGACAGATGCAAATGGTGGCGGCATCATAAGTTTTGTCAGAAAAGCTTCAATTTAAATGAAATAATGAGTGAAAAATCGAATGAATCAGATATAGAATTTGACATTCATTCATTTGATTTATACTTTCTGGTTGTGGAGAAAATATAGTCTGTTACTCAGTTAGAATGAAAAAACTCAATACTCGTGGTTCCTCACGCTCGCTAGCGCTCGCGTTCGGAATTTTCCACTCGTATTGAGTTTTTTCATTCTAACCTTGTTACAGAATATACTATTCTATATCCTCTATATGTTGTCCGAAAACAGCCACTGGTAGAAATATGAGGACAAATCTAGAAATAGACGTTTCGAAACAGCCGAATTTCGAAATACACTTCGATTTCGGACTTTGAACGTTTACAAATTACCGAACCTTAAATTGTGCAACTGCAGAACGCTCAATGTTGAATAAACAGACTATTTGGCAAATCAACGGGAAACTGGTAGTTTTTAAGTACTAGGCATAAGTAGTAGATTAGCTGCATTCATTTTTGTCCAAATTTATAACTGTAAGAACACAAACAAAACAGGAGCCTATATTAACCTGAGCAAACCCGAGCTCACCTCAGTTAAAACGCCTAAAGCTAACTTTGGATATTTCGCATCTAAGGATTCCTATAGGGTAACTAGAACCTTGTTTTGCATACAAGGTTACTTCAAAAATCACTACTAGGAATTACTAAACAGTAAGAATTATTCGTTTTTGTGTTACAAATTAATTTTCAGAAATATATTTAAAAATATGTGATTTATTGATCTGTTAAAATCTGTGTTTACGAGTAAAATTGTATACCCTTGCAGTTTAAAGAGTTAATCCTGACGTTTCGGTTAGCAGGGCGCATACTTTTAATGTGGCAAAGTCAGAAGTTATTTAATAACTACCGTTCAGATCCATTCAAAAGGTTTAGGATTTAATACTGGTTTAAAGTTAGGTTTTGACAGTTTTTTGTCCTGTCTTTGTTAATAAATCGTCTTTAAAAGCTATGAGTTTTTTCGATATTTCAGCAGGTCGCTTCGTTTCCAAATGATTTTCGTCTTGGAACGTGTTACTAGAACCGATTTAGTTCTACTATTGTGGAAAGTACGTACTAAAATTGCCTTTTTCCTTATAAATTTGCGAAAAACCCAATCAAACAAATTCACAGTATAAAACTTAGTTGTCTTATATTACTTGTCGGTTTAAAACGTTTGATTGTCAAATTAGACCGATCTAGCGTTGGAGAATCTGGCAAGTTTAGGATAGAGCGTCAAGAAACAAAAAACATTATAAGTATATTAAGTATTAAGGTCAGAGTGTTCTTTACTGGTTAAGGATGTGGTTGGAATCGAGTGTTCTTATTGTAATTTTAATATTATTTTTAATAAAAAATAATTTACAACTACCTATATTTATTTTTATTTACTTATCGCCCCCGTGATAAGTAAGCACTTACCGATCACCAGTTACATTAGTGACAAATTTTATAAATGTCACTTATAAATGTCATAGTCATAACTAGTTCAGTAAATATGTCAAATTACCTGAGCCGGCAAAAAAAGATAACAAACTGTTCCATTTATAGCTTTTTAATTTGAAGATACATCTAAAAATACATATTGCTTGTACCAGTTATTATAAGAAATCACAAGAATGTGCTCTAATGGCAAAAGGCATTATAAGTATTTAAAAGAAAAATACAAAACAAATAGCAGTTGCTCTAAATTTTTAAATTGGAGGAAATGTCTGGAGAAATAAAAATTCTTCACCCTGTCAAAATATTTGCTTTTGCTTACGTGAAAATAACGTTACTTCTTATAGCGGTTTATGTATATCTTGATACGAACTACCACAAAATATAGCCTTCGATAAAATGGGCGTATTTCGGAAGTCGTCGCTACGATGACGTTATTAAGTTGCGCCGCGGCGCCATCAAAAAGGAGGCAGCGAGACGCCACTTGAGGCATTTATATTCTTTTCATTCGTAAAACCCACAGAAACTTTGTATCTAATTCAGCTTTGTTTAGCATTTTTGTTGGCGTGTTACCCTTTTTCATATAAACGTAAATTTAAAATGATATAATCTAAATTTTTAAAACCACAAAACAACTTAAAATGGTGCCTGGAAAAGGGACAATTTACTGGTAATTTATGGGAAATGTCAGCTAGCGCCACGCATTTTTTATTTTTTAAGGTTAAAAAGTTAATTGCAAGGTAACTGGAAAGTAAAGAAGACGGCAATTTAAAAAAATTGCGTTAATTTAGATAATGGTTAATATGTCACGCTGTCTTTTATACATTTTGGGTAAATTTTGTATAAAATGGCCAATATTTCAATTTAAAAAATTTGGTGAAAACTGAAAAAAAAACAGATTAAATACAAGACCAAAATGGTACAATAATATCAAGCCTACAAATCTTGCGCTGTCGAGATTCGGATCGTTAAAAAAATGTTTAATTCTTTTAGGTAACGCTATCAAAATAAAAAAATTTAAGACAGATTATATAGAGTCATTTAATACGAAAATACGAAACCCAATTTCATTTCGACATGATTTTTTCGACTTCAAAATTTTTAACAATAACATTACAGTAAGGCCATAGGATTTTACATGGTAAAACTTCGACCACATGTTAACTCCATTTATATTTTTTATCTAAGACATCCCATGTAGACTTCAAGCTCAAGTACTAATGTACCGTGGGCATCTAAAGAGAAGGTAATGTAATCTATTGACCCGGGATTTAAGGGATTGGAGGTTGAGACGGGAAGGGAAAATATCTGCAGGCATAATCTGGAAAGCATGAATGAAACAAAACACCATCAAAATTGTGACCGCTTAAGCAGAATTTAAAATTGTTTTGTAAAATGATTGTTTGATTTTAAGTGTAATGTAAAAATATTTTAATATGTTTAACCGTTGGTCGTTCAAATTCATTTCTGACTGGCATCCTGACAAGAAGCACTGATGATGACCTATAAGATCGCAAGCGCTCTGCTAATTAATTAAAATTTTTGCACTTAATACAAAGATTTGTTTCATTCATACTTAAAAAGTGCACATATTCCATAATCTTGAAACCCTAGGTCTGAATGAGCGAGAGAAGTGGTCTGTTCTAGGCTTTTGTAGCAGCTGGAGAGTAAAGGGATGCATACGTAACGTGCCTCTTGTTATTATGTTAGGAACAGTCACGGGTGGCATAATACCGGCTAGTTCTTCAGAGCAAAATCCGTTGAAGAACCGGTAGAAAAGGGATTAACAGCGGCGATGAGCGAGAGGAGGGAGTTTTATTGTGAGGACTGGGTCATTGATGAATCGAATGGCTTTCTTCTGGATAGAATCAAGGATGTTAAGTGTCGAAGGTGATGCCGCTCCCCAGATGTGGTAGCAGTACTCTAGGTTGGGTGTTATTTGTGAAACATAGAGAGTGTGCAAGTTGGAAGGGGGAAGTATTTTGGGGCTCGAAAGAGAAAACCAAGCTTTTTAGCTGCAGATGTGGCTACTAAAGTAATGCGTTTGTGCCAGCTAAGATCATGTTCGAAAGCGATGCTAACAAGATCGAACGTTTCATTGTGCTGTAGGGCTTGGCCATTCATGTGGAGGGGGTGAGCGTTGCCAAATTTTTGCGAGTCAGGGCACGAAAAATGTATTACTACGGGTTAGCTTGTTTCTTCGCATGCAAAGCGAGAAAGATACGCCCCTATAGCAAATGACGATCTAAAAATGGACTTATGTCGAGCAGTTAAAGGGAACCCAACAGTTAATATCATGCAGGTTGCCGAAACTTCGAATGGATCTAGAATCAGCTGCTCAAGGCACTAAAGCAAGAAAAGTTTAAATCACATAAAGTTCCAAACTTCCAAGAGCTTCTGCTGGACCACTATTTTGAACACATGGAATTTTGTGAATATTGGATGGATATAATTAATAATACCCCAAATATAAAAAACTTATTCTTTTCACCGACGAAAGTTCTTTTTCTACATTTGGAACAGTAAACAAAGAGCAGTGCAGAATTACGTAATTCAGCCAACGCATAGACTGAAAGCGTTAATGTTTGGGCAGGAATTCTAGGATATAGGATCATGGGACCATATTTTATAGAACATTGACAGCAGAAAAATATCTGGGATTCTTGAAAACCAAAATGGGTCCTGCGTTAGCAAACAGCAAATAAAGAGATCATTTTTAAACACGATGAAGCGCCAGCTCATAGCCCAGCAGTCGTGACTGAATTTTTAAACACCATGTTTCCTGGTAGCTGGATTGGACGATTCGGCCCTTTTAATTGACCTGCGCGAAGTCCCGATATCTATCCTTTAGATTTCTTTTATTGGGAATATCTACCAAGGTTTCTGATTATGACCTGAAAAATAGAATTATCGAGGGTTCACGTACTAATACGGTACGCCAATTATGCAATGTTAGAAGTCATTTTTATGACTGCTTAGGGTGCTGCTTAGTTTTTAACGGAAGACACTTTGAACAAATTATTTAAATAATTTAGCTGTTTATTGCTTCGAGTACCTGTTATTTAGTTACTGTTTAAAATCATTAAATTTGTTTTCCTTTACCGACAATATTTTTTTTAATCTTATGACTTTACACAATCCCTTCTGTAAGTTGCCATTAAATTAGTTTTTGTAAGTACAGTTTAGCGCAGCCCATGGCGTGTAACTTTCCAAAAATGATTTTTTGAAGTTTTAAGTACGCGTAAGGTTAAGTAAGCATAAAAGCGATGAAATTTCACGAAATTATGAAAAAAGATCGGCATTTTAAATTTACAACCTATGAAAACTTTTGATAATGCCATTTACCAGTAAATGCCCATAATACCTTAATACATGGATATATACAGGGATAGACATCACTTTGTTTTATTATAAAATAAACCCTTTATTTAAATACTTTGCTCAGTTTTAACAACATAAACAATATCGTAGCTTGTACACAATGTCCTGAACTATCTTTGTTTAAAATTTTAGCTTCAGATCTTTAATAAAACAAGGCCTAGCACGAGGTCTAGGTTTTACCACGTAAAATCCTATGGCCTCGTTAAAAAAAAACTGTATACAAACTCATGCTGAAATTTCTATAGAATCCGAAAATTTTAAAAAATAAGCATAATTCTATTTTCAAAAATTAACATGTTGCGTTTTCCCTTATGCGTTAAAAAAATAATTTTGAAACGGCGTGTATAAAATTTTGTTAGATAATATTCTTCACTATATGAGTTTTTAGCACTTAAGTAAGTTTTTGTTAATCAGTGTGGTAACATACTCACCAAAGAAAACTAGGAAGAAATCAATCAAATTACTAGATCTGCATGTTGAACAAAATATTTTCAGTTTTTAAAAACATCTAAGAACTGAAAAATATGCACCGTGTGTTTTTAAAATTACCTAGTTGGTATTGGTTACCATGGTAACCAACAAAGTTAGAACGATGACTATATTTTATTTAAAGTTCCCAACTATTAAATTTTAATATAAAGTCTTTTCTCATTACTTTTTAATACAAACTCGTGACACACTGTACATACAGGGTCTCCGGATTTTGTTGTAATTGCAGGGTATCTCGGTTGATATAAAATTACTGTTTTCGCGACGTGTTGCCATTTTTTGATGAAAGAAAGATGGCACAAACATATTTTCATGGCCTTCTTCGCTTTTGACATACAGGACGAATTATTTTTTTGTTATTTTCGGACCCTCCTCGTATTTCAATTATCTTGTAACTTATAAAAAAATAAAAATGGATCCTATTAGAATTTTTTACGTAGAATCGAGTAGCATGATTAGATTTTAATCAGATATGATATTTTTCGCTATATTAACCAAACATGTTTTTTCATGGAACACCCTGTATGTTTCTTAATTATTAAATTTCGAATGACGAGAGCTTTTCAAAAATATATAACACTTTATAGTTATTTTTTATTATTAATTAAACCGATCTAATTAATTTTAAACTTTAATTTTGCGTAGTTGGCCGAGATGGAAAGACTTGGAGCTAAAGAATAAGACATGGCTGTCGGTTGTTATTACTTATTATTTTTATATTACTTATTTTTAATCCGTTATCTATCAATTTTATATAACAATATGGCAGTAAATGGTAATTTTACCAATAACGAAAAGTATGATAATATGTTGGAATGCTTTATACGATGCGATGAAAATAGCAATCGGGCGTCTGATATGTATTTAGAAAGATATTTATTTCCTTATTATGTCTGGTAATTTATACACGCTATATTATTCCATTTTTATATAGATTGCCCCATAACTCATGGATCAAACGAAATAAGGTGATTGCAATCAGAAAAACCATATACATATATTGTTACACGATTATTGATGGTTTAAAAGTTATTTGATATTTTTCATTTTTACCTAAAACTACTTTATGCTTCAACAAAAAGCTTAAGAAAAAGAAAACTGTGAGTTGTTCAGCTCATTCTTTTTCAGTGGACACTTAAAAATGTTTTATTTTTCCATTTTCGTCAAATTCATTACCATTTATTTATTTTCGAAACACTTTAAGTTTTACTAGAACCTTTACTTCATTTTTAAGTTACGCCATTGGAAATTAATAAACAAAATATTAACTGCCCAAGCATCACAAACAATTGCCCATTCTTTGTAGATTCTAACAAGGTGTAACTCGATTTCTAATCAACATTTTTTTTTAAAGAAATTATTTTGCAAATAAGTCGTTTTTTTCTCGAAGGAAATTCGACAAATAATTTTGGTTATAAATAATAATATGCATTTATTCTGTATTTGAGCTGCCTGTGATACTACTTGTCATTTGTTTGCACTAGCGATGGGTCATTCGTTCATTTTCAAGAGAGCCCGCTCACTCGTTCAGCTCACTTGGAAGAGTCGTTCGCAAGGAGTCGTTCGATTGAACGAGGGCTGCTGAGTTGCGAATTACAGAATCGCGGAGCTCTTTACTTTAACGTGACACCTGCACTTGTTCATGTGTATAAAAGAGAGCATAAAACGCGGATGTGAATTACACATTTACGACTGCCGACGGCCCGCTGCCTGATTGTGGCGCGACGGCTTCAAAGAAAAATAATATACATAACATAAATAAATTAAATAAAATTAATTAAAATATTGGAATGATTAAAATTTTTATTTGTTAAATGTTCAAAATAAAAGTAAATACATATTAATAAAAATGGTTTTATTGTCGATTAGATAACGATTATGTAATATGGATTTCAAAGTTATAAACTACCCGCAGTATACGCCGTTAAAAAACGTTGTTGCAGTATTCCGGCAAAGTAATTAATCGTTAATCGTAAAATAATAGTAATACGAAAGACGTACAAACTGGGTAATGTATTATTATAGGCCGCTAGATGCTCCACCACTCTCGTTCTATTATACGACTCCGACTGACTGAGCCGCTCCCGGCGCTCCCGGCTCGCGCTCTCGCGGCTGGCGCTCTTCGAGTTGTCTGAAACTCGCGAAAGCGCGGAGTGGAATTTCTACGAACGGACGAGAGCGAGCCAGATATTTTAACGAGCGGTGAACGTATCGTTCAGTTGATGGGAGCGGCTCATTCGCGACTCTTTGAAAAGAGTCGTTTAAATTGAACGACTCGTTCGCGAACGACCCATCGCTAGTTTGCACACGATTTTATTAGGTTACAATATAATCAGCGGGTTGCACAAAACTTTTAATCAAGTAGTAAATTTAATTGAAGTTTAGAGTCAGCTTTGGCAATGACGTTAACATAAGTGCTGTCATATTACAAGTGTCTAATTGGTTTAATTCGTGATTAAATGTGCAACCGAACGTAAGCCTTATACAATTATATTCAAAAATGCATTTCATTTACAGGGTGTGTGACGGGAATGCTCGAGCTGCTGCACACAAATAATAAGACCATATTTAGATAACAATTTCCCAGGTCATTGGAGACTCATGGCTCCATAAGATGGCCCAAAAGAGCACCAGGTTGATCAGTTCTTGATTTTTTTCTTTCTGGGTATTTGGGAAATAAAATATATCATACTCAACATCGAAAAATGCAAGATCTTCGCAACGCAACGGAGCAAAAATTTAGAAATTTGCAAGGCCACCCATTTTATTAGTCTTATGTCTTATGTCTTATGCAGAATAATAAAAGTGCGTCACAAATTCATTGAACATAGTGGTTTGCAGCTTGAGCAATTCATTTAGAGGGGTTAATATCTTATTTGTTACTTTCAAAAGAACGGATCAAATAGAATAACTCCTCGTTACTTAAGGTTTTATGGGTTTTGTTTTTAAATTTGACTTTTATTTGGTTATAATTGAAGACTGAACTAATTTAATTTTCAAGTGATTAAAAACTAGGCAATTTGAGTTCTAGTTAGGATTTTCTATATATCCTAGATAACAGGTAGGGTTGTAGTTTAAAAAATATTACGAATTTTAATAAATTTATGAAAATACAGGACTTAACCAGTTTTTTGTTAAATCAAAATACTTGAATTGGCGTTAAACATGGCCAAGTACGCACAATTAAAGTTTAAAATTAAATAGTTTGATTGAAGGGCCAAAAATAAAAAATATCTATAAAGTGTAATATATTTTTGAAAAGCTGTCGTCAGGCGAAAATTAATGATTAAGAAACATATAAGGTGTTCCATTAAAAAAACATATATTTGATTAACCTTCCGTTGTTAACGCCCGGTCTCTCAGACCGACTCGGCCAACTTCGGCCGATAATTACCAAACGTATCGGCTTGTTCCGCTCAATAGCTTCATTTTTTTGGCCCACAAATTCAGTGCGAGAAAATCAGCCCATACTTTTTTTAATATTAGGGATTTCGGTCTCAGAGACCGGTGTTATACTTTGTGTAAGTTTTCTATCTTGGAGTCTGCGATTTCCTCCGGTAAGTTTATTGCTACAAAAGATGTATTTTTTCCTTTGTAACCCCAGAATTTTGTTATGAAAAATAGGTTATTATTTTTTATTTTTTTTTATGAATAACATGAGTTACAAAATAGAACAAGAGTGACTTAAGCGTCTTCAATAAGACATGCTATCTTACGGCAATGCGGATAAAGCATTGGAATGTGATGACAATGATAATATAATCAAAGCTTGGAAGAAGATATGGTCGAAGTATAGGACATTCACACAGACAGTGAGCAGGATATTGATGAAAATGATGTTCAAGAGATCGACATGGATACAGAAAACATGCATGAAATGAAGGCAGTGTTTGATATTAAAGTCTCACTCCCTATTATATTTTTTTTAGTATAGATATGTTTAATTAAAGTGTTGTTGTTTGTACTAAAAGTAATTATTTTATGTTTTAAGATTTGCGACAATGCGTTTTTAGAAAATACAAATTCGTTTTTTGTTGTTTTCATAATAAAATTAAGGCTTTAAGAGTGAAAATTGTATGAGTTCTTAGTCCTACATTCAGGAAAACTGCTTTAATACTTAAAAAATATATATATTATAGCAGTGGCTTACATCTACAAATTTAATTTTAACATAAATTTGTTTTGACAGTTTTCGGTCTCTCAGACCGATGTTAACCTTTTTGTTACAATTAAGCATGTTAAACACGGAAGGTTAATATCTCGAAAAATATCACATGTGATGAAAATCCAACAACGCCAATCGATTCTGCGTAGAAAACTTTAATAGGATCTATTTTTACTTTTTTATAAGTTACAAGATAACTGAAATACGAGGGGGGTCCAAAAATGTAAAAAATTTAATTTCGTCCTCTAAGTCAAAAACGAAGAGGGCCTTGAAATATATTTTTGTGCCATCTTTCGTTACACCCAAAAGTACCAACACTTCGCGAAATCCGCGCGAGATACCCTGCAATTTCAAACAAATCCAGACACCGTGTACAGAACCCGAATTTAAAACTATGTTTAACATAAGAATCGAAAGAAAGCGCTGATCCTCAAATATAGTAAGCTTTTTAACAATATTTGCTAATCGTCTGCGAGTATCATATATTATCAAATAATATTTGGACATTTGCATAGGTCTTCCAAACTTCTGTAGAATAAAACATGTGGATTTGAATATTCCACAATGTTGTAAAGTCAATACATAAAACTTATTGTGTCCCTCTTGTAATTCTATTTATTATAATTATGTTATAATAGTTTGAATAGAATTAATTAGAACTACTAAATTCATAAGCACGATCAATAATGAAGTAAAAATATGTTAAGCACCAGCCCCGGCTATTAAAAGGTAAAACGAAATCTATTTTCTACAAGTGTAAATATTTTATAAAACCATACCTCATAAACCGAACAAAGTATCGCAAAGTACTGGCAGAAATGACAGTATCATAGTTTTTCAAGTCTTTCATACTTGGCATAGCAGTTACCATGTTTGTTACAAGTAAGTATTAGATCTATTTAATTTAAAAAAATATGAAAAGTATTGCATTACAATAACTTCTTTATGTTAAGCGTGTCCTTTACGGATTTTTGTATTGAGGCCTGACTTTTTTATAGATTATCTGCGTACAGTATTAAAACGGGCACTAACTAAAAAAACGACTGCAAACATATAATGAATGTAAAAACTGTTAACATTTAAACCTGGCATATACTTATTGCTGGTACAATTACATTATCGGTGAAAAAATGCAGTAGCGAAAACGGAGTTATTGACTTAGTGCAAAAAATGTCTTATATCTGTAAAAGAAGACCAGTTTATCTTTGAATTTAAAAGGGTATCGTGTAACTCTAAAACCCCTTTTAAATATTTTAGTTCAATTTTGTCAATTTTTTTTTATCTTCTGACAGCCCACGAAGACCGAAGTCTAAGTACTATGTACCGTGGGTGTACTGGGGAACCGACCCACACATCCAGAGCTGGAAACATCCGTAGGGATTTCACCAGCCCTTTAAGAGGATGTGTGGGGTGGTACCACCTCGGTCGAGGAAGAATTCCTCTACCACCTTCCAACAAAAATCACAAAATATCCATGGTCGAAGCGGGATTCGAACCCGCGCCTCTCGGTTGCAAAGCTGACGCCGTACCAACTCGGCCACCGGAGACCCTAATTAACTAGCATGTGATTTTTTCAGATGCTCAGTCACCGGAAATAGTAACAAGTTATGCTAAATCTGAAGACGGAGCCAACTTCTTCCAAGCAGCGATAAATTGTTTACAAGAAGATATGATTTTAGCCACTCCGGAAACAGAAGTCGAATATGAACAACTACTAGAAGCAATAGGACCCATTAAACGTAGGTCATTTTCAAAACGTGCTTGAACCTTTAAAGTTTGGTTCATCAATGTTTGGTTAAGTACTTAACCAAAAAGCGTTATACGTCCAAATAGCGTGCTGGTGACAGCTGGGGTCATGGTCCAAATTAATACTAACGAGAGCTAGGCCATTCATGTGATTGGGTTAAGCATTGAGGTTTTTTTGCGTGAAATAAAAGGAAACAAGGTTTTATAAAAGCGTAGACTGGATAAGATGTGCATGGTTTTGAGCTTTTTATTTAGCTTAAGCCCAAGGACTATCTTATCAGTAATATAACAGATACTTGCACACGAAGATATCTATTTTTTTCCGTTTATATCAGATCCACTTAACTAACTAACCCGAGTTTACTCGTATTGCATCCATTGGTCGAAAATTGTCCAACCCGAGTATACTAGTTGGTTTATGCCAAGTAAACATCTCGTGCATTGAATTACGCTTTAAGAAGCTATACCGAATAAACTCGGGCGCAAGAAAATAATTATTTACAAATATTTTGGTCTAAATTTGGCAACGTGTAATTAGAATTGGCGGGGGTTTTAATACCCGACATGTTGCTACCGCTCGACTAGGTTTAGTTGTTCAGTACATATTTGTCTCTCAAAGTGTACAGTATGTTACTTATTTCAAATTCAAATTCAAATTCAAACAAAATTTATTTATCAATAACACACATAGGACAGTACATACATTTTCAAATTTCATTTTAGATAAATTGAACTAAACCGCGATTATTAACAAACCGTTACCACAAACCCGCAGAACATCTGTGTTTGTGTGGTTTAGCCCATCAAAAGAGACAATCAAAAGAAACAAAAAAACTGACAAAACTATACGCAGCAGCTCCCAACCAGCCACGAGCCCTCGTTCTTAAAATTATGAAAGCAACTGGTAATGTTACGTATTCTATTAATAATTTACTGATAACAGTAAAGGAAAAAATATATATGAAAGAATTTGATGGCTCCTGACCAGTCGGAAAGAGACAAATAAGACAAAAAAAAATTTGATCATGAGTTCCGAGGAAACAAGGGACGACCATTTTAGTTTAGAAGATTTCGGAAGCAGTGATGAGGGAAATTTTGAATCTTCCTAAGACGATGAATCAGATGACGACAGACAGGTAATACAAATCGTTCGCCAGTGGAGGTGGATAATTTTTGAATAAGTTTCATTTTTTCAATTTTCGTTTATAATTCTCCAGAACCAAGAAAACTCGGGATAATAATGGGTTGAGGAATCAAGCAAAAATATTATCAAAAAAAAAATATACAAAAAAATCCAATGCTAAATTGCATATAGTCCAGCATTAATAACTTTGTATCAAAACAAAACAAAAAAGATTTTTTTTTGCACAAACTTCATGATTCAAAATGATTAGTAAAGTGGTTAAGGGACTAGCCTGTTGTCCGCGTAGTTAATTATTTTGAAAAATTATAAAGTAACTGCAGGCAGACAACCAACTTTCATGGAAGAATTCCAAAAGTATAATAACCTTTGCTGCAGGCTTAATTCCAATTTGGACTCTGTCCACCACTACCCCCAATCATGCAACCCCACGCCCCACAGTCTTCTTCTACCTAACCGAAATCCTCAACTAATCAGGTCCTGTTTTCAGGCCATAAACTTCTCCCATATATCCGTCTTCATGGAAGGGTATGCGCCTGCATTCGCAGTCTTTCTTGCACCAGACCTGGAATCAGGCAAGTCCGATGTCCTCTGGCTAATACTTACCCTTACATCTTCCACTAAATTTATCTGTTGCATATACCGCTCCCCATCAGACAACTCCTAAAATGACTTCTTTGACTTTCTCTCAGCAAAAATTGACCTTCTTATCTCTGAATTTTCTTCCGGTAAAGCTATCGTCCTAGGCGACTTTACAATCCACAACAAGGAATGGCTAGGTTCCACAAAAACCGATCCAGACGGCAGAGCGGCAAGAAGCTTTGCAATCAGTAACTAGCTCACCAATTTAATTAGGGAGCCAACATACTTTCCCCCATTCCTACCCATAATCCAACGCCCCTAGATCTTTTCCTTACCACCCGTCCTGAGCCATAATTAACATCTGTATGTGTTCCTTTTGGTCGCTTAGATCACGGCCTTATTATCGTCTTTTGTCCCATACATCCCGAGTTAGTTTAAATTATGCCGGAAAGCTCGATCTGGCACTATAATTCTGCCGACTCTAAACTTATTCTAGGCTTTTGCTTGAGATTCTGCCGTTTTTCCACTTCCGATCCCTCCGAAATTTGCTTTCATATCACAGATATCATTTAAGTCGGTATTGAATATTTCATTACACATACCTGCAAGAATCCTAGACTCCGCCATCAACAGCCCTGGTTCTTCAAGGTCTGTGGTAAAGTCAGCCCCAAAAAAAGTTCAAGCTCACAAAAGATTTCTTCAAAATTCTACATCAAAAAGCGTCACATTTTCACCGAGGCAAGAAGTCAATACAGTCAAATAATTTTAGAGTCTAAAACTGCGTTTAACAACCGCCTAAAAGATAAAATGCTTTCCTATTCCAACGGCAGCAAATCTTTCTGGTCACTTGCCAAAAACATTAGTCAAAACGTCTGAAGAAACACTCTTCCTCCCCTTACCTCTAACAATAAAATATCTCCTCCTCTAAAGGGAAAGCTGAACTATTTACCAAACAATGCGCTGCCAATTCCACCCTTATTATTCCGGCAAATTTCGCTCTTCCAGTCGATAAGTTTTAACCCACAAAATGTCCGACATAATACCTAAAGTCAAACAAGTTCCAAATATTATGCTATCCCTTGACACTGAAAAGTCCTCCGTTGCTAATGGCATACTAGTTTTGGCGCTCCAGAACTTGCACCCATTCTAACTCGTCTTTTTCAGATCTCCTATGACATGGGTATCTTCCCAGATAGCTGAAAGTCTGCTCGTATCTAGCCTGTCCCGTAGAAGGATTTCAAGACCCCTTCATCCAATCGCGAATCATAGATTGTTGCTATTGATTTTTCCAAGGTTCTTGACCAAGCATGGCATGTCTCACTTCTCAACAAAATACCTTCTTACGGTCTTCCTCCCAAACTATGCCCCTGGTAGCTTTCTCTCTAATCGGCACATATCGGTCTTGGTGGAGGGTCACTCATCCATCATGTCCATGCTGGAGTATCCCAAGGTTCAGTCCTGGCACCAACCCTATTTCTTTAATACATTAATGACCAGCTCTCTTCAATTAGCAGTCCCATCTACAATTATGCTGATGATAGTATCCTTTACTTCACCATTCATTTTTCCAGACCAGTCTCGAATAAAGAGCTGGATAATAGACGCAGATCTATGTACCTGTCGCTTTCAAAAGATCTTTAATTAATCTTAGACCGAGGTGCCAGTTCAACGCCTCCAAAATACAGTCTCACTCGCGTAACTTTTGAACATGATCTCAACTGGCACAAACACATTACTTCAATAGCCATATCAGCAGCTGAAAAGCTTGGTTTTCTTTTTCAAGCCTGAAAATACTTGTCCCCTTCTAACTTGCACACTCTCTATGTTTCCCAAATACTAAACCAACTTTATCCAAATCTGGGAAGCGGCATCATCTTCAACACTTAACATCCTTGATTGTATTGAAAAGAGAGCAATTCGACTCAACAATAATCCAGTCCTTACAAGAAAACTCCTTCTCTCGCTCATCACCGTGCTGTTGGGGATTTATCTCTTTTCTACCGATACTTCCACGGGTTTTACTCTGAAGAACTAGCCCGCTATAATTCCACACTTAACTATTCCTAACAGAAAAAAAGAGTATGTATGTATGTACGTATTACGTATGCATCCCTTTACTGTCCAGCCACAAAAACCTAGAACATCCCAGATCTCTCTTATAGAACAAATTGCCTGTAGATGTTTTCTCTTCCCCTCCCATCAGCCTCCAGTCCTTAAAATCCCGTGTCAATAGATTACATTTTCCTTCTCTTCAGATGCCGCGCTCCCGTTACTTAGGCTTGAAGTCTACGTGGGCTCAGATAAAAAACGACTGATGGATCCACGAGAGATTTTTAATACCAAATCAGATGAACATGAAATAATATGTACGGAGGATGTATTAGACTATGACCAATTTATGTGTTATGGCATTGTATGACTTGAAATCAAATTTCTAGAATAACTATTTAAGCCCATTTCAATAAAAACTATTGTTATTAAAAGTTCTTTATTTCAGCAGGATATGATTATGGGTACTGGCTTGGCGGAACAAACTTAAATAAACTTGGAGGCAAGCAGTTCTTTTGGTTAACAAATGGTACCAAAGTTACTTATTCTGCTTGGTTAAAAAATGAACCAAATCATCCACGTGAGGAAAACTGTCTTTATCTAGTTAACATTCCGAAAAAAGGTGGAACGGGATGGCTGGATTATCGATGCCAGAGAAAAAGAAAATATATATGCCAGGCAGATAACTATATTGGGTACTCTACTGAGTTACCGAAAATTTCTATTAGTGAATAGAAACTTTAATATCTTTTAATTCTTTTTCTAGTGATTAAAATAAAACTCTATTATGGACTACTGATTTTTAATTCCTCATTACAAAATCGAGAACATAAAAAAATACTTGTCTGTTCCTGTAAGAGAAAGGTGTACTAATTTGAACAATAATATATATGTTGCCGGCAACTTGCGAAACCCGACAATCTGCGAAATGCCTGGCCACTTTGCAAGCCGACCATTTCACCAGGCATTACGTAAATTGACGAGATCTTTAGATAATTTGAAAAATGACTAAAACGCTTTAGACAATCTGTAAAAAGCATGCTAAAATCGTCAATCTGCTGAATTGTAATCTGAATATCACAGCGACACTTAACTTCGGTGGTTGAGCCAGTTTCCGTTCTTAAATCAAAGGTTTTTCTTCTCTATAATCTTTCCACTAAAAATAAAATAGCAATCATTAAATCAATAACAAAATTTCCAGAACAAACACTTTTTAAGCACCACAATACAACTCTCTTATATTTCGTATTTACTCTCTGAACTAGAGGCCGGATTCGAATATTACAATTCAGGAACGGACTCCGTTGGAAAGACACTGTACACAGAAAATATTAAAAATATTTTTGACAAGACTATGGGGTTATTGAGATCCGAAAATCTAATTTTGTCCAACAAATGGTAAAAGACAGGTAATGGAGGGGAGGGGATAGAAAGGAAGCGATTGGCAATTTCTTCCAAATATGTAAACTAATATGTCATTGTCGGTGTTATTGAGGTCAGAAAATCTAATATTGGGCATGGACATTACAAATTTAAAAAGGGGGGAGATATGATGAAGCGCGGGGGGGGGGGGGGAGAACAGGTGCGCTAAGAAGAAAGAAATAACTGCAGAATTAACCGCAGTAATGAATACGTAAGAATATTATTTCGTACTTTTTAGTGATTTTACTTTTTATGAAGTTTGTTCTTTTTTTTTAAACAAAATTCTTATTTTTTAGGTGCAACTATTCATAATACAACCTGGCAAAATTTAATATTAATTTAATTTCTTTTACTTTTTCTATCAGTGGGTGAATCCCACCCTGATTTTTGCGCCTTGTAATATTGAAATCCGATTTCTAATGTTAAATAAGTAGTTGTAGTTTTACTATTGGAGATATATTCTTAAAAGTGGATGGGTTGAAATGTAGACACCAAAGTTCACCCCCTGAAATTCCGTGCGCATATCTAGCAAGCTCGGTTTACACGTTGTACACATTTTGGTCTACTGAGCAGATGTCAAAAAGCGAAAAATACAAAAAACGACAAACCGAGAAGTCGAACAAAAAGTTAATCACAATTGGAAATACATTTTTAAAATTGGATGGGTTCGAATGTAGACACGTACGTAGTGTTTTCCATAAGTTTCCGTCATGATCCATTCTTAGCGACTGCACGCGATTGTGGCTACCACCACGATACACTTACAACGGTATGCTACGCTATGACGTCACTTCGAGGGAAAATCCTAAATTGACTAGACGCTTGCACCCCTTGTACATAAGTACAGGTCAGTTTATTGTCGGGTTCTGTGTTGAGTTGACATCTATTAAAATTATTACAGGTCAGTTTATTGTCAGGTAGTGTGTCGAGTTGACGTTTATTAAAATATTATTGTCATATTTCATTTGCTCAGGTAAGCGCCTGGTCAATTTAAGATTTTCCCTCGAAGTGACGTCATTCCATAGCATACCGTTGTAAGTGTAACGTGGCTACCACCGTTCGGTATCCCCACTCCTGTTATACATGTCTGCAGTACTGCCTCCACGTGTCTCGATTAGTTTAGTTGTGAGTTAATACTGGTGTGTCCATCAATTTGTCAAAATGTTTAAAATTGAGTATTGTGCGGTGATTAAATTCTTTACTAAAGAAAGCCTTACACCAGCACAAATTAAAGGACGTTTGGATAGAGGATAGAAGGTCTCCAGATTATGGAACAAATTGCCTGCAGATGCTTTGTCTTCCCGTCCCAACCTCCAATCCTTCAAATCCCGTGTCAATAGACTACATTTCCCTCCTATCCAGACGCCCACGGTACGTTAGTAATTAGGCTTGAAGTCTACGTGGGATGTCTTAGATGAAAAAAAAATTGTTGTGAACTACGACCGCCTCCAACTGGTGATTCCAGACAAGCTAACTAAGAATTACTGATATCCCTATACTTACGTATGGCATGCTCTATTTTAAGGAATAGAGTGGACTAAGAGAATCAACAATATTCCATATAGAAGCGACATTTTGGCAGTAAATGAACACACGTAACATAAAAAAATTAATTTTATAGAAATATATTGTTTATTTTATGCATATCGTTAAAAATGCTATTAAATATTAAAAAAAGGTAGGATAAAAAGTGTTCAGAAACTCTTTTTGGTTCTAGGAAACATTAATTAATAAATTGCATAAAATTTTAGAAGTAACATTGATTTTGCATGCTTTTAGATTGACAATAAAAAGGATTATCTTTACATTATATCTGAAAACAAACACGTGGATAAGTTTTACATGATAATTCCAATACTCAATACGCAGAGCATAAATTTATATATGGGATTATTCATAGAATATTTACGGATTTTACACCACTTTAGTCATTATTTTAGGAATTAATTGAAATGATATATTTTTTGTTTTAAATGGAAAATTTTTGTATTTATTATTTATTGAATTTAATACCAGGCGGTCCCAATAAAGCCGTATAGAATTATTTATGAGGTAAGCTTAAAATTTAAAATATAGGAGCTTGGTATATAAATCAATGAAAATAAACGACATTTTCTCTAACTTCAATTTGCAGAATTTATCTAAATATAGGTAACAAGTGCCGAACAATATAAAATGGTCTAAATAAAATGGTTAATGCAATGATTGATTAAACGACCACATTATTTGTAACTGACATATAATACTTACTCGATTTTTATCCTAGGCTGATGGACAGTAATCGAAAAACAAAATTTTTCAACACCGGTTTGACACATCGCCAGACCTAAGCCTGGATGAGAAAGGAGAAAGGTATAAGTTAAGTTATGATTAAATCCCTCCTTTACACTTTTTGTTTTGTCCCCACTGTTGTAAAATGATGTATTATCAGGCTGCTGCACTGGTCCTGATTTCATTTTTTGAAGCTTTGCTGCATGCAATGTTGTTTTTACGAATTGATTTACATGGAACTTTTTTTCACAGACACTAATTTTAGCAAAAGCTTTGCAAAACACTTTATCGCCATCGAGCTCCAACTCTGGGAAATTTTTCACACATAAAGAAATTTTTGGCATTTTCAATATTTATAAACACAATCAGTAATTTTATTATCGGGGATAATACCACGAGAGCTTACAAATTACCGATAATTTTTCACGCTTGCGTGTTTTTTATAATTTCACGAGTCCGCAGGACGAGTGAAATTTGCAAAGAAAACACGTAAGAGTGAAAAATTATCAGTAATTTTAAAGCTCGAGTGGTATATTTAGGGGATTATTTCACGAATGAAAACACAAATTAATATGACAACCAAGAAAATGACAGGAAAAAATTATCGGTGTAATTTTTTTTAATTGACGTAAAAAAATTATCGCTGTAATTTTAAAAAAACTTCACTCATCTTACGGGACTTTTAACACATTAGTGAAATAATCTACACAACACTATCACAATGCGGTGTATTTAATAACTGAACTAGCAACCAAGATATTTTTCTTATTATATGCACCTGTAATTCGTCAACTGGTGCTGGTACGTACCTGAAAATACATCTGGAAATTCCTAAGCCCCCATTAACTTTTTTATTTGATGAGATAGACTAGTTCTTCCAAAAGCAAAGTTGTATGAATTAACCAAACTAAAAAAAAATACAATTTTTTTCAGCGTTGCCAGATTGTACTGTAGCCACTTACACAATCTTTTTAATGACAACACCGCATTCTTTTATCATTATATAAGAGATCGCAAAAGTATGAATAAAAAAATTTTAAATGTGACCCTATGCCGTGTGATACCTTATTTTAAAGGTCTTCAAAAAGAAACATTTTACCGCAAACCCGAGGTCCTTATCTTAATTCGTTTTTAAATAGCAAACCTTTAAAAATTAAAAATCTTTTTGGTGATAAGGGTGGAGGACAGCAATTTTTAAGCGTTTTTCCCGAAAAATGTTTAAAAAATGCATAAAAAATACATAATATATATATTGTTGAATACGTGCTTCAATAAAGCCGCGTGTTCACGGGACGATTTGAGTTGAACGATTTAAGTTGCTTCGATATAGATCGAAACACTGTCGAAAGCTGAAAAGTTTACACTATTCGATCATTGTTGCGGCGACAGCTAAAACTAAATGGCTGCAAAAGAAATTTTAAACGCAGGAGTCCAATTAGTTTGTTATTGTTAAAAACCGTACGTAAAACGTAAAATCTCTAAACGGCGCCGTGTTTGACTAGAGCTTGGATCTTACCCCACAATAATTTCGGTGCATCATGTTGCCTGTTAAATGAATTAGTTCTAAAAGATTCGAAAGCTTATAGAAACCACTTACGAATGAATAACCAGCATTTCGAAAACCGTTTACAAAAAGTGTCACCGTTGATCTAAAGAAAAAATACAATTATGCGAGAGGCTCTACCATCAAGTTTAGAGTTGGAAATAGCTCTACGGTATTTAGCTACAGGTGATAGCTATTTTTCGATACTTTGTATAGAGTTCCAAAATGAATGATAACACATTTTATGTTGGAAGTTTTAAATGCAACTTATGAAGTTCTGGAAGATTATATACAAGTAAGTAAAACAATTTTATTTTGACTAAAACTTTATTCTGAAATGTACAAAAATATAAAAAACTGCAGCTATCGCGAAGTAATATTACCACTAGGTATTAGCAACATATTAGTATGGTTGCTCGTTAATCCGTCTTAAGGCTTGGCTTAAAATGTCAGATGTTATAGGCGTCCTAGATAATTCAGGTTGAAAACAATTATTAATGGAATTCCACCCGTTCACAGAACTTCCAGATTGTTGTACGTTCAACACGGCAATTCTTTCATTTGTTATTAAAGACTGAATTTCTTGCTGAACAAATAAAGCATTATTAAGTGGCAACTGCCTTAATTGACTGGCTATATTTTTTTTCAAAATAATCATCTTCTACAAACGTCGAAGCTTGTGATATTTTTTCCAATTTACCAAGGACTTCATTAATAACAGTAGTCTGGGAACTGTCTTATGCCTTTCTTTTTGAAAACTTTACTTGGGAATATTTTTTTGGAAGTCGTGGAGTTGGTGTTTCAGTTATTGGGTCAGATTATTCCGTTTCACGTAATGTCTCATTTAATGTTTTATTTGAATCAGTTAACTCTGTAATATCTTCTTCAGTTCCTGTATTTCTACTAGAATCCTCGTGATCGCTGCTGAATAGATCATTTCTTTGCGAGTCATCTGTTTTTGACGGATCCAACAAAAATAGTAAAGCGTTAAACTATAAAAAATATTTAAGGGTTAGTCGAACAGTAATAAATACTCTTTATTATTATTATAATATTATTTTATTTGTTATAGGTACCAGATACAGAGGAGAAGTGAAAAACAATTTCGAACGAGTTTTTTGCTCGTTGGAATTTTCCTTATTGCTGCGGAGCACGTGACGGAAAACACGTTTTGATACGCAACCCGCCACACGGAGCTTCAGACTATTTTAATTATAAGGGACTATATAGTACATGTATAGTACAGTGCAAAATTACCGTTTTATTTACATTAATGTTGGAACAAATGGACGTATGAATAATGCATCAATTTTCAAGAAATCAGCATTTAATAAAAAACTTTACCAAACTAATCAGTTTTTGTTGCGGACGACGCTTTTCCTCTGCGTATTAATATCTTAAAACCATATACAAGAATAGGAACTTTATCAAACAAGCAAAACATTTTCAACTCTCGATTATCTCGAGTGAGGTGTATTGTGGAAAATGCTTTTGGAATATTGGTTTTACTGTATATAATCTTTGAATCACCAATAGCATTACATAACTGGCTGCGTACTACTTCTTTGTCACACATCAATTCAGGAATGGTTGATATTGAGAACCTAGACCAGGGTTAGTCACTCTAGGATCGTGGAGATCTGAACAAAGAAATCTGGGATTCCTCGATATAATAAGAAATGTAGGCAGTAACAATTATTCAGAAAAAGTCGCTGAAGTCCGTGATAGCTCTGCAGACTACTTTTCTGGTAGAGGTTCTGGAGCTAGACAAAATGCATTGATTTACTAAACTTTTCAATATAAATGACAAATCCTTCTACTAGACTATTTAGCCAGTGAGCTTAAAATGTTACTTTTTTTAGTTAGGTACCAATACGTTATAAATAAAATGATTTTAAATGTAACTTTAAATATTTAATAAGGAAGTTTATCCAGTTACCAGATTCATTTTGCTTCCACGTGCTTCCGTAACAGCCCTCAAAAAACTGTCTGCTTTTTTATACCATATAAGTACTGGCTTATAAACGTCATCGGTACCCGCTCCATTTTTTTTGCTTTTAATACTTTTGTGAGTTCCCTGTTGTACGCTGTCCTTCTATTTTCTATTTTAAAATCTTTTTCTGTTTTAGGTTTATTCAAATATTTTATGATAGCTTCTAAAGCACTTTTCGGGCCTTGCAATTCCTACACAGCTCAATTTCTGGATTCCACAATACTTCGTTTTCTTGCTAAACGTCTAAAAATCTGTCCTTGTCAGCATTAGACCATTGTTCCATTGTTCTTTCTTGTAATACCAAACAAAAATTTATATATTTAAATGATAATTTAATAAAATAAGATATATTACACCGTTTATTATACATTCGGCAGCAGTCGAATCGTCAAAAGTAGATAGCCTTTCGACTTCTGTCGAATCGAATGACATCGCAGAATGACCAAGTCGAAAGTGGGTTTATAAGTTCGATCTGTTTTAGATTAATTGTCGATTCGACGGTCTTTCGGTCCCGGTCGACCCGTCAATACGCGGCTTGAGCTTTTGCTTGCCCTTCCAAAAAATTTTTTTTTTCATGTCCCACTTTACCCCCTGAAATTGACCCCCAGAATCAAAATTCGACTTTTTATACTTTACGTCTATAATTGGGCCCCCACACGCTATCTCTGTCCTAAATTTCAAATTTTTACGTAGAATAATTTTAGAGAATATATATATATATTGTAGTACCTCAAAGTACTTTAAAAGTTGTTCAAAATGACCTCTATGACCGCAGTAATAAAGTCAATTTTGGAATTTACTTCTTGCATATTATCGAGAATGGCAGGTGTTACTTCTTGGCAAAGTTTCAAAATCGGCTTTATCACTGCCACTATCTTCATGATGGTCATTGAACAATTTTTAAAGTATCTAATAGAGAAATAAAGGTACTTAAATTAATGTTTTCCACGATTTTTAATTTTTATAGGCTTACCTTTTAAAAACTAATTGAGATACGGACCTCGGATTTGCGGTAAAATGTTTTCTTGAAAACCTTTAAAGTAAGGTACCACATGGCATAGGGTTGCATTTAAAATTTTTGACCTCAACTTCCTAGCGTCGCCCCTTAAGGAAAAAATTAAATTACATAAAAAAGTAGATTTATTAACCAATACGATACAACTAAAATTTGGTGTCTCTATCTTTACTAATAACAAAGATATTTGCCCATACTAAGACTTTTCGGACACCTTGTATATTGCATGTAGGTTATTTAGGTTGATTATTAAAGACTATATTTTTTGCTTCCTTGTAAATAATTGTTTATTTAATTTACAATTGACATGAATAAATGTGACTTGTGTAAGAAATAAATATTCTCCCTTTTGCTGTTTATTTTACTTTTAAAAAATATGCAGACGTTCTGAATAAATACACAGAAATTATGCGGTTATTTCAAGCTACATAAATTTTACATAGCAATTGCTCCTTATTGATGTTGCATAAACCGCGCATACTGAAATTAATTTATGACTTTCAGAAAGCTCTATTGTATAGAGCGACATAAAACAGGCATTCCAAAAGTACTTTATACTGTTTCGCCACGCACAATCGCCTTCTCTAAATTGCGGCAGCGATGTGTATTTTCATATGAATAGTTCATCGATCATTCGCTCCCCAAAGGCTTCTTTCTTGACGACTTTTCAAACATAAAGTTTTTCTGTTGATGCACTTTTCAAACTTATTTATTGGCTCGAAGTTTATACAAAAATAAGTAAGATCTATATGTCTGCGTGGACACTATTCGATGGATATTTTATTCCCTTTATGGTTAAATACCTTCGTTGCAACGAAGTATTGTCTGAAACTTTATACAGGGCTAAATTTTTTTATTATTTATGAAGAAATATTGTGTCAAAGTGTCAAGTGTCAAAGTACTTGGCTTTTTCCGGGTTCGTAGTTTTTATCCTCCCGATTTTTTTTACCACACCACAGAGTACTTTTAGCTAAATAGTTATTACTGCTATTTAGGTCTAAAACTTTTTGACCTTTCACATTATTTTGATATCTAACACCGTTTAGTAATTATTTGGCAAAATACTTCTATGCGCATATCCAATTTTTAAGTATAAATTACGTATTTTTTATAAAGTTTCGCATGCATGGTTATTTCGCTTAACACGTTAGGCGCCACCACAGAATCTGAAAATCTGGTCAAATTTTTTTTTGATTTTTTACTTTTTTTTTGGTACTCCTTGTATATCGCGCGGCCCAATAAACCGACCCATAATTCCTGTCTCACCATGTATGGACTTGTTTGTCAAATCGTTCCGCTTCGTGTTGTTTATAGTTTATAGATATATCAGCGGTTAGTCTATATCGTACGCTCGTCGAGATCAGTGCTCCATATTTTTATAATGTCGCATTACGAAGCGGAGAAAAAAAGACACCAAAACATTTCGAATGAAATATTATCTGATGAGGAAAGTAACAAAGTGAATCTGGTGATGTGTACTTATCTTATGGCTATTCCCCGAGTGAGTCAAGTAGAAGTGATAGTGAGTTTGAAAGTGATCACGCCAAGTCAAAGAAAAAACGTTTAAAAGTTGACAGTTCAAATAGAAAACTGCCAGTTCCGGACGACGGTGCTTCAACTAGCGGTCAGAATAATGTGGCACCCAAGAACCAAACCGATGACATTAGTGCCTGAGTGATAGAAGATGTTATATAACAGTACACTGTGCATAGTAACGAAAGTGAAAGCGAAATAATTATGGAAGACGAAGAGAATATCAACAGTCTTTTCAACTTCAAATGGCGCCCAGTTGATGGTGCGTCACTAAAATAATTTCCTTTTGTTGCAGAGAATGTTGGTATTAACGGTATAATATACGAAGATTTCTACAACAAACGTCCAATTGAAATTATCAGACTGTTTTTGACAGATGAAATAGTGACCCATATGGTAGTAGAAACCAATCGCTACGCAGAACAATACTTATCTAAAGAAAATAAATCAAAATCTCGCGTGAAGAAATGGATTCCTACCAACAGTTTAGAAATAGAAACATATATACGGATAATTACTACACAAGTATTTCTTTGGCAACTGAATTGCTGACTAAAAAAACTCATTTGATTGGTCCACTGCGTAGTAATCGCAAATATAATCCTAAGGATGTCATGCAAAAAAAAAACTAAAACCCCAGGACGTGTTTGCACAAGAAAGTGACACCGGAATAATGGTACTGAAATGGCGCGACAAGAGGGATGTTCTAATGCTCAGCACTATACAAACAGACAATAAAAAGAAAGTCCAAAAAAGAGGCAGTGAAACTGAAAAACTTGAAGCTATTCTTGATTATAATCAGGCAAAATCTTTTATCGATCTCTCAGATCAGGTCAAGTCATATTCACATTGCTTGCGGCGAGGAACAAAATGGTACCGGAAACTTGCCATTGTGTTTTTATTAGGTTCGGCCGTTGTAAACGCTCGCATGGCGTTTGAAATGGAAATGTTCTGGTTGTAACAAAGTTTATTGTGTTTCATGCTTCCTTGTAGATCATCACCAATCAAAACTAAACTTTTACAGACCAATAGCAAGGTGCGCTTTTCTGGGCCACGCTTTCTTAATTTTCACAAGCAAACTACATTAGCGCGACACACTGGCTGTGTTACAATGCAAAATATGACTGTCAGCAATGTGAGATAGCTAGTGTGTCTCGGAGCCCAAAGAGAACAGTGAGGTGCGACACGCGCGTTGTACTTCATGGCGCTTAACGTATTTAGTGAGTATAGGATAAAAAATCTACCATTAAAATCTTTTTTTTTCAACCATATAGGTAATATTGACATTTCTGAAATTTTAAAAGTTTGACAGTGTCACTTTTTTGACATTTACTCTCGGTCCACGGGTGGAAAGTTTACTGGAAACTGGAAAGTAAGTGAAAACGTAAAATTTTAGAAATAATTCTTTCATTTTTTTACAGCATACTAATACTAAACATAAAAAAATTGGGTAATTATTGATATTACTGGAAACAGCGAATTTTTTCATGAAATTTTGCACAGACCCTAATTTTGGGTCGTAGAACACGAATCCGAAGTCAGCTTTTGGCGGTCTCGTATGGTTTTTCCAAAAAAAATTTTTTTTTGCAAAACTTTTAGGTTAAATTTTAGGTTACCTTTTTTTTATAGATTCCTTTAAGTTTCGACACTTTCACTTCAACATATCTGTAAACTTATAATTTTTATTAGTTTTCGTCACACAAAACACCACATTTAGGCAAAAATAGCTAAGAAAATTGCTTTTTTCTATAGAAAATTCCATTTTATGGCTACTAGATGTCATTATTTTGCCAGCTGTCAATTTTCCGGCGTTGCCACGTTTACAAAGCATTTTTCTCGCAAATTTTAACAAGATGACCCCAACCAACACCCTGGGGCACCGATCCCTCTTCGCCTGCGAGGAAAGAGACTGGTCAGGGCCCCTAACCAGGTGCTAACCCTGCTCCGACCTTAGGGTGCCCTCCGATCCACCGTTATACCACCGTTATATCGAAAATATTAGATCTGTCACCTAATTCACCGACTTAGAAAAGTTTTTGATACGAACGGTGGATCGGAGAGCACCCTAAGGTCGGAACAGGGTTAGCACCTGGTTAGGGGCCCTGACCAGTCTCTTTCCTCGCAGGCGAAGAGGGATCGGTGCCCCAGGGTGTTGGTCGGGGTCATCTTTTTGCCCTTTTGGTTAAATTTGGTTCATTTTCGCATTTTCCCGCCAACTTTTTATTATTCCTAATTTACAACTTTGTCTTGAAAAATAAGTAAACCTGGCAACGCCGGACATTTGACAGCTGGGAACGTAATGGCGTCTACTACCAAATACAATGGAATTTTATATAGGAAAAAGCAATTTTCTTAGCTATTTTTGGCTAAATGTGGTGTTTTGTGTGACGAAATAAAATAAAAATTATAAGTTTACAGATATGTTTAAGTGAAAGTGTCGAAACTTAAAGGAATCTATAAAAAAAGGTAACCTAAAAGTTAAAAAAATTTTTTGCGGAAAAACCATTCGAGACCGCCAAAAACTGACTTCGGATTCGTGTTCTACGACCCAAAATTAGGGCCTGTGCAAAATTTCATGAAAAAATTCGCTGTTTCCAGTAATATCAATAATTACCAAAAATTGCAAGTTTATTTATTAAAATTAATAGTCAAATTAGATTTATTAATATGCTTGATGTATGTCCGTAGTCGAAACGTTAGTTTCTTAATTTGTGTCACTCGTATTATTCCTAGTCATGTTTACTGAAGAAAACGTATTGGGGCTCGTATGAGACATCGAAGGAGTGGACAGCATTTTCTCTGTTTGGGATTGGTTGTCCAATGATGAACCTACGTATCCTTCAGCGACCGTATTCGACTTCTACCCTCCCAGGCGTTAAAGTTGTAGGACAAATGCACGATTGTTAGCAAGTAATGTGGCAGCCTTTCTTCGAAATTGGTGGCCCGTAAACCTTTCTGGTTGGGGGAACTTCAAAAACGTTGCGATTTTCTTTGGAAATTGTGAGATTGAATTGTTCAAAAGGTTCATTGGATGCCTTTCCGTAGCGACATTGATCAAAAAATCTATCAGTTTGAATGTTTTCCCGGAGATTGAGATATTCTTTTGGAATCTTGACCCACTTACATCAGTAATTAGAAAGGATCTACTCCTGCAAGTCTTTGTCCCTGGAGTCCCACTTAACACTTTTTCTTCTAAAAAGTTGATGTATGGCATTCTCATTTTCATCAGTCCATGACTTTGACATGCCCCTGATATGCCGACTACCTACAAGCACCACCTAAAACAATAGAAAAAGGAATAATTAAAAAACGGTAATTTAAGAAGAAATTATTTTTAAAATATGTATTTTTTTTTCAAAATAAATTGTAAAACTCCTTACCTTGAAAGAAAGAAATTCCTTTGGTGCGTTTTGTAGAAAATCTTCGATATTACTTCTTGAAAAAATGTTAGACTTCCTTGGTTTGTAGCCCACATTTTGTTTCTTCAGGAAGTCGAGGAGCTTTCTAAATTTCGAAATATCAACTCTCTTCCCAACCCAACCTGAGAGCTAACATGGTTTCTATCATGCTGTAGGTTGACCAAAGTATAGACGGTTTCTTATATTTGCCCATATCGTCAAAATAAGCTAGTAGAACGGTCTCTGCGGCAATATTTCTTGCGTTTTTCTCCGTGACCAGTTTTCGTACATTTTAAAGGTTTTTCGTAACGCTCCCTACTTTTTTGGGCAGCTAATTTTTATCTACCTTCCCCGCTTTTTCTTAAGCTTAGGAGGAGTGCAGTTTAGATCGTTTTCACTCTCGCTCGACATTATTTATTATTTTTCGTTGTAAAAACTAAAAATTTCCGATGGTTCGGTGGCGTTTTTATTTCTAACAACTTTTGTTTATCCCCCTATCAAACATTGCCAACTTGACGATTTGTCTAATTGATACTTTTGACGAAACATCTCTGTGACATCAGTCACTCGCCAATAAATGTCATGGTTAACTCAATTCTTTTAATCAGAAAAAAAATTTAAAAGAATTAAATATTTAATTAAAAAATTATGGTTGAAAATAAAACAGTATAAAAATGTCGGTCAAAAGTTTCATTCCCGTCTCTCTCGACAATAATAAAACACTTTCCACCTCGAAGTGTAATATGTATTAGGTACCTTACTTTTTTTAAGTACAGTACTCTATATATTTTTATAAATGTTTTTTTGCTTAGAAAACAGCACGCCAATGAGAAAATTAAGTTTTTTGTAACCGATATTATTCATTCGTTGATATTCTCATCGGTCTATATAAAAACGCAACACCCTGTGGACATTAAATTAGCTTGTCCAAGTTTGTATTCTGATTTCCGTTTGACGTCATTAAGAAAAGCTCAATATCTAAAATTTTCCTACAATTTTTTATTCTTCCTAGAGTCGGCTGTTTTACACGTATTTAAATAATATGTTTTTTTATTTCGGAGATATTTTCTTTGATGTGCTATCCCTTCGAGTAAGATATTTGATACTACACATCCTACCCCTTAAAAGAAGGTGTTCCTGTCTTACTCATTAATGCCGTATGGGCGATCTCTTTTTGAAACTATCCTTTATTTCTTTATTATATCTCCATTAGCTTGTCCGAACATAACCATAATAGGCGCGCCTAGAATGCATTCCTTGACTTGCTCTGCAGCTACAGAAGCCTAGAATAACCTATGTTTTCTGCTGCGTTATGCCTAGAGTGTCTAGATTATGGAAGCTATTTAAGCGGATTTTTTTCTCCAATAACCTCATTCCTTAAAAGTACTCGATTTCATCTTCAGGTACCCACAGTACATTAGTACTTAGGTTTGAAACCTACGCGACCACCCCACATAAAAAAACAAAACTGTGATCAACTTCAAACAAAAGCTGAACTAATTTACAGCAAATAACAGTTTAGTCCATTAATGCCCATATACGTTATGTAGTACAAATGATAATCATTCGCATACATGTTTGCAGATCCAGAATAAAATAACTCCAAGTAATAAAATATTTCAAACAGTAAATATCATTTTATGATACTCAAATTTTATATAAACATTGGGCTCATTTAAACCTGACGCTACATTTAATTTTATGGTTGTTGAGTTCAGTCAGCTTAAAAGTATGTCCAGTATTCCCTTTGTATCAAACATTTTATGCTGTATGTTATTTACACGAGGAGCAAAACACACCCACATTAATATTTTGATTGTAAATAAATTTTAAGTAAATAAATCCATTCAAAATTCGGTTTGGCTTTATACATGTTAAATACAGTTCAGTTTATTAATTTAGGTGTAACTTGATTAATAGTTTCTAAACTACTGCTGTGCCCCATTGAGCATTTAATTAAAATGAGGGTGGGTGAGCTTTTGTTTAGTGAAATATTGATTAATAAGCACTAAATACGACATAATTGAATAGGATATTTCATAGGTAGATATGTACTAAACTATTTTCTGTCTAAATAATATTTTCACAATGTAAAACTTTGAGATTTCTTTAAGTAAAGCAACATTATTGAAAACATTAAAAAATTATCGTTCTAGGGACAGTAATGTAATTTATATGTGAAAACTTCGCAGTACAAGCTAATTAACCGTGTGACTGTTGGTGTTGTAGTTAAATTTTACCTGATTTTTGTTTTTTTCCTGACAGAACTTTATGGTTTATTTTTTGATTTGTCGAAGGCTTTCAACAAAATCGATCATTCACTGCTAATGCAAAAACTTGAAGCATACGGAATAAGGGGTTTATCTGCCATAATCATCAGGCCCTACCTGACTGAAAGGCTGCAGAAGGTCTGTGTAACAAGTAAGGGCGAGCAGTACTTCTCCGAGCCAACCGAACTGCCCGCACGTTTCGATCCTCGATCCGCTGCTGTTCCTGCTGTACGTGAATAGCCTCTGCGGCGGTTTTATCTCGGGACAGATCTATCAGTATGCCGACGACACGTCGATAGTGCTGGCTGGCCCGGGTCTGGGTGGACTGTCTGGAGATAGTTCGAGGGCAGCGGCGGAAATGCGGACCTGGTGTGGAGAAAGCCACCTAAAGCTAAATGTGGAGAAGACTGCTCTGATATCATTCAGTAAAACCAAACAAAATGAATCACCTCTCGTAAAGGTAGATCATAAGTCTATACCACTACTAGTGTCAAGTTTTTGGGAGTTACTATCGATTTTCTCATAAGCTGGTCCAAACACTTAGACATTCTCATTACAAAATTGAATGGCCACTGCTTCCTGGTGCGTCGCATGAATAAGGCTGTTCTACTTAGGATCTTTTCAATCAGTCATGAGCTATGACAACTGTGGGGGGGTGCCTCGGTAAGTGCCATGAACGTTTCCAGGGTAAAAAAACGAATAATAAGGGCAATCTACAAATTACATCCACGAACATCTTGCAGGCCGTATTTCTCGAGAATGGGGGCTCCCACTGCTCCATCTCTCTACTTTTAGTCCCAGGTAATGTTTGTTAAAAAATACCCACACTTATTCCAAACAAATGCAGAATACTATGCAAATGAAATGATTATGGAGACCAGAGGTGGAGACGGCCTGAGCATTCCACTGCACAACTCTACATTCTACGAAAGAGGGCCATATTTCAGCGCTATAAAAGCATATAACTTTCTACCACATGACATCTGGAGCATAAATGAACTTTAAGAAGAATATTCAGGAGTGTCACAATTTCTAATGGACAAATGTTATTATTCTTTCCACTTACTTACCACTTAAATTGTTTCCAGTTAAGTATGGTGTAAATTTGTTTTCTATTAATATTTTAACTTATGAAGTTAAATTTACTCTGTATTAATCTTTACTCTTACCCGTCTGTACATTCCTGATTCTAGATTTTAAATTGTATTTGTTTCATAAATAGTTTTAACTTGTTCTTAAACTTAAGTATACTTGTATGTGGTATTATGCAGCTTTTGTTACGTTGCTTGGTGATAAAAAAATATTATTTGGTTGGCAATAAAGTTATTATTATTATTACTATTATTATTATTATTACTATTATTATTATTATTATTATTATTATTATTATTATTATTATCCATAAACGGGATGATGCTAACTGTTCCGTCGTACAGTATATAAAGAATTGCTTGTAAAATATATTGTTTGTCCAGTGGATACTACCCCTGGTACTACCTGTTAAAATTGGTATAGTTCGGCGGCATCGCGCGAATTTTCATTCCACTAAATATAGCAAACTAACATAATAATATCATACTTTTCAAAGTTCTGAGAAACTCTCATTTCAGCCATTTTTTAAACGAAAAACACAGTAATAAATAACGCGTAGGAGTTTTGACAACAATATCTTTGTTAAATGATCTCTTACAAATTTTGATAAGCGGTCTGACTAGCAGCCATGAAAGGATACTATTATATGTGACCATCTCTGATGAAAGGGACCTAGTGTGACAAAATTTTTTTTTTGAGTTAAGAATGGATTCGGGTACTTAACATATAGAATGACGTGGAATACCTTTTTATTTGGTATATTATGCAGCCTTTCTGACGTTTCTTGGTGATAAAAAATATCATTTGGTTGGCAATAAAGTTATTATTATGATTATTACTATTATTATTATTATTACTATTATTATTAATATTATTATTATTATTATTATTATTATTATTATTATTATTATTATCCATAAACGGAATAATGCGCCAGTGCCAACTGTTTCGTCGGACAGTACATAAAGGACTGCTGGCAAAAGCTATTATTTGTCCACTAGGTACTACCCCTGGTCCTAAACGTAAAAGCTTTCAAGTTAAAAGTCACAAACCTCATGTGTAAGAATATAAGATTGGAGTCATCCAAACATCAGCCAATGAGAAGCACATCACAACGCTGTGCTGCATGCAGTACCAAAAAAGCTCCCATTCTCACTATTTGGATGTGTTCCACATGCAATGCCTTGTGTTTGCGAAAAGGAAAGGACTATTTTCAAAACTTCCATAAAAAATAATTTAGATTACCTAATATGTTTTATTATTTCATAGTATTCCTTTTATTTTCTTAAGTGGTTACCTTTGTGGTTACCACCAGCCTTAACAGCACACATGCATGATAGTTAGCTAGTCTAACAACTTATTTTTTAAAGGTTTTGGCCACAAAAAAATTGTATTAATGAAATATTGTAATATACGAACATTATAACTAAATAACAAGCTTTTTGTGAAAATTTCACAATTTTATTTTTTAAACCTAATGCAAGGGTCCTAAAAATGACCATTATATTGTGCCTTAAAGAGCTTGAGTTAAAGAGAAGCCCTTTTGCTGGAGGAAACTAAAATGTTGTTCTGTTTAAACAGATAAATCTGTGTTAATGACTCTAAAAGGGCGAGTACGTCGATTTTTCCCATTTATATTATATATTTTGTATGGACGTAAATTATAACCTATAATTTCACGTGTCGGAATCTGATTATTGTTCTTTTAGGGGATAAAACAATTTAATTCAATTTTAGGCATCTTTGCATCTTGTCCCCCTGATCATGTCCCCCTGATCGTGTGTGTTTCGAAGTCAGCCGTTTGATGGATTTTTGGCCGTCGCCGTCGTGAGATTTTTGATAGTTTGGACAAATCTTGGACACGTGCCCTTGAATAAATCTTGGACACCTGTCCTTGTACAAGTCTTTGAAATGAACTGGTGGAGGTGTAACTCCCACAAGGAATATTTTTCAATGTTGGAATCGACACTTGGTGTTCCAGGGTCCGAGCTTTAAATGATATCATCAAGATAAGTACTTAAGTTTATTATCGCCATGAAAAGCCACATGTTCTGAATAATTATATTTATAAAAAAGTAACTAACATAGTGCTCTAGCATTGTAAAGGTATTGCAACTTCTTAGAGCTAGTTAAAATATTGTCATTTTCCTTTGTATTACATCTAATCCATATTTTATGATGCTTTATTTCTTTAAATTAAACATTTACATTACTTTTATCGTTGTTTCATTATAATGTACGCTTTGTGAGTTCACTTACAGGAAATTTAACTATTGATGAGTGCAATTTGATACATTTATAATACTGCAAGTGGCGTCAAATTAAATCTATTTTGTGGTTCACACTAATGATGTTAAGGCGTGTACATTTTCTTTTGGTCAGAACATTGATAGGTCATAAGCATGTACCACTAATGAACAAAAATTAGTACACCCCTTCCCTCAAGTAAACTGCCCGGCCATTTAGAGCTGGTCGATGGCTTATACACATTGTCCTTTATTATAATAACAATTATTTGATGGCAGCAATAAGTTATAGTGTTATATCTTTAATAAAAACATTCCATTTTTTTATTTCTTCATTAGGACAAAATAACATTATGTGATTCGAAACAGTTTTAATTGTTGCTAACGTGCTAAAGTGCTCTTTCTCAAAGTCAATTATTCTTTGACATTAAAATTTTATACAATGCCACGCGATATTTGCAGGATAACAGATAACAACCGCCAAGTACGACCAGTTTTATTAGTTATTCATAAAAAGTTTATAGAAATCCTGTGGAAAGGTGCACTGGGATTAACCAATTACTAAGTTGCTTTAAGACTGCTATAACGGTTTAGCTTTTTCTTTCGATTATATTACTTTTCTATAAAACTTCCTTGTCCCTTAAACATCTTTGAATTAGTGCTTACTTTCTAGAACCCTCTGATCTAATAACATTTCAGACCTTGAACTTTTGTTTTTTTATATAAGTATTGCGCTGGCCTTACAAGTTTAACTTTTGTTTAGTTTCTATAGTTTTCAGTCGTACACAATATTCTGGAGCCTACCCTTGCTCTATGCCATTCCGTAGTATTGTTCCTTCGATGGGTCTGCATTTGAATTTTGAGATTTATTCCTAAAACTTTTTTTATTTTCGAAACTTTGACAACTGCAAATTTTAAGGTTATAATTACGTAGCACCAACTAACAGCATAATCGCTTTTATTTCACAAATTTTCGACAATCTTAGCTTCACTCTCACATAATTTGATAGTTTCTGAAACTTTGGTGCTTAATTTACCTCACCAAGCAGCCCAGTTAAAGTTTTGGTTTCTTATGTCATTTACTTTAGTTATTGGGTAGAGTTGAATGCGAGGTCTCAATATTATCTTGGAGGATTTCTGTTTTTAATCCGGCCCGAAAAACACTGGCGCCCTGTTAATCCCCCCTACTCTTCGGCATTTCAGTTAGGGCATTATTTTGCAGGCATGCGCAAACTACTCGCATTCAGTCTTGCCTTTTTAATTTTTAATATATTATGTATATTTCTCGTTGGAAAACAAAATAACTTTTCAGGACTTAAAAAAAAGTTTTAGTAAATAATTAGTACTAATATTTTTTACCACTGCGGAGAGAAAAGACAAGGCGGGAAAAAATCCTTAAGATAAAAAATGTTGCCCCTTTCCAGGCTTATGGCGGTTGTTACAGCGTAAAAGTGATGACAAAAAGTTTTATCGAAAAGTGTTAAGGGTGTTTTTACAATAAATACAAAATTGTTACTTGGGCTGTATTTACTCAACCTGCTCATCTTTTTAACAACAAAATAAGGCTTCACGTTTAAAATAATTTAAAATTTTCTTTAAACACCAAGAACCCTTAGCCTAAAAGTTAAAAGTTTATAAAGAACAAATAATAGGAAATAGAAAATAGCTTTCAAGTTTAACTTTTAGCTTCTCGGCATCTTTAGAGTTTAGATCGTAACGTAATAATACATGTATATATTTCATTTCAAGAACTTTTTCGTATTCAAAACAAGAATTTATTCAAAGCTAAATTGTTCAAGCATAACTTGAATATTAACTGACATTTCTTTTTCAATTTCAGTTCTTTGTAACCTGACGGCAGAAAATACCGTGATAAGGTCGTTGGAAAATTTAATTCTTTCTTAGAAATGAGAAATAAGAGTTGCCTGTAAATCAACGTACAATTCCATCCATTTTACTAAATCTTGTTTTCTACATTCCACGTTTAATGTTGTTTTTCTGCAATGTAATTAGAGTTGATGCATTTTATTCTCGTTCAAAAATTTTTGTTCCGGAGCACATACTTTGAAAATTGTATGAGTGGTAATGTTATGATAAATGCAATCAGGTAAATGGTAATAACTACAGCGGAAAATAGCGCTATAAACTTACTAATTAATTATTTAAATAAATAGTACCTAAACAAACAAGGCGCAAACCAGCTCCGATAATTTTGGTACTCACTCAAAGAAGAAGAATTTTGATATTACAAAATTTTAAAATGTTGGTACCTATCGATCTAGATATATTTTAGACCGTAGGGTAGCAAGTCGTACACGCGTCCCTTTTAAATAGCTCTTGCGTATTCAATACAATAATTTAGTCAACGGTAAGTAATAAAACAATGAGAATAAGAGTGTGAGTTGATATATGCTTTATGGATCCAGCACCATTGTGAAAAGCTTGATAATCGGCTGCATAATATTCGTAAATTGTTGCAATCAGGAAAGCTCTTGGGGCTTTCGGAACATGTTGTTAATGATTTAAACCGACGTACTAGCATATGCGTTAAATATTGGTTTTGCGAGCTGTATTTAGTGAACTTAATATTATAAAAAAGCATCACGTTATCAAAGTTTACATTAATATTTACACTTCGGTAATAGCCTTGCATTTTCTTCACGTTTGTACTTAATATGACTTCCTCAGTACTGTCTGGAATAAATGTATGATTGTCGATGATGTGTATTTGTTGACATAGCCATCGTTGTGTCAGATGCTAGTATTAAAAGCATCTCGATATTTTTCTCATCAATGATTAATTTGAAACACGCATATACCTCTAAAACTCAGTACTTTGCACTCAAATTCAGGAAGCATATTTTTCATACATTGTTTTACTATGTAGCAGGTTCTACCTTGTGCAAAAAGTAAAACTGGGTGCCGGTTTCATAAAACTTACATCCTATATTCCAAAAACATTCATTTGTTGCAATCCAATCTGTTTACCATCTTTGTCCCATCATTGGCGTCGCACGATCAATTAATATTTTTTATTTTTCGCTCTATTTGTGTCATTAAAATTAAACCAACAAATTTGGCACTAATTTATCGCCTATGTTATCGTTTATTGTTAAAAATCAAGTTACGACTACAGGAACTTTCTTGGGCACTACCAGAAAAAGGTAGATATCCACTCCAACGTTTAATATTTTAATGTCCAATATTGCTAATAGAATAATTTAACTTTAAATGGAGGTGATTAAGCGGTCTTTACTTTTAATTAAAGAGTCTGAGATGATATACTTTAATTTTTTTCGCGTCTGAAATGTCAACGGTGCTAGAAAAACTCTTTTTAAAGTCAAGATATACGAGCATAATTTATTCGATTTTCTTTAACACCTGTGACCAATTTTTTTAAAACTAAATTATCTTATTTGGCAAGGTAAGACACTGTTTAACCAATTTTACAGATTCTCCTGCACGCCCATTTTCATACGGCATGCCATTATTCGCTGTTTTGAACGTGATTCTAAAATATTTAGAAAAAAATATTGCTTTTACAACAAACATATTATAGGTTTGACAAAACTGAGCGAAATTATTAAAACCGACTGAAAGTTGTCACTTATAATGGCCACGTGCGCTATAAAGAATGCAAAATATATATTTTGAAATCTGAACCTCCAAACCGTTACACATTCACATAACTTAATTTATTTGACACAAGTTTTGTATTCACAATAATACTCTATTGTAAAGTTTATAAATTGTTCAAGCATAACATGAATATTAACTGTTATTGCTTTTCCAACATGAAAGCTATAAACGTTACAATGAGAATGTTAGAAAATTGTATTCTTTTATCGAAATAAGGAAATCGGTTGTCGATAGATGAACTCAGACTTGGATATTACTGAAACTTAAAGCGTTTTGACGGTGTTTGGATTTAAGAAATGTTTTACAATTTTTGTGTATTATTTAAAGCATTTAGAATTTAGATTGTATAAAGTTACTGAATATTAAAACTAAAATTAATTGTAATGCGAAATACTGTTGACAAACCTGCATTAGGACGTTTAAATGTGCTCTGAAGAACTAGCCGGTATTATTCCCCCCCCCCCCCCGCCTTGACTGTTCCTAACAGAACAGGAGGAGGTCAGGCGCGTCACGTATGTATCCCTCGACTGTCCAGCTACAAAAGTCTAGAAAAGACCACTTCTCTCGCTCATTCATACCTGGGGTATTCAGATTATGGAAAAAATTGCCTGCGGATGTTTTCCCGTCCCAACCTCCACTCCGTTAAATCCTGTGTACATGTTCCTTCTCGTTAGACGCCTACGGTACGTTAGTACTTAGGCTTGAAGTCTACGTGGAATGTCTTAGACAAAAAACTTTAAATAAATAAAGAATTTAATGTTGCAGGCAGAGACTGATGATGGATTAAATCTAGTGGCAATCCTTATGGTTATATTATTTTTGTTCTCAACTTTCTTTTTTAAATTGTTAGTATTTTTAAATATAAACGTTTTGCTGTTGTTTAGGGTAAAATTTTTTATCCTGGCTTTTAAATCTTGAGGAAGTCTCTATTGCTCAGGTCAACTATACAAAAGTCCTATTACCGTACAATGACAGTAAACCTGCTTGGCAACTACACCTAGGCTATCTAAGAAGTAAATTTAGCTCGTATTGCTTGTTAATTAGACAATTAAAGTATACTGTCACAATAAATGTGCTTAAACTGGCATACTATAGTCTCGTACAAGCTAGCTTGTCGTATGGCCTTATCTTCTGGCACGCAGTAAGTAGTCTTGACGACGTGTTTGTGATTCGAAAAAGAAAATAGTTCGTATTATGTCGGGTGTCTCCTTCAGAGACCACTGTAGACTGGCTTTTCCTGCACTAAGACTTTTAACACTACCCCGTCTATATATTTACCACCTTGCTTGGGTTTGCTTGGGTTTGATTAACAGGGAAAAATCTCTTTTAAAAGAGAATTTAGACTTTCACAACAATGAAACGCAAAATATGTTTTACAGTCCCTTATAACCGTACTAAGCTGTCACAGGACGGGCCTAGGGCAATGGGTATCTTAAATCGAACATTTTAAAAATTCTCAACGACACCTTAAAACCCGTCCATGTTTGCCGCACCTGGCTAACCTATGTGTTCGCTTGACAGAAAATTTCGCGGGAAAAACCAAAAACAATTGAATTTGTTGTAACATTGCCAGACATATTATAAATCTTTAAGAATAATTTATTTTCTGTTAGTAACCGTAATTTAAGACAAAGGTAAAACAAATTTAAACCATTTCCGAAGAAAAAACAAAAAAAATAGTAAAAAGGTCACTTGGAAACCACTCCTTTTTATCAGCAGCCTTAGTTTTAACCAGTAGTTGCCTAACATAATTTAAATATCAATAAGTAAAACTAATAATAAGTTGCAAGAATGATACTTATGTAGTAGGGAATGTGTTGAAAATGTCTTTGCAGAAGAAATACCGCATTGACTGTGCCACGTGAATACCGATGTAAAAAAAATACATAGGTACCTTTTTATTACATTAAAAATGAGAAAAAGCTCTCGTTTTATAATAATTTTTTTTAAATAATGCAATCAGCACTAATCGTTTTGCGCCGAATCGGCAACATGGGAGGACGAGAGATCTTTTAGAATTAACCGCGTCCTTTTTGAAATTCTGAGTAATTTATATAGCGTTTTTTGTAATAATAAGCTGTAAAAACTCTTACGGGGCCGTTGAAATATAGAATACATACAAAACGTAAAACTTCAAAATTTTTAGTATCAAATTTTGTTGAAGTGTCTTTATTTGAAATACTTTTATTACTAGCTAATACGCTCTACGCCATAGGCAACCACTTATACACCTGTATGTATGATGGGTTGCATATTGTAATATCCTCGTTAAAGCAGGCGCTACATGATCATTATTACTGTCAGTATTTCACACAACAGCAATACTGTCAGTATTATAAAAATATTAAAATATTCGAATAATCTTCAATACTTTACTTTATTCAATTATTCTGTACTCCGTACACGATCAATATTACTGAGAATATTTTTTAAGGAAAGTGTGAAGGCTGTGTGCACTTTTTAAGTACGAATGAAGCAAAATTTTTGTATTAAGTGCAAATTTAATAAAATAGCAGAGCGCTTTCGACCTTATAGGTCATCATCAGTGCTTCCTGAAGGTAAGGAATAAACTGGTTAAAAAAACAGATAAAGAATTCAGTTCAGAGATGAGTTTAATTTTTCTAGGAAAAGAAAATGGATGACATAGCGAAGGTAACAGCAAACATTGCTGCTGGCGTGGTGGTTTTATCTTCTGCAAATTTATTGTTATTGCCACAAAAACAAAAAAAAAGGCGCAAGCGGAGATCGTGGTGGAGTAACAAGTCGTGTGGCCGTGCATCAAATATTGGTTCCAATGTTGGTAGCATCCTTTGACGCGGGACAAAAATATCGACAAGAGCCCGAACGTGTCAACCTTCCAACGTTTGACACATGAAATTCTTTGTTGCACTGCCACATGATGCGACAAATTATGATGTGTTCAGCATTGGAATGAATTTGACACATCGTATAGTGCCGGCTTAAGGCATATGCGACTGTCCCACAAACTTAGGATACATCAGTAAAAACTTTGAAGAACTGCTAAACTATGAGCAGCTTGATATACGATATAGATAAGTAATAGTCAAAAATGGTAATATATATTCTTATTTAATGAATTATTTCAAGAAGATGCAACAAACAAGAACTTTATATATTTTGTTTGAGCACAAAGGATTTGAGGACACCCTTGTGTAACAAATTCCTAAAATTTTATTCTAAGCGCACCTTTTTCAGAGCTACTTTATTAAAATAAATGAGACGCTATACGCCTATATGAGGCAATCTCAGCATCAAAATAATAGCTATTTATGCCATCAGTTACGAAATGCCTAATTTTGTGTAACGCGTGAAATTTTTGCGGAACGAACGAAGTGAGTTCCGCAAAAACTCACAAGTTACACAAAATTTCATTTCGTAACGTATTGCATACAAGATTTTTTCTAATTTTGAAGAAAGTAATAAAAAAATAAAGTTTAATATAATTGATAAAAATTTTAAAACATAAATCTAGTTTGTTGCTGTTACTTCATGTTAGTTGTCAGTTTGACATTTTGTAAAAAAGTCTAAACGGAAGGTTTTTAGCGAGATTGATATATTTTTAGTTTTATTTTTAAAAAATGAGTGATTCAGGATCTGAAGAGCTACCAAGCGATATTGAAGAGGCAGCAGGTAATGCTTTAGTATCAGTAATTCCCAAAAAGTCAAAGGCAGTTTATGATTTGGCATACGAAAAATTTGTTACGTGGTGTGATGAGAAGAAAATTAAACATGTTAATGAGAAAGTTTTACTTGCATATTTTGAGGGTAAGAAAGATCTAAAAGTTTCCACATTATGGACACTTTACTCAATGTTAAGGTCTGAACTAAATCTGAAAAGGAATATTGATATTAAAAAATATACAAATTTGGTAGCATATATTAAAAGGCGAGCGGACGGGTACAGTGCTAAAAAGTCAAAAGTTTTTAGTAAAGAAGATTTTGCCAAATTTTTAGTGGAAGCTGATGACAAAGAATACTTAATGGCTAAGGTTGCAATGATTATTGGAATGGCAGGAGCGTGCAGAAAAGCAGAATTAACATTTCTTCCAGTTGAAAATGTTATAGACGAAGGAAGCCATTTTCGTGTTGATATCCCACCTTCAAAAACAAAAGTTATACGGCAGTTTGCAATTACCACTGGAGACATTGAAAATACGAATCTTGTTGAAATATTAAGAAAATATATTAAGTTGCGTCCCCAGATTCTTAAACACAACAGATTTTTTGTAAAATATGCGAATGGAAAATGTACCAGAAATCCTGTGGGAATTAACACATTTAGCAGTCTGCCAAAAGTTATTGCACAATTTCTTGGTCTTTCAAATCCTGTTCTATATACTGGCCACTGCTTCAGAAGAAGCTCTGCCACTTTCCTAGCAGACAGTGGCGCTGATATTTTAAAATTAAAGAGGCACGGAGGTTGGAAATCTAGCTCTGTTGCGGAGGGATATGTTGAAAATTCCATGAATAATAAAAAACTTATAGCGCAAGAAATATTTGGTAAAACATCTAATGCAACGTGCGTCGTCTCCCAAATAACAGCAAGTTCGAGCAATGAAAAAAGTATGTCGTCGGGAATTAATTTAAATAATTGCAATAATTGTGTTATCAATATTTATAATAATTAATTAATTTATAATTTATGTTGTTATCGTGTATTAATAATAATTAATTAATTTATAATTTATGTTGTTATCGTGTATTATAACAGTTTAATAAATAGAATAATTCTTTTTGTCACTAATTTTGAAATACATTTTTCGTCACCAATTGCATAAAATTTTACTTTATGTAACTAGTTACAAAAAGTAAGACGTTTCATAACGTCAATCAGTTTTACAAAGTGTCACTTTAAATGTCAAAATTAGAAAAAAATATTAATATGTGTATTAAAAGCTATGTAACCTACTTGCATCAAACAGAACACAAAAATATTAAAAACCGACTTTCTTATTTCGAAGAACGAATTCAATTTTCCAACAACCTTATTGTAATGTTTGCTGCTTTCATGTTACACAGAACCGAAATTGAAAAAGAAATAAGAGTTAATATTTAAGTTATGCTTAAACAATTTACTTCAGAATGAATTCTTGTTTAGAATACGGGAAAAAGTTTTAAATTAAATGTATTTTCTGTGACGGCCTAAACGTTATAATAAAAAAAATTTAAACCAAAAAGTAATTTTACACCCATTTATTCCAATCAGTGACGAAAGGGTTTTGAAATTTATCGATTATCAAAAATAAATTTTAACGCTGAAACATGTTTTCTGGAATTTACCAGTGTAAGAGCCGTTTCATACTGAGATTCCAGAATTGCATTCCGGAATTTGATTCCAGTTCAGAAAGTATTTGTCGGAGATTCTTGAAGCAGATTCTAACCTTTGAAGTTTTTGTCATAGGCGTCATACTTTAGGCGTATATTTTATAAACGGTTCTTCCTCCCTAAACTATTCACTAAATAATAAATTTATTATTTAAACTACTTACCGTTCGTTCTTTTCCTTATTGTATCTCTCGTAAAAATTAGGAATAAAAGTGCTCTTAAACTTGCTCCAAGGAATTTTTCTTTTAAATGTTTTTTTGTTATAATCATCACTCAGGACATTCCGAATAGCAAATAGCGAATAAAATTGAATTTGGGTGATAAACTCTTCAGTATTTATTGCATCTATTATTTGCTTGGCACTAATGTTTACCCTTTCATATCCTTCAAAAACAAATAATCAACTAGTACTAACGCTAACGACCGTACGACGCCTTTGCATTCGGAATGTACGAAAAAGAATAGCAATATGAACGCTCTTATATTAATACATGGTTTTCAACGGGAATTGTCATCATCAGCCGGCGGCCGATTTTAAATCGGATTTCTGTAGCGCTTGTAAATGCCGCCGCAAATTCGTCGGAATCGCAGCGTGAAAAGATCCCATTTAAATATACGTTCGCGAGAAGTGCGCGGATTCCAGAATCCCAGTGTGAAACGGCTCTAAGTTATATTTGCGAATATTTTTTTAACATTAGCGCTTATGGGCGCTTTTACACAGGCGACTTTTGAGATACAGAATCTCGATTCTAATTTCGGAATTGCGCTAATTTCTGTCGCCCGGCTACGGGATTCGAATCGGATACAGGTCTACAGCGCCGTGCAAGAGGTTGTAATCGTTGATATTGTGTTTTGTTGTTTTGATTGTGACGCCTTTCCATCGTGACAAACATTTTTGATACTGACCAGTTCATATCATTAATACAGGCATGCCCAAGCCCATGGGATACTTCGGCAGAAGAATATTCCAATAAAACAAGCGTGCTGGGTGAGGGTGGCTAAAGAAATCAAAAAAGACTGAACAAATGCCATCAACTAGTCAATATGAATGTAGAAAGTTTAGCTTACATAATTAGTAATTTAGAAGTGGTCATATAACTTCATTTAAGTCCATGAAGTGACAATCTAAATTTTTCACTTAGTAATTAATCGGTTTTTTAAATCAGTTGAAAAACGATATTGATATTTTTATTTATAGCTTTATAATAATACACATGGTGGCTTAGCTATTAGTATTAAAAATTATTAATAAATATGTAAAAGTTTTACTAGGTACGTAAGTATTTTATTCAGTATATTGAATAAAATAAGTCTGCAACAGCTTTCAATTTAATTACTTACGTTCAGATTCACTAAGAAAGTTTAAGATTTAGTACTGGTACTGGTACTTAATCTTACAGTTGATTAGTTATGTTTTGACAGGGTTTTGTCCTGCCATTTTTAATAAGTCGTCATTAAAAATTTATGAATTATTTTGATATTTCAGCGATTTGCTTGGTTTCCAAAGTATTTTCATCTTGGAAGGAGTTGCTGTAATGCATTTAGTTTTATTATTGTCAAAAGTGCGTACTAAAACTACCCTTTCCAAATAAATTGGCGAAAAAGCTAAGAAATAAATTCGTAGTATAAAACTTAGTTGTCTTATTCTTACACTTGTCAATTTAAAACTTGGTTGTCAAATTAGACCGGACTAGCGTTGGAGAATCTGGTTGTTAAAGTTTACAGTGAAAATATATGTTACTTAGGAAATGCAGAGGGAAATATTTTTTTTTAAATAAGTCAAACTAAATTATTATTATTATTATTATTCAACATTTTTACTTATTAATTATTGTGCAAAATTAAATTTTTGTATTCTGCCAAGGAACGGCTCCCGTAGTCATAAAATATCCGGCAAAATATTCTCGGACAAGTCTAGGAGTTCTCCCAAAATAGTTATTGTCCAAATGATTTAAATCATAAATCATTGTCAAACAGTCCGTGGTAACTGAGCGTATGCCCATGCTTACAACCATCTCGGACGCGCACAAAATCGTAAAGAATTACATAGGCTTTCAGTATATTCTCAGCGAAGTCTGTTGAAATGTTTAATGGTTTATTGAAAATTCTCTATTTGTTAGTGAGGATGCCGAAAGAGCATTCAATGTACCTACGTGCACTGCACAATTGATAAATTGTACAGCCTTTTATTTATTGGTAAATATTTTCCCCATATGGGTGCACGAGGTTCATGAAGAGGCCAAATGCTTCGTCTCCAATAATTACATATGACATTTTGATATCATCTTTCTCAGGTAAAAAGGAAACATCTGGAGTATCCCGTGTTTTTGCAATTAATCGCTCATAAAGTACGGATTTTTGAAAAATAGCTCAGTCACTATTTTTGCCATAATCTCCAATATCCACAAAAAGAAAACAATAATTGGAATCACACATTGCCAGCAGCTGAAAGGAGAAAAATGATTTAAACTTAAAATATAGGAATCCGCTGTGGGATGGTTTTATTATGCGTATGTGTTTCCCATCGACAGATCCCATACAATTCGGAAAATTTGCATTTTTTAAAAAGCCATCTGCAATTTTGAGCCACTTTTCACGGGTTGTTTGAGGAATACAATGTTCTAGCGTAGTTTCCCAAATTGTTTTGCACACATCTTGAAAAAGCTGACTCAATGTGGTCACCCCCATTCTCAAATTATAATGCATCTCAGTTAGGGATATATAGCTACGTATCTGCAAATAAAATATAAGTGTTTATTATTTTTAGGAAAACATTTGTAAAAGAAATGAAAAAGGTTAAGAAATTCATTCGCGCTAGAGCTAGCCGAAAGAAAACAAAAAAAATCAGTGTCTGGAGCTACCTGTAAGACATCCATCTACTTCAAACAGCTGTCGTTCTTAACAAGAAAGAGTGTGTTGCATAATGAGTCGTGCTATTTATTATATTACCTAATATTTATCTAAATTTCGCGATGGACAGTTCCTTCTTTTGTTATTAGGCGACCTAAAAAAATTTAACCTAGAGAAAAACATGAATGTGAAGCTAGAAATGATGCAAGCATTAAAGAAAGCTTCTATGTCTGCTCCAGCTCCGATATTTTAGAGCAACAATTCGGGCTATGCCTCCAGCAACTTTTTATACTCTATAAATACAAGACCAATATTGCACCAACCCTCAAGTTACCGTGCTTTTGGAAATACATTAGCTTCTTCTTCACCTATGCATCCCACGAGTACATTTCCTCAGTTTCAACAACAAATAAAATACCAGCAGAGGGAAAATGAAAGTTACTATACACAGCAACAACCTAATCTAAAGTGCCTTCCTACTACGTCTTCTTCGGCGATATCTTCTGACCTACAGTCTCCATCAGCTTCATCCTGAAACTCACAGGAATTTGAAGTTCTAGATTTGATAAGTTCATGCAATGAATATTTTTTTTTACATTATAGATACCTACACGTAGTTGGAGCACTTCTAACCGTTACGAAGGTAAAATGCAATAACAAACTTTTGAAATATATATTAATTTACATATTTTCATATATGTTATGAGTATATTGTCTTATAATAATTGACGTATGTAAGCATATAATGTATGTATTAGCATGAAGAAATAAATAAATAAATAAATAAAAAAAAAAACTAAACACATGCGCATATTTTATGTACTTACCTTAAAGTTACCATTTTACCCAGTCCTTCGAGCCTTTCCTCTGATGTTATCCTTCAGCGCAAAACTATATCGATCTTAGAAATGTTATCTTTTAAGATATTGTGTAGCTCGTCAAAAGACCGAATTGACATTCTGAAATAGTTGGAAAATTTTTCAGGGTGTTCTCTTAAATCTTGATACAGTACTACGTTCGCTGACTATTGAATGAACCTATATTCTGCTTTTCCTATGATTCTTCTTCTTTTTAGACCCCGTCTGATAGTAATGTAGTAACAGTGCTTCTTCTACTGCGTTCATTTTACATTGAATAAAGCACAAGAACTTCAATTAATTGTCTCTCCACGAAATTGCCGAAACTGCACAAGATCTAAAAGATATGCATTCTTAATCCCGTAAAGAATTCACATGAGATTCTGAATCTCCGATACTGAATCCGAGATTCAGAATCCCAGTGTAAAAGAAGCCTAACGTTGCAAAGCTCATTGTTTTATTTTGATATTTAAAGTCGAGTTTTTGGAGAGAAGGTCGCATTTCTGTTGGAATTCCTCAGCTTCATAGGGACTTGGTATATGGTTTGTCCATCACAAAAAAATATTTTGTCAAATAATTTGCCAACTAATATCGATGAAGAAGCTGAATTTAACTGAATTAATTTATAACGACAACCCAGAATATTTATTGGTTAACACATAGTATGGGTACATAGAAGGCATCTATGGGGGCAAGTGGGACAGTGCCCTAGGCGCCTCAGGTCTAGGGGCATCTTGTCAATAGCTTAGTTCCGGGAGAATTTACAGAAAGGTAGATAGTTAAATTGCCGAAAGCACAATTTTTTATTTGTAGGAAACACCCATAAAAATATCTATGAATCCAGGTTAGTGCAGTTTCGTGCAACACAAACGAACAAACCTTTCTAACACCAAATACAAAATTGTTTCAAAAATAATTGATAAACATAGTAGCTGAAATTAAGTTTAGTTTTATACAAGGCCTGCTTAATCAGGTTTTACGGTTTTGTTCTGCTTTTTGTGACTTTGCGATCGTTAAATGAAAATGTCTGAAGGTCCAAATTGTTGAATGAAATTTTCAGGCGATAGTGATGTCTACATGCATATTCTGAAAGGCACACAACTACGAAAAACAAGTGACGGTACAGGGATTTTCTATGGGTAGCATTGCGAAGACCTTCTTGAGGTATATTTACCCATTTTTCGACGAAAGTTTCTTCCAGCTGCTGGAGAGTCTGAGGTGCATTTGTACGCTTCCAAATACGTCTATCTAACAAATCCAGTACATCGTCGATGGTGTTCAAGGCGAGACTCGTCGCAGGCCAATCCATGGTTTAAATACCTTATTCTTGCAGAAAGTTCGTGGTAACAGCTATATTATGGGCTCTCGCATTGTCTTGCATGTACAACATGTTTTATTAGCACAGTATCAATGTAACGTTGACTTCTTCGGATTACTACATGGTCGGATCATTCTTCGAGACTGATTTCAACCGAATCAAACCCAATCAAACCCAAACCGTAACACAGCCGCCACCAAATCTCTGGTCTTCTCATACTGCGGCAACAGAATACCGTTCACCTGGGCGTCTGTAAATATGAACTCGACCTTTACAACGTATAAGATGAAACCTTGACTCGTAGGTAAAGAGTACTGGTCTCCATTGTCCAAGTTGCCAATTTAAATCTTCGCGAGCAAAATTTAAATAATATATTTTGGGATGCTGCATGCCGTGTCAAAATAAGCTTTCGCAGTGGTCTTCTAGGTTTGAGGTTCGCGTCTCTTAATCGGTTTTTTACTGTGTACTAGGTACGGTGTGTCCGTCAGTCGTCCTGAGAACTTTTTTTATGATCTCTGTTATGATAGGATTACGCAAGAAAGAAGGACTAGAAGTCGATCCTAATTTTGGGTGGTTTTCCTCTTACGACCTTGTCAAATGCATATATAGCGGTCCTATAATCGCTGAATGACCGATGAACTTCCGAACTTCTACTTCGCTGAAATGCCTCATTTTGATTTGATTTGCAACAATTTGTTACAGTTACCATGCAAATTACCTCTCTGCGCTAAGCGTAGGTCACCTCATCTTTACTTTGTTTTTCGTATTTTTTTTTTTTTTGTAATTGTTAATCTTAACTTTTGAATATCATTAATGATTAGTTGAATTTTGAATTAATTGATTTAATAGAAGAAACTGTGTATATTTCCGAATACATATTTCTCATCTGGATATCATCAGCACTTAAAAAGGTACTAGGGTACGAAAAAGTGTTACCCTAATTTTTTTATTTTTTAACATTCGACACGAGAAAATTCTTTTATTTACGCATCTTTGTTTTCTCTTTCATCTACGCCAAAACATTTACTTATTTATGTAATTTTGGGATCTAGTTTGTCATAAAGATTTTCCAGACATGAAACAAATAACTTTTGAACTTTACAAGATAGAGAATTTATTTTCCAATTTTCAATAACGCTCAAGATTTTTTGGTCTCTTCATGCCTATAAAATTTTATTATGCGACTATAGGCGACACATATTAAATAATGCAAAAAAGTAAAGCCAGGGCTTTATTGAGAGACAGTTTACCACACAAACACAAAGCCATGGTATAAGAAGCTGTCGGCCTATATAAAAGAACGTTAATGTATTGCTTTTAAGGTAAATCATAATTTCTTAGCTCTAAAAAGCTACTCATGGGCTTCTAAAAGCTTTTTAGTATACAATGAAAGGGCTTAAGTATGAAACACTTGATATATCTTTTTTATATTCTCATATATTACGTGACTAAATCAAATGTAAACTTCTTCATATAAGATGTAAGTAATTAAGTAACAGTATTTGATATGTTACTGTTATATGTGTGTATTTATTTATTCATCATCATTTATTCACTATGATATTTAAATTATCCAAAACGGTATTTCCTCTTATATTGTCGATATATTGACACTGTCGTGATCAGTACTAACAGATCTAATTATTGGGACCCTGTTGAGATCTACTATTGGCAACAGACAATCAATGCAGCTATAATAACGTCACTATAAGGTAATTATATAATTTTCTCCCAAGTATCTGCATATTGTACTTATATGTATGGTCTTACTTTTTATTACTGCGCCTACTCCCTCCGTGGGTTGACGATACAGATGGCAGTTACTTGGAAAATGTCCAGAGAGGCAGAATTAAACCATTTTCTCAAATGTTTCTGTCATGAATGATATCTCTCTATCTTCCAACTAATATTTTCTCCTTAATCTTGCCCTTTACGATCAGTCTGAGAATCGCATATATTTCCCCTCTCATGATAATATGTCCTAGGTATTGTGCTTAACTTTCGTGCTTTTCTTTCTTTTACGGTAAAAAGGAACTCTTCTAATTTGTCCATTTGATTGAGAACTTCGGTATTAGTCACTATTAATACATCCAAGATATTTGAAGCATTTTTGGATAAAAATGCATTTCAAATGCATCTATTCCTTTTCCAAAGAGGGATGACGGGTTCAGTCTTCGCATCCCTATAGATATACTGAGAGTATATATCAGCCTAGCACCCTCATCCTTAGTTCCAATGTTAGCTCAGCCTGATGACAAAATTTTTTATTTAAAGAAATGGGGTAGTGTCTTAATTTTTAACTTTATTTTTATTTTCATGGTACAATGAATTGATGAAGGTGCTGATCCAGGTACATAGGAAGGAGACCGTAAGTAGACCAAAAGGAGAAAGTTTGTTGGGCCGTCCGTCATGCTATATTGGGTAAAAGGTCTTGCAAACATCAAGGGCAATAATCTAAGAGAAAAAGTACCTACTTCTACAAAAGTTTTGACTAATGTTTTTGGCAACAAGCCAGAAAGATTTACTGCCCTTGGAACAGGAAATCACGTTATCTTTTATGAGCTTTTGAAACGTATTTTTCGAGTCCAAGATATTTTGATATTTTAATAAATTGCCTCGATGATTGTGTAGTTATTTTAGGTTGTAGGATTTTAACCGAAACTTCTTGTGAATCTGGATTATTTAGAGCCTGACTTTATCATAGACCTTGGAGAACCACGGCTTTTGATGATGGAGTTTAGGTTTCTTACGGGTACGTGAAATAAAATTTTCAATGCCTACTTGAGTGCTATTTGTAATCTGAGAGCAAATTTCGGAGGGAGCAGAAGTGAAAAAATAGACAGTGTTTGAAGGGAAGGCAGAGAAGATGATGATAGTTAGATACATGCATAAATGAAGAATGATGATAGTTAGATATATGCATAAATTTTGTTATGCTTATTAAACAACATGTGGATACGGAAGTACAGAGTACAGGGGGGTGCAATGTCACCTCGAGCTACACGAAAGTATATACCAAAAAACAAACGGGCAAGTTCGCGTGCGACATTATCTTTTATTGTTTAGGTTTGTTCACTATTTCATAATGGACGAAATATCTAAACCTGTTCTTGCGAAAACAGAACGGTTTGTCATCTTAACTTACCAAAATTCTAGCATTTTTTTTATTTATACCTTCTGTCCATTTGGTCTGATATGAAAATTTTTCGAAAACATATTTTTTGAAAGCACGTTCTTTCGAAAATATATTTTCGAAAGAACGTGCAAGAAGGAAACTTAAACCTGACCGAACACAAAAAAGGTTCGTTTAGGTAAGTTCAGGATCTTTTTGTCATTTTTTCATTGACAGTTTCTAAGCCAGTAGAGTTCATAACTTAAATTTAGAAAAGCTATATTTTTTAAAAACTATATTTTCGACAAATGTATTTTTCTATTTTGATTTTATAACAAAGCTTTTCCGATATCGTTTTCAGTATCGCAACAGGCTTCTTATGAAACAGCTTTTTTATGTTTTAAAAGTTGGTAATGCGGTGTGTAGTCATGTATAATAAAATAATTTAATTTATCAAGGCTGCTGTGGTAAATAACATTTGACAGTATTACCAACATAAAATTTTGACATCAAAATTTTAAGAATTTGTATGTCATATTTTCTTTTTTAATGTGCATTTTTTATTTAAAAAATGCAAAATAGAAAATGTAGTATAAAGTACATGTTTTATAAAGCTATTAGAGCACGGCTCGTTTTCTAACATGGACCCGTCCTCTAAAATGATGCTTCATAAAACTTTACTTTAATATACTATTTTGAAAGATTCTTTAAAAAAATATATTTTTGAAAAAATTTTGTAGATCCATTTCTGAAATAGCATCTTTCAAAGAAGCTATTTTTCGAAAAAATTTAGTTAATTTAACATCAGAAAAGATGTTTGTTAAAAAAAAAAGAGAACAGTTGATCATCTTAGTTTACATACAGGAAAAATTATTTGATTAATGTGAAATTGTAAATATTGTAGCATTTTTTTATTAATGCCTTCTGCTCATTTGGGGGGATATACGAGTACTTACGAAAGTAAAATTTTTCTAAAACAAATTTTTCCAATTTTTGTAGAAGCATTTTTTCAGTGAACATCTTTTTGGAAACATTTTGTAGGATAGTAATTTGTTCAAACAACGGCTTTTGTAAAAGTAATTTACGAGAAAGTAACATACCAAACCTAAAGAAACCTGGTCAAACCCCAAAAAGGTGCATTTAGGTTTGTTCAGGGTCTTTTTCATTAACATCTTCCAAGCTACTAAAGTCCATAATTTAATTTTCTAAATACCTACTGTCTCTGAGGTGTCGCGTGACATTACAGTAGTTTTCGCGGTGCGACCCGGAATCTTAAACTTTGAGAACCCATAACCTACTTAATTATAAGGATAATTTTTAAAAATTTTCGCTGTTGTTTTTATAGTTTCTGGGACTATTTATATAATGAAAAAAAAAATGGAAACTTCCTAACCGACCACATACTTTATACACTTTGAGCCAATATGTCTCGGAACCTATCCACAGCCGGTCTTTGTGTCCATGGAGACTAAGCTACCTAATCCCAAATTTTGAACCAATTCGACAGAAAGTCCTTTATCATTTGTTTTGTGCGGGGTCCTTGAACTTTACGCAAGATATACATTTATTATTGTTCAGATTAAAATGCTACCTTAGAAAAAGGAAATTCTTTTTTGTATTTGTTATTTTGTGCCGCAAAATTTGGCAATCCAATTGGGAATTTTTCCCTTTTATTAGACCTAAGCCAAATAAGCTTGTTTGTCGACAAATCTATATACTGGGTTCAATTATGGAAGGGTACAGCAATGCTAACATTATCAGAAAAGCTTTATTAGACAAAGGTTTAAATTGGGCAAACTAAGCTTTATTTGCTAGTCGTTTCTACGCATAAAACTAATAATTATTTCCCGAGGGGTTTATATGCAGGGTGTCCTCAAAGTTGATACATTTATTTTAATAGGTTGTAAAAGTATAAATAAACCATTTGACCAAAAATCGCCTACATAAAAGTTGCAAAATAATGGAGATATTAATAGATTTTAAAAAATTTGAAATTAAATACGGTCCTGACATCGTCCAAAAAATTATCTAATCTGTCCGCCCACTTTCTTATCGCGCTGTAAATTCCCCCTCTGCTCGCCTCTCGCCTAAGCCCGTCACGCCATCGACAAATGGTGGCGCTCGGCGTTGCCGTTTGGGTACAATTGTACCAAATTTAATACATTTTGGTTGTTATGGTACAAAGATATACTTTGTAATCAAATGGGGATTTTTGGTATGTTTTAGTCGTTTTAAAAAATAAAAAAATCATTCAAATCCAAAATACCAAAATAAACTATTAATATATTTTTTTTAAACATTTTTTAATATTAGAAATAATTCTGTGGCTTGGTGAAAGAAGGGCCAATGTCAGTTTTCGTCAAGTTGAGATAATTAAGGGAAAAGAAACTGTTACAAATATTCAATTGAGTAAAATCTATCACGAAAATTTTGGTTGTTTCAAATTTGGGATAGAACGCCACTATTAGGAGTTAAAAAAATAGATTTATAAATACGTTTTAGTGTCATAATCAATCACCAATGTTGACATTGGTAGTTCTTGCAAGCAATTTACATTATGTACATTATTGACATATGTACTAGTTAGTGTCATTATGTCCAGTTCTGATTAAACTTTGATTCTGTTATTGTGTGTATTAGGGGTGACTATAATGTCAATATTGTTTTAACTCATTTTGGAGTTCAAAAGTGCTCCTACTTCTTTAAAAACTATATTACCATTTTTTCAATGACCAAAATATTATTGGAAACCAATTTCTATTATTCTTTAGAGCAGGGGTGGCCAACCTTTTTGTAAGAAATGCCACTTTGGAAAACAAAAATTTTGGGCTTGTCACTCATTTTTCGGAAGGCAATATTTTATGTTTATGTATAAGGTTAACGGCGCCGCAAGCAAAATTTGTTTGTGCATATGTTGGTTCGCAATGCGGGGGATTTTGTTTTTGCTTTGGTGAGTTTTCTACTTGATTCATGCGTATTTTGATTTTAAAACAAAAATTATTTGTGGCAAATGTTTGGTGCCACTCTAGAGAGCCAGGCGTGCCACTATGTGGCACGCGTGCCGCGGGTTGGCTACCCCTGCTTTAGAGTGTAGAATTGTTAGAGCCAAAAAATTAAACTGCTTGATGAGAATGCTTAAATATAATTGGGCGAAAATATCTATTTGTAGGCGATGTGATTCAATTACAATATATTTAATTAAACGAGCAAGAACAACAGTTTAAATAGAGAATCTAAAAATTAAGTCAAGAATCCTTGATAGCAATAAGCTAGTATTACTACTAGGATATTATGTTAATTAAAAGAAACACTCCAATAAAACATATAACGCAGCGTTTCCCAAAATGTGGTTCGCGACACACACGCAAGCTGATTTTTGGTGGGTCGCAAACAGTGTTGAAAAATATGTTTTTAAATCATTCTAATCTAAAGTCTGTTTTTTGAGTTTTTTGTTCGAAAATCACGTGGGTCGTAAGAAATTATCATTGTTCGTGTGTCGACAAGCAAAACAGTTTGAGAAACGCTGACATAAGGTATTAGAGAAATAATAAAAAATATTAATTCAATGGGTTCTATTTTGGCTTAAATATTACTTCTATTGCCCGCTGACACCCTTTGGAGAGGTTAAAATTATTAAACTGGTGGTATTTGTTCGTTGAATAGTCGTTTAAGCTTGCAGCCTGTTTGTTTATTGCGTTCAAGGTACGACAAAAATAATAGATCTTTTGCAATTCTGAGGACTGGAGGAACTCATTTCAGTGTTTTATGGTAATCAAACATAAGCAATGATAAACCAATCATTAAAAGAAACCGAATTTGTATTGTGCAAAACGGAATAGAGTGCGTCATTGAGTGAATGGGTATCCAATAATCTAATTCAATATACCATGGTGTTTTTTCTGTATAAGCCCGTCCAATCTTACATATACTTGAATATAGTTTTAATTTTTAAGTTTAATATAAATAAAATACATATACAATAGCAAACTTTTAGCTCTAGAACACAGATCTGTGCTTTTTAGGATATCTCCTTAAAACAAAAAAAAAACAGTAAGCTTAGACCAGTTTAGTTAACATACTTATACTGTATTTTTTATACGATAACAATTTTAAACAAATAAAATTTTTTGGAAAAATGGGATTTGTTAAACTAATTTTAGAAATATTAATCCACAATTCCTAATTTGTATATATAGGATTCAAATGTCAATAAAGAATAAAAATTTAAGTCCCTGTCATTAAGAACAAACTAATCGTCTTTAATGGGCGTGCATGTAAGGCATAAAAATTTAATGGAATATTTTATTACTATTATATTATATTATAAATAGGTTACGGTAAAATAAAAGTAAAATCGACAGACCTACATTCATTACATTTAGTTTGTTTCTAAAGTATTATCTTTATTTTAAAATTCGCATGCTATTTTTCGTGTCATAGAATTACTTACTTTAAATAAACTAATTACTACTAGCATTTAAATGAACCTTCATTAAAAATATTAATATGACGAGGCTACTCCCTTAACATGTTATTTCGTTTGCTAAATGTTATATGCAAATAAATAACCTTAAAAGACACGCGATATGTACTTTACTATTAATATAAATATATTCATATGGTAAAAATGTACCAGAAATGCTCTTATATTGTATAAACTACATGAATTGGTAAACACCTTAAGTCAGTTTTTGGCCAAAACACTTTAGATAAAAAAATTGTCTATTTAACCGTCTCTTCATCATTTGCAACTAAAATACCTTAAGTCAGCATAGTGCAAATGAGAGAAATTGAAGCGCGTCACCTAACATGTAGGTACTGCTAAAATACCCTAAATCACTGACTGGGGCTTTTTACATTAAACGGATGCAACAGATATGCAAACGATAAAAAATTAGGTGGGCGGAGCTTAAGTACAAATCACCACTCAGTAAGCAGCTAGATACGCTATTGTTATTGTAGACGCCAGCCGATTAACCTATTAACCCGAAGACCCATGGCACCTGTTAACAACGTTGCCTATTTTCCAAAGATCCGCATTATTTTAATATTAACGAAGTTTCCAACTGGCGACTTCCCATGTTAAAATAGAATAATATTAGGGTATCCATAATAATTTATTATCTGTAATAAAAATATCATTATGATTTTTATTGTTATTTTATATTTAAAAAAAACAGACAAAATGTTCAGTAAACTATTTACTATAGTTTTGCAACATACGAATTTTTTGTTGAATTCTTTTGGTGGTTGAGTTTTAGTGTGTCGAACTTTACATATATAACCTAAAATGTTTTGATATCATTATTGCTATTGTCAAGCTGTCTAATCTAATATTTATCGATTATTATGACAGAAAATATAGATAAAACTATTAAACGGCATCGTTAAGGTGTTCGTAGTGAATCACAATACAAGAAAAAAGTGGTGCCAAGGGCTAGAAGCAAACAGGAAGAATATTCAAATTACAAAAACAAAACCATTCCAGCTAAAACTCTGGATACCGCGCAGAAAACAAGTCAAAATGACCCAACCGAAATAAATATTACAAACAGAAATAAAATACAAGAAAACTTGAGTTATCTTTTTGTTGCAATTATCTGATGTGTGGTTTGAAAGATATCATATCTGACACATAATATTTAGAAAATGACCCATGACGCGGATGAAGGCGCAATGACGCATCGCCGCGGATCTCCGGTGGCCGAGTTGGTACAGCGCCAGCTTTGCAACCGATAGGCGCGGGTTCGAATCCCGTTTCGACCATGGACATTTTGTGATTGTTGTTGGAAGGTGGTAGAGGAATTCTGCCTCGTCCGAGGTGGTACCACCCCACACATCCTCTTAAAGGGCTGGTGAAATCCCCACGGATGTTTCCAGCTCTGGATGTGTGAGTCGATTCCCCAGTACACCCACGGTACATAGTACTCAGACTTCGGTCTTCCTGGGCTGTCAGAAGATAAAAAAAACGTCTAGATCTTGTTTGTCGTTTGTCAGGGGTTTCCCCCATTTCTAACCTAGCTGCATAACAAGGATTGGATATGTAGGTTATACTTGAAATAAAACGAGACGGGAGACCACAACGCCTGAGTTCTATACTTGTTGCACACAAACATTATACGAAATCATAATGGTTAACGGAGTTATCTAAAAAATGTCAATTTTCGAGTTATTTAGTTGCAGTATTAAGGTAACGAAATAATTGTTACTATTTAACGACCTATTAAAAACCTATGAAACCTTCTATTTTAGGCGATCTTATTATCTATTGGTTAACAATGATAAACTAATCATTAAAAAAACGAATTTGTATTGTGCAATACGGAATAAAGTGTGTCATTGAGTGAATTGGTATTCAACTTCATATACGATGGGTGTTTTTTCTGGGTACAGAATTTAAAAATCATGAACTAATTTTAAAAACTGACACAATGGCAAACAAAGTTATTAAAGGCAAAATTTGAGATACATATTTATTATTATTAAAATTGTCTAAAAAAGACATACAATTCTTAAATGATTATATTCACATTTTTTTTTAAACATGAGTTTTACCTCTGGATGTATTTGAACTAATTATATCCGGTCATAGCAGCATACGTTAAAAAACTTTTGATATCCGAATATTTCAATTTTTTTTTTAATTTTGTCCATATTCACTCACCCCTGGGGGCCATTTTTTCCTTGTTAGGCATTATTTGAAGGCATTAGATTATTTTAGGTGTCCTTTAAATTGCAGTGAGGATGTGAACGAAAATACAAAAAAAAATATTGAAAAATTTTATAAACTAGTGCAAAAGATTAGCAAGACATTTACCTCCAGGGCTTAATAGAAGTAAGAAAGGTTAAGCAGATGCGTAAACGTAACGCTGAAGGTAAAAATCGAAGCAGATCTAATTGGCATTTTCTGAAAGCAGGATATCAAAAGGTTGAAGTAGGTATGTCAGAGTGCATTTGGTAGTGTACACGCCATATCTCTGGACAGAGTGAAACGGATCAAGAAGTTAAAATAATGAAACCTCTCAAGACAAACGAGGAAAACATCCAAAAGGCAACGCTTTTTCCGCTGAAGTCATGAATTTAATAAAAACCCACATCAACTCTTACCAGGTGAAACAGTCAATTTATTCGGGAACTGAGTACCTATATCTAGATGCTCGCCTAAATGCAAAGATTATGCACATGTTCCGTGACAAGGACCCCAATGTGAAAGTTACGTACCACTATTACCTAAAATTTGTTCATGAGAATTTTAATCTACATTTTGGTCGCCCACAGGTTGGGTTGCAATAATGTGAAGAATATACATTGAATTGTCCTGGCACCAACCTATTTGTTCTTCACATTAATGACTTACTCTCTTCAACTACCAATCCCATCCACAGTTATGCTGACGATAGCACTCTTCACTCCAATATTCATTTTTCCAGACAAGTTTCGGGTCGGGAGTTGGATAACAGACGCAAATCTATGTACCCATCCCTTTCCCAAGATCTTCAATTAATCTTAGACTGGGGTGCCAAGAACCTTGTTCAGTTCAACGCCTCAAAGACCCAGTCATGCTACCTCTCACGCAAAAAATCTGGCAACGCTTACCCCATCCACATGAATGGCCAAGCCCTACAAAACAACGAAACATTCGATCTCGTTAGCGTCGCTTTCGAACATGATATCAGCTGGCACAAACACATTACTTCAGTAGCCGCATCGGCAACTAAAAAGCTTGGTTTTCTCTTTCGAGCCAGAAAATACTTCTCCCCTTCCAACTTATACACTCTCTATGTTTCCCTAATAAGACCTAACCTAGAGTACTGCCCCCACATCTGGGGAGCGGCATCACCTTCGACACTTAAGATCCTTGACTCTATCCAAAAAAGAGACATTCGACTTATCAATGACCCAGCCCTCAGGAGAAAACTCCCTTCTCTCGATCATCGCCGCGCTGTAGAGGATTTATCCCTTTTCTACCGCTACTTCCACGGATTTTGCTCTGAAGAACTAGCCGGTATTATTCCCCCCCTGAATGTCCCTAACAGAACAACAAGAAGCGCATCCCTTTACTGTCCAGCTACAAAAGCCTAAAACAGACCACTTCTCTCGCTCATTCATACCTAGGGTCTCCAGATTATGGAACAAATTGCCTGCAGATGTTTTCCCATCCCGTCCCAACCTCCAATCCTTCAAATCCCGTGTCAATAGACTACATGTCCCTTCTCTTCAGATACCCACGGTACGTTAGTATTTAGGCTTGAAGTCTACGTGGAATGTCTTAGATAACAAAAAAACTAAACAACAAGATTTTAGGGGCTGAGGCGAAGAGAGTTCCGGTTGCTAAAAAATGATTTACGAAAGAAGAAGTAAAACATTTTATAACGCTTTACGGAGCACACGTGAAGAGTGTAAGAAACATCTCTATTTATGATTTAAGCGTATCCATTCACATTTCGCCTGCAGTCCCGAACTGCCGATTTGCATATCGTCAGTTAAAATTTGTCAATACACACACCGGCCGTCGACACTAACGTCTAGCTACCAACAGGAATATGCGTCCCGAATTTTGCCGAACGATTGTTGGATTTTATTTTTTAGTTTTTTGTTCGGAATATTTAAAAAGAACCAAAAAAAAATCTTAGCAACCCTAGAACTGAGCAAACCTGTCCAAGAACGTATTTTATTTCTCAAACAAAACATAACAAAATGAAAAAAAAAGATACGACCGAGCACGGGATTCGAACCCAAGACGTCTGGATCTTTTTTTCTTTTTAAAGACTTTTATTAATTAACAATATAAAACTATCTACAGGGTGCGCATAAGTATATAGAAACAAAATGTATAAAGGGCGCGCTGGAGTCTGCGACCATGGACGGCGCTTACCTCTCAGCGGAGAGAACCGGCGCAGCCGGCGAGCTGATGTCGGCTCTGGGGGCACCACAAGTAGACGCAGAAGGTGATCAGCGGGCCATCGTCCGAGCGAGTGAGCTCCTACAAGGCACGAAGGTTAAAAACTGAGCGAATGCTCTTGGAAGTAGTAAATGTCTTGTCGGTGAGAATTAGTTGCAGTGATGTTTGTTAGTGCTGTTTCAGTAGTGGAAAAAGTTTGTCAAAAAACCACTTCGAAGATATGCTTGGAACTTACAGACTACTATTTACAATATATACAGGGGGGAAGTGGCTTTAAAGAAAGGTTAGTGGTCAGGTCTAGTTACTAGTGTTTGGTGTGTTATGCATGGTTGTTATGCATGTTGGTTCATCCATAAGTTTATATGTGGTAATTGTCTAAAGACTGTACGAAGTTGATGGTTTCCGTCAGTCTCTGTTGTGCGTCTGTGATTCGTAGGATGTTCACTAGGTCTTTGAGCATTCGATTCAGCTCTGTTAAGTCAAATGTTTTCAGTTCCTTCATAGTGTGCAGAAGCTCACTCACCTGCGGCCCCCGCTCACCTCCTGCGCCCCCAAGTGGTCCTCGGGCTGCGCCGGTTCCCCGCAGAGGGGGAATTTCTTCATTTAAGGTCGTGGATGGTCTCTGCTGCTGACGCTGGCTGCTGCTGGTCGCGGCACTTGTTCTGCCGGGGTGCTGCTGCTGCCATGCATTCGTCAATGGGAGGGGGGCTGGCTGGTACCTGGCCGCTGGTCTTTGCTGTGCTTGCAGCTTTTCTATTTTGAACTTGTATGCAGGGCACGCCGTGCTGTTAGCTTTGTGGCCTTCATTGCAGTTGGCACATTTTTCATTGCCACCGGGACACTGATGGGTTAGGTGGGCTTCTGCGCATTTCAGGCACTTGGGTGCCCGGTGGCAGTAGGTGGTGGCGTGACCCCACGCTTGACATCGCTTACATTGGATAACGTCATGGGATTGCCTACGTCTTTCCCATTGGATGCGGAGGTTGTTAACCCGCCAATAGTCGCGTCATCAATGCATCGCAGTTTAGTCACCATGGTCTCTCAGACCGGAATCTGTTTCTGATAAATGAATGGTTATATTAAAGTATGTTTTGATTCTGGAAATAAAGCAACTTTGTATTTTTAAAATTGAAGTATTATTTCCTTTAAAAAAATACAACAAAAACATTTCTGAAACAAAAACTGCAAAAGTACAAAAACTAATTACGAATAGTAAAAACTAGCTAGGTATAGGAAAATGAACAACATTAAAACATAAGTTTATTCCTTAGTTATTATTTTGAAAAATTTCTCGACATGTCACGCATATTGCTGAGATATGCTCCAAACACATGTACTTTTCACAGTTGAAGCAGGAGAATCTGGTTTTTCGATTTTTTTTCCAGTCGCAGTAGCTGCATCTTCCCTTTGTTTGACTTTCTCGTATAGGCTGTTCCCTTATACCACAAATATCGTGTAGCCGATCTTTTAGTCTTTTTGGTAGACAGGATAATTGTGCACGAACTTCTAAGTGAGGCTTTATCAAGCAGCTTGCCAATTCTCTCAGAAAATTCCTGCGTAACAGGTTCGAATCGGGATTGTTTGTCTTGAAAATCACTTGAGAGTTTATACCGGCAATATTAAGCATGGAAAAGAAGATTACCATTGGCCATCTTCTTGCATTTCTGGCGCAGTTATAATTCGTACATAGTCTGTCTACTACGTCAACACCTCCTTTAGTCCTGTTATAATCTATTATTATGACAGGCTTTAGTTGATCACCAGTATTGTGATCAATCTCATCAGATCTATGTAAAGTAGAAATCACTAGGACATTTTTTCTAGGTTTAGGTATATATGATACCAGTGTACAGTCTTGATTGAAACCAAACATCGATGTACATGCTGGTCGTAGATTTGGCTTGCTAAACTCTACCGGGAGTTCCCTCTTATTCTTTCTAACAGTTCCGATCATAGTAAGTTTATAGTCTTTTAGAAGAGTTTTTGCAAGAGGTATTGACGTGAACCAGTTATCCACAGTAAGATTTCGACCAGAATTTTTGAGATTTTGACAAAGCCTATAGACAACATCTGGTGGGGAATTGGACACATTATAGGGACCATTAGGCTGCTGCCCGACATAAACTTCCAATTTACTGGTGTAAAACATTTGTGCATCACACAGTGCAAAAATTATACAGCCAGATTCACTATCATTTAGTCCATAGGTTTAAATTTTAAACCTATGGTCTAAGTCTTAAACCCTATTCACTAAGATTTAGACCCCTGTAGTGGACTAAAATTTAAACCTGTCGCTAAACCTGTCAGGTGACGAGAAAACAATTGAATTTAAACCTACAAATGTCAAGTAAAGACGTAAATATTATTTATTTTTATTATGCGAGTCGCTGTTTTCTACTAAAAAAGAATTAAGCCATTAAATTATTACAAGAATTTACAGAAAATATCATTTGAATTTACCGCCGAAAAGATAATCATGCGAGGAGGCCCCTAAGCGGAGTATATACGAACTCTCTTTCCTTGTCTAAGATACGAACACAAAACGTAACCTCAAATTTCCATGTGGCACGGAAAGTAATATTTTGATGAAATTTTTACCGTTTCGAGTTTTATTTTACTTGGCGTGCATTATGCCTTACCAGTTAATGATTTTATTCCACAAAGAAGACAAGGATCATTAAAAATGGGCAAGGTATCGACAAAGTTTCGAAAGTAAAGGGCCCCACAATAGCAAACAAATTTCAAAGCCATTTATTTTCTGGAAGAACGGATGTACAGCATTTAATAAGGTAATATTTCTATTTTAAAATACGATATTTATTATGGAATACGTGTTGCTTTACTTAAAAATGTGTATTTATTTTAGAATTTATGGATAAATAATGAATGAAATATGGGAAATGTTTTACACTTAGCTACCTAACAAACCTAAGCCCATTCAAGTACTTAATACGAGTATAAATATTCAGCAGATTTCTGTGAAAAAGGTGAAAATTATTTAAATGAGAGATATTTTATAATGGAAGTTCTATTTTTTCCATCTTTTAATATCAACCAAAGATAGTGCTACTCAGTATTTTAAAATCTATTAAAATAACTGGATATTTCTGTTTTTTGATAAGATTAGGTACCTACCTATTTTAAGTATGTTTATAATTTTAATTATTTATAAATTGCACCCAATTTTTAGGCTTTTTTTATTTGTATTTTTTAACTGGAAAAGTATTTTCTAATTGATTTCTTTTTTAGCTAAATTGCTACAAGAGAAAAAGAAAACAAGAACCTGGGACAAACAAGAAGAAACATAATTAATCTGTTTAGCTTGTATTAATGTTGTTTGATATTTTTATGCGTTTTATTTAATATTATATTGTAAAAAAACTGTTATTGCAAATTAAAAAAGTATTGCTGTACCTATTTTTTTATTAAATACACCAGTATATTATGATCTTTATTGATAAGATCATTTTTATGGTAATATAAAACATTCCTATTTTCTGTATCTTTACTTATCATAGAAATTTAAGACAATATAATATCATTCAGAGAGAGTAGCTCAACAGCTCAGAACAAAAAACAAACAGATTTTGGGGACAGTTTACATAGTGTGTACCTTGAAAGAAAAAATACATTTCAATCTTGCATATTTATTATTTAAGTTACAGATTTCCACATGTAAAATTAACATATGTCTACTTGGAAAAACTTCAGTGGATTTCTTTTGATTTAATACATCCTGGCGGTAATAGCAGTGGCTACATGTGTAGTTTAGATCCTCTACTCCTTCAAGAGAATATTTTGTACTTGCTTATAACACCAAAAACCGTAAAAAGAATCTTACTAAAACACAACAATTAACAACGGTGGTAAAGAATTAAATTGAATATTAACTAAACCATTTGCTATTATTTAATGTTCATAAAGTACAGTCTATGGTCTTACATGGGTGAAAAATAATAATTACATTTTCATAACTCATTTTAGGTATCTTCCTATCCACATTACATTCATCCAATGTTCAAATTTGAGAACTTAAATTTACATTTAGTAGTATCTTGAATCGCATAGTAGGCATTGGTGCAGCTATATGTCAAATTAAACCCTTGTCAACTTAGACCTTCCTTAAACCATCAACAGGTTTAAAATTTAAATCCGATTCACTAACAATTTAGTACTAGTTTTAAGACAAGTCTAACTTTAAACCATTTGAATAACAAAGCACCAACATCAACCTACTATGTTTTTGAAATATCTTTCAGTACCTACACATATTTCTTCGAAAACATGAGCGACATCAATAAACGTAAGCTTAAGGGAAATTTTACAAATAAGGAAGAAGAAATATTAGTGAAGAACATAAAAAAATGTTCTTTCTGGGAAAATGTACCCTGCTACCCCACCTTAAAGCGGGAAAATAATTGGAGGGAAATTCAAACGGCAATTAATTCCGTGAGCTTAACGGAAATAAAGTGCAAGTGGAAAAGGCACAAATTATGTGCCAAATCAAGATGTAAGTACAGGTTTTACTTTCTTATTACTACAATATTAAATAATAAGTATGAAGGTATTCTATTTGAAAAAAATACAGGCGAGTTTCAGAAGAATTTATATACAAATTGGCCAAAATTATATAGTGAATATTTTTTATTCTTTACGCACTTATGTTAAAATCGTTTATCTTTAATTATATACTTACCAGACAAATTATTTTGTGCATATACAGGCCGTCGGAAAGTGTCAAATTTGGCGTTAAATATTTTGTTTAAAATTAATTCCAGCCTCGTGAAACTCGCATAACCCCCATGGTTTAATAGAACATTCATTTAATAGATTTACTAGTGGTTGCGAAAAGAAAGAGCTGCAAGGCTACTGAAGGTGGGCCCTCTGATGCCCCCGACCTTAAGCCCGAGGACGATATAATATTAGAAATTACTGGGAAAACCTCGGTCGAGGGGAATTCCTGAGGGGAAACAAGTTGAATTTCCCAACATTGAAGCTATTCCTGAATCTTTCCGTAAGTAAAAATAATCTTTGTACCATTTTTATATTAATATGTACATACTTGCTATGCTATAAATAGATTTAAATAATTAAACAATGCTTTTTTCTGTATTTAGCCTCCGGAAACACCCAATCTATAACTGCAACTTCCAGCAGCAAACTTCTTGGTACAATTGGTAAATAAACAGCCCGCAATAATTTAAAAATACCAAATATGTATGTCTGTATGTGAAAATGTATAATTTCGGGAGATTTATATTATTAGATTATGCAAAACAATTTTAGAAATATTTTAGTTTCGTACTCCTCATCCAGCGGAAGTGACTCCTCCATTTCCCCATCCCCTCCAGAAATCGAGGACCCTGGAGAAGAAAATTCAGCGTGGACACTGTCCAAAGAAACGCAAACTTACACAGAGTATTTTATTGTACTTATTAAATATGTAAATGGATTAACTTTAGATTTTTTTAGGATGTCAGTTTACCAGCAGAATTTGCAATTGCTGGAAATTAATAAAAAAATTCTGCAGACTTAGGAAAGACAAACGGCCGCGCTAGAAAGCATAGCCAGCTCTCTTCTAGTCATAAAACAAGCTTTTTCATATGGCTATAAGAAACAGACTGCATTTTATTTAAACTTCTTACTCTTATGCTAGTTTTTAAGCTGCAGCAAAATTGCACATAATTTATTTTCCATACCGTATACTTTTCATCTAAATTAAATCCAATTTCGTAGAAAGTAATAACTAGTATAAACTAGGTATAGTCGTGGCCAAAGAAATTTGGACTTATAGAAGCAGGTGTCTATTATATCTGTTTTTCTATAACCCTCGTGTTCTACGAGGCGCGTTTTATGGTTTTTAATATAATAATTATTATACATCTTTGGTGTTTTTACATGTGACTAATTCAGATGACACATATTTAAAATTAATTTCCGTTATGTCTTGAATACCATATACTTGTTGTGTTGGAAGCTACATTTGAATAAAATTTTTACCATCGTTGGAATATGAAAATCCAAAACTGGAAACGGTAGCAGGGTAAAAGCTACCCTATAATACTATTTGTAAAAACCATTTTTTGCATCTTGCTAATGTAACTACAGTTGTTAAAGGTGCAGTGGGTTCATATTTAGTTGTTTAAAAAAAATTTTGGAATTTAATTGTGTGTAGTGTTACCAACTTTTTTTACAAGTGATTTTTTTATTCAAAAATGTTTTTTATGTTGCAAGGGCAATTATTAAAATCTACCCAAAACAAAATTTTTTTTTCGTTTGTGAAGGTACCAAAGTATTGAAAAAAACGATAATTATCTTTCGTATAGTTTAATAATAATTGTCCTTGCAACAAGAAAGGCTATTTTCGAATAAGAACAAATAAGAAGTTTTTAAAAAGTAGACAGATTTAAGTTGGTTTTTCCAACAGTACACTACTCAATTTCAGTTTTGTCGAAATTTAAGGAATCTTTAAAAAAAAATCAATAATACGGAGGTTACTCAAAAAAATATAAAAGAATTATTTTTCTTAGGTTACGACATGAATTGATATTTGAACATAACTTTTAATTCTAAAAAAATAAATTCCATTAGGTGCCCACTTCTTGATCCACGCTGTATAAGGGACCAAAAATACCATTGAGCTTTTTTCTTGATATAAAGTCAAAATAGATAACAATTGTTTTTATGGTGCTCACCCGTATGTTTCACCCAAAGTTTATCAGCTTTTGAACCATATTAAACTTTAGCTAGTCCGACAAAAATGAAAAAAAGCCAGTGTTTCGTACTTTAGTGACCTAAAACGGAATATCTGAAAAAATCTCGAGAAGCGATTTTTTCCACGATTAGATTAATTTTTCTTCTTCAGAGGGAAGTAAAACTAAAACATAATTTGTTCATATGTATGTACTTACCCAATGGTGTGCCGTCCAAGGGGCTAGCCCTCGTAACGGCGCCCTCGCGCCCCACGGAGATTCAATGCCTACTATGAACACATACTCTCCAATAAAAGGAAAATTATTTGGCGCCCCCAAATCATTGTGCCTCCTCCGCCTCTAAAGGCACGGCACGCCACTGTAACTTACCTACATTTTTTTACTCACTATAGCTCCCATAGCGACCATATTTATATAGACTTGTGCGTTAGGTTCATATAAGTTCCTAGGAAAACTAGGCCTTATTTGTATGTAGCAATAGCATCATCCATCCACAAGTCAGACTTACAGAAACTGTGCAAGTTAACTTTCAGGTGCAAGGTTAGATGACACCATTGTAATTCTAAATAAATGGAATAACTAACGAGCGTCTGCACGTTGACTTGCAGAGCTTCTGTAATTACATAGGTAGCTAAAACGTTTAAGATGTCCCTCGCCGAATTTGTTTTGCTTTCAGTATGTTTCATATCAAAAGTTAATTGAGGCTTTTTGTTTTGGCGAAAAACAAATACCCAACTCCACATTTAGGATGCCAAGCGGGCGTTCTCCAGGGGAGCAATCAAGGGGGTTCATCCCCCCCCCCCCCCCCCCCCCGAAATTTAACAAGTGTGATTCTGGGGAACAATTTTTTTGATAGTGTATTTTAGTTAAATTGTTATTTCTTCTTCCTCATTCATATGACTACAATCTCAAAGTATAATATTTGTTTAATACGAATTATTTCATTTTAGCAATATAATTTGTCCTTCATTCATTGCCATATATTTAATAAATCGTATACATTATTTCCGATTTATTTTGTTTGTTAAAAATAAAAAGCTGGAATGGCTTTTAAAAATGATATATAAGTGTGAGTAAACTTTACCGAAGTAAAAGCTATAAAAGTCTCTTTATTACATTGAAAAAAAACTTTGCTAAAAGAAGCTAGCTGTGCCTATATTTTGTTTCATATAATTATCAGCCATTTGAAAATTTGTCAGTGACTGGTTTATATAAAAAATAACAAAGCTGATAAAAATACAGTTGCTTGTATTCATTAAAGCATAATATAAATTTGATTTAGAGTCCCTGATGACAATGATAAGTAGGTTGTCACATTTAAACTATTTAGTTAGCTAATTTACAATTTTATTGATTGATTCATGCAATATCTAGTAACTACTCCTTAAAATGCTTCTTTTTTATATAAGACGTCCCACGTAGTCTTCAAGCCTAAGTACTAACGTACCGTGGGCGTCTGAAGAGAAGGGAAATGTAGTCTATTGACACGGGATTTGAAGGATTGGAGGTTGGGATGGGAAGGGAAAACATCTGCAGGCAATTTGTTCCATAATCTGGAGACCCTAAGCATGAATGAGCGAGAGAAGTGGTCTGTTCTAGGCTTTTGTAGCTGGACAGTAAAGGGATACATAAGTAACGTGCCTCTTGTTGTTCTGTTATGAACAGTCAAGGGGGGAATTAATAATACCGGCTAGTTCCTCAGAGCAAAATCCGTGGAAGTAGCGGTAGAAAAGGGATAAATCCCCTACAGCGCGGCGATGAGCGAGAGAAGGGAGGGCTGGGTCATTGATAAGTCGAATGGCTCTCTTTTGGATAGAATGAACGATGATAAGTGTCGAAGGTGGTGCCGCTCCCCAGAAGTGGGAGTACTCTAGGTTAGGTCTTATTTGGGAAACAGTGGGAGAGTGTATAAGTTGGAAGGGGAGAAGTATTTTCCGGCTCGAAAGGGAAAACCAATCTTTTTAGCTGCCGATGGGGCTACTGAAGTAATGTGTTTGTGCCAGCTGAGATCATGTTCGAAAGCGACGCCAACAAGATCGAATGTTTCATTGTTTTGTAGGGCTTGGTCATTCATGTGGATGGGGTAAGCGTTGCCTGATTTTTTGAGTGACAGGGAGCAAGACTGGGTTTTGGAGGCGTTGAACTGAACAAGGTTCTTAGCACCCCAGTCTAAGATTGTTTGGAGATCTTGGGAAAGGGATAGGTACATAGATCTGCGTCTATTATCCAACTCCTGGTTCGAAACTTGTCTGGAAAAATGAATATTGGAGTGAAGAGCACTATCGTCAGCATAACTGTGGATGGGATTGGTTGTTGAAGAGAGCAGGTCATTAATGTGAAAAAGAAATAGGGTTGGTGTCAGGACTGAACCTTGGGGGACTCCAGCATTGACAGGATGGAAGTTAATTTTTTTTAATGTATTACTTTATTTTGTTTTAAATGCCTGTGTTACATACTGCGTGTAGTATATTTAAGGCTTTTTTGTGACGTTGCTTTTTCACATCTGTGATCTTGTTGGCAAAAAGGAATAAATAAATAAATAAATAAATAGATGAGTGACCGTCAACCACGACAAATATGCGACGATTAGAGAGGAACCTACCGATTTCGGTACATAGTTTGGCAGGAAGACCGTAAGAAGGTAGTTTGTTGAGGAGTGCAGCCTGCCATACTTGGTCAAAGGCCTGGGAAATATCAAGAGCAACAATCTGAGATTCGCCATAGAATTTGAGCGACTTGTTCCAGTTATGTGTGACAAAGCTAAGATCAGCTGTGGATCTTTGGTGACGAAATCCATACTGTCTTTCATGAATGATATTTTGTTTTTCTAGGTATTTTAATATTTGCAAGTTGATCACTTTCTCCATAACTTTGCTGACAACGGAGAGAAGAGAGATAGATCTATAATTGGATGGAAGGGACTTGGAACATTTCTTCGGGACAGGCTGCACACGAGCAGTCTTCCAGCTATCTGGGAAGATACCCTTGTCACAAGAGATCTGGAAAAGACGAGTTAAGATGGGTGCAAGTTCTGGAGCGCATTTTTTTAGGAAAATTGTAGGTATGCCATCCAGACCGGGAGGACTTTTTGGTGTCAAGGGATAGAAAATTTTTTGAACTTGTTTGACCTTAAGATTATATCTGGCATTTTGTACATTAGACTTACTCAAGACTGCTCTTGTCAAGGGCGGTCCCAAGGGGGAGGGGGGGGGGGGTAATTACCCCCTAGAATCTGGGCTTCCCCTGGCATGATACGGGCCGCAAACAAAGCAGTCTGTAAATATTTTAGTTGGTTAACAAAAATTACCCCCCCCCCCCCAGAATTTTAATCCAGGACCGCCCTTGGCTCTTGTGAATTATACAATATCCAGTTTTAAGAAAAGTGTATGTGGAAAACCACTGAAAACCGTGTTCATAACAATTTACGATAACCTTATCTCAATACTGTAATAATAATAATAATAATAATAATAATATTTATTTGTGCCAGTAAACAATAAACAGTGTAAAAAGTAACAATATAATATAATTCATAAATATTTTACAAAAATGAATAACAACAGTAACACACTAGTTGGCACAAAAAGGTAGAATTTTGATTATATATAATCATTCTTCCAACTCCAATAACTCCGTAATCAACATAAAAATATTAGCTTGCACAATCTAAACTCCAAGCCCTTATTTGTTCTTTCTTCCGGTGTTTACCTAAAACAGAAAAATGCATAGTTATTATTACATTACTAATAATAAACTATGTTATCATGCAACAATAAGGGTAAAAGTTTGAAAGTGCTGGCAAAGTTACCAGCAAAATAATTTGTATGCCATTTTATTCTTCCAAATTATATTTTTAAAGGCATCATTGTTTTTGCTGGTAACACTGCTGGCACTTGGATAATTTGACACTAAAGGAAAACAGCTGATAAATATATTATCTGAAAAAGTCACAAGCTTCTTAGATCTGTGAACCTGTATAATGTCAATTAAAAAGTGATAAATGAAAAACACACTTCCCTGAACTTCTGCCGACTATCATCCTTGAGTTGGCAAAACGTTAAAGGAATAAATTAGACGTACTACAATATCAAATTTTATAAGGTATCATACTCCTATGTTACTTATTTTAGCTTTCAAAAATAATAAAAATAAACAGTGCTCACTAAGCAACCATCCATTACCATTCCATTGCATTGTTCCAAAGTAGGGTTTAGTCGACTATTTTCCCAAATAAAGCCATCATGACTACCTCCAGGCCATCTTACACAGACTTAGTAACCTTTAAATCTGAATCACACACGACTTATACGTTGAGGCTGTAAAATCCTTTTCTATTCATGTAGTTATCTCGATCTACCTAAGATTGCATAATTTTATATAATACATATTGTGTGCCTAAATTCATAAAGCAAAAAATTAGAACAGCGAGTTATATCCAAAATTGTACAGTCTCCTATGACAATTTTTTTTTTTATCTAAGACATCCCACGTAGACTTCAAGCCTAAGTACTAACGTACAGTGGGCGTCCGAAGAGAACGGAAATGTAGTCTACTGACACGGGATTTAAAGGATTGGAGGTTGGGACGGGAAGGGAAAACATCTGCAAGCAATTAGTTCCATAATCTGAAGACCCTAGCTATGAATAAGCGAGAGAAGTGGTCTGTTCTAGGCTTTTGTAGCTGGACAGTAAAGGGATGCATACGCAACGCGTCTCTTGTTATTCTGTTAGGGAGAGTCAAGGGGGGAATAACAGCGGCTAGTTCTTCAGAGCAAAATCCGTGGAAGTACCGGTAGAAAAGACATAAATCACCAACAGTGCGGCGATGAGCGAGAGAAGGGAGTTTTCTTGTGAGGACTGGGTGATCACTGAAACGAATGGCTCTCTTTTGGATAGAATCAAGGATGTTATGTGTCGAAGGTGATGCCGCTCCCCATATGTGGGAATAGTATTCTAGGTTAGGTCTTATTTGGGGAACATAGAGAGTGTATAATAAGTTGGAAGGGGAGAAGTATTTTCTGGCTCGAAACGGAAAACAAAGCTTTTTAGCTGCCGATGTGGCTACTGAAGTAATGTGTTTGTGCCAGATGAGATCATGTTCCAAAGTGATGCCAACAAGATCGAACGTTTCATTGTTCTGTAGGGCTTGGCCATCCATGTGGATGGGGTAAGCGGTGCCAGATTTTTTGCGTGACAAGGAGCAAGACTGGGTTTTGAAGGCGTTGAACTAAACAAGGTTCTTGACACCCCAGTCTAAGATTAATTAAAGATCTAGGGAAAGGGATAGGTCCATGGATCTGCGTCTATTATCGAACTCTTGATTCGACACTTGTCTGGAAAAATTTATATTTGAGTGAAGAGTACTATCGTCAGCATAACTGCGGATGAGCTTGGTAGTTGAAAAGAGCAGGTCATTAATGTGAAGAAATGGGGTTGGTGCCAGGACTGAACCTTGGGGGACGCCAGCATTGACAGAACGGAAGATAGATGAATGACCGTCAACCACGATAGGTATGCGCCGATTAGAGAGCAAGCTACCGACCCAAGTACATGGTTTGTAAGGATGACCGTAAGAAGGTAGTTTGTTAAGGAGTGCGGCATGCCATACTTGCTCAAAGGCCTTGGAAATATCAAGAGCAACAATCTGAGATTCGCCATGAAATTCGAGAAACCTGTTCCAGTTATGTGTGACAAAGCTAAGGAGATCAGTGTGGACATTTGGTGACAAAATCCCTGCTGTCTGTCGTGGATCATTTTGTGTTTTTCTAGATATTTTAGAATTTGCAACTTGATTGTTTTCTCCATAACTTTGCTGACAACAGAAAGAAAAGAAATAGGTCTATAATTGAATAGAAGGGACTTGGAATCTTTCTTCGGAACAGGCTGCACACGAGCAGTCTTTCAGCTATCTGGAAAGATACTCTTGTCATAAGAGATCTGGAAAAGACGAGTTAAGATGGGTGCAAGTTCTGGAGCGCACTTGTTGGAACTATTGCTGCTATGCCATCCAGACTGGAGGACTTTTTATTGTCCAGCGATAGCAGAATTATTTGAACTTGCTTGACCTTAAGTGAAATGGTAACAAAAACTAAAACTAATAGAAATAAACCTACTGCTTTAAGGATGCCTTATTTTAAATGATTAAGTATCAGTTTATGAAAAGACAATATCCACAACTATGTTGTTTTTACAATTTTCTGTAAGTACTCTAGAAGAAAAATTACAAAGGCTTATTCATGGGGGGGGGGGGGGAGCCTCTCCTCCCGTATACGTTCGAGTTAGCTAATTAGAGTACGAGTTAGCTATTAGGACTTCATACCAAAAAACGTTAGCAGCTGGGTTTGGGGAAAATCCATATAAAGGTCGACAAGATAATCCCAGCAAATGTAAAGAAAGTTCTACCAGTTATAAACAAAAACGAGATTTTTGCTCGCAGAAAATTTATAAAAAAGGATAATTTTGGATGTGTATCTTCGCATAGTTGGATAATTTTCTCCACTTACCCCTCCCCCCAAATATAGTGCTTTCAATATGCCCCTGAATAATTGTAAGCGCAAATTGACCCTATGTTTTAATACCTAATAATAATTGAATCGCAATACCTGTGGTTTCTTAATTCGAATATGTGTTCCATCGATACAGCCTACTATGTTGGACAGTTCAGCGATGCGGTAAAATCCTAAAAAAATGTAAATTTTAATTAATTAGTAAGAACCAACAATATTTGTTCTGTAACACAAGGCTGAAGTAGAAAATTTATTGCCTACAAAATTTTAAATAAATTTTTTCATAAGTATATGTATAAAATAAATGTATGTAGGTACATGTACATATAGTCTGTTCAAAAAGACTTGACAAAAAAACAAAACCCTTTTATTGTACTTATTTTAGAGATACTTTTGATATGTCTACTGTATTATGCTAATGAATATTATGACCAGTTGTCGCATTTTTTCAGTGTCGGACATTTCAACAGAGTAAAGATTACTTATTTGTACTCAAAAAAAGTATAGCTCAACGTGAGAACGGAACCACCTAAAAATACATGAGGTAGAAACAACAATACACAGTTCATAGGCTCTCACGTTTCTATCGTTTAAATATGGTGAAAATTTTTAAAAAATTATGTTTGTATTGCGTACCTAATTTTTATATAATATGAAAGGACGAAGCACCACCCTTACAGGCGCGGCTTTAGGGAGGCGCAGGGGGTGCACCCCCCTAATGCCTTGTACAAAAAGAATTTCAATAGCGAATTTTATAAAAATGAATATTGTATCATAAACATTAATTATTCCTACATATTCTACAAAATTTTATAAACAAAAACAAACATATGCCGTCTTTGTAAGGTCTTTGAAATAAATTATACCACAAAAATATGAATAATAGGTCAACTCTAATAATTTGTAATATAAAACTGCAAGCTTTTTTGGGAATTTTTGATTTACATGCTCTTAGATTGTTTCTGAAAACATTCCTTACACATCTCACTGCGATCTTATCAAATGAAAATATTTTCCGGAAAACACGTATTTCGAAAGTATATTTTTCAAAAATAATTTTAAAAAGATAGTTACATTTTCCGAAAATATATTTTTCAGAAAATAGTATTTAGAAAATTAAATTATAACCTCTATAGCTTGTAAAATGTTAATGAAAAAAATGCGATAAAAGATCTTGAACAAACCTAAACAAACTCTTTTTTGGATTTGATCAGGTTTCCTTACGTTTGGTACGTTACTTTCTCGAAAATTGTGTATTCTCCAAAAAAATGTATTTTTGAAGTGTTTTAAAAAATTTGAAAAATTGATTTTAGAAAAATTGGACTCGGTGTGCTCGGTATTATATCGCCCAAGTGAGAAGAAGGCATAAATATTTAACATAAAAATGCTACAATATTTACAATTTCGTATTAATGAAACAAGTTTGTCCTGTCGCATGTAAGCTAAGATGACCAACTGTACTGTTTTTTTTTTAACAAACATCTTTTTTGATGTTAAATTACGTTAATTTTTTCGAAAAACATCTCCTTCGAAAAATGATATTTCGGCAATGGTTCTACAATTTTTTTTCGAAAATGCCTTTTTTAAAGTTTCTTTCAAAAATACACTTTCGGAAAATGCATTTTTTAGACAAATGGAAACACTTCGATGTCCATCCGTCAGTCTATCACAGGCGATTTTCTCTGAAACTATTCGACGTAAAAATTTGAAATTTAGCGTAGAGATAGAGTGTGGTGGCCCAATTATATATGTGAAGTATAAAAATTGAATTTTGATTCTGGGGGTTAATTTCGGGGGTAAATTGGGACATGTAAGAAAATTTCAAGGGCATCGTGTAGGGTGTAAAATAGAAGCTTATTAAAGCACAAATTCAACAATATATATGATGTATATTTTTATGCTTTTTTTAAAAAAAATTTTGGGAAAAACGCTCAGAAATTGCTGTCCCCCACCCTTATCACCAAAAGGATGTCTCAGAAAAATCTGAACATTGAGAATCAGTTGTAGATTGAGCGAAAATTATCAGTATTGAAGAATTCTAGCGCGATCATTTCCGCGTTTATTTCCCTATAACTACATTGCTTTTAGAGAAAAAGTTTTTCGACAAAAATATTTCTCACGGTGTAAGAAACAACTTCTTTTGTCCCTACACATTTTTCAGAATTTTTAATTTGGCTCCGCCCACACCCGATGTGAGACGGCGTTGGTGCCGTCGGCGGCGGGTAGCGCGGCAGATGGGCGGAAATCGCGCGGCCGAGGTTTGTTCAGGTTAAGTGGGGGGCTGATGGAATGGAACACTAATTGTGCAAGCGAACTACACCGAATTTTTTATTTATATTTACTTTCTGTCCCTTCGACTGATACATAAAAAATTTTCAAAAACACATTTCTTGAAAGCACGTGTTTTCGAAAATATATTTTCTCGAAAACAGAACTTGTTCGATGATACAGTTATTCGAAAACTAGGGGTGTTTTCCAATTTTTTTTTCCGAGACCAAGTTTTCGAATTTTTTTAAAAATCACTTCGAAACTACATTTTTATTGAAAGTACATTTTTTAAATATTGTTTCTAAAAAGACTTCGAATATTCATATTTAAGAAACGCTTTTTGGAAAAATTAATTTACTACATAATGCAGCAGACCCGCGGAAACATAGACCTCAGGATCTTTTTCTGTCTTTTTTTCATCGGCAGTTCCAAGCTAGTAGAGTTGATAATTTAATTTTTGAAAAAAAGTTATTTTCGCGAAATGTATTTTCGAAAATCATTTTTAAAAAAAAAAATTGTAGATCCATTTCCGAAAAAGCTGCTTTCGAAAAAATTTAACATCGACCAAAATGGTTTTGAAACAAAAGCACTACCTACAGTTGGTCATCTTAGCTTATACGCGGCTGGACAAATTGTTTCAATGAAAGCGTAGATATTCTATACGTTTTTTCATTTATGCCTTCTGCTCATTTGGAGGGATATAGGTATTTACAAAAATACAATTTTTCGAAAACCAATTGTCCAAATTTTTTTTAAAGCACTTTTCAAAAATACATTTTTTTCAAAAGATCTTTTTCGAAAATTATTTTTTTCGAAAACCAATTTTAGTTTAATAATTTTTGAAGCGGCCTTTTGAAAAAGTAATTTGCTATAAAGTTAGCGTACCAAACCTAAAGAAACCTGATCAAACCAAAAACAGTTTTTCAGGAACTTTTTTGTCCTCTTTTAATTAACATTTTCCAAGCTAGTAGAGTTCATAATCTAATTTTCGAAATAAAGTTTTCGAAAAAATACATTTCCGGAAATTTTTGAAAAATTGTACTTCCGAAATACTTACCTATGGTTTTAGAGAAAATATTTTCAAAATATTTCATGGATCCGTTTTTTAAAAAGCATCGTTTGGAAAAGCTGTTAAGAGATTTTCGAAAAAATGTTCTTTCCAAGTGCTTACATATGTGTGTGTTTTCGAGAAAATATTTTCGAAAAATTTCGTAAAAAATTTCAAAAAAAAACTTTCAAAAAAGTAAAAAAAAAACTATTTGGTTATTTGTTTCCTTTAGAATGCCTTTAGAAGCTAAAACAATCAGGCGCAAATTTGGATAAGATAGCAGTGAGATTTGTAAGGAATGTTTACAGAATCAATCTATACAGGGTGTTACAAAAAGATATTAAGAAATTTTAAGGGCAGATTCTACATTTAAAAATATGAAAATAAGTTTATATAAACAAGGATCCTCAAACGCTTCTTTTTCGACATTCAGGGTGTTTAATATTTTCTTTCTTAAATGTTTCTTTTTTTAATTTCTGGAAAATGCGTCAAGATATTGACATGAATTTTGGTACACGCCAGTAGGTATGTAACTAAAGGGTACCTTTACGTGCAAAAATTTCTTTTCTAAAGTACTTGCATCAGGAGCGTGCGTGCTGGTAAGTCTTTATTTTTAGCGAAAAAAATGGCATGCCACTGATTTTTTGCAAAATTGATATCATTCTCTTTAAGCCCAATTAATTCTGTGTGAAAAGTGTCTCTTAAACTTTTTTGTTCTGACGCACCGTTATCGAAATAAAAATTAATTTATTTCTTACAATAAAAACAAATAATGAAAATGAATTTTTTTATTAATATTTTTTGTTCAGGAAAAAGTGCTTTGTGATTTAAATTTATAGTAGATGCTGGAAATAGCTCCTCCTTGCTTCAATACTTGCTCTAAATCGTCTTCGCATATTTCTCCTAACTCTTCAAAATACCTACTTGAGGTGTGAAAATATTAAACACACTGTATTTCGAAAAAAAAAGCGTTTGAGGATCCATGTTTATATACTTCAACTTATTTTCATATTTTTATATGTAGAATCTCTCCTTAAAAATTTTTAACAGCTTTTGTTACACCCTGTATAGGAACATCAAAAATGCCAAAAAAGGACTGCATTTTTCATATTACATATTCGTATTATAGATCTTTATTCATATTTTTGTGGTAAAATTTATTTCTAAGATCTTTCATAGATCGCAATGTTTGTTTTTGTTTATAATATTTTGTAGAATGTATGAAGGTTAATATTTGCTACAATACTTATTTATTTTTATAAAATTCCCTAATAAAATCATTGTTGTACAAGGCGCCCCCCGCCCCTAAATCCGCGTCTGGTTTACGAGTTAACTTAAAATCGAGCTTAAAATGTTATCTAAAAACAATGTGTTGCAAAAGGTTTTCTATCTAGGTACTATACTTATTGGTATAAAAGACTTTATTTCACGTATAGTTTATTTAGGAAAATAATTAGGTATTTGAGAAATTTGTTGTTTGTAAAGCAAATAACTATCAAAACATTGATTTTCAGATTTTCCCTTGTGTTTTTTAAATCAGCAAAAAAATTATTAAAAAAAATAAAAGTACCTATAGGTACCTATCAGTGTTGAATTCAGGAGGAAGCCCGGGGGGACCCCCCCCCCCCAGAGCAAGAAAAGCCCCCCCTGGGGAATATCTGTGTAAAATATAGAAATTGATTGGCTTAAAATAGTTCACCTACATTGTTTTACTAACTCAATTACTTATAAACCAAAACTAGATTAATTTAATTATTTTTAGTTTTATTCCCCCTCCCCCAATAAGAATGTTTCTCCCCCCGGAAAAAAATTTCTGGATTCAACACTGATAGGTATGTATGTGTGCTAAGAGTATGTTGTTTTTACAGCTAATATTATGTACTTTTTTGAGCAATGTTTGACTTTTATTTACCTTGTTTGATATTGCTTATGTAGTCAGCATCGTTTAAATTAAATGTAATGCATCTGTCTGCAACTTCCACAATCCTTCTACAAAATGCACCAACATCTGCTGCAACTTGCTTGGTCAATCCTTACAGTATCCCCCAAAACATTTTGGAAAGTTCCACTAGCTAAAAATCCGAGTAAAAATCTCAAACAAGCGAGCACCTGAACTGTAACGGGCAGAGCTTATGATCTTAGGGTTACCCTGTTCAATGCGGGACGTACTAAATTGCATAATTCCAACATTTCATTGCGGGAAAACCGGTAGTACCTATCGATGGCCTAGTGGCAACAACACGTATCATCAAAAAACTCATTTTTCGTTTTTTTGTACTTTTAGCACCCTCTCACGACTACGCATCATACTAGGTAAATTGTGTTATGCCACTGACAATAGAAACCTACCACGTACGATATGTGTAATACCGCGTATTATAATTCTTCCTGTTAATACCACGTATCAACAAGTTTTAAGGTTATTACCGGCATGTTTAGGCGCCTGCTGCTGTTTTTTGATAATCTTTAAGTGAAAAAGAAGTAATATCATAAGTAAGTACTTTGAAAACATAGTTACTATGCTTTTGAACCAATATCTGCTATTTATTTTATAAATTTTCTTATATTTCTCTTAAAAACGTTCATCAACCAATTTTTGTTTGATACGTGCTATTTCATAATGGTCTATATTAGTACAATGCTGATACGTGGTATTTCTCCTAAATGTTTTTTAATTTTTCTAGGAAGAATGAGTGGATTACTGCATAAATCAACTATGGGCAGTAACCGTAGTAGACAAATTTTAGAAATGGCTTTAGAGCAACCGCTGCTTTTTACGTCGGATACAAATTTGTTGACTGCAGAAGAGACAAGTGAGGTTTTAAGATCTATTGAAGACACTGGCGAAAATAATAAAGAGACCTGGCAGGTTAATGACACACACAAAGCAACCGTAGAGAATAAAGCCGAATTTAAAGCTAGTTACCACGAAAATATGAATATTAATCCAAATGATCCTACTTTTCTTCAGAAGGGCAATGATGGTACTTCCGCTCTAACCAGAAAAGAACAGAACAATAGTATATTTCAACAAACCGAGAAGGCTAATCAGGCGGACACAGAAATTAACGCTTTGGAGGAAAATATATCAGGAAATGAAATTTCTGAAGAAATTGGTAATTTTAGAAAAAATGAAGAGGCTGATATAGATGATCCTGAATATGAACCCAGTCACTACGATTCGGAAAGCTCGGAAGATGATAATATAGAAGGTGAAAATGGTTTGCTTAACAAAGAAAAAAGGACAAGACGTCGAAAGCCAGAATGTAACGAATGGGACAGGGAGAAATCGAGAATAAAAAGAATGAAAGGTGAAGAATACCTTGGCTATACCCGAACAAGGGATGGAAAAGTTTTTCATAACAAAATGAGGGAAAGTAAAAAAATTGGTCCTCCTTGTAAATCAAACAAATGCGTAAAATATAAAAACAGATTTTGTAACACGATTGGCCAAGAGCAAAGACAGGAGATTTTTCTAAAATTCTGGAAGGATTTAAGCTGGGACCAAAAAAAGATCTACATAACTAATTTAATGCGAAAAAAACCTGTAGGTAGAAAATTTGTACCAGGTGATTCCAGAAGGTCTTTTACCTACGAATACTTCCTAAAAATCGAGGGAGAAAATAAACAAGTATGCAAGAAAATGTTTCTATCCACGTTGGGTTTAAAGGAGTGGATGATATCACAATGGTGTTCAGAGGCGTTTCATGGCATGCACAGTTCTAGACTGGTTATTAAAAGTAATCGTCAGACCGACAAACCTGAACAGGAACGAAAACTGAGAGTTGATAATCAAAACACATTTTTAAAATTATTTTTAGACAGCCTTCCTAAAATGCCAGCACATTACTGCCGAAAGGATACTAAAAAATTATATTTAGAAGCTAATTTTGGTTCCAAAGCTAACCTGTATAGGTTGTATACAAAACATTGTCAAGAAAATAAGGAAGTTGCTCTAAGCTCATTTATATTTTCCGAGATGTTTGAAACGCTTAATTTGGCTTTATTTTTCCCGAAAAAGGACCAGTGCAATACTTGTGTTTCATTTAAAGCTGGTAATATAGAAGAGCAAGAATATAATTTACACATACAACTAAAAGATAGAGCAAGATTAGAAAAAAACATGGATAAAGCAAAGGCAGAAGCACATGAACAACATGCTTTTGTAATGGATGTTCAGGCAGTAAAACTCTGCCCAGTTAACAATGCCAATAAATTTTACTTTAAGACGAAATTAAAAATTCACAACTTCACCATCTATAATTTGGCCACCCATCAATGCACAAATTATTGGTGGAATGAGTCTGAGGCCGATTTGGTCGCCTCAGTATTTACTTCAATTATAATCGCCCATTTAGAAAAGCACTGCACAGATGATAAGCCCATTATTTTATGGAGCGATGGCTGCCCCTATCAGAATAGGAATAATGTATTAGCTAACTCATTATGTAATTATGCTATGAAATATAAAAAATCCATCACACAAAAGTATCTCGAGCCAGGACATTCACAAATGGAGTGTGACTCTGTGCATAGTGTGATCGAGAGGTGCTTAAAAAATAAAGATATTTCATTACCTTATGATTACGTAAATATCACAAAGAATGCTAGAATCAAGCCTTTCCCCTACGATGCTTTATATTTAGATCACACCTTTTTTAAAAATTATGATGACAACAATCTTCTGAGATTCAAAAGTATTCGCCCTGGGCGCGTTGCAAATGATCCCACAGTCACTAATATACGGGTGCTAAATTATAATAAAGCAGATGGCTTAATAAAATATAAAATAAATTTTGATGATGAACTTTCCGTTTTGCCACAAAGATCTAAGGAAGTAGATGTAGATTATTTGCCTAAACCGTTATACCAAAGTCGCCTGAAAATATCAAAAATAAAATATGAACATCTTCAGGATATTATTACTACGCTACCCAAAGAAATGCACTCCTTTTACAATAATCTTCCCTATGAATAATTTTTAAGAGTCAAAAGTGTTCTAATAATTGTATTAAAGTTACTGTTCATGTTCGTTTTGGTTTTTTATGTAAATGTACAAAATTTATCATAGACCTTAGATGCCTTAAATCAATAGATTATTATCCGCCAATAAGACCCAAGTAAATTTTTCTTTTAATATTGTTACTTCAACTTGAGTAAAGATTAAAATTACAAAGCAATTAATAATTTTTTTAACCACAATATATTCCCAAAGAGTGAATGTGACTTTAAATGATAGAGAAATGTAAGACACAAAATCAGATTTCAACATGGTCAAAGCACTATTCAGTGTTTAATACCCCGTATCATCTAGTATATTTATAAAAAATACCACGTATAAAACATATCAACTATGAGGATGACAAGTTACCTCTATTAAGGGTGAAAACCTAAATACGTTTGTTATTTATGATATATCCCAAGAAAAAATAAGGACCTACTTGTTGCCTTCTCTTTTAAAAAAGTTTTTTCCCTTTCCTGTAAAATAACCAGAATGTTTGATACGGGGTATTGCCACTAAGCCATCGCTATCTAATATAATAAAATGGACAATAATTACTAACAAAGCAGCCAAGTATTATTAAATTTACCTTATCAGCTGATCGTCAGGTATTAACAATGGGTCAACGGGATCTCGGAACTGTCTCGGAATTCATCGTCTTCTTCGTTCGATATTTTGGGGGCCCCTTACTTCCAGTTCTTCACGATTTCTTCCTGATGATTTGCTTCTTCTTCATCGTAAAGAAACATTGGCAAGTGTGCCATTATAGAACGCACAGACAGTCACAAACAAATAGGTGTAACGCAAAAATCGTTTAAAAAGGCAACGGTCTTCTCTCGCAAAATGCTAGGTTATGCGGACCGGTGTCGGTCGAGGTTGGGAACTTTTTAGCGGGAAACGGATATAGAGAATAGAGCGAGTAAAAAGGCGGCTAACTTAAAACTTACCGCGGATTAAACATTTATTGGATAATTTTACTTTTATTGTGTTTCTGATAATAATAAATTGATTTTAAAATCTCTTAAACCCGCACAATGCATAGGACTAAAATTTTGGTCTAAATATGACATTTGTAGGTTTAAATTCATTTGTTTTTTGTTAGTGAATAGGAAATTTAAACCATGCGTAGGTTTAAGGAGCTTAAGACCGGGTTTAGTGGAGTTTTAAATTTAGTCCACCATAGAGGTCTAAATAGCTTTGTGAATACGGTTTAAAAGTTAGGCCATGGGTTTAAAATTTTTTTGCAATAAAACCAATTTTTTTAGGGATATTATCATAGTAGAGAAGGTAAAATGGATGTTGGTGTAGAAATTTTGTCGGAAAGTACTTTATTTTGTACAAAATATCCTTTTTTATTTTCAAAATCTGCTTCGAGCTGTCAATTCTCTGACATTTTTCAAATAATCAGTGTGCTGTTGATGCTCATTTGTCAATTTAAACCAAAATGTTAGTGAATAGGGACTAACTCTTAAACCTGTCGGTGGTTTAAGAATGGCTTAAATCTATAGGTTTAAAATTTAGACCTGCTGGATCTTAGTGAATCTGGCTGTTAATTCCATATTTGTTGGGTTTAGAGGGTATATATATTCTAAAACTACATTTGCCCCTAAACCCTGGAAGCATCTCGTCAATTGTGACACATTCTGACACGTGATAGCCAGTTTCACAATTTCGTACAAAACAATCAAATAATTCACGAATAGGTGCAAGTTGGTCTTCTCTTTTACGTTCTCGGGTAATTTTGTCATCAAACCGGATGCATCGATTTAGGAATCTGAATCTTTGGATCGACATTGTTAGGTGGAATATCTCGACACCATATCCGTCAGTCCTCCAAAGATCTTCAGTGTTGAGTCGATTTGCCTTACAAATCCCTGCCATATAAAGAAGTCCCATAAATGCCCTAATTTCTAGTGGATTCGTTAGATTGGCATCCCGAGAACGGTAGAAATTTTCCTGAATTGATTTTATATACAAGTTGGTATACTCTACTATTTTGTCAATCATGTCATTTATAAAATAACGCCAAATTTCAGCGATATCTTTCAAAGATCTTGTCGCAAGAGATGGACCTGGAAGACGTTTTATTATATTCTCCTGTCTTGTTTTTACTGACTTTATTGCAGGAGCGTGCTTTTTCCAATGGGTGGATTTATCTTTACCTGAAAATTAAAAAAAAACATAAAATGCTAAAATAATTTATTACTAAAAACTCACCAATATATGAGAGACTACTTCTGCTAGGACCAGCTTCTATTACTTCTTCTGAATCGCTTATGTCCTGCTCGCTATTGCTGTCTTCTTGCTGCTCTACATTATCTTCCTCTCTGTCACTGTCAACATCATCAGGTTCCTCTTCGTTGCCTTCTACGATATTATTTGAACTTTCTTCCTTATTGGAATGTTCTAAGAGGCGTAGCAGATGCTCTTGTTCTTTTTCCCAACTCCACATTGCTTCAGACAATCATATGTTACACTTAAGTAGGTAAATATATAAAAAAATAATGTACTTACTTTGTTGATGTATCCTCTATTTACAACGAGTTCAGTCGCAACGGTCTCTCACACCTTGAACAAATTTAGTCACGCCGGTCTGTGACACCGTCTTATATAATTACACAGAGTGCACACCCTCTACCACGTTCAAATGACTACTAATGCGACAATGAGCTTATAACAGGCAGATACTCAACGCGACTAAGAGAGGCGCCATCTAGAGAAAATTTGGCACAATATTTCCATGAACCCGGTCTAGGAGACCATAGCGCGACTATTGGTGGGTTAACATACTTTATGTTGTTTTGGAGCGTTGACAGTTTGGCTTTTGCTGTTGTGGTGATGAGAAACAGCGGTCTGCTCTTGGTATTCATCAAGAAAACCTCCTTGACATTCAGTTTGTAATCATTCACCAGTTCTTCCTTGATCTCTTGCGTGTCTGGGCGGTGGTCAAGTCCCTTTATTACAAAGGCGTGGGTCTTGTCTTCAGGGGTTGCGTATGTATGATACCTGGCGGTCGGGTCTTGCTGCAGGTGACCCAGGTAATTCTTGTACTCAGCAATGTCGAGGATGGTTAAGATTGTGGTCTTTTTGGCAAATTTTAGCCTGTACCCCAGTTTGATGTGGCCGTCTAGAGTAGCTCTCAGATTTTTGTAGTCTTCATTCGTCGGAGGTAACCCCTCTAGGATGATTGGAGGTGGTGGTGTGGTCTTTTTGGCATTGGTTTTTGTTTCCTTCACTGCTTTGCTGGTGGTTGCTTGGTTGATTTGGTCATTATTTAGGATGCTTGCATCTTCGGACAGTGTGTCCATTTCCGTGTCTTCCTCGGCACCAGCGAGGGGGGCGAAACGGTTGCTGGTTGGTATTCCAGTAGCAGTTTGACTTGGTTTCAAGAAGTTGGTTACTTTGCCGTCAGACACCTTGGTATTTTTGGGAGCTGGTGGCGGTGGTGGCGATGGTGGGGTGTGACTTCTTTTTTGCGTCTGCTGCTCCTCCTTGGAGACAGGTGGGGTGTCTTTTATGCGTAGATAGTTGGACAATCTGATGGTCTTGGTTCCTGCTGAGGTGCTTGGTTTGCTATCGCTTGCATTTGGGGGGCCCATATTGACTGCCTTAACCTCAGAATGCCTTAGTTTGAGGTGTTGTAAAAGACGACTGGTGTTTTCTTTTGACAGGGGTAGATTTTTTTCAAATATGTCACATTTTTCGCAAGAATCTTTATTGAGATGAAGCAATTGTAAGAAGTGAAGCGAATTAGGGTTTGGTCTTGTACTTACATCAGAATCAGAATCAAAATCAGTGTCATGTTCTCTGGAACTGTCCATGATAGCGCCTTGTCTACCCTCCCGGGCAGACAACTGGTACACAAAAAACTTCTATGGGCACTGAAGACTGGTAATTTTGATAACTATTTACACTTTCCCGATTGAATTTATAACTAATATTAACAAAGATATTTAGCTTTAAATTAGGAGCGAAATTTGTCAGGTTTATGACTTTGACAATCGGGTCAATACCTCACGTCTGGATCAATAAGCGCTTCCTTTACCCACTGGACTACGTGGCTCATGCTAGGAAATCGGTAAACTTACAAAGACTACACAGATATGCTAATGCAATTTGAATGACTCGGCGGAAATTATCGGGACGCATATTCCTGTTGGTAACTAGACGTTTCTGCCGTCGACAGGTCCGAGCCTACAGTTTACTTGAATCTCACGATAGACTGACGTGTATGGAGAAAAATTGACAGTTCGAATCTTAAGTTCCCAACTTTAAACCCGTTGAAAGATTTCGTACTATTTTGTAGCAAAATGACAAACTCAAGCAATATTACTGCGATTTTAAGCGAATGTATTGAGTTATATATAATTGCCTTGTATGTGGAAATGTGTAATCTTACATCATTTTCTCATTAGAGTGTTTCTGTTTGCTTATTTTTTGCTATGTCCTTATGCTGTACTTCTACAACGACTTTTTAACTTCATATTTAAAATCCTTACATGCTTGTCCGATGAATTCTTCATGAGCTCTTTATTACTTGATTTCTCATGGATTTTAGTAAAAGTTTTATCCTCTTCTTTTCTCAAGCTTATGCCTTTTTCGTTTCATTAAATATTGGCCCTATATGTCGCCTTACCTTATAAATCCGTCAACACTGTCTTAAATATCCTCTCTTCTTAATTTACTAGTTAATAAGAAGGAGAAAGCATAATGATTTGTATAAATAAGACTAAGATACCAGACTGGAACCATTATTGCCTTATTTGAAAACTCCTAACCAGTGTTTTTCATTTTATGAAAATATACCTATGGATTTTCCAGGTTAGTAACGAATAGTTACGGTTCCTAATAAATCGGTTTCGTTCGTTGTAAGTTTTTAGAAAAATATAGAATAATCCGCAATTTTTAAATAAAAAACTGTTGTTTCGCTAAAGTGATAATATCCAATATACCAACAGAACTTTCGGAACTTCGGTGCGACAATAAGCAAAATCTTCTCGAAGGGCTACCAACACTAGAAAACCGTGGCCATACCGTATGCCGACCCGGGTCGAGAGAACCTGTCCCCCCTAGTTACACCAATGATTGCAGGTAACAGAGAGTTGTTCTATAAAATTTAATCATATCTAAGCAGTTAATTTAATTTTCAATTTATATAACGTTTAATCACCGACCACTATTTAGTCTAACTTCAAACTGCAATATGCATGAATATAGAGTTGTTGAATGAGTTTGCTCTAGCAAAAGCAAACTTAATAATAAAATATCCTTAAACCCATCCTGCAAAGATAGTTTCGCTATACTTGTGCATTACACGGCATATACGGTCTAGAATAATGTATAATAGTATATACTGTGTTTGCTAAGGTACAGCACTTGATGTTAGGTATTATCTCTGTCAACAGATGCATTAAACTGTGAAATTTGAAAGAATAATAAAGACCTACTTCATGGAATATTTTTCGAAACTTAGAACATAGGTACACTTTTGCTGGAAAAATATATCGTGATAATTTACACAATATATTATTCAACTCTATTTCACTTTATTATTTATTGAATGCTGATTACACACACATGAATTAAAGTAAGTTTAAAATTAAAAAAAAAACACATGCTTTAGAAAAAAGTTTTATTACAAAAAAAATACTCAATGCTCATTTTCCACAGGAATTATTATTATGTATAATATTGTTGATGCACCATGCACACTTTTGGTAAATGAAAAATTAGCTGATTGTTAGAGCTTTTAATTCATATGCTGGAATTTAGCGAATTTTTCCACGCAGAAAACTTACCACGCGCAATTTCTTCATTCTTGATCGCTTTTTACTTTAAGTTGGATTGACAGTAGAAGAGAGCAGGTCATGAATGTGAAGAAGAAATAGGGTTGATGCTAGGACTGAATCTTGAGGTACGCCAGCCTTGATAGTATCTAAGATAGACGAGTGATCGTCCGCCACGATAGAGATGGATCGATTAGAAAGAAAGCTACCGATTTAGGAACATAGTCGGGGATGAAGGCCGTACACGCAAAAAAAAAATTTGTACGGTTAAATACTAAAATTGTAGGATTATACTCTACAAAAAAGGGACATATAGGGACGGTAACAAGGAATGTAACTAGATAGCACAAAACTGTTGTTGCATGACTTGCTCGATTGTTAAGGCGGCTACAGACGGCATGACAAGCCTTGGCCAGCGTTTCAACCAGTGTTTGTAGAGACATTGGTCTTTGCTTGATGTTCGCGCACCGACAACCGTACACACGACATGTTTTATCTTTGCCAGTGTTTTCGAGGCAAGTGAAAGCGAATCTCTACAAGTGTACCTACAAGACAGACGAAATGGAGTCCGATGATGAAGTGATAGCAGCGTCTGCTCTACTTTTAAGTTCAGCTGCATTATTTATATCAGAAACTATTAAAAAAAGAAAAAAACGCAGGTGGTGAACTAATTCGCTTTATCTAAGTAGGACAACGTAGGTTAACTAAATAATATTTAAATGAACATTCACACTACAAATAATTTTTTAGGTACAATAAGTGATTTACTTGGCGATTTGACAAAGGAGGCATCTCTAAAGTTCATTAATCTCTGCAGAATGTCTGCAAGTGATTTTGAATACGTGTGTACGGCGATCAAGCCCACTGGCGAGCTTCAACAAGTCCCTTTGATGTGTGTCGAAATTACCGCTTACTAGGCGAACCCTGGCCAGCGCCAACGTTGGCTTTGCTTTGCCATATGTTTTGCATCCACACGATGCGCCAACGTTTTAACGAGCGGCATTGGCCAGGGCTTGCCATTTGCCATGCCGTCTGTAGCCGCCTTTAGATAAGTATTAGCAAATTGTAGGATATAATTTGAGAAACTGCTTTTGTAAGTGTTGTTTAAGAAGTAAAAGTTTTTACAATAAAAATAAGTTATCATTTCTTGTAATAATGACATTCATTGCTTGTAAAAATAAAATTTAAAATTTAAAGCAATAGCCAGACGTAATTGTAAGGCCTCTTCCTACAATATCAAACCACTGGAGCGATAAATTGTAAGGATATTTTGCAATTTGTGAGGTAACCTCCTGTAAAATTGTAAGACCTGGTTCTACTTTTTGGAGAATCTGTAGGAACAAATTATGCCGGTAGGAGAACCACAATTTTTATATCATTGTTTAAAAATAATGCTAGGACTAGTCCTACATTTTATAGGCCGTACAGTGACAGATTATATGATGGTCTCATACTTTACTTAACCTAGCCTTACAACATTGCTGTATCTGCTTTCGTAAATTGCAATACATAGTTCCACAAGATTGTAGTAATTATTACACCAGTTCTAGTTTTTCTTTATGACGCATCCACTATTTTTTGTATATATATATATATATATATATATATATATATATATATATATATATATATATATATATATCTATATATATATATATATATATATATATATATATATATATATATATATATATATATATATATATATATATATATATATATATATATATATACAGGGTGGTGCAACCAAGATGGGGTGGACGATTGTGAGTAAACGGTGAGGAATTTCGAAAAAATTTTTTTTGGATATTATCGATAGTCAGACACGCTATGTTTTAAAATTATAGCCATAATACAGGGTGGTCCGAAAAACTCGTGGCGAACCAAACTTGTATTTATTTAAATGGGACACCCGGTATATAATTATTCCAATTGATTCTCCTGTTCGTTACGATCATTTTGATATAGGGTTTATTGGGTCTAAAACTTATAGTAAGGGAATGGGACGCGGTTAAAGTTGAAAAAATGCTCACAGTTCGGCCATTTTTTAAAGAAATTTGAAACAGGTATGGAAAAACCAAATATTCCATAAAACGTTACATATCCTTGAATACATTAATCACTTGCAATTTGTTTAAAATTATTCACTGTTATACAGGGTGGTCAAGTTTTGCAAATACGCCCTGGACTCATTTTTTTTAAATGGAACACCCTGTATATTTTATTTTCATGTTAAAGATAACATTACTAGCTTTCAAAAAATGCCATACATGATGCCTTTCTGACCAACAGTTTTTTAGTAAACTAGCCGTGAAAGCAAAATTTCTTCATTCTAATACGATTATACTGAATTTACGTTGTTTATTATTGAAATGAAACAAAAGATTGACGAACTTGTCAAAGCTACTGCCGCATAATCCATTATTTACAAGTTAAGTGTAGGTGGCCCAATAATTATGAGGTAAGAAAACTGAGACCCGAAACTTTTACATGTTTATTAGAGATATTTCAAAAAACAGAAAATATTGTTTTTAGGAAATGTAAAGTAATTAATAAACCAGTTATAAACAAAGATAATCAGTTATCAGTATTATTAATAGTGTAAGAAAATTAATTAAGCAAAATCAGAACATATTTTAAAATTATGTAGGTATGTACTTACTTGTTTATATTAAATTAGGTTTACAAGTAAGTACATACCTAAATAATTTTAAAAGATGTTCTGTTTTTGCTTAATTAATTTTCTTACACTATTAATAATACTGATAACTGATTATCTTTGTTTATAACTGGTTTATTAATTACTTTACATTTCCTAAAAAACAATATTTTCTGTTTTTTGAAGTATCTCTAATAATCATGTAAAAGTTTCGGGTCTCAGTTTTCTTACCTCATAATTATTGGACCACCTACACTTAACTTGTAAATAATGGATTATGCGGCAGTAGTTTTCAAGTTCGTCAATCTTTTGTTTCATTTCAATAATAAACTACGTAAATTCAGTATAATCGTATTAGAATGAAGAAACTTTGCTTTCACGGCTAGTTTACTAAAAAACTGTTGGTCAGAAAGGCATCATGTATGGTATTTTTTGAAAGCTAGTAATGTTATCTTTAACATGAAAATAAAATATACAGGGTGTTCCATTTAAAAAAACTGAGTCCAGGGCGTATTTGCAAAACTTGACCACCCTGTATAACAGTGAATAATTTTAAAGAAATTGCAAGTGATTAATGTATTCAAGGATATGTAACGTTTTATGGAATATTTGGTTTTTCCATACCTGTTTCAAATTTTTTAAAAAAATGGCCGAACTGCGAGCATTTTTTCAACTTTAACCGCGTCCCCTTTCCTTACTATAAGTTTTAGACCCAATAAACCCGATAACAAAATGATCGTAACGAAGAGGAGAATCAATTGGAATAATTATATACCGGGCGTCCCATTTAAAAAAATACAAGTTTGGTTCGCCACGAGTTTTTCGGACCACCCTGTATTATGGGTATAATTTTAAAACATAGCGTGTCTGACTATCGACAATATCCAAAAAAAAAATTTCCAAATTCCTCACCGTTTACTCACAATCGTCCACCCCATCTTGGTTGCACCACCCTGTATATACATATATATATATATATATATATATATATATATATATATATATATATATATATATATATATATATATATATATATATACATATATATATATACACAAAAAATAGTGGATGCGTCATAAAGAAAAACTAGAACTGGTGTAATAATTACTACAATCTTGTGGAACTATGTATTGCAATTTACGAAAGCTGATACAGCAATATTGTAAGGCCAGGTTAAGTAAAATAAAATGGTTACGCATCATATGCCTGCAACATGACATTAATTTTTATACATTTTCGTCCAGATATATAATATATATATATATATATATATATATATATATATATATATATATATATATATATATATATATATATATATATATATATATATATATATATATATATATATATATATAGATATGAAAATGTATAAAAATTAATGTCATATTGCAGGCATATGATGCGTAACCGTTTTATTTTAAGGCTATTCAAGAACTTACAGAAATTCTTTTGAATTTGTAATTTTTTATTTCTTTTAAAAAGCAAGATAATGATGAGTTAAAATACAACCCAGTGTAATCACGATGTAAGAAACAATTTTTGTCCTTACACGTTTTTCAAAATTTTTAATTTGGCCCACTCAGCTCCGCGCATACGCGATGTGATACGGCGTTGGTGCCGTCCGTCGGCGGCGGGTAGCGCGGCAGATGGGCGGAGATCGGGCGGCCGAGGTTTACTCAGGTTAAATGAGGGGCTGATGGCACGGAACACTAATTGAATAAGTAGGTATAGCTTGCACTTGACCGACTTTTTAATTTAATAAATTAATAATATAACATTATCGAAACACATTATAAAAACGTTTTCAGGTGATTTAATAACAGTCATGCGTCAAAATGTGACCGAAAACTTGCCCCCAAAAACTTAAAAATTAACATTAAATTAAGAACAATTAAAGTTGGTTCTCTCTTAGTTTAATTGACTTTCACGCTTAATTTCTGAACTTAAATGATATAATAATATAATTGCACTTCATTTTTTAGATTTTGCTTATTATAATTTTATTTCTCTGCATAATTCCATTTAGAGATGTTCCGCCATATTGCAAATTAAGAAACGAACAAAGACGCGACCACAAGAAGATTGTATTATTATTTATTACATTACATTACTTTTATTTCTTACCTTTGAATATCTCTACCAGTTCGGGGAAGCCCCAGGATTAACAATTCTGCACTAGTGTCACACATTATTAACATAGTAAAAATAAAAACAGAAGAATAAAAGTATTGCATCACTTTAAAAGATCGGAAGATGAAAAGGCAGAACTGTGGACTGTGGGCTGCGAGTCCAGAACACACAAGCGTTTCGGCTAATTACGCCCAACGCGTCGGGCGCAACGAACGGTTTTCCTTGCAGCATTGTCAGATCATATCTTAGCGATTATATTGATGTAGGAATAGAGGGGAAAAGGGATATGTTTCTTATACTTCTTGTTTTGTTCGATAGAGGAAAATAATAAGCATTGCATAAATATGTATTTATTATCTAAAATTCAATAGTCCCTATAATTTTATTTAAATAGCCAACGTTATTTTATTATTTGGCAATATCCAGAAAATAATGTAGTGTGCGGCAACACGGCTTTTTTTTATCCTAAAGTGTTGTAGGACAAAATCAAACAATTTGCAAAGTATTCTACATGATGGAGTGTCGAAAAGAAAGCTATGTTTTGCTGTTAAATACTTTGCAAAAAAATTAACTACATTCTACAACTTGTATATTCCACGTCCAAAGTTACTGTCAAAGTATATTCTACAACAATGTAGAATATTCTGTAACCTGAAGTAAAAACCGACCCCTACAAATCTTTGTTACAAATTTGTAAAGTATGAATACAACACCGATATGTAATTATACTGACACTTGTAGATAATAGTATTACAATTTGTGAGAAAAATGGGTGCTACAAAATTGTAGGCAAATCTTTGCCTGGACTTTTTTCAGTATAAGAAGGTAGTTTGTTGAGGAGTACAGCTTGCTAGGCTTCTTCAAAGGCCTTGAAAATGGTAAGGGCATTAATCTGAGCTATGAGGTTTATTTCCGGCTGCTCTTTAAATTTCTTGTTCACCATAAACATTGTTGATTATAATAAGCAATACTATTGTTACCATGATCTTTATCTAAATCAACATCTTCCAAAGGACTTCATATTCCATGGTCTTTGAACATTCTTATACAACGACAAAACTAAGGTTTTATAGATTTTTGTGCTTAACTTAGAACCAACTGGATTAGATCTATGTAGGGTATGGCTAATAGGTTATTTGATATTTAGTTTTTTTTATTAATTTTTAGAAATTCTCTATTCTCTAGCATTATGGATTTTAAATGATCTTTCAGCCTTATCAGAATATAAAGTATTATCTTCTAGAATACGGGGCTTATCTTCAACTGCATTATTATTATCATTCTCATCTTTGTCTGAATTATCAACTTAAAAAAAAAAAAAGTATTTCATCATCTGGATACATTCTTATACAATGAAGAGTCTAAGGATTTTAAAAATGGTTGTGCTAAATTCAAACCCAACGTTGTTAGATTTAAAGTATGTTAAGAGATTTTGTTTGGTTTGATGTTTAAATTTTTTTAGAATTCATTGTATGGTATTCTCAGATATAATCACATCTACAATATATTACGTAAAATTATTATATTTCTCTCTGTCTGTACCAGTAAAAACACTGTCCTTAACCTACCTCCGTATATTTGTTTAAGGCGTTGTAAACGGTTGAGTATAACGTACAATAGCGGGCTGTGTGTTCGGTGGGGTAAAATATTTGTCCAATTATTATCTCTGCCAACAGATGCTCTAAACTTTAACAATTTTTGAATTATGTCAAAATGTATACTTTTATTCAATCTTTTAAAAATTTTCTATCGTTAAACACTGCACCAGTAAAGTCTTTTGCTGGGCTATTATGGAAATTTATGATAATTTAAAACCTCAAATTTAATTTGTAATAGTGACAGCTTATATGCAAAGAGGCCATATACTGGCATTGGACTTATATACATATGTAGTGTTAAGCGCTGTCATTGGACAATTTGTCGGTTCACAGAAAACAAAAATGTATTCGACCAATCTTTTCTGAGCTTTTATGTTTATTCATTGTTACAATATAATAGATATGTTTCCAATATTACAAATACAGATTGGTTCTTAGAAAGTTTAAGTTGTGTGTTATCCAATGTGTGATAAAACACATTGCAGTGAACAACCTGATCATATTAAAGTCATATTAATTGAAGTAAAATTTTTATAGATAAAATAATTATTTTTTTTACAAATAGTCTGCTACTTTTTGTGTATAATAAATATTTTTGAGAAAACCTTGGATACAGATAATAATAAATTAGTTTGTTAAAATACTTTTAAAAAATAAACTTGTTGAAAAACCTCATATTGATTATTGATTAATAAAGAAAATGTCAAATCATTTTCTTGAACACGACGCAGCCACAAACTTAATACTGTATACTTTCCTTAATTTCTACAAGTTGAAAACGCTTTACGTCACTTATCATTCCACACTGTCTTCTGGACCAGGAGAACCATTTTAAAACAGAATACCCTCTCATGTTTACCTAATTAAAAATTCTAAAGCATTGTGCCAAAGTTCTAATTAATTATATTCGCCACTTACTGAGCCTGTTGACATTGATAACATGCAAAAATAAATGTCCTAACTTGGTAAACATATACTTCAGTATCATTATTTAAGACTGCATTTGACGTGTATTGCAATTGCATACATGTTTCAAATACAAACTGTCATCATATTATGGTATGCTCAGATATAACTACTCAAATTATCTACAATATATTATGTAAATGTATTACACTTCTCTCTGTCTGTACCAGTAAAAACACAATAAAGCGTCCTTAACCTACCTCCATATACTTGTACAAGGCGTCATAAACGGTTGAGTATAACGTATGATAGCGGGCTGTGTGTTCGCTAGGATAAAATATTTTCCCAAGTATTATCTCTGCCAACAGATGCGCTAAACTTTAACAATTTTTAAATTGTATCAAAATGTGTACTTTTATTCAATCTTTTAAAAACTGGCTATCATTAAAAACTGCACCAGTAAAATCTTTTGATGTGCTCTTATGGAAATTTATGTTAATTTAAAACCTCAAATTTAATTTGTAATGGTGACAGCTTATATGCAAAGAGGCCATATACTGGCATTGGACTTATATACATATGTAGTGTTAAGCGCTGTCATTGGACAATTTGTCAGTTCACAGAAAACAAAAATGTTTTTGATCAAACTTTTTCTGAGCTTTTTGTTTATTCATTGTTACAATATTTCAAATATTTTTCCAATATTACTAATACAGACTGGTTTTTTACAAAGTTTAAGTTATGTGTTATGCAATGTATGATAAAACACATTGCAGTGAAAAATCTGATCATATTGTAACCTACTTTTCTTTAAGGATCTTCTCGTTACATCTTTGCCAGGTAATCTAGATGTTCTGACCTAGGCACGGCAGTTCTTATTAGTCGCTCTTAGCACAATTATTGAGGGGGGCGGTTTTTTTTTTTGTATGCTATCCCCAGTCTAGTACGCAGTGTCAGATTTGAAGGAAATCTAGGAACCTGGATCCATAAAAAAGATGGTAACTGCGACAAATTTGAACAAGTGGATCAAAATTCCTAGATTGGCTCACAGTATATCGTCTCCGTAGTACTAGGTTCAATGGACAATATGTAAATAACTACGACCGGTCTGGACAATTTTCGGTGAATGTGTGGGCATGGTTAAGTAGTCACGGACTTCGGGTATGTTGGACTATTAATGACCGGTTGAATGCAGTAAACAGGAGACATATTTTAGAAAATATAATGTTTCCTATAGCGTCTGAGAATAATTTCGTGACAATAATTTTATTTTGCAACAAGACAATTGTCCAGTGCATAATGCGGACATTGTCAGAGAATGGCTTAAAATAGAGACAATGTTATGGCCTTGAAAGAGTCCCGACCTTAATGTTAAAATATGTGGGGCTTAGTACCAAAAAAAAATGTATGATGTAAACTTTTGACCCCAAAATAGAGAAACCCTCGCGCATGAGATAGAAATCATCTGGGACGAACTGAGCGATAATCCGGAATTAACGAGAAGTTTGTACTTCAATACGTCATCGACTTAATGAAGTTTTAGAAGAAGATGGGGCTATGAATAGATATTTAGAGACTCCCGTATAAAAAAATACTTTGCTTTTTTTAGTTTATTTATCACAAATAATAGTACGTAATGTCACTAATAATAACGTAAAATAAATACATTTATATTTGAAATATTAGCCCTTATTTTGTAACTTTATCTTATTTAACTAACTAATTCCAACTTAGGTTCTCCAATATTACCCATTAGGCATTCTTGTACAACACTTTTTTTTGAATTTTGAAGGTGATAGGCAGGTTCATACATCGCAACTGTTGTACAACACTTCATTGAACGCAACTGTACATTACTTTGGTACGCTAACGATGTTGCTTGCAACAGAATTGGTAACAAACTTGACTCTTTAGTTGAGCCAGCTTAGTAGGGTATCTTTAGCTGAACAAACTGCTCTCTTTAGCTGAACAAACTACTCTTTAGCTAAGCAAACTTACTTTCTGAGCCAGCTTACTTTCTGAGCCAGCTTATTTTCTGAGCCAGCTTACTTTCTGAGCCAGCTTCTAGGGTATCATGGAGAGCTGAAAACAAAGAAAACCTGAATCAAGTCTGCCACACCCTTATTTTTTTATCTTCATAATAAATAGCAGTCTCACAACTAATTTGGAATATAAAGTGCGTTATTAAAATACATAACATATTGAAATTTACCTGGAGATGTTTTTAGAGATTCTAGCTTAACAAGTTTTATTAATATTCACTATAACTCTACCATCATTTTTCTATGAAGCTACCCTTCCAAAAGGTCTTAATTGAAAGAGGATCGCACCCTCTGGTTCATATATTATAAGGTATAGTCTTTCTATTTCACACATCTGAAAGCTAGCCAATCAGGGATCAAGTCTGCTACCACGTACTTTACAAATTTTCTCTTAAAAGAAACCCCTCGACACTCTAAAACCCTCCAAAAAATCGTCTTTATTTTCTGACAATCAATACGTCAAAATTCTCTCGTTAAAATATACATATCTATATTTGTTTATCGATTTTTCCAATCTTTTTCAGTCACTTTTACTTTCATGTTCTTTCTGGAGTTGCTTAAAGCTCCGCGAACGTACGCAGTTACGGGAGTGTCTACAGTTCATACTCGTCTTGTTCAACTAACTCCGAACTATCTTGTTGAATACAAGAATATAATACAAAAACCCCTTCCCTTAAGATTAAACAAATTAAAGCATGGTATGTCCAAGAAAACATACAAAATATTGTCCTAATAATAAAACAACATTTACAGAACCTGTTCTGGAGTACACTACTCCAGAGCATAATAAGACGTTATTAAAACGCTCAAGGCCAAAAGACAGAGAGTGCAAACGTTGGTTCAGTTCAGGCGCGTTCACAAACAAGCGAAAGGTGGAATTCACGACATTCTTGAAAAATCAATGTAACGGGGAAATTAACCCTTCACAATATTACAGACGTGAAATTTTAATAGATAAAATGATTATTTTTTCAAAATAGTCTGGTACTTTTTGAGTATCATAAAGATTCTTGAAAAAACTTTCGTTAATTATAGGTATTAACTGTAAAATTAAATTAGCTTGTTAAAGAACTTCAAATAAATAAATGAATTTAAAGAATGTAAATGTAAAAAACCTAATTTTCTTAGCACGACGCACCCACAAACTTAATACTGCTTACGTTTCCTTCATTTTTACAAGTTGAAACCATTTTACAACGGTCACTTATTACCCCACACTGTCTTCTGGGCCATGAGAACTATTTTAAAACAGAACACCCTCTCATGTTTTCGTAATTAAAAATTATAAAGCATTGTTGCCAAAATTTTAATTAATTATGTTCCCCACTTACTGAGTCTGTCGATATTGATATTATGCAAAATCAAACGTCCTAACGTGGTAAACATATACTGCAGTATCATATATTATTTTAGACCGCGTTTGACGTGTACTACAATTGCATACATGTTTCAAATACAAACTGTCATCGTATGGTATGCTCAGATATAACCACTGAGATCATTTATATGTAAATTTATTACATTTCTCTCTATCTCTACCGTAAAAACAAAATAAAGTGTCCTTAACCTACCTTCGTAGACTTGTACAACACATCATAAACTGTCGAGAATAATAGATGGGCTGTGTGTTCGCTAGGATAAAATATTTTCCCAAGTATGATTTCCACCAACAGATGCGCTAAACTTAAAAAAAAACTGTGTTGAAGTGCGTTCTTTTATTTAATGTTTTAAAAATTGCCTGTCGTTAATTACTGCACCAGTAAAATCCATTGCTGCGCTCTTATGGGAAATTATGTTTATTTAAAACCTTAAATTTCATTTGTAATGGTGACAGCTTATATGCTAAGAGGCATACACTGGCGCTGGACTTATATAAACATTTAGTGTCGAGCGCTGTCATTGGACAGTTGATCAGTTCACAGAAAACAAAAATGTTTTCGACCATGTGTTTTATTCATTGTTACAATATCCCAGATATTTTTCAAATATTACAAATACGGACTGGTTTTTTACAAAGTTTAAGAAATGCGTTATGTAATATATGATAAAATACATTGCAGTGAAAAACTTGGTCATATTAAAGAGGTGTGTTCGAAATCAAATTTTAACAGATAAAATAATTCTTTTTTAAAAAATAGTCTGATACTTTTTAGTATAATAAATGTTCTTGAGAAAACCTTGCAATTATAAAGCATTGTTGCCAAAATTGTAATTAATTATATTCGCCATTTGCTGAGTCTGTTGACATTGATAATATGCAAAAATAAATATCCTAACTTGGTATACACTGCAGTATCATATATTATTTTAGATCGCGTTTGACGTGTACTGAAATTGCATATAATATGGTTAAGAAAATTTTACTGTGTACTTCACGTTACATGGACAAACTGATTTAACATTTTAGCAGTATTACACCTGTAGAGGACTGGTTCAAGAATATAATATTAAACCATTTAAATAAAATAAAAATTCTTATATTGTAATGTTTATCAGCTTATCTAAACAATATAGATGATAGTCTATTAAAATAAAATGATGTTAATGGCATATTATTTTAAATTTCATAATATGAAATATGCGGTTTGTTTTGTTTAAATTTTATTTTTAATAATATATCATTGAAAAGAATAAGTTAAGGTGGAAATATAATTATTCGATGTGACTACTAATCATAATCAACTTAGAACATTTTTTTTTGTATTCGTAATATTAATTAATATTTCGAGATAACATAATCCTATGAACTGGATTTAAAAGTTATTTTTCTTTACTATTGATATGTTTTTATGGTTATAAATGATGATAAAATTTCGTAAATTTTATATTTTAGGTTATAATAGTGTTCTCACAAAATTTCACGAATGGTATAATATTCCAAATTTCAAGTGTCATTTGAAAAATCATTTTGTTCAACTTCCTTAGTATACATAACGTAACATCTAAAAAACGTCCCCAAAGTATGCCGTGGAATCAATCACGCATGTGGTGAATTATTACTCTTGAATGGTAACATAGGTAAAAGGTATTTAACACTCCAACGGTCGCAATCAAATCCTACACATTAGAGGTCGCAATGTATCTCAGGGATATACTAGTATAATAATATCTTTCTCATAACTTTTAGTAATAAAAAACACAGACTTCTGAAACACTTTATTTTAAACACTTTTTAACTAAAAAAAAACATAAGAACTTACATTATAAGTCTAAAGAAAATTATAATCGTTGACCGAGTAATTCATTTAGTTTTCTGAATTTACACACTTGTCGCATACCATTTTGCAATGCTGAAGGCATAAAAATTGTTGGCAACTATAACATCAACATTTACTGAGCCTTGCTATTTTATTTGCATAACTTTGTAAAAAAGTATTATTTATGAAAGGAAAATCAATTAAACTGAAACCTTACAACATAGGTCGCTTGGTATCTCTCAGATACATAAAGCTTTTTTGTCGTACTACAGGGGCACCCCGATGTTTTCGTCAAACTGATCGCCAGACTATATGATTGCAGACAATTAGATGCAGTGGCGCTCCCATATTCAGAGAAATGTTAAAGTTGGCGGCAAAACAAAACGACGTGTATCTCACAGATCGGTTGCGACCGTTGGAGTGTTAAATGAAAAATAGAACTGTCAAGTTTTGAAGTTTTTATTTTTAAGAAAATGTAATCACGGCAGAACAAAAATCTTTTATGATCGAAAGTTCCTTTATAAATGGTAAAAGGGTTGAAGGCCAGTGGGTTTATTCAAGATGGGACGCCATTCAGAATTTTCAAACATAATTTCCACTCTTAGTCATGGATTTCGACCAGTTTCGCCAAGTTCTGACTAGATATGTCACTCTGTTTAGAAAAACAGACAGTGTAAATAGAAAGGAAGGCACTGGGAGACCCAAAGTTTGCACTGCACAAAAAGTAGAAGAATTGAGGCAAATTGTTAATGAACACCCACAAACCCAGATTTGGCGTTACAGTCAGCAAGTAAATGTATGCTACGGAACCTGCAATATAATCCTGAAATATGACCTGCATGTGCACGCTTATCGTCTCAGCTCAGTTCAAGAATTGTTACCAGACGACAAGCCGCAGCGAATGCAATTTTCATAGTGGTTTATGGATAATTTGCAAAATAATAGAAACGCATTTGAAAAACCCTTTTTTGCTGACGAGGCATGGTTTTACCTCTCTGGTTATGTAAATTCCCAACATATGAGAACGTGGTGTTTTGAAAATCTACATTTCTTTATAGAGAAGCCTCTGCATTCACAGAAAGTTGGCGTGTGGGCAGCCATATTGAAAAGAAGGTTAATTGGACCGATTTTTTAAGGGACTTTCAATTCGGTGCGATACCGTAATGAAATTTTAGAAAATTTTGTAAACGCACTAGACGATGAAGAGATGCGACAAGGCTACCTCTAGCAGGATGGCGCACCAATTGACGTAACTCTTGATAATTTAAATTTTTTGGAAGAATTTTTCGAATTATAATAATAATAAGACCGAATCATTAGTCGTAATATGCCAGTTAGGTGGCCACCACGGTCCTGCGATCTCATGCCGTGCGATTTTTTTTAAGGCCACACATTAAAAACTCGGTTCTACAGACCTACGGGCTAGAACTACAAATACATTTCAGGAGATTAACATCTTCCTCGAAGTGCTCACCAACGTTTTTGATGCTGTGAAAAGAAGAATGAGAACATGTTTGACAGTAGAAGGTGGACAAGTCCCTCATTTAGTTTAAATTTAAAATTGTTAGGTTCCTTGTTGTATGTGTTAATTCTATATTATGCAATGCCAATGACAATAATGTAATTTTAATAAAAATAAAAACTTCAGAACTTGACAGTTTTATTTTTCAGTCACCTATACCTTTGACCTACCTGTGTTACCTTTCAGGAGTAATAATTCAAGACGTGCGTGATTGGTTCCACGGCATACGTTGAGGACTTTTTTTTGATATATTACGTTATATTATGATTTAGGAAAGCACACGCAAATAAAAGTTTCCGTATGGTAATAAAAAAGATGATTATTCTGCCACTCTAACAGCCTGTGGCCCAAGACTTTTAATCAAGTAACAAACTTAATTGACTTTCAAAATCACCTTTGAAAATGACAAATAAGATGAGTACTGTCATGTTACAAGTGTTCATTGGGTTTAATTATTGATTAAATTGTTTGTTCAACTGAAGTTATATGTGTGTGTGTCAGCGGTAGTCTATCATATACATATAGTTTAAGCATTTCCGCTTTTATTTTCTAATTCTATACTTAGACTTACTCTTATAAAATATTTAAAACAGCACAGTTAGAGTAACAGTTAAGTTAACCAATTATAATATGCCCTTATAAATAAATATTTTTATTTCTATTGACTCGTCTCAAGGACAAAATATTTTGTTAAATTTTGTAGAATTATAAATAACATGCGAAGAAGTGTATCAATCATCTCATAAATAATATGATAATGCAACAATGATTTAATAGACACTACCGCTCTAGTGCGGTTAATATTATTATTATTTACCGCTGTCAAAAACAAATAGTTGTCTCGTTTAACAAGGAGATGCAAAAACAATATGAAATTTTTTCTTTTATTTGTTCAGTCGTGGATCATATATTGTCTTATTGTACCGGTCCTCAACTACATTAGCTCTCGATTTGCATCCCTTAAGGGCTATCAGAAACCTGGCTATAGCCGTCTGAGTAGATACTTAAGTTTGAGACCTTCGGTCTCACCTGAACATACATATACACCAACAAAAAAATATATTAAAAACACAAAGAAACAATAACAAAATCGAATCTTAAAACAGAAAACCAGAGCTTATCTTAATTACACAAATACACAACCTCAAGAAGCCACAAATTAAATTTAGAAAGAAAAAAAAATATCCAACAACAGCATCAGTAGAAATAATATTTTTTAAATGGAAATATAGCAAAACATGACATGTACAAATCCTTACATAGTACAGAGTATAAATTAAAATGGACTTTAGGAGACAGAAGCCTTGCACCACCTCAACAAACGGAGAAAACTGGATGCGATGGAAAACATAGAAATTTCGCTCTCCAAGTCCCGCTCCCCACAAAACCTTAATGAACAGAGCATTTTTTTTTATATAAGAACTACGTCACTGTCATGTCATATATCTTTTTAAAGACTAAAATTCTTTAAAGAATTTTTTAAAGAAATTTTAAAAGACTCCTCAGTCCTTTTAAGTTTCTGTCTCCAATCAGTTTGCATCGATCGTAAATAATACGATATGAATTATTTCCTATAATACACATAAAAACAAATATATTTTTTCGGATGGACAGGCATCTTTCACGGTATTCTGCTGCAGCTGTGCTTTGGTTGTCTAGTTTGTTTTGACCAATTTGACCAAGCGCGGATACAGGGGGGGGGGTCATGGGAGTCATAGCTCCCCCAGAGCATCAATAATACATATAACTATTAAAATATTAATATAAAAAAGTTAAAAATATATTACTGTTCCCTGAATGACACCCCCCCCCCCCTCGGGTCAGAATTGGACTTTGTCTGTTATTCGTCATAAATGTTAGAATTTTACGTAATTACATGGACATTTTAAGTTGTCTGTTGACCGATGTGCGCCTTGCATATGTCGATTGTGTGATAAGACCTCTAATGTCGGGTTTCACAAATAATTTAATCACGAATTAAACTAATAAGACACTTGCAATGTAACAGCATTTATGCTAACGTCATTGCCAAATATGACTCTAAACGTCTATTAAATTTAGTACTTGATTAAAAGATTTGTGCAACCCGCTGTTAGACTTGTAGTACCTACTGCGAACAATTTGACTTTATGACTTTGGAGTTTTGCATTTGTAATTTTGTAATTTTTTAAATTTTTGTATTTTATTACTTGTTGTATAACACCTTTTCTTTTGGTAACATACAGACTCAAACGCCTGGTCTCTACCGTAATATAAATTTTATAAGGAGGAAGATAGGACTTTAATTGTTCACCCTTTAATATAATCAACCACGTCTCTTCTGGATGAAAGTTACGGCTTTGTTATAATATAATAATAATAATATAATGATAAATAAATTTTGCTGGCATGTGCTTAAACCAGATTAAATTATTTAAGGAGCAAATAGCCCAATAATTTTTAGTTTATTTCCCAACAGGGAGTAATACGTTCCAAGCTTTAATTATTATAAATTAGACACTTCTTTCATTTTCCTCTAATTTAAACAAATTGTATGCTTTTTACCAACCGAATTCAATTTTACCGCTCATAAAAATTTTCAATTGTTTAATTTATTAAAATATATCGGTAATGAATCAATTAGCTTTAATTTGACAAAGCATCAATTTGTATCCATTTCTATTTAATTACCCAAATTGAAATTGAAATGAATGTTCGTTTATTTATTTTAGCGTGAAATATCAAGGCAAAGTTGGGTGTGATATTGACCCAATAAAAATAATTAGCATCTGTTTTTGCAACTCCTACAATGTTTACCTTAACAATTTAAAGGTATAATTTTTAATTAATCTAAAATAATAATAATATGAAAGTATGTATTAGCAAATAACATTTAGCGTGCTATGTCATCATTCACCATTATTGTATTTTATGAGTACTGGCTGTATTATGAAGTTTATAGGATGTAGTTATTTGTGTAACTGGTGTGGAAGGTGTGTTTTTTCTGAGACGGTGTAAATTGAAGACCTGAGGATGATAAGTGGATAACAACCAAAAATAATTTCTCGAGAAAATCGAGGAAAGCTTGTGAAAATTCGGGTTTTTTTATCAATATTTATTTCCTATAAATGTTATATTCATTAATTATGTTAAAATAATTTGTAGAAGAGGTAATTTAAAAAAAATCAAATATAACGCTAAAATTTTAAACTGTTTTGAACTTATCTACTTTTCGAAAAACTCGGTATATAAGCAGAAAACTAGATCTTAATTATAACGCACAAAAAAACATAATACAACTTTTATTCTACTTCTGAATCTTTAAAATCTGACTCTTCAGATGAAACTTCACTATTAGTGGGTGAGTTGTCTACCATTCCTGGTAAGCTGGTGGAATATACTTTCATAAATCACAAATGTTTTTAAAATTTGTTGGATTAAGTGTATTGGATCATCACATAACTTGGGCAGAGTTTTAATATTAAATAATTTTGGATAAACGTCTTTTTTTAGGACAACAAATGTTTAAGTTGCTGAAAAGTTGTGACTTTGTTGTGACTGCAACTGTTATTTCATTACCATTATACTTAAATCTTTTAAATTTTGAGATTTTGAAAGCTCCATCTATATTTTTAAACGTGTTTTTAAAATAGTCATCTATTTTATATTTAGTCTTTATCATTGCTTGAGTTACATTAACTACCTCAAATTTTTTTGAGGCATTTGCAACTAGTGAGCACCATTCTTCGGGAATAAAAATATTCTGTTCTTCTTTTAAGTATTTCAATAAGGCCAAACAAACAGGCACCTTGAATATTTGTTTCTTTCAGGTTATTAAACGCTTGAAGTACTTTTTTTTTTGCCGCTGGAAGAAATTTATCAGAACATCTCTTTGCGCAGTTACAACTAATGCTACACCGTGCTGGAACAACTATCTTGCGTGTATTGATATATTCCTTGCCACAGCTTCGACCAGATGTTCTTTTATTTGGCTGCCACTTTTTTTTACCCTCTTTTCGGCTCAACTTGTACTTCACCATTTGCAGAACACTTACTACTATCGCTTTCAACATAACTAGGATCTCGAAAACTATCGTCCGAATTTATTCCGTCCATTTCGTTAGAAAACGGCCACCTCTTCTGACAAACTGAACTAAAACAATAAACACGTTGAGTATGATATCTGGACAAGTGTAGTTGTTATCCACATCTCATAGCAAAAGTCAGTCTAGATTTAAAGTAGATAATTTATTGCGCCATCTTTTGACGGATTGGGTAAAAACACAAAATGTATCATAATTTTGGTATCGTTTTTTTTTTAATCCTTAATCCGATTGTGAAAACTATTTTTAGGTTGTTGGTTAATTCTTTATAAATATAAATATAATAATATTGTTTGAAAAAGATCCCAGGATCCCAGGTCTTCGATGGGATAAAGGTCCGTGTTTTTTGCAGACCATGACGTAACAGCACACCCACGTGGTATTTTAATTTGTTGTCATTTTTTAAAGTGTATTAAGTAAAAAACGACACTCTATAAAACCCTGTATCTCTCTTAATAACTGGGATATCGGGGTGAATAAAAAAACGAAATGTTAAGAACAGATAAGGCTACAGTCTAGTTGTGAATGTGATTCGCAATTATTGCTAGTCTAATCTGCAGGGCGCCACAAAAATGATTTTTTCAAACAATACACAATTACATTCATATATATGTAGGGGAAAGTTCCTAAGATGGGACAGTTTGTCCTTGTTACTTATTTATTAAAGTAATTGAAGTTAGATTCTACTCACATTTTGTAAACAAGGACTCTATACTATAGTAACTTAAACTAGAAAGTAAAATATTAAAGAGAAACAAAGTTGTCTGGTTATTCTTAAATATCTAAACATATTTTTTTGTCCCATTTTAGGTAACCGGTTACCCAAGATGGGACTGCGGGTCCCTAAGATGGGACAAGTATAATAGTATGTACAAAATTATATTAAGCAACGCATTTTCTACAATTAAAATACAGTGCATCTAAAATCCCACAAGTTTCATGGGCCCAGAGTTCACATTCCTGACACTGATACCAGTCTTCAGTGCTTTTAGCATACTGGCCGGAACACACTGGACATAACTCATTGCTTGTTTCCTCCTCTTTATTTATTTTTTTTTTGCTTTTTATTATTTTCCTTTCCTTTCTTCCTCTTCAACCTTTCGTTATTTTGAATTTCAAGCCCAGTTGGTTCCGGTACTATCTTCTTTTTAATATTTCCTGCTATGTTTTTTTGTTCGATGTTCTCTAGTTCTTGTTTATATGGAGATTCTGTAAGGATGGTTGATGGCAAGGATCTTTTAGTACCACACTTCTTTTTTCTCTCTGGCACTGGAATCGGGCTAACTTCTACTAACTTTACTTTTTCTTTTACTGGGGTATTATCTGGGCCTTTGGACGTTGAAGGTTGGGGGCTAGAGGCTGAGATATGTTGTGAACCATTCTTTTGAATAATATCTTGCGATGCTGTCAAATTTATTTTTGGAGTAATATTAGTTTCTAAAATATTAGTTTCATCAGCTCCATCTCTCAGGATGCTGGTCATCGTATTGGAAACAAACTCATGGTCTTCAAACACGCTGGCATTGAATGGCCAGATTCCTGTCCTTTTAAATCCATTCATGGCAGTTGCAACTGATGCAGATTTACCAAAAGCTTCCTTAACACCTGCAGCGACTTGATAAATACCAAATGTGCGACCACAATGATTTTTGAGCCATCTCTCGATATGAGCATCGTAGTAAGTCATAAAAGGCTTAAAAAAGGCTACATCAAGCGGTTGCATCTTATGGGTGCAATGAGGTGGTAAACTTAGTAGAATAATATTATTTTCTCTTGCATAGTTTATTACGGCCAGACTCTTTGTATGCGATACATGTCCATCTAGTATAATTAAAACGGGGGATTCTTTGGTGGGCCGCACTTGACTGACAAAGTACTTCATATATTCTAAAAAGACATTTCGGTCCATCCAGCCATTGTCCTGCGCGTAGGCTGGACTTCCATTTGGCCCATCATCCATTAATTCAGGTTTAATTCTCAGGCTGGAGCCAGAAAATTGCCAGAAGCACTCATAGCGTGAACTGTAGTTGTGTTTTGCCCACGTTCGGCACTTGTTAGCCCACCAATCTGACGTTTACCCTTCTGTCCAAAAACTTTTGATAATTTTTGTACATTTGTAACCCCAGTCTCATCTATGTTCCATACTCTATCAGGAGTCAACTGATATTTGGAATAAATTCCTTCCAAATTTGAGAAAAACTGCGACACCGCTTCCTTGTTGAAACCATACGCTCGAGCATACGAAGTGGCCTCGGGTGTTCTAAGTGAAATATTCTTGTGACGGGCTTAAAAACAATAAACCCATTTTTTTGACGCCATGCCTTGTTTTTCATTGAAAGTATGGGCGATACCGTTTGCTTCAGCAAAATCAAAAGCAAGTCTTCTGAGATCTCTAAAAGTAACTCCCAAAAATCTAGATTCCATATCTAAGAGGTACCTACTGTTCAATTTCTTCCTCCTGCTGAGAAGTGAATACAGGCCTGAATCTACCTAGGAATTTTTCCTCATTTTGGACAATTTTGTTTTTATTTTGTGCCCTTCTACCCAAGGTACTTTTGGGTACATTACAGCTTTCAGCGGCATCCCTTATACTCATTTCGCCACTATTTACCAGCTCAATGGCATGTTTCATGTCTTCTGCAGACCATTTATAATTTGGCATCTACAAAGAAAAAAAAATAAAGAAGTGTATTCACAAGTGTTTCCCAAGATGGGACGCGTCCCATCTTGGGAAACAAACAGTTGTCCCATCTTAGGAAAACATCAACATAACCTTTCTACGTAACTCGGCTTTTTCAAAGAAGTCACAAACAATAAATTGTCGGAATTTTTTGTTAAATTATATTTTAGGTTTAAAAAAATTCAAATGACTATAACTTTCTACTAACATATTTTCTTCTCTTAAAATTTAAGAATTGTCGACAAAATGATGTAAGATTTGTTTAGAAAAAATAATAAATAAAATATCTAAGCGTGTTAATATTTTACCCAGGTGGGTCAATTCAAAAATTCAACTTTTTTTCGCAAATTGAAAAATAGTATTTTTCTTTACCAAAACATTCCTAGTTGGCCCACTATTAAAAAAACCTGAATTAGGCATGGGTCCCATAACTAGCAACAGAGATATGCAACTTTGAAATTTCACGGGCCGTGCCTGATTTTAACCAGCATGCAAAGCTGTGGATCTCTCTCTCTCTCACTTTTAATTTTAATCTTGTTAATCCGCTTATCGTTCTTTTTTACCCACCGCCGAACCTAACTTATTTTTGTAAATCCCGTTTAATAAAAAAAAATGTTTGTTTTTCCTTAGAGTTTTGATATTAATATTCCCGCCATAATTTTTTAACCTGAAGCCTGCCACGTTATAAACTTATTATATATTAATAACTTGGCTCCAGAATAACAATCCTCAATACTTACAAAAAAATTTTGCCCCTTTTCCAAAAAATTAAATATTTGTTTTTGACAAGTGTCAATTACATCGAACCAAATTACGTATTTCTGTTTTCATTATTGGCTAAAGATATTGTCAATAAGGTCGACAAATTGATTTATATAGATGTTATATACGTAAATATCTTAACGTGCTATAAATATTATGCAGAGATGTTACGCAAATTTTATCTAGAGCAGATATACATTATCTGAAAATAATTTTTCCATACATTTTAATACAACCTTTTTTCATTCAGTGGTCAACTGTGGTCAGTCAACTCTTTTCTTGAGAATTTCTACCTCTGGAATTAATTTGATCCTGACAAATTTGACATGATAGAAGTGTTTTTGACGCTGGATTTAATTATCTAAATACGAATTATCTGCCTTTCCTGATTATGTAGCAATAGAGAAAAGTAAAAAACTGTTTATTAATGTTTAATATTATAAAAAACTGATTTTTTAAGAAATAAATTTAAAGGTTTAAAATGTCTAAAAAATTAATTTCACGTATTTTAAATAACAAAGCAAAAATTATTTATTGTTATTTATTTTGCCACAAAACGGAACAATTTACAATACTAATCTAAATAATAAATAAACTACTAATGAAAATATTGATTTATCAGTTGTCGTCTTGCTTGGACACCTTTTCAAGTAATGTTTCCCGCGTCCAACCTGTACCGGGAAGCTAGCAACATGAGGCCTATTTGTGTTGACTGCTAGCATTTGAATTAACAGGGAATGACATGTCTGCCGGCCTGTTTTTGCCCGGAATGTTAATAAAAATAGGCACTTCCGGTTTTTTTTTAACAAATTTTTCCTTTGAGCCAGCGACGTGAAAATTTGCATGGAGGTAGAGAGCGATAGATGGTAAAGGAAAAAACACTTCTGCCGACCTTAATCCGCCCGGAAGTGGTGGCAGAAGTGGATTAACTTACTCCATTTTTCGACAATCGCTATCCCCATGATCAAACATTTTGCATGCAAGTAAATTAACACCTACCCTTTGAGAAATTTTTTGTCTGCCAGCAGTATTCCGCCCGAAAGGCAATTCTGCCGGCCACTTTTTATCGACGGCCTGCCATGTGGTTTAAATAGCCCCCGTCGTCCGCGAGGAAAGTGTATGTTAGTTGATTAATCGTGTTTCTCGACAATCTCAAATTTTTTTCTCAGAGATGCTAGTGAAACGCTCAAATTTGTTTTTGTTATTAGAGGAATAGTGCCACTAGCTTCGGTAAAAAATTCGGTTATACAAGGTATTTCGTTTCGGAGTTATTAAACGCCGATATCGAAATTTCCGCGAATTCGTATGTGATCGATTACAGATCGCAAAAGTAGATTAAATCGATTTAAATTTACGGAGGTTGTAGAGGACTAGAGGCTTCAGAACACTATTAAAATTTATAAGTATCGTAAAATGACAAATCATTATTCTGAATTTTTTATGTCGAGAAATGCCACTTGCAGATTCTTCTTGGGTACTTAAACTTGAAAACGAAACGTCGCATCGCATCGAAAAACGGGTTGACATATCAAACTGTAAAATATCAAATACTTTATTTTTGCAGTACATCTTCCTCTACCTAAAACGACTGGAAATTGGGAAAATCTGGGAAAACCGCAAATTATGATTTTTGATGTAAATGTTTGACGGTTTTTATTTTTTTCGGCGTCAAAATGGATCCAAATCAAAATCCCATATACCTCGTCGGAAAGAGATCAGCGAGATACGTAAAATCATTAGTTACTAGTTTTTTCATTCTTTATAGGAAGGGAGCAATCGACGATTAAATTTCGATTTTTTGCCTTTGTTTCGATGACATCTGTACATTCGAATTACTCTGTATCTTTTCCTATCTAATTTCTTCTAACATTCTCAACGCTATCTTATAGGATTATAATGAAGCTTTAAAATGAATCTAGAATGGGTCATCCAGAAGCATATTTAGCGGGTAGAAGCTGGTTTAAAAAAAAATCCAACAAATCCTATTTTTAACCGACATTATTTTATAATATTTCTTTTATTTAGCAGTGCTTTTTGGATTTACTTTCGTCCCCCATCATCTAAGAACACTCCACAGTAATTAGAATTGCATTTTTTTTGTTAAAGTTATAAATAAATGTTTTTTTTTCATCGGAGCAGGAAAAAATGTAAAAATTGCAAATTTAAAACGACTACCACGAAAAAACAAAAAAAATCGGACTTGCTTTATATCGAAATTAAATATTGTGATGTGTCAGAATTTCGCAGAAATGCCAGTTTTTATTAAAGGTTGCAAGGTTCCTGGACCGATTTCGTCTTGTAATATACATGGAAACGATACAATGGACGTTCTATTTTGGATTCCGGTACATTTCATTGGACGAGTTACCCATTAGATACCATTTTGATTCATTTTTCGATAACCCTGCAATGCATTATAAAATATACCGAAATCAGTTTCTATACGTAGAAATGTATTAAAATACGAAATGTCAAAATTTCGCAAAAATGACAGTTTTTGTTGTGAGATTGGAAAGTTCCAGGACGGATTTCGGCTTGAAATATACATGGAAATATTTTTATGGACCTCTTAGTGTGGATTCATGTACATGTAATTACATCAGTTACGCATTAAATACTATTTTTATTGATTTTTCCATGACTTTACAATGCATCACAGAAAGTAAAAAAAAACTAACCGGAAGTGCCTATTTTTATTAACATTCCATTCATCCAAATGCTAGGTGTCAATACAAAAAGGCCTCATGTTGCTATCTTCCCGGTACAGGTAACTCTCCTACTAAGAGGCGCTTTATTATGCATCCTTTTACTGTCTATTAGCTACAAAAGCCTAGAACACAGACTACTTCTGTCGCTCATTCATACCTAGGGTCTCCAGATTGTGAATAAAATTACCTGCAGATGTTTTCTCTTCCCCTCCTAACCAACAATCTTTTAAATCCAGTGTCAATAGATTACATTTCCCTTCTCTTCAAACGCTCACGGTACGTGGACTGTCTCAGATAAAAAAAGGCACTTTTGACTTGATTTATGTTGAAGCTGTGAACCTTCGTTGAGAGAGAAGCAAATATATTTAATTTTGAGACTATAGAAACACATTGTTTTGTGTGTTGGGACTGTTTTGGTTGTGGACAAAGTATAAAATATAGAAATGTTAAATTAACAAATATCCAGATGTCGGACTCTGCTTCTGCATCGCCTCGTAAATGACCCGTATTGTAATAAATAATAACTTATAGCACTGGTGACTAGTTTTTCTACTTGAGTAGCAGAAACTGATAGTTAAAGTATTGATCTTATCTCTATATTTATAGTTACCTTTAATCTAGATATTTAATTGTATTGAACGTAAATTGAAGCGATTTAAGCCATCTCGATAGAATAAAATGGATGATACCCTAGAGTTTCCCAATAAAGCACCCCAAAGGCATTGGGATCTGGTGATAATTACTAACGGTTTGGAAACTCAAAACTTAGATTCGAGATAAGTGTGTCTGTTCTAAATTTAGTTCAAATATCTAAAATGATAAATAAATATGCAAAAATTGAGAATAAATTCTCTAACCACCTGAAAATTCCTTATACAATAAGGATTTCAACAAATAATGGTAAAACAGCTATTCTCCGGGCTATATGCCCCTCCGAGCGCTGAATTACATACCAAAATTTGCCGTATTTTCTTCTAACACAGTTAGATAAGAAAATACTAATGTATCAAATGCAAGAAACTACCAGGAAGAAGGAAGATTTTTCTTTAGTTAGAATGTCGTCACCTGCAGACCGGTTTCGAACTCGTTGGTTCTCATCAGTACAGGATAGACGAACATACCAACCTTCCGAAAAAGTAATCCCTTAAAGCTACAACTGAATCGGTCATTTGAGAAAGCCCATAAGTCACAAATTTGACATATTCAAAAAATGGCGGAATCTTGTTGCTAACACTTCGGCGCACATTCCAACGAGAAACCCCATTAGTCATACGACTCCTTGTATTAAATTTTCAAGCGTCAAAATCTGCTTTATTTGAGAAACCCCATAAGTCGCTGACTTATGGTGTTTCTCTAATACACGCGGCACATCAGCTAATAAAATCAGCTGATGTTTGTTTGATTATATTTTAAGCTTTAATAGCAGCATCGCATTATTTGCCAACTTTGTTTAAAATAATTTGTTGTTCAAAGTTAAAAATGAGTTCCAACTCCGATGGAAATGTGCCTAATAATAATGAAAATGTAACTAATATTGACCATCCTAGAGTCAAACGAAAAAAAGGGATTCGAAATACGTCTCAGTATAAATCAGAGGTTATAAAGAAAGCAAGGGTGTCTGGAGCTGCTTATACAAACTGGAAGGGAAAGCAAATTAATCCTATAGTTCCAGGAGATGATTGCCAGTAAGTACTGCCTCCAAAATAAGTTCGCTTTTACCAAAATTATTATTATTATTTTAGGTTATATTTTTAAAATTGTGCAGGGTTGCCAGTTCTTAAATTCGTTTTGTTTCTTACAGGTGTAAGCTAAAGTGTTATGAGAAAATACCCGAAGACCAACGCATTGCCATATTTACAAAATTGCGGGAACAAACAACCAAAAATGAACAAGATGCGTACTTACAAGCAATGATTTCTGCTGTTGAAGTTAAGAACCGAAGACGCCGAAAACCTGAAGAGAGCTCAACTAAGCCTAACCGAGGGTCCTCCTATATATACGAAATTTCGACGGCATCCGGAAAATCAAGGGTATGTAAAAAAGCATTTGTTAATATTCACGGGATAACAAATGATCGCGTTCGCCGATTAACGACTTTGTTAATTCAAGGAAAAGCTCCAGTAGATCAGCGAGGAAAATGTGTACCTGGAAATGCAAAAAGCGGTGCAGTGACTGACCTAGTAAAACAACATATATCCTCTTTTCCTCTTAAAATTGCACATTATAGTAGTAAAGAATATCATTATTTAAGTGAGAAATTAAATGTAACCGAAATGCACAAACTGTACACCGAAAAATTTCCGGATGTTCCAGTAAATTATAAATTTTATCTAAAAATTTTCCGGGAAAATTTTTCTTTATCATTTGGTCGTCCGCAGGTAGATACGTGCTGTACATGCGAGGAACTTGAGGTCAAAATTAAAAGTAGATTTTTAAATGATAATGCCAAAAGAGTTTATGTTGCTGAAAAAATGGTACATCTTCGGAGGTCAAAAAAATTCAATATTAAAATGAAGGAAATAAAGTCCCTTGCACAAGCTGACGATAATGTTGGAGCGATTTGCATCGATTTTATGCAAAATTTGCAATTGCCTAATGTACCTGTACAAGAGACCTTTTATCTACGCCAGCTAACAGTAAGCATTTTTTGCATACATAATTTGAAAGACAGTACTGCTGATTTTTACGTATACCATGAAGGCATTGCGGGTAAAGGTCCAAACGAAGTTGCGTCATTTATATTAGACTACATCAACAGAAAGATGGCTGGAATTGAACATCTTCATATTTTTTCGGATGGTTGCAGTGGGCAGAATAAGAACCATGTTCTGGTCAGACTTTTCTCCGCATTGGTATCCTTAAACAAATTTAAAACGGTTGAACAATACTTTCCTGTTAGAGGACACTCATTTTTACCGTGCGACAGGAATTTTGCAGTTTTAAAAAGAAAAATCAAAAGGTTCGATCGGGTCTACACAGTAAAAGAGTATGTTGAGCTCATACTAACATCCACTAATAAAAATAATTTCACCGTTCTAATGGTCGAGACGAATGATATTATCGAGTTTAAAGAATGGTGGCCACATTTTTACAAAAAAAATATGCTTTCCGTCGAATCTGGTGGAAAAGGAGTACCAAGAGATAAAAAGATATCACTTAAAATAAGTCAGTACATGCATTTTAAACATTCTTTCGAAAATGAAGGAGTTCTTGTGGCAAAATCTTCGATTGATGGACTTACTGGTGATACATTTCGCCTACGAAATACATCTACACATCCTCTGACTCTTCCGGTCAAAAAGGCTTATGTTGGAAAAATACCTATTAACAAAAAGAAGATGAGTGATCTTGTCAAACTAAAGCAGTATCTTCCGGAACAAGAGGACGTACTTGAATTTTATGAAGATATCTATAACTGGCCGACTGTTGATAAGGATAACGAAGTTGAGGTTCTAGATTAAATGAAAATATTGTTAAATAAACATATCTCAATAAAATATGTAGTTTTATTGTCTAAATAAATTAAAATACTATCCGTATATTTGAGAAACCCCATAAGTCATGTTTTTCAAAAAATATTTTGGGCCCTTTTAAAAAAACTCAGCACAGTTGTTTTGGTGTTGTCAAGTATTAAACCAATCCAGCAATTTTAGAAAAAAAAATAAATGCTTTATCTCACACACAGAAGATTCTAAAAAGTTTTTTTTGATTTCTCAACATTTACCTTTTTTGACTTATGGTGTTTCTCAAATGACCTATTCAACTGTCGTACTGCATAAGCAGTGAGACACAGGCAGCGCCATCCATTAGCAGTTTCAAGCATTCAGAGTAGAGTTTACCGTAAGGTAAAATTATCAAACGTATGAATGAAAGTCTACTTGTCAGGGGTACATATAAATAAATATGCAAAAATTGAGAATAAATTCTCTAACCACCTGAAAATTCCTTATACAATAAGGATTTCAACAAATAATGGTAAAACAGCTATTCTCCGGGCTATATGCCCCTCCGAGCGCTGAATTACATACCAAAATTTGCCGTATTTTCTTCTAACACAGTTAGATAAGAAAATACTAAGTAGTATTTTCTTATCTAACTGTGTTAGAAGAAAATACGGCAAATTTTGGTATGTAATTCAGCGCTCGGAGGGGCATATAGCCCGGAGAATAGCTGTTTTACCATTATTTGTTGAAATCCTTATTGTATAAGGAATTTTCAGGTGGTTAGAGAATTTATTCTCAATTTTTGCATATTTATTTATATGTACCCCTGACAAGTAGACTTTCATTCATACGTTTTATCTAAAATGATTATGAGCAACAGGTACAAAGAAATATCCAGCAATTATATAACTAATTTACGTCGGTGCTTCAATTTCTAGATTTCCATTTCCGATTTTTACTGTTAATAATTATTTAATCATTTGGTTTGGTTTCTTAATTAACTGGGGGAATGTATATATAGGTACTTATACACATTCAGTATTATTAAGTATAATATGAAATCCACATTCAAGGGAGTGAATGTAAGACCTTAAAAGAGAAATGACTAATAAAAAACTCTTAGGATTGTTCAAAACAGCAAAACTATTTAAAATAATGAGAAATAAGTAATCTGTTAATATCTACGACATGGCATCAAAAAGCGTAAGATTTCAGTTGGAAAATAGTTACCGAAAATATAGATATGACAAGTTACCACTTGGAAATATGATAATTATCAGCATTTTCTGCACATATCTTAAATTTTCGAAAACTAATTATGAGCATTTGCTTCTGATTAAGAATTCGGAAGCAAAAAACTGAGTTCATATTTTTTTTTCTGTTTTCTTTCAAATAACCACTTTAAAGATAAATATCTGCCAACATGTACAGTGATTTTAATGAGTTGGACAAAAATGTAAGACTGAAGTCTTCGGACATTTGTAAAATGATCAAGTTTTTTCTTATTTTAAGAAGGTTGGCTTAGGTTAGTTCAGAAAGCGTGGGTGTTGTTTTTTTTTTGTTTTTTCCGTAATATTCATAGTTCAGGTAGGAATGACCAACAACTAAGTAATCATCTTATATTATTCACAAATTCATGATAAACCATGTGTACAAGTTGTTAAGAGATTTGTTAAATGTCAAGAATCGTCTTAATTCCGTTCCCTTATCTAATTTGAGGTTATGGCATTGCCCTTCTTAGTTTTTCAATTTTTAATATTCCATATAAATTGAAAACTTGAGTGCCAATGTGTTGCTTTGGTGGCCATTTCTAGCTTCTTGTTGCATCCTTATTTCTGCTCTTTCTTCTTCAATGAGCTTGGTACTGATACAAAGAAAAATTATTTTAAAGAGTTATTTGAAATCGTTTTCTCTCTCTAAGTACGAAATCACATCCAAATATCTCTTTAAAATGCCTTTTCTTTGTATCTTGCTAAATAAGGGTACTTTATTCTTTGATATATTTTACGTTTTTGTCGCTACCCTGTATACTCTGGGTTTTTTAGATTTTTTCCATACCGATTCTTAGTTTATTATTATTAAATTCTACACCAATGTGATTTTTGTCCAACTTTCAGTAAAAAATGTTCCCATATGGCAAGAATTGCGTCGGACACGCTGTATATCTAAAATTTGTTCAAAGAAATCTGGCACAGAAAAAATTACGCAACAGCTTATTGATTGTACAGTCGTGGCCAAAAAGTTTCATTTTTAATGTTTTTTAGTGAAAAATGATAGTTTGCTTTGGCCACGACTGTATGTACAGGGATATCCAAATAAAAGTGAGCAGGCCTTATAAGTTTTTTATTTTTAAAGATGGGAAAAATGTTAAGTTTGAAACTTTTGGGGATTTTTGTGGATCATTCATATATTTTATCAGCAAAGCAATTGAGCATCGAATAAAAAAAATACAGTATAAAACATCGGTTTTCTCGCTTATTTTAAATTAGATGGTGTGATTTTGATCAAATTTTTGGATTCTAAGAGAGGTTCTAGACATATTTTGTATAGCGTACCCTATGCGGTTTTTCAATCGTTTTTGAAATATTTTAAATTAAAAATTATTTCGCATAGATTACTTTAAACGTAACTCTCCAGGTTGCGAACGAAATACCTACTGCCGTTTTTAAATTTTCTTCATAGGTAAGTCAAAGTTAAGGTCAAGGTTGACAATAATAGTTACTTTAGTCAAATTGAATTTATAATTTTATGTTTATACAAAATGTGTAATTCTATTAAACAATAGATGTTGATTTTTATTATCTGAATAATCTCAATATATCTGAAAGCAATAAACAGTGATTATAAACAATAACAAATGTATGAATGTTAACACAGGCAAATAAATAATATCAAAAGAAATTTTAAACATGTCCGCCATTTAATTCCTCGCACTTATCACACATTCTTCTCTGCCCCTGAAGTGGGCTTATAATACTACATTATTATCGTTCCGATTTCTTACTTCATACTTCTTACTACATACTGCATTATTTTCGTTCGGCTTTCTTACTTCATTTTCCACCTTCCTTTCAATTTCTTCAATATTTTCATTATGATTGCTGTATCCGACATTTTTCAAATGACCCCAAAGAAATGTATCTAAAGGTGTGAGGTCTGGGCTATGTACAGGCCAATATAACGTTCCATATCTACCGATCCATTCGTTATACTGATGGTTTAAAAAATTGCGAACCTCAATTACGTTATGGGGAGGTGCTCCGTTCTGTAGCCATATAATACGTCGACGTTCTTCACGTGGCAATTCGTCGAAAATATCTTCGATTTCATTTAAATAAAATTTAGATAGCGCGGGCCAGTTGATCCTCCCCGAAAAAACATTGGTCTTAGAATTTTATTTTGTAATATCCCACACCAAACATTGATTGAATTACGCCCCTTAAAAGCAATATCTTTGACGGTAAACGGATTTTCATCCGACCAAACATGAACATTTCGTATATTAAACATTCTCGCAGTTGAGAAAGTTGCTTCGTCTGTCCAAACGATAGTATGAAATAAATTAGGACCTTGCCGCATTCTTTCATTATTATGTGTGATAAAAGTATATCTCCTTTCTTTTTGATCGGCACTCAGCTTTTGAACAGGCATAATTTTATATGGTCTAACTTAAAATATTTTAACGTTGTTTGAACTGTTCCATAAGTCAACATTTTATCTCTTCTTCCATATCTGAGATACCGCACACAATCGGGAATTGATTTTTTTGGATTCTCTTGAAAATATTATAATAAAATCGTTAGATCCCTTTCTTCATTTTTTTCTCTTCTTTTTTTTCCATTGCCCAGAATTCCTCTTTCTTCTAGTCTTGTATTTGTTTTTATTACGGTGGTTAATGATGGAGTTCTTTGTTCCTCTTTAATACTTTCATCAAATTGCCTTTGAGCCGCTCTAACCGTATTGTTATTTTTTAAATATAATTTTAATATTTTGTATCTCTCATTAGTAGAATAACTCATTTTGCATAAAAATAAAATTATATATTCACGGTGACTAAAGTATTATTGTCAACCTTGACGTTAACTTTGACTTACCTACGAAGAAAATTTAAAAAGGTAGCAGGTATTTCGTTCGCAACCTGGATAGTTACGTTTAAAGTATATTTATGCGAAATAATTTTTATTTTGAAATATTTCAAAAACGATTGAAAAACTGCGTTATACAAAATATGTTTGGAACTTCTCCTAGAATCCAAAAATATTATAAAAGTCACACGATCCAATTTAAAATAAGCGAAAAAATCAATGGTTTATATTGTTTTTTTATTCGATGGCCGGTTATTTTGCTGATAAGATTTAATTGACCCATAAAAATCCCGAAAACTTTCATATTTAACATTTTTTCCCATCTTTGAAAATAAAAAAGTTATAAGGCCTGCTCACTTTTATTTGGATATCCGTGTACATTATACTGATGATGGATCTGGTGATACACTGCCAAACATTGTGATCAAGAATGTTTGTCGCATTTTTTCCAGGCAAATTTGAGCAGATGATATGAGCTGAAATATTTTACGAAAATACATAGGTAAACATAATTTAAACAATTAAGTCTGAGAATTTTTAAATTAAGAAAATGTAAATAAAGATTTACTGTATTAACAGCTGTATCGTAATAAGGTGGCATGAGCGGAACAATAATTTCCTATAGTAAACGTAACATTAGTTCAACTCTTCTATATAAAAGTTATATTTTGTTATTACATATACATTACCTAATATCGTAATAGAAAATTTATATCGAAGAGTTGAAATATCTTACCTAGACACATAAATCAAGGAGGTTGAAACAATCAGTATAAATAAAATGAACAATGGAAGCTTCCCGATAAAGAATCCGCCAGGAATTATGGATGAGACTTGGTGTTAATTACCAAGCTTTAAGAACGGGGATTTAGATATCCAATAAGACTATCCCCTTAATTTATTCTCATATAATTTAGAAGCTACAGGCGACAGCTGTAAAGGAGAACTTTTTAAAATAAGTGTAAGTGGGTTTAAATATTTACTCTCTTAATTGTATACATTTTATTTTTAATTGAAGCACTGCATGGAATTCTTAGGCGATTTTGTTTTAACTGTTTTTTAACACAAATTGTAATACTGTAATACAAATTGTCATATATTTATGTATTTATTATTATCCATCATCAAATTGATGACAAAAAAAAATCGGTCAAGGGCAAGCTATACTTGCACAATTAGTGTTCCGTACCGTCAGCCCCCCACTTAACCTGAGAAAACCTCGCCCCACCGACCTCCGTCCATCTGCCGCGCTACCAGCCGCCGACGGCAACAACGCCCTATCGCATCCCGTATCCGCGGAGCTGAGTGGGCCAAATTAAATATTTTGAAAAACGTGTAAGGACAAAAGTTGTTCCCTACATCATGATAAATATTTTTGTCGAAAAACTTTTTCTCTTAAATCAATGGTTCAGCAGTTATAAGGAAATAAACAATTAAATTATTTATAACAATTGACCGCGCCAGAATTTTTCAATTCTAATAATTTTCGTTAAATGTACACCTAATTCTCAATGTTCATGATTTTTTCCAGATTTTTCCGAACAATCTATCCGGAGATAAGGGTGGGTGGCAGCTATTTTTAAGAGCTTTCATTTGATACCCTATACGATGCCCTTGAAAACCCTTTTTTTTTCATTTCCCAATTTACGCACCCCCCCCCCCCCCCCCCGAATTAAGCTCCAGAATCAAAATTTAACTTTTTATATTTCACGTCTATCATTGGGCCACCACACTCTATCTCTGTGCCAAATTTCAAACGTCGAATAGTTTCAGAGAAAATCGCGTGTGACAGACGGAAGGACGGACGGACGGACACCGAAGTGATTCCATATGTGTTCCTTTTCAAGGAACATAAAAAACGAGCTTTGGTCAGGAAATTCGCTGCCAGTGTTCGACCACAACGGTTTTTGTTTACACAGAATTTAACACTTTGTTTTATAACAAAACACAATGGAATCGTACAAACTAAAACAAGTTAACAGTTTCTAGCAGATTCGGCAATATTCTTTTTTTGGAATTTTTAAACATTTGAAAGTAGCTTTCTCTTCTCTTGTCGTCTCTTTCGCCTTTGAAATAAACATTTTTGCTTCTTTTTTGCGCCCAATTTTATCTATGTGCCTGTTTGTTTTTTGCTAGTTTCACGATTATCAAAATATACAAAAAGTGCGAAAAGTCTTAGTGTGGGTAAATTATCTTTGCTATTAGTAAAAATAGAGACACCAATTTTAAGGTATGTATCTCTTATTGGTTAGTAAATCTACTTTCTTATGTTATTTAACTTTTTCAACCCCCTTAAGGGTTGGGATCAAAACCCAACCCTATGCCGTGTGGAACCTCATTTTAAAGGTCTTTACCGCAAACCCGAGGTTTTTTTTTCTAAATGGCAAGCTCATGCAAATGAAAAATCGTCAAAAAAAGTTAAGTACCTTTATTTCTCTTATCACTTTAAAACTTGTTCAAAATGACCACCATGAACTTCTTGGCAGTAATAAAGTCGATTTTGAAAGCCTGCCAAGAAGTAACACCTGTCATTCTAAAAAATGTGAGAAGAGAGTTCCAAAATCGACTTTATTACTGCCAAGAAGTTCATGGTGGTCATTTTGAACAACTTTTAAAGGAATAAGAGAAATAGAGGTTTTTAAATTTTTATTTTTTTTTCGCGATTTTTAATTTTTAAAGGATTGTCATTTAAAAACGAATTTAGATACCGACCTCGGGTTTGCGGTAAATGATTATTTTTTGAAGACTGTTAAAATTAGGTACTACACGACAAAGAGTTGCATTTAAAATTTTTGACCTCAACTCCCTAGCGTCACCCCTCAAGGGGGTTGAAAAATTTAAAAAACATAAAAATGTAGATTTATTAGTCCATAAAATACACTTAAAATTTTCGAGTTTACTAATAGCAAAGACATTTGCCCCATACTAAGACTTTTTCGGACACCCTGTATATATATATATATATATATATATATATATATATATATATATATATATATATATATATATATACATATATATATATTGGCACGTCAATAATACAATGCTTTGTGTCCTAAAGAGATTTGTGGTAAATTTTGTTGCAAAGAGATTAAGTATCACTTAAAAATCTGTCAATGTTGACAGATATCGGTCTAACGTACCAACATTGCGCACCCTATTTTTTAAGAAATATAAAACCACAAAATGGACAAAAACTCACAATAGAACATTAATATTAGGTATATCATTTTTATCAGTGAAACAAGGAGTCACGAGATCACAAAAAATAGGCCATTAAAGATCAAAGCATTTCTTTCTTTTGAACTAAGGGTCTTAAGGTATAAATATGATTTGGCCTCTTGAATTTTTCTTCGTTATTTTGTTAAGTCTGACCTCGATTTTCTTTTAGCTTCTTTACTGGTGCACAAAAAAAGTTTAATTTAACAAGGCTAAGTGCTAGCAATATGCCACAATTAAATACGGACATTCCCTAGTAAATTTTAGGACAAAAAATTAATGTAAATATTAGTGCTAAACGGCTTTGTTTTTAAGATACAGTATGTTACAATTTTCGCATTTTTAGATCTGTGTGTTAAAATCACCACAAAACTACATCAAAGTTCTTCAGAGACGAATACATCTTTGATACTAAAAAATACTCACGAAAAATCAAGGACTTTCTTACAATTCAAAAAAATTAAGAGGATCTTTGGTTTTTATCAATATTCTCAAACAGGACACATGTTTTTCTAATAACCATTTATTTCGTGATATAAATGTAAACCTTGTCAGTTATTGATATCTTTCATGAAGCTGAAGCTCTAGAAAATACACCCTCGTTAATACCTTAAGGAATATTTTTAAGCCGCTAAATTAATAAGGGAGGAAAAAATTCAACAAAAATAGGGAACTTAAGAACAAAGCTCTTTTAAAATTGTTTGTTTTAACTGATTAGCAGAGAAGACGCTAAAAAATCCAATTAATTTTTGCCGCTGATAATTAATTTTCTCATTCAAACGATAATTCTACTTAACTTAGTTCATTTAGATTGCCGGTCTTTATAAAATGTGATTTGTGCGTTGTTTAAAATTCAAGTGTTTTACAGGATATCTACATGATGGTCTAAATCTGATTAATTTAGGTGTTAATGAATTTATTTATCAATAACACAAAATTAAGGCTTTCCATTAATAGTGATTATTTTGTGCCTGTAACTGTCAGTCCACAAATAAGATTTCTATCCATATTTTCAAAAATCGACCAATTTTGTTTAATGCTGATTAATCACCGATGTGCAATTGAATAGCGAATATAACTATCCTAGATGCTAAAACTGCTGAAATTTTATACCTGAGCATCAGATTATTGTCGATCTTTTTAAAAGTGTTTCCCATATCTACATATGTTCTTGTATTTCTACGAAAAATACCTCCTGCCTGTCTCCATTACATTATAGGTATTTTTGGTAGCATAAAACTTTTTAAAATCGGGTTTATTAAATGATAAAAATTATTAAACTTATCCAAAATCTTTAGTGTTAATTAGTTAGAAGTTTGGCATATTCTTTATTTGGTATTTTTTTATAATCAAGCTGCGAATCAAACAAAAAAAAAATGTTGAAAAATTAAATTGGAAAAATAATATAGTTTTTATCCCTTTAAAATTTCCTAGTGATACTGATTTTTTTTTTATTTGTCTCGGTTTAATGTAAAACTGCATGTTTTTTTTTACTTTTCTTAATCTAAACTACTCAAAACGAAAAAGAGATCACATATTTGTAAGCCTATATTTCACGTATATATTATAATTAAACGAAAATGTTACTTTGCCATCGTTTTGTACACACTTGCTTTTGTTGTTGTTTATCTACTAGGAATAATTGAAACCTGATCTTATTCAAATTTTCATATCAGCCCAAATCAAATGTGCACTCTTTTTCTTGATTTACATATAGATATTACAGTGTAAGGATGAATTTTAATATGTTAGGTAGATACCTGAATGAAATTGAAGTCGTTAGGGCCGTAACATTAATTCAGAAAGGATATTCCAGACGATGTGTTGCACAGGTGTTGAATGTGAGTCGTCCCGCTGTATCCAGAGCATGGACAGGTATTTAGTTTATGGCATTGTCAGAAGAAATCAATATCCTTAATGTCAAAGGGCTACAACACCCCTAAAAAATCTCCTATTATATTTGTGAGCAATCAGAGAACACACACACACATACAGGACGACCCTTCAAAATAAATAAACAGTAATTACTGGGGCTCGAATTTATGATCAGGCAGTTCGTAATGGACTTCGCGAGTGTCAGTTCGATCCTGGAAGGCCGGTTAGAGTGCCTCGTTTAACACCAGCTCAACGAAGAGCTCAAAGGACTTTTGCTCAAGAACATCGTTATTGGACAATACAACAATGAAGTAATGTTTTGTTTAGAGATGAGTCCAAATTCTGTTTGCACCATAACGATGGACAAGTTAGGGTGTGGCGACCACCAGGTGAGCGATATTTGGACTCAGCTGTGCAAGAAACTGTTGGATTTGGTGAAGGGTCATTTATGGACGCACCGAGCTAGTTTTGGTTCCTCAACGGTGTTACGTTACGTAATGGAAATTTTATAACGACAACAACTTTTTTTAAATGATCATAATATTAATGTTATGGAATGGCAAGCCAACAGTCCAGATCTCAATTATATCGAGTACCTGTGGGATACAATAAGACGAAGATTATTGAAATGATATCCTATAGAAAACTTCAACCAATTTTAAAAAATTCTTATCCAAGAATGGAAACAACTGCCCCAAGAAATGATCAAAAATTTAAAAATAAAAAAAAATATTAGTTTCTTTAAAGTTTTTAATTTTTATTCCTAGATAACACCTTCAACCGGTTTAAGCAAACTTTAAGTTTAGGTGTAATCTTTAATAAAAAAGAGAGAAACGATACTTTTTAAAAATATTATTATTCAGGAAATATATTTAATTTTTTGCAGGTGGCTCCTTATTCATTTTAAGTAGATAACTAGTAATTGTAAGTGTAATCGTTTAACAATAAGGGAAGTAACCGGATATCATTTTATTGTTAAGAGAAACCTGAGCAAATCCAAGAAATTCCCATCTCTCGCTCATTCACACCCAGAGTCTCCAATTTATGAAACAATTTTCCCTTTTCCTCCTAACCTTCAGTTCTTTAAATCTCGCATCAAGTAATTGCATTTGTGGAGTGTTAGGCTTAAAGTCTACGTGGGTTGCCCCGAATAAAAAAAGCGTGAAAAAAACTTTCCCCACAACCCACTAAAAAAGTATACATATCCACTACACTTACACAGAAAAACACTATCGTATATTGAATTGGATACCCATTCACTCAATGACACACTCTATTCCGTATTGCACAATACAAATTCGGTTTATTTCAATAATTAGTTTATCATTGTTAACCAATAGGTTATACGATTGCTTACAATATAAGGTTTCATTGGTTTTTAATAGGTCGTTTAAATACAACAATTATTTGATGCAGTAATACCCTATTCTAAATTCAATACAAAATATATCACTGGTTTCAGTAAACGTTTATTTGTAAGAATATACAACTTATTTAATCGAAATACTTATTGTTATTGCAAAGCTTTTTAGATTTCTGTTACCTACATACTATAAAACACTAAAACCCACTCCAGTCCACAGAAACACTGAAACAGTCCAGTCCCCAGAATTGCAAAAGATCTATTATTTTTGGCCTAACTTTAATGCAATAAACAAACAGGCTGCAAGCTTAAACGACCATTAAATGAACAAAATACCAGCGACATAATTTTAGCCTCTCCAAAGGATGTCCGCGAGCAATAGAAGTAAACCTTCAGCCAACAATAGAACTCATTGAATTAATACTCTACTTAGTGTTTATTTTAGTTAGCATACTGTAAGGATTATTCACTGAGTTTTTAGATTTTTTATTTAAACTGTAGTTCTTGTTAGTTTAATAAAATATATTTTAATTTGAATCACACCGCCCACATTTGAGCATTCTCGTCAAAATAATTTAATGTTTTAGCTTAAACAATTCTACACTCTAAGGAATAATAGTAATTTATTGGTTTCCAATAGTATTTTTGTAATTGAAATAATGGTAATATAGTTTTCAAAGAAGTAAGACTACTTTTGAACTCTAATAATAAGTCTATATTTAAAACAATGTTTTTTTTTTGGTTATTTCAATGATGTTTTGTTGAAATAGTATTAACTTTAATATAACCAATGTCAGAGTGGTCAAGAATAATACTATTATTGAAAATAGCATAGCAGGTTTTTCTGTGTAGTAAACGCAAAAGTTGATGATTTCATTTGCCCTTTATCAACGATGAGTTATTTTCCTAACACACGTTTGTGTAAGAAACATATCACGCAACTTGATTGGCTTGGCTTAGTCTTGCGACGGGCAAATCGAATATACGTAGACTACGGAATAGAGGATTCCGACAAATTGCTTGTAATTAGTTGACAGGTGGTTGATGCCTTTTTTGTTTGTTATTATTTGTCAAGATTATAAACTTAAGTTGTGCGAGAACTCGCTGGGAAATCATTTAACAAGCATATGTAATTTCACGCTCGCGTGCTACGTGCCATGCTCGTTATGTAAAATCCTATTGCGCAAGTTTTGCTCCTATCTATGTTTGCTACTGTCCCTATCTAATAAATTAAAAAACTAAAACTATTTTTACTCAGTATCTATTGTTTACTAAAGAAAAATGCACACATCTTATGAGTCATTTCATAAATATATTGAAGAGAGACCCATTCTGCCCATTCTCTGTGGGAACTTTCAGATCCTGTGACCCTAATGATATTTCACCAATTATGAATATTTATATACTGACATTCTTCCATCAGAGGTGTGCAGTGACCTTTGACTTTTTAGTTTTTATAGGTATATATCACAAAAAAAAACTTTTTTTAAATTTTAATGGGGATTATTAGCTGAACCAATAATAAAATAATGAGATCTATTATTTCATATCATATTACTAGTTCTAGTTGATCTGCATAATTCCATAATAAATGATACGTTCGTTTTTTCTTTGTAGGAGGTGAAGATCCTGAGGTTTTCAGGAATAGAAAGGGCTATTTTTTCTATTAATACACAGGTGATTGGATATGCAGATCTTAAAATTAGAGCCATTCTAGCACGGTGGCTCGGATCAGCACACGACAGTACAATATTTGTAAACTGTAGAGCACAATATCGTCTAAAAAGTGGCGAATTTCCTAACAGTGTTCTTTTAGGTAACTAAAATAATTTGAAAGTATATTTTTACTACAGCCAGTTTTTTATAATTTTAAACATATTGTTCACAATGAATATGACATAAAAAATATAGTTATAGAAAAGTCAAATCGTATCTTTATTACATTAAAATTTCTGTATTTATTGACTCTTTAGTTTTGTTAATTTTTAGTATACATATAGTATTTATTCCGAAGAAAATTATCTAAAAGTATTTTAATTTGGCAGAAAGTTGGTTTAATATAATGTTTTCTTATCCCTAATTATATGTGAAAAGCTTTAAATTATATAATTTGTACAGTAACGTTGATGTTTTTATACAATCGTTTTATTTTGGTTTTAGGAAACAGTGCATATCCTGTTAGGAATTACCTGTTAACTCCACTTTTAAAGCCTCAAAATCGAGGTGAACAGCTATACAATGAGGTGCACATTAGGACTCGAAATTTACTAGAACGATTAAATGGTTTGTGGAAGAGGAGGTTTCCAATTTTAGCCTATGGATGTAGACTGAGTCTTACAAAGTTAAGCATTATTTCTGCTACGGAAGGGGGGGGGGGGTCTAGTGGAGTATGACCACACTTTGCACAATCCTACATGTATATATATTAAAACACATGATTGCAGGACACCATATACCCAGTTTCTGGGTCTTTTCAGGATCCTCTTATAAAAAAACAGTTTTTAGGCCATATTTTCCGTAAATGAGCAGCTCCGATTATTATTCCAACGAAGATCGACTCCATAAATGTTCCAGAACACCCCCCCATTCTTAGATTTCCGGGCCATTTTTGACAAACCTATGCATCATTGAGGATAGCTGTGTACAGCAAATACCTTGTTTTGATTATCCTCTTCCTCACAAACTATTTCAATATTCATATCAGAACGGTTTGTTCCCTACAATTACGAAAAAATTACAATGAAAATTACGAAAGATGAGTTTAAAATTAAGTTTTTGGTACAACAAAAAATTATTAATCTTTTACAACAGACAAAATCTAAAATACATACCATTTCGTGAACTGTTATTGCTACTAGTGCATCAGAATCATGGGGATTCGTCAGTTTTCTTATTTTCAATAATTTCTTTATATTTCCCAATAAATGTTAATAAACATTCCTTTTCACTAAACGTATAATTTGGAGCGCGACTTCTTTTGCGATCTGCTTCGACTTCCATATTCCAAAATAATGTTTTTCTGCAAAGCTTTCCAATAAGGATATATGCTAAATAGACTTACTTCCATTTGTCACCAAACACTACAACAACCAATACAATAAACCAACAAAAATTTTCTAGAAAAAAATACTCCTAAATTCAAACATAAACCGGGAATAAATAGAATTTCGAAAATGATGCGATAAAATTGAGTTATAGTTCTCACTTTTTTTCTTAAATAGCCTTCGGAGTGAAAATCGACTTTGTTGTCAAGTTGTTTTTCTCCCTAGCTGAGATGTCCTAAAAAAACTTTTCGTGCACAGCATTTTCGAGTTAGGAAATTCATAAATCATGGGGAACACTTAGTTATTCCTTTCCTAGCAGAAGTTTGGTGCAAAGTAAATTAAACAATGATTCTATAAACTATACCTTGAACTTTCTGTGATATTCCTTGCCGAGAGCAAATAATGATATTGTCACAAGTGGAAAAACCAATAATATTTCATAGATCAATATTTGGAAGTTCAATAAGTAAACCATAATCCTATTTTACTTATTCATAAGTTATTGCCCTCTACATTGGCAGGATGTAGCTTATTTATTGAATATGCATTAAAATTGCAACTATGAAATATTATAGTTCCTTTATAAAATCAAACAATTACTTGAAATAATTTATTTAAATGACACTATTGTCAAGTCAGCAAAATTGCGGTTTCTCCCCGAACACTCCCCGAAAGGAGGGGAAAAACTGCTGACTCGGTAATAGGGCGATCGGAAAGACGAGAGTTAGAAAAGGCACTAGTGGACGATCCCCGGTCCGATGCTTTTGTCATTGTGATAAACTGTAGAAGAAATGATCTTCAAAACTGTAATGTAAGTAATAGAAAATTAAATTAAGTTGTCGTTCGAGAGTAAATTGTATAAATCTGCCTTCTGTTTATGTCATTGAATGATCCTATTTTTTGTAAATAAATGATTTAAGTTTGTTTTTAACTCACGTTTGATTTCTGATCTAGTTAAGGTTCCGTTACCTCTACGCCCCTAGTCACCCTTAAATCAGGGCGTGACAATATTGTGGGCTCGATACATATTCAACTTGAATAATTCAAGTAGATTTTTCATGGCAGATTTTGAGGTAAACCTGTTTAACCTTTATTTATAAATTCTAACGAACAGTTGTTACCTCCTAATATTCTTATTTAATGATCCTATATCACCAGTGTTGATCTAATCATGTTTATTTCGAATGTTATATATTTTGAAGTTTATGACATTGTTTTCTTGGCATGAAATACCTAGTCGTTGGTTGTTACAATTATGTGGTAGCTGGTTGTAGATACATTTGGATTGACCCTCGATTAAGTCACTTTATTTTAGGAAGTTGATGGATATTTCAAAGGTATTTTGGTTGTTGTTTACCTGGCTACAAGTTAGGACATCAAAGTCAGGTCAATGACATGACAATTGACAATTTGTTTTTTTGACAAGGAAGGCAGAGTGCCTATCTTCAAGGCGACGTCACATGTGCGTAATTAAGGACGGAGGTAGACGCAAAAAGCGATTCTATTGGTCACTGGGCGGCTATATTAGGATTTTTGACGTTACGCTTATATTCCCCAAAAAAATTCGTCTGGTTGGGTTCAAGTTACTACGTATGTCCGGCAAAATATCACATGAGTTTGACACAACACAAAGAATCATAACCCAACGTGTTAATTATTGCCATTTGGTTTGGTCAATTTTTCTTCACAAATAGTCGTTAGGTGTAGTTAGTTTGGTGTCCACGACAGAGGAAATGGGTTGTGTTAAATTTTATGATCAAATAAATTTCATAAAATTTTTGAATTGTCTCAGTTGTCTTTTCTGTATCGAACGGCAAGTTTCTTGTGTCTTTTTTTAATGTAACCTTTTATTAGTTTTAAAAATAAAATTACTGTTAATGTCCATCGTTGACAATTTAAGAAAGTAAAGTAAATACAATGGATAACAACTAACCGATAGCTATAAGTTAAGTTTATGTTATGACTGCTTGTTTGCATGACTCAATATCTTCAGCCAAAAAAGTGCGAAACACATTAAGTATGTTCCGCTAAAAATTGCGCATTTATTTCTGCGAATTTCCGTTTTTAATTCCGCACGTGAGACGCCCGCTTCAGAGTAGCCGTATTCTATTACAGATCGGCTGAGGTTTTGCTCCTAAAGATGGCCGACTTCTGGCGAATTCCCGGATTAGCGGATTTTTGTAGGAGAATTAAATTTTGGATCGGATTTGGTAGCTCCGCCAGGAAGGGTGTGGTTGCTTTTTGTGATAGGGCAAGGAAGACGTAGCATCCCTCCTTTTACGGCCGGCCACCGAAAAACGAACAAGTAAATTTTTCCTTTAGTTTTTTTGGCCGAAAAATGGGCAAATATAATTTTACTACAATGATTCCTTAAGAATGCATTAGTTGGATTATTTGTTGTTTTGCATTCTATGGCCGAGTTGCCGATAAAACGTATTTGTCCAGGTGGCTGTATAACCCTTATTTAATAAGGTAGGTGAAACATTCACAGATACGAATTAAGGATTGGAAATATGTAAATTCAATTTGATTTAATTATTTCTGCTATCATCTCGTGCTGAGGATTGTATTTCTTTTATCTAAGGTTGTTCTAACCTATATTTTTACATAGGGTGCCTTCGTTTTAGTGGTTAAAGTTTGAGTTATAGAACCCTAATCTTAGTAAAATGTACTAGGAAAACCCCGCATAATTTTGAACATATTAAGTTAGTTTTGACGAACTTTGTAGCACTTCCACAATGTTAAGAGGGTACTAGGTTTCGTGGAAGAATAGAGGGCACACTCTTTATGGTTTCACCGGACTGTAAGGCAACGAGCAACTAAGTGTATCTTTTAAAAAGCCATTACCTTAGGGCTCGCTCAAACATTGACTTTTATAGAGGGTCACTTCTCCCTTTTATATTTGATGTACACTTTTGGTTGTACCTTCTAGAGATTCATCTATATATATATATATATATATATATATATATATATATATATATATATATATATATATATATATATATATATATATATATATATATATATATATATATATATATATATATATATATATATATATATATATATATATATATTATTATATATATTATACATTCATTGAATAGCCTTTTTTGTCAGTTAATGTTCTGAACCTTACTGGTGGAGTATTTTAAACCTAAAATATTACTATCATGGCCTATTAAGATTTCTCCTTCGTTTAGTTAACCATTCTTGAGCGTACGAACGCTTGTACACTGCTGGTAACGTGTAAAACATACGTGAGCGTAGCTCTCGTTGGTCCAAACTGAACCAATAACTTTTGTATATTTTTGGAAATTTTTAAGTAAGTAATTTAAGGACTGTAGAATCACTTCGGGTAGTCATGTAACTACATTTTATTTGGGCTTATAAAATATTTTAAGTGTATATTTCGGGGAAGCTTTGCTTTGAACTGGAACCATACTGTTCCATTATTTTTAATTTTTCATAACTATGGTTGTCGGTCCTGGTACCATTTAGCCTAGCGAAAATGTCATGACTAGGGTTTGTTGAGCTAGAATTGATCTATGTGGCCTTTTACCAAACAAGCACATTTGACTTTCTATATGCAGAGGTATTTGGCTGCCGCTGAACGTACCAGGCAGCAAGCGTAAGTACTAAAGTACCGTACAACCGACTCACACACCTAGTGCTGGAAACATCCCTAAGGATTTCACCAGCCCTTTAAGACGGTGTTTGTGGTGGTACCTCCTCGGTTGAGGAAGAATTACTCTACCACCATCCATCATTCATCACGCATACACCATGCACGCGCTTCATTCATACTGACAATCACAAACACCCAGACCTGGCCTTTTTTGTTATAGTACAGCACCGGAATCGAACCAGGTACGTGGTCGAGTGAGCCCACTTCGTATTTCAGCGGCGCGGCGTTACCTACCGAGCCATCGGCCGGTCAGTATGCTTTCCTATTAATTTCAATACCGGACTTGGCATATTAGTTTTTTTACTGGTTTTGTCACTGGAGGCTAAACAGACCATTTTTTAGAGTATATCTTTTGACAATAAAACTGTAGAGCTGCCTCTTAATTGTGACTAGATTTTACCATTTTGTCTATAAAAGCTAAACGCTTTGTCACGAATAACAAAACCTACCCCTTGAGATAGAGCTAGCTTAGGGAGGAGATCCACAAGCAGGTAGATCTGGTCAATTAGGTTAGAGCTCTAAGTAGTCTCAGGGCGTACCTTGGTCGCTAAGACATTATAATAGAATATACAAAATATAACATATAATAAACATAACAAACCCCTTTGGTTCATTCACTTATATTTTTTTATTTAAGCGCTGCGAATTAGTAACACTGACTGGGCAAACTATCTTTCGTAACAGACTATAACTTCAAACTTACCCCCCTTCTAAAAATACCTAGGAAATTGAGATTTAAATATTATTAACAATTTAATAACGAAGAAGATTTTCTGATTAATTTGGAACTAATGATCACCTTACGGTTTAGCTAAAAGTTTTTATGATCTTGAACAACTTCCATATTCGGCGAGATTTTTTATTTGACATTTTTATTCCAAAATTTAGGGCTCAATTCTTATAATTTACACCTTCACTTTATTGAGAATAAAATAAAAATATAAAACACATCAAATCGAAAAACTAAATCGAAAATGTTTATTTTCTTGGCTAAGCATATTCTTTGAAAACGAAACATCAAACGAGGCAATATTTTTTCCAATACTCAAAATTTATTTGTCAACAAAAATGTACAGCAAATTTACATCCAGAAAGAATTACTTTGAAATTTTGATTTCTTGAGTCACAAAATTAATTTGTTTACGCAAATTATATTTTTTATTACAAACTAGAAATCGAGAGAGAATTAAAAAATGAAATAACAGGCTCAAGGTTTCCGCTCACTTATCAATGCGTCATCGTCTCGCCTCCTTATCCCCCATACATCGGATTAGGCCATCCGTTGACTTAATATTGCTTCTAGGTGAGCAAAATTGTTAGATATTCTATAAGACCAATCGAAACCGCACGTGCTAAGGCGATGCGGAGTTAATCGGTGAGTGAAAACCGTTACTGATATTTTAAGTTAAATATACCAAAAGTTGACCATTTGGTTCAATTTTGACATTCTTTACAAAATATAAATTAGTTTATAAGTGTATAGTATATAACATTTTACTAGTGCCTAGGGTTGCTAGAAACGTTACTTGCTTTCTTCTACAAATGATGTATTAATTATTAGAGATGTTGTTATTGCATTTAAAATAAATTATAATTAAAGGTAAAAACTTATTATGATATTATTAAAAGAGTAATTTTTTTTATTCATATATTAAAAAGCTTAGATTGCGGCAAATAACATGTTGCCTATGCTACCTGTTTTGAGGACAGTCCTTGATTAAAGGCTGAATTGAAACTCACGCCTAGAAAGGACTATCCCTAATTCTCTAAAGACTCAATGACAATCTGGTCTTGCGGAAGGCATTTCGGTAATACATGGGGCTTAAAACCCTAAATGATTTATTGATCATACCTAACTAACTGCTATAATGCCTATAATCACATACGCGTCACTGGTGTGGTGGACAAAAATAGAGGAAATTACAACGCAAAGGAAGCTGACAAAGTTACAAAAGCTTGCCTCTCTGGGAATTCATAACTCTGGAAGCAATCTCCATAGCTCTGGAAGCAATGCTTCCTTCCATTACACTTATGTACGAGGAGGGAATCATTAATAACTGTCTTATGAGTTACACAAACAACAAAACTTAAGTCGGGAGATCTGACTGGTCACTCAAAATACTAAAAGACATCCAGCTAGAGGACATTACCAAACCAACTAATTTAATGAGAAATTGCACGGTGTGCCTCGACTAAGTTTAGCCCCAACATGCATTTTCTTCAGATTTTGTTAAATTGGTGTGGTGTGGTGAAAAAGAGTAGTATCGAAATTTTTTAAGGTGTATAATCTTCTTTTAAATCCTGAAAATGATATCTTCTTAGTGTAAATATTTAATATCTTTAAATAGCTTTGATAATCCTGAAAAAAGATGGAAAATGAGATTTTTGTCAGTTTTTGGTTCTTATCTCTTAAATCGTACATTCAAATATGATGGTTTACGAATTCATTTTAAAGACAATGCAATTATCTACAAATAAAAAAAAATGCCTCTCTATCTAGATCTGTTCAAAAGATCTAGATAACAGAACGTTGAAAAATTCGAACAAAACAATTATGAAATCAGAATGTGATATATCTCAATAATTAATTAAAAGTTATGGTTAAAACTGTTTAACGTTTTCAAAAAGCAGAGTCAATTTCAAGCAAAATAAAAAATTCATCTTTTATCTGGAATAAAACCAAAGATAGGACGTCGGAAACTGTATGTCCGCACCAACGCGCCGCTGTTGACAGTGCCAACCGCGCAGAGCGCTATGACGAAATGCATTTAATAGCTGTATTATTAAGTTTTTTCGGAATTTTACTTTCATAGTAAAAATACAAAATAGATCGGCCATTCCATGTAAAGTGAAACTTGGGCCTCAAAAATTTAATGAATGATATTTCGTTTTATTTTACGATTTCGTTATCCGCATAATTCATACTGTGTAAAAGAAATAAGAAACATGTATTTAGTTCTCCTTTTTTCTAAAAAAATCGTGCGTATCCGCGTGGTAACTCGTATGCTTGGAAAATGTCACATTTGCGCATTACATCAGGCAACATTTTCCAGCTGTCAATAAAAGTGATAATACAAACCTGCAACAATAAGTAAACAAATTACTGTATGTGCAACATTTCTGTTTGTTTTACTAAAAAAGGTAAGCTATTTACGTTATTAGCATATATTTAGTTGCAAGCTGTACTCATGTCGCACCCGAAACCCAAAACATCGATATGTTTTAATAACTTTGAAAATTCTAACCTCAAAATGTCATGCTTGTATTTCTTCTAAATATATTTAAAAACTAAACTATTTGCATCGTTTTTGTTCACATTTTTTTGGTTTTTACATATTTTTTGGCGGTTTCGGGTGCGACATACCTTGGGTTTCGGGTGCGACATTATCTTTTGCTGTTAAGTTTTTTAATAGAATGTTATTTAATATCTAGCCCTGTATATCGTTATATTTTTTTAGACGATGCTTTCAGTAAAAGGCACCATGGGACAAAGCACACCCCTTAACAAGGTACAAAGATGGCGAAAACGGCTAAAAGAAGATGCAGACAAGCGGCAACAGTTCTTGGAAAAGGAAAGAGCTCGAGACAAGCAACGCAGGCAGAATCAAAGAGAGAAGCTTCTCAATGATCAGCGGGCTCTAAGTCAAAAAAGGCGTCAAAATGCATTGAGGCAGAAGCTATTAAGGGAAAAAAAGAAGCAGTATAATACAGGTACAGAACCAGAACGGTACGAGGACAGTGTCTCGCCAGTAGACCGCGCATACAAATGTCCCCAATCTCTTGGCAAGGCACTTGCAAAAGTGAAGAAAGTTTTGCCTTACAGTCCTACAAAGAGAACCGCAGTGATACAAAAATTGTCTGAAACACTCCCAAATACTTTGAAACTGACCGACTCTGTCAAGCCTCGTGAAACTAAAATAACCGAAGAAGTAAAGACAACAATAAAATCGTTCTATGTACGTGACGATGTAAGTCGCCAGGGTCCTGGAAAAAGAGATTGTATTTCAGTGAGAAATCCTAAAACTGGAAAAAAAGAACCACAACAAAAACGTCACATGATAATGACCATAAAAGAAGCTTTCCAACTATTCAAGTCGGAACACCCAGATATTGCTTTTAAAAAATCTAAGTTTTATGAGTTTCGCCCACCATACGTATTGCTGTCTTCATCTATGCCTCACAATGTGTGTGTCTGTCGTTATCACGCAAATTTCGACTTCTTGGTACAAGCTGTGCATGCGGCCATCAAAACATTTTCATCGGCTCCAAACATACTACTCGAAAAGATGTGCTGTGACCCTGGCAACGAAAAATGTATGACCGGCGTATGCAACGTTTGTAATAACAATATATTTGAAGCTTTCCCCGAATGCGAGGAACTCGGTAAAATGATAACGTGGAAGCAATGGACTGATGTAGATGGTCGAGCGAAGGTCGAGACACATGATGGTTCTATCGAAGATGCTGTAACTGAAATCCAAAACCAACTTCCATCCTTCAAAGTTCACTGTTTTGTCAAGAAAGTTCAAAGCAAACATTTCGAAGACCGAAAAAAAGACTTAACCAAGGGTGAGGCAGTCTTACAAATAGATTTTGCTGAAAATTATTGCGCTACACACCAGGATGAGATACAATCAGCACACTGGAGCCATCAACAGGTAACAGTTTTCACAGGAGTTGCGTGGCTAGCAGAGAACACTGTAAGATCATTTTCGATAATCAGCGATGACTTGACTCATAATAAGTACTCAGTATGGGTATTTATTCGGGAAATAATACAAGCATTGAAAAATGAGTTCCCTAATTTGCGAAACCTATACATTTTCTCTGATGGATGTGCCGCCCAATTTAAAAATAGATATACTCTTTCGAATATTTGCTACATGGAACAAGATTTCGGAATAAAGGCCCAGTGGATTTTTTTTGCCACGTCTCACGGAAAGGGTGCAGGTGACGGAATTGGGGGCGTATTAAAACGCAAAGTTTGGTTAGTGGTAAAGTCAAGACGTGCAAACGTGAACACAGCTCAACAGTTTTATAATTGTGCGAAAAAATGCATTTCTGGAATAAATATTCTATACCTTCCAGTAGAAGAAATTTCGAAGTTTGAAGAAATGTTGACGTCAAGATGGGAAGGTAGCAAACCCATACCCAATCTGCAATCGAGTCATTTTTTCGAGCCTGCAAGTTTCACCAAAATCAGATACGGACGAACCGCTAATTCAGAATATAAGGAATTCACGATTAGGAATTCAGAGTTGAATACACCATCAGCCTCTATCTCATCCCTACCTAAACTGAGATATAAAGATGTTTACTCTTCAGATACAGATTCTGAAGGTGATGAGCGACGTGCCCAAGACCCAACTGAGGTAAATACACAAATCGTTAAGGAAAATTCTTACCTCCTTGTGGAATTTCCATCAGAGAGAAAGAAAAGGATGTACAGGTATGCAGCAGTGGCGTTGAGCGAAGTGGATGAAGAAGATGGGGAGGTCAAAGTGATGTGCCTTAATGCTTGCTCCAAAGAGCAAAATCTATTTCAAACTAACGAGAAAGACGTTTCATATGTAACATTGGAACAAATCAAAGAAATATTGCCCAAACCTACCGTAATAATAGAGAAAAAAAGGATTTATTATAAATTTCCCAGAAATATTAATGTCTTCGAAAGTGCATAAATTTAAAAAAGTACGCAATATTCTTTAAGATTTGTTGTATATTAATTATTCAAACACTAAATGATTTGTATTAAAAAGTTATTATTGAATATTAAAATGTGTTAAATGTAGGTTTCATGATGGTTAGAAGTTCAAATAATCACACGCTGTCGCACCCGAAACCAAACATGTAGCACCCGTAACCTGCTAAATGTTTAATTTTTGCAATAAATGTATAAGACTTTTTAAAAATAACATCAGTATATTTACCACTTGTTTATACTTCTGTCCCTTCGTATTGTTATTGATAATTTTTTGGTTTACTTTCGCAGAGTTTTAAGTATTTGTAAATGCCGTCAAAAGGCACTTCCGAAAATTGTCGCACCCGAAACCACACATTCAAAAATTCATAAAAAAAATAACCGCTGTTGCACTATTTTTATACCTACACTATTTAATTGCTAATTTTGAGTTGTATTTTTGTATTCTTGTATAACTCGTTGATCGTTCATTACTGATTAATAAAACACTAAAACCTCTTATGAAATTGCTTCTAAATGTCGCACCCGTAACCATGGAATGGCCTAGATTCCTTTTAATTTAATTTCCTTTAAATGAATTATTTTCAATGTATCATTTTGTCCTTTTGTATAGAATGATACATTAAAAATAATTCATTTAAATGAAATTAAATTAAAATTGTACAAAAACAATTCTCATTTTTATTAATTGTCAAGAAAATATTGATAAATGATTTCACTTAAAATAAGTGAAAGTTTTTATTAAATTTACTGGTTTTATTTTTAGAGATAATTAGGCAATGCCATCAATTTTTTTGTGCCTTTTGCTGAAATCAATTCTCCTTGCCCCAGTGTGAAATTTTGTTATTGTTTTATTGACATTTACGCCTAAAAAAATTTAACTGTCTTGTTTAGGTAAACTGTGAGTTTTCGACGCCTGGTATAAAGGACTTTATGTTTTACCATGCTTATGCTATCACCCCTGAAAATTTTTGCACTCTTACCTCTTTGATCCTTTATAGCTTTCGTTTAAAACAGTTTTTACCCATAGTTTTGAATTTTTATATTGTTCGAATTATTAAAAATAGATACTATTCCTTTAAAGTTACAGTTACAGTATGTGGCACAATAGGTAAAAATTAAACCACTAGCGCGATCGAATATTTCTTCAAAAAAACTCCAGGGAAAACAACCTATACCATAATTCGTCGATCTAAGGAATCGTCGTGGACTATTGAGTTGTTTTTCAACTTATTCAATTTAAATAGAATACTTCATGTATTTAGTATTTAATATCAATGCCAAGAAATTATGCCATATATCTACTTTAGTACTCGTAAATAATGTTTCGAGCAACAACAGTTGCATTCAAATTTTTATGACTAACGATTTCCTTTTACTAAGCACCTTCAATAAAGTGTTCTTATTTTTGTAAACTTGAAGTCTTTCACATTAGTTCGCTCGTTAAACTATTAACTACAACATTAAGTTAGTTAGGAACGAAAAACTCTGTCAGCCAGATTCTCCAACGCTAGTCCGGTCTAATTTGACAATCAAAGTTTTAAACTGACAAGTGTAAGAATAAGACAACTAAGTTTTATACAATGAACTTATATCTGAGCTTTTTCCAAATTTATCAAGAAAAGGACAATAATTTTAGTACGTACTTTCAACAATAATAGAACTAAATTCATTACAGCAACTCGTTCCAAGATGAAAATCATTTGGAAACCAAGTAAATCGCTGAAATATCACAATAATTCATAAGTTTTTAATGACGACATATTAACAGTGACAGGACAAAAACCTGTCAAAACATAACTGATCAACTAGAAGATCTTAATTTAAACCAGTACTAAATCTTAAACTTTCTTAGTGAATCTGAACGTGTAAGTTTTAAAATTGTATCGGTACGCGATTAGACATAAATCTTCTTACTTTGGAGAAAACGGCTTCATGCTATAAATTTTTTTTAAAGTTGTTTACAAAAATATTTGGAAGTATCGGGACGCGATTAGGCACAAAAGAAAACAATTTCGTGTTTTTAATTTTTTTTTTGAGTTTTTACAAAAATATTTTAAAGTTTATTATATAGAATTTTAGTGTTTTTTGTCTTAAACCTTGGTAAGCAACAATGTGTCCCATAAATGAGATTATTCGTATATTTTCTACAGCCTTTATTTATTAAGACTTAGTATGGTGATATGTTTTTTAACATGGATTCTAGTCTTTATTACTTAAATTATAGTTTAGTTGGACATTCTCGCGGGACTGATTCGTTAGCAAGCATGACGTAAAAAATCGAAACCCCTTTTTTACAAATAAACCAATCGTGCATATTAATCAGAAAAAATTGCACTGGTTTCTTAAAATCTGGAGATAGCCTGAACGGGTATCTATAATCATTGACTTTTATATATAGACCCCTACACCTGACAGCGTGCGCAAACAAAAGTTAAGTTAGCAGGGTGAAATATTGTGTTTGTACGCACGGCCACCGGTCATATTTCTCGAGCCAGATCGGCGAGGGGCATGCGCACAACTCCCTTGTGGTCATCTGCTACACGTGTTGCATAACCAGCTGGAAAAGAATCAGAGTCGGATCGGTGCGTCCTGTCCATCACAGATGACAAATTTGCAGTGCGCATGCCCATGGCCGATCAGCTTTGTTTACATGCGCAAGGCCAGATATTTGCCACTTTCGCGATTATTGTTTGCGGATCCATTAGTACAAATCAATGTCTATAATACGTTAGGAACGCATAGTGTTTTCAGTGTCGGTAGTTATATTGATACATAGTTGTAAATAGTCAAATTCATCAACAATTAAAATCTAAAATGGCAACGCTAAATAATTGCTTGGTTTATTAAATAATATATTGGACCACCTCGTTCATCCATTGAATTTTCTAGACGTGAAACTCGCCTAGATTGCATATCAATATAACATAATCTATGGCTTCACCCAGCACTTTTGATTTCTGCGTTCGCAGTTAGAAATTTTGTTTCGTCTATACAAATTGTTGTTGTTCCAGTTGTTCTTTATTTATCGCGCCACCTAAAGCCGGGTACAGACCAAAATTAGACGTTCGCGAGCTGATCGGGATTAGCTCGCAAACGGCTCGCGAACTGCCTGTCTACACCAAAAAGTAATTTGTTTGCGACCGTTTCTTTTATATGTTCGTCACGAGTTCATCGTTTTTCAATTGGTTCTAGTGTATATAATGTTATCAAACAACGATGTTTTTACTGCCTATTAACTGCCTATTTACACATAAAAATTTTTGCAAGATACGTAAAAATGTCACTCCTAATAAAAGCTTTTGCTTGTAAAATAAATAAGATTCACGTTACATAAAATTTAATTTTCGTATACAGGGAACATAAAAAATACGAAACCGTTATTTTGCGTAAGAGTAAACATTATTCTTTTCTACCAAAAGAACAAATATGAAACATGTTTTAAATTAAACCCTAAGCCAAAGTACAAGATTTCATTAAAAAATTTAAATATTAAAAGTAACGAGTTTTATTACATTATTTTTTTAAGTTCTAACTATTCTATCTCACACCTTAATTAGTGTACTAGTTTCTACATATTAAAAAGTAATGGCACCTATGGATATTGCTCAATGTCTTTATTAAATGAAGCAATTATTTAATTCAAGATACTTCTTATTCAAGCGCATACGAGAATATGATATAAACTAAGCAATGCAATAAAGAAATCAAAATTCAAAAACTCAACCCCATATTCAATATATTTTTCTAATTGCTTCCTTAGATATCTAAAGAAATTTCTATCTAAAGAAATTTCTGAATTCTTCCTGGGATATTGACGAACATCCTGGGTAATTCTTCCTTTTAGCACGTCAGTATTGTTTGGTACTGGAGTGGCATAAACAATTTGTTTTAAACGTCCCCATAGAAACATATCGGCCAGTCGGGTTGGGTTGGCTCCTTGGGGGCCACAAAATTAGGCCATTTCTACCAATCCACCTTGGATCAAAGCTGCGGTGAAGCCATTCTATTACTTAGTGAGTTCAATGTGCTGGACAACCAACTTGTTGAAAATACATTTTTTGGTGAAAATTTAATGCAAGTTTTCGAGTTCATCGCTAAAAAATGTATCCAGCATTTCCAAGTAAGATTTTTTTTGTCTAAAACATCCCACCGTGGGCGTCTGAAGAGAAGGGAAATGAAGTCTATAAACACGAAATTTAAAGGATTGGAGGTTGTGACGGGATGGAAAAACATCTGTAGGCAATTTGTTTCATAATCTACCCTAGGTATGAATGAGCGAGAGAATTGGTCTGTTCTAGGCTTGTGTAGCTGGACAGTAAAGGGATGCATACGTAACGCCCCTCTTGTTGTTCTGTTGTGTACAATAAACATTTACAAGCTGTTAAATCTGCAGCTTTGCAGTTCGACCCAAAAAGTGCCATCGGCATGAAGGAAAGTCAACATCAATTTAATAATCCTACAATCGAAGCAGATTTGCGTACTATAAACGCAAATTATCGTGTATTAGTAAATGCTATTGATCGCCTTCTCGGTCGCGTTATCTGTCACTTCCTGACTCGTTTCACATAGTTGGTACTGTAACTACAGCTCTACAAACTTTAAAAGATGGCCCTGGTGTTTGAGCTTCGAGAAAGATTCAGTCTTTGTTACATAAATATCTGGATTTCGCACAACTCCGTGATATTGGGCAGTGCCTAAGTGCGGACAATTGCGGAAGCAACTTGCAGTGTTTTAGATACGAAAACATTACATCTTTGGATGTAGAGCGTTCATTTTCAAAATACAGTGCAATATTTACTTCAAAGTGTACAAGCTTAAAAGATTCTACTGTTGAAGGTCTTTTGATGATGCAGTCGTTTACACAGGCTCAAAACTAGATTACACGCATGTGGTCTCAGGGTATATTGTAACACACATATATATATATATATATATATATATATATATATATATATATATATATATATATATATATATATATATATATATATATATATATATATATATATATATATATACATTGGGTGAGTAAAATATTGTTCTATTATTTTAACCGAAGGCTTTTCGTATTTCGCATTTTTACATTACACACTGGAGGTTAATAAATATTTATATTTTATTTTCAAATCGGATCCTAATTTTATTTCCAGCTAGGATAGAGACGTCCCTGGAAAGACCCATGTTTACAATGCTTTAATTATTATAGTTGTGGCTATGCTTTCGTCCATATTAATGCCAACGCACACAAAACATACAAATTTCCCATTCCAATCAAACCCAAACACACGAGTTTTTTATCTGTTTGATTCACAGGAAATTTGACTGTTATCATTGAGAATAAATTGTTATTAAGGACGTTATCCTTTCCACACAGAATATTCTAAAGGCATTTTTCTTTTAGTTAATAATACATATTATCAAGGTCTCCTTGTTAAAGCGACCAATCTTTATTAGCATCAAAGAGATTTTATCAAAATTTACAACTGAGACTTATCCTTCAAATTTAAATTTCATGAAACGTTTAAAATTTTAACAGACGTAATAAAATGCAAAAGTGAAATAAAATTTTGCCTGCCTTATTATATTATATTATATTATTATATTTATATCCTTTTCAAGATTATAAAAGTTCATTTTTCCTGAATATGTAACTCATAAGTCAGGAAAATTCCATTAGTATACGCAGAGAGTTTACAACCAAAAATGTTATCTTTGCACCTTTCACAGATTAAATGATAGAGGCTTTGCGGACTGCAAATACAGTGTTTTTGGTTCTTTCGCTAAAGCATGTATTTGCAACTCCCAATAATGTTGCAAAACCATGAAGATTTGGAGTACATATTGTATACATGATTGATCTTGATACTGGAGGAATTTTGATTCCGTTCTTGACTATTGCTTTATGCCCTTTATTTTTCTGCTTCACTTTTGTTTTCATAAATGTGAACGATTCGTGTATTACAGTAATTCGTCTAGATGGCACTACCACATCCATTTCTTGACCCACGCGAAAGCGATTACGAAACATGTTTATGTTATTCGCAGTAGCCGATATCGGCTAGTGTCCGAATTTTCTAATTACAACGCGTTGCTGGGACGGCAATTTGCCCACGATGCGTTGATAATTCTTATTTCTGAGAAGTGAGTAAAACTAGTTAACCGAAACGCGTTGTGGGTAAACTATGTCACCCACAATGCGAAAAAGCCTTTTGAGTTATTTTGTTTTGCTTTGTGGAGCTTTTCTTTTACCCACATCGCGTTGTGGTTGTTGCGCTTTACCCAGAACGCGTTTCGAATAAATCAATAAATACAGATAAAAAACAACTTTATTTAAATATGTAAAGTTCATTAAAATAAACGTTCAGATTCACTAAGAAGGTGAAAGAAAGAACAACCTCAGTATCAAATTCATAGTATAAAACATAGTTACCTTATTCTTACACTTGTCAGTTTAAAACGAAAATGTTTATTCTATTAAACATTGAAAACAAATGGTAATCTATGAAAAACACTTTTATAATAAGTATAGAAAACGCAAAAATAAACAGTCAGATTCTCCAACGCTAGCCCGGTCTAATTTTGCAACCAACTGCTTTAAACTGACAAGTGCAAGAATAAGACCAGTAAGTTTTATACTATAAATTTGTTTCTGAGATTTTTCGCAATTTTTTAGAAATGGGGCAAGTTAAGGACGTACCTACTTTCGACAATAATAGAATTAAATTCGTTACAGCACCTCGCTCCAAGATGAAAATCATTTGGAAACCAAGCCAATCGCTGAAATGAGTTTTTAATATGTAACGACTTATTAACAATGGCACGACAAAAACCAGCCAAAACACACTGACAAACAACTGATCAACTATAAAATCTTAATTTAAACCAGTACTAAATCTTAAACATTCTGAATCTAAATTTGAACGAAAATATTTATCCTATTAAACATTGGAACCAAATTAGAACAAAACATTATTCTGGTAAATTGGTAGCTTAAAAGAAACATTACTTCTTTTTACAAGGGTTGCTTCTGTGGCATTTTGAGTTACATTTTACATTTCATTTTATGCACGCACAGGCCTTTGTTTGACATCCTTTTAGGCAATTACATCGAACAAATCCTTGTTTAGAACCAGAAGACAACATGGCTTCTTGCCGCACGTTAACACAAGACCGTCGCTCGACACTTACAGCGCGCTCTGGGTTAATCGTAATAGCCACAACGCGACGTGGGTAAAAGAAAATCTCCACAAAGCAATACAAAATACCTTGAGAGGCTTCTTCGCATCGTGGGTGACATAGTTTACCCACAACGCGTTCTGGTTAATTTGTTTTACTCAATGCTCAGAAAAACTGATTATTAATGCATCGTGAGTAAATTGCAGTGGCCGATTTCGACGATTGCGAATAACATATATATGGAATTATTATGGATACGGGTAGATAGGTGGATGTGATATATGATTCGAACTCGAAGGATAGGGATAGTAGAGCATCGTGGTTCGTTCTCGTTTGAATTCGGTTCCGGTGAGGCGGGCTGAGTTTAACCAGTGGATCCCATCCCATATTATTATGATACCCGTTACCGTTGCCACCCGATAAGTATGCTATCTTTTTTTAGAAACTGTCATTAGAAAGAGAAAGCATGAAATCAAATATTCTAAATCTCAGATCGTGTCGTTCGCATACACTCGATACCGATTCAGTTTTCTCTTCGCACTTTGCATTAGTAACCATCCGAATGCGTATTTATTTTTTCTATTCCGTATCAGTATTCAAGTTCTCGACCGGTTAGGGATAATACGGATTCTTTTGATATTCATATCCAACGGATTTTTGAATACGTATCCTTACATCACTAGTCACGATAGCTTGTGTTGTTCAAATAAATAGAAACGATATTATAATATTCATGCTTACTGTTAGCTTCAACTGATTTTTTTCACTTTTTTAATTCGCTTGGGAATACTTTTTTTTCGAAGAGTTTTTACATTATTTTTCCTACATTTACCCAAAAAGCAACGGGTAGAACGCGCTTTACCCGGGTAAAGTCTCAAACGTGCGTTAATTAAAATATATTTCGGATATTGTCCATGTCTCGCCGGTAATACTGAGTTTATCCAGGTTTAGCCTCTAAACTAACTTTACCCGTAACATGTACAGGAATTTCTCTTACATTTTGAACGGGGTCCACAAGTCCTTATTTTTAGAGATATGGAAAATGTTTAGTACAAAAATTTTAGGGTTTTATCTAAATCATCAAAATTTTCTAAAAAACTAAACAAATGATAATCAGAATGTCAAAAAATCGCTATCAACTTTAATTTTTTAAATACAACACCCTGTATATTTTCAACCCTTTAGAAACATATCTTTTTTCTGATTTCAAAAATATAAAGTTTCTTTATGTTCCTTTAAACAGTTTTTAAAATATTTAGATTTAAATATTTAAAAATGCTCAGTTTTAAGTCATAGCCGCTCAAGCATAGGTGGCTTTGGAATCACTTGTTCAGTGATCGCAAATGTATAGCTTTGAACATTTTCAAACATTTAAATCTAAATATTTTAAAAACTGCTTAAAGAAACATAAACTTAAACAAACTATATATTTTTGAAATCAGAAAAAAGATATCTTTCTAAATGGTTGAAAATATATAGGGTGTTCTATTTAAAAAATTAAAGTTGATAGCGACTTTTTGACATTCTGATTATCATTTGTTGATTGTTTTAGAAAATTCTGATGATTTAGATAAAACCCTAAAATTTTTGTATTAAACATTTTTCCATATCTCTAAAAATAAGGACTGTGGACCCCGTTCAAAATATAAGAGAAAACCCTGTACACAGTAATTTTGTAGAAATTTTTTGCCGCCCCAGTGATAAAATGTTTACCTTTCCTGCAAATTAAAATTGTCGATTTTTTTATAAATAGCGTCCTTTTTTAAAACTTCTCCCCGACCTCAACTGCAAACATTTTTTTAAAGTATTCCTGATTTGCCGCCGATTTAAACCTGCTGTTCTAGGTGATCGCCCACTTTTTTCACCGTATAGAGCAAGCTATGACAGTAAAAGTTTATTTTATTGTAATTCTTTATTTTTTAAATATTTCATTTGGACTGCTGGCTAGTGCGTGATAATTAACATAAATAACCACATCATGCCAGACTTGCATTGTCTCTGATTTTATTACTAACTTAATTAAGACAAATCCAAGACAAAATATTTAGACACCGTAAAATTATTTCCTTTCATGAATTCATAACAATATTTTAAAAACCCATTAGCAAGCTTTCCATTCCCATTTTAATCATTTCTCATTTTATCGATCGGTTAAATATAAACATACGCCAATCTCAAGTCAAATGCTAGCATTTTACAAACAAAACATTTTTAAGAACTTCCTGATTCTCTCTAAATATTTCGTTTCATTTCTTTTTCAATCCTATTCATTTATAAAAGAGCTTTCGAATTTAGACAGAAGATGTCACGATCTGTCAATACCGCCGCGCCGGTTGACTGACTATTCGATACAAAGACAATGACTTTATTCACATGAAATTTACAAATTTTGCGGTCGCGATTTAAGGTTGATCGGATGGAACGAATTTTATGTACGATTAGTAAACTAACTGGGAGTCAAATGATATAATATATTCATATATATATATATATATATATATATATATATATATATATATATATATATATATATATATATATATATATATATATATATATATACAGTGACCGGCAAAAAGTTCGCAACATATGAGAAAAATTTTTATTAGGTAAGTATTGGAAAAACTTTTCCGGGGGATCGGTTCTGCATGTCCGATAACCTAAAAATCGATTTTGACATACGTCACGTGACCACTGGTATAGCGTCAAATTAAAAAAAAAATTGTTAATTTACAAAAAGTGAGGTTAGTTGACGAGATATCAAAAAAAGTTATTTGAAAAAATTACTTAGAATTAAATTCTAGGTCCTTGTGCAAAATTTTAAGATTTTATTTAAAAAAATTGGAAAACTCAATTTTTTTTAAATATTTTTTTTATCGATTTACAAATTTCCAGTTTTTTTTCGTTTAGATAGCTTGGCTAATGTAAAGCCCATGTATCTGGATGAAAATAAACGAATGTAGTAGTTTTTTCTACAATTGACAGGACAAAATTAAAAAAAACAGGGTTTCGCCGGACGCTAGCTGTTGCAATGATTTGTATCTAGCAGCAGTGTCAATATTTTAGAGACATTTCAATGAGATTACATTGAGAAAACCTTAATCGTCTTAAATATATCTGAAGTTCGGCTTTTTGTAAAGTTAAGGGGATTAAAATAGATAATAAACAAAAAATTACCTGTTTATTTAATCGAAATTTTATAAACGAAAACCAATGTAAGAAAAACTTAAAAGTAGTCAAATTCTGTACTAACAACACAAAAAATCATTGTTTTTCCTTGGGTGCACAAAATTTAAAACTCAGTATGACCACCATTTCTCTCCATACATACTATTGTTCTCGAGCGCAACTCTCGATTAACATTTCGGAGCATTTTACGATTTATTTGCAATACACAATTTCTAATGACATTCTCTAAATTTTGTATATTCCTAAAGGGTCGATGTTTGTACACAGAGTTCTTTAGGTATCCCCACATAAAGAAATCTAACGGAGTCAGATCTGGTGATCTCGCAGGCCACGGATTTTCAGAAAACCGTCCTATCCACTGGTTTCCAAATTCTTGATCCAGCCATCTCTTCACCTCATTTGTGGAATGAATGCTAGCTCCGTCTTGTTGAAAGTATAAATTTCTTCTTTCGACTAATGACAAATTGTCTAAAAAGTCAGATATCTCAGTTTGTAGAAATTCTAAATATCGTTCTGAATTTAAATTGTCTCTAAAGAAAAAAGGTCCCACTATTCTGAGGTTGAAAATTCCGCACCACACATTAACCTTAAAACTATATTGGTCTTTACTCTGAATTACAAAGTCTGGGTTTTCGGTGGCCCACCATCTACAGTTTTGTGAACTGACGGTTCCGTTAGAGGTAAATGTAGCTTCATCCGAGAAAAGAACGTTCTTTGGGAAATTAAAATCTTCCTCAATCATACCCTGGAACCAGGCACAAAAATCGAAGCGGGCGTCATAATCCCTATCTTTTAATACTTGTACAAATTTAGGTTTGTACGGATGAAATTTGTTTCCTTTTAATATCCTCCGCACAGATCTTTCGTGAATGTTAGTGATCTCCGATATTTGACTAACTGCTAATTGGGGTGTTTCTGTGATCGACAAACACACATCCAGAGAACCTTCGTCACCTGTTACCGGTTTTTCATGGGAAACTTTATACTGATTTTCTACCGATCCCGTTTCTTTAAATTTATTGACTAGACGAGATACTGTGGAATAATGGAGGGATTTATCGGGGTGCCTCTCATTAAAAATTGCTGCTGTTTCTCTATGGCTTTTGTAATTATCTCCAGAAATTAAAATAATTTCTATCTTTTCCTGAAGAAGTAGTGTGGGTGCCATTTTAAGGAATAAAATATTAATAAACTTATGTAAAATATCAAACTTAGTAAGATGCGAGACATAAACCAATGACATAGGTTGAAATCAAACAAATTATAATTTGTTTGACATTTTTCTGTTGTTTTTAACCTACTAGATTATTTGGTTGTTTTAATTTCAGAGCCTGCTTTGGTAGTTTTAAGTACAACTAAATAGACCTGGTTGTTAAATTTATGTGCGAAAAATCTTAATAAAATCTTGATACAGTCATTTCATTAGATTCAAACCATTGCAACAGCGAGCGTCCGGCGAACACCTATTTTTTCGATTTTGTCCTTGTCAATTGTAGAATTGTAGATCTGACTCCGTTAGATTTTTTTATGTGGGGATACCTAAAGAACCCTGTGTACAAACATCGACCCTTTAGGAATATACAAAATTTAGAGAATGTCATTATAAATTGTGTATTGCAAATAAATCGTAAAATGCTCCGAAATGTTAATCGAGAGTTGCGCTCGAGAACAACAGTATGTATGGAGAGAAATGGTGGTCATACTGAGTTTTAAATTTTGTGCACCCAAGGAAAAACAATGATTTTTTGTGTTGTTAGTACAGAATTTGACTACTTTTAAGTTTTTCTTACATTGGTTTTCGTTTATAAAATTTCGATTAAATAAACAGGTAATTTTTTGTTTATTATCTATTTTAATCCCCTTAATTTTACAAAAAGTCGAACTTCAGATATATTTAAGACGATTAAGGTTTTCTGAATGTAATCTCATTGAAATGTCTCTAAAATTTTGACACTGCTGCTAGATACAAATCATTGCAACAGCTAGCGTCCGGCGAAACCCTAATTTTGTCCTGTCAATTGTAGAAAAAACTACTACATTCGTTTATTTTCATCCAGATACATGGGCTTTACATTAGCCAAGCTATCTAAACGAAAAAAACTGGAAATTTGTAAATCGATAAAAAAATATTTAAAAAAAATTGAGTTTTACAATTTTTTTAAATAAAATCTTAAAATTTTGCACAAGGACCTAGAATTTAATTCTAAGCAATTTTTTCAAATAACTTTTTTTGATATCTCGTCAACTAACCTCACTTTTTGTAAATTAACAATTTTTTTTTTAATTTGACGCTATACCAGTAGTCACGTGACGTATGTCAAAATCGATTTTTAGGTTATCGGACATGCAGAACCGATCCCCTGGGAAAGTTTTTCCGATACTCTCCTAATAAAAATTTTTCCCATATGTTGCGAACTTTTTGCCGGTCACTGTATATATATATATATATATATATATATATATATATATATATATATATATATATATATATATATATATATATATATATATATATATATATATATATATATATATTTATATATATATGTATATATATATATATATATATATATATATATATATATATATATATATATATATTGATATATATATATATATATATATATATATATATATATATATATATTATATATATATATATATATATATATATATATATATATATATATATATATATATATATATATATATATATATATATATATATACAGTGTGGTCGTTTAAGTGTGCAACATATGGGAAAGTTTTTTATTACCGATTTCTCAGAAAATTTTATTCTTGATAAAAGTTGGTGCACGTTCGATAATCATATTGGGTGTACTTGGAATGGTTGCAAGTCAAACGGTGTACAGGGTAGGGCAAAAAATATAAAATTTCTACAAGAATAAAGTACCCCTATTTCAGAATATTCAGCAAAATGTTATTAAGAAAAGGTGTTTAGAATTAAAAGTTATGCATAGGTTTGAAAACATGACCTCATAAAATAAAAAACAAAATTTTTTTGAAAATATTAATTATTTCCTAAAAAAAATTTTTTTTTTATTATCACCCTAAAAACCTTCATAAATTAAACAAAATCAAATCAAGTTCACACATCTTTGTTCAAATTCAAGCATATTTGTAAAATTAACTTAGCTTTTTAATTTATTAAGGAATCACAAACTTCATGTTTGTTGCAAGGACATTAAACACAACTTTAAAATACCGTAAAAATTATTTTTAACAAGATAAAACATTAGTAATGATAATTTTCAAATTAAAAAACTCTCATTTAAATTACAAAATATTTATTTTAAATGTTTATTAGAAAATTGTACAAACATGAAATCCTACTAAAATAATCGCAGATACCTATGGAAAGAAAACAAATAAGGGTTAAAAGTAAACATTATGACAGTTTGGTGGCATTATTCATTCTTAAATAATTATTGTTATTAGCTGATCTCAAATGCCTCCTCCAGTAAAGTTAACGTTAGCCGAAAAGGCAGAATTAGTGCTAATATGTGGAGAACACTATAAAACAGTGCGTGAAGCAGGAGATATATTCAATGAACGACATCCAGATAAACAAGTCCACTATTCAACCATAAGCAGAATTTTAAATAATTTTAAACAGACAGGGTCTTTAGAGTATAAATATAAAAATGAACGTACCAAAACTGTATGTACTGAAGAAAATCAATTACAAGTACTTCAAGCAGTTGTTGAAAACCCTAGAAGATCCACCCAAGAAGTGCATGCTTATACGGGTATAAAAAAAACCTCTATTAAGGAGATTCTTAAAAAACAAAAATATCACGCCTATAAGCCAATGTTTATTTGCACGTTTCAAAGACAAGACTATGACTTGCGGTATGATTTCTGCATGTGGATTCAAGGAGAAATAGAAGATCAACGTGATTTCCATAGACACATGCTTTTTGGGAATGAATCCACGTTCACTACAAATGGCGTTGTTTCTTCCCAAAATTGTAGGTGGTGGTCGGACGAAAATCCAAATTTTGTCATTGACAACAAAAACCAGTATTACCAAAAAACAAACGTTTGGTGCGGTATTATTAACGACAAATTAATAGGGCCGTTCTTTTTTCGCCAAAACCTAACTGGTGATACCTATTTACATTTTTTGGAAAACGAACTAACAGATTTTTTGGATAATATGAGTATACAAGAACGACGTAAATTATGGTTTGTACATGATGGTTGTCCGGCTCATTCTGCTAGAATTGTTTCTGAATGGTTAAATGGAGAATTTGGTGATAAATGGTTAGGACAAAATACCGATCCACGGTGGCCTCCTCGTTCGCCAGATCTCACCCCACTAGATTTTTTTTATGGGGATATTTAAAGCAAAAAGTTTACAAGGATCGACCCTTTAATGTTGGGGAGCTTGAAATTTCGATACGATTTCATTGCAGAAATATTCCAGCAAGTGTATTGCGATCCACGCTTAGTGAATTTTATGATCGGACAATTAAATGCATTGAACGTGAAGGTGGACATACGGAGACGCGTCGATAATTTTTTTAAACATACCTAATATAATTTTTTTCTGCGTTTCAAATATTGTCTGTTTAATTTTTTTTAAATTTGTTTATTGTTAAGTTATAATAAAAAGAAGCCGATAAAAATTGACAAAACCATTGGCACCATACTCAAATACGTTTAGGAACATTGTATTTCTTGACTTTGCACTAAACGCAGACATAATGCATGCATTGTTTTGTTAATAATGCCCCACAACGCCATTATGTTAGAATGATTTCATGTTTGTAGATTATTTTGTACAATTTTCTAATAAACATTTAAAATAAATATTTTGTAATTTAAATGAGGGTTTTTTAATTTAAAAATTATCATTACTAATGTTTTATCTTGTTAAAAGTAATTTTTACGGTATTTTAAAGTTGTGTTTAATGTCCTTGCAACAAACATGATGTTTGTGATTCCTTAATAAATTAAAAAGCTAAGTTAATTTTACAAATATGCTTGAATTTGAACAAAGATGTGTGAAATTGATTGCTTTTTTTTAATTTATGAAGGTTTTTAGGGTGATAATAAAAAAAAAATTTTTTTTAGGAAATAATTAATATTTTCAAAAAAATTTTGTTTTTTATTTTATGAGGTCACGTTTTCAAACCTATGCATAACTTTTAATTCTAAACACATTTTCTTAATAACATTTTGCTGAATTCTCTGAAATAGGGGTACTTTATTCTTGTAGAAATTTTATATTTTTTGCCCAACCCTGTACACCGTTTGACTTGCAACCATTCCAAGTACACCCAATATAATTATCGAACATGCACCAACTTTTATCAAAAATAAAATTTTCTGAGAAATCGGTAATAAAAAACTTTCCCATATGTTGCACACTTAAACGACCACACTGTATATATATATATATATATATATATATATATATATATATATATATATATATATTGATATATATATATATATATTGATATATATATATATATATATATATATATATATATATATATATATATATATATATATATATATATATATATATATATATATATATATATATATATATATATATATTATATATATATATATATATATATATATATATATATATATATATATATATATATATATATTATATATATATATATATATATATATATATATATATATATATATATATATATATATATATATATATATATATATATATATATATATATATATATACAGTCGCGAGATTAAATTATTCGTCTACCTCTAGAAATTTTAGAAATGCTTGTTATAAATAAATTAAAGGAACAGAAATCAGTTTAAATAGCTATGGTCTTAAACTACAGCATTTTTACATTCCAATAAATGTAAAAAGGATAAAATTCACACTTTAAAAAGTGTAGAAATAAAAAATATTTGTGTATTACTTAAACTGCGAGCGAAATTATTCGTCCATCGACTTGAAGGCCAAAAAAAATGGATAAAAAAAGGATGTAAAAATAAATGTATTTTCAATATCCTAAACCTCAGTCACTTCCAAACCGAATTCATAAGGGTGCATTTATTTAAACGTAAAACATCTAGAAATGGGTGGTAAATTGTTCGAGGTGCCGATATCCGTTAGAGAGTTGATAATAAAATTAAAGTTAGAAGGAATGTCACAATATAAAACAGCAAAAATTGTGGGACGGAGCAGGTCGACAGTTCAATATATTATAAAAAACCATAAGACAAAACAAATAACAAAAAACTTACCTGGCAGAGGAAGAAAATCCAAAATTTCTGTTAGAGAAAAAAGGGAAATTTTAAGAAAAGTTCGACAAAATCCCCGCAATACTGCAGTAGACCTTGCTAAAAGTATGGAAAATGATTACAAAAAGAAAATACACGTAATAACAATTAGAAAATTTCTGCGGTCAAATGGCTACAACGCTCGAGTTGGCAGAAATAAACCTTGGATCAATAAAAAAAATCGAGACAAACGGTTAGAATTTGCAGAAAGCCATAAAAACAACGATATGGAGTTTTGGAAAAAGGCATATTTACAGACGAGACTAAAATTGAGTTGTTTGGAAAATTTTAGTCTCGTCTGTAAATATGAATTTTTTTCCAAAACTCCATATCCTTGTTTTTATGGCTTTCTGCAAATTCTAACCATTTGTCTCGATTTTTTTTTTATTGATCCAAGGTTTCTTTCTGCCAACTCGAGCGTTGTAGCCATTTGTCCGCAGAAATTTTCTAATTGTTGTTACAAGTATTTTCTTTTTGTAATCGTTTTCCAAACTTTTAGCAAGGTCTACTGCAGTAATTCGGGGATTTTGTCGAACTTTTCTTCAAATTTGCCTTTTTTCTCTCACAGAAATTTTGGATTTTCTTCCTCTGCCGGGTAAGTGTTTTGTTATTTGTTGTGTCTTATGTTGTTTAGAATATATTGAACTTTCGACCTGCTCCGTCCCACAATTTTTGCTATTTAATATTCTGACTTTCCTTCTAACTTTCATTTTATTATCAACTCTAACGGATGTCGCGTCGGCACCTCGAACAAATTACGATCCTTTTTTAAATGTTTTAAGTTTAAAGAAATGCTTCTTTATGAATTCGGTTTGGAAGTGACTAAGGTTTAGGATATTAAAAATACATTTATGTTTACATCCTTTTTTTATCCATTTTTTTGGCCTTCAAGTCGATGGACGAATAATTTCGCTCGCAGTATAAATACACAAATATTTTTTTATTTCTACACTTTTTAAAGTAGTGTGAATTTTAGTTAGAATTTTATTAAGACAATGGCCATTTTAATTGATTTCTGTTCCTTTAATTTATTTATAACAAATATTTCTAAAATTTTTAGAAGTAGACGAATAATTAATCTCACGACTGTATATATATAATTAACTTAAGCGCAAATGATTACGCTTTATGTAACTTGATAACAAATTATTAAACAATATGGACTGAGAGCCAAGACGAAACAATAGAATCTTTTGTCTGTTTTATTAAGATGATGATTAACAAATTTCGTTCAGATATTCTACAGGGTGGTCCAAAAGTAGTGATACACAGAGCAACAGCAGATTCCTTATGTTGAAATAATGTTATATATTCAAACTTGCCTAATTACAAAGTTGATAATATCCAAGATACAACGTGTCAAAATTTTAATTTTATTTTCGATCCTTTTCAATAATTTCTCAAAAAAGCGACATAGCAGCACATAATTAGGGATTTGAGTTTTTTTGAGGCGAGGAATTCAAATTCGTCCATACTTTTGATGTCACTAGTAGAGAGCGCCACCTACGGCTATTGCACTTCTTTTAAGTGACATAACTTTTTTTAAGCAAGTATGTCAATCTGAATATTGAAAAAACCGATTATTCTAGTTCTTTTACGTCAAAAAGATATACTTTATTGAAATCGCTAGGAGTAACCGTTTTCGAAATAATCGCATTTTTTTATCTTCTGACAGCCCACGAAGACTGAAGTCTAAGTACTATGTACCGTGGGCGTACTGGGGCATCGACTCACACATCCAGAGCTGGAAACATCCGTAGGGATTTCACCAGCCCTTTAAGAGGATGTGTGGGGTGGTACTACCTCGGTCGAGGAAGAATTCCTCTTCCACCTTCCAAATTGAAATTTCCTATGCAATTAAACACATGTCGTTCCAAAGTAATGGGACATAGAGCAACATTGAATTTCTGACTTTAAATTATTATGATTAAGCCAGATTTACTTAGCTCAAAAGTTGATATTATAGAAGATACCTGAGCAACTGAAGATTTTTTAACAAAAATATTTATTCATGCGGAAATACTAATTTTAATTTAATAAAAGTTATACTAATTTATTTTAGTCAATTTATTAAACTATTAAACTAATTATTAAATACAATAATTAGTTTAATAACACCTTAAAGTTAATAATGCTTTAACAAAATTATTAGAAATAAAAATCCTAACGTCTTGATGATAATTGCTCAAAATGGTCACCATTGACCTTAATACTTTGCGCTGTACGCTTTACAAAATAATGTCGGATTTTAAGCAAAAGATCCCTATCATTCCTGAACAGATGAACAGTATTTATCATTTTTTGGCCTAACTCATTATGGTTGTTTATTGAACTGTCATAAACGTATCGGAAACTGTTCATTACGATAGTGTCGCACTCAAGAAGTGTGCCGGCGCATCATCTTGCATAAAATACATATTTCGCCTGACGTTTAGTGGTACAGCTTCTAAAAGCCCTCCAAGTTCATTTTGGAAAAAATGCAAATATGAATCTCCGGTTAGAGTCGGCCGTAATTCACAGGGACCCATAGATGATTTCCGATGATTCCACATCAAATGTTGATTTTAAACTCATGCTGGAAGTGGCGTTTAACAACCAAATGCGGGTTTTCAATTTCCCATACATGTCTATTTCGATAGTTGAATATATCCCGCCGACTAAATGTGGCTTCGTCGGTGAATAATAGGGACGTCAATAAAGTACACCTTCTTGAAGTAAAAGAAGTAGGGTAATCGATTCTTTTAATAGTCAGATCGATATGATAGGTAAGCTTAAAAAAGTTATGTCATTTAAAAGAAGTGCGGTATGCCATAGGTGGAGCCCTTTATTAGCGGCATCAAATGTATGGATGAATTTGAATTCCTCGTCTCAAGAAAACCCCACATCCCTAATTTCGTGCCGCTATATCACTCTGTTGAAACATTATTGAAAAAATCGAAAACAAAATTTTGACACCCTATATCTTAGTTATTATCAACTTTGCAATTAGGCAATTTAGAATACATCGCATTATTTCGACATAAGGAATCTGCTGTGGCTCTGTGTATCATTACTTTTGGGCCACTCTGTATACAACTTCTGTTAAGTTTTTGAAGAAGCTTAAGAACTGCACAAAAATGCGCATAGTTTCTATCAAAAATTCACGAAATTGTTCTAGTAGTTCAAATTAATGTCGAATTATGCAACCAGATTTTAATTTTTCTCAGAAAGAAATGTCACGGGGGAGCATTAAAGATTCGCACTGTATAAATTAGGCATGGAAACCTTACGTACCGTGTGGCTTCCGTGCATTCAGTATCACAAAAACATTAATCAGGATCTGTTTTATTATGTGCTAAGACTGTAAAAATTGCCTTTATAAGCCATAAAAGCACAATAAATTTCCACTTTTCACAACTTTACTATCTTGGTTTAATGGCTTGTTCAGGGTATACACCACCGGACAAAAATAAAGAACTTTTCTTTTAGCCATTCTTTCTTTTATGTAATATCCCTACAAGTTTTTAAAATATTTAATTGATGTAAAAAAATAGAAAATACCTGCTATTTTTGCCTGCGTTGTCTAGACACAAAAAAGTTAGGATAAATTTACTTTGGTAATACACATTTACAATCTTTTTTTTAAAAACTCGGAAATTAACACACATTAACACATTTCAAAATTTACTAAATATGATTCAGTAAGCAATTTTTCATTAAAATTAGTACATTTTTAAGTGTAAATATACTCTTAATATACAATTTTGTTAAAATTCTATCTAACTTTTCAATTTAGTGAAACATTATGCTACCATTCTATTTTCGGTTTTTGTAAATGCCGCTATTTTGTGATTCTTCTAAAAGGCAAATATTAGTTCTTAACAAACATTTAGTGAGGGTGGTCTGCATGTGATGTGAAGAAAAACTATAGCTCAGACTTGGAATGTTACGTTTTTTGTTGTTTTTCTTTTATGGTGATTTGATCTGGAACGTATAAAGAGAAGATTGCCTGCTTCGCTGATGCAAGCATAAGAAGACCGTAAAATAAAAAATAAAATAAAATAAGAAGACAAAATAGTCCTTCTCATTTTATTTTATTTTTCATTTAACTGTCTTGTGCTTGCATCACTAGCGAAGAAATCAGTCATCGCATTTACTGCTATATTGGTATATTATTACCCATATAGACCGACTAAATTTACCACTTTATACATGTCGTACAAGGTGCACATGAACTATCAAAGAAATTCGACATAATACTTATTGTTTCGTGTTAGCAGCCAAAATATTCGAGTGACGCTGGGTAAACTAGTAGGCGCGAACCACTGTATTTTACCCATCCTTTACGAACCGATGGATATAAGGTCTTATTTTGATTCTGATAAAAATGGTGTCTCTTCAGACACCCTGGGTGTATGCCTGCCTTACTTATAAGACCGTTAAATCGCAATGGTGAATATGAGGTTAAGTCGATATTAACAGAGCTATAGGGCGTTAAAATGAGAATTTAAAATTCGTTTTTCTTCAATATTCCAAAACGTTTTTGGCATGAGATGTAGAGAGACACAGTTACTTTAAAACTGCTGAAACTTTTTTGTGAGTAGATGTATTAAGCACACAATATTGATTTCTTACCTTTCTTAGAGAGAAAAGGTATACCCGTCAAATGACGACAAACTTTACCATTTTCGAAATATTTGCCATTTTGCGATATATGCAGCATATTGTTTACATTAATTTTCATGTTGTTCCAATAATCGGCATATTTTAGAAAATGTAGAACAAAACGTTACCCCAGGGATAGTTAGTGCGAGTTTTACCCAATTTTTACAAGAAGTGAATTTGAAGTATCATAAGCATAATTTCTAATGCTGCCTATTACTGGTATACGTTTTTTCTCTAAAGAGTACAAGTAAATAATAATTTTAAATTACATGTTTAATCTACCCACAAAGAATTCTGAGCTATTGTAGAGCTTGATGTGTGTCGTATGTAGCGTCCTCTATCCGCTACAATTGAGGTCGGATTATTTGTTCTCGGTCTTAAAAACCCATCTATATTAATTGTACGGTAATATGCCAAAAATTCTTTAAAATATTGAAATTAAAATTTCCTCTTCAAACCCTGTACGTCTGTGAACAAGTTGGGTTAACTCTCAATATTTTGATTCGAAGAATCCACTATTACCCCATGTCCCATTACTTTTGAACCATCCTGTAAAAAAAGGTTTCAGACTATGAGTATTCGTGCGACTAATATATATTCTTCTCAATTTATTTTGAACTTGTAAAGAATGTGTAGTAGCGCACAATTATTTACATCGAATTCCATCCCTGATAGCATGTTGATAACGATTCGGCTGCGTGTGATCAATAATTTCAGAAAGACACGCAAAACAATAAAAAGAATCGCTTAAGTAGATTGAACCATTAAACCAAGGGTTGCAAATAAATATCGCCACTTACTTTAAACGAGATGGATTTTTTTTACACGTGACCCATATATCACTTCCTAAAAAGGTTAGCATAAAAAGGTTTGTAAAACTTTTTACTGTGTTATTTAATCAAGAGATGTGAATCAAGACCTTAAAGATTTAAAGTGAAAAGTATACTAGTCATAACAAAAAATGCAACCTAGAAACAATGTATCAATCTTAATCAAAACTACTAACTGTACGTGTATGTGAATAGTAGTGGGCGCTGCAGCACACACAGAAAAATTACTCTTTTTATCTTGACAAAATTCAGCTTTATAATTGTTGCCAATAAACTCCAAATAATATCATTTTCTTGTTATATATGTATATGTATATAAGGGTGTTAATTAAGTATGTACAATAAATTTAACAGACAATTACTTGAGTGATTTTAAGACTAAAACTTCATATAAACATCGTTTTCAAGATACAGGGTGTTAAACTTTTGTAACCAATCACAAAAGGTTAGTCTTAAAGGCAAATCTCTGGGCAATAGAGCTTGGACACGTTGCATATGGTAGGGATATCGCTGCTGGTCTCTTAAAATCTGCCACACTGTGCCATGGGTAATGTTCAGTTCTTCAGCTATTTTCCGGGTACTGGTACGAGGATTTGGTTCAATTTCATTTAAAACAGCTTCTTCCATTTGAACTGTTCGTACCGTTACAGGCCTCCCGATGACAACCGTCGATCTTTTAAAACTGCCTGTTTCAGAAAGTCGTGCATGGAGACGTACAAAAGTTCTTCCGTTAGGTACTACACGCCGAGGAAATCTTTCATGATAAATGCGTCTTGCAGCATTAGAGTTTCCATGAGCCATTCCGTAACATAAATGCATATCTGCCATTTCACTGTTAGTAAACTGAACCATATTGGACAAAAAATAACTCGAAAAATAATCACCAAAAATACTCTTTATAAAAATGACAAATTAATAGCTTAATAATTTGACAACAGCTGTCAAGTTATTTACCAAATGCTGCAATCGTTTTCCAAGGCAACCCTTGATTATTTCCTATTTTTTCCCCATGTTTCTCGTGTGGTCCAGGGATATGCAATTAAGTGGATTTTTTTTCAAAAACTAATCAAGATACGAAAAAACTTCAAGAGACAAAAAAGCTATACTTTTAGTTGCTTAATAATAAAAAAATAAAAACATTTCAAAAAAGTGTGTGGCGTACATTTTTTTGTCAAAAATATTCGTTAAGGTGTCGCTCGGGGCACCACTGGACTTAAGACATTTAATCGAGTTAGGGTAAATTAGCCCCTTAACACTACGAATAGCACTGCAAAATTACAACAAAATTGGGCAAAGGATTTTTAAGATATTTACGAAAAAGCAATTTTTTAAAAAAAGTTTAACACCCTGTGTCTTGAAAACGAAGCATTTGCGGACTCATGTTTATATGAAGTTTTAGTCTTAAAATCACTCAAATAAGTGTCTGTTAAATTTATTGTACATACTTAATTAACACCCTGTATATATACGTGTATATATATATATATATATATATATATATATATATATATATATATATATATATATATATATATATATATATATATATATATATATATATACCTATATATAATGTTATGGAGTTTACTGCATATAATAGAATGGGGGACTCCTGGGGTAGTCTACAGACATATCCAATACTTTTTCCCTCTAATCGCACATTTGTTTTTTATTTTAAAAAATACCCTAAACCACCCCTGTATCCGACGCTAAATGGTATAACGTCATGGGGTAAAGGGGAAACAAACGATGAAACAAGAAACGACTCAGCCGCGGCGCACAGTCTGTAAAAATAATACGCTCTTTTTTCTGTGACACTTACATATCTTTTTTTTTTTAATTTGATTTAAAATTTTCTATTTTCTGAAGTTTATCTCCTAATAAGACTGAAATTTATTCCGAAGAAACTCCATTCACCTTCCACTTTTATGGCCACATCGAATAAATTCTTCAGTAATGTGCAGAATACATATCGGAACAGATGCCATTTTAAAAACAAGAAAAAATTATAAAATGTAATCTCTGAAGAACGTTCTGTATTCGAATATTTGCACTACATAAAACTGCGACTTTAGCTATTCATCCTATTACGACCCACTGACCTGGTGTGCCGCGGTCACATGAGCCTCACCACTACCAACTAGGTATTTATTCGCAGATATCTGCAGTTGATCTTTGCCTTATCGCTTTAACCAAAGTACAAGAAAAATACCCGAACTGATAAGAATATGTAGGTATATCTAGCTAGTAATGAAAACTCTACAAGTTCATGAAACCTAACATAACATGGTTTCATGTTATGACATTGCAAAATTTGCCCTAACTGTGTTGCTTACAATTCAAATACATTATTATTTCTCAAAACTCAAGTCCCTATTTGCTCACCAAAAACATTAAAATCCATTCAGGCATTGGTTATACACACAAATTTAACCTTAAAATTAAAACAGTTTTTCACAATTTTTTAGAGTACGATACTTCAGCTGAAAGTCAATTCGCATATTAGGGTTAAAATAAATTACACTTCTTGTCTAGTCCACAAAACTACAAGAATTAGGCTTTTATTACATATACAAAAAAATAGAAATTTTTTCCGCCTATAACACACTGTGCGGCGCGTAGCCAAACTTAAAATAAATATTACCTTGTTATCTCCTCTTTTTAAGCGGTTTTAGTGAAAACCAAAAATAATCTAAACTACCTTTAATTCCAAAGAATTATTTTACTAAAAATGTGTATTTTAATTTAATAGCAATTTCTATACTAAATATGGGAAAATATGGACCTTACAATCGTGAAATTAGGTTGACATTGTAAGCAAAACGAAACAGGCTATGTTATATCGTTAACAAAAAGAATTATAACATACCTATTACATTATTAATAAGAGGAGCATTATTCATTTATTCTTACTAGCTTAAACTTTCTGCCTTTAAGAAAAGGTTGAAAATCAAAACGCAAACACCATCCGCTGCCGCCGAGCCCCTCATAATTTACATCCAGTCCGGCTCCAAAGTTTCACATAATTTGCTATGACACATTTTTTTGATCTTGTTACAACCACGAAAGCAACAAGCCTAAGTACTAAGTTATCGTTTGTTGTATATCGCAGAGCCGACTCACACACCCAGTGTTAGAAACATCCATAAGGTTTTCACCAGCCCTTTAAGAGGGTATGGGTGAGGTGATACCTTCTAGGTCGGGGAAGAATTCCCCTGCCACCTTTCTTTATTCAGCACGCATACACTATTCACACTTCGTTCATACTGCCAATCGTAAACACCCAGACCTGAACTTTTTTATGGTACAGCACCCAACCGAATCGAATGGTGCGGCGCTGTGGTCAAGTGAGCCCGCTTCGCATTTCATTTTGCCATTTTGTCAAAAAAGGACATTATTCTGTTAAATACTAAATGTGTGCAAATAGGTCTTAAACCAACACCTGAAGTGACGCTTGTTTTCGAACTTTGACGAAGACGAGCAATTAGCGATCGTTGTCAGACGCGTTCTAATTAGTCAGGTTATGGCGGCGAAATTGTGCGAAAAATTTAGCGTTTTTATTTAATAATATATACATAAATAACTAAAGAGCGGTGTTATTACTAAATATCAATTTTACTAGATAATACACGTGTTTTTCTTTGACCTTTTATCTTGTTTCTTGACAAAATGATATAAAAAATGAAAAATTCTCAACCTTTAAATTCGCCGCCTCCCGGGTCTCCATCTGATTGGTCGTCAGAGGTACAACACGTACTGCTCTGCTTCCTAAGCAGTGACGACAGAAGTGAAGTTAGTAACATCATTGTTGATGAGATGTGACCGTGTGAGGTTTTGCTTTCTGTTTATTAATTAATGAAAGAAAATAGTTTTCAGCCCTTTATTAGTATTAACAAAATATCGTACGCGGTTAGTGATTTGCAATATAATTTATAACTAAGTACAGCACAACTTTTCTGAGTATTTAGTTTGGTGTTCGTTTTGGTTTGAACATCTGTTCTCTGGATTGTTTTATTTGTGGTACAGTATTTTTACTTGTTTAAATTGAGAATTTTAGAAAACTTAGTAGGATTTATTTTTTTAAAGGCAACAAAAATATTATTTCTTCAAACTTGCTGCATAGAATTATTGTTGAGAGACTTGGCAACACAACAACCTAGGTCACTTTTTTTATATGACCATGTGTTTATTACCAGTGGTGCACAGTGACTAAAATTTGTTTTTTAAGGGCGATATCTAGCTTATTTCCGCCAAGCGCCATTTATGACTAATTTTCCCCCATTTGAATGGGTTCGTTGCACACTTTTTTTGACTTCTTAGATTTAATGGTCAAGATAAAGTGCAAAAATACTCTTTTTAATTTTTTTGTTAAGCTGGAAATGCTCTAAAAATTAAGTTAAACTTTGGAGAGTTTAATCATATAGGCGAGTAATGTGATCATCTCGCTATTATGTAGAACTACTACAAAATTGTAAGAATTGTCATACCTAATTTTATAGCAAATTTAAAAAAATATATATTATTAAACATTACGCAGTATACGTCCAAGCATCTCGAAAGTGAGATGAAACACAAAAAAGAGAACAAAAATACATGAAAAGAAAAACGAGGAGAAAAACCAAAAAAGGTAGTTAAGCAATTATCTATTTATTCTATTTTCCAATATATGCCTTCTAAACCGTTCACTGAATGCTCGCAGACCAGGGAGATTCTTTATGTCACCCGGGATAGAATTAAACAACTTAGCCGCGTTGAAACTAAATGATCTTTGGAATAGAGCAGTTGTGCGGCGACGAACACTGAATAAATTACAGTGACGTGTGTTACATCCGTGGATATCACTACGCATGTCGATTTCGCTACTCCGGTAGGAGGGACACCGTGATGTATTCACCCTATAAAGAAATCGTGCCAGCTGGAGTCGAAATCGCTCATCCAGATTAAGCCAGCCGTAGTTGGAAAAGCTCTCAGAGATATGATGGTACCTTCTTAAACTGTATCCAATCGAGTACAGGCATTCTACAGTCTTTGTAAACCTTTCTTGTCCCGATTTAAAATGGCCGGCCAGTAAACTACACTAGCATAGGATATGGGATCTGTGATCTACCACACAAATAAACTTTTAAAAATTTACATAGTATTCACCCAAACCAAAATATTTCAATTTTGTACATATAGAATCGGATGGTTTAAAGTGTCAAATGCCTTACTATAATCTAATAAGATAAGGCATGTGTTAATTTTTGTATCCAGTGTCCTAAATATGTCGTCAGTAACTTTCAGGATAGCCGTTGTTGTGCTGTGATTCGGACGAAATCCCGACTGTGTCGGTGGCAAGATACTATTGCTCAACAAAAATCCGTTAATTTGTTTCGCAGCACAGTTTTCCAGAAATTTTTTAAAATGTGGCTAGTAAACTGATTGGGCGAAAGTCAGAAACAAGGGAGGGGTGATACTTCTTGGGCACCGGGATAACATACGCTTGTTTCCACGCACTAGGAAATCTTCCCGCGATGAGACACTTATTTATAATAAAAGTAATATAAGGAGCTAAGGAGGGGAGTGCGAACATAATCATTTTAATATTCATTTTGTCGGGCCTCATCGCAGTTGATTTAATACGGGAGAGAACCCTTGCTATACAATCCACACTAGTGATGTAAGGATACGTATCCAAAAATCCGTTGGATCCGAATATTAAAAGAATCCGGATTATCCGGAACCGGCCGAGAACTTGAATACGGATTCGGAATCAAAATAAATTCGCATCGGGTGGTTACTAATGCAAAGTGCAAAGAGAAAACGGAATCGGAATCGAGTGTAAGCGAACAACACGGTCTGCGATTTGGCATATTTGATATTGTGCTTTCTCTTTCTAATGACATTTCCTAAAAAAAGATGGCATAGTTATCGGGGTAACGGGTATCATATGAGATGAGACCCATTGGTTAAACTAGTCCCGCCTCACCCGAACCGAATTCAAACGAGAACGGCGCGACGCGGTGCCTTCTTATCCCTAAACTTCGACTTCGAATGGTATGATACCGATACCGCATCGACCTACCTAGCCGTGTATCCGGATAGAAAATGTTTTAGTCTGTTGCATGCATACGTATACATGATCTGTAACCGCTTTCGCGCGGGTCAAGAAATGGATTCGTATTCGGATAATGGATACGGATATTAGCTGATTCCGATTCCGTATGATTCGGATATCTAATGAATACGGATATTTACAACACTAATCCACACTCACCTCTGTAAACCGAAAGGTGTCATTCAAATTATATGTCTGACATAATGACAACAGCGTAAATCGATATATTATTTTATTGGTGTGAAATATGGCGGGTTTTCAATTCGTTTCAAATCTTCAGGGTCAATAAACTTGTTTTAAGAAAAATCTGATTTCATTTTGATAAACTGCACCTTACCCACTACTGTTTTACTTATTAATAATATATAAATTCGAATGAGTGCTACAGACCCATTTATACCCAACCAGTTTCAATATATGTAGTGAATTTCATAACACCCTGTATGCTGCATGTTGGCAACTAAATAAAACCATACGGCGGCCAAAATAGGGAATATGCATGTATTTTTTATTGCATAGTTTGTTCAGGCAAGTTATTACAAACCCAAAGATTTTATTTTCAAGAAAATTACTAGGATTATGTCACTCATGTGTTAAAAGTCCCGTAAGATGAGTAAAGATTTTAAAATTAAAGCGATAATTTTTTGATGTTACGTCAATTAAAAAAAATTACACCGATAATTTTTTCCTGTCATTTTCTTGGTTGTCATATTAATTTCGATACAAACAAATGGCTTGCAATTGTTATAAACCCGTAGTTACTGTTAGCAGTTTGTGTTTTCATTCGTGAAATAATCCCCTAAATACCACTCGAGCTTTAAAATTACTGATAATAATTTTTCACTCTTACGTGTTTTCTTTGCAAATTTCACTCGTCCTGCGGACTCGTGAAATTATAGAAAACAAGCAATCGTGAAAAATTATCGGTAATTTTTAAGCTCTCGTGGTATTATCCCCGATAATTTAACAAAAAATTACTTTTCGGTGTCATTAATTACAATAACAACTACTTACATTCCAAAAGCAGCCATTTGCACGTGCCTAAAGTGCCGTCAGATATTGTCTAAAGCTCATGTCGCTGTTTCGTGCTAAGTTCTAAAATTCAATTCTTTTTTCCTTTTGCTCGGAATTTATTACAGCCATGTAATCAATCGTATTGTTTACAACACTTAGTGACGTGCCTGTCAAAAAATAAGAAGCACGGCCTCGAGTGTACATTTAGTTGCCTATACTCACCACATCTAACCAACTAAATTGTTCATCGATCATGCAAATAGAAAATATTTGTAACTTGCGTTGTGTTCGATTTTTGATTATAGTGTAATTTGTCTGTAATTCTTTCTATTAGACAGTAAAATTTTTTTGAGACTACTTATAAGTATTGTATTGTGCAAATCCTGTAAAAATACCGCTACACGTGCCTCAAATACTCTTTTTTCTTCTTGTGTCAAAATCAGCCAAAGTCGGAAGAAAATTGTGTAAAGTTAATTACAAAGTTTACATAAATATTATTAAATCGCGGTAAGGATTGGCAATCCCAAAGAAAGTTTGATGGCAAATGTTGAGGTTATGATTTACCACTGTTAAAGTATAGCATAAGCTAGAGAAACAACTTATTTGGCGCTTATTAGCTCATGACAAGAAAGAATTGTTAAACAAATCCCTTTAAGGTCCAGTTTGACAATGTATGGCAAACTTTTTGGTCACCTAGCCTTGACCTCACGGTTAACATGTGGTGAAGGATGTAAAACGTTTCACATTGAAAAGCATACCTTTGGTTTACTAACCATGAACTGTAAAACACTTTTGATCAACTTAACCCAAGTTTGCATCCTAACCTATTGGCGATATTGTGAAACCGGGCCTAAGCTGTTACTTCTTTTGTTTCTGCAGATGTAAGTAAAGTCAGGATTTGTAGAAAAATAAGCTGTAATAAAAATATTGTCGGCAACGAAGACAATAGAATAGGTTTGATAGCCTGAAAATTGTCCGATTGTCATTGCGGTCACTGTTGATTAAAGTGCTTAATCAAATAAATGTAATGTTTCTTATTTGCAAAATCTCCAAATCTTCGAAAAATAATTAACACTTGACATTTACAGTACATCAGCCATAATAGAACTTTTATTTACATAGCATGTGACGTCACACTCAACAGGACCACATTTTGCAAGTCTCGAATTTTGCTGATGTAGATGAAAGGAATGATAATGAAGACGACCCTGTTTTGTAAATATAATATACTGTAATGTTCGTTACTGCAATATTTTCAAATAGTTCAAATAAATAGCGTGGATTCGCGAGAGCATGAACTTAACTTAGTGATTTCGAGTTTAACATTTGTTGCTTTAGTATTTTCGGGTGGTTCGAGGTTAGTTACTTGGATTCGCGAGAGTGTGAACTCGAGGTGGTAGCGTTTATGACTTTTGGGAAGGTCATCTGTCTGTTGTCACTGACGGCAGGGCGGTCGTTTTAGGTCCCTTAAGATGAAAATCAAATAAAATCTGATTCATCCCTATCTGTTTACACGGATGAATTTTTGTTAGGGACTCTAAAGGGTAAATAGGGACGTTTTTCTAGTTATATTTATATCTTTCGTATGGAAGTAGATTCTAACTTATAATTTCATGTGTTGGAATCTAATCATATTGGTTTATTTTACTCAGACTCAGACCAGGTACCTAAAACCCAGTCTAATTATTGGACCAGCAACCATGGTTTAATCGTTTGACCGACTGAATTATTTAGGCAGCCTAATTGCCTGATTAACTGTTTGTATGGTAATTATTTTAATGCATTCTTGCACGATGTTCCTTTGTGAGCAAGTTACGGCTTCGTACGGCTTTGATGTTTTTTGGCCGTGCTTCAATATTTGACAGTTTAAGGAGATCTTGGACGTGTGCCCCTATATAAGCCCCATGAGGTAGATTAGTGGAGGCGTGGCCGGCCTCAAGAACACCGTCAAGATAAGTACTTAGTTTGATAATCACCATGAAAAGCTAAATGTTAAGAATGACCATTATTATAGAGAAAACTATTTTAAAGTGCTAAGAATAGCCTTATTTTGTAATATGAAAATTATTTAAAGTAGAGTTATAGCGTGTAAAGGTATTTCAATGTCCTAGAGCTAGTTTAAAAGATCATTATTTTCCTTCCTAATGTTGTTTCATTTTGTACACTTTTTGAGTTTACTTGCAGGAGCTTTAATTATTGGTAGTGTGCTGTTCGACATATTTAGAATAGGTGAATAATTGAAACACTACACTTACCTCCATTACTCAACGATGGGTAGCAAAATTGATTTTAATTCCGGTTAAAACATGGTCTGTTCTTCAGCCATTCTGAGTGTAAAACTGCCTGATGAAAGGAAAGGGCCCAGAAATAACGCTAGCAAGACGACCCGAATCTTGAGTTATTTTGTCTTATGTCGCAGTTGTGAAGAAATTATTCTTTATATGTTCTTCATTAATAACGTTCGTTATTATTTAATGAGCGGTAATCTTGTCAATTGCGAGGATGAGATTCATTTTTTTTTAAATTATGGATTTTGGATTTTCTTATGGTTCGAACAACTGTATAAAATAGAACATTTCATATAAATAAAATATTGCGTTGCTTAAAGCTAACAACTTATGTAAACATAACCATCCACCAAAAAAAATCTGTTTTAGGCAGGCGATAAACAGCGTAGCGTATTTAGTATCTATAATGCGTCAAACGAAATTAACAATTTTATAGGTTTTCACTAATACTTTAACAAAAAAATATACTCGTTAAAAATTTTAATTACTTTAATATGGGGCAGAAGGGCTTTTGACATGTTAATCCAGAAATTGGGTTTAAAAACTTGCTTCAAAGATTTATTTCTCAAAATCCGTGTTCTGCTTGATTTATGAAACAAACTAATGAATATTAATAATTACACAGCTCCACAAAAAAAATCGGACTTTCGTTTGCAGGGACCTGACCCACCTTTCTATATGTACTCGAGCACGCTGAATCCGAATCCGGGGTTAAAATGACCCCATCACGTCAGGTTTTTTTCCTAACCTCAAAAAAAAGCTAAAACTCATGATATATACAAACCGAAATAAAACCCCATAATTATATATCGCATTGACCCCACAGAGATATAAGCTTCAAATCCCCTAACCTGAAACCGTATAACCCTAAATCTTGAAATACAGTGACCCTAAAATTATATTGATACCCCTGCAATAGCTTTTCCAAATATATTAATTTTCAGGATTATGGGATTATGGGATTTATGGTTATGGTTGTAAGGTTCGAGGTTATGGGATTTGAAGCTTATAGCTTTGTGGGGTCAATGGGATTTATAATTATGGGGTTTTATTTCGGTTTGTATATGTCATGAGTTTTAGCCTTTTTTTGAGGTTAGAAAAAAAACCTGGCGTGATGGGGTCATTTTAACCCCGGATTCGGATTCAGCGCGCTCGATTACATATAGAAAGGTGGTGGCTCAGGTCCCTGCAAACGAAAGTTCGATTTTTTTTGTGGAGCTGTGTTATATTTTGTGTCCCAGAATGTTAAATAGACACAATAATTTACCAAATATTACTCACACGTTTTTATTGTAATGATCTCAGAAAAAATGTGTTTTTATTTTTGCATAATAAAAACAAACTGTCGATTGAACATACAAAATTAAAGTCCTGACCCTTATCACATTTTTACAGAACCTAAAATTTACGTATTGTTCACTTTAGCTTAAAGTTATAGTCCGAGAGCCGACCGTCAAATTTCCTGTATGTTATATTTTATGTATCAAACACACAAGAACCTTTGTATGTGAGAGCTAGCATTGACGTAGATGAACAAGAAGTGACCATTATTATGATGCTAATTTCCCTGGAATATAGAATCTTGACGTCAGTTCCGGTTACATTTTTGACTATCTTTACTCACATGAATGTAAATTTCCTGTCAAAACGTCAGTCCCAAAGACTGCTATTATATGATCATGGGATGCCAGACCTCGCCCTTCCAGAAGTCCTTTGTAGCCGTAATTTAGTAATGACTTTATAATATTAGGGCTACCAAGGGATTGCAGCAGGGTGATGCCTGGTACTCCATGATCATTACGATAGTACTCTTTGAGACCGACATTTTAACATTAATTTCATTCGTGTGGTCTAAGACAGTCAAACATGTAACCGGAATGTAGCTTCGTAATAACGATGGCTCCGTGTTCGTCTATTCATCTTTTCTAAACCTTTTTAGTGCCGCGGTCCCCTAAAAGACCAAAAAATAAAGTAAAAAACCTTACGATCCCTCACCATATATTTTAACGTTTATCAGAGTTTTTCATTACTAACGTGACAAAGAATGTGCTTATTAGTGAAATAGCCATGGATGTCCACAATCCAATAATTAAAAAGATAAAATTAAGTGAATTTTTGCCATTCAGTCCGACGAATCAACAGACGTGTCGAACTTGGCTCATACGATACGAATGCGATGGGTCAATTAAAGAAAATATGCTAATTTGTAAATCAATACCTGGCAATGCAACTGGCAAAGGACTCTTTGAAGTTTTTACTAATGCAACAAGGAATTAAAATTTGAACTGGAATAAATGTATTGCGGCGTGTATACTGACGGCGCGAAAGCGATAACGGGGAAGAATAGTGGCGTGATAGAAAAATTAAAAGAAATTATGCCACAGATGGAATGGATGCATTGCTTTCTTCACAGGCATGCGCTTACCACAAAAAAGATGCCAGGTAATTTAAAAAATGTTCTGCCCGAAGCTGTAAAATTAATTAATTTTGTTAAAAGTCGACCGTTGCAGACTAAATTGTTTACCGCACCCAAGCAAGTCACTGCTGTTACATACCGAAGTCAGATGGTTATCGCGAGAAATTGTTCTAACAAGGCTTTTTGAATTTCGATATGAATTGAAAATCTTTTTTACAGGTAAAAATATCTCGTTTTCAAAGGTTTTACCAGATAATGAATCTTTATTACTGTTGGCATACTCTAGTGAAATATTTTTACATTTGAATGACTTGAATATGACTTTACACGGCCGTAACAAAAGCATTTTACTAATGACAGACAATGTCACTGCTTTCATCAAGAAGCTTGGTATTTGGATTATTCGCCTTGAAAAACGCAAATCTGACGCATTTACTTTAACTTCTAATTACCTATATTGACAAAAATATGAACTAAGAAAATCCTGTTGTTGATCGCGTGTTGGAGAGCATAAAGCCCAGGTTGAGAAACAATGGTCTATGTCAATGCAAACTCATACATACAACGTTTTTTGTGTGTTCCATACATAGGAAATTTGATGGTCGGCTCTCCGACTATTAGATTTAAATAGGTAAAGAAAAACTTTCCGAAGTGGGTGGCGAGAAATGCCTAAATGTCAGCAACGCCGATGTAATATGTAACAGAGTTAGGGCCTTTGACAAACCTACTATACTGTGAAACTTTCAGCTAAATTTTAAACTAAATGTAATAGCGTTAGGCGCCTGGGGATGATTGGTTCGGTGGAACTTAAAACAAAATTTATTTTTTTTAGGTGTATTGACTACTGACTTAGATTTCTGAGCTACTATTACTCTATTTGAGCAGCATTCCAAAGGTTATTGACATATACCGGGTGTTACTAATTCGATACGTTAGCATTTGTTTTTGGAAATAAAAAACACTTTCTGTGATCACTTTCTTAAGCTCTACAAAATGGCGGTATTAATCTTAAAATTCTACATTTCGTTTACTGCACCATGTCATCAAGTCTAATTTTTTTAATCGGACATGTACGAGTATATCGTATTAACGTAATAACCTTGAAAGAATAAAATAATCATTTTATCTTTCTTTAGCTCTTACACCTTATGGAAAATTATTTATTTCCTTAATAAAATATTAAGTGTTATGCATGGTTGTAATCAGGACAGGAGACTAAATAAAATAAAATAAAAAAATACATGTCCATATTAAAAAAAAACTACACCTGATGAACTGTAAAAAATGATACGTCAAATTTTAAAACTAAAACCCCGGAGCTTAAAAAAGTGTCCTAACAAGTGATTTTTATTTCTTGCAAAAATAAAGGCACAAGGAAATAAAAACGAAAATCTGATATTTGGGTTCTTTTCGGATGTCTCCGATATTGTGGTTCCAGCGATGTTAATGCTACCGAATCGAATTTTTAACACCCTATAGAAAACAATTTTACTGTTAAATTTTTAGCTGTTCCCATCCATAGTATTTGAAGGCATTGCAGCTATGGTTAATTGCAACGTCGATATCCCTTTACTCATCTATTTGCCTTGAAGTAGTAGAACATCAAATATTAATGTTGTTAAAAATATAAAGCGATAAGAAAAAGAAAACTCTTAGAATAAATTATACTTTATTGTATTAGTTACATCATGGTAAATAAATATTGTACAAATCTGAATACACTATAAAATAAGTAATTGCAGCAAAACTTGATCACATTAAAATTTTTGACTAGAAAACGACATTGTAACGCAAATAACACTATTCTATGAGAAACAGTAACATATCAAAACAATAACTACTGTTGACATATAACTGGAATGTATCCTACATATATCATTTGACGACGTTTGAGTAACTGCAACAAAAAGAGATACGTGTTAGACTGTAATTATTTTCTCTTAGGATAGGAATTGTTTATCTGAGAGTAAATCAAATAAACCGGGAATTTTTATGGGCCAATAGAAGTCACGGTTCTGTACTATGAGTTTACCGCGGCGGATCAGAGCAGTCATAAATCAGGGTCGGAGTGGGTTTGCAATTTATTTTTATTGTATTCTGTATTTCATATTTTAAAAAAAAATTATATATACACTTGAGCAGCATGCTTTAATACTCGCCGCCACTCGCTTTTTTAAGCCTTCGATAACTTTGTTGGCTTACTCGTCACTGTCTACGAGGGTATGCTATACGTAGTTAATAGTTTTTTATTGCGACCGGGTGACAGCGACGTTAAAACATGTTTCTATCATAAATTATAAAATAAAATAATATTTAAAGCGAAGCATTCTAATCAAGTGTTTTGTTACCATTGGGTGTAGTAACATATATGTACATACAAATAAACAAACTTAGCATTACATTAATATAAACATAATCAAAGTTATCTTAAAATATACATATAGCAAATTTACTGTTAGCTGTACCTCTTTAATATAATTTATTCTCGAATAAAAGATTTGGGAAATATACCTACTTATATGTTATAAATAAAGCGGTATAACCATTGATGTTGAATCAAATAGATACCGCTATTTACATTTTAGAGCAGTGGTTCGCAACCTTTTTTGGACAAGGGACCACTATGATTATTTGGTTCTAAACACAAGGTTCAAGAATAATAAAATGTGTTAATCTTAAGGTGGCATTTTCCAATCGGGTCCATGGTGACCAACTTAATTTCATTTTGACCTGTTTTTTCGACTTTGAGATTTTTAACAATAAAGAGTCTAAAAGTGAAAATGAGGTGTGTTGTGTATGGTTGTGATGTGGACAATCAATGCAAGGGCTTTATGCCCGATATTAAAGTTTTTAGCTTCCCCAAAAACAAAGAAGCACAAAGTGTTTGGAAACGTCTGTGCAAACGAGAAGATAAGTTTAATGTGAAAAATGCTAGAATCTGTTCTAGACATTTTACCGAAAGTGATTATGAAGGATATTTAAAGCATACATTGTGTCATGTCATCAATGTCAAATGTGTTTAATGTTTTTACAAATTCGCTTCAATAAAAAAGTTTACTGTGACAAGCAATTGCTAAAAATCTCCACGATCACGAATCACCAGACTTTAATCGAGAAAATACGAGAAACAACGAGCCTGAAAAAAGGCTATTTTCTTAAAAAATAATTTCTTGTTTTACCTAATTTCATCAATTTAGATATTTTTGTTTTTTTTTAGAATAATTTTTGGCATTTTAAGATCAGCCATTTTGAAGCCGCCTTTTTATTTTTGAAAAGAGTAACAACAAATTCGTAAGCGGCGACCCAAAAACGTATATGTACTGACATTCATACAATTTTAACAACGCCTCCATATTTTAGCCACGTTTTCGAGTTTTCGGACGACTGTGGCGGTTATGTGTTGCGGGAACAGTTATACCGTTCTAGTTATAAATACTTAATATTAGTAAATAAGTGTTGTCCTTCTCTGGAATAACTGTCCAATGCTCCCAGTTTACCGGCTCAATCTCCTTACCAAGTTTTCTGAAGCATCTCGATAATGGCTAGAATGAGTATGAATTGGTAATTCGAGAACTTTTGTGGATCAGATCCAAACTGCTTTTAGCCCACCAAAATGTGTATTTCAGGGATTAGTTTCACTATCGAGTCCAGGAACACAAATAAATGTGCTCTGGCATTGCCATCTCGCCCGATATAGTGATTACGGTTAAGTTATTTTACCTGTTGACAGCAGAAATTATAGCGTGATATATCACAATTTTCTTTTCTTAAACAATATTTTAAACATACCTAAATCTGAACAGTGGTTTTAATAAATTCGAATTAATTACATAACAACAATATTAAAACGAAATAATACAGTACTAAGCAAGAACTACATAACACACGTCTCTTAATTTTGCCAAACTAATGAGCACATTAAAATGTCATACGTACTAGGATTCTTACCAGTAAGCATACCAATAATACTCGCTTGATGAAAAAAATATCCGTGTATATTTAATTCACTCTCGTTAAAATGCTGATTTTTAAATACCTGTAAGTATAGCTGTTGGCCCGTGGACCAACGGATATTTTAGTGATATATAAATTTGGGTGTGTAATTTTAGTGCTTTCTTTTTTTACATGCATTTGATTGCAGTGCTAGCAATCTACAGTTAACCTTCTCGAATAAGAGCTATGATGGATTTTAAAAGAAATGCTTTGATATACTCCAAGGGCTTTAACAATGAATGCGAAAAATATTGATAGTAGTTTTCTGGGTCACAATAAAATTACTTAAGCTAACTATTATTATACCGTAATCCGGGGCTATTTGGACACCTTTTTGGCAGTTTTGTTCACATAACTCCAGAACCGCTTTAATTATCATTCTGGGAAAATTTACCTAAACCGAGGAGCCTCTAATACTATCCCCTGAATATGCATGAGCTTAATATTTTTTTCATTTTTCGAAAAAAAAAATATAAATATTGGGTGACCAAGTTGCCCCGGGTTTGGGGTAAATTGGTCACCTAAGTGAAAGTCGACGAAATTGGCTCTGTAAATGGTTTCTATGGCCAAGTTACCCCAGATCCTGTTAAAAAAACTAATAAAACAGTCCTGTATATAGTTATGTATATATTTTTTAATATTTTATCTATATTTTTTAATAAAAATGAACACAAATCAAATTAACACTGGTATTTATTATAAAAATAAGTTTGGTAACATCTTTTTGGTACAAACCGCAGTCTTTGAAGACAAACGAATAGAATATTTGGTCAATAGGAACTTGAATCCTTTTTTAAAACTTAACCTAGCTTCAACGAAACTGCTCCACTTATAGAACATCAAATCTTAAGAACTGAATAACTGAAAATAGCGTTCATAACAAAATTGCAATACTGCCTATTTACGAATAGGTTCGTAAAAACAAAACATAAAAACAACCAAAAAAAAAATTCAGAAACGTACAAACTTAGAAAAAAAACTTAAAAACTAAAGACTGTTGTTTGTTATAACAAAGTTCATTTAAAACTAATCACTTGGAACAAAATCTGAGTCAGAATCGTCCACCAATCAATCAGTCAATCAATCAATCGTCTAACCAGCCTGATGGACTGCTGGAGTATTTTGTGCCAATTGAACCACCTTCTGTCCAGTTTTCATATAGATTGGATGATTTGTAAACGACCATCGGCGGCAGCAACCTGGCGTTTCCACAAACCATGATGCTTATGGATGTACGGGAGTTACTTTGGACCCTTTCTAATCTCTTGGTGTTACGAGGGACTACCACTTTCTTAGCTCCAGTATGGTCGGTAACGTTCGTCTCATTGTAATTATAGAAGTTGAAATTTTCTACGTCTTGTAAGGCTTCCTTAATATTGTTGAAGAATGTTAAGATGTCTTCCCGATCGACACCAGCCCTGGATCGCTTTATATTCGAAGCAAGTCGTATGGATAAATTATTCCCCTGGATAAATAAATCCAGAAAATCTTCCCCAGGAACGTTGTTTTTGAAAACCTTTACTGTCTTTCCCTGTTTGTCGAGATATTTTGATATAACAGACCTCACATCCAACCGTGTTAGTGGGAAACCCCAGGAGGCCACCACACCAAGACTTTCCGCAATTGTCGCTTCCTCCACCGTCGATAAAACTCTTGGGTGCCCAACTGATCCCATGTTCCTTCCAAGAAGTTTCCTAACTAACGTTGTTCGGGGTATTTTGAAAGTTTCTGCAGCCAGCTTTTTTGACATGCCGGCTCTTATGGCCTCCAAGGCTTTTTCCAAGTCTTCATCCTTAAATCATGGTAGGTCCTGGAACCAGGAGTTCTTTTGTACTGTCTTACCATTTTTAGTTAGCAGTTAAGAGAAACAAAAGGAGAAAAAAATAAAAACCCCTCCAAAAAAAACTCTTCTCGGAGAAAAGAAAATGGCGACGTAGGTAAGTGTCAAATGTCCAAGTTACCCCGGGGTGTCCAAGTAGCCCCAGATTACGGTATTGTACAGGAATATCCAATGAATCATTCATATATCTTATCAGCAAAACAATTGAGCACCGAATGAAGATAATTATAAAACATCGATTTTTTCGCTTATTTCAAATTGGATAGAATGATTTTTATGATATTTTTGGATTCTAGAAGAAGTTCTAGACATATTTTGTATAACATACCCTATGCGGTTTTACAATCGTTTTTGAAATATTTCAAATTAAAAATTATTTATAAATTTATAAAATTATTAAATATACTTTAAACGTAACTATCTAGGTTGCGAACGAAATATCTGCTATCTTTTTAAATTTTCTTCGTAGGTATACGTAAGTCAAAGTTAATGTCAAGGTTGACAATAATATTTTAGTCAAAGTGAATTTATAATTTTATTTTATTTTTTGCAAAATGAGTTATTCTATTAATGAGAGATACAAAATGTTCAAATTATTTTTAAAAAATAACAATAATATTAGAGCAACTCAAAGACAATATGAAGAAAGTATTGAAGATGGGCAAAGAACCTCATCATTAAACACCATACTAAAAATAAATAGAAGACTAGAAGAAAAACGAATTCTGGGCTATGGAAAAAGAAGAAGAGAAAGAAATCAAGAAAGGAACCTAGCGATTTTATTATATTTTCAAGAGAATCCAAATAAATCAATATGGAAGAAGAGATAAAATGTTGACTTATGGAACAGTTCAAAGAACGTTAAAGTATTTTAAGTATAGACCATATAAAATGATGTCAGTTCAAAAGCTTAGTGCCGATCAAAACGAAAGGAGATATACTTAATTACGTCACAAATATTAACGAAAGAACGCGGCAAGCTCCTGGTTTATTTCATAATATCGTTTGGACAGACGAAGCAACTTTCTCAACTGCGGGAATGTTTAATAGACGAAATGTTCATGTTTGATCGGATGAAAACCCTTTACCGTCGAAGATATTGCTTTGCAGGGGCGTAAGTCAATCAACGTTTGGTGTGGTATATTACAAAATAAAACTCTAGGACCATTACTCTTTCGGGGAGCATTAATCGGCCAGCGCAATGTTCGTTTTTCAGAAAATTAAAACGAAGATATTCTCGACCTATTGCCACTTGAAGAACGTCGACGTATTATATGGCAACAGGACTTCCTATAATATAATAGACGTTCGCAATTTTTTAAACCATCGGTACACCGAATGGATCGGTAGATATGGCACGTTACATTGGCCTACAAATAGCCCAGACCTCACACCTTTAGATAGATTTCTTTGGGGTCATTTGAAAAATGTCGTTTACAGCAAGCATAATAAAAATATTGAACAAATTCAAAGGAAGGTGAGAAATGAAATAAGAAATCTAAACGAAAATGATGCTGAAAGTATTATAAACACACTTCAGAGGCAGAGAACAATGTATGAAAAGTGCGAAAAATTAAATGGCGGATATGTTGAAAATTTCGTTTCATATTTATTCGCCAATGTTAACATTTATCTGTTTATGTTAAAAAATTATAAATTCACGGTGACTAAAGTATTATTGTCAACCTTGACATCAACTTTGACTTACCTACGAAGAAAATTTAAAAAGGTAGCAGGTATTTCATTGACAACCTGGATAGTTACGTTTAAAGTATATTTAGGCGAAATAATTTTTAATTTGAAATAATTCAAAAACGATTGAAAACCCGCATAAGGTATGTTATACAAAATATGTCTAGAACTTCTCCTACAATCCAAAAATATGAAAAAAATCATACTATCCAATTTAACATAAGCGGGACAATCGATGTTTTATACTATATTTTTTTTATTCAATGCTCAATTGTTTTGCTGACAAGATATGAATGATCCATAAAAATCCCCAAAACTTTCATATTTAACATATTTTCCTATCTTTAAAAATATAAAAGTTATGACCTGTTCACTTTTATTTGGATATTCCTGTACAATTAGGCTTTCTAAAACAGGTAGTTGAGATAAATGTGTTCATTTTATTGCTTCCAGTAGATAATTTTATTATGGATAGCTTTTCAAAAGAAAAAAATCAAGTAAGCCCAAAATTATTTAAGATTTTAAAATCTTTTTAGAGTAGAAAATCCACAGATAATCCAATCTAAATTACTTTATAAAACAAGTATGGGTAAACGTGCAAATGTTGAAAAAATGTGTTAATGTTAATTTTTCAAAACTTAATTTCATTCTCCTATAAAATTTCAATTTCTTAACTTTTTCAGTTTTTCTGTTTTTGTTAAAGGAAATATTTGCGAACCGTCCCGGACACAATCACCTTCTATGAGGCCCTCAAACTAAGTTTAAATCCAATAATAAGCAAATTTCAATATTGCCCAAGCTTAATAGGTTAAGTCTTAATGACGAGGTGGCACATATGAGTTTCTATTCAGGGACTACATCCAATAAACTTGACATAACTATAATGTAGATTATATTGCTCTGTTAACACGTCACGCGTCGGGCCTGTAATAATAATTATTCTCGCAAGCTACAGCACAAATTGCGCCGAGATTTTTCAAATTGTCATGTTTGAAGCGCTTTTAGTTGACTAGCAAAATTTACAGGTATACTTATGCACAAAAAATGAAATACTTAAATAAAAGAAAAACCATTCTTCATATAAGCGGGGAAATAATAAGCATTAATTAATAAAATAAATTTTAAAACAAACTTTTCGTTGTTTGATTTAAGATGTGATATTTTTAAAATTTAATCAAAAAGTCTTACATTAAGTCTATCTCAAGAGTATTGTAAGGGGTCATCCATAAATTACGTCACACAAATTTCATCGTTTTTGACTCCCCCCTCGTCCTTGTCACAAGTAGTCACATTCGTGTGGACCCAACCCCCCCCCCCCCCCCCCTATTGTGACGACACTCATTTTGCAATTTGAAGTTTATGACTTAATTAAAACAGCACTTCCAATATTATTATTTTTTAAAAATATTTTCAATAGAGTAACAATTTGTACGATTTCAAACAATAGAAGGTACTCAAAATCAATAGAAAAAAAAATATTCTTCCATTATTTTTGGCTGAAAACTGAACTGAACTGAAAAAACATTAATCATCGTGTGTCCATGGACCAGAAGAACCTGAGATCATCTGAATACCGGCCGTAAATGGATAATATCAGTGACGAAGTAAGATAATAGTATATAGATACAGTGTCCGCCAAAAGCATGCAGCATAGAGGAAACTTTTTTAAAATTTAATTCAGGTCAGATTTGACTTTGGCATCAATTTTTGCTTGACCAAGAACCTTAAATGACATATATAACGATAGTCACGTGATCCATATTAGCTGTCAAAAGTTACACTTTTAAAGAAAATGTCCTGAAAATGATATTATATGCTAAAATTTCGAAAAATGTCATGGGAAAAAATTGTCTGGTTTCTCATCGAGATTCTATGTGTAAAGCTTTGTTCAAAAATTTGAACTTTTAATTTTTCACCTATTTTTTAGGATAATAAATTTGTTTAAATTTTTAACGTTTGTTTCGTTATTATTAAGTTTAAACGCCAAATTGCAACGTTTCTGAAAATGAGGTCTACATTTTCTAAAGTTTACAGAACTTTTATAGCACGAAAATAAATATTTTTTTAAAATTCCCTGAGCGCTATTGGATTGTTACTTGATTTTTTAAACGCTACAGAGCTTATTATTAACCATATCAAATACAACAATTAGAAAAGCATATCAACTATAGGATTTTAGAAGCTAACTAATAAACAACTTATTTTTAGTAAAACTTTTATTTTCAAACTAAAACAGGAATAAAAAATCAAAAATTTAAAGCTTGTTATTAAAACAAAAAAAACATGTGTACATTTTAGTGTGCCGTCCTTCCTTTTCCATACATTTAGTTGTCTCTCCGGAAAACCCTTTTGTAACATTTTTCATAAATCTTGGTGGAGTTTTAAGGCAAGCCTCTCCTATAGTATTTTCCAAGTGATCCACGTTTTGAAATGGCCGTTGACGGTACACTTTTTGTTTGAGATATCCACAAAAAGAAATTCATGACAGTTAGGTCAGGTTTGCTAGGAATACTCAGAATATCTGCCATATACCTCATCTTTAGAGACGTTGCAATATGGCGCTTAAGCTTAATAATAACGAAATAAACGTTAAACATTTAAACAAATTTATAATGCTAAAAAATATGTAAAAAAATAAAATTTATAAAATTTTTGAACAAAACTTTAATAATGGGAATCTCGATGACAAACCAAACATTTTACTATAACATTTTTCGAAATTTTTTACAAATAATACCATTTTTAGGACATCTTCTTAAAAAATATAACTTTTGACAGTTGACATGGATACGTGACTATCTTTATGTATGTTATTTAAGGTTTTTGGTCAAGCAAAAATTGATACCAAACTCAAATTTGACCTTAATCAAATAAAAAAAAAATATTTCATATGGTGCAGACTTTCTGGCGGTCACTGTATGTTATTCAGATTAAAAATTAAGGTAGAATCAGGTTCGAAAACGGTAGGTCGAGGCCGAAAACGATAGATCTGCCGGTAAACGGTAGATCTGGTAACATTGCAAACAAATAATAAAACAATAAATCCCTTTACGTCGGCTTTTTTCAAAGGCGGTATCGGTTCTTCGGTGTATATTACCAAAGGCAAACAAATTTACACTTCAAAATAACATACTTATATAACGTTCATTTCGCACGTGGCCCTATGCCCTGTTTAGTTGTTTTAATATTTTAGATAAATGTGACGTCACGAAGCTTATGACTCCTCCCCCTTGTCACGTCTTGTCACACTCTGTGAACCCCCTCCCTCCCCCTTTACGTATGACGTAATTAATGGATGACACCTAATGCTTAACAGTTTATGCACAAGCAGGTGTTTAGACTTGCAGCAAGGTATAAGCTTTATACCAGATAAAGCGATTTGCATGAAACATTAGGAATTATTATTTAATTTTCTAGTTAAATCAACTACAGTATAGTCAAAGTTTACAAAATATAAATATAATAGGTACAGCACTCTCAGGCGGAACTTTGATCTATCGAGATCTCAAGCGAGCCGCGGCCACCTGCAATCTGTCGTAAAATCCCGTCGTTACGAGGGACTCATAAACGTAGTTTGGTTTCGCATGGGGAATATTCGTGTACCTGGGGATTTAAAAGTGCGATATTTAATAGTATAAATAAAAATTTAAATGGACAGTTTTAGTAAAGTAAATAGTTTATTGTAATAAAAAAAGGAATACATATTCAAATTGAAATATAAAAAACAATTACCAATTTAATTATGAACATTTTTAAAAAGACAAAAAGACATTACCTAGGAGTACCTATTATCATAAACAGCAATTAATAATTATTATGAATAGAATGTTCTGACAAAAAAATGAGGTAAAGTAGCTAAATACAAATATACATAGTGCCAAATCTTTTCTCTGACGAAGAAGATCATTCCTCCAACGACTTCCAGCCGACGATCATCGATAAACGTAATGCAGGCAATGCAGCTGCAGCAGCGACCAGTGAATTTTCCGAGATCGAGTGCCAGGGTTGCCAGCGATAATGTACTAAAATACCCAGAAACGTTGGCAACAATCCCAAAATTTGGGGAATTTAAAAATGCAATTCCTCGCAATATAAAAAAATCAATTGAGACATCAACATATTTTTTATTTATTTTTAAAGATATGTATAAAAAATATATAAAAATAAAATAATTAAGAACATACCACTGGATCACCTTTCTGCTTTAACTTTATCTCTATCTCTTATTAACCACTTTTCCATTTTTATTCACAAAAAACTTCACATTTATAAAGAACAACCATCAATTGCTAGTAATTAATATGAATACGATACAGTATTACCACTTATACAACAAGAACAAGCCTAAACACGATAGTCTGTGGTATCCCGTCTCGTTTTATTTCAAGTATATCCTACATATCCAATCCTTGTTATGCAGCTTGGTTAGAAATGGGGGAACCCCCTGACAAACGACAAACAAAATTTTGACGTTCAGTGTTATCAATACCATAACAAGCCTTCGGGTGCGAGGTTATAGTTATTGTTTTTTAAATATAAAAATAGTGTTTTGAGTACTTATATCGATCAGGACAAACAAAGGTAGGTTCCTTAAAACCGCTTTTCTGGTGCAAATATTTAAAAATCCCCGCATCAAGCCTCTATCCATAAATTACCCAACTTAAAATTCCCCGCAATTTGGAGAATTCCCCATAGATTGGCAACACTGGCAATCGCATCCATCAACAGCATTCGACATCGGTGTAGCGTGTATCGCTGGTTATGAAAACTGGCTGCACCGCCGGCGCAGCGCGCAGCAGTGCTCCACGCACTGCTTGGGTCACTCCTCGCTTAGTCACCGGTGCCTGTTAGGTCACTGGTATGAAAATATCGCTCGTCTCTAGTAGTTAATGTTAATTTTATGTAATTACTAATTTCTTTTGGTTAAATAATCTAAGAGTCATTGTTTCATGCGTCTACGCCGATTGTCGCGCGTAGATGCACCTGATTCCTATGTTTTTAATTTATCACCTCCTAGAAAACGATATTTCGCCTACCATTATCTATGAAAACCCGCTCGTCTAATCCGGCATCCCCTAATACGCGTCGATCACCCAGTTTTATTGCTCCATCTGTTCGGCGGTTTAACTTTAGATTTAAAAATGTTGAAGCTATGTCCACTTACTCCAAAATAAGAATTTGAAATCTAGTGAAAAGATGCAACAATATAACAGTAGTAACATATAACAATAGCAACAATATCTGACACTATTTTACTATCATAAGACGTACGAATTCGCTTAAATTCTGTTGTGCTATTATTTTCTTACTAACTACATTTTAGCACTGTAAAGACAGTCAAATATCAGGTTACGAAATATGTAATTCCTTTAAATAAAGCATTATAGTTTATTAGAAGACGATTTTCAGCAGTAGGTATTCTTATTACGTATTAGATATCTGTTTGGGAAAGCAATAACTTCTATGGGGAAGCAAATTTAAATTTTGGAGATTTACGGGCATCTAGTTTCTTAAGACAAAATGTTTTTTTAGAAACTTCTTTAATTTGCAAGGCAAAGCTTATATTAACAAAACGCCACTTTCGAACACTTGTCTCTTAAGGTATCCATTTCACATAAAAAAGTGTTATATAATAAAAATAATTTTATCTTGATTGGATATCGGATCGGGCCTATGTAAAAAAATTGAGAATGGGAAAATAAATAAGAATTCCACGGCAATCGACAAATATTGTCGTCACGGACGAGGAGGTATATAGATTGCGTGAAGCGCGATCTATAGCTAGTACATATGTACACCCGCGAACAAAAGAATCGTACATCTAATTCAAAGTTTAAAAGCCATATCCTTAAGAAAGTCTGTTAGAAAACGTTTAGACTGTGAATTCAACGTACACTTTTATTGATCACCATTGTAAAATTTTATAAATCCATTTTACTTTTAATTTATTTTCTTAACAAACCACTGCAAAACCATTAATTAAGCTGTTACCAAAATAACCTAATAAATACCTACCCATATTTAAATATAAGAAGTCATTGAAGTTTTAAATTATATTATTAAGAAGCACAACTTTTTTCTATAGCAATTATTTATCAAGCGCCAAGCAGAAAAAATAACAAAAACCTTTCAATTTTTGCCCACTAAACCATATTTTTTCTGGCGATGAAGCAAAATAGAAAAGTAATCGTGCGAACGGTATATTATTTATTGACCAAACTTCTGGACCTAAAATAATGTTTTCGTTAAACGAGGATCAAATTAGATCAAATAATAATGGATGTTCTTCAATTAGTAGGTGAAATATTTCAGCAGTTACGTAACGCTTTATTTTCGCCAAAGAAAATACTCACATAATACGTACTTAATATTAATCAAATATCGAATTAGAACTCTACTTAAATAACCTAGGTACGAAGACAAATAGTTATTATAAACCTTTGCTACCGGTCTGCACAACTTTTTGAGTCCAAGAATCTTAATATTGCGCAATAATTCATGGTTCCAAAGATTCTTTTTATGTAGTACAGGCGCTAACATTACCTAAGCTACAAACCTACTAGGCGAAGTTGACGACAAAAAATCCATGTGACACCCGACCACCACCCGAACAAAAATGTTGTAAATTGTTGGATACGTAAAAAGTTGTATAATCTGATAAAACGTTGTTGGGGGCCAACCTTAAACTATAAGTTTACTGTATTTGAATATGAAAATTATAAAAGAAAATTCCAAATTAGCTGGCTAAAACAATTCCCATGGTTGACTTACATTGACTTTCAAAAAGGAGCTTTTTGTAAACCATGTGTATTATTTGGTGCGGAGAAAGCTAACAAGTCAGGGAAAGTGGCATTATTAGGGTTAGTAACGACTCCTTTCACAAAATACAAGCATGCTCTACAATGTTTTAAATCGCACGAAAAAATTATTATCATATTGCAAATGTGCTTTTTATGAGTAATTTTACAAACAGTTATGAAAATAAAGATACAGATGTATCCGTTAAACTACAACATGCTGTGCAGCTAGAAATTCAAAACAATAAAAAAATGTGATTCCCATTATTGAAACAGTGATATTCTGCGCCGAACAAAATATCGCTTTGCGTGGCCATAGAGATGGCGGTGTTCTTTTGACAGTTAAGTTTCTAATAGATGCTGGAGATACAGATCTTTTAAACCATATAAAAACTGCCCCCCCCCCCCAAATGCAACTTACGTAAGCAAAACAATTCAAAATGATATAAGCCGATATTGTAGAGCAACTAAGTAAAACAAGCTAAATATTTTTCGATTTTAGTGGATAAAACGACCGACGTTTCAGTAAAAAAGCAAATGTCATTATGCGTACGTCATTATGATCAAAATAAAAAGATCTTTAGGGTCGTAAAAAAAACAGCTCAAAAATCTCGGGATTTATAAAAAAAAAATTCCTGCACAGGGAAATGATGGAGCTTCGAATATGTCTGGATATAAAGAGGGACTTCAAGCACATATCTGCAATGAACAACCCTTGGCTCTTTATACTCGCTGTTACAGTCATTGCTTAAATTTAGCTTCATGTAAAGCCAGTAGCATTCCTGCAATAAGAAATGCAATTATCACAATTAAAGAAACTACAAATTTTATAAGATAGTCGGCATTACGAATGAACGAGTTTATTGCTAAATTAAAAGAGTCTAGTGACCATTGCTTTTAAAAAGAATCAAGAAAATATCCGAAACCAGATGGGTTGAAAAGCATGAGGCCATTACAGACATTGTTAAAATTTTGCCTGCCGTAATAGATATTTAACCGATACAGTACAACATGGGAACAGTGCATCATCTTTAAAAGTTATTGTCAAATTACTCTCTTGTACTCTATTGTCAGCATTAACAGAATCGGATTTTTTAATATCTCTTTTCGTAACAAGTAACTTTATTAAATATGTCATTGTCATCTCATTATATGGCGATGAAGTCGATACTGCAAAGGCTTATGAAATGCCGAACCTGGTTATTTAAACATTTAAAGAAATAAGAGCTGACAATGAAAATAGATTTATTTCTATTTTTGCAAAAGACGATGCCAAAATTAAGTTGCCAAGAGTTACTAAGCGACAGACAAATCGTGCCAATTATGATTCAAATAATGTTGAGCAATATTATCGAAGCAACTTTTCTACCATTTCTAGATTTTTAAATTTCAGAATTAAAAGCTAGATTTTTGAAAAAGCATGGTGAGATAGCAGAGTTATGGAATATTGTTCCCATATACCTCCATAAACTAAATGACGAAATATGTTTCGAAGCACTTCAATTTCATAATGATGATCTACAAAGTAAGACAGAGTAGAATAAATTTATGGAAGCTTTACTGGCAGCAAAACAAGAGAAACCTTCAAGTGTAATAGAAACAATTGCAAAAACCGATTGTTTCTTCCTAATATTGAAATTTGGCTGTTCATTGAAAAGACCACTTTTATCGTTAAGGTTATTAAAATCTTATTTATAATCGACTATGGCAGCTTCATGGCTTACTGGTATTGCCCTATTTTACATTCGCCAAAAGGAAAAGTATGTCACTCCTAAAGAACCCAAACAAGAGAAAGCTTAAACTGCATAATATGTTACACACCAACACCGAAGATTAATTATTTGAAATTTCTTTCTTTTTTGTTATAGGTTAAAGTATAATTGTTAACATGCACACTTTGCCTAAGAATATTCTATTTTGGTTCCATTAGATACAAATATGAATGTACTAGATTTTATAGTGAATAGTTTACTTTATTAGTGTTTTCTATTTTTGTAATAGATAAAACTCTATTAAATCTTTACACGTTCTTTTACTAAAAAATATTTCAGTTTGGTTTTCTTGCCTGTTTTGTTATATAATACCTATTATGTGTTGTATTTTACTAAAAAAAGTAAAATAGCAATATCGAATTTTAATTTTTCATTTAATTTTCTTCCCAAAAAAATTTCTGGATTCTCCACTGAGTATAAAATATTAATAGATCATAACACTAGTGGTTTGGAGGGAGTTGGAAGTCCTGTAAAATGAGCATTTGTGCTTATTTTTCAGCTGAATGGGATTGGTCGTAGATTGGTTTATTACAGTATGAGGAGAAAGCAGGATTAATTTCAGTTTTTTGTTTTTATATGGAATACTTGTGTTAAACTTTTAGTAATATATAGGGTGTCCAGAAATGGACTATGAATCATTTAGAGAGAAGCATATTGACAATGTGTATATTGGAGAAGAGGTAGAGAAAATCAAAGAGTAGGTGGGTTGGTAGAGTCAAGTATAGTTTAAAGTAAAAATATTTGACAGTAGAAAAAACTAAGGAATAGGCGTTATGGCGACGATTTACAAGGAACGCCGACCCCGTATAAAGTCAAGAAATACGGAGATAAGGAAGTCTCGGAATGGCTTACCCTTTTCCAACTAAGAGAATTTGGATACCGACAGACATCCTTTACCCTAATTCAAAACCACGAAGTTGCTTGAGGTTTATAACCGCGCCCAAAAATATTTTTCAAATACCACAGATATTTTGAAAAAAGATCATTTATTTTTCTGGAAAATCGTGTAACGCTAGCCCTAAAATATGAACTGAAATTGAAAATCTATTAGATTTAAAAAAAGGAATGCGCGCAAAAAGGGGGGCTCTTCTTATCTTATTCCATATGTATAATCGTTACATTATCACTGTACTGAACTAATAATTTACATGAATATTTTATTTCATCGTAATAAAAAAAGAGTTATATCAGTCCAAAACTGAGTCAAATCTTTAAACCGCTATAATGAAAATTATCACTTACAGTTTTCGAGTTGTAACGTTATTCTATAAAATATCCTGTAAACACTTATAAAAATATTAAATAAGACCTACTTTTTATTCCTAATTCACAGAGTTTAAAAAAAACTCACTTTTTAAAGCCCAACGTAGCATTCTCACCCAAAGAAATGGAGTTGGAAAGTTAAAATTCGATTATAAGGGTAACTTAAATAAACGCCTGCCACTCCCTTAAAATCAACCCCAGCTGCAGCAGCTCGAACAGCAGTCCAGAAAAAGCCGATTATGCTTTTTTATCTTTTGCACTTTCGAACACAGTATAACTCTTCTCAGTTTCACAACTTCGGGAAAGGGCAGGTGTTACCTCATTCGGCGGCGTGACTAATTTTCCTTTTGTGTAAGCGAATATAATACCTCTCAATATTTTAACCATCGGAGTGGCTTTAATTAAAATTTAACTGTTCTGAAGAATATAGAATTTGCTTGGCTTTTTTTAACGTAGCCAATCAAATTAAGCCTTTGGAAAACTTTTCGTTTTCTGGGAACGAAATAATCTTTTAAGGAAAAAAAAACTTTGCGGAAGCAATGTAAAGCGGCAAGCGTTAAACTTAATTATTTAAAAAAAAAACTTTAGTAAAATAAACTTTCATATATCCTATTTTATTCAATCTAAAAATATTTTTTAAGTGGGGACAGTCTACCTAAAACTTTTTAAGACCTTGGATTTTATTGGACGTGTAATTACTTTATCACAGAGATAAGAGGTGAGTAAATGAAAAATGAATATGCAAATTAAAACAAGCTTGGAGCATCTTGATACCAATACAGCAAAATGCGACATGATTTTTATATGCATTTGTCATGTGTACCCAATAATGTTAAGAAGAGCTCCTACACCATGTTTCAATACGTTAGAAAAAAAAATGTGCACCAATTTTTACATATGGATCTGAAACGTGGGCATTGACAAAAAGACAGGCCGAAAGAATAACAGCAACAGAAATGAGGTTCCCACGAAAAATTTACAACAAAACAAGGACATATAGAATAGAAACACAACCGTTAGAGAACAATTAAATATAAAACCTAAAAAACATGAAAGAAGGACAACTCCACTTGTATGGACATATGAAAAGGATGTCAGAGGACAGAATTGTAAAGTAGGTATTTCCAGCAAATACTGGAAAAAAGAGATCAATGGAAAGACCCAGAAGAACATGGATAGAAGAGGTAAGGGAAGCAGGGCTAAAAAGAAATGTAGAATGGCAGGCTGCAACCTGAACGAACTCACTAGTGATGTAAGGATACGTATCCAAAAATCCGTTGGATCCGAATATTAAAAGAATCCGGATTATCCGGAACCGGCCGAGAACTTGAATACGGATTCGAAATCAAAATAAATTCGCATCGGGTGGTTACTAATGCAAAGTGCAAAGAGAAAACGGAATCGGAATCGAGTGTAAGCGAACAACACGGTCTGCGATTTGGCATATTTAATATTGTGCTTTCTCTTTCTAATGACATTTCCTAAAAAAAGATGGCATAGTTATCGGGTTGGGTAACGGGTATCATATGAGATGAGACCCATTGGTTAAACTAGTCCCGCCTCACCCGAACCGAATTCAAACGAGAACGGCGCGACGCGGTGCCTTCTTATCCCTAAACTTCGACTTCGACTGGTATGATACCGATACCGCATCGACCTACCTAGCCGTGTATCCGGATAGAAAATGTTTTAGTCTGTTGCATGCATACGTATACATGATCTGTAACCGCTTTCGCGCGGGTCAAGAAATGGATTCGTATTCGGATAATGGATACGGATATTAGCTGATTCCGATTCCGTATGATTCGGATATCTAATGAATACGGATATTTACAACACTAGAACTCACCCAAGATCAAAAGAGATGGAGAGAAATTTGGAGGATACCGGCTCAACTCTTACCCCGCCTTACACCGTCACAGTTAGATAGGCCCTAGGATAAAATAAGTAAGTAGGGAACAACTTATATCCTATTTTACCTTTTCTTATATTCAATGCGTCAGATGAAAAAATCCCAATATTTTTAGTTTTTGAACTTTAATGAGATGCATATTTTCTAATATTTTGATGACGGCCACACATTGTTATTGCCGATATTGCATCTTTGGAAACTTTAAAGGTTTCTTTTAAAATACACAGCGATAAAAATCTTGGAAACTAGGATCGCCAACAAAATTTACCCAGATTATCATGTCCTGTTATCAGTCTTCACTCACCTAGGCGTAGTTAGGTAATCAAGTTCAGGGGTGCTTAAGCCCTAGACCCTATTCAGTATATGGCCAAAAATTTTGCTTTTGGTGCTAATGAGAGTTGTAGGGGTGCTAAGCACCCCCAAGCCCCCCATAACCATACCTAATGGGGTGGGGGTTGCAAATTTTTGGGGTGTAAATTAGAGTTTTGGGGGTGCTAAGCAAGCCTTAACTACGCCTATGTATTGGGATAAGGAATTCTTATGAAAGAGTAGATAGCTGAGTTATCCGAAATAGATTAAGGTGGCCTATTAGTACAGGGTGGGCCAAAAGTTCTTAGGTGATTTAAAAAATTCGTATTTTTTTCTAGATAAATAATTCTGCTTTTCTTTTCAGAGTTTTGAAGTACATAATTGGGAGTTTTAAAATAGAGAGGCTCAGCGTGAACCAAAGAACAAAGATCGTACAATTTTATTTTGAAAATAAACATTCGATAATTCGTACTCAACGCGCATATCGCCGATATTTTAACGAGAGGAACGGCCCAATGGGCATGACTACTCGCAAGATAATTCGTCGTTGTCAAGAACAGGGTTCTATTTCCGATTTGCCCCGAATGGGCAGACCACGTTCTATCTTTACAAACCCAAACACATAGCGTACATAGGGGTATTTGACCCACAAACCTGGTCAAAAGTACGATTTCATCAAAACCGCAATTTCTTGGAAAGGGCTACTACATGCGAAAGCTTAATAGCTTGGGAACATAATGCCCATATTTTAATAATTTTTAAAATAGCTGAGAAGCAGACATATCTAGTCTTCGATCGAACGTCTTCGTGAATAGTCAGTTGTACGTATAGCTGCTATAAAATTTTTCGATACGGTTCGATTCTAAAATTTCTTATGGTTAAAAGTGGGATAAATTTTCTTATGGATAATCCTGAGCCAGCTATGTACTATAGCTTACAGTACTTTTTTAGGTGACATTGTTACTTGTTTATTTAGTTATCGCACTAAAGAGAAATGTGTTATTATAAAACGCTAAGAGATTTGTTGTACTGCAGGGTCTATCCCTGTACTCTTTTATATGGCTTTTGTTACCCATGTTTATGTAGTTTTAATATCAAAAAAAAACTTAGTTGCGAAATATCTGCGAATTTAATGTTATGATAGTTTTTGTCTCAGTATTCGTATTTAAGTCAGTAGTTGAATAGTTGATAGTTAATGGCGAATTTCTTTTATAGGTCCTTCAGGGATCAAAATTCTCTCAAACAACGCTTTGAATGATATAAAAGAATATCCTGATAACGATTTTGCAACAAAATTCGAATATAAGGAAAACTACACGCAGACAAAATTATTCCCGAAAGTTTTCGCGGGAGAGTTGTATCTTAAAGGGCGGAGCCACGGGGGATCGGATTACCCCCCCCCCCTCAAAGGATTAAAGATTCTTATGCTTTGTATTCAACAGAGAAAAAGGAAATACAAGTTTTTGTCTTTGTTGTCTTGTAAGACCGAAACCAAAAAAATCTACGAAATCATTTAGTCAGGAGACATTAAGCATGTTACTTCCCCTAGCCTGAATGTTGAAGGGCTTAGTGAAAAAGAAGAAGAAAGTAGCATACCTGAAACATATAACGGGGCATCTGATGAGGAACAGTGAGACAAATCTCTTTACTAAAACGTATTTTCATTTTGTAACAAGGTAGATATTTACATTTAAAAATAAATCACCGTTTGCCCGTTTACGTGTTTTAATTTTACAAATACCTACAGAAAAAAAATATACAACTGACATGTAAAAATAAAATATCAAACAGGAACTTCTTCTAAAATCCAGGATATTATCATAGGCATGATCTAAACTTTATTATCGATTATTTTATTAATTGTTTTTAAATTACACTTTAATTATATAAAAATTATTTTGGCAATAACACTTTGTTGTTCGGTGGACTTGGTGATGACATTGAAGGTCAGCTTGGTTTTGTTTAACTTTACGGAGTAAGCCAAGTTATGCTGACCTAGCAATGCATCGATCATCAATCACTGGATGATAAAGTGATAGGAGTCGAGATAGAAGATGATCGAGATAAGACATGTGCCCGTTGGTCGGGAGAAGAGCCGCCCTTACAGAGAAGATGTAAAAGAAGTAACTCAATGCTTATTGAAGGCAAACTCTATTTTATGATTGTTAGTAACTCAATTAATAAATCCTATTTGATATAACCTGCTTTAACTTTATTCCCTCCATACGATCACAGAGACTATTACTTAGTCTCAGTCGCAACAACCCCCGTTGTGACAATATTCACCGTTTGTCTTTCTGATGCACTGATGGAAAAGGATCCCTTACATCTTCGTCCTTCTTGGGATTGACACCAGTCACTGGAATACTTTGTAAACAGATGTCAATATATAAATTTCGTCCTTTGCAACCTTGAAACGGTATGTTTTAGATCAAAGCAACGATTCATTCTTGTACTTTATTTGTACGTATTGCTGTATTTTAAATACAGCTTGTTTTGTTCTTTATTTTTGTAAAATAGGGACGTTCAAAGTTTCAGTTCAATTTCTGATTAAGTTTCTATCCATAAAAACCACAAACGGCGATGGGTTCTAGCGACATTGAACCACTGTCTCCAAATATGACTTTGCTAACTCAATATTACTTTGATTCACAGGTTTAACAAATCGACCAGTGTTGACTTACTGGTGCTAACCTTGGTGAGATTAAAGATTTCGAGATGGCGTTTTATTCAAAATGATCTGCCGAAAAGGGGATCATATACCCACTCATCGCCCTTTTCTAAGTAATGCCTTAATTTTAGATTTCTAAAATGTTGGCATTTATTTTTGTCACACCCTGTACATCCCATTACAAATTTATCGACTTTATACTTAAATTAATTTTAAATTATTACGAAAAGTAACTTCTTTTTTAATAAACCAACCTAGAGTTAAAACTATTTTTATTGGTAAGAACTTTGAGTCACGCTGTACATAACATAAATATTAATAAAAGTTATCTTCTTTTTGTAGTAATATATTTTAATTTAGGACGTACGTTTCTCAACCGCATATCAAGCTATCTTCAAATCTGGGTTATATTTATAAAAGTCCCTATAACAACAAGCCATTCTGGAAATAAAGGGCCTTCACATAGATAACAATCGTCCTTTAAAAATATTTGGTATATTTTATCACAGTGTCATCATTCTTAAGTCGTTAAGAAAAGTACAGCGACATTTAATGTTTTTGTTGGCTTTTTTTGCTTAACGGTTAATTTAACTTTAAAGAGACTTGACATTTTCACAGGAATTTTATTTAGAGAAAAATCAATTATTATCAAACATACCACAATAAATATAGAAACTTTTTTGGCGAGCAAGAATTTTACGGAAATTTTTTTATTAAAACTTGTATTAAATTTTGGGCAATAAATTAAAAACTTTATCTACTTTTCGTGCTTGATAAACTTTTTAAAAAGTACATCATAAAAAAGAACTTACCTCGAGCTGGAATAGGATCTTTAACGTTGGTAAAAATGATGTCGGTATCTTGCTGATATAAATCTCCAATTTGAGCGACGCACTTTAGAGTTAATCGGCCATTGTGAAAATGAGATGGGAATAAAGGCAACTCGAGGAATGACTCAGTCCTGAAGAGCTCCTTCAAAGGATGTTTTCGAGTAATGCAATTCTCGCATACCTGTAATTAATAAAGACATGAGATGAAGAGAGTTTGGTATGCTGTGAGGGTAATTGATAAATAATGTTGCAGTGTTTTAAGGTAGTTGAATCCCCAATGTATTTTTGTTTAAATAGAACTAAATTGGCCAAGTGAGATCCTTAAAATAAAACAGTAGTTTTTCGCTACAACAAACTGCACTATCCTTTGGATAAATCTTATGCTCTTGTGACTCAGCTTGTAGTTAAATAGCCATTGTGCAAATGAGATAAAAGTAACTTAATTCTGAAGATCCTCTTGAAAGAATGTTTTTGGATAATTCTTTGATTCTACACCTGTAACTAATAAATATAGGGTGAAGAAAGTTTAATGTTCGGTGTTGGTTAACTGTTGGTTTTAATATTATGTAGTTGAATCTTTAACTCATTTTTGTTGATATTTTATAAAAAATAAAGTTGTGAAATAAGATAATAATTTTTCGTTAAAACGGATAAAGCAAATTGCGATAAGGTCCTCCTAATATTCTAATATAACTTTTCCGGTTCAGCTTGAAATACGTATTTTAGAATAAATTGGTCATATTGAGGATAATATGGGAATAAGGGCAACTCACAAATGACTGAGTATTGAAGAGTTTCTTGAAAAACTATTTTTAAGTAATGCATCGGCCTCCTCGACATGTTATGTATGTTGTGGAAAGAAACGGAAAAAGCAAAAAGAAAAAGGTTGTAGAACTCTGTACAGATATTCGCTGTTAAGATGCCTTCCACGATATCAAACCTAGCCGTAACCATCACCGTCCCACCTTGGTGCCTTCGTCCACTTCTTGCACAGTTTTGAAACGACTTCCATTTCCAGATCTTCTCCACACCTTTACTTCCAGTTACACAGACAATCTGATCAGAAATCAAACTAATTGGATGCATATAATGTGATAGCACACATGTTAATGTCATTGTCAAAGATGATTCTAAACATTAACTAAATTTATTACTTGATTAAAAGTTTTGTTATGGGATGTAAGTCTTCTAGAATCTGTCCTCAAACCAAACCTGGATTCATCAGTAAAAAGTAAGTGAGCAGATACTTTAATAATAATATGAACAGATGACATGTGTCATATTTGACAGAAAAAGGCTAGCATCGCCAACTTGATCTAAACACTATCAAATTGAAGACCGGCTTGCTCTATTGACATAATATTTTCAATGTAATAACGATTCTTTATCTTGTGATTTAAAACCAGTCTATTTTGATACTAATTATGGGTATAACTTGACAATCATTGCTGCAAATTGACATCTATAAATAAGTTTTTACTTCAAACAAGTTTTAGGATTTTAAAGCATACAATGAAGTTTTCGATCAGTTATTTTATATTCTTGGCAATAAAATCGAAGTTCGAGTTTATAAATTAGTCAGATTTCGTAATTCTACTTTTTTACATCAAAATTATTTAGTCTAGTTGGTGTGTCCCAATTGTTATTTTTAACTCTACCGAAAGGCGTATCGTTGCAAAAACGTAATATATTTATTGTCGACTTAAAGTTAAGTTTAGTTTTCTGCAAAAGTAGAATCTGAGTTTCTTTGGGTAATTTCATTAAGTTTGTCAATAACAGTAGAATAGCTTAGAATATATAAATGAAACAACTCTTGAAAAACTGGGGAAAACAAAATGAAAACTAGGTAGCATGCATACTAATGACGTTTCCAGCAATATAAGTTAAAGTCGGTTTCATGCCTTTATGTGATTCGCTGTCTAATAAAGTAGGATAGTAAACTAAAAAGTGATATTGGTAAAATATAGGTGTCTCTAATATCTATTTGAATTTTATTATTTTCAAATATAAAAAGTTACATAAATAAACCAACATGCAGTTTTTTCCTAACAGTATGTTGTCTAGGGCAATATTTACCTAACCTAGAATCTGAAAATCTGAACAGTAAAGGTGAATGCACACAGATAATTTTTGCATAGGTACAGTGGCTATACAAATAGACGCGCGACTTTATCACAGTTTAAAGAATATATATAAACTTTGACTTTATCGTGTTTGCATGGCTACCCAAGGGTATCTTTTGCACCATAAGCTGTTATATACAGCTAGAATTAATCGTAACAGTATCGCGTCTGCCTTTCAATTATTTTGGGATTTATACGGGCTGTATTGATACTAAATAATATTTATTGTAAAATGACACTTCAGTTTTTTAAGATTTCAAAACAACAACAACAGTAATGTACGGTGACTAGTGCTCCTAAGTATTTAACGTCCTTGAAAGCATCAGAAACCGGTACGTCAAATGAACGCCTTGTCTTATGCATGCTTTTATGTGTCATTTAAGTTCAGGCAAAATATTCACACTTAGTATAGTTTTGCCAGAGTTACCTGAATCTCATAAATCTAAATTATTAAGATTTAAGTGGTATAATAAGCCAGACAAAGGCCTGCGGCTTATACCGGGGTCGCTCGATTCCCCATAGCAAGTATCCCACATTTCATTCAGATTTGTTAGTGATAACTTCGGTATATAATGCAAACAGCAGCTGCCTGTCTCGTGAAGGGACACCTGCAGCGACGATTCGTTTTGTCTCTTTTCCACTAAGGGTAATATTATATTGGCGCATGCAGAGGACGGAGTCATTTTATTATAATTAAGACGTTACGTCTAGACAGATGCTCGTTTAGAACATGATTTACGTGAAACAGTTAAGTTTTAGGTTTTGATCAGTGAAGTGCGTATTATAAGTGTTTTTACTTGGTTTCTGTAAGTGAATTTTTATTATAATAATGGCTTTTTGGCGACCTTTGAGGTAGATGAAAGCGAATTATTACATGTGGAATTACCTTCGGTACCGACCGTGGCATCGCCAGTCGAAACATGTCCGGAGTTTAATAAAGATTTACATGTTCAAAGTCAACGAGTAATTCTAAATATTTACGGCTGTTTAAAAAAAGAAAATCCGGCACAGTCAGATAAAGCTATTATAAAAAGAGTTAACGAATTAACACAACTTTCGATATCTACAATTTATCGCGTAATTAAAACAAGAGATGTTACAGATCATTCGGTAAAGCGAAAGAAAAATAATCAAAAGTTTCAGAAAGTTGACGATGCAGCAAAAGATGTCATTAGACGAATTGTGTACAATCTATATAAGGAAAATACGGTGCCAACATTAGAAATGATCCGGGATAAGTTACGCGATTACCCTGATTACAATTACCAGTCATTGGAAACTCTTCGAGGAATTTTATTAGATTGCGGATTTAAACACAAAAAAATTGATAATCGGATGGTTATAATGGAATCGCGCCGTCTTGTTGAACATCGTCAAGAATATTTGCGTAAAATAAAAGAACACCGGGAATCAAATAGGTATATAGTGTATCTAGATGAGACATGGTTTGATACTCATGATGTTGTTCAGTACGGTTGGGTAGATGAAACTCAAAATTGCAGTTTAAATGCACCGTGTTCAAGAGGAACCTCCCCTTACCCCCCAAAAAAAAAAACTTAGACAGTATTACGATGGCCATGGTCACGTAAGAAACTCCAATAATTTCAAGATTCTCGGGAACGCATCCGAGCCATTATGTGTGTCGTTGGTTCTCAGTTGAATAGCTGATCTCGATCATGACAATAGATATAGTTACAATATAATATAGTTACACTTGCTACAAAACGATCATAAAAATAACAACGTATTTATGCCATTAATTTAAAGTCTTAATTATCGGTCGACGGTACGCCCATGAATACAATTATTTCTATGGTTAAACATCGTTTTTGCAGATTCAGTTAGGTTTTGATATACCTATAAATAATATTTGGTTAAAATGTTAAAACGTTTTATTGTGTCCCATCTTAAATTGGTTATAATATTTTGGGACGCCTATGGCTGGACCTTATCGGCACGGCTGCGTAAAAGGTGTCGGCTTCGTTACCTTTTTTTGCGGTTTCACTTAACTTAAGTTAAAGTATACTCGTGTATTTAATACTTAGTCCTTTTGTACAATAGCTATTCAAATATAAACACAATTTTTTTGCTGTATTTTTTTATTGACTACCTAAAGATTATAGTAGAATATTTTGTATTGTAATCTCCTGCAATTGCAATACAGTTGTCCAAGCGCTCAATAATTTATTATTCGAGTACAATTTCTCCCTCTTATAAATTCTTTTAATCAGATGATATTGATGATGTAGCTTTCCAAAATATAGCTCCATCCTTATCGCATCGTTGCAGAAGTTGTGTATAACCAGTCTTCCTTCTTTGTATTCAGGTTGCAAGAAGGGGTTCCTCGCAATTTGCATAGCCAGCACGCGCTTTCTGAATGAAATGAAACATAATGTTTTCCAACACTTACTGCAGATTTTCCCAACAGTTATTCTCCCATTTTCTAGAATAGGTACTTTAAGTTTAGTCCACTTGTCTTTATTGGCTGAAGTTTCTGGCCAACGAGCGTGCCTCGCTTCCGCCTCTTTTTAAATGACTTGCATCATTCATAAGCTCTGGACTGCGAGAAAGGCTCATCCCCAAACTATTTTTAAGTCTTATAAAAATTTTAGCTGGAATGTCGTTTTTCCTCTTGAAATTTGATTATAATGCGTTGCGCAATACTCAAAGTACTTCCTGCATAGAATGTTGATTACAAGAAAGTGAAATACTTATATGCATCTAAATTTAATCAGAATATGCATCATTTAAAAAAAATGCAACAATTTACCCTAAATATGCAAAATGCATAGAAATTAGAAAATTTAAAACAAACAGACAACCTTTATTTTTAAACTAAAAAATATAATAGCAATAAAAATTTTTAACAATAATATATAGCAATTTTACCTCAACAAAAAAAAATATATAATGTGTTAGAAGATAAAAAACACACAATATTTGATTTTGACAATAAGCAGAATTTATTTTTAAATTAAAAGAATACAATAATAATACCATTATAGATAGACTAAAATTTTAATTTCATATAATACAAAAAGAGTTTATAATTAAATGCTTTTCAAAATTTTCCACTAAAATGTTTTGCCTTCTGTCCGAAAAATAATATGTTTAGCCACCGAAAATCTTCTTTCAACATTCACTGATGTAATCGGACAATAATGTAATTTTGGTATTAACGCACATGGCTAAGCTACAACTTCTTTGGTTATTTTACCATCAAAAATATTTACCACTTCCATTAAATATTTAAATCCCTCATTTTTTTTTCTAGAATAGCATGTAGTTTTTGTCTTATTTTAATATCTAATCAGATCAATGGAGGCTCTTAAACTTAAATTTCTATTTTCTAAGGAAATTTTAATGTCTAGTATAAAACTAAAATTAATCGTTATAAACATAAGTTGCTTAACAACTGCCGAATTTTTAACATTTCGTGACCTTGCAGCACAAACTGTGTGGGATCCTGTATATCCAGAATTAATTCCTTAATTATGTCAAAATGGTCTGCGTAGAATATCGCCGCTTTAATCTATGTTTGCGGAGGTAAGTTAACTCAGGCACAGGCATCTGTGCTTTCGTGAACAATGATGTAAAAATTATTTTCGTTTAGCAGGATTTTGATTTCTTGAATTACGTTTTGATACACTGCTTGCACATTTTTCTTTCTTAATGTAAAGTCATCCGGGATATTGTGGTTACAGTATTTTTGCAAAAATTCCGTTAGTGGTTGATTTTGTAGCGTTTTTAAAGGAATATTGGCTGCGACCAGAGCTCTACAAAAGTCATGATTAAATCCCTCCTTTTCATTTTTCGTTTTGTCACCACTGCTGTAAAATGATGATTTAACAGACTGCTGCACTGGTCCTTCATTTTTTGAAGCTTTGCTTCATGCAATGCTGTTTTTACGTGTTGATCTACCTGGAACTTTTTTCACAGACTATAGTTTTAGCACAAGCTTTGCACAACACTTTGTTGCCATCGAGCCCCAACTCTGGGAAATTTTTCACCCATAACAAAGTTTTCGGCATTTTCAATATTTATAAACACAATCCGTAATATTAGCGTCTACACAATACTTTCAAAATGCGGTCTATTTAATAACTGAATTAGCAAACAAGATGTTTTTCTTATTATATGCGTCTGTAATTCGTCGGCTGGTGCTGGTACCAGACAGTACATCTGGAAATTCCTAAACCTCTATTACATTTACGATATGGTCATAAATGTGGAAAGAACAGACAGTTTTAAAATTTAGTTCATCTAAAAATCCTATAATATGCATACTATTATTGCCTTTTTACAGCAATTATGCATGATTTTATTATTTTCGTCAAAATATGTAAAACTGCATATAGGCATAGTACATATATGCCAATATTGCAAATTGCATATATTCCGCTCTATATATAATTGACAGGGAAGGGAACAACCACCTCTACTGATAACGAGTACAGATGTGCAAGAATTTGTCCAATGTGTCGCGTCTACCTGCTAGAAGTCATGGTGCACGCAGAACATGAAAATTTCTGTTTATTTTTGAAGGCCCCTTGTATTTCCGCTGCCTCAGGTAATTACCGTACCGTACAGAAATATCAAAATCTTGCAATTTAACTTTACTTGCATTATAAACAGACACCCCTTTAAACTTTATTCGGTATATTAAATTCTCCTTGACTTTAATTTCTAGGAGAGTAAAGAACGGCAACTGAACTGTTTGTATAGCCCAGGGTGGAAGTCATTAAATTTAGTGGCCGGTCAAAGGAAAAGTTTTGAAGTGTTACACTTACGTGAGGGTTAATTAATTTAGTTGAACATTTGAAGCCTCGACTACACATCCACGTCAGAATAATAGCCTTAGAAAAATATTTCTTTACAGGTAGGAAAGCACTTCGAGGGAGAGTGTTAAATATTGTTTTAGAGTATCGTGTAGATGAAGGCTCATGTTTGTAGAGATTAACTGAAGCAATTATTATTTGTTTTTTTAGAGGCAGCTTTTAAAAAAGTTTCTAAATTGTTGTTTTACTAGCCTAGCAATTAACAATTTATTTGTCATTTTCTGTTTGGTAACTCGGTCGTTTTAAACACAAAATAACTTGATATATATAAGTGAAATATGACTAGAGTCTTACCTTGCAAAGATTTTGTAAGTGTATATCCACAGTCTACAGCCACTGATACAATTACTAGATTATGTTTCAAGCCAACAATCAAAAGTATTTAAAATTTTCTCCAAATTTTATATTTTAAGCTTAGGAATACTTTTCGGGAAACAGAAAGAATAAGCAAAAACTACTAGTGCACAACCAGAAACAAAATCCTAGTTAGAAGCCCCTCCAGTCCTTTAGGGTAAGTTTTTACGTGACATTAAAATGCATGACAACATGAATTTTTCTGCAAATATTTTCATGTATCATGTATATGTGTGTATGCCGTAATACATTGCCTGACATTGTCTGAAATTAATTTATAGCATTAGAGTTGCTGTCGATTACGCAATTACTCGAATTTTAGTTTTCATGACGACAAATAAAATTATGAGACTTATTGTCATGATCCTTAAAGCCGGGATTTGTTTCGCCAAAGCACACCTTTAAACTGAGTTGCTGAAGGTCTTGAAAATAGTGATGTGTTAAAAAAGTTGCATAAAAATTTAGACCTTTTCTGATAGTAAAGATATCATTAAACTCTTAAAGCATAGGTGAAGTATCCTTTTTATAACTATGTTTTTGGTTAAGAAATCGTAGTGCGATAAATCATAAACTTGGGATCTTACTGCCTTTTATGGCTGACCAGTCACAAGAACTTGTATCTTTTATACAGTCGTTTTTTGTTTGTATTGTATGTTCTAAAATAATTTATTTTTATCCATAAATAACCACATTCTAAAATTTATTTTTAGTTGTAAACAAATCATGTGCGAATACATAATTCGTACATGTTTTGTCTGTCACTAAAAAAAATGTTAGAAAAAAATAGAATGCAATTAATTTATGACGTATCCCAAGGTTCAGTCCTGGTGCCAACCATATTTCTTCTTTACACTGATGACCTGCTCTCTTCAACTACCAATCCTATCCACAGTTATGCTGACGATAGTACTCATCACTCCAACATTTATTATTCTAGACAAGTATCGAATCAAGAGCTGGATAATATACGCAGATCTATGCACCTATCCCTTTCCTAAGATCTTCAATTAATCTTACATTGGGGTGCAAAGACCCTTGTTCAGTTCAACGCCTCCAAAACTCAGTCTTGCTTCCTGTCGCGTAAAATATCCGGCAACACTTACCCCATCCGCATGAATGGCTAAGCATAGAACAATGAAACGTTCTATTAGTTGGCATTGCTTTCGAAAATGATCTCAGCTGGCACAAACACATTACTTCTAGGGCCACATCAGCAGCTAAAAAGCTTGGGTTTCTCTTTCGAGCCAGAAAATACCCCTTCGAAATTACACACTCTCTATGTTTTCCAAAAAAGACTTAGCCTAGGGTACTGTTTTCACCTCTGGGGTCCGGCATCACCCTTGATTCTATCGAAAAGAGAGTCATTCGACTCATCAATGATAATCAATGAGTCAGTCCGCACAAGAAAACTCCCTTCTCTCGCTCATCGCCCCGCTGTCGGGGATTTATCCCTTTTCTACCGATACTTTTACGGATTTTGCTCTGAAGAACTAGCTGCTATTATTCCCGCCCCCTTGACTGTTCTTAACAGAACAACAAGAGGCGCTTTACGTTTGCATCCCTTTACTGTTTAGCTACAAAAGCCTAGAATATCCTACTTCTCTCGCGCAACTATACCTAATGTCTCCAGAGTATGGAACAAATTGCCTGCAGATGTTTTCCCTTTCCTTCCCAACCTCCAATCCTTTAACTCTTGTGTCAACAGACTACACTTTTATTCTCTTGAGATGCCCAGGGTACGTTAGTACTAGGGTTGTCACCTTTTTTGCGTCCGGTGAGGACAAGTCTATTGTCGGTTATATACGGTGAGGATGGGAGGAGTGTTACCGACATCAAGGTCAATGTCAGAATAAATTAGCGTCTTATAAGAGTAGTTTTTACAATAAGAGTGAATATGATGACCATATCGTACGAGGACGAAGTTTGAGCACGACGCCGAAGGATGGAGTGCTTAATCGTTCGTATAACCTAAAAATTCGAACCTAAAAAAGAATCTACAAATTTAACGTCGGCACGAAATATTTTAGTAATTATCGAATGTAATAAAACAATCAGCTTTATATGCTAGTCTACTAATGAGTAATCTAAATTCCGGCAAAATGCCCAATCATATTAAGATTCATATTCCTTCTTCGATAAAAAAAACTAAAAGCCGTAATAGACCATTACAGCCAAATGGGTACAACAGCTACGATATCAGAAAACCATTAGATAACATAAACGGTCTAGGGGTAGTTCTATTTTGGTAACAAAGAAAATCAAATCCTTTATGAGATGTGGAGAGAGCACAAGGAATTTAAGGACAACACAGATATATCTTTTAGCTTAATAATTGAAAAAAAAATTGTAAGTCAGAGAATAAAAATATTTATTTAGTCAGTTTTAGCAGGGCCGGATGTAATGCAGTGGCGGGCTAGACTGAAGCCTGGGACGTAGAGATTTCAGAAGGCGGCTCATGTACGCTGACATTTTTCCGATATGAACTTATTTATCCCAGCGATTTTTTCTCGTTACATCTTTAACAGATAATCTAGGTGTTTTGACCTGGGCACGACATCATTTAATTAGCCGCTTTTGGTACGATTATTCAGGACGGTAACTTCTTTTCTCATGTTTGTCCTGGTTTATTATCCTCAACGCAGTGTCGATAGGGTCGAAGAAATCAAAAAATTTTAATCTATTATAAGGTGTTACATGGACGCCAGATTGTGGAATATTCCGAGAAATCTCAAAGTTCCGAGATTAGTTCACAGTCAAACCATTTCCTTCCTCCCTTTCTCACACTAGAAATCAAACACTAATTTATCTATCTACAAACATTTAATTTGAAAAGTCCAAATAATACAAAGGTTAACTAAATACTGTGTCGGCCAATCATACACTTTCAAGGCCGCACACTCACTACTCAACAGGGGCTCAACGGCTAGCTGTCTTCATTTCAGGCACTGTTTTTGTTTCTCTACGTCTCTGACTGAATAGTTCAGAAATGTTCACTAACACTTAAACCTTAGGTCTTAAAACCTATTCTCTCCACTATGATAGCATTTTATAACCGTAACGATTACTATAACTCCTAAAGTACAGGGCACATGGGTGAAACTTGAATTGAATAAATGGAAACACGGCCGTTACTCCATTAGTAGGCCATCGTAAAAATAGGTGGCACTATAGGATAATTCTTCTGCAACCATCATTTCCCTCGTTCTTTGAACTTTCAGAATTTCAGTCAGCTGACGACTTGCCAAATTTCGCCGCGATCTGTGAAAGGTCGGTGCAATAATTATTTTGTGTTTTAAACAATTTCATTCCCAATTTTTGTATTTTTTGAATTCATTTATAACGTAGAAACTGTTGCGAATTTTAGGATGGTTTTAAGTGAATAGAAGTGAAGTGAAAGTGTATGTTGTGTTGTAATAATAAAATGTGTTTAAAGAACAATCGTAAGGAAAGACAATTTTTTCCTGCCAAGGTATCAAACGTCAAAGATAATAAAATTATTTATAATGGATTTTGACCTGCTGAATAACGCGATGTGATTAGACTTTACTTGATACTAAAGAAAAAGATGTTCCCGGAAGCATCCGGTAATTGTGTGTAATGGTGCCATCATGTTCAGCAGGTCAAAATTCACAAGAAATGTCATTTTTGTCACCTGTCTTGATAGACCAAAAAAACCATTTTTAGCAGTGTTCTTTTTGGTTGTTCTTTAATAATTCTGCTTGTGTTTAAACAATATCTTTAATATCTGTTTTAAATACTGCTGGGTTGCAGTGCAGGCAGAGAAATTACTTAGCCTCGACTCACTGTTGTCTGTTAATTTTTCTTCCCTGCACCCCCTAATTTTTTTAGAAATCCTGGTAGACGATGTTTTAATGCTGGTTTTACATTTGTGTAGTTATCTATTCCTACATGAATTTCAGCATGCTAATATCAATTCGTATAAAAATTTGGATTATCTTTCGAGCTCAGGAGTTAACGGTATTTAGTTAAAGGTATAGTCTCAATTTTATGAAAATTTACACATTTAGGTACATGGAAAACTACTCACATATAAAAGAAACATATCCCATTTATTTGCATTTTGGGATATTTTGTAAATAACAATGTGATAACAATAACTGTTTGGTAAATAAAGCCCACATATACATACTTTGTAGTTTTATTATATAATTTATATTTTACATATTATACTGTGTAGGGTTTAGAAGAATCAGTATTTGATTGTTAAAGACTATTATTGTTTTTTAGTTTGTTTATAGGTAATTTCCTCTAAAATATAATTTAATCAGTAAAATCATCAATTTATAGCTGGTTTTACTGAATACATAATATTTTATTGCGTCATACGAAAAAAAAACAATACATCGTCATTAAAACAATCAAATACTAGCTTAAAGATAAACTAATATTATATTGAACATAACATTTAAACTACCCGCCACGAGAAAACGAGCTGGAGCGACATCTGATACGACGATGGCATACTAATTTATTGATTTTTATTTAAATTTCGTGTCTCTTCATTTTACTTAGGAGTTAACATTTCTAACCTCTTATATATTTTTTGGTACAGGGGTTCAAATCTCACCGGAACCGTAAAAAGTTCTGGGCCCATTCTACCTTACGCGAAGTATCACGATCGTAGGGAAGAGTGCAAAATGATTCGGCGTCAAAACCGTCCTATTCACGACGGCAAAAGGCTAGATGAGATCGGATATCTTGTAGGATGAAGCCGCCCTTTCTCACTCCCCAGTCGGTAGATAACTAAAAGGCAGCAACGGATAGCGCGAAACTACGGGTTGATTGCTCTTGGAGGGTGCATGCTCTGGTTGTCATGTTACTGAGGACCGTGGTTCGGAGCCCACGTTAAACTGTATGACCCGGGGCTAATACACTAGCTTGTAGTGTCAACGTAATAAAAAAACTTTAACTGAAAGTACAGACAGTGTACTAGGATATTCCGCTAATAGAAAATTATATTCTAAAATATATGTCATATAAAAATTATATAAACACTATAATCTTATCAATGACCTATAGGAGTACCTAAAGTACAGATAGGAAACTAAATACTGATATAATATAATATAAAGTACCCTAAATAAGTCAGCCTGCCATTTAGCAAACTGACTTGACTATCCTGCAGTCCAAACTATACTATCCTGCAGACATCGCAAAATAAACTGATTTCTGGTCACCAAAAACTTTCTAAACTCTCACTCTGTCAGCTCATCACACTTTCTGATGTTGCCGGCACTCAGCCCGGCTGTCGGTGCCGGCACCTAGCAAGACTACCGTTAGGGTTGCCAGCGTTGGCATCCATGATGGTAGCGGAGTCACTTCCTTTATTTAAATAAGACAATTTGGACACCTATTTAGTATGGCACACAATTAAAAATTTAATTGATTTACCTTTTTTAAAGTGTAAAATGGAGAGCCACGGCGAACATTTGTAACACAAGTGGCAGCTGTAATTTAGCCTACGTCATCTAGTAGCGTAGCCACTTCACAATAAGTTACAGAATTATACCGTTTTGATCTACATGCCTTCCCCGCCCCCAAAACCTGCTACGCCACTGGAGTCATTGAGTACAAGAAAAGGGGGTATTCATTTCTCAAGAAAAATATACATTGGGAAAATAATAAGCGCTTGAAAGTATTGCTTTCCATTTTTTGATATAAAATATTTACGTATAGTCTGCCTTTATAAAAGATATGTTACAACTAGCGTACAGATTGTGATTCGCATGTTCAAAAACAAATTACTCTAAAAATACCAAGCATATGTGACAAAAAAAGATATAAAAGACCCAACGCGTGAAACTAAATTTGATATGAGACTGATATAACATTTTTGTTCGGGGTATTTTTACTACGCACCCTTAAAAAATTGCAACAAACGTATTTTTTACATCTTTTCTTATAAAACTTGATAATACGTGATAACACAAACATCAAAATAACCTAGCAAAGGAAAAGATATGAAGCACAAAATTCGAATTTTAAACTTATGTATTTTGTTGACAAATGTAAATATATATATATATATATATATATATATATATATATATATATATATATATATATATATATATATATATATATATATATATATATATATATATATATATATATATATACATATATATATATATATATATATATATATATATATATATATATATATATATATATATATATATATATATATGTATATATATATATATATATTATATATATATATATATATATATATATATATATACCGGGTGTCCCGCTAAGGTCGGCCACCGGCTGTATCTAGGAAACTATGTGCCCTACAGCTTTCGGGAAAAAAACATTATTACAAAAGTGATCCCGAGAAATCTATTAAAATTATTTTCCACTTTGTAATTTTACCGCTAGATGGCGTATTTTTAAATCAAAATTGAAAAATAAGAATTTCTCTATAAAATCAATAGTGAAGGTAAGTTACGCGGAACGATTTTGGACTCTCTTATTAGCACTCTAAAAATTATTTATATGACATTTTATCCCATCTCTTAAAATAAGGGGTGGGGGGAGGGTGAAATTGTATTGCAGAAAAAGTTGGATAACTTTCGGCTACGTTAACCGATTTTAACAAACTTGGTCTTGTTTTAAACCTATTTGATAGCCGAATGACATCCTGCAATAACACTAAAGTTTTTGTTTAAGCCTGAACCGCCAGATGGCGTATTTTGATCGCTTCAGGAGGTTTACCCAATTTTCCATGATAAGGTAAATGGAAGGCTATATTTTTTATATTACTTTCTTATTACTTGTAAAAATACCTAAAAAATGGCAAAAACCGGAAGACGCTGTCGTTTTTCAAACTTAAGTTATGAGCAAAAATCTCTTTAGGAAATATTATTTGTAAATTTCAATGTGAAATTCGAAAATTTTTCGCATAACCAGTAGTAATCGACCTAAAACTTACAAGCGTCTGAAAAAATATTGTCATCGCAAAGGAGTAACACTTGTTGTTCTGAGGTTCTGGAAAAAATCGACTGATACTTTTTCATTTGTATTTGTATTGTATCTCTTTTTAAATTAATATTAATTAACATTTCACTTGCAAAGAACATTACTTTTTTAGCAATGTTCAAAATGTCCGCCATTATTGTCAATGCCACTTTGAAGTCATCATAAGGTAAGTAACGAAAATGCAATAAAAGTCTAACAGGAAATGTTTATTAATAATAAGTAAGCCATGAAACGAAAGAATGAAATTGGACAATATTTAGCTGTCATCAATTTTCGCCTTTAATAAGTTATTCGTTATTTTGAAGTCGAATCTTGTGTTTTTGTATTAAAAACAGTTTAATCTGTTCGAAAAGTATGTCTTATACTCTTGCTGAAGCATATGACATGCTGGCAGTTTATTTTCAATGTTTTGAAAATGCAGTTATTGGCTCGCGGGAGTACGCTGTAAGATATCCTGAGACGACATTTTTTCGCGAAAAGTGTTTAGACGTTTAGCAAGACGTTTGCGAGAAACTGGGCAAGTGTTGCCGATACAAGCCAAAAACAGGATTCGCAGAACTCGAAATGAAGTCAATATCATAAATGTGCTTGGTTACATTGAAGCTTATCCTCAACGCAGTATTAGGGATATAGAAGGAGATCTGGTAATTCCTCGATCGGTTGTAGGTACAAAGAATTCTCAAAAAAGAAAGATTACATGCATATCATGTTGAACTTCATCAGGCGCTCACACCACTTGATTTTGACCGAAGGCTAGATTTCTGCCACTGGATGCTTGAAATGGCCAGAGCAAATCAAAATTTTTTGTCCCAAATTTATGGACAGATGAGGCTAACTTTACTAGTAGAGGTCAAGTAAACTTACATAACATGCATTATTGGTCGGCACATAATCCGCATTGGATGATAGAAATCGATCATCAAAATCAATTTAGCGTAAATGTCTGGTGCGGCATTATTGAAGGTAAAATTATTGTTTTTATGTTTGAAGAGACGCTTAATGGAGCAAGATATTGGAGTTTTTAACAAAAACCATTTGTCAATTCTTTTGGAAGAAGTGACTTTAGAAACTCGTGTAAACATGTGGTTTCAACACGACGGTTGCCCCGCTCATTATGCTCTCAACGTGAGAGAATATTTGAATATCCAGTTTCCCACTAGATGGATAGGAAGGGGTAGTTTATTTCCTTGGCCACCCAGGTCTCCTGATTTAACCGTTTTGGACTTTTATTTATGGGGAAGGCTTAAAGATATCGTCTACCAGACCGGCCAACCACACGAGAAGACATGATTCTTATAATCCGAAATGCGATAGCGTCTATTTCTGTTGCAGAAATCGAAACTGATGTTAATGGAACACGGCGAAGACTTCAAAGTGGCATTGACAATAATGGCGGACATTTTGAACATTAGCTAAAAAAGTAATGTTCTTTTGCAAGCGAAATGTTAATTAATATTAATTTAAAAAGAGATACAATACAAATACAAATAAAATACAAATGAAAAAGTATCAGTCGATTTTTTCCAGAACCTCAGAACAACAAGTGTTACTCCTTTGCGATGACAATATTTTTTCAGACGCTTGTAAGTTTTAGGTCGATTACTACTGGTTATGCGAAAAATTTTCGAATTTCACATTGAAATTTACAAATAATATTTCCTAAAGAGATTTTTGCTCATAACTTAAGTTTGAAAAACGACAGCGTCTTCCGGTTTTTGCCATTTTTTAGGTAATTTTACAAGTAATAAGAAAGTAATATAAAAAATATAGCCTTCCATTTACCTTATCATGGAAAATTGGGTAAACTCCTGAAGCGATCAAAATACGCCATCTGGCGGTTCAGGCTTAAACAAAATCTTTAGTATTATTGCAAGCTGTGATTCGGCTATCAAATAGCTTTAAAACAAGATCAAGTTTGCTAAAATCGGTTAACGTAGCCGAAAGTTATCCAACTTTTTCTGCAATACAATTTCACCCTCCCCCCACCCCTTATTTTAAGAGATGGGATAAAATGTCATATAAATAATTTTTAGAGTGCTAATAAGAGAGTCCAAAATCGTTCCGCGTAACTTACCTTCACTATTGATTTTATAGAGAAATTCTTATTTTTCAATTTTGATTTAAAAATACGCCATCTAGCGGTAAAATTACAAAGTGGAAAATAATTTTAATAGATTTCTCGGGATCACTTTTGTGATAATATTTTTTTCCCGAAAGCTGTAGGGCAAATAGTTTCCTAGATACAGCCGGTGGCCGACCTTAGCGGGACACCCGGTATATATATATATACAGGGTGTCCGGGAAAATGTGGGAAATCTCCCGGATATGAAAGAAACACGTGAAAAGAATACTACAAGTTCATATAAAGTTTTTTCGTATAGGCCTCCTCTTCGGAGATATGGGCTCCCAAAGAGCTCCAATGAAATCAAGTTTTTTACACATAATTATTGAACCGCCAGGTATATTCCAATTTTTTTTTAATATGATGTATACCAGGTTAGACCCTTCAAACTACTATCCAAGAAAGTGTTGTGAAGTACTCACAGCTGCAGGGACGGACTAGCTGTGACACTCATGACCCCATTTTTTTTACTCCCTGTATGATAAGAACTTTGGACGACATTTTTTAAATACCTTTAACTATTGACTAAAAATTAAGTACTCTTCATTCATGTCGTTAATCCTAACCGTTTTCGAGAAAAAACGTCATTTTATTTACACTGTTAGTCCCCTAACTTCTGCCGGGTTGAATATGAAAAAGAGGAATTATTCCCTGTCGCAAACATAGTTTCAATAAAACGTTAAACTTTAACTGCTTAGTTAAAAACTTCGTAAGGGTGTTCAACATGGGCTCCGTGAAGTCTTATAAACTCGCGGGCACGACGAATTGAGGACTGCTGTACCCGCCACAATAACCCAGCATTGTTCGTTATTTGATCACAATGAAAGGTGATTCTCCGTAGAAATGCCTCCCTACTATCGATCGGAGTAGAATACACTAAGGTTTTGAGGTGGCCCCACAGGTAAAAATCAAGCGGCGTTAGGTCGGGAGATCGAGGAGGCCAGGCAATAGGTCCTCCCCAACCAATCCAATGGTTCGGATAGACGGTATTCAGGTGCTCCCGCACAGCAACGCTCAAATGAGGTGGTGCTCCATCATGCATGTAGTACATGTTTCGGCGGATTTCAAGTGGTAAGTGATCTACTAAATCGTGAAAAGCGTTCCTGAGGAATTCCAAATAAAGTTGTCCATTCAGTCGTACCGGCAATACGAATGGTCCAATCAAAAAATTGCCAATGATTCCTGCCCAGACATTAATTGATTGGAACTGATGATGATGCGAAACAATAGTTGCATGAGGATTTTCATCAGCCCATACATGTGAGTTGTGTAAATTCATGATACCATTTTTGGCAAACACTGCTTCGTCGGTTAAGAGAATAGTGCTAATGAAGTTTACATTATTTCGTTGCTGATCCAATAGCCAATTTGCAAACTGCATTCTACGGGGAAAATCTTCAGGAATCAGTTCATGCACTTTTTGCAAATGATATGGATATAACAGCTGTTCTTGAAGAACTTCATGTACTATTGTTTTCGACGTATTAAACTGCGCTGATAATTTTCGAATGCTCGTTGGAGGAGTGCCATATACAGTATTTAAAATAGTTTTCTCTAACTGCGGCGTACGTACTGTCCTTCCCCGACCAGCATCAGTATTTCTTTTCCCAAAATTTCCTAAAATTATGAAGAAATTTAATAATATTACCTTAGTAAATGCAATCGCCTACCAGTCTCCCTTAGACGTTAGTCAACTCCCTGCTCTCTGCTCTCTGCTCTCTGCTCCCTGCTCCATGCTCCCTGCTCGCTGCTCCTTGCTCTCTGCTCTCTGCTCTCTGCTCCCTGCTTCCTGCTCCCTGCTCCCTGCTCCCTGCTCCCGGCTCCCTGCTCCCTGCTCCCTGCTCCCTGCTCCCTGCACCCTGCTCCCTGCTCCCTGCTCCCTGCTCCCTGCTCCCTGCTCCCTGCTCCCAGCTCCCTGCTCCCTGCCCCCTGCTCCCTGCTCCCTGCTCCCAGCTCCCAGCTCCCTGCTCCCTGCTCCCTGCTCCCTGCTCGCTGCTCCTTGCTCTCTGCTCTCTGCTCTCTGCTCCCTGCTTCCTGCTCCCTGCTCCCTGCTCCCTGCTCCCTGCTCCGTGCTCTCTGCTCCCTGCTCCCTGCTCCCTGCTCCCTGCTCCCAGCTCCCTGCTCCCTGCTCTCTGCTCTCTGCTCCCTGCTCCCTGCTCCCTGCCCACTGCTCCCTGCTCCCTGCTCCCTGCTCCCTGCTCCTTGCTCCCTGCTCCCTGCTCCCTGCTCCCTGCTCCCTGCTCCCTGCTCCCTGCTCCCTGATCCTTGCTCCCTGCTCCCTGCTCCTTGCTCCCTGCTCCCTGCTCCCTGTTCCCTGCTCCCTGCTCCCTGCTCTCTGCTCTCTGCTCCCTGCTCCCTGCTCCCTGCTACCTGCTCCCTTCTCCCTGCTCCCTGCTCCCTGCACCCTGCTCCCTGATCTCTTCTCTCTGCTCTCTGCTCCCTACTCCCTGTTCCCTGCTCCCTGCTTCCTGCTCCCTACTCTCTGCTCTCTGCTCCCTGCTCCCTGCTCCCTGCCCCCTGCTCCCTGCTCCCTGCTCCCTGCTCCCGGCTCCCTGGTCCCTGTTCCCAGCTCCCAGCTCCCTGCTCCCTGCTCCCTGCTCCCTGCTCGCTGCTCCTTGCTCTCTGCTCTCTGCTCTCTGCTCCCTGCTTCCTGCTCCCTGCTCGTTGAAATGTTTTCTGATCGGGAAGAGTACGAATAGGATATCTTGTCGTGATATAACCTTCTGGCTTCCAAAGCATTGCAAGATGCAAGACCATACACCAGATGCATATCTGCATACTCAATAAACGTGTGTTCTATTTCGAATTATTTCACAATTAATTTCACCACGAAATCCAAAAATCATCAATTTAATATCGAAATAAAGAATCAATGTGAATGTTGACAAGTTCTAAAATGCAGGATATTTATTTCTTTCGTACCTAGCAACGTTTGCAACAACAATACCTTGTTTCTGTGGCCGATAAAATAAAACGCACATTTTTTGTGAACCTAGGTCGAATTTCAGTTCACAGAATTAGATGTATCTGCTATCGAAATACGCCAAATACGTGATGTAAATAACATGACGTTTTTTCGAAAACGGTTAGGATTAACGACATGAATGAAGAGTACTTAATTTTTAGTCAAGAGTTAAATGTATGTAAAAAACGTCGTCCAAAGTTCTTATCATACAGGGCGTAAAAAATGGGGTCATGAGTGTCACAGCTAGTACGTCCCTGCAGCTGTGAGTACTTCACAACACTTTCTTGGATAGTAATTTGAAGGGTCTAACCTGGCATACATCATATTAAAAAAAAATTAGAATATACCTGGTGGTTCAATAATTATGTGTAAAAACTTGATTTCATTGGAGCTCTTTGGGAGCCCATATCTCCGAAGAGGAGGCCTATACGAAAAAAGTTTATATGAACTTGCAGTATTCTTTTCACGTGTTTTTTTCATATCCGGGAGATTTCCCACATTTTCCCTGACACCCTGTATATATATATATATATATATATATATATATATATATATATATATATATATATATATATATATATATATATATATATATATATATATATATATATATATATATACCTGTATTGTAAAATTTATTGTACACTAGCTACACTGTAACTCACAAGTTTTAAAAAAACTAACCAAGTTTACAAATGAAAAAGCACTAAAAAAATGATGTTTACGTATTTATCACTGTGGTTAATGGTAAACTTAATTTTGTTCAAAGTTAAGTAACTTGTACACCGAAGTTCTAAACTTTGAAGTCGGCATAATTTTAATCCTTAATGATAATAATATATTAATAAATTATTGTTAATAAGGAGACATATTTTTAGATATTTCTTACTGAGCCTAATGGTCGTCTTAATTTGTACACAAAAGTTCTGAACTTTAAAGTAAGCCCAACTCCTTATTAATTGTTTATGAATTATCATTACGGACCCTTATACTGTGAAATTGAGCAGACTTGAAAGTTTAGAACTTCGGTGTACAAGTTACCTAACTTTGAAGAAAAAAAATAGTTTACCATTAACCAGTTATAAATACGGAAAAATATTATTTCATACTTTTTACTGCTTTTTCCTTTGTAAAGTTTCTTTCTCTTTAGTTCACCTATTCTAACCCCCCTTCATCTTATCGTCCCCTCTTTAAATTTGTAATTGCCATGTAACATAGGATTATCCGACCTCACTAACCCCGAAAATGACATAGTTAACATTTTTAAACAATTTTTCACCCGTTTCTTTCGCCACGGCATGTTAGTTAACATTTTTGGAGAAATTGCCAATCGCTCCTTTTTATCCCCCCCCCCCCCTTAACTTTTTTAACATCGGTTGGACAAAATTAGATGTTCTGACCTCAATAATCCCAAAAATGATATACTAGTTAACATTTTTCAAAAAATTCTCAGCTGCTCCTTGTTATATCCCCCTCTCGCTAAAATATTCTGAGCATCTGTTGAACAAAATTAGATTTTCTGACCTCGATAACATCAAAGATAATATGTTAATTAACATGTTTGAGGAAATTCCCCAACGCTCCTTTTACTCTCTCCATTTCCCCCGCCGAAAATTTTCTTTTAACATTTGATATAAAAGATTTGATACTCTGACCTCGCTAGCTCCAAAACTGTTAGATAGCATTTCTTAATAAATTCGCAGTCACTCCTTTTTATCACATAACCCCCTCTCTTATTTTTTTACATCTGTTAGACAAAATTAGGTTTTTTGACCTAAATAACCCCGAAAATGACACATGGGTTAACATTTTTTGGACAATTTCCCAGTCTCTCGTTTTAACCCCCCCTAGTAATTTTTTTAACATCTGCCAAACAAAATTAAATTTTATGCCCGCTTTAACCCCGAAAATGAAATATTAGTTTTCGGAAAAATTCTAAGCCCTCTCACACCTCCCATAGTACCCGTACTTTCTACAAAGCCAGAATAATCAAATGGATAGAACTGAACAGAATTTAATTATATTGAACGAAATATAAAAAAATATACTTTTAGTATTACAAAAAATCTGTTTGGACCTTTAAAAATCGACAACTTTTTTCATATTTCGTAAAACAAGCCAAAACACTCTAGACGAAGTCCTGCTTCACACTTACAAGTTATACTGGACCGTTATTTTTTTTGGTACAATATGCACACCGACGTGATGTTTCTTTTACGTTTAGGTGATCTACAATTTATCGTCCTTTTCTTAGTTTCCCTGGAAACTATTCTGCCACCAGTTTTTTTAATCTTTCGATCCACTGTTAGATGAAGTATTATTGCGCATTGTTGCGCTAGTGCTTTTTTTCTGAGCCGGAAATTATCTTGCTACATTCCTGTCCAAGCAACAAATCTATATATTACATTACGTACATTATCTAAGCCGAGTTTAGATATGCAGAAGTAAAATTTTAAATCAGGTTTTTAGTTATCCTTAAATTTAATTTGCACAGTTGTGTGCAAAAAAACCTTGCAGCTTAAGAAAAATAGTAAAAAAACGCATGTAATGTTATGTGAAAATTGAAGGTTCTGGGGAGAAAATTCAAAAATAAGGAATAAAATACAATCGATTTTCCAAAGATTTTAGGTAATTACAGAGTGCGATAATTTTGAGAGCATTTTCTACAACTCTCTTATCTTGTTTTTACTTTATCACTTCTCAGCAAATAAAATAAGCACTAATAACTCCCACAGTACTTACTTAAACCTAATCAAAGTCACTAATGGCGCAGTGGTTAGATAAATCAACCACTTATTAGGCCAATCGCGAGTCGCGCATCAAAGTGGTTAAATATCATACTAGAAGCGCTTGAGCATCCCCCAACATATCGAAACGGCCATTTTCGAGTCTCTGCGCCACTTGCAAAGTATAAAACAATAAGTGGTCGTTTAATCGACCAGTATGCCTTAAAGGGTTAAGGGGATTTTACTTTAAAGATAATAAAAACATTAACACATTTCTGATGCTAACTTGTTGCATAAAAAAATTATTGATATAATCGGAAACTTATTCGGTTATGTGTTTCTTGCCAGTGGCAGGTACCGTTGATTAGAGAAAGCTTAAAAGGCCAGATTGTTATTTCTTAGTGCCATTTATGAACATTTTTCACCAGTCTGAATTCATACTAAGATTTACCGGTTCCAATATAATATACACATACACATATAGTGAATTTCATAACACTTTGCATATTAGATGGTTTAATTTTTAAATGCTTATTTTTACTAAGTAAAACATCACCGAATACAACTTGTTGAACCTTTTTAGTCCGAGAAGTTGTTAAACCGTTTTAGTCCGGGAACTGGCGACAGATTTGAGTGACACATTTCGCTAGGTTTAGAAAGTTATTTTTTATAGCTTATTTCGATTGATTGGTTAATAGCGTTTCTGTCATGCAAATACACACAACCGCAAAGCTACAGATATTTTAATTTTAGCTTAAACAAAATTTTTAGAATATTCAAAGTTTACTCACGATAATGTTTAATAAATAGGAGTAGCTTATCTTAATTTTGGTTTATTTGCCTTCCAGACAATTTTTTGTTGTTTTTTTTCTTAGTCCTGGCTGAAGTTAAATGCAATATTGGGCATCATTTTTATGTTTATAAATCAGTGTAGTGTTTTAATCATGCAGCGAAGACATTTAAGTCGAGAAGAAATGATAAGAGCTGTGGGCCTTTTTGAAGGAGGCATGCGACAAATTGACATTGCAGCAGAAATGGGTACCACTCAAAGTGTGATATCACGTCTTTATGCAAGATATCAAGAAGAGGGTGATGTGGAGAAGAAACACAGGAGACGTGTACGCATTACCACCCCCGCACAAGATCGTTTTTTGAAGCTTAATGCTCGAAGACGCTCCGATGTGACTGCCCCTGAGTTACAAATTATGCTCCAGCAATTTCACGGAGTAATTCCTCACGATACTGTACGTCGCCGATTGCATGAAAAGAGACTTCACAGCCGCCGCCCTTTGAGGGTTCAACCACTAAGATGGGAAAATCGCGGAGCTCGACTTTTGTGGGCACAAGAACATTTACCATGGCAAAATGAAAATTGGACCACTGTGCTATTCACAGATGAATATCGGTTTGGGATTCATCCTGATTCAAGAAGACTTCGAGTGTGGAGAGAGCCTGGCAACGTAAACCGCCTGCGCCATGTTCAGGAAGGTCACTCTTACCAAGGTTGGACAATTTTGGTATGGGGAGGAATCAGCATCGGTGGAAGAACCGACCTCATTTTATTGGAGAACTTCTTAACTGGAAGGGTGTATGTGGAACAGATACTGGCACCAGTTGTTGTTCCATGCGCGGCAGCAATGGGTCGTAACTTTCTCTTTATGCATGACAATGCTAGAACACACACTTCAAGAGTTGCCATGGAATTTTTAGAAACCAACAATATCGATATGCGTAGCCACCACAGTCTCCGGACTGTGGTGGCTACATGGACTCCCATTGAGCACATGTGGGATATGCTCCAACGAAGAGTTTTTTTGTATGGGAATTCCTAGGAATAATCGAAGAAATCTTTTTTTGGCCCTTCAAGAGGCGTGGAATAGGACACCACAGCAAGACATCGATAACCTAATTCTTAGCATGCCGGCTAAACACGATATTAACAAATAACGCACTTTTTTCCAGTTCTAAAGTTTAGAGTAATGTTTATGTTAATTTTTATGTACTTTTTCTCATAATCAATATTTTAATTTTTGTTAAAACTTTTGGTATTGATACAAAAAATGCTTCTATTTTATGCCATTGTACACCTATTAACATAAAATGAACAAAGAAAGTTCAGATACCCTATTAAAATATCTTTAGATTTTGCGGTTGTGTGTAGCTGGACAAAGGCGGGGGATGGGCGTATTAAAATAGTATGTTTGACCAGTTTAATGATATGAGATAGCAGACAAATGATAAAAAGATGATAATAAAATTACTACATAGTTATTATACCTAGTTATTTGTTTTAAATTTTGGTTTGGGCAGTGCTCATGAAGTGCAATTAAATATTTCTACTTTTTATAATTGTCTAGTAGGCCAGGACGTTTTTCTATATAAAAAGTTTATCTGGATATGGGTTTACAATATTGCTAACTTTTCCAGTGCGTGTTTTTTGACTTAATAATTCTATGATTATTAAGTTGTGTTTTATTTTTAAACCTTTTTTGAATATGCAAAATTTTAAACGTTTTATGATTTAATTAATAAATTCATTAAAGTTAAATCGTCTTGTCTAAGTTTCAACTGCAGCGTGATATCTACAGACTTAAGATGATAATAATCCGGGTAAGTCCCCTATTTAGAAATTCGTTAGGCGGCTTTAGGAGGTTTCGGTATTAAAGTAAAAAACTTTATGCGGCAGTAAAACTAGGTAACCTATGTTACGGTGCGTGACTTGTGACGAAATTATAATAAGACGGTAAGCAGGACAAAATAGTGAAACTGGTAAGAGAAACATACTTAATGGAAGTAGGCGATACGTGATGAAACTAAAGTTACACTTTCCACAAATTTATTGAAATGGCATAACAATACTTTTGCAAAAACAGTTAACACACTTTGTCAGTTAATTCATAAAAATTAATATATAAATCACAAAATATAATTTCCATTACCTTGATATATAAATTAAAGTGCTATTATGGCTGGTGTTATGTAAATTCGAGTGTTACCGAGATAAGAAATATTACATTTGATTAAAAAGACTGTTCAACAATGACTTCAAGGACAAGTGTTCTTGTCTGGACTGGGTTATTGCTGAATTACTGGCTCTCTTTTGGAGCCAGGAGGATGGTAAGTGTCGAGGGTGATGTCGCTCCTCAGATGTGGGAATAGCACTATAGATTAGGCCTTATTTGGAAAACATAGAGAGTGTGTAAGTTGGAAGGTGAGAAGTATTTTCTGGCTCGAAAGAGAAAACCAAGCTTTTTAGCTGCCGATGTGGCTACTGAAGTAATGTGTATGTGTCAGCTGAGATCATGTTCGAAAGCGATGCCAGCAAGGTTAAACATTGTTATATTGTTCTGTAGGGCTTGGCCATTAATGCGGATGCTGTAAGTGTTGCCGGATTTTTTGCGTGACAGGGAGCAAGTCTGAGTTTTAAAACCGACAAGGTTCTTATCACCCCAGTCTAAGATTAATTGAAAATCTTGGGAAAGGAATAGCTGCATGAACTGCATCTGTAATCCAGCTCTGGATTCGGGACTTGTCTGGAAAAATGAATGTTGGAGTGAAGAGTACTATTGTCAGCACAACTGTGGATGGGATTAGTAGCTGAAGAGAGCAAGTTATTTATGTGAAGAAAACATAGGGTTGGTGCCAGGACTGAACCTTGAGACATGCCAGCATTGATAGGATGGACGTTAGATGAGTGAGCGTTCACCACGACAGATATGCGCCGATTAGTGAGAATGCTACCGATCCAGGTATATAGTTTGGGAGGAATATCGTAAAAAGGTAGTTTGTTGAGGAGTGCGGCATGCCATACTTGGTCAAAGGCCTTGGAAATATCAAGAGCAACAACCTGATCCTCGACATAAAATTCAAGGGACTTGTTCCAGTTATGTGTGACAAAGCTAAGGAGATTAGCTGTGGATCGTTGGTGCCGAAATCTGCACTGTCTGTTATGGATGACTTTGTGTTTTTCTAGATATTTTGGAATTTGCAAGTTGATCGCTTTCTCCATAACTTTGCTGACAACAGAGAGCAAAGACATGGGTCTTTACTTGGATGGAAGGGACTTGAAATCTTTCTTTGGGACAGGCTGCTCACGAGCAGTACTCCAGTAATCTGGGAAGATACCCCTGTCATAGGCGATCTGGAACCAAGGAGTTAAGCTCGGTGCAAGTTCTGGAGCGCATTTTCTAAGAACATTTTGCCATGGGTAAGCCATCCACACCGGAGGACTTTTTGATGTCAAGGATAGAAGAATTTTTTGAAGTTGCTTGACCTTCAGTATTATGTCGGGCATTTTGTGGGGTACAGACGTAAAAGATGGAAGAGAGAAATTTTCAGGAGGAGTTAGGGTGGAATTTGCAGCGAATTGTTTGGCAAATATGTTTTCAGCTTTTCCTTTAGAGGTGGAGATAATTTCGTTGGGGGACTAAAAGTGCTTCTACTGAAGTTTTAACTAATGTTTTTGGCAAGTGACCCGAAAGATTAGCTGCCGTTGGGACAGGAAAGCACTTTATCTTTTATGCGGTTGTTAAAAGTATTTTTGGAAGATAGTTTGATTGTGTTGATTTCTTGCCTCGGTGACAATTTGGCGATTTTTGGGTGTAGAATTTTGAAGATATTTTTTGTAAGCTTGAACTTTTTTGAGCCCGGCTTTATCACAGACCTTGGAAAACAATGCCTTTTGATGGTGGAGAAGGTTCCTTGCGGGTATGTGGAATGAAACTTTCAATACTTTCTTGAATGATATGTGATGTGAGAGCAAATTGCGGAGGGATCGGGGCGATAAATAGACAGGGTTCTAAAAGAAAGCAGCAAAGAAGTTTTGAAGATCATCCCAGTTGGCAGAATTTTAGTGTCAGATCGTGCGATCTGGCATGATTTCAACGAATTCGGGATGTGTGGGACAACAGACGGTAATAAGGCTTGATTTAAACAACCAAGAGGAACGCATACAGATCTTAAGTATGGCTCAGGATGGATGGTAAGAAAAATCTAATGGATTTGGATTATGGGTAGGAATGCGGGGAAAGTAGGTTTATACTTTCACAGTGATAAATCATAAGCGACGTTTAACTTCACTGGTCGGACCATTCTCCTCCCGATCACTATAGTTATACGACGCCCGGCATGGTTAGTACAACCCACGAGGGCAGCTAGTCTAAGTACCGTGGATGGTATACGCAAAGCCGACTCGCGCAACCAGTGCTGGAAATAAATAAACGTAATGATTTTACCAACCTTTTGAGAGGATGTGAGGGGTCGTACCTGCTCGGTTGAGAAAGAATTCCTCTAATACCCTCCTTTTTTTAGCACGCAACACACGCTTCGTTCATACTGACAGTCACGAACACCCAGATCTGTACTTTTTTATTACTTGGTTGTATTGAAAGTACCGTCACGAAGTCCCAATACTGACAGACTAAATAAGTTGCTGACGTAACATTGACGGTAACTAAATCGACTGTCTTGATTTTTTGCAATGCAATGTAATTACATAAAACCGCTATTATTTTCCCCAATTTAAATCTTAAAATTTTTATTTCATATATTGTATTTGGTCTTTATTTTAGGTTATAAACAACTTTGTTTCATAAAAAATTTGTCTAAAATAATAAAAAATGGTACTTCTCTCTTGAAGCATTTTCATGTTTTCCTAATTTATTAACACCCTGGATATTTGATCTAAAATTTTTATATGGTAGACTCATTTTTTAACAAGCAGAATTTTTTATAAAAAATGCTTTTCTTCGTAATATCGATAAGTTTTTTTTCTTGACAACTGCATCCATGGACACACTGTATTAAGTAAAAAAAAATTTCCGACACTAGACGCCGCAACTGGAAAGTAATAAGCCGGCGAGCGTTGCGTAAATCTTCTCATTACCCACGCTTAAGCCTAGTTTACATTGGTAGAGTTAGTGGTAAAGCACACATCCCACTAGGATTACTCTTCTATTTTTTGATAGATGTTCAATACATGTTCTCACATGTCTTTTAAAAATGCATTAAATAAGAACAGGGTAGTTATAGGAAATGAAACACTGATGGACAGATTTGCTATTGCTTAGACCGGACTAATTTCACAAGGATTCGACGAGTATAAGAATATGACATCTAAGTTGTACTTTGAACTTATTTCTTTTTTTTTGCAAATCTATAAAGGAAAGAGCAGTTTAAGATGTACTTTTCATAGTAATAAAATTAAATTTATTAGAACAAAAGGTTACAGTATAACAATCATTTGAAAAACTAGTAAATCCAAAAACATTAGAATAATTTATAAGTTTCTCTAGCGACCGCCACTTAACAATGACAGGACAAAATCCTGTTAAAACCGGACTGAGCTACTAGAAGATCTACATTTAAACCAGTTCTAAGTCCTAAACACTTTCTCTAGGTGACAATGGATCTCACCAATAACCTGCTTATTTATTTTTAGTCACAAAATGGTAATAATATTAAATTGTGTTATTGTAACCCAAAAATGTATTACACTTTCTATATTACATTTCAACTGATCCATACTCAATAAAACCCTAGCCGTGCGACGCGACGCTTCGCTACGCCTCTGTTAAAAGTAATTTATAGTTAGTTTGAAATCTGTTGCCAGTACTTACCACGATATTATTTAATATAAAGGTAAGGGTGGCAGCTGGTCTGGATTGCGGTGAACTACAGTTTGCTTTCAACACATCCCCGACCTCGTAGAAACTTTTATCCGTAGTTAGACTTGGAGGGCTCTTTGGTAAAACTGTAACAAAGTATATAATTTATTATATTTAACAAGTTGGTTGGCACGTTTTCCAGTTCAGCGACAGAATTTTATGGGCTCAGAAATTTTGCTGTAAGTATTAGTTTTCGTGAAACCCCTGACCGGTATTTAGTAAATAAAATAAATATGGTGTCATACAGAGTGAGTGAAACGATAAATTTTACATCAACGGTACAGAGGCGGTAATGAAGAGCAACCGATTAAAATTATTTGAGGCCAATAAACTTGTTTCTACTTTCTCGAATAACCTTGCGACTCTGGCTATTTAAGAGGCCTTTGATGACAAAATAATTCTGTTATAAACATAACGCGAAAGTTATAAAGTAACGTTTATAAATAACAGATTAATAATTATTGTCAGCATTACTCTTGTTACTAGTGTTAACGTTGTTAGTTAATAGTCTTTTTCTTCCTGCTCTAAAAATCGCAACAAGTAGCTGTAGCCGCAACGGTCACGTAATCAAGCAGATTCGAGCAAAAAAAAAACGTGCTGGATCTACGGCATCCAAACAAACCCTTCTCTGCAAAGTTATTTGCTAGTTCTCTCTTTGCTTCATACAAATTTACCCTTAGGTTGGTCTCACACTGGAACCGACTACGTGCGACTTTTGGTGGTACCTACATAGTCGCACGACTACGCATGAATCATCCCGACCTTGTGAGTAATCAGCGCTCCCACACTGGAAGCGACTTCATCGTGCGACTATGTGCATCTAGTTCAGACCTGCGACTCGATCCCGGCGGGCCTGGATTTTCATGCGATATTGTGCAATTTATATTGAAGAAGTAACAGCGTTTTTTGATTTTTTGTAGACCGAGTTCAAACTCATTCGGAAGTAGTCAAAGAATTTCTCAGAATCTTGATTCAAATCACCCATTAAATGGTGACACTCGCCATGATCTTCTCTCTTCAGGAATACCTCGTTAACCCATTTCGTTCTTCTTGAACGTCGTTTTCCTCGCCTCATCAGCAAACCACTACTTTCAACCAAGTAAAACAACTCATTCATCTTTTCAAAATATTCGAATACGAAAGCACGGAATCAAATTTCACGGCAACCACCATAGAACAGTCGCCTGTGAAGAACAAAGGACACCAACTAAACAAGTAGTCTGCTCCAATGTGAGAGCTGAAGTCGTACGGCCAAGTCCACGTCTAGTCGTCCATAGTCGCAGTCGCGCGTAGTCGGTTCCAGTGTGAGACCAGCCTTATAATGTTGAATACACTGACCTTCAGCAAAATGAGATAACAGCTTTCATTTATAACCAGTCTTTTGTTTGCTTCATACATTGTGCGTGTGTAGGACAAGGACCAACCGCTCTAATTCCGTTTCTGCGCTCCACCGTAATGCCTTTCCTGAATTCTGTATTTCACCAAGCAAACCGACAGCTCCGGATAAGAAGAATCCATTTTTCCATACAGTTGGCACTGACGTATCATTCCGAATAGTTTATAAATAAAGTTCTGTCAGGAAATAACAAAAATGACGTAAAATATCCCTACACACGTAAATTCCGACCTGTCTGAAGGGTATAAACAAAATAACGCTACTCAATGAAGTAGGCGACGCGATGCCCCGTGATGCGACGTTGCCACTCTCATTCTAAATTTCGGCACAGTATTTATATTACTAAAGATTTGTTATTAAAAAAAAGTATATATGGGTATATTTTATCAATCCTTAGTCATATGCTTCAGCCCGCGGCATTTACGATTGCAGATAAGCATTAACCCACAGTAATTGCGTCATTTTAGTTGAGTGTATCAATCTGCAAATATTTTATATAACTGAAAGCCTGGCAACAGCCATTCTCGAGAAGTAGGTGGGGGTCCATATCGTTTGGCGGGTTTTAAATAACTCGTAAATCCCTGATTGCTGTAAAATGTAAATAATGGTAAGTACAATATGTCCGTGGATGGGGTTCACAAATGGGGCAAATTTTGCAAGATACGTAAAAATGTTACTCCTAATAAAAGATTTTGCTTGAAAAATAAATAAGATTCACGTTATGATTTTTTTTATACAGGAAGTACCTTATTTAACGAAATAATTTATTTTCTTTTGAGATCATCTGAATATTGGCATTTTTCCCAACTTCTGTTTAGCACAATTTTTAAGGAACATCACAGGAGTTTGTCTAACACACTGAAGAACTAAAATTGTGGCAGCATAGTAAAGCTGTGGCTGCATCGTTTTGGTCATATTTCTTCTTTTTCTTAAGATTTAAAACCGACCATTTCTTTGGAACTTTTTTATTATATTGTAAATTGTCATTTCAGTTAATTTTATTCCTACAAATTTTTCGCTAAATTTTTGGATGATGTAGCGGTATGGTACCGCTCCCTATAACACTGGACTACAAAAATCTTTTGTTCAGTGAATAGCACTTTAATGAGAAATATTTTAAATCAAATAATTGGTTCTTTTAATAAAGACATTAAGGGGTTATATACAGTCAGGAGGCCTAAAAAAAGCGATGTTTCAAGAATTTTTCCTGACCAGACTTTTAAATTTATTAATATGAAAGTTCGTACACATATTATGATAACTTTTAACTGCATTTTAAGATTTTTGTATTTGTAAAAATAATAATTTTGAAAGTTGCTATAGCTGATCTCCAGGAGTTCCTCTCAAAAAAAGCATCTTGCGGTGACAACGATATCTCTGGACTGGATCATCGAAAATGAAAAAATCAAACGGATTTCGTTAAAGTAATGTACAATCTTCTAATTAATCGAAGGAATAAGCAAAATAAAATATTTTGACAAAATGGCGGCTTCTAAAAAAAAAACAATTTTTGACCAAAATTTTGACCTTAACTTGTTTATATAAAAAAAAATTATCGGTGAGAAAAAACCTTCGATTAATTAGTAAAAAATATAGGTACTTAAGAAGCTTGTGTTAAAATTTGAGACTGATCGATTCAGCTGTTTCCGAGAAATCTTCGTCACCGACCTTAAAAACACAGTTTTGAGAAAAGTTTCAAAAGCACTTTACATAGCGTACAATCTCTCGGACACGTCTTTACAAATATGCGTGTAACTTCGAAAATAATCGCCGGATTGCCTTGAAATTTTCTGTGTGTGTACTGGAATATATGTACCTACATTACGAAAATGAAATTAAAAAAAATCGCTTTTTTGAAAATTCTAACTGTACATAACCCCTTAACAAACATGTACATAGGTGTTGTTACTGTTTAATATAAATGTATACTCTGGTTGAAGGTGTGAGACAATAGTTGGATCTTTAAAAAAATAATGTAATAAAATTCGCTACTTTTAATATTTCAATTTTTTTAATGAAATATTGCACTTCGGCTTAGGGTTTAATTTAAAACATATTTCATACTTCTTGTTTTGGTAGAAAATGATAAACAAGGTATGTTTACTTTTAAGCAAAATAATGTTTTCGTAATTTTATGTTCCCTGTATAAAACATTAAATCTTTTATAACATGAATTATATTTATTTTACAAGAAAAACTTTTATTAGGAGTAATATTTTTACGTATCTTGCAAAATTTGATCCACTTGTCCTCTTCTAAACCCCATCCGTAGATATATTGTGGGTATACTTGATTCGAAAATAATGCTTGATTACAATAAATCCCTCGTGGTTACACTATTGCGTGCAGCAAAAACTTTATATCTAATTGTTAGTATCTTTTATTTCTTTTCAATCAACTTTAAATTTAAAATCGTGTGTTTTTGGTAAAAATGGTCTTGCGCTATTTTCGCCGCAACACACGTAAAAAACTTTATATAGTAGAAGTAGTAGTAGTAGTTAGTAGAATAAAACACTACTTATGTATGTATTGTTGGCCACTCAAATCAAGAATGTGGCGTTCTGTTCAGCCGATTTGCTAACTACTGTAACGGGGAATGTTTTGGTTTCGTCTTTGTCTTCATTATCATTTTACTTGACATCTTTCTCCAGTTTGTCATCTAGTAAGCCCTCTTTCCCATTAAAAATCAGCTCATTGCAGCCGGCTTCCTTAATTTAAGTCACCAATACCTCGTACTGGTACAAGGTCTGCCAATAGGAATGAATGGTTTTGACACGGTTGCTATAGAAATACTGTTTATTTGACCACCATCAAATAATGATAAAATTGTATTTTATTGTTAAAGGTTTTGTGTTACAATGGCAAGTTGGCCAGCCAATTAACAGAATTTTGGTGTAAAATCGTTTATCTCGACCCAGTCCATCGTGCAAACTTAGGGGCGTTGTCGTGATGAATTTAATTTGCCAGTGCGCGTGAAAGTTTAAAAAAAAAATCATTTTTGAGATTGGTACAAATTTTAACGAAAGGAGCAGTGTAAGCTCCAAATTTGTCAGTCGTACCCGTACAGTTCGTACACAAGGAAATATTGATAGGGTAGAATTAGCCGTTGAATGGAGTCCACAATGTTCTGCACTTCGTAACTCGATTGCACTGCGAATTTGATAGCAAAGTTTGCGACGAATCTTATATTTGAAATTCCATCTGTGTAAGATACAAATAGACCAAAGGCTGAATGCTATTGATAAAGTTAGTCGCCTCAGTTTCTGCAGGTAATTTTTGGAAACACTGAACAATACAGAAATTCTTAATAAACTGATCATGCCTGACTAAGCTCACTTCCACCTCGTAGAAAAGACCTTTTACTTAAATTACTTTAAAAAATCTTGACTGTATAACATTGGTGTGCATAACTGGAATACTGGCCAAGCATTAATATACATGTGGCGAGAGCAAAGCGTGGTAGTAACAAAACTGCCAGTGCTATTTTAAAGCATATTAATGACACGGTCCCTCAGACACAAGAACTTATAGTATTTACTGATAACTGTGGGTGGAGGTCAGAATAAAAACTGAACGATAATGTCCCCATGGTTGCAGATGATAAGGGAACACAAATTTAAGAGCATCGAACATCAATTCCTCGTACCAGGGCACACCCATTTACCACCAGATAGGGATTTTGCAGCCATAGAAAAGCACAAAAAATATCTGAAATAGGTACAGTCCAGATCAGTGGTATAATGCTTTAGAGATGCGAAAAAAAAACACCCATTTGAAGTTGTGACAATGACTCAGGCAGATTTTTATTCTTTTGCGACTATTTAAAGTTCCGTTTCCAAAAGGAATGTAACAGACACCAAAGAAAATTTAACTTTCGCTTTGAAATAGAACATCCTAATATATCGCTCTTTCGTGCTATGTTCTTCAATCAATCTGTCTTTGTTTTCGAAATTTCTAACAGCAATGTGATCAGTCGTATTGTTTGCAACTATTAGTCACGTGCCAACCAAAAAATAAAGAACACAGTATAGAGTGAATATTCAGTTGCCTATACTCACCACACCTAACCTGAATCGCTCATCTGTAATGTAAATAGAAAATATTTGTGGTTTGCGCAGAGTTCGTTTTATGATCACAGTGTATTTTTTTATCTTCTCACTTTATTTGCAATCTGTTAAATTATCAACTATAAGCAAATGGTTTGTTTACAAAAATTTGTCATGTAGGAAAACTGCCCAGTGGCAGTTCCCTCTAAATTACTAGTTAATTAGGAAGTGCACAATAACAACATTAAAATATAGTATTTAAGTCACACGGCATCTAAGCCTGAGACTACGTATTACTGTTGATGGGGACACTAGTTTGCGGGTCAGTCATCTTTGGGTGATTTTTTAAGCGTTTGATATACTTTACGTAGTAGTCTTTTATTTCCGTTTTCACTCAATTTATCTCGAGATCCTATGCAATAACATAATTTGGAAGAAACCATGGAGCGTTGATCATCATTCGCAATACTTTAGACTGTTGGATAGAGCTGCCGTTCCTCACAATTGGATCCCATAACTCCATATGGGTAGTAATATGACTTTGTAATCCAGTTTATAGTACAATTTGTGTGTAGTTATTATTATGACAACAATGAAATTTCTTTAAAACTACTCTATATGTATCGGATTGTGCCAATATGTAAAAATATCGCTGCAAATGCCCCGAGCAAACTCTTTCTCCATGTGTCAAGAATAACCGAAATTAGAAGAAAGTAGTGCAAAGTTAATTACAAATTTTATCGTCAAGTTCAAGTAAGAAATTCAATAGAAAAAACTTATTTGGAGCTTATTAGCACATAACTTATCTTTAACAAATATTTTTAAGCTTTTACTTCTTTAATTTCTGCAGAGGTAAAGTAGGTAAAGTCAAGATTTGTAGAAAAATAAGCAGTTATCGTAAATGAATCAACTGGTTTCTTAAACCGCAAATAAGCAGATTGTCCTTGTGGTCATTGTAAACCAGTATTTTTAATCAAATGTAATGTTTCGTATCCACGAAACCTTCTAATCTACAAGAAATAATGAAGAAAATAAATTAACACTTGAATTAACAGTACATCAGCCATAATAGCACTTTTATTTATATTTAATGTTACGTCACAACTAACAGCTTCGCGTTTTACAAGTTAAGAAATTTGTAGGAAAATTTGTAATAGAACTTTTTCTTGTTAAATCATTAATAAAATATGCACACACAATGCTAGGACTACCTCGTAGATGCTCACATTATGCGGTTTGTTTAGGTTGTCTCAATCTATTTGATTTCTTTTTTGTCTCCCCAGAAATGCGAAGCAAAACTCGGAGAAGACGTTTGCTTCGCCTTGCTATTCTTTATGGAGAATAAGAAAAATAAAAGATAGCTTTCAGAAACTATGTTATTCAATAGCAGAGCAACAAAAGTAACGATAGCTTTTAAAAGCTATTAGCATTTATTCTGATTACTCATTTTGGCGAAGAGCATAACCGCCGCTTAATAATTTAATTTCTTAAGTAAGCCAACCCATCTTCACTGAATATCTTTAAAAGACAGATTAGCATTTATTTTGATTATTCATTTTGACGAAGAGCATAACCGGCACTTAATAATTTCATTTCTCACGTAAGTCAACTCATCTTCACTTAATATCTTTAAAAGACAGATTGGACGATAAAAGATTACCTTATTAGAAAACAAATAAAGTGGTAAAACGAGCGCAAAAACTCTCGCAAGTACAGAAACTCGCAAATATTAAAAGCTTGGATCTGCATGCAGATTATTGCAGATATTATACAGCAATGCAGAATTCATAAGCACCGAACGAGGTAAAATTTAACGGCAGAAATGTGTGGAAAAAATGATTTCTGGATATTCATTATGATGGAAATTTTAGAAAAAAAAGATGCACCGAGATTGGTAATAAATCGTGCGTAAATAATGCGAACTTTATCTCAATTTGGTTTCATTTAAATCAAAATGCTTTCAAGTAATAAGTTGAAAGTTTTTGATATAAATAAGTTGAAAAATGGAAGTGTGAATATGGAACTAAATATGGTCACAAAAAATGCAAAATTATAACGCCGAGAAGAGTATATGATAAAAATTGTTGATGAAGATACTTTTGTTTATAAAATTCAAATCTACGTCTGCTCTTTTGGTTACGGAAGTATGGTTACCTAAATTTTGATTGAATTTAGAAAATAAATTATTTTTATCAATAAATCAAGTTTCAGAAGCATTATTTGTCTCCATGCGTTATTTTTGCTTAAGTATTTTTACTTAAGTCAGCTGAAAATTTTTACCTTTTAATGATTATTTCTCAACTTGCCTTCTACGTCCCCGGATTTGACCCCCTTGACTTGATCTTGTGGGGTTTCATAAAGGACAAAGTGCACTTTGTAAGTGCAGGACTACACTTACAACTTGATGATATAAAAGACCGAATCCGCTTTGCCTGCTCATTAGTGACATCTGAAATGTTCTATTACGGTACGAAATTCATTTAGAAAACAATGATAAAGTGTTCAGAAGTTGATGGGGGACATTTCGAACAACTTCTCAAGCACGACGGAGTTGAAATTAAATGGTAAATATTTTTTTTTATTTTTAACCTAATAAATCACAATTCCATAACCGAGAGAGCAAATCAAAAACTTTTTGTAAACATACGTAGTTTTTACGTAGATTCGAATCTTATAAACAAAAGTTAGGAAGGCGGTAAATGTCAAAAATATGTTTCCATCCCATCATCTCCCTAGTAACTCACTAAAATTTCATGGACATATTTTAAACCGTTTTCGAGATATCGCCTTGTAGCCCTTTAAAAAAACTTACCCTAATAATAAGAGTATATTAAAGGTGTATCTACTACCAAGAGAAAAACAGGTCTTGATGCTACTTAAGGTGAGTCAGTTTCTTCATTTTCAGTAGTTAAAACTTAGATTGCGAACTTTAAACGTGGTCGCAGGAACACTAAATATGCCCCGCGTTCTGGAAGGCTAAAAACGGCAACTTCTAAAGAAATTATGCAAAAATTTCAAACACAGTGGACATATCAGAAAGTATTAAAATTGATTGTGGAGTTCCTCAAGCTTCTGTCTTGGCCCACTGTTATTCTTAATTTATATTAATGATCTTGCGTCTATTAACATTAATGGAAAATTTACAATTTTTGCAGATGATACATCAATACTTTGGAATAGTAAAAATAGTATTGAATTAACAAAAATTATAGACATTGACTTGTTTAAAGTTAAAAATTGGTGTGACTCTAACCTGCTTTCTTTTAATATTAGTAAAACTAATATATTACATTTTAAATGTAAACTTAAAGATGTTATCTTTGACAATCAAATTATTAATAACCCAAAATTTATAAAATTTCTAGGAATTCACATAAATCAAAATCTTACATTTAATGACCATAATGAAAAACTATGTAAAAAATTATCATCAGGTTGTTATGCACTTAGAATTCTTTCAAAAGAACTTGACTTTGATGTACGAGTAGTTAAAAATGTTTACCATACTTTAATTGAATCTTTCTTAAATGGAAATTGCTTCTGGGGAAATTCTAGTCAATACCTTATTCACACTATATTTATTTTACAAAAAAGAGCTATTAGATACGTAAAGCAAATTCTAAAGATTCTTGTAGACCTTTATTTATCTCTCACAAAATTTTAACTTTACCATCAATTTTTATACTAGAAACGGTTTGCTTAATGCATAGAAAACATATAAATCAATTTAGTAATTGCATTCAAGATAATACAAGACAAAATTATAATTTTTGTCTACCTATACCTTCCTCTAGTCTTCTAAAAAAATCAATTGAATATGATTCTAAAAAGATTTTTAATAAACTTCCTTTATATATAAAAAATATTTTTGTATTTAAAAGATTAAGAAAAGTTGATAAGAAATTATTATTGGAGAAGGCATTTTACTTATTAAATGAGTATTTTGGAGATACTTTGTCATAATCATTTAATTAAATCATTATGTAGTATTATTAGATTTATAGTATTATTGTTTATATATTTTTAGTTTTATAGCTTTGTCTATAAAGATGTTATGTCTTTTGACAATAAAGCATATTTTGATTTGATTTGATTTATCGAAAGAGTAGACGCAACATATTTATTCTGATTAATAACTAACTCTGTAAGTGCTACTTTTTAACTTACCAACTACTAGCATATCCTTAATAACTGTAATCGCTGCAAAAGACGGCTCGTCTGTGGTAACTTCGCAGCTGAAGTTGCCCGATAGGTTAAAACCGATGCTTTGTAAGACCACTTGGTGCTCATTGGATTGACTGCTCTGAAATGTACAAGGTAATAGTTAATTTAACAGATATTTGGATAAAGTAGATTTATCGGATTAGGCATTTTGAGTTTATGGAACAGCTTAACTGGACTAAGAGGGCATTTTGTAGTGTTGGAAAATTGATGAATTTAAATAACCGAGTTATCGGTACTAGAGTGATTTCAATAATCGAGTGATCACTCGAGTGATTTTTCACACAGAATTCCCATGTAAGCATCGCAATATCATTCGAGCAATTTTTCACTTGTTTCAGTTTCGATTTGACGCTTCTAATCATTGAGTCAACCTTGCCTTGCATTCTAACAAGCAAGATAAAGATGAACAGATTCCGACCGGAATGGGAGTGGGTTTGCCTGCGACGCGACGATCGAGAATCGAGTGATTTAACTCTGTAGCCGGTATAATATTTCGGTGGCACGGCGTTACTTGGACAATTACGAGCGACGGTTGTCACTCAAACTTATAACTGGAGTACTGGCTTTAATAATCGAGTGATGTCGAGGATTTCAATAATCGAGTGATCGAGTGATTTTTTTCACTCGAGTTATCCCTACACTAGTATTTTGGTCCCGTTTGCATGCATTTTGTGTATTATTTTTTTGCAAATATTTTATCGTAATGCACAGGTTTATTGTTTATATTTGGACCAATAGATAACCTTTTTATTTGAAAAAATAGAAAAATATCTAAATTAGAAAAATTGTAAATTTGCGCAAGAGCCATCAGGAAACGTTTGGACATCAAATAAGCGAGTTTTGAAATATCCTTAAGTTTTTCCAGAGGGCTCGCGATTTTTTTTTTTGTTTTTTTTTTTTAAATTCTACTCGCTGAGAGCTCAATTTAATGTTACGTTACCTACACCAATGTTCGACTATTTTCCTATAATTTTAAAAAATAATCGAAACTCAAGTAACCCTCGGTACTCCTCGTATATTATGAGTTAATGCAAGTCGTACAGAATTTCTATGGAAACAACGACAGTCTTTAGTTAAGTGGCATGTACCCCAACCAGGTGCTTTAGTCATTCAAAGAAAGACAGTTTATTATTAGTTTATTTATTATGGGCTACAGTTAGCAAGAAAGGGTTGATCTATTTTACAATGTTTTTTATTTTAAACTAAAATACATGGATTAATAAAAGAGTAAGATGAATATTTACTTTGACACATGTTCAAAGTGACCCCCGTTTTGCTCAATGCAAGTGTGATAACATGTCTTTAAATGGTTGACGGCATACATTGGTACCAAATAATTAATTACCACGACAAAAATATGGAATACCGATCACGGCTAAATAATTTTATAATGTCATAGGCATTTACTAGAATAATTGTAGGTATTCGACCCGTATACCATTTGTGTTTGGGTGGCGGGAAGCCGGAATACGATGGGCTAAAACTTGTCAAAAATTGCCTATTAAAATTAAATTTTAATTGTATTTTAGCAACGTTATTTAAATCTAAGGAGATCAGCTGTGGATCTTTGGTGACCAAATCCGTACTGCCTGTCGTGGATAAGTTTGTGTTTTATAGATATTTTAGAATTTGCAAGTTGATCGCTTTCTCCATAACTTTGCCGACAACAGAGAGAAGAGAGATAAGTCTGTAATAATTGAATTATTGTTTCGGTACAAACATGTAACCAATATAGCGTCCAGACGATGACCGGGTTATCAATGGACGTTTTAAAATGGATTTGGAGCTTATAGGAAAAAAATTAAAGATTTGAATTTTGTCAAGCTAAATGACTTTGTGTGTGCAGCGGCCATATTATGTAAATCCTCTGTTATTTTGGTTTTGGTTGTTAGTTTAAAATATATTATTCTAATCACGTTATTAGCCTCCTCGCGTTTATGTGTAGCCATCGTCCATGTTTCAAAAAATAAACAAAGTTTTTTCGTGTTACTAAATTAGGTAATTCGCAGATTATAATTACCCTACCAAGTATTATAATTATATTCAGTAAACTTCATATATAACCTATTAACAAGCACAAATTAAATTTACGTTTTCCATTAACTTGCGGGGCGTTTTCAAATTGGGTAGGGGTATTTTAATATCCCTTTCTCCTCCTTCTCATTTTCTCCCCAGACTAGGTACACACCCTTACCACCATTAAGCGGTTAAAAGCTTTTTAAACTTAAAAAGTAATTGTTTTTATTTTTCCTTGAGGGCCACTTTATCGGCCTGTACCTGATTATACTTCTGATTAATACCTGTTGAAATAAATGGCTTTTACAAGTAGGTGGTTAAATTAAAAGTTTAAAAATTAACAAGGTTTTATATTCAACTGTGAATTGATAAAAATTGATAGGTAGGTAACATTGTTCGACATGATTTTTTCTCAGAAACTTTGTAAATTGTTTCCGGAACATTCTTGGTCGCTGATTATGAATCTGTTCGTAAAACACGTCAAATTGTTTTGAGAAAAATGAAGAAATATAGGCGAAAAATAGCACTTTAAACCCATTTTAAACTATTATAACTTCCGTTTGGGACGACGAGCTAGGAAGGTCTACGATGGCTCAAATGGAAGGGCGATCCTCCTAATTTTAAATATAAATTCAAAAATTCTGAACAGTTTTACGTTTAGGTAAATTAATATACTTTTGCAAAACTAGGCAATTTTACTTCTACAGTATGTTTGGTAACGAATGGGCCATACCTTAACAGTTGCTTCCCTGGCTTAATTTTAGGTCGATTCAACCTAACCTATCTTAGTACAAAAGTGACTAATAAGAGAGATACAGGGTGTTAAAGTTAAAATTTTATTTTACATTTTTATGGATATATTTTGAAAGATATAATAAATTCACAAAAAGTGGTAGGCGGAGTTTTTTTGGGATGGGCAAAACAACGTTCTCAACTTTACTGTATTTTGTGGGGGGTTTGTAGGGGTTTTGTTCTTCCGTGTACACAATTTCTGAATAGGAATTATTATTCCCCTGTATTTTTATCATAAAAAGGTATATTATTAATGTCGTTAGAAGCAACTATTTATGAGAAAAATGCATTTGAACCCGGTGTTGCATAGAAATAAACCTAATAAATAATAATAGGCGATTGTCACTGTCATATCACTGTAACGCAATTCTCTATATATATTTCTCTCAGCCAGCAATTTATGAGCTTTAAAATTTCTGTCGCTCTTTAAGTTCATTAACATTGCATAATGCAACGTTATAGGTCGTTTTCAAATTTAATACTGAAATGACGAATATGGTTGCAACACAATTTTAATAAACGCATTCAAAAAGACGACAACCGGATCAAAAGTTGTTTTCAAGACTATGTCAATTATTACGGGAAACAGGTAGCTTTCGAACTGATGAAAAAGAGAAAGTCCTGAATCTGGCCGAGGAAGACCCCACTAAGTTTTCGCTGAATCGCTCAAAGCGTCAAACTATGTTCCTGGACTGCGCTCACACTTTTGCACGACAGCTTTATCCTTTTCATTATACTCCACTTCAAAATGTTTTGCAAAGTGACTCAAGAATAAATTTGTGTCATAATATCCTAAACCATCATAGACAGGAACTTCCCTTTATTTCCAAAATTCTGTTTACAGGTGGGGCGACATTTACAAGAAGAGGTATAATTAATCGAAAAAACTGCTACATATGGACAGATGAAAACCCAAATGCCACATGGAATCGGCATTTTCAATATGAATTTTAAATTTATGTTTGGTTTGGGATAACTGGTGACCATTTAGAGGCCCGGTGCAGCTGTCTGAAAGGCTTAACTCACAAACGTATTTAGATTTGCTCAGGAACGGTTTGCTTTAATTATAATCATTAAAAGATATTTTCTTACACGTTTCATCCTGACACATGGTACTTACGTGATGGCCCTCCACCACATTATCCCCACGAAGTACAAAACCACTTAAATACGGTCTTTCCTCACCGCTGGATTAGGCGATGCAGTGAACATCCATGGCCTAACCGGAGCCCAGACTTAAATTCACTTAATTTTTCCTTTTTTTTATGGCACTTGTTTTAACCAAACGGTCAGCATCTTTCTGTAATATTATAATATAATATTCAATATGGATATATATACACTATAAAATTTTTAAACAAGCACAGAACATTCATGATCAAAGCGGGATTCCAACCCACGGTTGCAAAGCTACTTACTTTGAAAAACCTTTATTCCTTAATAATATATTTACAACGGCACGACATGATTACTTAATTAATATATATGTAGATATGTAATACATATATATTTATACAGCTTACAGCTTGCATTACGACTTCCATTCAGGGAAGTTCAATGCGGCAAGACGACTGGAGTGCCATCGGGGCTGGTGGCAGCCCTTGGTAACCCCAATGACGTGAAGATAAGGGAGAAGAAACTCTTCCGCGAATGGCTTACAGAGTCAATGAGAGGTTGTTTGCAAATAGCTTGAAAGGCGTTGTTGGTGGTGATTTTCTTAAATAGTTTTAGTGGTCACCCGCTAAAACAATTTCTGGTCTCCCGTTTCAGAAACGTTAGCCTGCATCGTATCATATAGATACAGGTTTTACTCAATAATAAAGCAAGTTTTATGTTTCGTGAGACGAGATTCACGAAATTAATTTCTCTAGTGTATCACCCACCTAAAAGTTGTCAACAAGTTATAGAGACGCGTTTCCGCAACAAGTTTCTATAATATGTTACTAAGTGTGGACAGGTCTTTAAGATTTGAAAACAATGGAGACAAAAACAGTTTATTCTGATTAAGTTCTAACGCTATGTAACTTTATGTAATTATATAAGCAGAACATGATGTCAGAGACAATTATACCAATTTTAATCTTATTTGATAAGTGCTTGTAAAAGGCAAGGGCCCCCATTTTATTCTTATAGGAGAGTTTGAGTTCCTCCATATTAAGATTTTAATTAATAAACTTAACTTGTGTAAGAGGGAAAAATTGCACATTTATGCTAACTTCGCTTTGGGATATCAACTTTTTTTACAATATCAATTTATGTGTTTTATCGGACGCATTTTTTTTAATATGTCTAATATGATATTTTTAATATTCTTATAATTTTTTGAACATTTCAAATAGGTCTAAATGCAGCCCACAAGAATATTAAAATATTTCTATATACCTACTATTTTCTGTTACTCCTAATAGTACTAATTGTATGTTCCTTTCTTTTCCAAAATTGTTACTTGACTTGCCATTTAGTTCAAGAATTGTTTATTCTTTCCTGCTTAGCCAATTTATACAACAAGTTAACGAACAAACTTGGACAAAGTTAGTTTTAATTTAATTACAAAGCCGCGAGGCATGAAGCCACAATGACTACATAATTAGAATACCTATATTCACGTGCCTGTCCTCAAATTAAAATTATCTTTGTGTTAGAATGTTGTTTAAGAAGTTGGTAAACCCCAGTTGTAGACTTTGACGTTCAAATTTGAATATGGTTAATGCAAATATACGTAAATTAAATGATTAAAGCCACATATATCGCAGCTCAGATTTAAGACAAACATTTATAAGGTACGGTACTAAACCAAAGTTTAATAATTACCACAAAAGAAGTGTTGTTTCGCCGGAACAATAACAAGTATATATTAGCTTATAAAATTTCGGTAGTTTTTTATATAGGGTACATAGTAAGAGTTTTAATTTCAGTTTCTTCAAAACTATAGAAGGTTTTGGACTAATACATTTTTAGCCTGTAGATGTTTTTTTTAAATGTTTTAAAATGTAATTTAATTTTAATTTTTTTATACAGTTAATATAATAAGGTTTACAGTTAACAGACAAAAAGTTACGCTTCTTCAAAATGTTTGTGTTTTAATACTTGATGCAACGTATTCTTTGGATTAACACACTCATATTCAAAGCCATAAAACTTGAATTGCATAGTAGTTATTTGATAGAAAACTAATGAACGTAAAATAATTCTTATATTTACTAACCGCCATTTTTAGCACATTCTCTAAGTTAAAAAACTGTTGAATTGAGGAGGAAGAAAATTCCACATTCTAAAAGTTACTAATTTCAATAATTGAAACGTCATCATTTTTCAATACTCAATGTTCTTTGTTTATATCATATATTCAGTAAAATTCTAACATAAATCACAGAGTAGAAAATAGACAAACACTATACACTTAATTAAAATGACCCAATTAAAATTACATTAATTCTATAATAAATATATACATGGACTCGTGAATAATGACCCTACACAATTAAATTGACATTTTAAAATAGGTACTTAGGTCTATATATAAGTCTTAAAATATTTTTAACATAATTTTCATAAATTTGGTAAGACTAAGTTTTTATATGCTCTGACTAAAGGGAATATTTTTGTTATTTTTTATTGTATATCTGGTTCTGGCAAGTCAGTATAAACCCAAGAGTGTTAATTAAAAGAAAATTAATATGAGAATTTCATTCACCAGTCAGAATCAAACTTTTAAAAATACGATATGGGATTTTTATTGTTTGTTTCCGTAGCTACATTCAATGTTAAAAAAACTACCGCGGCAATTTTTCTGTCAATAAAATTACCCAAATAATTTTTCTGCCAAACCCATATTTAGAAAAACACTTTTTTTTTCTATAGAAAAAATAAAAACAGCTATCTAATATACGAAACAATATTACTTATTATTAAACTTCTGATCATTAATCACGCAGCTATTTTAATTAATATAAATGGGGGTTTCTTTTTGAAGCAAGTCCGAAGATATCGAGGGTAGGGTGGTGTGTGCAAATTTGGTTCATGAAAGTATCCTACAAATAAAGCGCGTGGATTGAACATTATTGGCAATCTTCAAATCTGCATTCATGCGCTATAGAGCAAGCATTCGTGTACTACGTGCACTGATGTTACTTCTGGCTCAAGCCGCATTCATGCAGATTTTCCTTAAAATTGCCGAGAATTTTCAAAGCGGTTTTCAATTCAATGAATTTGAATATTCTTATTATTATATTAAAACTGTTTTTGAACATCTATTTGAAAAGGAATCAAAAATGATTGGAACTAATACCGATCCTAACGATCCTAATTCTAATACGTTACCTAAATTTAAATTACCTGAAACTAAAACTAATTTAAAGCTTTCATTGATATTTACAACGCTTTGATTTATAATAATTCATCTTAATCCAGCAAAGACAAATTCACACATTTGCATTCATATTTAGAGGATGCTCGTCAAGCATTAATTCAATGTACACCTTTAACAAGTGCCAATTATCTTGTTGCATATAATGCCTTAGTTGAACGCTATACAAATGATTTTATTCTTGCAACTGCGCATTGGGACAAAATAGAAAATACCCCACGTCTTAATTCAGAAAACCCGCAACTTCTTCGAAAACTTATTGACGTCTTTACTGAGAATATAGCCGCTTTGACAAACCCACTGCTCAGTGGGATTTTATCCTAGTTAGTATGCTTTGAACTAAATCATTGATCACCCGCTTTGCCAACATTTAAGGATGTTATTGAGTTTTGAAATAAACAATGTTTGCTTGCTCAAAAAAAGAATTTAGAAAACCCGCTAAATCAACCATCCCTTTTTTTGTTAAATCAGAAACTTCGCGGAAATTCCCGCTTTGTTCAATAAGTCACCATATTTATCAATATGCTAAGTTTATTGCAAAAGGCCCGCAAGGTCTATTTTCGATAGTTAAACAAAATAAATGCTCTTTTAATTGTTTAAGTACCACACACGTTTCGTCTAAATAAAACGCAACATATACTTGTCGTTTTTGTAATGCCCGCAATCACTCCCTTTTACATATAAATATACAGAATAAACAGCAAAACCGTATTCGCAAGTTTTGTTACCGCATCAAAATACAATGCCCGCACCTAGCTTACAAGGAACTAGGCAAATTTGAAATATTTAAAACCCTCAAACAAAAAAATTAGTGTTAACTAACTCCCAAAAAAATATTTTACCTCAAAATAATTCTCAGTCCGCTCCTGATTAAAACCCGCTAGTAGAGTCTTTAGTGACCTTTTCAAATTCACAAAAAACTGCATACACATTTTAAACAATTCAGTTCTGCTTGGTACTTGATGTTTTGGATTGCTGCGGAAAGTATCAAAAGATGCTCGAGTTATTGGATTGTGCCTATCAGGCTAATTTTATTTCAAGAAGGTGTGTAAATAAGCTCGGTTTACCATCGCCTAAATTATTTTCCTTAGTGTATGGACTTTCTGATATGTCTAAAAGTGTGGATTTTTTTGCTGTGAATTGTGTTATAAAACCTATCGAAGAAACGTCTCTTGAGTTTCACATTGAAGATCTCATTTTGGATAAAATTTGTAGTAATGAACCTACTGTTTCAAATCTGACCAACCATTTTCGATACACTGTTAATTTAAAATTAGCAGATTGGAGGGATAAGGCTCTATTTAAACCTTACCTCCACTTTACTGTAATATATTTCTATAGGTAACTGGTTCAGTTTTCATCTAATGCGCAATCTCATGCAGCTGCGACTTGTTGGAAGTAAAAGACATCAATCTCACTAACAATTTTGTATTTATTTTATTCCTTGGTTGAAGGTAGATAAGACTATTGGTTCTGACACTAGTAAATGACATATGTATATTCTTCATGTTCTGTTGTTACGAGATGCTATTGTTTTTGTATTTATACTAATTTTCTTGGTTTTATAAAATGAAATTCAGGACTATGCCTGAGAGAAAAGGGAGATCTTTCCCGCACTAACTAAGACACCTAATTTGTGTAACTTTTGGTCATACTTGACCAACACTGTGCTGTTGTACTAAGAGACAAACACTCTATAATAGGACCATGCCTAAGAAGAAGAAAAAGGGGCTCTTTCCCGCACTAAATATAGGACTATGCCTAAGAGAAAATGGGACTTTTCCCGCACTAGACAAGACACCTAATTTGTGTCACTTTTGGTCATACTTGACCGACGCTTGTTCTGCTGTACCAAGGGGCATAGCAGCCTTTCTTTGTGGAATGTAGTCGACTACTGAAGTTCTCCTCACGGGAACTAAATTAAACTGAACTAGAACCTCCCTTCGGGGATAGGTGATGCCGGACGCATTTAAACATAATGGTATAGGTTTCGGCACCTGTGCATATTTGATTGGTTTATTTTAAATATTAGACCAATAAGGGTGAAGTGCTGAATCTAGGGTCAAAATGTTGAACAGTGCCCAAGCGCAGGTTGGAATGTTGCAGTAAATCAGCCAGCGTGGAACGCTGAATCAACAAGTTAAACCACAAATAAAATTTATTTATTTTTGCTAAGAAATAAGCATGTTAAACAAATCATTTTAGAAATCTTAGACATATCTTACAATTATTGGCATATCTAATGCCCCATGCCATGTGACTTGGCGTTAGGTTGATTGCACTTGACTGCTAAAGCTAAATTTCTTTTTCGTTTTTTTACGATTTTTTCAGTTTTACCGTGTACTGGGCGACCAGTAAGTAATCGTTTACTACCTTTGGTAATCTCTGGGTGCCGTCTACTGATGGATGTGTCTGCACCTTAATATGCACATTATGCCGATGTCGTAGTGGCAGACAATTACCAGCAGTGGTTAGGAAACTTTCCCAAGAAGTTCGCGTTTGTATGGTTTCCAGCCGCTGAATAGCTTTATTCAGTACTGTAGCAGATGTGCCAAAATTTACATAGCGCTTTGTCATCAATTCAAGAACCTTAGCTATATCTGTTTTTCTGATGTATCTGAGGTAGCACTTGCATCGTTGCTATCAGGAATGCTTTCGCATTCAATTATATTTTCCGGAACAATATTACCATTTACATTATGAACAGATTTTTCACCTAGGTCTGATAATTCTTGCAGTTTCATTGGCATATAAAATGATGTAGGCTGAACATTTTCACCAAATGCAATTTTGCCATTGCGTAATATGATTGGGCACCTGGTAGTGATTTATCATAGTATAAATACATTGCGGCCTGATGCTTCCAAAAAGTTCCTAATCTACCATGCACACAGCTACAGAATCCAGCATCGCAGTCAACTTCATAAAACACTTTAGAATTTTTTTCACTTTGTATAAGGTATTTGACATTTTTCTTGTATGGTCCTTTTTGACGTAAGAAGCTTTTGCAAGTTGCATTTGAAGAAATAGGCGTGGTGCTGCATTTCGTCCGTGAACAAAAGTTCTAAGCCGACTAAGATAGTACTGCTGCATACTAGTACATGTAAAATCAACCAAGGCAATAGCATTGTATGCCTTATTCCGTGATAAAACAATGTCTTTGTATAATCTAACATTAACCTCACTGAAGTTGTTTGTTTGGTGGCCATGAGTTGTGGCGTCTCTAAATGCCATGTCCCATAATTGTTTCCGATCCCAGTAATCCTCCAAGTAAGAAACCCAATTTATATATTTGAGAGCGACACTCCTAATTTGCGAATCTGCTTCTTCGTTCTCTTCATTCTTAGCTGTAGCAATATCAAATGCTTTTGATGTGCCATTAAAAGATTGTGCTATTAAAATAGTTTGAAAACATTTGTATAAAATGGGCCGATGATCTTTCAGAACGCCATTTTTGTTCTCCCATAGCCAACGCCATATTGACTGGGAAACATGAAATCGACGTAATAACGGTGTACTTAGGGGCCAAACATTTGTAAGCGCCTTCCTTTCAGCGTCGCTGTCATCAGTAATAAATATTTTTGGATATCCATGATTACCAATTGCATTCTTGAAATTTTTTTTCAAAAGCTGAAATGCTGCAGTGTAATCTTTGATTGCCTGACCTTTGCTTATAAAAACGGCTAATGGCACAGCTCCAATTTCACAGGGTGTTAACATGAAAGTCACTGAATGCTGTGCAGCATCACAAGATGCTGTACTATCAACGAATGCAATATCACTAGAAAATGGCAGCATATGAGCTCTTTGCATTATGCTAGTCATAATAAGGATAGCAAAGGGGTCTTCCTGAACTCTTACGATAAACCCTTTTTCGGAATATGCCTCCTGTTTTCCTTGAAATTTCTGCGAAAAAATCTACATTGTCACAATACTATTATTTGCAAAAATGCGTATTAAGTACATACCTCTATTAGGTATGCATTTTTCAAAACGCGGACCCAAATTACTGTTCCGCCATACATCATGCCAAAACTGTATAGTTCGATATTTTGGATTTATTGAAGCATTTGCAAGTTCTACGCTGCCTAAAGGAAATTCCAGTTCAAGTTTTGATTCATGAAAGGTTATGGCTTCTCTAATGAATATACCATCATCGAAGTATCCTTCAAAGGTTTGCCTTGTTTCTTTATTAGGCCGTAAAAATGATTGCGATTCCGCGACATTTACTGCATGACTGTGATTATTATTTATGGTAATAATTGCGGGAAATCCATCCTACCAAAGACTATCGATATCGATATTTCGGTTTCGATTTTCGGCATTTATATCGATGTTATTTCGTTCGATAATATTAATTAGCATCGATATTTTTTTCCGATGATTTTAGCTTCTTTGCAACTTTGCCTTTTATTTTTGAGATAGGAAAAATGGAATATTAGAAAACTTATATTCTGTTATGTGACTTCCAATACTATTTACCTAACAAACAAAACACCATAATTTTTTATCTTATTTAACTAACTATTATTTTAAATAAGTCAAATACGGTAACATTCCAATCTATGCTTGGGCACTGTTTAGCATTTTGACCTTAGATTCGGCACTTCACAATGGCTGATTTACTGCAACATTCCAACCTGCGCTTGGGCACTGTTTAACATTTTGACCTTAGGTTCGCCACTTCACTCTTATTGGTCTGATATTTGAAATAAACCAATCAAATTTTGCACAGGTGCCGAAACCTATACCATTATGTTTAAATGCTGACCGGACTAGGCCTATTGCAGGGTATTCTGTTATGATGCTTGCGAATCATATCTAAGCAGATGTTGTCTTATTGGTGAAGGGGTTGACCCGATACTTCGGCAGGGATGTACCTGGATGCACAATTGTGCATATTTTGCCCGATTTAGAGCCAATATGCACAATGAGCACCCCACTGGCATAATATGCACAATTGCACAATCGACCCTTTGGCGAGAAAAAAACATAATTTGCTGAAGCTTCCTAGCCGAGAAAACCTTTAAATAATAAAATTGAAAACAATTTCTAAAATTTAATATTTCCTAGTGTCAGCGACGTCACATTTTTGTACGCCACCATTTAAATGAGTTAGACAAAGATAATTAAACAGAGGTCAAGTGCAGCACGTGCCGTATTATGCTTTATGGTGATTTTGCTCGGTTGCCGAAATTCTTTTAAAGCGAATACGCGATATTGATCGGTATTGATTTATTTAAACGTGTTAGACAAAGAAATCACCCTCAAGAGAGAGATCAAACACTGGGTATGGCTGTCTTTGTAGAGCGCATTTTTTGTAAGTTTTATAAAAATAGTTTATATGCATATTAAGGATATGTGTGTTTGTTTCATAAAAAAAAATTCCAAATGATCATGTTTTAATTGGTTCTTTACTTTTGTTGCAAATCTTGGTAATCCTTCCATTTTTTCCTTCTTTAGTTTTTACATAGTTGAAATGCACAATCTGAGACCAATATGCACAATTTTGTTGTCAGTTGATGCACAATTTAAAATATGGTAGGAACAACCCTGTACTTCGGTATAACGAAGTGAAGAGACAGGGGAGTTTAAATTGGTAGTCATATTTGTTGAACTTTTTATGCATCTGTTTTAGAACGTAAAGGCAATAAAACTAAGAGATAATAAATCTTCAAAGGAAACTAAGCCTTTGACGGTCGCCGACAACGTGCCGGTGCTTTAGAAGAACTAAATTAAAGGAAAGATTTTCTTTTGATATTTTAGCCGAAATGGTCTTTGTGTTTTGCCGATAACTGGGTGTTTTTATGCAAGTTAAATTTACAAGGGAGACAAGTTTGAGCTTGTTTTATTTGAAAGGGATTTTATACCTGCTTGGTTATTAATATTTATTTGGAAATAAAAATAGAGTTATAGAAATTAAACATATGGTTGGGTTTCCCCAACACAGATAAACATTTTAATAAACCTGGCACCGTATATATTTTATTATGCTCATATATTTGCTGAAACTTTAATTGAGGGTTGCATTAAAGGTAATAAACATTCTCCACCCGAAATACTGTTTTTGAGTGGGATTTAATTGAAGAAATTAACAATACAAATATTAATCAAAATATGAATGCCTTTTTTACGTCAGTTGACTCTACATTAGAAGAAACGGTCAAATGTATTTGGAAACTTGAACAAGTACCGCATGTAAAACCAATTTTTAAAGATAATGGGTCTCGCGTGCAGACCGGAAAATATTCTGTTTCTTTACCTTTTCGAGACAATATTGAAACCAGTTCTGTTGATTCCCGCTCGGTAGCATATCGCCATGTCATATCCCTTGAACGTCGTGATTTTGAATTACATAAGATATACTGTGATTTTATGGCAGAATATATTACCGCTGGGCATATGGAAAAATTCAATCAAAATTTTGTTAGTAAGTACGAAAATTTATATTGTATACCGCATCATTCTGTTTTGAAACTAGACAGTGTCTCTACAAAATTACGTGTAGTTTTCGACGCCTCCTGATATGAATATTCACTCTCTAAATTATTCCTTTATTAATTGGGCCTCGGTTACAGAATGACATTTTATGTATTTCACTACATAAAATTGTTTTTACTGCCAATATACGCCAAATGTATAGACAAATTTTAGTCAATGAATCACAGCTACGTTTTCAAAAGATTTTGTTTAGATTCTCGTCAAACGAGGAAATTCAGGAATATCAATTAAATATTGTCACCTATGGTCCATCGTCGGCACCATACTTAGCTATTCGCACCCTAATGCAATTTGCTGAAGACAAAAAACATAATTTTCCGCTTGCCGCTGAAACTTTACTTTCTGATACTTACGTTGACGATGTCACAGGCGCACAAACATTAGAAGAACATGCAAGGGTGGTTTTCAGCCCCGAAAATGGTGTAGTAATAGTCCCAGGTAGTATCACGTTTGCCTCGTAATTATCTTTATAACGAATCAGTATTTTTCGACAATAAAGAAAATATCCAAACTATTAAAATTTTAGGATTAAAGTGGAACCCTGTTTTTGATAATTTTAAATATTCTGTAGAACTGCTTGAGCGCGAATGTTCTAAAAGAACTATGTTGTCAGATTTATCCCGCACTATTGCCCCCGCGGGGTATTTAACCCCTTTAACTTTTACCTGTAAGCATAAAATACATAGTTATCTGCAGTTTAGGTTTAGATAGGGACGCTGTTTTTCCAGAACATATTGCTAATTCGTGGAAAACTATTAAATCTCAGTTACCCCACCTAAAGATTAAAAAATTCCTCTTCATATCCCAAATAATTTAAACGATTTTTGTGAAATCCATGGATTTTGCGAAGCCCGCAAAGCGGGTTACTGCATAGTTGTATATTTTAGAACTCAAAGAAATGAAAATATATTTTTCTGCTGTTTAGTGTCGGCAAAGTAAGAAGTAGCACCGCAGCGCTGGAACGAATTTCAATACCGCGCCTCGAGTTGTGCGCTGCCATATTGTTGATTAATTTAGTGTCATTTGTTTTAAGGGTTTACAAGGAAAAAATATCTTTTTTCAAAAATTTTTGCTTGGTTTGATTTAACCGTCGTTCTGTCGTGGATAAGATCTTCACCTCACAGATGGACTATATTTGTTAGTAATTGGTAACATTAATTCAAGAGAAAATACCCCCTCTTATTGGCATTATATTAATGCTAAAGATACTGCCGATTACGGTAGTAGAGGTTGCTCCCTCTTGAATTGCTTTACTGTGCCAAATGGTGGGTCGGTCCTGAATGGTTAAGTTTACGCGAGTCACTTTGGCCAAATTCAGATATTTGTGTTCAGGAGACTTAAAAGGAAGTACAAAATACCGCTTTATTATCATTATCAAACACTCTTCTTGACGAGCTAGACACGCTTCTCGATAAATTTTCTTCCATTTCAAAAATATTAAATATTGCTGCCTTTATGTTGCATTTTATCCAGATTTTAAAGGCTAAAGCTTAGTTTCTGGGTCCAATTTCAGTCAAGGAATCGGAGTTGGCTTTACACATTTTGATTAAGTACACACAAATGTTATATTTTTCACAAGATCTTAAACCTTTATCTCACGCAAAGGTAACTAAAAATTTAACTAAAAAATTAAATCCAGTCTTGGATGATAATGAAATTTCACGAGTAGTGGGTAGAAATCGTCACGCTGACGAAAAAAAAATCATGGATTTGTTTATTTGTCTGTTTTACCACCAAGGCAATGCACATTGAACTGGCTACAAATCTTTCTTAAGAGTGGTTTCTTGTCGCCTTTCGGAGTTGTATTGCCCACAGAGGTCGGTGTTCTGCAGTTTTTAGCGATTGCGAAACCAGATATGTTGGTGCAAATAAATATATTTAAAATAGTATGCAATCAGCTGTGGAGTCGGAAGAAATAAGTTGGCATTTTAAACCCCCGGCTTTACCACATTTTTCAGGTCTTATGGAAGCTGGCGTTAAAAGCATAAAAACGTATTTATATCGCGTAATAGGATCGCAAATTTTGACATGTAGAGTTCTTAATTGTGGTAACCCAAATTGAGGGCGTTTTAAATTCTCGCCCATTGTGCCCGCTAAGTAATGATCTAAATGATCTGTCGGTACTAACGCCGGGTCATTTTTTAACTCTTAAACCGCTCTCTGTTTTGCCTGATCCCGATTATGTCATTGTGAAGATTAACAAAAGAACTCGCTGGGAACTTCTTTAGTGACTGATATTGATGATACTGATTGTTGGTCACGTTGGAGTAAGGAATATCTCCATACTCTTTTTCAAAGATCAAAATGGAATCATAAATATTCACCGATAACCCCTGGCACACTGTGTTTATTTAAATAAGAAAATTTTCCCCCGCTAACTTGCCAAATAAATAGAATTGTGAAACTGCATGCAGGTTGCCGGTGAAGTTGCGAGAGTTTCTACAGTGCGAACTAACCAGGGGCTCTTTAAACGACCTTCGGTTAAGTTATGCCCGTTACCGCCTTTTTATTTTGAAACTAGAATTCAGATTTTTGTTTTATTAAAAGTTAGCACATTTATGGTGGGTGGAAATGTTTGGAATTTATTATTATTTATTTTTCTTTTAATCGATATTTTTGTGCTAAGTGTATAGCTTTAAAATGTTGTATTATGTTAAATCAACGCGCATGTCTAAAGAAACTCCTGTGGACAGGTATTAGTAAAACAAAAAGAGAGAACTAATTTAATCGCCATAGTGTAAAAGTGTAAAACCGCACGGAAAAAAGAAATATTCATTGAACACTGCCACACACTGCATATTTTAAAGTGTGCTTATCTAGAATATAAGAAAGAGGGACCCCTTCAGCTTTGGGATCATCTATAGTCAAAACCAAGGTGAGCAGTGGCGAATTTAGGGATTTAGAGCATTGTACAAAAAGGATTTCAATAGGTAGCGAATTTTATAAAAATAAATATTGTGCCATAAACATTAACCATTTCTACATATTCTACAAAATATTCTAAACAAAAAGAAACATTTTGCCGTCTGTGTAAGGTGTTTGAAATGAATTATATCAAAAAAATTTGAATAATAGTTTAATACTAATATGTAATATCAAAAATGCAAGCCTTTTTTGGCATTTTTGATTTACATGCTCTTAGATTGTTTCTGAAAACATTCCTTACGCATCTCACTGCGATCTTAACAAAATTTGCGCCGGACAGTTTTTGCTTCTAAACGAAACAAATACCCCAATAATTTTTTTTTCCAAAAACATCTCTTTTGAACGCAATTTTTTTCGAAAAATAGCTTTTTCGAAAATGAATTAAAGCAATTTTTCAAAAATATTTTCTCGAAAACTTATTTCAAATCTACATTTTTTCAAAAATGTCTTGACCGCTTTTTCAAAGATGCTTTTCAGAAAACGGATTTATGAAATCTTGTCCCCGTATTTCGAAAGTACATTTTTTCAAAATTTCTTCAAACAAATAACTTTTTAAAACAGGTACATTTTTCCAAAAAAAATTTTTTTCGAAAACAATATTTAGAACTCACTTTTAGTAAAATTATTATTACTTTCAGATCAACATAATCTATAGGAACCTTTTAGTGAAAAGAAATGGCTTTATTGGTTTTCAAGTCGTCAGGATTAATGTATATTTGATGTTTTTAAAGCCTTTCATACATTTTTTACCTCAGCAGCCTAGCCCTTCCTTTACGTCGGTTTTTAGTCATTTATCAACATATTTAATTTTTAATGCTCTATACCTTCTTTAAATCGAAAAGAAATTTAGAAGTTTGTATACCCTTACTTATGTATGTGGTTGGTAGGACGATACTGTGACAACGGTCTTGAAAATTTGATCTTATTGTTAATGCTCATTTAGACAAGGCTGAATTTTCAGAATAATAAATCATTGTTTAATTGCACATGCTATTCAATATTACCAAAGTTTAATTTTATTTATTGCAAGTCAGGTGAAATTGTTTTAAATTAACTAAAAAAAGTCACGTATTTTTGCGCTGAACTAAAGTTTGGACCATAAATATATTTTTTCGAATACGTAAGTAAACATCATGATAATGCGTACAGTATATCCACGGATAGAGGTCACAAGAGGACAAATGGTCAAAAATTTCATTCTTCGAAAAAAAAATAATTTTTGGTCAGCTTCTGCTTCTTAAAAAAATACGGTCTACGAAGAAAGTTTTGTGATATGGTGCTCAAAAAATACAAAAATAACAAATCGTGTAAAGAGTAAACTATCTTTATTTCTCAATTTGTATGTACATGATTGATTCATTTTAACAGACGTTTTAAAATGTTTAAAATGAACTAAATAACTATTTACTCAAACACTCCTCCCCCGTATTCCACACATTTTTCAAAATGCCGTCTGATGTGGTCATAAATTATTCTTATTTCCTCAAGTGAAATCATGTGCACCGACTCTAAAATACTCTCAGTTTTAAAATATCGACATTATTTTCAATGGGTTGTTGACACGTTAGTTGTTTTAAGCGTCCCCACAGATACTCATCTGAAAGCGTGAGGTCGGGACTCCATGGAGGCCTTAAAACTGGGCCGTTTCGGCAAATCCATCTGCCTCCAAATTTATTATCAAGCCACTCTGTCACTTCTTGTGCATAATGCGCCGGGCAGCCGTCTTGATGAAAGCCGTCGCATTGATAGTATCCAGCACTTCTGAAAGAAAAGTTTGTAACATTTCCATAAGCGAATTTCTATTGCAGTGTGTTCTTGAAAAAATATGGCCTCATTATTCCATCATAAAAATGCCACACCAGACATTTACTTTTTGGAAATATTGGCGTCGCGCAGGAATCCTAGAATTTTAATTTACTTTGCTCCAGTATCGTACTGTTGTGAAGCGACCGTACCAGTTGTAGAGAAAGTTGATTCGTCAGAAAATAAAATAAGTTTATGAAAGCGGTTATTTTCATTTAAAATTTTGTCCCCAATCCATAAACAAAAATATAGTCGTTTTGCTGAATCTCCCTCTACTAAAGCTTGCTTAAGATCTTTGAATTTGACTTTTTTGGGCAACCTGCAAATTTTGAGCTCGTTTGCACAATAAAAAAAGGCGAATTTCAACGACAGACTGCATTACCAAAACGGTAGCTCGCATCGTTTTCATGAAATATATTTTTTCTACAAACGTGTTAAAAGTACTTTATGGCACTAGTGTTAAAAGAGAAATGTAATATTTTAAAGGAATAATATTTTAAAAGGAAACATCAAACTATATTTGTATTTTATTTATTAACGTTAATATTAATGGTACAATGCAAACAACTTGAGAATCAAATCCAATGTAGCGCGATTGGCCGCTTCATTTATTTCTTTTTAAGTGGATCGATTTCATCCATATTTTCTTGCATTTTAAGCAAAGCAAAAACTGCACCAGTGCGTTTTAATTAACTGACAGGACGTTTCAACTTTTCCGTAAACAATGGTTGTTAGGTTTTTTGACAAAAAATGTCAACGTAATAATTTTATATTATATCTACGATGCTACTTAAAACTATGTGTTTCCAATATGTTAAACTTTCTAAAAATTGTAATTGTGTTATTGTTTTTTATTGATGTTTGTAGAAAAAATTTTCTATGATATTTGTGTTAAAAGTACTTTTAAGGCACTCATTTGAATTGCAGAATTCGCTTCGCTCATTCTGCAAACTTTCTAATTCGTGCCGTAAAATTGTACTTTCAACACTTATATCATAACTATTTTTTAATTCTGCATCGACCCAGTGTTCCTAAATTTCTTTATCAGTCACCGAAGTCCAGTTGCTATAAGATACACTGCCGGAAACTTTTCAAAAAAATCATTCTTGCACATAAGTATACGATTTTTCACCGCTTTACATAACACCGAACCAAAAACTTTTTTTAGTCAACAGTTAGCATCCTAAAATTTAAAATTTTCTTACATTTGTGATAGTGAGATGAGGTGAAAAAAGTAAAATTACCTAGAAAACGTAGGTACAGTAATATTTAATAAAATTGCAACAAAAAAAATTCAAATTACAATATTTAGCTGCTATTTCGAATTTAAATTTTGACTGAAATTTGAAATATTGTTTGTTTTTATCATTTTTCTCTAAAATGAAAAATAAAAGTAGTTTACTTGATTTATTATTTATAGACCTGATTTAATATTTTTGTATATTTTGAGCAACCTGTACAAAAAAGTCAAAAATTTTCTTCGTAGACCGTAATTTAGTTAAGAAGCAGAAACTTATCAAAAATGAACAATAAACTTTTTGGTCCATTTGTCCTCTGGTGACCTCTATCCGTGGACATACTGTATAACTAAGCCCAAATAGTTATAAAAAAAGAGCGGACAACATTCTTCTTGTCCCAGTTTTTCTAGAACACTGACAAAATACTAAAAACATTTTAATTGCCTTTTTATGCTGCCAAGCAATTCTAAAATTATTAATAATAAGATTCCTGCCTGTGCGTGGTTCTGACGTAAATTTACTGACATTTTAATTACAAAAGTAGAAGAATGTAAAAATTGACTTCTAAACAGACTTAACCAAAAGAACAACAGAAGCCTTCGTTAATTAGGTTAGTCTTTTTTGGTTTATGTAAAAGCCTATAAAACACAGGACGAACACGGGCCGAATTTAGAACCTTTTCTTTTAAGTGAATTAAAAATGCTCGATTTCTTAAGTACTTTGTCTCCTCCTTTGTCCGAACGAAGTGTAAGAAAAGTCAGTTTAGAATTCAAGTAGGTTTAAAACCCATAAAATTTTATGTCAGTCGTATATCAGATTCAATTTACTGTATATTTTTTGCTACGGCTTGGAGGTGACTTCATAAATATTAATTTATTCTTCGTTTTTATCTCTTCCTTGGTCTTATAAGCTATAAGTTGGGGAATTATCCGGACCTAAAGTAAAAAGTAATTACCTATACGTATCAGACACAACACATAAAATAAGGCCGTTGGATTTTTAGGAGCGGTAGCTATTGACCCGCATGTAGATACCAAACGGCTTGCTAGAGATGCTGGAATAAGTAAAAAATCAGTTTTGACCATATTGCACTTTTGCAATTTTCATCCATACTACATTACACTCCACCAAGAGCTGTAAGGGCTTTGAAAATCGCGATAAATTTTGCAATTGGGTCACAAGATAAATGCAAGAAAATATCAGGTTTCTAATGAATGTTATTTTTTCTGACGAAGCTACTCTTCTTAATTGTGGGCTGGTAGGATTTTAAGGTATCCCGTATAAGTAAAAATTTAATTTCTTTTTTTTGTTTAGTTGTTTTCTTTAGGTAAATAGACACAATATGCACTACTGGGCATCGGAAAATCCCCGCAGGATGAGAACCCTGCCAAATCAATATCCCTGGTCAATTAATGTCTGGTGTGGTAAAATCGGGTATAGAGTTATTAGTCCGCATTTCTTTGAAGGACATTTAGATCAAAAATGGACATGTGTTGTTTCTGCATATACCGATTCAGTTACAATGTTGCACGGCTTGTCCTAAATCGCTAGAAACTGTTACGCAATAAAACAAATAAACATCGCTAAATAATTAGTTAAAAATATAAACTTGGTGAATTTTAAATAGAACACCCGATATATTTTAGAAAAATCTAATACACTTTTTTTCTCTGTTTGCAAAAATATAATATGTATGTTGATATTTGGGTCAGCCCTTTTCGAGATATTTCAGTTTAAAAAACCTGTTTATACTATTTTGCCAAATCGCAGTTGCCATGAATAAACAAACGATAAAGCTATTAATTGATTATTTCGCTAAATGACATATTTCGTGTCATATATTAAAATGGACTACACAGAAGAGGAAAAGTTCGAAATAATTCGTTTATTCTACAAAAATAATAATAGTGTGGTTTAAGGCCCAGGCGGAGTATCGGCGCATTCATCCTCAAATGCCAGTTTCTGGTAAGTCCACCTGCTCAATTGCATTTTGTTTATTCCGAAGAAAGTACTAAGTATGACATTTATTGACAACGTAGGCGCAAGTCATGGCAACTACGATTTGGTAAAACAGCATAATCAAGTTTTTTAAATTGAAATATCTCGACAACGGCTGAACCAAATATCAATATATTATGTATTTTTGTTTTTTTGAACTAAAAAAAAAGGTGTATTAAATTTTTCTTAAATCTAGTGGGTGTTCTATTTAAAATTAAGAAAGTTTTATTTTTAAATTATTTTGCGATGTTCATTTGTTTTATTGACTTGATTATTGATTTGTTTTATGACGTAACAATTTCTAGCGATTTAGGACAAGCCCTGCAACTTTTGCAATAACATTTTTTTCTATCTCTTATAATAAGGTCGGTAGAAGCTGTATAAACATACGGAATAACCCTGTACATTCAGAACGTCCCATTAATATACAAATCAAACCATTCTCGAGCTTTCCAGGATTTTTTACCAATTATTGTCAATACCTGGTCTTTATTATCTTCTGATAGCCTAAGTACCATGTACCGTGGGTTTACTGGGAAAGTCTGACTCACACATCCACCACGGGCGTATAATGATTCTGGCGAAACACATGAATTTAATAATGTAAGATAAAAAAACGTCCTTAAAGTATGCCGTGGAATACTCTTGAAACGTAACATAGGTAAAAGGTATAGGTGAATGAAAGTAAAACTGTCAAGTTCTGAAGTTTTTATTTTTAAGAAAATTACATTATTGTCATTCTCATTGCATAATACAGATTAAAAAAACATATACAACAAAGAACCTACAAATTATAAATTTAAACTAAATGAGAGACGTGTCCACCTTCTATTTCCAAACATGTTCGCATTCTTCATTTTACAGCATAAGAAACATTGGTGAGCACTTGGGGGAGTTGTTCATTATCATCATCAAGCCGTTCAATCCTGTCGGATTATGGCTAACGCTTGTACCGTTTTCTTCTATCCATTTTCTGAGGCGGATTACTCCTCTTATTCATTGCTCTTTTACAAATTATTGTGGATCATGGCTAATTTCTTTACTTTCTCCCACTCCCCTCTATCTTTCCATTTTCTCCTCCAGTCCGTTACTCCTAGTCGCTTTAAATCGTCTTCTATGTCATTTGGCCAAATCCTTCTAGGTTTTCCCCTTCTTCTGGACCAAAGCCGGACCAATTCTGTTATTCTCCTAATAGTGTCTGTTGGTTTTCTCCTCGTTATATTATTATGTCCTGCCCAGTTTAGTCGATATGTTTTTATGTATCTAAGGATGTTTTCTCCTCCTAGAATTTCTTCTATTCATCTTTAATCTTCTTTCTCCTTCTACCGTCACGCTTGGTCCTGATATCATTCTCATTATATTTCTTTCAATAATTTTTAGGTCCTTTTCTTCTTTTTTGTTTATTACAGTTGTCTCCATTGCATATGCTATAACAGGTCTTTATAAGGGTTTTGTACATTCTTATCTTTATTTGTCTGCTGATATTTTTACTCTTTAGTAATTTTTTGTTCCTTCCCATTGCCTGGCATCCTTTTTGTATCCTTTACTTTATCCGGTCATTAAATGTGTGTCCAATTGTTGCCCCTAAGTAGTTGAAAGGATCGACCAGTTCAAAATAATTTCTTTGCGTTTTTAAATACGTTGTATCGTCCCTGAACTCTCTATTCTCGTGTATTTTGTTTCTTCCTGATTTATGTCTAATCCAAATTTTCTTGCTTCTCTGGTTGATCTATAGCTTTGATGAGACCATTTTGTGAGTTTGATATTATTACAACGTCGTCTGCGTAAGCTACTACTTGAGTGTTGTTTATTATGATATTGTTGTTGTGTAACTTTTCCCTCCTCAGTATACCTTCAAGCACTATGTTAAATAATGTTGGGGAGATTGGGCCGCCTTGTTTTACTCCACTGTTTGTTTGTATTTTTCCTTTTGTTACACCCCGAAAACTTACTTGGGCTTCAGTGTTCTGTAGTATGGCCTCTAACATCGTCTATAATTTCTTTGGTACTTGTAATGTTTCTAGTTCTATTATCATTTTGTCTCTTTCTATTGTGTCAAAAGCACTTCTAAAATCAATGAGGACCACGTGATGTTCTCTGTTATTAATATCCTGAAATTGATTTGTAATTATAGCCCTAATTTTAGCCTAAATTTTCACAACGGATTTTAAAACCGAGTTTTTAATGTGTAGCGATAAAAAAAATCGCACGGCGTGAGATCGTAGGACCGTGGTGGCCACCTAACTGGCATTTACGACTAATAATTCGGTCTTCGAAAAATTTGTCTAAAAATTTAAATTATTAAAAGTTACGTGAATTGGTGCACTGTTCTGCTAGAAGAGCCTTGTCGCATATCTTCATCGTCTAAAATCGTTTATCATTACAGTTACAATTTCATTACAGTATCGCGCCGAAATGAGACTCCCTTGAAAATCGGTCCAATTAACCTTCTTTTTGATATGACCGCCCACACGCCACGTTCTGTGGATGCAGAGGCTTGTTTAGAAAGGTATGTGGATTTTTAGAACTTCACAGTCTCATTTGTTGAGAATTTACATAACCAGAGAAGTAAAACCATGCATCGTCAGTAAAAAAGATTTTTTCAAATACGTTTTTAATGGTATGCAAATTACCCATAAATCACTCTGAAAATTGCATTCGCTGCGGCTTGTCGTTTGGTAACAATTCTTGGACTGAGCTTAGACGATAAGCGTGCATATGCAGGTTACACTCCCGGATTGTATTGCAGGCCCCATAGGATAGATTTACTTGATGGCTTAAACACGGAATAGGCTTTTGTGGATGTTCATTAACAATTTGCCTCAATTCTTCTGCTTTTTGTGCAGTACGAACTTTGGCTCTCTCATTACTTTCCTTTCTATTCACACTTCCTGTTTTTCTAAACAAAGCCACAGATCTAGTCAAAACTTAGCGAAAGTTGTCGAAATCCATACCTATGTGTGAAAATTCTGTTTGGTTCGGTTTGATCCTGAATGGCATCCCATGTTGAATTAACCTAGTGGTCTTCTACCATTTCTAGTAACTTTTGATCATACAAATTTTTGTTCTGTCGTGATTAACATATTTATTTTCTTAAAAATGAAAACTTCAGAACTTGACAGTTCTATTTTTCATTCACCTATACCTTTTACATAATATATTACTACTACACTACCTTTCAAGAGTAATAATTCAAGACAAGCGTGATTTATTCCACGGCATACTTTAGAGACTTTTTTTTTGATCTTACATTATTTAGCTAGCTAGAATAGTATGAAGTGTTTATCAGTCTTTTAGTTTTCGTATTTCATGGCAGAATCTTATTAAACTATATGTAATCTTAAGTACTATATATGTACTTATATAGTATTATGTAATAAATTGTTAAAACTTACGTCTATATGCATTCCGTCAAAAGGAAAAATTTTTGTATATGGATGTTCTTTGGGAGTATATCGGTAGAATTCATGTTGACCCCGATACCACTTAACCGCGTAAAGAGGTGCATTTTCCAAATTATAGCTGCAGCGTAGCGTGCTTTCTTTGCCGTACTCTACTACTCTCGGTTCTATATCTAATACGACGTCTTTTAAGCAGGAAATTCCTGAAACAAAAAGTTGTGCATTAGCATACAACAACCTGAAAATGTTTTGCCATTACTGAGATTACAGAATGTAAGGGTAAATAGGGTTCTATATATTTAGGGCAGAATTGGATAGTTTAGTGGAGCAAAAACAAGATAAGGATGTGCTCTATCTAACGGATTATAACAAATTATGATAATTTAAAGCCTCAAAATAGGAGTAGATTTGTAAAACGCGTTATGACCATTACTCAGAATAGCCTGGATATTATGCATGGTTTAAAGTTTAAAACCCTCTAAAGCGCGGTGAATTGTGTGCTTGCTTAGGCAATCCGAAGATTAGCCAAGCGCTCAAAATATTTCAGTATTAAATTAGTATAACGTAATACTTACTGAAAAGCAGTGGCGGCTGGTGAAATTTCGAAGCTGTATATCTCTGTTCCTACTTACTGGACCCGTACCAAATTTAGGGGTTTTAATAGTGAGCACACTGGGACTGTTTTGGTAAAGAAAAAAATATTTTGTAATTTGCGAAAAAAAGTTAAATTTTTGGTATGCCCCTCCCAAGAAAAAAATGAACACGTCTAGGTATTTTATTTATTATTTTTTCTAAACAAATTTTACATCATTTTGTCGACAGTTTTTAAATTTTGAGAGAAAAAAATGTGTTAGTAGAAAGTTATAGTCATTTGAATTTTTTTAAGCCTAAAATATAATTTAAAAAAAAATTCAAATGACTATAACTTTCTACTAACACATTTTTGTGTCTCAAAATTAAAAAACTGTCGACAAAATGATGTAAAATTTGTTTAGAAAAAATAATAAATAAAATACCTAGACGCGTTCATTTTTTTCTTAGGAGGGGCACACCCAAAATTCAACTTTTTTTCGCAAATTACAAAATGTTTTTTCCTCTACCAAAACATTCCCAGGGGGCTCACTATCAAAACCCCTTAATTTGGTACGGGTCCTGCAAGTAGGAACAGAGATACCTATACAACTTTGAAATTTCACCAGCCGCCACTGCTGAAAAGATCTATTATTTGGGCGTTATGCCACTTTAATGTTAAGGGAAAATTATGTTAAAAAATAATAAAGGTCACTGAGTTTCAAAATACAAAAAATCCTGAACAGAAAATGTTCTGTACACTATCAGTGACTTTTAATTGTGGAAAAGGATGCCTTACCCTAATAATTACTTATCAACAAGAGATGGGCGAAATAAACAAATAGGTAACATCTTAGATTAAAATATACACGAATAACAAATTTGGTATTAGGGTGGGAAGACGTTATAGCAGGCATCTTTACTGATATTTAAAAAGGTGGGCGTTTTCTGATTAAAAAGAAACTGTCTACATTTGATTAGACTATTTCTGAAATATTTAGTCTTAAAGACAAGATTATTTTATAATATCGGCGCCAGACTAACTGAAAATGATGGCCTTACAGAGTATATTGGCCATTAACAATAAGTTTATTATTAAATTAGGTATATATGAAAAGACGTTTCAACAAATACACAAGATGATGAGTTAATAGATGTAATATAAAATATTTATATATTTATTCTTCTGCTCACATGTGTTGTTGGACGTTTCATTACCTTTTTTGTAATCGAAAATCACTTTCTCGTATAATTCAAGATCTTGCAGATTCTTAACAGTTTTTAATGTAGTGTCTATACTATATAGTTTGCGAATCTAATCATTGATACTTCTCCCCTTTTATCTTAATATCTGCTTTAGAGTCTTTTTTCCATGTTTTATTGCTTCCTTTGCACCTATGTATAATGATTAGAAATTGTCGGAAATAATTTTTTCTTTTACACATTTTCCAATTTTTGAATTCTCTACTTATTGTATATTTTAAATACTGCCCCTGTGTGCGCCACTGTACCTTCACTATATCTGTTAATAAAGGTTTTATTCCCCAAAATACAGATTTTTTATTTTTGTCGCACCTTAGTATGGGCGTGAGACAAGTGTACAGCGGTATCCGCCACGGGCAACACACACACGATACCGAATAATTTGCCAATTCTATATCAGTAACTTTTTCTATGTAACTAGTCAGCATAACAAATAATGTTATTGTTACCTTTGTAGTAAAATCACTTTAAGATACACTTTCAAAATGTTTAAGATTAACAAAATCCAATTTACTAAAAACACTGACAACACAGTATAGCCATTAATTTAATGCAAGCAACCAACCCTTGAGTTATAACTAATACTAACAAAAGTTCCAATAACGAACTAAACAATCATTGTGTTTAGTTTAGTATTATCTTGAAAGATGCCAAGGTATTTTGTCACTACCCGCAAAAATTAAATCTGAAAACTTATGTTTTTGTTACTTTAAAGTAAGATCTCTGTAAATTCACTTTCTCTAGCAAGGAATACACTTATAAGTACAACATCAACAAAACAGTATAGGTGTAGTCAATAATGAAAAAAAAATTGTTCTACTAACTAATTAAACACAATGTCTAAAATAATACAGGGTAATTTTTATTATCGGCACTATTAAAAAACCGAAAACCAAAAATGTATTTATTTATTAAAAACCCCAACTCCCTTAGGGCACACCAAGATTTACACATTGACAGTCGTAACAAAGTATAGGCAACCCGTAGTAACACTTATTAATTTTTATTGCATAAGAGAAAACAGGTTATTTGTGTCGAGACAATGGTGAAATTTTGCATCTAGAAATTGTAGACAAACTAACCCATAAATAATAAAATATGAAGTAGTGTTTCTATCACATGATTTATAAAAACCTAAAAATTAACTTTTCAAAGTCTTCTTTATCTTTGGTTGGCTTATAAATTCATTAGCAAATGAGGTAAAAATGCTGTTTAAAATACCACTCTACATTTTATCGGTTATGGATTAGCGTGCCTGAAATTTCTTTTTGCAAAATCTCCCAAATAGCTTTTGTGCTTGTGCTCGAGATCTTTGAGAAACACATTAGTTATTTTCGTAAACAGTTCGACTGATAACTTGTCTATCAAATAATTTCAGAAAAACGACAAGAAAAAGAGACGGGGGAAAGGGATAGGGGATGCAAGAGCAAGACACCATGTATTTTCTATCTGGTTTTCACAGGCGTTTGGTAAACGTCAGTAATTTTTCACAGCAATAAATACTTCTGTTATAAATAGTGACGAAAACAGTTTTTATATGAATAATAATATGTTTTGAACTAGGTTTTAAATTTAGTTTTCTCAAAATGTCAAGAGGTGTAGGATAGCAAAAATGGAACCCATACAGAAGTTACGTTTTGTGCAAAAAGACATCCTGTACCTAATACATTTTTAAATACGTAGGAAAGTAATATCGTATGTCATGTAAGTACTTTTTTAAAGGATAGGTAATGCGTTTTTGGCGATTATAAATTATATTATTGTTGGACAATTCTAGCGCAATTTATTAATTTTTTTAGTAGAACGAATTTAAAGCGAAATATCCCCTCGGAAATACAGTTTTGTATACAATCTCACTATCGTGAGATTCAAGTAAGCTGCAGGCTCAGACCTGTCGACGGCCGGTATGTGTATTATTGACAAATTTTTAACTGACGATATGCAAATTGGCAGTTCTGGACTGCAAGCGAACTGAATGTGAATAGGTACCTTTGTTCTTTTATGTTGCACGAAACTGCACTAACCTGCCCTGATATCTGGGGTATCAAGTAACCATAATACAGCTAAAAGTTGTCTGTCTGTAGATATTCTGCCTCGTCCAATAATTGAAACTTTTGCAATTTTGTTATGAATAAGTGGTAACAAATTTTCAAAGGCTGTCCTGGATAGTCTAAAATGTTGTTGGAACTGTTCGTCCGAAAGTCCAGGAATTGTATATTCAATATAATTTTGAATTCTCATACGGGATTCAGTTTGCTCATCTTTTTCCCGAATTAACAAAATGGAGGAAAGATGTTACAGACCGAAAAGAACTTTAGCGCCAATATTATAAAAAAAGAAATACATAAGTTTCTGTTCATGTTGTGATTACTAAATAAATAATTCACGCCGCAAAATTCACACATTTCAAATCTAAATCTTGTGAAAACTGATTTTTGTTTAAGGGTTTAAGGCTAGTTTAACATGATTCTTCCGTACGATCACCTAAAGCGTTTAAAAACCGATTTAACCCTCGGTTACGCTCCTACTTTCACTTTACCCTTAAGCTACGAATATGAACGCGCCGTATTTTCGAGGTAACACGAATTAGTTCGCATTCGAATGAATTTTGCGTTGTTTTAATTTAAAAATTTTAGTATTATGCAGCGTAATCATTTTTTGTAAAACTGTAAATTGCTGGTAGGACCTATTTGGCCTATTAGGCAAGACGAACGTAATTTGCATGTTCAAAAGATTATTCAGTTGTCGTGCGAAAATCGCCATTTCTCGTATACGATCTTCTTCGATCACGCTCGAAAATACAGGCCCAGGAAAACCGTTCCAATATATATAGTGAATTTCATAACACCCTGTATATTTCACTGGGAATGTAGACAGTTTCGTGACTGAGTAAAGCAAAACTTAATTTTTTTTGTATAGTAGTTTTTAGGTTTTTGAACGAACAGACAGACCGACAGAAAAGCTAGGAAAATAATGATTTTCGTGATCTAGAACTCGAAAATGTGGATATAAAAAATATCGGTAGGTAATTTTCTACAAATACAACACTTCCTCTAGCGAAGCAAGTAAAAAGACAAAAAGTCCTTAGTAATATAATTTATGTAGTTTTTAATCACTGACCGACACGATTTTTTTAACACAGTTCAGCACATTATTTTCACAATGCTAATACCTTTTTAATAATAGAAAAAATGTTCATAAAGCCCTAATACATACCACTGACAAGTTTTGTTATATTTGTGGAGAATTTCTGGTGAAGTCACAAGCCAGTCCATTTTCTGAAAATGTGAAAAAAGTTTCATGTATTTTGGTATTTTAATCGGAGACCAAGACAAGCAGTGGGCTCCCCATGTGTGCTATATCAGCTGTAGCGTGTCATTTGTGCAGTGGATGAAAGGGAAGGGAACAAGTATGCCTTTTGCAGTTAAAATGGTATGGCGAGAACCCACCAATCATTTGACGATTGCTATTTTTGCATGATAAGGACTGAAGGTTACTCCAAAAAAGAAAAACGCAAGATCGAATATCCGAATTTGCCTTCTGCCATAAGACCTGTTCCTCACAATGCGGACTTACCAGTACCGACTGCGCCTTTAGATTGGCAAGATATTATTTTGTGAGATAATGGAGATAATAACGCATCATCAGGCAGCTCCGAAAAACAGTGTACCGACCCCACTTTTACTTCAGTTCCGGCTAGCCACCTTGGATTGTTCAAAGTGAGTTAAATGATTTAGTACATGATTAGGGGTTGTCAAAGCAACAGTCAGAACTTCTTGGTTCCCGTCTTAAGGAGTGGAACTTACTAGCCAAAGAAAAAAATAGGAAAAGAAATGCTACGTTTTCTGCATTTTCCAATATGGAAAATTCGTTATGTGCCTGTACTGATATCGCTGGTTTACTGCAGGAACTCAATATCGAGCATTCTCCTTGTGAGTGGCGCTTGTTCATAGACTCATCGAAATATAGTTTAAAAACTGTGTTATTACCTAATGGATATTTAAAACCATCCATACCAGTTGCCCATTCAGTGACAGTGAAAGAGACCTATGAAAATATGCGCATGCTTTTAGATAAAATAAACTACAACCGGTACAAATGGCAGATATGTGGGGATTTAAAAGTTATAGCAATTTTAATGGGACTTCAAGGAGGATTATAAAATATTGCTGTTTTCTTTGTTTGTGGGACAGTCGTGCAGTGCATGTAACGAAAATTTGGCCGGAAAGGAATGCATTTCAACCGGGATTTCAGTATGTGCCCCTTGTAGACCCCAAAAATTCCCTTTTGCCTCCTCTTCACATTAAACTTGAACTGATGAAAAACTTTGTGAAGGCTATAAATAAAGAGGGTGAAGGATTTAAATACCTAAGACAAGTCTTTCTCCAGTTAAGTGACGCCAAATTAAAAGAAGGCATTTTTATTGGGCCACAAATTATAAAATTGCTGGACGATGGTAATTTTATAGAAAAGCTCACCACGCAAGAACTCAGAGCTTCGAACTCATTTGTAAGGGTAGTGAAGGGATTTTTAGGCAACAATATGGATGCAAACTACGAACACCTAGTTAATGAACTTTTAGACTAATACAAATCGCTTGGTTGCCTAATGTCATTAAAAATTCACTTTCTCTATTCCCATTTATCATTTTTTCCTGAGAATTTAGGAGCTGTCAGCGACCAGCAGGGTGAAAAGTTCCATCAAGATATCCGGACAATGGAAATTCGGTACCAAGGACGATGGGATCCAGCCATGATGGGTGATTACTGTTGGTTTTTGAAGAGAGAAGATGTGACCCCCATAAAAGGAAAAAATAGAATACGTGTGTTTCAAATACATATTTTTGATGTTTGCTTTTTTTCTTAGTTGTTAATATAAATTATAAATATAGTCGATATACTGGGTTAAAAAACTTGTAAAATCATTTTTTCGTAAATATTAAACGGTTACATGTGGTTTGTTTAATGTAACACGAAAACCTTACGTGCTACAACTTTTTTTGGCCATTTGCGTATTCAGATAGGTTCATTCTACTACACTATGCTAGTCAGCTTTATCTTACACAAAAAAAAATTTTGTCTGCCAGTGATAATTTAAAACTACATGACAAGATTACATTAAAACGTACCTATTTAAATACAACAACGGCAATAAATACAAAAGTTGTATGATATTTAAAAACTAGTAATATTTCAAATGCCAGCTAAATCAGATTAACATGGATATTTAATTAAAACACAGATGGAAGCAATATGAAGTGTAATATATTCACTAGCATGGAATATGAATTTCCTACGGTTCCCCAGACATTTTTGGTGTGTTTATCTTTGCCCTCGATTTCTCGTTTATGTTTAATATTCTCAGCCGCCATTTATTTTACAGTGAGAACTGAGATGTTCCGTTACGCTCTGGGTGTACGTAACGCGAAATTTTTATTTTCTATCCAGGCATATTAAGGTGACATTCTTTTTTTTTGCTTTATCTTCTAAAACCCCTGCTGCCCTTGCGGTTGAAGGCTTTTACACCGATTTTACGAGGAGGTTACCAATTTTACCAGCTTGTGTAAATATTTTTTTTTATATATTTTTTTTGTATGTTCACGCATAATTCCATAACTGATTAACCGATTATTGATAATAAGAAGTGACTAAGACTTTTTTCAAAAATGTTAACTAGCATGTCTATTTTGGGGCTAGCGAGGTCAGAATCTCAAAAATCAAATCTTTTCTAACAAATGTGAAAAGGAAAGTTACGGGGGGGGGGGGGGGGGGGATAGAGAGAATAAAAGGAGCGGCTGAGAATTTTTCCAAAAACGGTAACTAATATATTATTTTTGGGGTTACTAAGATAAGAAAATCTAATTGTGTCTAACCGATGTTAAAAAACAACCTGGGGAGGGATAAAAAGGAGCGATTGGCAGTTTCTTTCAAAATGTTAATTAACATGTCATTTTCGGAGTTATTGAGGTCAATAAATTTACTTTTGTGTAACAGATGTTAAGAAAATTGAGAGCTGGGGGGATAAAGAGGAGCGACTGCCTATTTCTCCAAAAATGGTAACTAGTGGGTCATTTTCGGGGTTATTGAAGTCAGAAAAGCTAAGTTCATGTAAAGCATGTAAACAAAATTACGGCGGGAAAATTCTTTAAAAGTGTTAACTATGTCATTTTCGGGGTTACTGAGGTCTTAAAATCTAATATTACATCGACATTATAAATTTAAAGAGGGAGCGATAAGATGAAGGGGGAGGGAGAATAGGTGAACTAAAAAGAAAGAAATATTTTTTGTTCAAAAAAATGAACCGACTTCACAAAGCAAAAAGCATTAAAAAGTATGAAATCTTATTTTTAAATATTTATAACTGTGGTTAATGGTGAAACTCACTAAAAATATGTATTTAGGTTATTTTTATCATAGACATCCCCAGTGGGGATGACTTAAGAGCTGACATTATAAATTTAAAACGCCATGGAGAATAGAAGTCCTCCACCGTTGCTGAAAGATACGTGGAAATATACCTATACAGAAAAGTTAATATTGCAGACAAAATTATTGGGATAGAAAAAATCTCCACGGAAAATACTTGTAACTTCTAGTTTAATTAGTTAGTTACTATACAGAATATTCATAAGTCCACTGTTACTATTAATATGAATTTGTTATTATATAAAAAAAAATAGTAGTTTGTTAATTCAGAACTGTATATTTTCCAAAAAATAGTTATAAATTAAATGTGACGTTCCATTTTATTGTATGTCCGTTTGACGCGACTTGTAAATTCTAAATAAAATCAGTCGCGAAATTCAAGGTGTTTATTTTGGTTATCACAATGACATAAATGTATAAGACCACAATGTACTATTTTACCACAATAAAAAACACTGCTGGAAAAATTACTTTACCGCGCGGTAGTAAATAAAACTACTTGCACTAAATTATTTTAAAGTGAACATATGAGCAGAGTAATTTTTTATTCAATGGGCCTCCTGATTTAAAAATAAAAATGCGTTTTGTAAATCTTTATTTATTACTTATCAACAATATACTAATAAAATAATCTTCAGTAATTTACTAGAGCTAGAAAAATTTCATTTAATTTATATTTTAGTAAGATTGTTATTCATTGAATTTTTTTACTAAAATCAGCAAGAGTAGTCAACGGGAAGAAGTTTGTAAACAAATAGACCATTATTTCAATATTTCAATAGTTAGGTAAAGGCAAAGAAAATAATAGATTATTTTCTTTGGTAAAGGTCAACATTGAACGACGAAAATGTCCACATTGATCCTCTAAGCAATAACTGCAGTCATCTATTTCTTATATTTGCTATATCTGTCACAAACTACAATACAAAATAAAAAACTACAATGCAGAATACATTTTCCACGCCGTTTCTACATCGCTATAAGTATAGACGATCCCATACGAGCTTTTGCATTCATATTTTTCGTCGTAACGCCCATCTTAGCGGAAACATACATAATTTGCTGGATGGAAGAATGTCTTGATATATTCGAAATATATTCTCAAGGCATTAACTTTAAGTATCCTGAGACAATGATGTGTTCTTATTGTTAAAGACATTGTTTAGCTTCAAGCATATAATATATCGACATTATTTTGAAAAGCGTTTACCAGCAAAATGTGATTTATTATTTATAAATATGATATTTTCTGACTTTATTTGTTCCTCTGATGTAACCGGAAATAAATTTAAAATGTATTGGTATAAGTTAAGTAAATATGTAAGTAAAACTACAATCCCATAACTAAAAGTCAGCAGTTATAATACAGTGAAATAAAAGAACAATAAAACAACTACAATTCTTTTCCTTATTTTAAATTTTCTATTCATTTTAAAATCTTCCCCTTTTTTCCATTGTTCCAATTAACCTTTCCGAGAGATCTATTTTCTTTCTGCTTCTTTTGGTTAAATTGCACTTTCCCGCCGTTTTTAATACCAAATCCATTACTAAACAGTAAAACGTAGGTACATCTATGGTAACTGTGTAAGAATAAGACAACTAGGTTAGATATTATGAATTTACTTCTTAAGTCTTTCTTTAGTCTTAAAATTTATAAATGAAAGGACAAATATTGAGGAGCGATCAAACAAAATAAAATAAGTCCATTTTTAACTTTTTTTCCTTGGGTTGGTACACCTATCTAGATACGAAATAAATCCAATAGTGACATCAGATTCAGTCAAACAGTAATAATCTTTTTTCAAAATCTGGTCCTAAATCTTTGAAATAAATTTTGGTCTCTTTCGAAGTGCAATAAATCCGTCTGCCAGTAATAAGGTCTCTGTGGTTAAAATTATACGTGATTTAAATAGCAGTTAATAAATGGCGCTACCAGCTTAAGAACATGAACAAATAAATTTACAAATCAATCAAACCGCAGCAAATCCATATAAAGTCAATCAAATTGTAATAAATCCTTTTTTTTTCTCAAATAACTCTCCATTTACAAAAAATATTTTTACACTTATGTTTAAAAGGCGCTCTCACCAATATCTTTATTATCACAAAAAGGCGCTTCTTTATTCTCAAAGATTTTGTACTAGAACATTTTCGTAATTTACTCCAAAACGTTCAAGGTGGATTTATTGTGTTTTGTTTGATCGCTCCTCAACTTAGGTATGTATTTTCCACAGTAACAGAACTAAATTCATTTTAGCAAAAAGTCCCAAAACAAGAATCATTTGGAACCCAAGCAAATCAATAAAATATTAGACAACTATAACTTCTTAATGACGACTTTTAACAGTAACATTACAATAATTTACCAAAATCTTACTAGAAGATTTTAATTTAAACAATTATCTATTTAACCCACCAATAGTCGCGTTATTAATGCATTGCAGTTTAGTACACGAATGTCTCTCAGACCGGAATCTGTTTCTGCTAAGTGAATGGTTATATTAAAGTATTTTTTGATTCTGGAAATAAAACAACTTTGTATTTTTAAGACTTAAATTTTATTTCCTTTAAAAAATACAATAAAAAACATTTCTGAAACACATTGCCCCGAACGATACAAATACAAGTACAAAAACTAACTAGGAAGAATAAAAACTAGCTATGTATAGGAGAATAAACTATACTAAAACAAGTTTTTGTCTCAAGTGACGGACCTGGAAGACGTTTTATTATATTCGTCTGTCTTGTTTTTACTGATTTTATTGCAGGAGCGTGCTTCTTCCAATGGGTGGATTTATCTTTATCTAAAAATTAAAAAAAAAACATAAAATTTTAAATATTATATTATTAGACACCAATACATGAGAGACTACTTCTGCTAGTGCGATCTTCTATTACTTCTTCTGAATCGCTTATGCCCTGCTCCCTATTTCTGTCTTCTTGCTGCTCCACATTATGTTCATCTCTGTCACTTCCATCAACATCAGGATCCTCTTCGCTGCCATCTACGATATTATTTGAACTTTCTTCTTTATTGGAATGTTCTAAGAGGCGTAACAGATGCTTTTATTCTTTTTCCCAACTTCACATTGCTTTCGACAATTATATGTTACACTTAAGTAGGTAAATATATAAGAAAATAATGTACTTACTTTGTTGATGTGTTATATTTACAACGAGTTCAGTCGTGGTCTATCACACCATGAACAAATTTAGTCACGCCGCGCCGGTCTGGGGCATCGTCTGTTAGAATCATACAGAGCGCACACCCTCAACCACCTTCAAATTACTACTAATTCGACAATGAGCAGATACTCAATGCGACTAACAGACAGAGGAGCCATGTAGAGAAAATTTGGCACGGTATTTTCAGGAACCCGGTCTAGGAGACCGTGGCGGGACTATTGGCGGGTTAATTGTATTGTTAAATTTTTTTGATTCTCAATAAAAAAACTTAAACTTTTACCAGTAGAAAACCTTTGTAAATTGCAAGAATAAAATATAAGTACCTACGAAATTAACAATGAAGTGATCAAAACTTTTCAAAACATAACTGACTAAGAGGAAGAACCAGTGGCGGTTCATGGTTTTTGAATATGGGGGGTGCAAAGCAGTTGTTAGGGGGAGGAGGAGGAGGAGGGTTAAAGGTGAGGAGTGAAAAGCGCTTGCATTATTTTTTTTCAAACGTCATAAACACCGTTGATTTTATTTCTTAATCGGGTGTTGGACGACCCAACTTTTTGATTACAACTTTTTCTTCATATGGAACAGGTCTATTTTCTAAAATAGACTTTACAGAATTCATATTGACAGTGAAAATACCGAAAAAACAGGAAACAAAACAAACTATTTAACGGCAAAGGCAGAAAGGCTACAGAAGTTATGAGACCGAAGCACGTGTACTATGCCGACCGTTGTCATAGCAACCACAGATTTATTCGCAATCTGATTGGCCATCGAGCATCGCGTCGTTTTGCGTGACATCATCTCGCGGTTGTTCTCAAGCTGAGACCGTGCGGAAGTTAGGATTAGATTCGCGCTTGATCCACCCTTCAGATAATAACGTGGACTTGTGCCAAGGTACTCAAAACTACCTTCCAAGCAAAAAAACGCTGAATTATTTATTTGTGCTTTCGCTGGCTCTGTAATTTACGCTACGAGGAGAGTTTGAATAGTTTTTTGGTGCTATGAGTTGCTCTAATGAAATAAATATTTTATATATTTATTTTATTATTTTAGTTGGTAATTTAATTGGAGGGTGCGAGACCCTCCGCCCCCTGGCAGTAGCCGCCCCTGGGAAGAACTAAATTTAAATCCAGTTATTCATAAACCGAAACCATAGAAACCGAATTGAGGGTAAAATTTAATACTTTAATTGATGCTTTAACAGAAGAATACTTCTGGAAATCCTTATGTACAGTTTTAAAAATAATTCGAAAATAATTTCCCTTATTCGTTAGACCGAGGGAATACCAACGTATCAATTTCCATGTCAACGAAAATATCTTCGAAAAATTAAAAAAACAACAAGCAAACAAATAAAGTATTGAAAATAGCGTCGTGATTTCATTTTGATACAACGCTTACGAAAACCTACCTTGTTTTAAGGCTCCTATTGCCCCTCAATTACTCCTCCAAATTGTTTGTCGTTAAATTTCAAAATCACGGTCAATCCATAAACTTAAGGGATGTAAATATTTCCTCCTCCCTATCTTAAAACAGCCTTGTTTAGTATTTAACAAAACTTAGGGGTGAGTTGAAATGAATTCAAGCTTTAAATTAAGGTATTGTTCAGTTTCTAATCCTGTCGCCAAAAAGTTTTAAGTGGGCTGCTAACTGTCGGGAGAGGAAAAATTCGATTTAATATCTAAAACTCTCAGCAAGTTTTAAAAGATAAGAAGTTAGATACATCAAGAATAAAATCAGGTTATTAGCAAAAACCATTTTTACTATTAATTTTACACAGAGTAATTGCTTCAGCTTTCTTTATATAAATTTTGAGATATCATGCTTTCTTTTCTGTTTTCCTGCAGATAATCTTGTTAAAACTTTTTACTTAAATGCCTTAGGGAATCAAAACTTGGAATTTTATTATGCTGGAAAAAGAGTAGGAAAATTATTTTTATACAAGCGTTATTTATCCGCAGTAGTAGAGTCTAACAGCAGACCCTACAAAAATTTAATTATTATAATAATAATAATTATAATAATAATAACATTAAATAGAATTTATTAGGAGAAATAAAATTACAACTTTTATTAGGGGACGCCTAGCCGACATGACATGTTGGCTACTCAACAATAACACTGTGTGCCTGCCTCGACTAAGTTTAACCCATTACCATTTTTTTTTCAGATCGTGTTAAAGTGGTGCGGCCTAAGTATTAAGCCCAATATGAAAATCCTAGATCAATAATTTGAGAATAAAACTTGATTTTATCATTTTTTAAGGTTAAGCTAATTTATTTTATGAAAAAGAGTAGTATAAATTTTTTTTTAAGGCGTATAATCATTTTTTAAGTCATGGAAATGATATCATCTTAGTGAAAATATTTAATATTTTTAAATGGCTTTGATAATCCTACAAGAATATGAAAAAATTAGTTTTTCGTCACTTTCTGGTACCTACCTCTTACATAATACGTTCAAATATTTTCAATTCAAATTTCAAAAATTGAGAATAAATTCTCTAACCACCTGAAAATTCCTTATGCAATAAGGATTTCAACAAATAATGGTAAAACAGCTATTCTCCGGGCTATATGCCCCTCCGAGCGCTGAATTACATACCAAAATTTGCCGTATTTTCTTCTAACACAGTTAGATAAGAAAATACTAATGTTTCGAATGCAAGAAACTACCAGGAAGAAGGAAGCTTTTTCTTTAGTTAGAATGTCGTCACCTGCAGACCGGTTTCGAACTCGTTGGTTCTCATCAGTACAGGATAGACGAACATACCAACCTTCCGAAAAAGTAATCCCTTAAAGCTACAACTGTCGTACTGCATAAGCAGTGAGACACAGGCAGCGCCATCCATTAGCAGTTTCAAGCATTCAGAATAGAGTTTACCGTAAGGTAAAATTTTCAAACGTATGAATGAAAGTTACTTGTCAGGGGTACATATAAATATGCAAAAATTGAGAATAAATTCTCTAACCACCTGAAAATTCCTTATGCAATAAGGATTTCAACAAATAATGGTAAAACAGCTATTCGAAACCGGTCTGCAGGTGACGACATTCTAACTAAAGAAAAAGCTTCCTTCTTCCTGGTAGTTTCTTGCATTCGAAACATTAGTATTTTCTTATCTAACTGTGTTAGAAGAAAATACGGCAAATTTTGGTATGTAATTCAGCGCTCGGAGGGGCATATAGCCCGGAGAATAGCTGTTTTACCATTATTTGTTGAAATCCTTATTGCATAAGGAATTTTCAGGTGGTTAGAGAATTTATTCTCAATTTTTGCATATTTATATGTACCCCTGACAAGTAACTTTCATTCATACGTTTGAAAATTTTACCTTACGGTAAACTCTATTCTGAATGCTTGAAACTGCTAATGGATGGCGCTGCCTGTGTCTCACTGCTTATGCAGTACGACAGTTGTAGCTTTAAGGGATTACTTTTTCGGAAGGTTGGTATGTTCGTCTATCCTGTACTGATGAGAACCAACGAGTTCGAAACCGGTCTGCAGGTGACGACATTCTAACTAAAGAAAAAGCTTCCTTCTTCCTGGTAGTTTCTTGCATTCGAAACAGTATTTTCTTATCTAACTGTGTTAGAAGAAAATACGGCAAATTTTGGTATGTAATTCAGCGCTCGGAGGGGCATATAGCCGGGAGAATAGCTGTTTTACCATTATTTGTTGAAATCCTTATTGCATAAGGAATTTTCAGGTGGTTAGAGAATTTATTCTCAATTTTTGCATATTTATATGTACCCCTGATAAGTAACTTTCATTCATACGTTTGAAAATTCAAATTTCATTGAATGAAAAAAAAATTATAAGTATTACCGGAACTCTCGGATTTATTTCTGTTATCGTTATCACTAATAGTCCTATAAATACATTTTTAAAATTTTTAAATCTAATTTGTCAGTAAAATTGTGAATAGTGTAAATAAAGCGTAAAAGGTCACCCAACTTGTGCGAAAATAGGTGGTCATTTTTCCGAGAAATATAAATTTGACAAAATATTTATAGGACCTTTTTATAGATAATTTAATGAACTTAAATTTTGCTAATGACTAACTTTAACATGAAGTAAATTAAATTTGAGGAAATAGCCAAAATCTGATTATTGGTAACTTTACCCCCGTGGAGGGAGAGCCGCCAGACTCGTTCGAGTAAGCAAACTAAGAAATTTGTCAATAATATACCAATATTCAATAAAATCTCTTTCCGGATTTTTTTCTGAAATTCACTTCTTTAACGAATCGATCCTAGAGTATATAGAAATGTAAAAAAAATATTTCAAGATAGATAAGGGAGAAGAGCTTTGTAAAAGTAATAACTTAAACATTAATTAATTTTTGTTATAAGCTACCTACTTCTATCTAAAAACAAAATCTCCCGCTAGCCAGTTAAATAAATTCTGAAGCAATGAATTTTACTTGCCGAGACAAAATTGTTTTGCACGTTATGCATTTATGAATAAACTTTTGTTTATGTAGGTAGTTTCAAAGTAAGACTACGTCATTGTCATTGCAAGCTTTGTAAAATAAATATCGCTCTGCAGAGTCCCATCGTTAAGATAGTTTAGGTATAGAACAAACAATTATCTCTTGCTTTTGTAAGTTAGAATATTCGGTTCTACTACTAAAGAATTGTTTAAGCGGTTACGTTTTGTTTCTAAAGATTGTGTTATATATTGTCATGATTTATGATATCAGTATAACTAAAACTAAATAAAAACAAAAAAAAGTCTGCAAAAAAGATCCTGCCATCTTGTCACACTTAACTAAAGATTTTCGTTTCGATTTCTCTTTAAAAAGTCACAAAAATTAATTTAAAATTTATTCATACTTGCAAAATTTGAATTAACTAGATTTATTTATTTTTCCGAACTAAATTATGTTTGGTTTAATAATGGCTAAACGGCATGTCAAAGCAAAAAAATGTTTGCTTCCTTGATTCACCGTTCTGCATTAAAATATTAGTGTTAAAAAAGCTTTTAAAAAATGCAAAGTCATTAAATGCATATATAATCTTGACTTTTTTAAACGAACTATAAATTTGTAGAAACCATACTAAATAATACATAATATACTTTATTTACATACTTTATTTAAAGAAATGTTTCTAGTAGAAGTGAGACCATTACTAGAGAGAAAATTTTCATTGAATCTCAAATTAGTGAACCTTTTAAATACGTCAATTGAGGAGCCCCATTCAATAAGGGGACATGCGCTCGGCCCGGCCCGGCGGACCCAACCCAACCCTGAATATATATGCAATCCAACATCCAACCTTTATGCGTCGCGTTTTAGAAACAATTAAAAAACAATACCTTAACGTTGATTCTCAGCAAACTTCCAGCGGGAAAGTTGTTCCTTATAGTCTAAAGAACAATCGTGCGAAGGCACGAGATATTTTGACAAAAAATAAACAAAGTAGAGCAGGTTGAATCCAGCATTGCGCGCCGCGTGTATATACATTTCGATGCGTGCGTAGTAATGTTTGAACATTACAGAAGATAATTTGACGTTTAAAATATACACAATGATTGTAAAAAAGTGTTACAAGAATAAAAATTGTTTTATTAAAAATATATTATCAAATAAAAATTTTTGGTAACACAAAGCATTTTAATACAAAGGATTTTTTAATATGAAACATTATAGCATTAATTTTTAAAACGTAGGAAAAGCATGCATCATAATCATTTCACTTTTTTGGGCTTACTGCCTTTAACAGCTGTGTTTTGAAAAAGGTTTTCCTAAAATTTGCAACCTTCAGGACTAAGATATTTAACCAAGTTTTCAAATCATTCAGTTTTTCGCGAGAAATTCCGACATCTTTAGCAAGCGCCGATTTTTCTGAATTGTAAAAAGTGGTGAAAATTAATTATTTTGCACATGGCCACATTGACGTCTGTTCCAGTTATAATGAAATCACGCAACTATTATTCTCGATGAAGTAATCACTTTTGAAAATGTAGAAAAATCGCCGCTTGATAAAGATGTCGGAATTTCTCGCGAACAACTGAATGATTTGAAAACTTTGGTTAAATATCTTAGTCCTGAAGGTTGCAAATTTTATGACAACCTTTTTCAAAACACAGCTGTTACAGGCAGTAAATCCAAAAAAGTGAAATGATTATGATGCATGCTTTTCCTACGTTTTAAAAATGAATGCTATAATGTTTCATATTAAAAAATCCTTTGTATTAAAATGCTTTATGTGTTAACAAAAATTTATATTCGATAATATAATTTTAATAAAACAATTTTTATTCTTGTAACACTTTTTTACAATTATTGTGTCATCTTTTAAACGTCAAATTATCTTCTGTAATGTTCAAACTACTACTACGCACGCATCGAAATATACGCGCGGCGCGCAACGCTGGAGTAAACCTGCTCTAATTTGTTTATTTTTTGTCAAAATATCTCGTGCCTTCGCACGATTGTTCTTTAGACTATAAGGAACAACTTTCTCGCTGGAAGTTTGCTGAGAATCAACGCTAAGGTATTGTTTTTTCATTGTTTCTAAAATTCTACGCACAAAGGTTGGATTTACATACATTCAGGGTTGGGTAGGGTCCGGTCGGGCTGGGCCGAGCGCATGTCCCCTTATTGAATGGAGATCCTCAATTTTGGATGTTAAATAACACTAAAAAGGGCAAAGAATATTTATATCAATTTTATGTTAAATCAAAAATTCGAAAATTACAGAGGAATTGCTCTTATTCTACAAAGCCTTGGGTTGTAATATATCACGAAAGCTATATTTTTTTATTTCGTTTGGAAATTCCATCATGATATTTCTCAAACGGAAAAAGAGTTGAGCGGAAAATGGAGTCCAAATATGTTGACTGTCAACTGTTAGGCTTTTGTATGAGAAACCCCAACTGGTGGCTATAAAAGGAAAGAGGGAACAAAAAAAACTTCTTAGTGTAATTTGCTTAAATAAACTGCAAAAGATGCATTTTAAAAAGGGGAATAATATAATGTTGCACTTTGGAAAAATGTTCCTAACCTTACACACTATTGTGGGAAAATACTGTGGAGATTTGCTCTGTATTAGTTGGTCAGTTTGTGTTTTTAATGATATAACAAAAAAATCCTACGCAGTCCTAAACAAATCTGAACCAACCTGCACAGCGTGCCTCAGATTGGTCGGCAGATGTCATTATTGTCCAATAACTGTCCCTAACGTATGCATGTTTTTCTACAATAAAATAATAGAAAAATAAAACCTAAAACTAATTCTAACCTTTTACAAAAATTATAATGATGCCACTCGTGCAGGCTTGGCGGTAATATTCCGTCATTGGCGGCACGTTTCAAAGTGCAACCTATCATTTATTAGTGCGAGACGATTTTATGAAAGCGTGTTAAAACCATTTGAAAGGTGTATATTTTCGGTTCAAATGTAGCATCTTTGATAGAAGTTAGTGTTAATTTTTCACCGCGCTTTTTTTGTTTTAAAAGTAACGTAAATTATTTTTTGACCATTCTTTTTTGTAAAGTGTAAAATGTTTTTTTATAACGTTTCACAATCTTTTCAAGACGTGATGTATATAATTTCTTATATTCATTTTTTTAAAGTTGGAAATATTTTTTTATTGTTAATTTATTACTTTTAATAGCAATTTTGATCTATTAAAGTCCAAATAATTCTAACCCTTTTAAAAATTTGAATGGTCTTTAATGTCATAAAATTAATAAACCTAATTCCAAAGTATTTTCTCTTAATTCTATATTTTCTCTGACTCCAGGAAAATTGGTAGGTGATTGGTAGGAAAATTGACATTTATGTATATTTGAATTCAGCTGTACAGGGTGTCCCATTTTCGGTACTTTTGCGGGGTATCTCCCTTATTTTTAAAGATAGAGGGTTGCGGTTTTCGCGACAGTGTGCTACTTTTTGATGAAACGACAGATGGCATAAAAATATTTTTCATGGCCCCCTTCGTTTTTGACATACAGGACGAAATTGATTTTTTTCCATTTTCGGACCCCCCTCGCATTTCAGTTTTCTTGTAACTAATAAAAAAAGTAAAAATGGATCCCATTAGAGTTTCCTACGTAGAATCGAGTGGCGTGGTTAGATTTTCATCAGATGTGATATTTTTCGAGATATTAACCAAATAAATATTTTTTTAAATGGAACACCCTGTATATTTCTTAACCATTAAGTTTCCCCTTTCGAGAGCTTTTCAAAAATATATAACACTTTATAGATATTTTTTATTTTTAGCCCTTAAATCGAACTATTTAATTTTAAACTTTAATTTTGCGTAGTTGGCCGTGTTTAACAAGTGGTTAAACGTCAATTTAGGTATTTGGTTTAAAAAAAGAAACTGGTTAAATCCTGTATTTTCATTAATTTGTTAAAATAGGTATTATTTTTAACCTACAACACTACTTGTTATCTAGATATATAGAAAATCCTAACCAGAACTAAAACTGTTTAGTATTTAATCACTTAAAGATTAAATTAGTTGTCTTGAATTATTAATAGCAAATAAAAGTCAAATTTAAAAACACAACATACAAAACTTTAGGTAACGAAAAGAGTTAGTCCATTTAATCCATTCTAGCTCTTTTCGTTACCTAAAGTTTTGTATGTTTTGTTTTTAAATTTGACTTTTATTTGCTATTAATAATTGAAGACAACTAATTTAATCTTTAAGTGATTAAAAACTAAACAGTTTTAGTTCTGGTTAGGATTTTCTATATAAAGTAGTGTTGTAGGTTAAAAATAATACCAATTTTAATAAATTAATGAAAATACAGGATTTAACCAGTTTCTTTTTTAAATCTAAATACCTGAGTTGACGTTAAACCACTTGTTAAACACGGCCAACTACGCAAAATTAAAGTTTAAAATTAAATAGTTCGATTTAAGGGCTAAAAATAAAAAATAACTATAAAGTGTTATATATTTTTGAAAAGCTCTCGAAAGGGGAAACTTAATGGTAAAGAAATATACAGGGTGTTCCATTTAAAAAAACATTTGTTTGGTTAATATCTCGAAAAATATCACATCTGATGAAAATCTAACCACGCCACTCGATTCTACGTAGAAAACTCTAATAGGGTCCATTTTGACTTTTTTTACAAGTTACAAGATAACTGAAATGCGAGGGGGGTCCGAAAATGGAAAAAAATTAATTTCGTCCTGTATATCAAAAACGAAGGGGGCCATGAAAAATATTTTTAGGCCATCTTTCATTTCATCAAAAAGTAGCACACTGTCGCGAAAACCGCAACCCTCTATCTTTAAAAATAAGGGAAATACCCCGCAAAAGTACCGAAAATGGGACACCCTGTACAAAATACATAAAAATACCTCAAAAAAGTCCCAGGGAGAATACAAAAAATGTTTAACCACAGAACAGTATAACCTAAAATCATTCATCATGATACGATCATTAATCACATAATCAAAACATCACAAACATAAGAAACATTAATGTCGGCATATAAATGGAAAGAACTCGACCAGTACTGGAATTAGCAGGGACTACGTGTATTATTCTCTATATTTTTCACACATACGCCTCTAACACTCAATCTTGCTCCCTGTCAGGCAAGATTGTCCATTTGCAATGTCCAGAAGGAGCCAAAAAATATGTGTTAAGATTAGTAACATTACGCTTATGCTACTCACGACAGCATAAGCAGCTTTAGCCCAGCTTACTGTACTTGTCGAAACCGTAAACTATTGAAGTGGAGACATATCGCAAGCCAACTAAATGTACATATCTTATATTTAAAATTAAAATATAATTATTCAATCTTCATATTTTATGTCGAACGTGAACAAATTACATTAAAAGAGAAAATGGGAATAATTGGTTAAAAATGACGTCTTAAATGAGAAACATTACAGAATATGTAAACAGGCAGGTCGAAAAATTGGAATTTTACAGTGCTAGGCCGGCACCCATATTGTGCGACCTTATTAAATATTGAAATAAATATGCAGAGAACAAATTCGATGCTCGCCATTTGAATCTTGTAACAATTTAAAGCAGTAACAGGTAGATTAAGTTTAAATTCTAAACATGAAAATGTTCGTAAAAATTTGACAATTTTAAGTTTAGATTTTGGCAAATGTATTTTTTTATTTATATTTTTTTATTGTTATTTGTCTAAACGTGTCAAATATAGTATATATTAAAAAATGGAGCGTGAAAAAATATTAATATGTATCCCCTGATTATAGAATTAAGTGCACATTTATATAAGGAATAAAAGTGTCTGTAGAAAATGGTGCTCGTTTTTCGCTTTTAATTCAAATCGAAACCCTCATTTCGACGAGATGCAAAGTGAAAATTTTCGAATTTTTCCGAATATTTTCGAATTTTTCCGAATATTTTCGAGAGTATTCATAAATTTGCAAATTTTTAAGTGTCAAACGTAGAAGCTCACAAATGTGCATGTAATTTTGCCATAATTTTAACTTCTCTGTTTATCTTACCCTTTACGAGATAGTAATGAAGTACATCGAATTAGTTCTAACCTATAAGTATCTATACCCTTTACGAGATAGTAATGAAGTACATCGAATTAGTTCTAACCTGTAAGTATCTATAATATTTAAATAAAATTAGGCAACAAATAACCGTAACTGATATTCAGATCTATGCTTCTCTTAATAGCTAACCATCCTGTACCACCATGTAGGCTAATAACAATGACCTGTTTGAATTACATTTAAAATTTAAATTTCTGGCAAACATTTAGTCACAAAGCATTTTCGTACGTTGTCCTCCATTAGCCGTAATAATGGGTTTTCTGATAATTCGAAGATATAACACTTAAGGCGGCATTTTCCACGTGGCGTCCATATTGGCCAACTTAATTTCATTTTGTCATGGTTTTTCGGCTTTAAAAGTTTTCACAATATAATTATAAGTATATTAAGTATAGCTTCATATTCTATTGGTATGTTTAACGTATTAATAAAAGTCTCAAGATATTTTATGATTTATTTTAGGAAAACAATATTTACAAAGAATATTGAGGTCCTAGTGACCGAAAAAATGTCACTATAGATCTTTTAAAATCAAGATCTTCTAAATGAAATCATTATACACGATGAAACTTTAAATAATTGACTGAAAATTGCTTGCAGGATATTAAGCTATACTTAATATACTTATAATGTTATTGTTAAAAATTTTAAAGCCGAAAACCCATGTCAAAATGAAATTGGTGTCGCATTAAGTGACGACGAAGGGTTGTTCGTGAAATAAGCTTATTGTATTAGTCGGATATTTTTAACAAACTTTATAGCTGTTAAAATAACACTAATCATATGTACTAATCTTGGGACGAATAACTGTTTTTCAGGTTTTGTTAAAATATATAGCTCTCAAAATAACGCTAAACATAAATGTAGTAATATTGTGACCAAGAAAGAATGTGCGTGTCATACATGAATTTATTGTTAGAACTATTTTTCGAGTTTTATTAACCCTCAATGGCTACGGTTAAAAATTGTTGCACTAAGACTATCTAAGGGTACGTGATACCGCTAAACGTTTTTTTTTTTCATTATTTTTTTTGTTAATTTGAATGATACCGCTTAACGTTTTTTATTAATTAATGTGAAAAAATTAACGTAATATTAGAAAAACTTTATTAAACTAAAGATATTTAAACATTTTAACATAAAACGAAAGTATAAAACTCCCAAAATCAAAAGAATTATTTTTAAAAATACTAAAATTATTTTTAATGCATGGGTTGCAAATTTTTTTGATATGTTCCAAGCAGATCGGGTTTTCACATTCTCAGCACATAAAAAAAGTTTTTTTATTAATGTAAAAGTGCACTGGAAGATTTTGGTATATTTAGTATATTAGTATATATAGTATAGTAGTAGTCCCGCCTGTTTCCTTCTTGAATCACAACTACTTTATCCTTCTGCTGTTGCACAGATCGAACTTGGAGAAGTAAGGATAGTTTTACTTCTGTGTTCTTGGCAAAAATTAGATTTTGTGCGTAAACGGTACATTAAGACATTATTTATTAAATATTATGCTGACCTAATATATGTCCTAATGTTAATATTCGGCTCGTAGCAACAAAATATCAATTAAGCCTATGTCTTGACGCTACATATTTACTACACTACATATATACTTTCAACGTCAAGTCTATGTAAATATTACTTGAGTACTTGCTTTTTCTGCTTAAAAAGAGAACGTATTTTATAACAGAACATATGTTTTAATGACCGCCGATTTTTGTGAAATTATTTTAAACAATAATTATTGTGTGAAGTAAAAAAAGTGCCTCCTGTGAAATTTATATTTTGAACTTAGGCTAGTCCTGCATTAAAGGGGCGATTTGTTTCTTGATATTAGCATAAAATTATTTTTATTATTAAAGCATTACATAAAAAGAGAAAACTAATGAATTCGAAATAATGATTTATTTATAAATTAAGCTATTAGATTAAAGGATAAACCAGAGAAATACCTTAACCTCTCAGAAGTGTTAGTTTAGGAGCGGCTAAATACCCGACAGAGCTCCTGTCAAGTGCGCACACTCGGTTCCAAGATTTCCGCCATAATTTGAAATAATCTAGTCATCCTCTGTAAAGCGTTATTAATAACACGATCGTGCGTTAAAGTGGACTTTAGCTTAGCGTATAGTTTTTAAGCGTAAAGGGATACTTTAAGTTTTTCGTCAGAACCGTATATTAGTTTTACTTACCAATATTTTATTTTCCGATAACTTTTAAAAAACACTTAAATTTTGTACATGAACCTCATCTGATAAGGGTCTTCAAGAAAGTCCAATAACTTTTTATTTTAAAATATGCAAATTTACATGGGATTTCCTATGGCCACTAGGGTGATGGTGATGTGTACGCAACCCTTTTTTTTTAATAAATATTGATTTATTATAATATATTTAATATGATACTATATCAATATTTAAAAATATTTTGTATGCCCTTCTTAAAAACTAATCATTCGTTTGGACAATCTTATAAAAAGTGGTATATGCAGGTATTTAATAATAATAATTGGCAAAAAATACTGGACAACATATGAAAAAGCAAACACAAAAATGTGGAACTTTACATATTTATTTATCTGTTATTATTACAAATTTATCCTTACAAAGCATGTATTGTAAAAAAATCTTACATTACTACAGTTTTAGTAAAAAAAAGAATAAATACAACACACGATATACGAGTAAAATCACATACGTTACATCATTTATAATGTATAATACACAAAACTAAAACTTTTCTGAAAAAACAGTAAACCAAAAAAGAAATGTCAAATTAAGAATTACGTTAGGATAACAGAAGAAAGGCTTATTCTATGATCACGTTGGTATAATTATGGTCATTAGATATATTTTTAGATACAAACGGCTTATTTAGTAAAAAGTTATCTATATTCAAACTCTGATTATAATTTGGTTTTATGCAAACATCTTTCTTAATTTTTCGTTTTTTCTTTGTCGAGATAAAACTCTTCTGTTTTGTAATTTTTTTATTATGTGGCTCTTTGGCGGGGTCTACGTCAGACTCACATTTAGTTTTCGTTTGGAGGTATTTTGTACTTCTTGTAGTTTCGGGGTTAAATTTTTTTTAGAATCTGTATTAATATAGTTATAAAGAACCTTTAAGGTTTTCTCTGCATATAATAATTTGTCTTCATCTGCATCTGAAAGGCATTCACTTACGTTGTTTAAAATTTGCCTCAGCTCAGAAATTTTTTTAAACCTATTTCTGTAAGTATCATTAGTTGTAACAGACCCAACAGTATTCAAATGAACAGATATTTCTTTTATCACTTATTGCTGAAAAAACTAGCCAAAAACGAAAAACTACAAAACACACACGAAAAACTTGACTCCGATACCACCAAACAAGAAACAAAACAACAAACAGCTCTTTAACCTTCATTTTGGTTCGGAGATCTTCGTTTGTTGTCGGCCGGGAGTTCTGTCGGATTTTTAGCCGCTCCTGTTAGTTTGCACAGAAATAATTATATTATTGTTATCCGCCTAGCCCTGCATAACGGAACCTCGCCGGCTAATAACAATGACCCCTAACGCCTGTTTGGATTATGTTTAAAATTCAAATTTGTGGCATACAATTTGATATTAGAGGATTTTCTTGAGTAATTTGAATTTCGTAATACCCTGGGCCATTACCTTAATTTAGACAAGATGGACAACTCGACTCGCCACTTTACATTATCATATGCAAACCGTATACTAAAGCGAGGTTTAGGGTTTCATCCTCGGTCTTTTAGTAATCCACGGCTGATTAACAAGAAAGAGTTAGGGGTTTGGATTTCATCCATAAATTAGGAGGGCTTAGATCACTTTACGAGGTCTTTGGCCTTCTTTAATCTTTCCTAAACGAGTTTATAAAGTATTAAATTCTACACAGATTAATTTTGTTTTGTTGTTTTAATCGAACCGCATAAATAACGTCAGAACTTTCATACCGATTAGTACGGATAGTGTAATTAATAATTCTATAGACAAATATAGGGATATGGTTTGGCGGACTGGTTCAGAGTATGCACGAAAACTTGTTATTTATTATATTGGTTGGACCCAACTATAAAATTAATGGACTTTCATAAAGCTATTGCGTACAGCAATCTAAAACCTCCAAGCTATGATTACTAAAAGTTTATGAGCAATAAATAATCCATAAATACTCGAAATAAAGGTTTAAGCGTTTTAGTCACACCCTTTATACTGATACTAACCGTAAAGTTTATATTTTAAAGTAATAAAATTTTCTACAGCTTATAGTTTATGATCGTTAACATATAGTTTCTTTTATTTTTTGAATAAAGAGTTTGTTAGTGCACACAACTGTCCACCATTGGAAAAGGGAATTCATGATTCGACAATGTCACGGTTAAAGTTATGTTTTGAACACTTTTCAGCTATGATTTTTTCATGTAACAAAACTTAAATGTTGGTGTATATTTGACGACGCGACGGTTTAAAACTCCAAAACAGATACAAACACATCCTGAAATTATGACGGTATGGTATCAATGCGCTACGCGCTGCTGGCAAACAGCGTGTTTATCAACCGGCACAGTACTGGTCTCTTCACACACGTTAAAGGAGTCTTTTATGGGAATTTTCTTACTCACCAGTATTTTTAGTTGTTCCTAGAGATGTGCCATGAGAATGTTCTCATGCGAATATTGCTGGAGGGCGGTAAATTACCGAAAATATTTCCCTGCATAAATTCTCGAGAATTTATGATTTTAGGAAAAAATATAAATTACTGAAAAATTACCGAGAATCTTTCCGAGAACGAGAATGTTCTCGGGAAAATTCATATTCTCCGAGAATTTATGAGAATTTACGGAAATTTAAGGTTATTTATTTTAATTCCGCTATTGTATCATAGATGGAGCTTGGAGCATCTTTATCTTTATTTCTTTTCTGTGATTTAAACAACTTGTCTAGACAAGCTATTTTATACAGTGCGTTTCTAAGTTGTTTTTTATAATAAAGTTACTCCAAAATATTGGAAATAAAAATTGAATGTGTCTTTATTTTGACCAAGATGCATAATCACGTTAACCTACAAGTTAAATATTTTCTAAATTAGGTATTGTGCAGTACTATCTCTTTATTTTTTCACATAAAATTATTGTAAAACCTACTTTGGGTAAAAAAATATGTTCTTCCAATTTATGCAGTCAAACAAAACATAAAATTCTCCAACATTTAAAATAAATTCTCTAAAATTTCCGACAAATTCTCATTTTTCTGGGAGAATACTTCCCAGAAATAAATTCTCGAGGATGTTCGATCTCTAGTTATTCCACATACAATCAGAAGCTTTTCGTTTAGTAATTTTATCGGAAAGAAGACGTTACCTACAAGAACTGGAAAAACTAACACCACCGTCAACCCTAAAAATATGACGGGGCAACTAATAGTGGCGGGACAGAGTTTCAGCAGTTTTTTTTATTGACAAAAGTGTATATGCGTTTACACGTGAACCCAATATAGCAAAATCAAATCTCTAGTAAAAAGCTTACCTACTGCCAACGTGAGAGTAGATATTAGTTACCTTAACCTCAAATATTTATTGTGCTTGAGTTTTATGTATGGTACCTTAGGGACCACACTACTACGAACGACCGTGTGAGTCGCGATAAAAAAAAATGGAAAGCAGAGCAAACAGTCAACCAGTGTCATCGCAGCTACTGATACAGCGTAAGACTTTTTGCTTCATACTAGCGTACATCCCTAGTTCTTTAAAATCATGCCAGAACGCACGATCTGGCACAATTCTGCCGACTGGAATGGTCTTCGAAACTTCCTCTCTGCTTTCCCTTTGGAACCCTGTCTGTTTCTCCACACCCGATCCCTCCGAAATTGGCTCTCAAATCACAGATAATGTTCAAACAGGTATTGAACTTTTCATTCTACATACCCGCAAGAAACCTAAGCTCCGCCATCAAAAACCATGGTTTTCCAGTGCCTGAGAAAAATCCAGGCTCAAAAATGTCCAAAGTTACAAAAGGTATCCTACACCCCAAAATCGTTGAAATTTCACCGAGGCAAGAAATCATTACAATCAAACTATTTTAGAGTCCAAAAACGCATTTAACAAACTGTCCCAACGGCAGCTAATCTTTTTGGTCACTGGCCAAAAAAATTAGTCAAAACTTCTGTAAAAGCACTTTTCCTCCCCTGACATCTGGCAACGATTTTATCTCCACCTCTAAACTATTTGCCAAACAATTCACTGCCAATGCATCCTAATTCCTCCTGCTAATTTTGCACATCCAATCGCTATGTCTGTGCCCCACAAAATGTCCGCCATAATACTTAAGATAAAGCAAGTTCAAAAAATTCTTCTATCCCTTGACACCAAGAAGTCATTCGTTCTAGATGGCTTCCCAGCAATTGTTCTTTAAAAAATGCGCTCTAGAACTTCATCATCCTAACTCGTCTTTTCCAGGTCCGCTATGACAAGGGTATCGTCCCAGATAGTTAAAAAACTGTTCGTGTTAAGCCTGTCTCGAAGAATGGTCCCAAGTACCTTCCATCCAATTATAGACCTATCTCTTTTCTCCTTGTTGTCAGCAAAGTTATGGAGAATGCAATCAACTTGAAAATTCTAAAATATCTAAAAAACCACAAAATCTTCCATGACAGACAGTACGGATTTCGTCATTATAGATCCACAGGTGATCTCCTTAGCTTTGCCACACATAACTGGAACAAGTCTCTTGAATTTTATGGCGAATCTCAGATTGTTGCTCTAGATATTTTTGAGGCCTTTGACCAAGTATGGCATGTCGCACTCCTCAACAAACTACCTTCTAACAACCTTCCTCCCAAACTATGTACCTGGATCGGTTCCTCTCTAATCGGCGCATATCTATTGTGATAGATATCTTCCATCCTATCAATACTGGCGCATTCCGAGGTTCAGTCCTGGCACCAACACCGTTTCTTCTTGACAATAATGACCTGCTGTCATCAACTACTAATCCCATCCACAGTTATGCTGACAGTAGTACTCTTCACTTAAACATTAATTTTTCCAGACGTCTCGAATCAAGAGCTGAATAATAGACGCACATTTGTGCACCTATCGTATTTCCAAGATCTTCAATTAATCTTAGACTGGGGTGCCAAGAACCTTGTTCAGTTAAATGTCTCTAAAACCCAGTCTTGCTCCTTATCACGCAAAAAGTCGGGCAACACTTACCCCATCCACATGAATGGCCAAGCTCTACAGAACATTGAAACGTTCGATCTTGTGGCATTGCTTTTAAACATGATCTCAGCTGGGTCAAACACATTACTTCAGTAACCACATCGGCAGCTAAAAAGCTTAGCTTTCTCATTCGAGCCAAAAAATAATTTTTCCCTTTCAACTTACACACTCTCTGTGTTCCCCAAATAAGACCTAACCTAGAATACTGTACACATATCTGGGGAGCGGCATCACCTTCGACACTTAACATCCTTGACTCTATTCAAAAGAGAGCAATTCGACTCATTAATGACCCAGTCTTTACAAGAAAACTCCCTTCTCTTGCTCATCGACGTGCTGTTGGGGATTTATTTCTTTTATACCGGTACTTCCACGGATTTTGCTCTGAAGAACCAGCCGCAATAATTCCCCCCATGGATGTTCCTAACAGAACAAGAGTACGCTGGATAGTAAAGGAATGCATACGCGTAACGTATACATTCCTTTGCTATCCAGATACAAAAGCCTAGAACATTCCGCTTCTCTTGCTTATTCATACCCAGGTTCTCCAGATGATGAAACGCATTTCCTGTCGCTGTTATCCCTTCTCCTCCTAACCTCCAATTGTTTCAATCCCGTGTCAATAGATCACATTTCCCTTCTCTTCTGACGCCCACGGTACGCAAGTACTTAGGCTTGAAGTCTACGTGGGCTGTCTCAGAATAAAAAAGCCTGGGCCGTACGTTATATGGCGTACTAAAATAAATTTTGCAAGTATAAGTCACAAAGGAAATTATACTTAAGAAAATAACATTTCATAGTATTGGAATGTGACTGACACTGTCCGCTGTCATCAAATTCTGATTCCGTAGATGATCCTGATGATCTATCTGTGTTAATCACTTCTGCGTCTATATTTGGTCTGTCAATATCGGGCAAAAGCTTAATAAAATTCTTATCTTGCTGGTCTTGTTTAAATATTAATGTCCAAGATTCAAAACTAAACTCTTATATCCCTAGGGTATATGCAAGCGATGAAAAAATTTAACTTAAAAATATTATATTATCAACTTTTTCGTATAATTTACAATAGCCATCATGTTTTCCTTTTTCAAGAGATTAATTTTTAACTTAAAGAGATTTTAAGCAAGACCGGCGATGAGTTAGAGGTTTGGATTTCATCCATAAATTAAAGGGGCTTAAATTACTTTAAGAGGTCTTTGGCTTTGTTTTGTATTTCTATAAAGAGTATTAAATTCTGCATGCTTTTTTTGGTTGTTTCAATCTAGGAATTTCTTACCAAAAGTAGTAAAATATTATTCGGTCTTGTAAGACGAAATAAAAATTTATGTCAGCGTCAAGATATTTTTTTTCCACTGGTAAGATTTAATTTTAAAAAAATATATATTCATATACATATATATATATATATATATATATATATATATATATATATATATATATATATATATATATATATATATATATATATATATATATATATATACACTAAGTGACAAAGAAAGGTAAACACCCATTTGTATTTAATATATTTTATAATTTTTGGCTTACATGTTTAGTAGACAATGAATTGATTTGGTTTCCAGCCAAATCCGATAAACACCAATGGAATTAAGTTCAATAATGTGTCGAATATCCTCGGTTTCTTATACACTCATTGACACGCCTGGGCATTGTTCTGATAAGATGGTCTATATCGTCTTGGGGTATCCCATTCCAGGCTACCCCTACCTCATGTCTAAGTGCTGCCAGACTCTGAGGGGGGTGCTGTAAGTTTAACAGCTTGCGACCAATGATGTCCCACACATGTTCGATCGGTGTCAGATCAGGTGATCTTGGTGGCCATGGTAAGCGGTTAATGCGATGTTGGTTCATGAAGTACAGGGCGTTTCTAGCTACATGCGGTCTGGCGTTATCTTGTTGAAATCTAGGGTTCTGGAGGGTTTCCAGATATGGAAGGACATGTGGTTCCACTACTTCCTGAATGTAACGGCGCGCTGTCATGTTACCTTTAATGAAGACTCCATGTCAAACTGTGGATCACGTCTTTCACCATGTCGCCTTCTTACCCTTGCACGACCATCATGCATACCCAAACAAAAGCGGGATTCATCGCTAAAGGCCACTCTGTTCCATTGTAGTCTGTCTCTGCACCATTGCAGTCGATTGCGTCGATGCTCAGGCGTCAGGGGCAATACCCAATGGAGACGGTAAGAAAAAAGACCAAAACTTCTTATCCGTCGATATACTGTACGCATTCCAACCACCCTTCCATGTTCTTCAAACCACTGATTCGCAATCGCCCGACTGGTACTAAAGCGGTCTCTAAGAGCCAAAAGTCTAAGACGACGATCTTGACGCTCGGTTTTTCCCCTGCGACGTCCAGTGCCCCTAGCTCTGTGTTCACGGGCTTCTTGGGTCCATGCCTGCCAACATCTCAAAATGGCGCGTAAAGATCTGTTGGTTCTTCTGTTAATTTCTCTAACTGAAAGGCCTGCTTCTCGTAAGCCCACAATCCGCCCCCTCTCAAATTCTTATCTTGCTGGTCATGTTTAAATATTAATGTCCAAGATTCAAAACGTGAATCGGGTTTAAATTGTAATCTAGTCTCGTTAGTTTGTACGTCCATTGCGATTATTTTAATCTTTGATTATGGGCCATAGAGCAACTGGAGATAGTAGATATAAAAATATGTCTTTTGAGCCAAATTTGCCCCAGTAAAATGTTAGAGGTTAAAGAGATACAGGATGTTGAAAGTGAAAATTAATTTTCGAAAAATGATGATAATTTTGAAACGGTTTAAGATATCGAATTCAAAATCGGTATAACTAGGTTTTCGAGAGTGAGAAATTCGAATTTGATGTTAATTTCAAGATACTCCCTAGAGGGCGCTTGCTACGCGCTTCATGTCGAACTAATTCATCCATATTTTTTTAACCGTGCAGTTACTAGTATTTATACTTTAAACTGTAAAAGAACTTACCTTTTAACGTAAAAAAGGTACTCTTGGTCGATCTCGATATCTCAAGCCGTTACCCAGATTCTAGCGTCTGAATGTTCCATTGCACATTCTGTTGATTGCTGAGAAATATTTAATTCACAAAGTGTGACTTGCATTTTGACAAAATTTGTTGCGGTGAAAACTGTCATTATTTTCTACTTTTTCCCGTCAAAGGTACGTAAATAAAAAGTTTTTGCAATATCAAAGTACTGTAATCTTTTCAAATAAAAATGCCCAGGCTTAATAAGTTTTCTAACCGTGAATTACGTGATATGGTCTGCGTTTATGCACAAACGAATTATAATAGTCGTGCTGCACTTAGAAGGTATGTAGAACTCTACCCAACCAGAATCATTCCAGACCGAAAAATATTTCAAAGAATATTCAATCAGTTAGGTGAAATAGGTTCGTTTTATGTGAAAAATCCTGGTGGACGACCGAAAACTATAACGGTCGAACAAGAAGAAGAGATCTTGGTTCGTATCGCGGAAAATCCTGAATTAAGCACTAGGCGTTTGGAAGCTTCTACAGGAATAGGTAAATCGACCGTCTCAGAAGTCATCAATGCAGAAAATTTATTTCCTTACCATTTCACGCCCGTTCAAAATTTACTGCCAGGAGATTTGCCAGTCAAATCAGAATTCTGTCAAAATCTACTAAATAAGAATAACGAAGATCCCATGTTCCTGAGAAAAATATTATTTACTGACGAGGCAACTTTTACAAGACGCGGAATTTTTAACTGGAAAAATAGTCATCACTATGCTTTGGAAAATCCACGACTACCCAAAGAAAGACATTTTCAACACGAGTTTTCGATAAATATTTGGTGCGGCATTATCGACAATTTCTTGATCGGCCCATATCAGCTTCCGCAGAGGCTTAATGGAGAAAAATATGTGCAGTTTTTAGAAAACGATTTACCTTACCTTCTGGATGATATACCTCTGAACATAAGACACAATATGTGGTACATGCAAGATGGTGCCCCAGCACACTTTGCAGTTCCTGTTCGAAATCATTTAAATCAGCGTTTTCCACATCGGTGGATTGGTCGCGGTAGCGAATTTCCTTGGCCACCGCGTAGCCCAGATATTAACCCGTTAGATTTTTATCTGTGGGGTCACATGAAGGATTTGGTATATGGTGATGAATCCAATACACGGGAAGAACTTGAACAAAAAATTCAAGAAGCCGCCATTGTTATAGGAGATAATCAAAATATCTTCCTGAATGTGAGACGTCATTTGTTAAAAAGCTTAAGAAAATGTATTGAAGTAAACGGTGGACACTTTCAACATTTACTAAAGTGAATTAAAACAAATTTTTAATAGTTTCCAATATTTTCATTTTGTTTTTTTTTCTGCCTTTTTATCATCAAGTCCTAGAATCTGGGTAACGGCTTGAGATATCGAGATCGACCAAGAGTACCTTTTTTACGTAAAAAGGTAGATTCTTTTATAGTTTAAAGTATAAATACTAGTAACTGCACGGTTAAAAAAATATGGATGAATTAGTTCAACATGAAGCACGTAGCAAGCGCCCTCTAGGGAGTATCTTGAAATTAACACCAAATTCGTATATATATATATATATATATATATATATATATATATATATATATATATATATATAAAATGAAATAAAGATTACGGGGATTCGGCCAGAAAGTCTTTATTATATTATTCTTATAATGTGCCTAGCTTTCGAAATGTTTCATTTCTTCCTCAGGGCACTAAAAAATTAAATTAATTTATAATTTATTATTTAAAATTATAGGAAATTAGTAAAACTTACATTATATTTAAATATAAAGACAGCTAATTTTCGAAATTTTATGAAAAAATTGGTTGAAAAATATTCTACTTGGAATTTTGACAATATTTTTGAAGTTGATAGTAAATAAAAAAATTGGAAAAAAATATGTTAACTTGATGCAAGAGGTAGAAATCAGACATTTGACAAAAAAATATATGGGAAGGTATTCATGATTTTCTAACATCTGTCAAAAATGTGACGTTATTCATGAAATTAAAAAATTTTTTAATTTTCTAAAAATATTTATGGTAAATTTTGGTTTATATTATTTATATTATTGTCTATATGTAAAATAAAGGAATATATGGAACTTAAATTTTGTAAGTCAGTTTTTTTATTCATAGGACAACTTTCTTTATTAATTTCAACCATTTCTAGAAAAAGTCTTTTATTTAGATTATTTTCAATGTGTAAAATTCTTGTGTCGTTAAAGTTACAGGTATGTCCAGTGTCAATTAAATGTTCGGAGAGTGCAGTTGATTTTTTGTTTAATCTTGAGTCACTTTTATGTAAACTAATTCTTTTAGAGATTTTCTGTGAAGTCTGTCCTATATATTTTTTGTTACAGTTAGAGCAAGGAATACTATAAACGCAGTTAGATTTATTAAAAATAGGATCTTTATCCTTTAAATTGCTATAAAGTTGATTAATGGTTTTTATATTACGTTGTGAAATTTTAATATTTTCATTTTTAAATACTTGAATTATTTTAGGACTTAAATTTCTTATATATGGGATAGAACCATAAAATTGTGAATTATTTGTAATAATATTATTATGTTTGGGAGTGTTAATGTTGTTATTTCTAGTATTATATAATATACGTCTGATAAGTTGTATTGGATATGAGTTTTCTAAAAGAATATTTTCCAAAATTTTAAAGTTTTTTTGTTTAAGTGTAGGGTGAACAAGTTTTTCTATTCTGCTTTTTAAAGCTAAAATTAAATTAATTTTCATTTTGTTACTGTGATAAGACATGTAGTTTAAGTATCTACCGGAACTAGTTGGTTTAATGTACCAATCTGCAATAAGAGAATTGTTATTTAATTTTATTATATTAGTGTCAAGGAAAGCAAGTTGGTTGTTATTTTCAATTTCTAAAGTAAATTGTAAAAATGGGTTATAGTTATTAAAGGTTGAAAGAATTTCATTACATTTATTATCAGGAATACAACAAAAAATATCATCAACATATTTTTTTATAAAAGGAATTTCAAAAGAAAGTAATGGAATACAAGAGTCAAGTAAATCATCCATGACATATTGTGCAAGTATTGGTGATATTGTGGATCCCATAGGAGTCCCTAGAGTTTGTTTGAAAAATTTTTGATTAAAAGAAAAAATGTTACTGTTAAAAATAAATTCTATTATATTTAAAAATATTTGTTGTGAAATAGTACATTTGTTTTGAATCCTTTCCCATCTTTTAGTAATGCTACTTTTCACTAAATCTAAAGGTATTTTACTGAACAATGAAATTACATCTAAGCTTATAAGTAAGTGATTTTCAGGAATGATTTTTTCGTTAATAAAGTTGGAGAACTCAAATGAGTCTTTTGTGTAGTATATGTTATCAGTGTTGTATGATTCTGTTAAAATATTACAAATAAAGTTAGTAATTTTACTATTTGGGGAATTTATTGAAGAAACAATAGGTCTTAAAGCTAAATTGGGCTTATGAATTTTAGGTAGACCATAAAATTTAGGACAGACGCTATTATAACTTTTTAATTTTTTACTTTCTTCTTCAGAAATCATATTTAAATTTTTTAGTTTATTTATTAGATCATTAGAATTCTTTTCGATTGTTGTAGTACTGTCATTATTAAGTTTTTTATAAGATTCTTCATCATTTATAATATTTTCAGTAAGATTAATATAATCTGTTTTATTCATTATCACAGTAACGTTTCCTTTATCGGATCTAGTTACTACTAAATCATTATTTTCTTTGAAAAAATTTTTTGTTTTTTTGAAAATTTTATTAAAATATGAATTTGAAAAACTTGGTTTTTGTGTAAAATTTGTAATTATGTTGGTTAGTTGCGCTCTAAAAAGATTTTTCTTTGTTTCATCAAAACCGTATATTAAATTTTCAATGTCCGCTAACAAGGAAGGTATAGATATATCATTTAATGTAGGAGGAATACAAAATTTAAGTCCTAAAGCTAAAAAATTTTTAATATCATTTGGTATAACTATGTTTGTTAAATTTTTAAGCCAAAAACTGCACATATTGTTCTCCATTAAGCCTCTGCGGAAGCTGAAATAACAACCAACTTGCTTTCCTTGACACTAATATAATAAAATTAAATAACAATTCTCTTATTGCAGATTGGTACATTAAACCAACTAGTTCCGGTAGATACTTAAACTACATGTCTTATCACAGTAACAAAATGAAAATTAATTTAATTTTAGCTTTAAAAAGCAGAATAGAAAAACTTGTTCACCCTACACTTAAACAAAAAAACTTTAAAATTTTGGAAAATATTCTTTTAGAAAACTCATATCCAATACAACTTATCAGACGTATATTATATAATACTAGAAATAACAACATTAACACTCCCAAACATAATAATATTATTACAAATAATTCACAATTTTATGGTTCTATCCCATATATAAGAAATTTAAGTCCTAAAATAATTCAAGTATTTAAAAATGAAAATATTAAAATTTCACAACGTAATATAAAAACCATTAATCAACTTTATAGCAATTTAAAGGATAAAGATCCTATTTTTAATAAATCTAACTGCGTTTATAGTATTCCTTGCTCTAACTGTAACAAAAAATATATAGGACAGACTTCACAGAAAATCTCTAAAAGAATTAGTTTACATAAAAGTGACTCAAGATTAAACAAAAAATCAACTGCACTCTCCGAACATTTAATTGACACTGGACATACCTGTAACTTTAACGACACAAGAATTTTACACATTGAAAATAATCTAAATAAAAGACTTTTTCTAGAAATGGTTGAAATTAATAAAGAAAGTTGTCCTATGAATAAAAAAACTGACTTACAAAATTTAAGTTCCATATATTCCTTTATTTTACATATAGACAATAATATAAATAATATAAACCAAAATTTACCATAAATATTTTTAGAAAATTAAAAAATTTTTTAATTTCATGAATAACGTCACATTTTTGACAGATGTTAGAAAATCATGAATACCTTCCCATATATTTTTTTGTCAAATGTCTGATTTCTACCTCTTGCATCAAGTTAACATATTTTTTTCCAATTTTTTTATTTACTATCAACTTCAAAAAATATTGTCAAAATTCCAAGTAGAATATTTTTCAACCAATTTTTTCATAAAATTTCGAAAATTAGCTGTCTTTATATTTAAATATAATGTAAGTTTTACTAATTTCCTATAATTTTAAATAATAAATTATAAATTAATTTAATTTTTTTAGTGCCCTGAGGAAGAAATGAAACATTTCGAAAGCTAGGCACATTATAAGAATAATATAATAAAGACTTTCTGGCCGAATCCCCGTAATCTTTATTTCATTTAATTTATTACACGGCCGTTATTTGTACAACAAATATATATATATATATATATATATATATATATATATATATATATATATTTGTAAGGACCTACAGGAAAATAATAAATTCGTAAGATTTCAAAAGAAGAAAAGACAGCACTCCAACCTGATGAAAACATTTAGATAGATATTCTCCTTTATGTTAATGAAAACCCTACTAACTCTATACTGGTGGCATATAAAGTATTAAACACTACATTTTACAAAGTCCAAAGCACTTAGTTCAAATATAATCCTTATAAGTTCCGTAAAGTTAATCAGCTTTCTTAAGAAAATAAACGCAATAGACTGAAATTTTGTAATGTTATGTTTCTTTGAATTAGTAAAGCACCTGGTTAGAGCACCTCTCACTTAACTAAATATTGTCGATGATTCCATAGAAACCATATGCGACTTGCATTAACTCATATACGAGGGGCATGGAGGGTTGCTTGAGTTTCGTTTTATTATTTAAAATTATAGGAAAACAGTGGAACATCGGTGTAGGTACTTTAACATAAAATAGAGCTCTTAGGGAGTGAAATTTAAAAAACAAAAAAGTTATATGTCCAGCCTTCTGAAGAAACCTAAGGTTAGTTCAAAACTCGCTTAGGTATTTGATGTTTCCTAATGGTTCTTATACAAATCTACAATTTTTCTAATTTAAATATTTTTCTATCTCTTCAAATATAAAAGCTATCTATTGGTCCAAATATAATCAATAACCCTGTAGAACCGGAAACGAATCTATTGGCGTTAAGATTAACCGTGTCAAGGCCGTGCGGAAAATGGAGCAATCAAATATATTATCAAATTTTGTCAGAGATACTAAAAGGAAATAAAATGAAATAATAATCTAAATAAAAATTTATGTTATTTCCAAAAGAGTCATTTAGGGCGTAGATTTCTATTCCTTTCCACGACTATTGATATAAAACCCCAATTCAAACCAACAAATAAATTGTCAGGGAATATACCACCCTAAAACAAAATGTCAAGGGACGAATTACTCCTTATTTATTGGATTGACGAGACGGACCTTCAAGCAAAAAACGGGTTTGGATTTGTTAAATAACTTTTATCCTAGAAATTGACCCCTAAACTGCTACATTTGGGAAAGACGTAGGAAAAAAGTAAATCCATGTCGTTTGTACGAAAACAAAATAGCCAAAATATATTTTTATTATATAAATTTCAAAGAGCCATTTTATAATCAACTTATAGTAGTTCTTTATAACTGAAAAAAAAGAGTGGTCTAAATTTGTTTATAAGTCGGTTTGCTGATGTTAAATTGTTAGATAATTCTGGTGGACGGGTAAAATAAAAAATCCTGTCCGAAATTTTCAAAATTTTTAAGTTTATGTCAATAAATCGTTAGAAGTTTAAAAAAGAAAACAAGAAATAATGGTTTTCGCCTTGTATTCGTAAATTATTTGAGAATGTGACAGTTATGTTTTATCCATAACTTAAAATCTAAAATTACACTGATTATACTCAATACAACAAAAAGTAGAAACGCGACAGATAGCAAATGACGTAGTGATTCTGTACTAACCCATAGACATACGTGTATATCTGGGACACAGCTTATTGCCTGTCTTAGATGTTCAGTTCATGGACCCGAAAGACGTCGGTGTCGTAGAAGCACGCGCTCTCATCAATTCTTTCGGCTGTTAGTGGTGCGTTTTCTTTAACTCGGGACATGGGATTTGCGTGGTAAGTTAATGAAAAAAAAAACGAAGAAAGGTCCTGAACAAACCCAAACGAACTTTTTTGGGGTTTGATCAGGTTTCCTTAGGTTTGGTACGTTACTTTCTAGTGAATTACTTTTTCGAAAAGCCGTTACTATAAAAAATTAATACTATCCGAAAAAATTTAATTTCGAAAAAGATGTTCTCTGAAAAAATATATTTTTGAAAAGTGCTATAAAAAAATTTTAAATTAGTTTTAGACAAATTGTACTTTTGTAAGTACTCGTATATCCCCCAAATGAGCAGAAGGCATACATAAAAAAATGCTACAATATATTTGACACCTCCATATTAATTATACAATGTGTCCTGTCGCGTGTAAGCTAAGATGTCCAACTCTTTTAGCTGTTTCTTTTTTCAACAAATATCTTTTTTGATGTTAAATTAAGCAATTTTTTTCGAACAACCGCTTATTGGAATATATATTTTTTTAAAAAAGAACCTTTTAAAAATACATTTCCCGGAAATTAATTTTTTAGAAAACATAGTTTTTTGTGTTTGGTCAGGTTTACGTTTCCTTGTATTTCCCATGTTATTCTGTAGTAATTTTCTTTCTAAAAACGTGTTTTCTTGAAAAAATTTAGTTTCAAAACGTGAACAAAAAAATTCGAATTTGGTTTCAGAAAAAGAAATTTTGAAAACATCCCTAGTTTTCGAATATAATCTGTATTATTGAAAAAGTTCTGTTTTCGAGAAATTATATTTTCGAAAAAATGTTTTTTTTTGGGAAATTTCCATATATCAGTCCAAATGGCCGGAAGGTATAACTAATTTACAAAATGCTAGAATATTGGTAAGTTAGGATGACAAACCGTTGTGTTTTCGCAAGAACAAGTTTAGATAGTTCGTCCATTATGAAATAGTGTACATTTCTTAGAATCCTTAACAATAAAAAAGTAACGTCACACTCGAGCTGGCCCGTTTTTTTCTTGGTCTGTACTTCTGTGTAGCTCGAGGTTGACCCCCCCCCCCCCCGACGTAATTCTAAATCCGCCCCTGGCCTTATTACTCTAAATTCTGGGTTTTCTCGAGATCAGCACCTGACATGCTGGGATACTACAGTAGAAAATGTACATTCATCAGAAAACATAATAAATTTATGAAAATGGATATTTCCACATTAAATTTAGTAAATTGATTGAGTTGGCCGATACTTGGTGGAAGTCCATAACTAATATTATGGGTTAACCAGAAAAACTACTAGTTTGACTTAGTAAACTTCCACTATATTGACAAAATTATTGACATGTTTCGCTACACTGTAGCTTCTTTATGAAGAAGCTACAGTGTAGCGAAACATGTCAATAATTTTGTCAATATAGTGGAAGTTTACTAAGTCAAACTAGTAGTTTTTCTGGTTAACCCATAATATTATTAAATTTAGTCTTTTCGTTTCCCTCTTCCAATGATTTGTTAAAGTGGGGTTTGAACGAAAACAATTTGTTTCCTTTTAAGATCATCTGAATATGAGTTTTTTTCACAACTTCTAAAAGATGTTAGCCCGATTTCTAAGTTACACCACAGAAGTTTCTCAAACAGACTGAACAACTAAAACTATGTCACTATCGTTTTGGTTATATTTCTTCTTCTTCTTCTTGAGATTCAAAACCGAACCAGTCCTTTGGAACTTTTTTATTGTGTTGTAGGTTTTCATTTCACTTATTGGAATTCCTACAGATTTCTCGCTAAATTGTTCCACGAGGTAATGGTGTGATACCTTGGCCATCCCCATAACACTGGACTATAAAAATCCTTTGTTCAGTAGATATCATTTTGATGAGAAGTATTTTAAATTAAATAATTACTACAGTTAATAAAGACATTGATAAACATATCAATAGGTGTCATTATTGTTTAATATGTTGAAACTAGTTCTCTTAAATATATTCCATATTTGTTCTTTTGGTAGAAAATGATAAACAAGGTATGTTTACTCTTACGCAAAATAACGTTTTCGTATCTTTTGTGCTCCCTGTATAAAAAACAAATAAATTTTTCGTAAAGTGAATTTTATTTATTTTACAAGCAAAAACTTTTATCGGGAGCGACATTTTTACGTATCTTGCAAAATTTGGTCCATTTATCCTCTTCTAAACCCCTTTTGTGGACATACTGTATATGTCAGGGTATTGTCGCGTTATTTTGTTGCTGTAACCTTATTGCGCCGTAAAATTAATTGCAGGGTACCATGGTAAATTAATCTTTTACACTTTATATGCACTTTCTACGGGTACTGTAGGTACTTGTAAACCTTTTGTTTTTAATTTCTCGAACAAAAGCTATTATTGATAAAAGGTTTGCTTCATCTAAAAAGTGATAAGCAACCTCAGCAGTCTCACACTGAGTTATTGTCTAAAATAGAAAAACTTGACTATAAGAAATAAAGATAATAAAAACAAATATTTTTGCTACCAACTGAAGAACTTAAAAATATCGTAAAAGTTGAATAAGGGCTTTTTCACAAGTTACTGACCGAAAAAAAAATTTAAAACGAGGAAAACAAGTTTTATCCCATTGTTAATTCAATTTCTACCCCATTTTTCATTCAGTTTACCGCAACTTGTAGGAAACAATTTTATTTATATTTTCCGATTACCTTTCTATCAAAAATAATTTTTTCGCAAATTAGAAAAAAAAAGTTTTTAAAATCATTTTTGGATTATTTAGCAATTGGCGCCCTGGAAAAATTAGGTTTGCATCCGTGCATAAAGCAAATTTCAAAGCTTTTCAAACTTAAAATAGATTTTTAGCTGATGCAGGTCTCATAAAGCTAGAGTTTTTCCCTATAATATTTGTTTTCCTTTTCGCTATAAACCAAAAAAAAAATAGAAAACTGTATTTTTTGTTACTTTTTTACCTTCTCTTAAATAAACACGTCGGATTTACATACATATATAAGAAGTATGGCCCCTCTGATAAGATTTGCTTTGACGACTACGAAGTTTGTATATTAAATAAATTCAAATAAATAAATAAATCGAATAACAAATATTTGGATTGGATTACATTTTTATCGAAAAAAGTAGAAACCGTATTTGACAAACAGACAACGAATTCAATTGTACTTGCAAAACGAAAATTTAGTAAATAACGGTTGTATAAACTTGAAAATCCAAACAACTTTTAAATTAAATATTAAACTGTATCCTCAAGAGTTTACTTTCTGAACTTTTAATATAAGTTCAGATAGGATATTATTGAAAATAAAATCGGAAATTTGTTGTTATTTTGTTTACTAATTTATTGTTTCAGACGGGCATTATTATTATTATGGATGCTTTCAAGTGTCCGATTAGTTAATTGTTAATTAAATGGCTTATCCACTCATCTCGTGTTTTCAGTAAATATGTAATATTATTGCACAGCTAGTCAATCTAAATCCGTAAATAAAGAATCCATTCGGTTGGAGGGATAATAACAACTAAATTATTAGTTTATTTGACCAAATGGGGGAGGCAACTCTTAAAGCGGCGCGGCGCCAGCATGGCTTATTTCTTACCTCTCATCTTCGGCAATTCATCTCCGAGGATTTAGATGACATTTATTACAGGTGGTCAAGTGACTTCTTACAATTTTTCTGTAGTAGGTCACGTGACTATCACATTAGACTCCCACTATGTAAGCTGCTGAATGAACTATTTTTTTATCTTCTGACAGCCCACGAAGACCGAAGTCTAAGTACTATGTACGGTGGGTGTACTGGGGGTCGACTCACACATCCAGAGCTGGAAACATCGGTAGGGATTTCACCAGCCCTTTAAGAGGATGTGTGGGGTGGTACCACCTCGATCGAGGAAGAATTCCTCTACCACCTTCCATATAGCGCGTTTAGTTTCTTTATTTTGCCTTGTATTTATAAAAACTTGTGGCCACAGTACGAAACTCGATTGAGTCGTCGGGTTAACATTATCCTTTTTTTTAATACACAAGGTTAATAAAAAGGCTATTGGAGTTCGATGATCGAATCGAGTTTCATACTCCAGAATCAGAGTTTTTCACAAAATGATAAACTGACATGTTGTTGTGTGCCACAATGAAATGAATGTTCACAAACTGGCGTACTCCTACTTCAAATACATTAGACAATTTCCTAATGATGAAAAAACAAAAAGATTGTGGTTTAAAAACTACACGAAGGAAAATTTTATATTAACTGTTCTATGTCATTTTACCAAAGAAATATATGAAAATAAGTAATTAGACAGGTATTTATAGTTTTCATTCATTTCAGCAAAAAGTTCCAAGATAAAAATCATTTGGAAACCAAGCAAATCGCAGACGTAATAGAATACGTCATACGTTTTTAATGACGACTTGTTAACTGGACAAAAACTTGTCAAAACCAAACTGATTAACTAAAAGATCTACTCGTAAATTTAAACCAGTTCAGGAGCAGGATGAAACTTTTGGGCGAATCTCAGGATTATAGTTTATTTAATTATTTGCGCTGGTTTATTTTCATTTATTTTACCAAAATATCGATGGATTTCTGGCTACCGAATTAAATTGTTCTGTAAAATGTATCTACCTTCAAGGAAATACACTTGAGCATTTCAGGTTATATGGATCCACCCAGCAAAGTGTAATTTTCCATTCTTGCCAGGTATGCCTTAAATACCTAAAACTTACCTTTTCTACAAACACTATTAAAAGTAGAGCTTTTTCTTCCAGATTCACTAAGAAAGTTTAAGATTTAATACTGGTTTAAATTAAGATCTTCTAGTTGATCAGTTATGTTTTGACAAGTTTTTGTCCTGTCGTTGTTAATAAGACGTCATTGAAAATATATGAATTATTCGGATATTTCAGCGATTTGCTTGGATTTCAAATGATTTTCATCTTGGAACGGGTTGCTAGAGTGAATTTAGTTCTATTATTGTCGAAAGCGGGTACCAAAATTGCCCTTTTCTTTATAAATTTGCAAAAAAGCTCCGAAATAAATTCATAGTATAAAATTTAGTTGTCTTATTCTTACAGTTGTCAGTTTAAAACTTTTGGTTGTTAAATTAGACCGGACTAGCGTTGGAGAATCTGGCTGTTAAAGTTTGCTGTTAGTGTCAAAAGATATTTTAAGACACTACTTTTTAAAAGTTATTTATTTTTAACACTAGTGTTAAAAGTAGATTACTTTTCAACCAAGCCTTTCACTTCGCGCCACCGCAAAAACTTTCTATAAATAATTTCGTACTGAGCCTTAGACTTTTTCGGAAACACATCAAAAGTAGCACTTCTAGCTGATTCATTTACTTCCACATTTAGACCATTTTCTTCCGAATTATATAGAAAGTACTTTGACAAACTTGACAGCGAGTTTTTTAGTATATAACAAGACATTGGTTGCCGAGCAACTAACAACAAAGAAATAAGGTAAATCGCTTGATACTTTTACTCTAATTTTGAATAAAATATTAAAATATTATTCCCTTTTTTTGTGCCCAGCTTAATAGTGTTTGTAGAAAAAATAGTGTATATTTGTACGCGTTAAAAGTGCCTTTATTTTGTTCGGAGGAATGGACAAACCTAAGCAAACTTTTCTTCTCACAAAACAAAATGGCACTCTTAACACTAATATCGTAAATTAGGTACTGTTATTAACCACTTTCTTTTAAAATTAAGGTAAGTAGTACATCATACTTTTTTTTGATTAGTCTTGATAATAAATCCTGATATCCTGTAATAAAAGTGATATATATTTTTTGTAGAATTTCTTGATGGTCTGTATTTATACCCTTGTTCTATCTTTTGTAGGGGGGTTCCGAACACTTGGGAACATTCCGTGCTTCAAATAAAACTCCAGCTTATCATAATTTACTACATCTGACAAATTGAGAGAAAAACGAAAATATAGTCAGTCAACTGCAAAAGGCATTACGAAACATAAAAGTAAAACAGAAACGGTATTCGATATTGAGTTTTATTTAACTGAAAAGTCAAATGAAAATATGCGATTTGCCTGCTATGTATGTTTCCTCTCGATTAAACAAATATGTTTCGCTTGTGAATTGAAATTATGGCTGGCATAAAACGAAAAGTATGGATGGCTGACCAAACCTTAAAGGTATCATGTTTACCTAAATTAATAAGGGCTTTTGCAAAGTATGCGATTTTACAATTTTATGCCGAATGTGCAGTACAAATACCGTTCTTTGGTTGAGTCTCTAATTATACATTTTCTCAATGCTGACGCTGTGCGCGCATTATCGTTTTTTGAATTTTGTGTTTATACTAAGAGAAGCTAAGGGATTAGTAGAGTGTTTGTGTGCGTTCTGGACCAATCCAAATCCAAAATCCAATTCCCCCCACTCTTCGCCAATCCAAACAGGATATATATCCAAACAGGATATATATCCAAACAGGATATATATCCAAAAATTCCCCCCACTCTTCACACTACCAAAATCCCCCCACTCTTCACACTACCAAAATCCCCCCACTCTTCACCCCACCAAAATCCCCCCACTCTTCACCCCACCATTAAAACCATTCCACAACACGCACTCTTCACACTACCAAATCCTACCACTCTTATATCAAATCCATTCCTCCTACCCGCCACACCACTTTTATTGCTATAAATTCTCAATATTTACAGTATTTAACACAATTCACAACGATGTCTGTAGCAGTCCCTATTGATTATTCATGGGACACAGAACATTGCGAAAGCTATAATCCACAAGAGTACATAGAAAACAATTTAATAATAACAAATCCACCTCCCAATCTATCTAAGAGTGCTAAAACAAAGTTTCGAACTCAACAGAGAAAGAAAGTTCAAGAATTGGAAGCAAAAAAGAAAAACTATGTCTTGTCCAACAGCAAATGTAATGTTTAGTCATGTAAGCGGAAAGAAAACCTTGATAGATTTTACTACAGAAGAACTAGAAATGTTACCTTTGGAATATCTAATTAATTATGCAGATCATTTGGAACTCTTGGATGTATGGGGAAAATTACCAATGTCTTATAAATCAAGTTTTGATCTTCAAATTAAATTGCCATGTTTTTTTCATTATAATCGTCCTGACTGGAGCACACAATTCGATGGTCCTCCTGTATCCCAGAAATCATGTTTCATGTGCAATAGAAACATAAAGTAGACTAATGTAGACATATTGTTATTTTTGTTCAAAAGTAAACCTGTATTTTAATATATGTTTATAAATGTCAATAAATAGATTAGAAGTATTATTCATTAATCCATGGATTTACAGCATCCCACCACCACCAAATCCCCCCACTCAAAATCGTTAAACATCATTACACAAAGCTTCACTCATTTCATCGTATTACAGCGCGTTACTCAAAAGGGTAAGTGCGGTTAAAACGCAAGTGTTGTACTAATTCGAACAATACACAGGTCAATACAGACCCCATATGTAGAGCGGTAGACCCGCCCAAAACAACAAATTTTTTATTTGTGGCTTCACTATTGGAGTTATATTCTTAAAAGTGGGTGGGTTGGAATGTACACACCAAAGTATATCTCCTAACACTCCGTGCGCATGTCTAGCAAGCTCGGTGTGCGCGTGGTACGCATTTTGGTCTACTGCGCATATAAAAAAAAATGGCGGCTCAAAAAAAAAAAAAAAAAAAAAAAAAAATGGCGGCTCAAAAAAAAAAAAAAAAAAAAAAAAAAGGCGACTCAAAAAAAAAAAAAAAAAAAAAAACGGTTTTTTATATTTTTCGTTTTTTAGATCTGCGCAATAGAGATGCGCATGAGCATGCCCCGCCCAGACGGATTCTCTTTATATTCTCTCTTCGCTTCTCGTTCTGCAGTCGCATCTTCAGCTGGATATAATACAGTTGTGTCTTCTCCTTGTTACGTATATATCCTCAGCGGTTAGTTAGCGTTGATATTATATTAATTGTTTAGTTTGCAAAAACAGTATTGTGCAAAGTGTTGTGAAACCAGATAAAATATCGCAAGAATGTGTTGAATAAAAGAGTTGTGAAAGCTGAAGATGTTAAAACATAAACATCAAATAAAAGTAAAAAATTTAAAAAGGTGTTTTGTGGACACGCGCTATGAACTTTTAGAATTAGACTGTAGTGATGAACAACTCTTTACGTTGCTTGAGGAAGGCATAGCGTTATGTAACAATGTTCTTGCAGGATCTATAAAATCAAAACATTTTAATGACCATATAAGTCTTATAAGTTTAGGTTTAGATTTATATGAATGGTTTACCGTAATGAGAGGAAGAAATCTGATTGCGGAAGAATAAGTGTAAGTTTCCCGCGCGTTTTTGTTTAGTTCCCATCATGTTTTCATGCAGTGAATGCAACAAGAGTTTTACTCGTCAATCGAACGTTCATAGACATAAACGAGAAGCATGTCCTTGTATACCATCCTGTTCTCGGGAAAAACGAAAAACCAATACCCAGTTATGTGATATACCGTTGAAAAGATCCATAGTAGAAGACAGACCCCCATTACCTAAACTTACTTTATCGCGATGTAAAGATTGTGATACTTGGTATATAAAAAATAAACTTGCTGCGCATTTACGTTCAAACCTACATAAAAGTGCACTTAAAAGTATATTATTAAGTATATTGTTAGTAGTGTTTCTATGTTCAATAGATATGATATTATTCAAAGTATATTTGTATTATAAATAAAATTCAATAATAAAAAACATATCTACCAATGTACAGTATAAGTTAAGATTATATTATTTCAATAAAACTTCAATAGTGACACAGGAATGGAATCAGTTGTATAGAAAATCTTGTATAGAAGAATGTAATTCAAATGTGTGTCTAGTATTATTAAGTATATTGTTAGTAGTGTTTCTATGTTCAATAGGATATATATTATTCAAAGTATATTTGTATTATAAATAAAATTCAATAATAAAAACATATATATAATAATGGTTTTTATTCATAACAATACCTATAATTATATAACAATTTTACGTTTGCTAATGCACAATGCCATGGATTCACATTTTTGTGAAAATAACATTCTGGAATTTTCTTAAATTTACTTAATTTTGGTTCTTGGGCAATAGGAATAGCGTATATGAAATCTTCATCCAAAAACTTTTTTAAGAAGTTTATTTTTTCATTCCCTTTCACGTAAATTTTGGGCGATTGGTAAACTTCTAACATATGCTTTAAAATATTATCAATTTCATTAAGTTCTATATTTCCAAATTCCCATTTTAGTCCATGATACTCTTCGCCCCATTTAACCATTTTGAGATCGAGAGCAGATAACATATTTTTTTGAAATGGTGATTTAAACAAATAATTTGAGCAACGAATACCATCATAAATCGCTAATTCTTTTGGAATGTATCCAAAGGAACTGTTATATCCTTGAATGCCGATAACAAGTTCTGTCTTACACTCATTCATGGTTAGTCGCTAAATGATGTTTAAATCTATAAGATTAGTGGTTAAATCCCCCCACCACTCTTACTACTCCCCACTACCACGCTTATTATCCCCACTACCACGCTTGCTTATTTAAGCACTCACCCACAGTTCTACAACCATTATTTCAAGCAAGCATCTGAAAATGTATCAACCAACAGGAAACCAACAAGAGTTTAGTAACAAGCGCAATGTAGCTCTCGTCAATGAAACAATTTACTACATTAACAAATCCAAATCCAAATGGGTCAGCATTGGATTTTCCTTAGAGAGAAAATATATTCCTGTTGTTAAACTCTGTGGATACAAATATAATCAAAATGTCACTTTTAATGAAGATCAATGGATCTCCTTCCTAAATAATCAAGGAATTATGATGAGCTTTATTTATTCCAACAACACCGGGTGGCAACCCATGAAGGGAAATGGTTATGAGATTCACTTTGTGTTTATTGGGGATGCAAGAATTATCAAGATTACACAAGATGGAGGTAATGAGGTATTCCTAGCTGGTGATACCATAAATGAATTAGTAAACTTGGCAAATTTAATCAAATATCGTGTTGATATCTTAAAAAACCAGGAATTTTCCAAATATTACAATATTTTAGTTAGTGGAATCTCTATGAAAAATGGCGATTTGTTAAAAAATGTATATGATGTTATTTCACCTATGGAAAATAGTTTAAATGTTTGCTGTGTTTTAGAATTATTAAACTTTTACTCAGATTGTGTTCTGGAGGATGTAGAAACATTCGTATGTAATGAATTTGTAAAAAGTTGTATTGAAAATAAAAATGTATAGGTATATTTTTCTTTTTATTCCGCCCACCTCCTAAATTAATTTTTAAAGCTCTGAACTTACTTTAAGTGTCACATACTCATACAAGATGTGGTTAGCATATACATCTCAACGAGTAGCATATAACCTAACAAGCGCTATAGATAATCTATCACAACACTTTAGTAACTTAAAATTTGATGCTGTCCATGAAGCCGAGTATGGATTCGAAAGATTTTATACGTATGAGGAATGTATGGATATGGCTAGAAAATATGAAAAAGCAGCAGAAGCCTGTAACATATATTTTCATACTTCTGATCTCTCTTATGTTAACCGGGTGGCAACCCATGAAGGGAAATGGTTATGAGAATCACTTTGTGTTTATTGGTGTTGCAAGAATAATTAAGATTACACAAGATGTTGGTAATGAAGTATTCCTAGCTGGTGATACTATAAATGAATTAGTGAACTTGACAAATTTAATCAAATATCGTTTTGATATCTTAAAAACCAGGAATTTTCCAAATATTTCAATATTTTAGTTAGTGGAATCTCTATGAAAAAATGGCGATTTGTTAAAAAATGTATATGATGTTATTTCACCTATGGAAAATAGTTTAAATGTTTGTAGTGTTTTAGAATTATTAAACGTTTATTCTGATTGCGTTGTGGAGGATGTATAAACGTTCGCATGTAGTGAATTTGTAAAGACTTGTATTGAAAAATAAAATTTTAAAATATATTTTTTCTTTTTATTCCTCCCACCTCCTATTCCTCCCACCTCCTATCCTAAATTAATATTTAAAGCTCTGAACTTATTTTAAGTCTCACATACTCATACAAGATGTGGTTAGCATATACATCTCAACGAGTAGCATATAACCTAACAAGCGCTATAGAGAATCTATCACATGACTTTAGTAACTTAAAATTTGATGCTGCCCATGAAGCCGAGTATGGATTCGAAAGATTTTATACATATGATGAATGCATGGATATGGAAAGAAAGTATGAAAAAGCTGCAGAAGCCTGTAACATATATTTACATACTTCTGATTTAAAGTCTTTTCTGCAAACCATAAAGGAAATGGGATTTGAGGAGCATTTGGGTGCAGTAAAACAGTTTATTCCACAAGACATCATTGAAGAAATATTTGAAACCTAATTTATATCAAATAAAAAACTTTATTTCATTTATGTGTTTTATTCAATCATTAAATAATTATTATATAAATTGTATACATTAGTAAGTGCACATATACATGGTGATTTAGAATGATAAAAACAATGAGCTTCTCCTTCTTGTAACGATGGATTTTCATCAAGTTCCATGACTGGTTTTAATGAATATTTTCGAATGTATTCGGATTTCTCTCTCCTTTTTACTACCTCTCCTATGCCACCTCTCTCTTATGCTACCTCTCTCTTATGCTACCTCTCTCTTATGCCACCTCTCCCTACCACTCCTCTCTCTTATGCTACCACTCCTCTCTCTTATGCTACCTCTCTTTTACTAGCTCTCCTCTCCTATGATACCTCTCTCTCGCTTTTACTAGCTCTCTCCTCTCTCTTATGATACATACCTCCCTACCACCTCTCTTTCTTATGTTACTTTCTCGCTCTCTCCCTATGCTACTTCTTGCATACAAGCTGCCGTTTTACCATTTGTTTCAAACATTACATAGTTCTAACGTATAAAAAAGAATGTACAAAAAGGTATAAAATGTCTATTTTTTCTGAATTTGGTTTCAGATTTTTCCAATTTATCTTTATAATATTGTTTATTACCTATACCAAATTTAAATTAGATTTATCAGCCACATCGCCAGCTAAAAGCTTGGTTTTTCTCTTCCGAGCCAGAAAACTATTTCTTCCATGCCTAATTACACACTCTTTATGTTTCCCAACTAATACCTCCAAATGAGAGCCATTCGACTTATCATTAACTCAGTCCTCCCAAGGAAACTCTCTTATTTATTTTCTATCGATACTTGCACGGATTTTGCTTTGAAGACCTCACCGCTATAATTATCATCCTTAATTGTTTATAATAGAACAACAAAAGGCGTGTTACGTATGCAAGGACCTCCAGATTATGGATCAAAATTGTCTGCAGACGTTTTTCCCTGCCCCATCCCAATCTTCAATCCTTTAAATCCTGTGTCAATAGATCACATTTTCCTTCTCTCTTCAGACTCCCACGACACATTAGTACTTAGGCTTGAAGTTTTCGTGGACTGTCTCAGATAAAAAAGCCAAGTGTTTCACCTTTATTTGTGAAAAGACAATATTTTGATGTGGAATAAATAATGCATTTTTGAGCTTTTTCTAAGACCGATATCTTTCAAAAATCTTGCTCTTGATGGTAGTTTTCGACTGAACAAAATCCTGGCAACGCATAACTGGTCAACTAGAACACCTTACTTTAAACCAATACTAAATCTAAACTTTCCTAGTGAATCTGAACGTTTATGTCGACAACACCAAAAAAGTATTAATCCAGTACACTTTGACGCTAAGAAATGAAACATCCTTTGAAGCTATTTTTAATAAATTTGATCTTAGATCGGTACACTTAATTGTAGCAGCTCGAAAAGGTGGATTAAAACTTTGTTCTTTAACTTGATGCATCCCAGAATAATATAATGACAACTTGTGTTACTATCTTTATTTAACCCATCAGTGTACATCTTACCTAGTAAAAACATTATTGAATTCACAACTAAAACTATTAATAAAACTCAATTCCAAGTTGCTCCAGTTCTCTTAAAATACTCATAATTTTGGGTGTATTAATGCCATCCGTATTATTCTCTTCCAAACATCGAAATTGGTCTATCATGTCATTGACATCTGTATACTCTAGGATAGGACTCTCCGTCTAACTTCCTGAAGCCCTCCTCCCCATTTTTCTACTTCGTAGTTCCCATCGCTAGTGTCTTCGATTAATTTTCTCCTTTGGATTTCGTTTTGAAATTTTAAAAATTTTAAATATTTCGTATTTTTCTTTTTAGCCACTATATTATTCAATTCTTTATAAGTGCTTCGGGGAGGAAATAGCTTTTTAATAATATTTACATACTTCCAACCAGACGATGAACTAATGCGTTCACACCGTTTAAAGTTTCTTTTGTGGGCATTTGTTAGAACTAAAATGTTTCTATATTGTAAGAGGTCGTTATCGGTGTACTCTACAGGGTGTTCCTCAGTCAGGAGATTTAGGAGGCCATCTGTTAACTTAAACTCTTTCTCACTAATAATTAGAGTATTTCCTTTAAAAACAGCTGGCACATTTCCAAGAAACCAACTAGAGCACACCTCCCGAAAACCAAACACGTTTTTATTTGACATTTCCATCAACTTTAAAGTTATTTTGCTGATAGCCATCTTATCTCTTTAACATCTAACTTGATAATGAAGCTTTCTTAGTGATAGTAGGATATTTATTAACACGTAATGGCGTCGTAAAATAGACGTAACATAGACGTAACATAGACGTAACATAGACGTAACAGAGACGTAACATAAACGTAAAATGGTATATGGCCTGTTTTTACCTGGTTTTCAGCTGGTTTTAGCTGTTTTAGCTGGTTTTTACCTGTTTTTAGCTGCTTTTAGGAAGAGTCCTTTCTATCAGTTAAAAAAATAGAATATTTCTTAACGAGGGAGAAAACACAATTTACGCCACACTCGTGTGGCATCATCCCGAGCCGAAGGCGAGGCATGATCGAACGCCACACTCGTGTGGCATCATCCCGAGCCGAAGGCGAGGCATGATCGAACGCCACACTCGTGTGGCATCATGCCACACGAGTGTAAATTGTGTTTTCTCCCTCGTTAAGAAATATTCTATTTTTTTAACTGATAGAAAGGACTCTTCCTAAAAGCAGCTAAAAACAGGTAAAAACCAGCTAAAACAGCTAAAACCAGCTGAAAACCAGGTAAAAACAGGCCATATACCATTTTACGTTTATGTTACGTCTCTGTTACGTCTATGTTACGTCTATGTTACGTCTATTTTACGACGCCATTACGTGTTAATAAATATCCTACTATCACTAAGAAAGCTTCATTATCAAGTTAGATGTTAAAGAGATAAGATGGCTATCAGCAAAATAACTTTAAAGTTGATGGAAATGTCAAATAAAAACGTGTTTGGTTTTCGGGAGGTGTGCTCTAGTTGGTTTCTTGGAAATGTGCCAGCTGTTTTTAAAGGAAATACTCTAATTATTAGTGAGAAAGAGTTTAAGTTAACAGATGGCCTCCTAAATCTCCTGACTGAGGAACACCCTGTAGAGTACACCGATAACGACCTCTTACAATATAGAAACATTTTAGTTCTAACAAATGCCCACAAAAGAAACTTTAAACGGTGTGAACGCATTAGTTCATCGTCTGGTTGGAAGTATGTAAATATTATTAAAAAGCTATTTCCTCCCCGAAGCACTTATAAAGAATTGAATAATATAGTGGCTAAAAAGAAAAATACGAAATATTTAAAATTTTTAAAATTTCAAAACGAAATCCAAAGGAGAAAATTAATCGAAGACACTAGCGATGGGAACTACGAAGTAGAAAAATGGGGAGGAGGGCTTCAGGAAGTTAGACGGAGAGTCCTATCCTAGAGTATACAGATGTCAATGACATGATAGACCAATTTCGATGTTTGCAAGAGAATAATACACCCAAAATTATGAGTATTTTAAGAGAACTGGAGCAACTTGGAATTGAGTTTTATTAATAGTTTTAGTTGTGAATTCAATAATGTTTTTACTAGGTAAGATGTACACTGATGGGTTAAATAGAGATAGTAACACAAGTTGTCATTATATTATTCTGGGATGCATCAAGTTAAAGAACAAAGTTTTAATCCACCTTTTCGAGCTGCTACAATTAAGTGTACCGATCTAAGATCAAATTTATTAAAAATAGCTTCAAAGGATGTTTCATTTCTTAGCGTCAAAGTGTACTGGATTAATACTTTTTTGGTGTTGTCGACATAAACGTTCAGATTCACTAGGAAAGTTTAGATTTAGTATTGGTTTAAAGTAAGGTGTTCTAGTTGACCAGTTATGCGTTGCCAGGATTTTGTTCAGTCGAAAACTACCATCAAGAGCAAGATTTTTGAAAGATATCGGTCTTAGAAAAAGCTCAAAAATGCATTATTTATTCCACATCAAAATATTGTCTTTTCACAAATAAAGGTGAAACACTTGGCTTTTTTATCTGAGACAGTCCACGAAAACTTCAAGCCTAAGTACTAATGTGTCGTGGGAGTCTGAAGAGAGAAGGAAAATGTGATCTATTGACACAGGATTTAAAGGATTGAAGATTGGGATGGGGCAGGGAAAAACGTCTGCAGACAATTTTGATCCATAATCTGGAGGTCCTTGCATACGTAACACGCCTTTTGTTGTTCTATTATAAACAATTAAGGATGATAATTATAGCGGTGAGGTCTTCAAAGCAAAATCCGTGCAAGTATCGATAGAAAATAAATAAGAGAGTTTCCTTGGGAGGACTGAGTTAATGATAAGTCGAATGGCTCTCATTTGGAGGTATTAGTTGGGAAACATAAAGAGTGTGTAATTAGGCATGGAAGAAATAGTTTTCTGGCTCGGAAGAGAAAAACCAAGCTTTTAGCTGGCGATGTGGCTGATAAATCTAATTTAAATTTGGTATAGGTAATAAACAATATTATAAAGATAAATTGGAAAAATCTGAAACCAAATTCAGAAAAAATAGACATTTTATACCTTTTTGTACATTCTTTTTTATACGTTAGAACTATGTAATGTTTGAAACAAATGGTAAAACGGCAGCTTGTATGCAAGAAGTAGCATAGGGAGAGAGCGAGAAAGTAACATAAGAAAGAGAGGTGGTAGGGAGGTAAAAGCGAGAGAGAGGTATCATAGGAGAGGAGAGCTAGTAAAAGAGAGGTAGCATAAGAGAGAGGAGTGGTAGCATAAGAGAGAGGAGTGGTAGGGAGAGGTGGCATAAGAGAGAGGTAGCATAAGAGAGAGGTAGCATAGGAGCATAAGTATTAAATTCCTTTGGAGAAAAAATGGGTTCAGGTGTTATTCCATAGTAAGATTTTTGAAATTGTGAAAACATTTCATATAATGATGCAAATTTATTTTTAGCAAAGTCTAAAAATAGATCGTTGTAGGGATATCTCTCAGAGTTTAAAAACACTTTAATGTTTCGTAACTTAACGTTGGAAAATAAAGACATATCAGTTGTTGATTTATCCCTTAAGTCTTTTTGAAAAGCAATTGCTACATGACGTGGGGTATTAACTTTCGTAGATGTTTTGACAGGCCAGTTATGACGATTAGTTTTTAATAATTCTGGGTATTCGATGAGTTCCCAACTCCGGAAAGCAATTATTATATCAGTATTCTTATTAATTATTTTAGATAATGCTAATTCTTGAGGAATAGCTACTGAAATGTGAGGTATATTCCAAGTTAGCTTAGTAAGCTCAATTTTTGGATTTTCATCTGCAGTATTAATTGTTGCATTTTTGTCTGAATTATCTCGTACTAAAATAAGTTCTTGTTTGGCATTTAAAATAATTTTTTTGTAGTCTTCAAAAAACCCCATTAAGAATTTAAGCGGAATGCAAACATTAAATAATCCTGTCGTTGCATCAACAACTTGTGAAGATTCCATAGGAAACCAACCTGCGTTTTTAAGTTTATTGCATTCATTTTTATTATACGACATGTATCCCTTTATTGTTGAAGTTAACCCAACATCTCTAACTGAATCTATTGTAACACCGTTTAGTTGATAACGCATTTCTTTAAAAAGGAATGCAATCCCATTGTTTATCAATTTTAATGTATTTGAGATAGTATTATTATCTTTTGTTAGTTTACCCTCTATGTAAAGAAAGCTTTCGGAAGGAAGAGTATACTTGTCTACTTCATGAACAGGTATTATAATTTCATCATTATTTCCCAATTTTGTAGGTAGGTATGGTTCATAACCATGAACTTCGGAATGCACAATTGAATTATCTATGAAAAGACCTTCTGCTACGTTAAGGATATCCATTATACTAAAACCTTTAAACCTAGAGATTTCAAAAAGCTTATATTTTCAGGTGTTATCCCTTGTGTGTTTCTCTTTCTACTAATCTTTGGTTTACGATGTTTAGTCTTCTTATAGTTTTTATTAATTTTTGTGGGTAAATTGAAGGTTTTTCTATTATAAAGGATAACCATTATACTTCTTTTATATGCAACCTTATAGTTACAGTTTCGTTTCGAAAATCAACAATATTTAAATCTTGGTCTATTACCTTTATTGTTATTTTATCTATTACTTTTACTGTAACAGGAAAATAAATAATATTTTGGGGACTTTCTATTATTTTAAATCCAGGGCTAACATTAGGGAAAAACTGATGAATAATGTGTACTGGCTTTCCGTTCAGATAGGAACCTTCTGCGATACTGCAGTCTATGCATAAAGAATTAACTTTTATAATCTCTGCTGGATTTTGCGATGTTCTTGGAACTCCATCACCAGATACAATGCCCTTATTAAAACCCAAAAGTTTTCCTATTGTTCCATCTTTAAAAATAATATCTGTAGTAGACTTTATTGTTGATTTTAATGTGTTGTTATTTGCATAGAGGTGAAACGAAATATTTCTTTTTTGGAATTCAGTCTGTAAATATTTATTAACATCATCCATTTCATAACTTCCCGTAGGAATTGTTAAAAATTCATTATTTTTTCCAAAATATACTTTATTATTGCTTTTATCAATATTTGGTATTGCATTAAATGTTTCAAAGTTGGTAAGTCCTACAACGTAGGAAGTGTTAGGATCTAAGTAAATAGGTGGATGGAAATCTGCTTGAAGTATAGCTGAATTTGCGGAAAGAGCTATAGTAAACGACATGATGGTCGTAATAAGAATAAAATGGAAACACAATTACGCATTATTATAAATAAACTGTAATGATAACTGTCCACAAGTTGAGGTATTAAAAGATTGATATTTATCATAGTTATATTTAATATTGTTGTTGCTACCATCGCTATAGAAATAAGTTATAACTTCATTTGGTGGTCGTAAATTTCCAAAACTATCAAAGTAAATTATGTTATTATTATGTTTAACATACGCTGTCCAGTGAGTGCCTTCCCCCATATCATCATCTAAATTTATAATACCTGTTTCATATTTTTTTATTTTTTTGGGTAACTTATTTCTCATAAAGACACCTCTAAAATGTGGCAACTTTAATATTTTCGCATACTTTAATAAATCTATATTTGTCAAAGGTCGGCGAGGTAGCAAATTTAACAGTTTTTTGAATATGGTTTTAAATATAGACCACACCCTTGCTTATATGGTTTTAAATAAAGACCTTTTCCAATTGATATTTTTTCCATTTCTTTGTTGTGTCTTGTTTGTTCTTCTAATTTTTTTTGCGCGTTTTTAGCTGAATTTACTGCTTGCGCAATGCCAGCAGCGCCCCCGCTTAGGGCTCCTAGAGCAGATAAACCAGCAAAAATAGGTATTAAAGGTAAAATTCCACCAGTTTTTGGAATTGGAATAATTCTTTGTTTAGGTTCTTTTATTTTTAATTTTTTAATCGATGATAAAGCTGTGCTGGCAGCATTCCTTATATTAGCAAACTTTTTTCCAACCAGCTCTTCACGTGCTTTTCTTACACCTTGGTTAAAGGATATTTGACCTCCTTTCTTGCGTTTTTGTTTTCTTTTTCTAATTCCCATACCGAGTTTTGTTTTTGCTTTCATGATTCCGGCCACAGCCAAGGATGACAGTTTTTCGCCTAGATTTGAATCTGAAGCTTTAAATCTATTAAATGCCTTTTTAGCTAATATTTTATCTGCCTCGTTTCTGTTTTTTAAATCGAAATATTCCGAATATGCTATATCGTGCTCTTTGCAAGCTTCGTCTAATAAATTAATTCCCTTATCACCTCGAGCAAGCCTTTTATTTAACTTTGTACCAGGCCCACAAAAGTTATAAGAAGGAATATGGAGCTCTACTGGTAATTTATTAATAAGAGTATTTAATAAACCACTACCTGTTCTCTGTCCTTCCACGCAGTGAATGACATTATTATGTCTAATCATTATATATAAATGATTTAAAAACGCAAATAACCTTACTTAAATAGCGATGTTCAAACAATGAAGATCAAAAAACAAGATTTTTCTTTACCGATAAAAAATTTTGATTTATGTCATGATAATTATCGAAAACATGGACAATTATTTGGTGGAAACTGTAAAAGATGTTTAATAGTAGGACCATCGGGTTGTGGGAAGACAAATGTTATGATTTCTCTTATAACACACCCTAATGGATTAAGATTTGAAAACATATATGTGTACTCAAAATCCTTATATCAATCAAAATATGAATATCTAAAAAGGCTTTTTGCTCCACTAAAGTTTATTGGTTATTTTGAATCATCGAACGCTGAGGATATTGTTTCACCCACTGAAATAAAACCAAACTCACTGATTGTATTTGATGATATAGTATGCACTGATCAAAGTCTAATGAGGGATTATTTTTGTTTCGGACGTCATAAAAATACAGATTGTTTTTATTTGTGTCAAACTTATTCATCAATCCCTAAACAACTTATACGTGATAATGCCAACCTCTTGGTAATTTTTCAACAGGATGCTACAAACTTGAAACATATATATGATGATCATGTAAATGGTGACATGAGCTTTCAAGAGTTTAAAAACTTGTGTTCAATGTGCTGGAAACATAAATATGACTTTGTCGTTATTGATAAAGACTGTGAATTTAATGGTGGCCGCTATAGAAAAGGATTTGATAATTTTATTTCCACTATATAACTCTCTGACACAACGATAATTTTCTAGTATACAACCTACCTTTTGTAAAGATGGACGAAAAAACAGCGAAAGAGTTGGTAAAAACTAGAGAAGCCGTTAGACAAAAGTATAAAGCTTTAAAATCAGATTTATCTGATAAAGAAATTCGTATGGAAAAAGAATTTAAACCAATAACTCAACCTTTGCATGAATTAATTCAGACAATTAAAACAGAACCGTTCATTAAAAAAGAAGTATATTCACCACAATTAGTTTCGACCCCAAAATTTCAATTTCCTACGCCAGAGGTCAATCAAAGGAAATCAAATGCATATAGTAAATATCTTTCAACACACATGCCCTCACTTTTAGGAGATGAAGAAGTATTTCTTGACGATTCGCAACAGTTAGGAGAATCAAGCCCTGAAACAACAATTGAACCAACTATAGGTGAGTTGCGACAAGATGTTTTAGAATTAACAAGGACACCTGCTTATGAAGAATATTTGGAAGCATATCATTCACTTCTAAGACCTTTCGTGGATGGGCTAATAAAAGACACGGAAGGCAAATTTGATAACAAATATGGGTTTAGCCATGATGTTGATGCAGATAAATATAAGATTGCTAATTCTGTGGTGGATTTCATAGGAAAAGATTTTAAAGTTGAAGGAGTTAGGTATGAGGGAACACCTGGATTGTATGAGCTTCTTTTTAAAAAAGAACCTGTTGGTTATACATCAAATGATATGGAAAATTATATGGATGTTTTGAATAGGACAAATGCATATAGACGAAATTTTGATCCTAATAGTCAAATTCAAGGTTCGACCGACATTAAATACTTGACAATAGTTAAACCTTACTTATTACAAAAAGGTATATTAAAACGTGGAAGCACAACAGAGACGGGTTATCGTGCAATACTACCAAGTACTTCGCGTTTGTTACCTCCACAAAGACCGCGTTCTACAAGAAATCTGTCTACAAAAAGTGGAAAGGGGGGAGCTATGTTAAATTTATCAAAAAAGAAATTAGATTACGTTTATTATGACGATCCAAACGAAATCATAGATAGATTGAAATTGTTGATGTCATCGCAAATGGCTGGACATACTGGTCATCAAAATGAAATAATATCTATTTTAGAAGAACTAAGAGAAGCAAAAATAATTAAATAAATACTAATTCACACATGTTTATTCCTTATTCTACCGCTGGCAACAACCATGTCTATTGACAAGTTTGGTTCCCACATCTTTGGCAAAGATAATAAAGATCATAACATTATAAAACTTGTTGACCTTAGTGCTGTTAAACTATATTATAATTTGGTATTACCTTTTATGGGAAATTACTCTCTGTCCGATAGAGTTTACCATTTATTACAAGACAAACGAATTACATATGTTTTTCCTATGGAATCTGCTACTATAATTTCTGGAGAATACCCGAAAAAATATGTTTTTTTAAAAATTAATGGAAAAAAGATCACTGACCCTGTAGGTATTCGGTTAAAAAAAGGGGATGTTCTTTCTTTTCATCGTCCTGAAAATAGCCATTTAGAAGATTTTTATGGTGAATTGTTAATAAAATGTCCTGTAGAAGTAACAAACTAAACATTTAGAAGTCATGAGTAAACAAACCAACATCAAGGAAGATCTAGTCAACGAGTTACATAAACCTGCTAGAAAAAATTTTAGACGACGACGGGTTATTATTAAAAATTTAAACGATTTATGGCAAGCAGATTTGGTGGAAATGATACCTTATGCAAAACTAAATAAAGGATATAGATATATTTTAGTTGTTATAAACACATTTTCCAAATATGTTTGGGTTCAACCTGTTAAAAGAAAAACTGCTGAGGAAGTAACTTTAGCTATGGAAAAAATTTTAAAGCTTGCGAAAACGCCTCCAACTAACATACATACAGATCAAGGAAGAGAATTTTTCAACAAAAACTTTAATAAATTAATGGAAAAATATAACATTAATCACTACAGTACATTTTCCACAGTCAAAGCAAGTATTGTTGAAAGGGTCAACAGAACTTTAAAAACTCTCATGTGGAAACAGTTTAGCTTGCAAGGCAATTATAAATGGTTGGATATCCTAAATAATATTGTTTTTAAGTATAATACAACTAAACATAGAACAACAGGATTAAAACCTATTGATATAAATGAAGAAAATGAAAAAGATGTTCTAAAATCAACTTATAATAATAATATAAAAACAATTGACCCCAGAAAATCAAAATTTAAACAAGGGGATTATGTTAGGGTTAGTAAATACAGGGAGGCTTTTCAAAAGGGATATACACCAAACTGGTCAAATGAAATCTTTCAAATTAAAGAAATTAAATTAACCAACCCAAGAACATATTTGCTGGCAGATGACAAAAATGAAATAATTTTAGGTAGTTTTTATGAACCGGAGTTGCAGAAAGTCAAACATTCAAACGTGTATCTCGTGGAAAAGGTGCTAAGAAGAAAAGGAAACAAAGTTTATGTTAAATGGTTGGGAATGGATAAATCACACAATTCTTGGATATTAAAAAAAGATGTAATATAATAAAATAAAAAACTTTATATTTAACAACATGGTTTTATTTACTTCTGATATATCTATATTAAATTCATGTCACTTATATACAACAATATCACTAGAGCTTGATCAGCACTGTCATTTTTCTTCACAAGAATCTTTTCCTTAGTCTCTTTTAAAACAATTGAGAAATAGAATCTTCTGCAAAGAGGACAGTGTGCGTTTGTTTTCGTCCACTCTGTTAAACACTTTATACAAAATTTGTGTGTGCATGAATTGGGTGTGCAAATTTCTTCTCTTCTCATGGAATATAAACAAACAGGGCATCTGCTTCTGTCTTCTTGTTTAAGTTTTTTCACCGATTTTCTGCAACCAACCAGCTTTCGTTTTTGAATCATATTTCTAGCAAATAATGTTTCAGAAACCGTGTGCGTATAAATTTATAGATATTCCCCCACTCAAGTCAAGCCCACATGGTCGAGGTGGGAGGATATGAGCTTGAATTGGTTGTAATAAAACAAAAATTATTTAAAACGTTCATTGTATATTTTCTTCCTATAATTTTCATCCAAAACATCCTTTAGTAGGGTCTCAGCATATTGAAGTCTATTTTGAAAGCGGTATCTATCCAACACATACTGCTCATAATCATTCTGGCGTGCTGCCTTGTAAGCAAACTTCCATGCAAACAATACATGGATTTTATTCATATTTTCGTTAAATGTAACCTTCTTCATAGTGTTTCTCTAAAATCACAAGCTTTATTCCCTCCTTTTATATCGCAGCATCGAAGTGTGTGTTCCAGCAATGTAAAACTATTATACAATTATAAGAATTGTTCTAAAGTTGTTTTTTCAATTTTATGGTTTGTGATTTTCTGCACATCCGGTTTGTTACACATTACACAGACGTCTGATAAAATAATCATATGTAGAACTTGCTCACACACTTTACATTTAATTTCATCTTTACAACAATCCATGGCACGCTTATAATGGGTGTTCACATGTATGTGTTTACCACGTTGTGGTTCTATGGTTAATAAAAAAAGTAACACTCGTGATCTAGCAGCTTTGCTTATTGGTTATCTGGTTCTTCACAAAGAGGTTAATAAAATAACACATAAATACAAAGAATACAAACTTTTTATTTAATACATCTAGATACATTTGTATGGATAATTTTTCTAAGAGTTTTAAGTTTATCTGGAGCGTTGGAAAAGTAAAGGTGTGTTTTGTTTGTTCTCTGGAACTGATTAAAAATATCCAACATTACTGCTGTCTCCATATCTGTGCTTATACTAGGATCTTCTTTGTACACAAACTTCGTAAGGTCCACGGTTGGTATCATATGTTTTATAACTTTGATGGTGGGATCGTAAATTTCTCCTTTAAACACGTTCCAAAAATGAATGTTGACTCCTATTTCATCATAGAAAATCTTTCCACATTTTGGTTCTACATGTACATTATATTTTTTAGCAAGTTCCCAAACCATTAAAGTTGCAGGTAAACAGGATCCATAATACTGGTTCCGACTGAATACTTCTTCAATGTTGTCAAGAATAATTTTTAATATTTCCGACATGTTAATTGACTGTCGGTCAACAGTTTACTAACCATTTCTTATAAGCTATTCTATTTAGATTACAAATTTCAGCTACACCACTACTTTTAGCACTCTTAGATAGATTTGAAGGTGGATTTGTTATTATTAAATTGTTTTCTATGTACTCTTGTGGATTATAGCTTTCGCAATGTTCTGTGTCCCATGAATAATCAATAGGGACTGCTACAGACATCGTTGTGAATTGTGTTAAATACTGTAAATATTGAGAATTTATAGCAATAAAAGTGGTGTGGCGGGTAGGAGGAATGGATTTGATATAAGAGTGGTAGGATTTGGTAGTGTGAAGAGTGTGTTGTGGAATGGTTTTAAGCTCCTGAGAGGAGAGGGGAGAGGAGAGGGGAGGGGAGAGGGGAGCGGAGAGGGGAGCGGAGAGGGGAGCGGAGTGGGGAGAGGAGAGCGGAGTGGGGGGATTTTGGTAGTGTGAAGAGTGGGGGGATTTTGGTAGTGTGAAGAGTGGGGGGAATTTTTGGATATATATCCTGTTTGGATATATATCCTGTTTGGATATATATCCTGTTTGGATATATATCCTGTTTGGATTGGCGAAGAGTGGGGGGAATTGGATTTTGGATTTGGATTGGTCCAGAACGCACACAAACACTCTACTGGGATTATTGTATTAATATTAATAATTAACTAGAAGAATGTTTTAAAATAGGTGAAAATAAAAAAAATATGCAAAAAAACAAGCTTAAACTACGTTATTATACAGGGTTCGCCTATAAAAACGAAACAAACCCGATTTTTCATATTTATCGTCCCTTAAGAAAAAAACGCTTTGACACGTTATCATGTGTGGAAGGGAGAAACCTTTTGCTTATATTTCCAACCTTCTAACTTTACTCCCTAGCAGGGGTGAGCTTCACCCCAAAATTTTAAATAGGAATAACGGTCACGTGATAGCTCATTTCAAAAGGCATGAAATTCTCTTTTTAAAGCATCTCAGTTTTTTTTTAATTTGGTTCAGTACACGATACACTTACAACGGTATGCTACACTATGACGTCACTTCGAGGGAAAATCCTAAATTGACTAGACGCTTGCACCCCTTGTCATAAGTACAGGTCAGTTTATTATCGGGTAGTGTGTTTAGTTGACGTTTATTAAAATATTATTACAGGTCAGTTTATTGTCGGGTAGTGTGTCGAGTTGACGTTTATTAAATATTATTGTCATATTTCATTTGCTCAGGTAAGCGCCTAGTCAATTTAAGATTTTCCCTCGAAGTGACGTTATAACGTAGCATACCGTTGTAAGTGTATCGTGGTTCAGTACCCGATACATTTTGTATCGTGGTTAAGTAGTTTTTAAAAAAATGCCTTTTAAACATGGTAACCTTTCAAAATTCATGCTTTCATTTTTATCTTAATTTTTGCATGGCATTTTTTTGTTTTAAGATAAGTTCCAAAAAGTCTTTAGCAATACTAATTCCATTAAGGGTGGTTTTTACAACCTTAATGGAGCAATTTTTATTCTCTGTTAAAAATTTTACTTTAAATTCGAGCCAATTTTATCAAAATAAAATAAGAAATTTAAAGATAATTTACCTTTCTTACTTTGCTAAATATTCAAAATGTCCACTTTCCGCTTCCATACACTAGCACAGATTCTGTTTAAATCGGTTCCTGACGTTTTAGAGTATTTCTGGGGTAATTTGCCCACATTCGTTGATGATTCGTTGACGTAAATCATTCAGGGATTCTGGCTTGGTTTCTACAAATTTTACGTTTTATGTGACCCCACAAAAAAGTTTAATGGACTTAGATCTGGTGACCTTGCTGGCCTTTTATTGGCCCTCTTTGGTCAATCCATCTACCAGGATATATTTCATCCAGATATTGACGAGCACTTAAGGCATAGTGTGGTGGCGTCCCATCTTGGTAAAATGTCAACTTTTTCATTGTAACCCCCACTTTGTTCAATAATAATATAAAAATGTAGTTATTTATTCAGTAAATAACCCTATATACCGTTGGGCCCTAGTATCCGCAGTTGTACCTGCTATCCTTAAAGGTGTGTAACGCTATCAAAGAGAGACTATTTTTATTATTATTATTATTCCTTAATAATAAAATTAATAAAAAGTATATCGTACTAAGCCATATTGTGAATGAGCAATAAAGTCCCTATCATATCGACACATGTTGTTGATACGGTTCCAATATTCATAAAAGTGATAAGAAATTAGCCTCAAGATCGAATGTTAATACACGTTACTGTTGTTGACTATAATTAAAATAGTTATTCTTCACCACCTGAAACGGCCAGGTTTTTTTTGGTATTTCAATTTTGATTCCTACAAACGCACATCCTCCATCCTGTGGAGTTTCAGATTTCAGTAGAATGTATAGCATTTTGGCTACGATGTTTGAACAAGTCTAAAAAGTATAAGGACCTTTGCTTTGTATCAGGTCCTTTGCTTTGCCTGGACTTTACCTAATTATAAAACGCGTTGCAATTTCTAAATACGATACAATTCTTCAGATAATTTTTCTCAAGTAGGTAATTTTTATAGTTGCTACTAGTTAGAACAGTTGTGCTCGAATTTAAACTAATTCACTTTAGAGCCCAAGGCTTTATTTCACAGATGCATTAAATATATACTCGTAGTAAGTTAACATAAATACATTTAGCTAAATTGACTACATATCAGTACACTTGAGTTTGCCCAAATGTGTTTGTAGTGATGCCCTGAGGGATTCGAATAACAATTTCCAAGTCAATGGGTGTTGGTGTTGGACAATCAAATTGGACCTTATCGTTAATCATCTAAGAATGCAGATACAGTTCATAAAACAATCCATAAAGGTGTTAGTTATGTATTATGAAAATTTACTTTTATATCAATACTTTTTTACGTTTGCTTTGTTTGATTACTGTTTTTACTTAGGAGAATAATGTTGCAAAAATATAAACGGCCAGATTCTCCACCGCTAGTTCGGTCTAACCTGGCAATCAAAAGTTTTAAAGTGACAAACGAAAGAATCAGACAACTAAGTTTTATGCTATGAATTGGTTTCTGAAATTTTTCGCAAATTTATCACAAAAACGGCAAATTTTAGAACATACTTTCCACAATTATAGAAATAAATTCATTTTAGCAATAAGTTCCAAGATGAAAATCGTTTTGGAACCAAGCAAGTCGCCGATATATTAAAATAACTTATAAGTTTTTAATGACGACTTATTAACAATGACAGGACAAAAACCTGTTAAAACCTAACAACTAGAAGACTTTCATTTAAGCCAGTACTAAATCTTAAACCATCTTAGCGAATCTGAACGAAACAGTTTTATTGGAAACAACACTGCATGCGCCTAATATTGTATATATTTTTTTTATAAAAAACACTTCCTGCACAGAAAAAAAAACAGACTTATTAAGAGGTACAGTTAAGCTGCCCCCTCCCCTCTTTTGTTATTATTTAACCTCCACCTACAGGGTGGAAATTCACTGCATATATTTGATGGGTGACTCCTGGGGTAGTAGTAGGGTAGATACACTAAATATTTTTTCCTGGTTGAATCGAACAACTAAAAAATGTTCTCAAACACCCAAAAACCTGACCTTATTTTTGAGGGGAATATTACGTTTTAAATTTGTTTTACTAATAAAATAAGTTAATTACGTTACAATTGTCCAACAATAACCTATTAATTTTTAATTGCCAAAAATGCATTATACTTAAAAAAACTACTTGCCTGAAATAACATATTACTTTCCAACGTATTTAAAAATGTTCTTTCAGCGACGCTTTAAAATTGGACTGTACCGCATAAAAAACAGTAAAAGCCACCATTTATTACTTATTTTTTGGTAGGTTTCTGCCATCGGTATTATTTTTCGCATAAAATCGGTTTTCGTCACTATTATATGATATTATAACACTAAATTGTGAAAACTTACCGACATCAAATAACTTCTTCCGCATATGTATGGTTTATGACAGCTACAAAATACATCTTATCTCGCTCTTCCTTCCCTGTCCATCTCTTTTGTATTGCTTCAATGTTATGTTCAAATCAGCTGATCGACCGATTTCCTAATGGGCGCTCTTAGGGAGATTTTGCAAGCAGAAATTGCAAATACGCTAATCTATAAACGATAAAATTTGGAGTGGTATTTTAATCAGAGTTTTCACCTCATTTGCTAAATGAATTTATTAGGCTACTTTCAGACGGACGGTTTTCTGTCGTTGTCGTGCAGCGATCGTGTCGTGGAAAAAAAATGTGCTTGTATTTCCACGTGTACGGCTCCGATTAAAATCGTGTGGTGTGAAAGTTTGCATTTAAAACAATGCATAACCATTATATACGATATCGTTGCCGTACACGACAACGACAAAAAACCGTACCGTCTGAAAGTAGCCTCAGGCTTCTTTCACACGGACGGTTTTCTGCCGTGGTCGTGCAGCGATCGTGTCGTGAAAAAAAAAACTGTGCTTGTATTTACACGTGTACGGTTCCGATTAAAATCGTGTGGTGTGAAAGTTTTCATTTAAAACAATGCTATACGATATCGTTGCCGTACACGAACACGGCAGAAAACCGTCCTTGTGAAAGAAGCCTAAGGCTTCTTTCACACGGACGGTTTTCTGCCGTGTTCGTGTACGGCAACGATATCGTATAGCATTGTTTTAAATGAAAGCTTTCACACCACACGATTTTAATCGGAACCGTACACATGTAAATACAAGCACAGATTTTTTTTTCACGACACGAACGCTGCACGACCACGGCAGAAAACCGTCCGTGTGAAAGAAGCCTTAGGCTACTTTCACACGGACGGTTTTCTGTCGTGGTCGTGTACGGCAACGATATCGTATAGCATTGTTTTAAATGAAAGCTTTCACACCACACGATTTTAATCGGAACCGTACACGTGTAAATACAAGCACAGTTTTTTTTCCCACGACACGATCGCTGCACGGCCACGACAGAAAACCGTCCGTATGAAAGAAGCCTTAGGCTACTTTCACACGGACGGTTTTCTGTCGTGGTCGTGCAGCGATCGTGTCGTGAAAAAAAAATCTGTGCTTGTATTTACATGTGTACGGTTCCGATTAAAATCGTGTGGTGTGAAAGCTTTCATTTAAAACAATGCTATACGATATCGTTGCCGTACACGAACAAGGCAGAAAACCGTCCGTGTGAAAGAAGCCTTAGGCTTCTTTCACACGGACGGTTTTCTGTCGTGGTCGTGTACGGCAACGATATCGTATAGCATTGTTTTACATGAAAGCTTTCACACCACACGATTTTAATCGGAACCGTACACGTGTAAATACAAGCACAGTGTTTTTTTCCACGACACGATCGCTGCACGACCACGACAGAAAACCGTCCGTGTGAAAATAGCCTTAGCCTACCAAAGATTTTGAATTTTTAGGTTTTTTATAGATCATGTGGATAGATACACCCATGGATTTATTAGGACTGGATACGGGATGAGTTCACATTCTTTGAAGCCAAAACAAACCATTCTAAACGACACTGTAAATACAATTTGTAAACATTCGCGACATCTTATTTTACCTTGTATTTTTGTACAAAAAATACGTTAGAAGCATCACAAGATTTACTAAAAGTAATAAAAGCCCTAAAATATTTTATTTTTCTGCTAAATAATAATAAATTTAAGTTAAAAAGGTTTTATTATTATAGGTTATGATATTTCTAAAGGTGTTTATTTAAAGTCGCTCCGAGTCATTTATAAGTCTATATAAATCTATACGTCGCACTTTTCTTTTCTAGTTCATTAGACAAAGACGTACCTGTAACCGAGTGTTCAGACCGAGGTTCAGCCGTTTTCCTAAACAACCAGCACAGACAGCAACACTTCTGAGCTCCAACACTCCAATGCTATTTTATCTCTTTCTACTACCATTCTTGATTCAATTATGTAGTAATTCGTAGTCTTGTCTATGTTCGTAGTTCGTAAACTGCTTCCCCAAGAGAATAACAAAAACAAAAACAAATAACAAAATATAAGGCTTCACGTTCGATACGCTCACAGTATACAGATATCGAATCCTTATTATAATAAATCCATGGAGACACCACTTTAAATTTTATCTTTTATGGGTTACCGTATCTGTAATTATTAGTTGCAAAATCACGCTATGAAGTGTTTTGGCTTGTCCAACGCCTCTGCTTTCGCGCGACTGTCATGTTTATTAAAACGATGCGTTGTCCTTTTTAATAAATAAATACATTTTTATTTTTAAGTTTCCCAATAGTAGAAAATACCGTGGATTATTTTAACCATTGTATTTAATTAGTAAGTGAGACATTTTTTCATTAATGGCTATACATAATGTTTTGTTAGTATTGCATAAGTAGGTATGTCAAGTATGTAAGAATCTTTCTAATAAGGGACGTGAATTTTACAGAGATTTTACTTTTAAAGTAACAAAAACATTAGTTTTCAGTTTTTAATAGTGCGGGTAGGGACAAAATACCGTGGAATCTATTGTATTTAATTGCAATTTTTTAGTGTTAATTGTTAGTCAAAGGTTGGTTTTTTGCAGTAAATTAATGGATGTACTGTGCTGTCAGTGATTTTTGGTATACGGGTATTTGTTAATCTTAAACATTTTCAAAAGAATTGTATTTTAAAGAGATTTAACTACAAAGGTAACAATAACATTATTTCTTAGCCGAAATAGAAAAAATTATTGATCGAATTGTCAACTTATTCGGTATCATTTGTTTCTTGCCAGTGGCTGGTACCGCTGGTTAGAGAAAGTTTAATCGGCGATTACCAGCTTATTATTGCGAAACGTCATTTATGAGTATTTTTCTTTAATCTGAATTCATACCAGGATTTACCGGTTTCAATATAATATGCAGTGAATTTCATAACACCACTTAGTACAAGTCTGTGTTATTTAGTACAGTTTCACACATTTATGATTTCTCAAAGCAATTTAATTAATAATTATCCAAACAAACACTCGTCATGTGTCAGACTGTCGTCATGTTAGTGGCATTGTCACAATTATTACTTTATTAAATGCTTGACGAAGGCAGTCATTAATATCGATGAGTACCATTCAGTAATATTTATCAATTTAAAACCTGGGTACAGTTAAGCATTCTGCCATTTAGCTTTGAAAATGAGTAAATTTGAGGGACAAGGGTGGGTTTAAATTGACATTTGGCAAAATTTGCTTAGTGGTCAGTTACTATCGAGCGATTGCAACTAATCGAGTTTAGTTTACATTATTGGTCATTCTCATTACCTTCAGCAATACTTATTACCTACTGCGTCTACATTACCTATTAAAAGGGCTGAGGAAGATAATGGAATGGAATAAATGGAAAGATAATGAACTCCTTTTGTTAACCTATATGTTAGAGTCTCATTCTTACAGGAGACAATAACTTGTTTCACAAATGAATTGCGAAGAAATAACCACAAACATGTGGATGGACAACTTAAATACATTTATATTCAGAAATTATTTTAATAAGATTAAAAACCGTCTTGCGTTTTCTTTAAACATAACTATTTCGACTTTTATCATATACGTTACATTTGAAAATAAAACCGACTGTTAAACTAATTGAAATAATTTAATTTGACTATCGTCTTTATCTTTTCTAGAAAAAACTGTATATTTTATACTTCTATTCCTAATGTTCCTTAAAACTGAGTGGCAGTTAAGAATGATATAGTAATTTGGGAAAATTAGCTAATTTTCTAATGGTTTTTGAAGAGAGTTTTCAAATAAACCTTCATGTTTTACTGCTCATAGGTTGCTAGTTATTTAGCTCTTTAGGTTTATTACCTGGGTCAAATATTAGGTAGGTCATAAACAAACTTTTGCTCGTTTGCAATAGCCTGGGATATAACAGTTGGAAGAAACATTAGAAACAATGCTAATTTGAAGTTTTTTGATCCTTAATGGGTACTAGCACATGGCGTGGCACTAATAGTATAATATATCATTGGTATACCCTTTATATTTATTTGTAATTAATAATATTCAGGATGGCACGGGAATCTTTTTTGGTTTAAAGGTAAATTTGATCCAAATACATTGTACAATAACACCGCGATCGGTGAAAGGAGAAGGTATAATACGCCATTTTTAGTAAATGTATGTGATCCATATTGTCGAAATCAGCACAATTTTCTCCATCAATCTAACTAGGTTTCGACATGGAAGTGAATCCTGATCGACCGCGTGCGAAACACACCTCATAATCTGAGCTACAGCTATAAAACCCAGTATATTATACTGGTCGGATACTATCGATTGCACTATCGATACTATCGATAGTATTCCACTATCGAAGAATATCGATACCGAAAAGGCACTAGCGATACTACCGAATATGCATGTAATATTGGTCTTTGTAACATGATTTTAAAAAATGACAATCTCCCAAATTATTATTCGATAAAAAATAATTCGGTTGCATTAGGAAAACGTTTCTGGGCAATATAAAATTACTGCGCCTTAAAGGTTCCTTACTTTAAAACTGTTTTCGATTGGTAAAACTAGTGCACCACTAATGTATTTCCATCTCTCTTTATTAGTATCGAAGAAAAAAGGATAAGGATACACTGGTATTGCCCTGGTTCTATCAGTCGAATACGTATATAAATGGAGTTTAACTAAATATCTAAACATCCACATTATTCCATGTTAAATCTAAAATTAACTTTTCATTTTCGTTTCAAAGACTTAGGGTTAACTATCGATAGTACTATCGATAGTATCCGAGCACTAGTATATTTTAAGTTACAGAGTAAATTTTTAGGTCGATTATTTCCAAAACCCTTTGATCCTCGTGCTGATGGGGAACAATATATATATATATATATATATATATATATATATATATATATATATATATATATATATATATATATATAATATATATATATATATATATATATATATATATATATATATATATATATATATATATATATATATATATATATATATAGGCCATAATTTAGTCAGGTTTGAGCCAGGGGCTTCAATTACAAAATGCCAAGCACTATTTCAGGGGGCCGTGCTTTGCAACGTACTTCGGCCGGGCTATTTCCATTTAGGACCATATTTCTTCCAAAACTACTTAGTAAGTAAATTGAAAAGAAATTGAATATGTACATAAAGATTTCCTAAAGGCCAATAAGTTTTCTGACAAACCACTCATATTATTTGCGACCCATTATATTTTAAATCAGGAAATTCCCATATAAACCTTCTAACACTGTGCGCAAGCAGTCGCGTGTTACTGCACACTTTCGGCATTATGAACTACCAAATTCACAGCGACACGATAGAAAAATAGAATACATTGTGCGTGTTTAGGACAAAGAAAGAGGAGAGAGTGAGAGAACGCTAAACATCCGACTTCGCGAACCGTCGTTATGGCTTTCCTAACCATCTGTATTCGACTTAGCAAATCTGTGAAAAGACAGTTCCGGATAAAAACAATCCTCCTTTTCACACACTTGGCGCTGACTCACCATTTCTACCAAGTTTATGGATAAAGCCATTTTAGGGAAAATCAAAAATCACTTAAAACTTCACTACAACACTTATATTCCGACCTGTCAAAAATGTTAGACACAACGCCTTGACAACTGTTTTAAGCCATGAATGAGAGGAGTGACGTTGCCACTCTAGCCACCATCGGTTTTACACATATTTGGTTGTTAATAAATTGTAAAAAATGATTGTTTTTAAAAAGACTATCGAAAGAAACAAGTATTTTGTCTAAAAAATGCACTATTAAATACTAAAACTATGTATTTTGAAAGGTTTTATTCGTTTTACTTGTAAGTGGCCAAGTGGAGTATATTCTGTCAGTATAGATAAACTTCTATACATAATAATATAACAATGTTTTTTTTGTTTTTTACATGAAATAAATATTACAGAATCTTACACTACTCGTATTAAGCATTGACCTTTTAATAAGAATGGTATTAGGTTTTTAAAATCGTGTAAATGGGTAGCTAGAAACTCCCGTTGTTGGTTTTTTCTTTTATGACACTCAGCAAGCCTTCTTGCCGTTGTCAACATTGTTTTGTATATTAGTAACAACATTTTTGTTAGGAAATAAATTAGCATATAGTTATAGGAAACATCCGATTTCAGAATATACTAGTTTGGTCTAGGACATATTAAAACTTTCTATCGTTGTTAGGACGTTTGCGTTTTTCCTAAGGCGTACTAGTATTGCCAGGTACTTTTTAAGATAAACCAGCATGGCCCGATCGCTATTAGGAAATATTAGTTTTAACTTCTGATTATGATAAATATTGGCATGTCTATGAATTTCGATAAAACTTACCACCCTACCTGGTGCTAACCCGCGTGAATGCGCCTTGTGTTTTCAGTTCGATAAATAAAAAAAATAAAAGCAAAAAGTCATAATTTAGTCAGTTTTGAGCCCGGGGCTTCTGTTACAAAATGCCTAGCACTATACATGCACCAATAAGGCTTTAAAGGTTTGGTAACTACTGTAACTCCTTGAATTATTTTCGCAAATAAAACTGACAATAAAAGGCGCATTCAGGCGGGTTAACGCCAGTTAGGGTGGTAAGTTTTATTAAGATTAAGTAAAGAATTAAGTAAATATTTATTATAATCAAATTTTAGAACTAATATTTCCTAATACCGACCGGGCTATGCTGGTTTATCCTAAAGAGTAGCAGGCAATACTAGTACGTCGTAGGAAAAACGCAAACGTCCTAACAATGATAGAAAGTTTTAATATGTCCTATGCCAAACTAGTATACCTTGAAATCGGATGTTTCCTGTAACATATACTATATAAAACTATTATACAGGGTAAAAGAGGTATTAATGCTGAAAGTATGGTCAAAGTAAAAGAAGAAACTCTTATATACAAGGGGTCGAAAACCAACCGTTTATCTAAAAATTGTATTTAAAGTTTTAATCTTCGTTCAAGGTTTTCAGCTAAAGTACCACGAAAATAATTATGATTTTTTTTGGGCTGGAGGTACAATTGTTGTTAGCAAAATACCAAAACAAAAATTTAAATTAACCTCTTAATTATTAGGAAAAAGAAAATTACCTTGAAGTAAATTGTTTCACCTAAAACATGTGACAACGTCGCGCCCTTGAAAAATCAGCCGGTGGAAGCCTCTAACCCGCACTGACCTGCAATCTACATGCCGTATTAAAAAGTCACCTCGTCACTCGTCAGTATCAGTCGTTTCCGTTAGCCGTCAGAGTATACTGCGTCGACGGTGCGATGGTGGTGTAGGTATGCGCATACGTAAGAAAAGTCTGCGTGATCGTACGGCTCTGATGCACCTTAAATTTAAAAAAATGTTTATGTGGCAGCATTTTTGTACAGCGAACGATTTCCAAATAGACGACAGCCGAACGTCTTTTAGATACCGGCGGTGTTGTTCTCCATGTTGAAAACAGAGGACGTCAAAGACAAGTTACTATCCAAGATGATGAGAACATTTTGTCCATCCTAGAACGAGATCCAGGTGTAAGTACTTACCAGGGCCATTGCAAGGCAAGTTGAATGGTCTCAGATTTAGTGTTTTCTGGCACTTTTTTTTGTAAAAATAAAAATTTATTCTTTAAGCGTTGTTGATATCCTCAAACGGTTTTTATTTTTAAACAATAAAACCGACGCGGCTTTCGAGAATGGATTAAAATTAAGTTAGACGAAGAGCTGCTGGTTTTGGACCACAGTAACGTGCGATGTTGCCATATTGTCAGAATTTTATAAACCTTTGATACCACAATAGTTCAAAACCCATAAAGATGGATCCCCTTATTATTTGGTCTTTTTGTTCCCTTAAGCCCGTATTTTTACGTAGTAAAATATTTGCACTCATCCCCTTTCACTCTATATATTATGATTTGGTAGAAATAGAATATATGAAAATATGAATACATTAAATAGTCTAATGCACGAAAGAATAATAAAAACAGCACTTAAGAGGCAATAACGTGATAACAAATTGTTAGGTACAAGTTCCGTTAAGAAAATCATGTCAGTTATAAATTTTTTGAGACGAAAATATTAGTGGCTTTATAAACTAAATAAAAACTGAAATACTTAGAAAAGTATAAGTACTTATATTTTAATACGCAGAATACGCAACAGAATTCATGAACGCATCTTTTGAAGTTTACAATTTGTTTGATATCTTTATTTTTGGGGGCAGATAGAATTCTGGCCTCCCTTTACTTACACCTACGGTTGTTGTGACACGTCCGTTATTATAACAAAATATCTTTAAAGAAAACACCTAAGCATTAAACCTTTTATTAAAACACAAGATAAATGCGAAGGTAAACACAAAATTTCTTATCCATAAACGAAGAGGCTGCTTATTATTTAATCTTAGGGAGGGTATTCAGCAGCTGAATAGCGTGCAAGTTTATATAAAAGACAAAAATCTCTTCAAGCAAAACACGTTGGGATTTTCGGCATAAACAAACATACAAGGTCGTTTTTCTTGTAAGAAAACACGCTTAAATTATACCGAGTAAGAACATAAAATTGATTATAGAATAATACGCAACGATTATGTAATGAAGTCTATTAACCCATTTAAATCTACCGTCCTTTTAAAAGGACGGTGTAAACACGACGGTGTGTTACATTTAAAACAAAAATTTTAAAAACTCACAAAGATATAATATATATACAGGGTGTCTAAAATAGGTGATACCACTATTGCTATCTCCGAAAGGGTAAAAGATACGAGGTCGGTTAAATCAGAGAAAATGTACCATTTCTAGTCCCTATTCATATTCCGTTTACGTAGTTGCCAAATTCTTTATAGTTTCTTATCTACAGGGGATTTTTTAAAAATAGTCAAAAATTTAATTCTTAAATATCTCGAAAACTATTATAGTTAGAAAAAAGTTGTTTTTACAAGAATCACACGATTTTTTACCTTCTCTAAAGTAACGTTATTGATTTGTTTATACCATTTGTTTTTACTCCGTTACTGATACTAACTTGTTTTTTTCAAATACGGACCTGGATTTTTTGCTGCATTTTTTGAAAGAATACTTCATACCCTTTACAACTATGTATCACTTGATTATGGTTTTCGACGTTTTGATCAGGAATAACATCATCAGGATTTTCTATCGATACTGACCTGGGATTTTTCATGTTAAGGCACAATTTCACAACGTATCGCTGTGGTTTAAATTATTCAAATGATTAATTTTAAACTAGGTTCATGATTACTAACCAGAACCCTTTGGTCATTAAAGCTTGTCAAATTGCACTTAAGCCAGTGAGTTATTGAAAGCAAAAGTTTAGCAGACTCAGATCAGATATTATAATTAGCGGCAGTGGCGCAGCCACAGGGGGGGCTTTGGGGGCTAACACCCCCCCCCCCCAAAGGCCTAAAGATTACCCTACCCATCTCCCAAATTAACGAAAATAAAGCAATATTTGTCAAAAAATTTTGTCAACACCCCCCCCCCCCCCCCAGAGCGTATTTGTCAAATTTTTTTGTCAAAACCCCAATAAATAATCCTATTTTACCTAATGGTTTCATTTCTGCTGCAGCTCATTCTGCTGGTACAGGTGAATTACTATTTACCGGCTTTGAAAACAAACCATATCTCAAATTAAAGACCTTTAACTATATTCTAAAAAAATAATAATTTTTTTCTTTATTGTTTTAAAACTATGCGTAATTATTCATTAAATCTAAAAAAAATATAGAATATACTCTGTAAGGTTACCTGAGGCCTCGCGTTGGTTTTACCTCTCTAGCTTAGTTAGTTTTCAAGATATGCCTCTTTGAACGATAGTCATGCGTGCGGTCATTTTTGTCCATATCTCAAGGTCAAAGCGGAGTCCGGCGGCGAAACATATAAATCGTGTTCGTACAGCAAGCCGATGATATAACATAAGTTTCGATATAGGTTGCCATTTGGGGGCCAACTCGTCATGCTTATCCTGCTATGCCCTTTGAATTGAATTTGAATTTTAATTAGCTAAATATGTAAAACAGAATAGAGATGGCGCCGCAGAAATACAACGTTTCTTGCGTTGCACCCCATCACGATTTTAAGTGTTTTTTTTTTCGGTGATTTTGTTTCTGTGTTTTATATCCCTTTGCAATGAATAATTTTAAGGTAAGTTTTTAGTTACAAAAGATTAGTTTTTATAACTTGTTGTACAAGTTTTTGTTTACCTATAACTTTTAAATTTATCTAGAAAACGTGAAATTCAAAAAAACTTAATTTTGTTTAGTCCGCGGGCAAATGTAACTGCGTCCCTTTAAAAGGACGGTAGGATTATATAGTACTGTTTGCTTATTGCGTTTTTTTCTTGTTTAGTTATTGGAAAAAACCACTGGCGCTAACTGAATTACTAAATATACTTAATTAAAATGTCAGAATATATAGCAATATTTCCGCCGGAAAATGACACTAGTGGTAACACCGATAAAGATTCCGGGGGCGAAAATTCGGTGGAAATGAATAATCTGCCTGGATCCCAACTAAAAGCCGAAGTGCAGGCTCACAGGCCACCAGAACAAGACTTAAAAGATGATTGGGACAACGATGACGAGAAACCACTTTCTATATTTGTCGAGCGAAAGCCGAAAAAATTGACTTAGACCACTCTGGTTTTCATAGGCTCATATAACAAAAAATAGTGTTAGCAGTTTAAACTTTACAACTTAAGACAATACAAGATGCAGTCAATATGCATACAGATGCAACTAAAAAATTCCGTTTCAGCTGATTTTTGTGGAACTGCACCCTGCTAAGGGTTTTATCATTGGATGCCCTATTCTTGAAAAAAAAACATTTTTTTACCTGATTTATATCAAATGAAAGGTGAAAATGTGTTGATTTCGAATTTATAGGATGTTAACTAATTTTGGAAGTTAATTTCCCCTTCAAAATAAGAAACAAGATATTAATGTCATATCAATAGTGAGCAAATCCTTTCTTTTCGGAATACATGGTGTTAGGTATTACATATTTCATGATACCTTAAACACATTTTTGAAAGTATTTTCCTTTCAAGATCCTATAACAGAATTAGCTCCCTGTATAAAATTCTCAATATTATCGTATTTGCTACTTACCTCCAGAACCGCTAGTCTAAAGGGTCTGAAATAAATCTTAGATGCGAAAAATTCTCTGGTTTTGAACTAACTCTGTTAATTTTCTTAAAACTACTAATTATGCAATGCAAAATGTCCTGCTTCACTAGAAAAGTTTCGGCAAAATTTCTGGACAGAGTTTTACGTTATAAAACTATGCAAATATTTGACGATATAAAAGAAAAATCAAAATTCCCAACGTAGTGGCTTTTCCGTCGTCTGCTTTTTATGTTTTGTTGTTGCTCGTCTGATAAGCAAAGCTATAATAAAAAGCGTTTGTGATTTATTAAACCTAGTAAAAATAAATGCCTCGCGGGCTTTTTAAATTGCTTGATACGCAAAAATATGTGTTGATATCGTCCAAAAAATAAATGAATTTTGAAGAGAAGGAATTCTTATATTTATTACTTATTATCATATAATAGGCGTATAATAATTCTATGCAGCTTTTATGGAGTTACTTACATTTTAATATAGTCTGCTTCATAATTTAAAAATAAAATAAAGTGGCGACTTAAGGTTAGTATTATCAATGGATTTACCGGCTTTAGGATCAAAAACAAATGGAACCCATTTTTTCTTGGCCATAGCTATTAAAGCAGGCTTCACGATTTAATATCCAATAAATACAGATTGGACGTTTTATCCATACTAATATATAAAATTGTAATTTGACTGACGCACACATTCATCAACGCCCAGCCCAAACTACTAATGCTAAAAAGCTTTATTTTACGCCGTAGACGTCCACTAAGAAAGGATTTTGCAAAAATCGCCCTCTAAGGGGGTAAAAGCAACCTATAAAAATTAATTTATTTTTTATTTTAAAAACTATTAAGTTTTAAGGAAAACGTCAAAACATGTCAATTTTATTTTATTTCTTTACATAAGAATACTTTTTTCATATAGGTATTTTACCCCTAGGGGATAAAAATACACTTTTACCACTGATTTGTCAAGGCCCAGCCCTAACTACCGAAGAGAGAAAGATGAAATTGTGCATACAGCTTTAGTTTAGGCCCCAGACGTCCACAAAGAAAGAATATTGCAAAACTCGCCCTCTAAGGGGGTAAAAGCATCTCCTAAAAAACTACATTATTTTTTATTTTAAAAACTACTAAGTTCTAAGGAAAACGCCAAAACATGTCAATTTTATTTTATTTTTTTACATTCGACTACTTTTTTTTCGTGTTGGAATTTTACCCCTAGGGAGTAGAAACACACTTAGACCACTGATTTATCAAAGCCCAACCCTAACTACCAAAGATAGAAAGCTGAAATTGTGCATACAGCTTTTGGTTTAGGCCCCAGACGTCCAATAAGAAAGGATATTACTCACCCTCTAAAGGGGTCAAAAATTAAATTATTGTTTATTTTAAAAACTGCTAAGTTCTAAGGAAAACGCCTATGTCAATTTTATTTTTTACATAAAACTGCTTTTTTCTCGTGTTGGAATTTTACCCCTAGGGGATAAAAACTCTAAAATTAGACTTCTGTCAGTTATTGATTAAGGCACAGTCCTAACTAAAACAGACAGAAAGCTGAAATTTTGCATACAGCTTTAGTTTAGGTCCCAGACGTTCACTAAGAAGGGATATTGCAAAAGTCACTCTCTAAGGAGGTAAAAGCAACCCCTAAAAATGTAATTATTTTTTATTTTGAAACTAAGTTCTGCAGAAATCGCACAAACATGTCGATTTTATTTAATTTTTTTACATAAGACTACTTTTTTTTCGTACTGGAATTTTACCCCTAGGGGTAAAAACACACCACTGATTTATCTAGGCCCAGCCCAGCCTAACTACCAAAGATAGGAAGCTGAAATTTTGCATACAGCGTTAGTTTAGGCCCCAGACGTCAACTAAGAAAGGATATTGCAAAGCTCACCCCCTAAAGGGGTAAAATGAGTCCCTAAAAATTAAATAATTTTTTTAGTTCAAAAACCAATGGGATTTATTAGAAAGGTCGAAACAAGTCGATTTTATTTAATTTTTGTGTTGGATTACAAGGGTTAAAAACACTCCCTCACGTCGTGAAATTTTGAAATTTGACATGCAGGTTTGCTTTGCGGTCTTGGTGCAAAATGGTAGCGGGTGTTATGAAAGCCTCTTGCTAAGGGGGTAAAGTCATTCACAAAAAATTAAAATATTTTTTATTCTTAAACGACAGATTGTATTGACAAAAACCGAACCATGTCAATTTTTTTTAGATAAGAACCAATTTTTTTGTGTTGTAATTTAATCCCTAGGGGGTAACACCATGTGCAAACGTTTCTAGTTTATACTTAAATAAATCTGGCAACCGTGCTTTCAAATGTTCGGTTCGCATAACCTAGCGTGATATAGCCATCATTTTTTATTTTTCGCATTCTCTAATACACGGAAGCTATAGTCAAAAAAAATTCGCATAATGTATAGATGTGCTTAACTGTCCAACAGCTTGGCTATTTTGCAGCCGCTATGCAAAACAATCAATGTCTACTATATATTCTACTACTTCTGTATAATATTCTAAAAATATATTTCATGATTAAAACACGCTGGCGAAGCCCGCGGGTACCAGCTAGTAAGGTATAAAGGACTACACCGTTTAAATATTGCAACGGCAAAATGAAATATGTTCAACTTCTTAAAAGGTTTTTACCTTTGGGTTTCGTTTATTTGCTGATCCAAAAGTCCGTAACACTACATTCAATAATCAATTAATCATGCTACAGGGTCACAACACAACATCGCTAATAGACTGACATCTTTAATATCGTCGTGGTGGCCACAATAGGTCGTATATCATTAAGTTTTTTTTTTTGTTAAGAGAAATACACAACTATATTCCTTTATTTGCTTCTGTATCCTCGTTACTTTCAACTTACAACAGAGATGAAATATTTATAATAAAGTATAACGTAATACCAAAAGTACGACGATTATATCCCAAGAATAAACAAAAGTATGCGGCAGAAATGCGCTTTATCAAAATTGTGTTTCTAGTGTAATGTAGTGTTTATAGCATAACCCGAGGCATAACCTATCCGAAGGTATACAAAATATCAGTGTTTTAAATATAGTGTCCTAATCATACTTAGACAAACATACGTAGCGTTTGCGATGCATTCATGTTTACAAGGATATAGGTTATGCATTTTGGCATAATTTTTTTTACAGGACGTACGGAAAAATCATGATTTGTTTTGCGTTACCTGTCTTTTGTTGCTTTACCGTATGGTTTATCTTATTTGATTTTCTTTATGGCCATTTATTATTGTTTAAGGTAACGTTCTGTAGAAAGCTGGATATTCAACAGTTACTATTTTACTTACCAAAATGGTAATATAATATTATAAGTCTAGTATTTTCCATATTTCACATTAATTTAAGTGTCTATATAAGTATATTCACGAAGATGTCATAGTTTTTATTACAAAACTGTATACCAATTTGACCGTGGACAGTCCGCTTAAATATAAAGAATAAATGTTTTGTTGGGTAATAGTTTGTTTTATTGACTGCTAAAACACAAACAAAGAGTTTTGTAATATTTTATCAAAATCTTATCTCAGCTTAGGTTCTGAGTTTACTAAGCTGCAAGGGTACTTCTTTAATAAAAACTCAGTGGTGCCGTGTTGCCTTGGAAAACCTAAGCAAAGAAAAGGAAAAGGGAAAATTAAAGACCTACGGTCCATAAATGCTCCTGACGAAGAGCTGCCTCGCACTTGTAGGGCTTCTGGACAGATAAATTTAATAATTTAACCCGAGAACGCTGCAATGTACACAGAACGAAAAAGTTCGGTCAAGCGCAAGCTATACTTGCAAAATTAGTGTTCCGTGCCATCAGCCACTTAACCTGATCAAACCTCGGCCGCCCGATCTCCGCCCATCTGCCGCGCTACCCGCCGCCGTCGGCACCACAACGCCGTATTACATCGCGTATGCGCGGAGCTAAGTGGGGAGCGTTTCGAATGAGCCAAATTAAAAATTTTGAAGAAAGTGTAAGGACAAAAGTTGTTCCTTACGTGAGAAACTTTTTCTCTAAAACCAATGGTTCAGCAGTTATAAGGAAATAAACAATTAAACTGTATATAACAATTGATTGCGCTAGACGTTTTCAATCGTGATAATTTTGGCTTAATCTACACCTTATTCTCAATGTTCATGATTTTTTTTTCCAGATTTTTCTTAGCAATCCTTTTGGTGATAAGGGTGGGGTACAACAATTTTTAAGAGTGTTTCTTGCAAAATCTTTAAAAAATGCATGAAAAAATACAGAGTGTTTCAAAAAACATGTGTCATCGCTTCAAGGGAGATTCCTTGTACGAAACCAAGGCAAAAAGTTTATATCAGCATGGGTCCGCAGATGCTTTGTTTCAAAGATACAGGGTGTTAAATTTATTAATTTTTTCCAGTTTTTTCAAAATATTTTGAAAATGGCTTCATCAATTTTGATGAAGTTTACGTTGTGAAAAGCACTTAAATTAAGCATAATGCTGACTATGAAAACACTTTGACTGGTCCTCCAGGGGCATGCATATGAGAAGACGATAGGTACAATATTTTTTCAATAAAAACATTTACGCCACTGATTTTTTCCCATTTTCATATCTTAATCAAATAGTATGTTAAATTCTTACCAAAACCTACCTCTTCATATTTTTTCAATTTTCACTTCGTTTAGGAGATAAATGCAATTTTATTAACGGCCTTACTGGTTTAGTTTTCCCAACAGATAATTGCACCTCTGTTTTAACATGTAAAGGCCATTTAAAAAATGTAACGTCCTGTATCTTTGAAACAAAGCATCTGCGGATCCATGTTTATATAAAATGATTGCCCTAATTTCTCTCAAATAATTTTCTTTTAAGCAATGCACATGTTTTTTGAAACACTCTGTATATTGCTGAATTCGTGCTTCAATAAGCTTTCATTTGACACCCAACACGGCGCCGTTAATTTTTTTTATTTCCTAATTTACCTCCTGAAATTAACTCCTAGAATTAAAATTCAACTTTTTATACTTCACGTCTATAATTGGGCCACCACACTCTATCTCTGTGCTAAATTTCAAATTTTTACGTCGAATAGTTTTCAAGAAAATCGCCTGTGATAAACGGACGGACGGACACCAAAGTGATTCCATAAGTGTTCCGTTTTGCTAATTTTAGCACGGAACACTAAAAAAAGTAAATACAGTAAAAAGATTATTATATTAATGTAGGATGTGTTATTAATTTTGAGCCGATGCATGATCTGATTTTGTTAACACGTTCGCGGACAGAGCGGCATATCCCGCGCTATGTGCAGGGACCAGACGGAATATGCCGACCGATTTCTAATTTTATTCTGGGTTCACCGCGGCAGATGCCGACAGCACTGCATATGATTTCTATGCGACGAATGCTTACTGTCCCAGGAGAAAACATAAAATTGCGTGAAATGTCCATGCATAAGTTCGTGTGAGCCTAACCTAAAAATACTGTTCAACAGGCGCATTTGCTGTTTATCTGTGTTTGTGTACACATCTGTGGAGTGTAATAAGTGTTTTAAATACTACAGAAAGTGGTTTATAAGCAAAAGTAAGTACCTAGTAGTAGCAGTATAGTTTTGATATTTTTTATTTATTTTATTTGTCTGTAACAAAGCTGACGACGACTCCGCGCGGCGTATGCCGACAACTTTGAATTGTTTCTATAGGTACTGTCCCAGGACAAACACGAATTATAAGCATATCGTTTGTTTTTTTAGATAAATAATTCGCGTTTTTATTTACAGGGTAAATAAATGGATCAGAAAGAAACTAGGAGGCTTGAACAAATGATGGACGAAGTGTCCACCCCCGACACGGAAAAATCTTCCGAATCAGAACCGTTCAGTGCAGATGATGATATTGCGGATCCTAATTACATGTCAGAAAATGAGTTTACTCAAAACAGCTCAGATGATTCCGTGTCAGAGGATAATGATCTTGACGAAACTGTTTCTCAAGATGATGATGCTCCCACTGGTCATGTGACTGGAAATGATGAATTGAGTGACGACGAGTGGCAAGACGATGTTGTCGATATACCAGATTTTAGTTTTGACGGCTCGAAGTCTGGAATACAGTTAGAATTTCAAACTAACCCTTCCGTTATACAGTGTTTTGAAAAAATTTGGGGCGATGGTGTTATGAACATGATACTAACATCCATGAATAAATATTCAGAAGAATTAGTTAAAAAAGGAAGGCCACATAGAAGGCACTGTCGATATTCAACAATCAAGCCAGTCACTATGCAGGAGTTGAAGCAATTTTTAGCACTGTGCATTCTCCAGGGACATTATAAGTTTCCTTCGATTAGAAACATGTTTAGCATGGATCCACTTTACTACTGTCCTGTCTTCCATTACAAAATGTCAGGTAGGCGCTTTGAATAGTTACTACGAATATTTAGTTGTGCCCATGGTCAAGTAGCCAATCCTAGAGACAAACTGAATAAAATAAGTCCGTTGTTAACAAAATTACTTGAAACATTTAGAAATGCCCATTACCCTATGGAAAACTTGTCTTTGGATGAGTCTCTCTTACTATTTCGAGGCCGCCTAAGCTTTAGGCAATATATAAAAAATAAAAAGGCTCGATATGGAATAAAATTTTACAGTGTGTGCACTACAGATGGCTATGTACTAAATATGCAGATTTATTCTGGAAAAAGTGAAGAGGCTTCAGGACTTTCAAAAATTGAAACATTGGTAACTTCTCTTTTAGAACCCTATCTGGACCGCGGCCATCATATATTTATGGATAATTTTTATAATAGTGTTGGACTTTCTAAAAAGCTGTTACGGAAGAAAACGCATACGACCGGAACTCTACGCGCAAATAGAAAAAATAATCCAAAAGAATTAACAAAACTGAAGCTGAAAAAGGGAGAGCATAAATGGAAAAGGTGTGGAAAAGTGTATGTATCCAAGTGGAGGGATCGTCGTGAAGTTTTATTCTTGACAACTAAATATCATCCTGATCTTATTCCAGTCCAAAACCGTTTTGGATAGGAAAAAATTAAACCAAAGGAGGTGTCACACTACAACGATAATATGTCCGGAATTGATCGAAATGACCAAATGGTAAATTATTACTCTTCTCCTCGTAAAAGTATACGCTGGTATAAGAAGGTCATGTTTCACCTCTTAGACGTAGCGATCTGGAATTCTTGTTATATCTATAAAAAATTCAATCCTAAAGAAACCTTGCTTGGATTTCGTGAAGAGTTAGTCAAAGAGTTTCTTGAAATACCTCAAAACATGAAAGATGGTCGAATGTTAGTTTGTTCAGGCCCAATATTTGGCGCCGGTAAACGTCTTCGATTTCAACGTGATTTAGACGGAGATCTACAAACTGTCATGCATTTTCCAGATAAAATTCCCAATAAAAAAGATCCTAGCAAGAGCCACCATATGAGGTGCAGACAATGCGCGGAAAATAAAATTCGCAAAGAAACGAAATACCTATGTAAAACATGCCCGGAAAAACCAGCCCTGTGTATCGAGCGTTGCTTCGAAGAATTCCACACAAAGTAGAACTCTAATTCATTTTTATATGTTTCAAACTTCGTTTTGTACTTCAGTTCAATAAATTTTTAATAAATAATAATGAGTTCTCCTTGACGGCATTTAACGTCACTGTCCCAGCATATCAAAAAATTTTTTTATAGGGACAAGACGGCATATTCCGCTCAAGTTTTTTTTGCAAAAAAAAAAACAAAAAATGACCTGTGCTTGGTGCAGGTTACTTTTTCGTCAAAAAACATTTTTATTTTTTATATTTTTGGTAGTGACTTTTTTGAGGCCCCCGTTTCCACCTACTGTCCGCGAACGTGTTAATTAAATGTTGGTTGCTTGATATTAAGATGACTAAATTACAAGACATTGATTATAATTATCGATTTCATGGCATATATCTAAAGGACAAGCGAAATTGTTGATATTGCAGTATTGCCACAATGTATTAGGACACTAATAGTAGGAACCATACATTGTCTCTATAACGTTGGTGTTTATATTTATGACTGGGATATATTAGCTAATGTTCTTATACAGTGAAAGACTCTGTATCATGCTATTTAATTTTACATTGATAAAATAAACTGATCGGTAATAGGCGATTAAATTTAAGTTTTAATGTGTGTTGCTTAATGATACGTATTACTAAACATTTTCTGGTCATCAGTTTAATGTATTTTTCGTTGATTTAATGGAAACTTTATTATATACATATTTCTTTCAATGAAACTAATAACATTATTGCACTATTATAATGAACTTTAGACTATTATGCTGCAAATATATCTTTTAAATAGGATATATATTGATTGATTTTTTTTCTGATATCAACCTCTATAATTCCAATGTAAAAGCACCAAACACGTCGGTTGACAATATAGTAACAGCTGCTCACCAGCATACTTAAAGAGACCTTGGGCTCGCTACAAGGTCTTTATGAGGTTAAGGGTGTTATGTTGCAATTATATCTTTAAAATAGGATATACATATATTGATTGACTTTTTTCTGATAGCAACCTCTATAAGGCCAATATGAAGGCACCAAACACGTCGGTGGACAATATAGTAATAGCTGCTCAGCAGTATAATTAAAGAGACCTTTGATTCGCTACAAGATCTTTATGAGGAGTTTAGCCAATCGGTCTTCATGGGACACCCAAAAATAATTTTCATTCCATTTTACATGCGTTTGTGTGACGTGTAAGAAATATTTAATTTGCAATTTACATGCTGTATGTAGCTTATTCAAGTTTGTCGAGTTTGAACAGACAGAGCCAGACAGACTTTTATTTATTTATTTATCGGATCAACCATTCTGCAATATAATTTAATGTACAATTAAATGTTAAAACACAGAAAAAAAGGCTTACCATTTAAGAGAATTCCTAAGTCTAAGTAAAGAGGTGTTGAATATATCGATTTCTAAAGAATTAGCCTGCATCATAACTCTGTTGATTGCGTAAAATTTATCATACAGAGTGCGGTGCTGTTCTAACCTAAACGTGTACACCTCCCTCAAAGGCCTAGATGGCACATTAAAATTAAATAAACGGAGTAACTCAGGACAATCGATAAAATTGTTAACAAGATTAAAAACAAGCAATTTATCAAAATTTAGACGCCTGGTATTTAGAGTATTAGGGTCCATTTCCCTCTGAGTGGCTTCAGTCGCTATTTTGGCTTCGCCATGGAAGCATTAACGTATTTATTTTTCGATGAAATAGAAGACGATGAAATACTACAAGAAGTATTAATTCGAAAACCACCTTTTTCTTTCCAAGCATTATCTATTATACGTTGGTTTTTGTATGCCGGCGAGTTTAAATCAAACAAAGAAGGGTATTTGGCCACCATTTCTATTAGCTTTTCATCTTCTTCGTCTTCAAAATTTATTTTTCTGTTAAATTCAACACAAACTTGGGAATATATACAAATACAACAGCCTTGCCCAACGACCGATCGCGATTATACTGCTCTCAGAGCAGTCGACTAGCGACGATCGCTAAAGAAACGTCCATTCGCTCAACATAGCCCCCTGGAGGGAGACGGTTACATTGATTTGCCATTGAGCAGTGGTTCACGATCATCGCCTAGCGACGATCGCATATCATGGTCGCCCCGAGGAAACCGCACCTTAAGGCTCAATAATTTTAATAACATTGCATAATCAACAAGTTCTGAAGGAATGGACAGCTTAAATGCTATATAACGTAAAAATGTATGTAGAACTCTCTCGAGTTTATTCACATGTATTGCAAAATAACGAGACCATACATAAGTACTGTGCTCCAAGTGTGGCCGATCTAAAGAAGTATACAATGTTTCAATTGCAAAGACATTATTAAAATCTCTGGTGTAGCGTTTAAAGATTTTTAAAGCTTTGTTGCAACAGTATTCAACATTGTTAACAAAAGTCTGATTTTGATCAAACATGATACCCAAATCGCGAATCACATTAACCTGAAAAACAACGTCAAGGAAATATATATTAAACACAGGATTTATTTTAGGCGTAAATTGAATGTATTTACATTTATCAACATTAAGTTGCATTCCGTTATCATTGCAGCACCTCACCTCACAAGGTCATCCTGCAGCTGCTCTGAAGAATCTGCTGATTCAATTGGCTTAAATATTTTCAAATCATCTGCATATAGTAGAAAATGACTGTAATGAATACAGTGTATCACGACATTAATAAAAATATTAAATAAAAGAGAAGCAAGATGACCCCCCGGAGGACACACTGACAGGGTCTGAAAAAAAAGATTTTACCTTAACTATTTGAGTTCTACCGGACAGGTAAGAATACAAACAGTCCAACATGGTGCCACCTATGCCATAACTAAGCATTTTATCTGTTAAGAGCCAATGGTCAACTCTATCGAAGGCCTTAGAGAAATCAGTGTATACTGAATCAACAGAAACACCCCTCTCTAATGCCTCCGACAAAGCGTGCTCATATAAAAGAAGATTGGTAGTGATTGATTTGTCTTTTGAGAATCCATGTTGTCTAGTAGTAATGACATTTTTAAATGAGAATGGCAGGATATTTGCAATAACTGATTCAAACACCTTTGGAAACTGGGAAATTAGTGAATCTGGTCGATAGTTCAGTATCAGGTATTTTCTACTGTTATTTTTAAAAATTGGGGTAACAAAGGACGTCTTCCGTACACACACACACACACACATATATATATATATATATATATATATATATATATATATATATATATATATATATATATATATATATATATATATATATATATATATATATATATATATATATATATAAAATGAAGATATATTAAGTACACATAATTTGCAAAAAGGTTAGCAATCCCTAATCCGTCAGACGCAGTCTCATCACCATATGTCATCGCTGAGGGGATCTCATTATCTTTAAGTTTAGAATGGATGTAGTTCCAAAAGGTCCTTGGATCATTCCTAATTTAATTCTCGATTTTATCTATATTATGTTTTATAACAATCATTAGCTAAAGTCTTACACAAATCACTCAACCTACTACCTATGTAAATGTCAGGTACTCATAGGGATTTTTAGTAGATTTAAATTTTTTATGAGCAAGTTCTTTCTGCATAATATAATGTTTAAGTTCAACATTGAACCAAATAGGGAATTAATATCTACTTTTAACACTTATTTTTGGAATATATGGATCAAAAATATAATTCAACACATCGTAAAAAATCCATATGAATATTGTAAATAAAAACTCCATCCCAGTAAACATCTAACAAATAATTATTAATCACATTAATATCACAATTACTAAAATCATAAATCTCATTTTCGTATTCTAAAATTTGATCAACATTATAGCATTTTACATCAATCACCAGTGCAGGGTGATGTCTATCACACTCAATTAAAATATCGCTTGCACATTATACAAAATCACTGCTGTTATTGTGACTAAATATGAGATCGAGCATTACACCATTTACATTTGAAATTGTATTAAGTTGAAACAAGTTCAAACAAGGAAATGTTTCTATCACAGATTCAGCAGCGGGTATATATCCCTCACAGAATACCCTGAGGAAGTCATTTGACCACTTAATTCTAGGCAAATTGTAGTCGCTAGCAATTGTTATACTGTGCTCGCTATACAGCTGTGGAGTACGTTCTACATTTGGTAAATATCTGCTGACGATGAAGGCGGGATATAACCACAACAAAATAATTTCGTTATGGAGGTAAAATCAACAGAAACCCACAACTCCTCAGATCTTCTGTCGGCTCCATCAATATATTTAGCTTTCAATCTTTTACGTACTGCTATTAAAGTACCACCATTTTTAGTTTTGCCGGTATCAACTACATTTCGATCCTTTCTGAAAATATAATAGTTATCGAGCCCCAATTCGCTGTCTTTAAAATCAGGGTTTAGAGACGTTTCAGTTAATATAACGACGTCGCGTATTGACAACAGGCAACGCCGTTACATAGTTTATCTAATTTGTTCCTTAAACCGTAAACGATTGACATTTTGGTACTACTACTACTACTACTACTACATCATTCAAGTGTTTCTGATAAGAATTATTGAATTCATAGTAGTCTGTATCTCTTTATTAAGAAATGCTTTCGACAATTATAAACAAGCTTTTTCTTGTAAGAATTAACAGTACACAAAATTGCTCTTTTGATGGTAAAACACGGGTAAAACTAGCAATTTTTAAAATTCAATGAGCCTGTTTTTAAACAAGAGTATTTTTTTTGTCAGAGAGATCGTGCTTTAATAGAGTTTTAATTAAATGGCAAAGTAATTAGCCTGCCGTGAAAAATGTAAATATTATGCTCAAAAGAAACCCGTAGAACATGCTTGCACAAAAGCAGAGCTAAAAAGAACTTTTAATATACAATGTATTGTATCCATGCATTTCTAACAACAGGTAAAATAGTGTGTTTTAAAGTTAAATATTATTGTTACGAAATGTGTTTCTATCTTTATCAAAAAAAAAATTGTACTGTTTGTTTGTAAGTTTACACATAAGAATTATTATAAAAGAAACTATTGGGGAAATCCCCATTAAATCGTCTACTCTGTGCGGTTCGTCTTAAAGTCTTTGGGTCTCCGGTGGCAGAGTTGGTACGGCGCCAGCTTTGCAACCAAAACGCGCGGGTTCGAATCCCGCTTCGACCATGGATATTTTGTGATTGTTGTTGGAATGTGGTAGAAGAATTCTTCCTCGACCGAGGCGGTACCACCCCACACATCCTCTTAAAAGAGCTGGTGAGATCCCTACGGATGTTTCCAGCTCCGGATGTGCGTGTCGATTCCCCAGTACACCCACGGTACATAAGACTTAGACTTCGGTCTTCGTGGGCTGTCAGAAGAAAAAAAAACTGTCCTACTAAATATGCATGAAAACAATTAATTCCCCTTAATTTTCTCTGAGCCTAAGTAATTCATAGTCTCTAACGTAGAGAACAGCATATCAACCAAGGGCAACTTGATGCAGTGTACGACAAAACTATTTTACTCTATATCTAGATGTATATAAATAGCTTCGCTACAAATTTGTATGTACCTCATCACCCATTCAATATTGAAATATAATTTATTTCTTGCTAGTGTCGTTTCTTCTGACTTTGAATAACATTTTGACACAAAATGCGCGATAAATTTCACCGCTGTGTTTTGTCTCTTTCTACTCGTATATATCTATTATCACTGAATCAAAAAACATTTAATGTAATCGATAAAACAATCTTCTAAATTTGGAAACTCATCTATTGTATATCATTCAATATCAAATTGGAGCATTATTGCCATATTTGTCGTATTATCTTTTAAACTAGAAATGTCTGAATTAATGAAAATAACTTACGGATGTGACCTTTTTTTGAGACGGTAAACCAAATCTTTGTGGTGATTATTATATATCAATTTTAATCGTCAGATAAACATAAAAAACAATTTTAACTATGTACATATTATATAAGTATGCAGCAGTAAGTACCAGTACGCCAAAATATGACAAGGAAATTGATATTGTTAAAAACAAATAAACTTACTGGCAAACCTAAGAAAGGATTTTTTTAAATTTTCCTTCAACTCACGAAGGCAGCAAGTCTAAGTTCTAATATTATATACTTGGCTGGATGCCGGACAGGCAAGAGGCCATAGGAATCCTCGAACAGAACATATTATATACAGGGTGGTCCACCAAAAAGTTTTCACGAAGGTTTATTTTCCTTTAAATAAATAAATTAAAAAACGCTCGGACCCATACGTTTTAGTTTTCAGGGGGACATATTTTTTGGTATTTTCATCCACTATGCTTGAACCCCTAAGGCGGACTGGGTTTAACCCTTAAAATTCTAAATGGAACGGGGAGTCGAGTGATGCCTTGTTTTAAAGAAAATTGAATTGCCTTTCCATTTGCTCGTTGAAATCGTTTCAGTAGTTTTCGAGAAATTAAATGTTAAAGATACTTGGGTTTAAATGTAAACAAAATGCTAAATACGCATAATTGTCAATACTGTAACAATAGGTCTTTAGAATTTCACTTGTTCTGTCGAAAAAAGGTAAATATTAGTTTGTTGTTGATATCGGTTAAATTCATAGTAAAAGTTATAATTTTGTTATAAATTTTGTTTTGTTCAATTACGTATTAAAATGACGTATAATCTTGAAGAAAGAGTTGAAATTATTCAACTTTTCTGTAGAAATAACGATGGTGCTAGAGCAATCTTATAATGAATTACACCCAAATGGACACCTATCTCATACTGACGTGCGAGAATTAGTGGCGAAATTTCGTGAAACAGGATCAGTGCTAAACAAAACAAGAAATATTAAAATTCTGTAAAAAGTGAAGCGGTGGAAGTTGCAGTTTTGGGTTATATTGCAATTGATCCCACACTTATAGTACGAGGAAAATGTCAGAATTGTCGGGTGTTTCGCGTACAATCATCCAGAGAATTTTTAAAAAGCATCCCCTGTTAATTTGAGTGAAAGAATCATTCGCGATCCACAAATTGTTTTTAACGTTTGTTTCTCAGCTGAATCACCTGTTTTGCTTCATGGTACTGTCAATCAGAATAATTATTGTAGGTATTGGTCGGACCCTAGAATCTTAAGAGAAGTATATACTCAAAATCCAGAAAAATTAAATGTGTGGGCTAGAATTCTTGGGGACTGTATTATCGGGCCGGATTTTCTTCCTGGCAATTTAACTGGTGAGATGTATCCAAAGTTGTTGGAAACCACTATTGAGCCTGCTTTAACAAATACTATTGAAGAAGATGGCCGTCATCGCAAAGAAAATCTAATATTTAAGCAAGATGGGGCGCCTCCACACTATGCATTTCCTGTAAGGAAGCATCTGGAAGACAATTTTTCAGGAAGATGGATTGGGAGAAAGGTCCTATTGAATGGCCTGCAAGATCTCCTGATCTATCGCCACTGGACTTTTTCTTGTGGGGGACATTTAAAAATAAAAATGTATGCAACCCAGCTCAATTCTTTGAAGACTTGCGAGAAAGAATAATGGATGAGTGCCGACCAATATCTCCCGAACTACTGCTTCATAATGTTCGCGAATATTTCGAACAGTGCCTGTATAATTACATAGATATTGGGGGTGGACATTATCAGCATTTACTAGATTGAATCAACAGGCAAAAAATTTCGTAACTTTTTAATTTTATGTTTTTAAGGTCACCTTTCTCAGAAACTACCCGATTTCAACGAGCAAGATCCTATTGAAAAGGCAATTCAATTCCCTTTAAAATAAGGCATTACCCGACCCCCTTCCCATTTAGGATTTTAAGGGTGACACCCCGGCTTAGGGGTTCAAGCACGATGAGTGAAAATACCAAAAAAATATGTCCCCCTGAAAATCAAAGTATACGGCGAACCCGAGCGTTTTTTGATTTATTTATGTAAATGAACATCGACCTGGGTGGAAAGTTTTCGATGTGCCACCCTGTATATTGAAAATCCGACTCACACACCCAGTGCTGAAAACATCCATAGGAATTTTACCAGTCCTTAAAGAGGGTATAGGGTGGCATATCCTCGGTCGATGAAGAACTCCTTTACCACTTTTCCTTATACAGCATGCATACACCATATAATACATGCTTCATTCATACTGACGATCACAAGCAAACAGACCTGTACGGCGCATAGAGGTCATTTTATCTATTCTAGCAATAATTAATAAATCACAAAAAATCTTAAAAAATCCAAAATAACCTAGACTATTTGAACAAGATCAGTCTAGTTTACAATAATCGAAAATATTTTTCTCCGTATCGCTCGCATTAAGTTGTGGTTGTACCACAAATAATCTGCATTTACTCGAGTCAAGTCACCGTTGCCTCCTATGTTTGACGTGCATTAGCATTATATTTTCGTGTGTTGCGCTCGCTACGTTTTGTGTGAAGTAGTTTGAGGTAAGTACTATAATTTTTATTACCTGTGTTAGTTTTGTGCTTTAAATTAATTTGGAGTAGTATAAGTATAGTATAAGTATTTTTGAAAATTTGCTGAATTTTTGCACATTTTTTATAAATTATGCAAAAGGCACATTCGCCGTTTTACGATTTCCACAGATTGTGTGTGTTTTTAGGGTTTTAAAATATCTTAACTCAGCGCCTTTTTAACTCTATATGAAATACGTGCAGAACTCTTCAGATGACTAAAAAACAATGTATTTTTAGTTACCATGTCATTTACGAGAAGAGAACTGCTGGATGTCTGGCGGCAGGGAGATACTTTAGGACATTGGTCGGCAAATAGCGGAAGGTAGAAAACTGGCCCGCCAAATTATTATTTTTAAGAGTAAAAATAAAAATTAAAAACTAATAATATAGTTTTTATAAGTCACGTTCCTTTCTGAGAATTACCTGATGTCCATTTGAAGTTTTTAATTTTTTTCCTAGACCTTGATAAATTTTTTTAAAAGTATCCGGCCCCAATTACAAATTACTTGCCTACCCCTGCTTCAGAACGTAAAAATGCGGCCGTATTTTCATACGTCGCGATCTATCATCCAACAGTTCTCTTCGCGTAAATGACATGGTAACTAAAAATTGTTTTCCAGTTATAGCCAATAGCCTAATTTATTTCGGATTTTCAACAACTTTTTTTGGATTTATTAATTGCTAGAATAGATAAAATTACCTCTGTGCGGTGCCACCCCCCAAGCCAACAGCCGCTCACTTGCTTGGCTGTGTCGAAAATATATTATACCAAATAACTTAGATATACTTTTCTCCTCGGGCTTATAGAAGTCAAATTTAGATCAAAAATAAATAAACAGTTTAAGATCTTTTATCACAAAAATGATTTGTTTCAATCAATATTCAAAATTAGCATACAAATTTCACACTAAACATGGCATATGTTCCTTATTTATACCTATTGTCAATTAAATAATAATTTTTTTTCGTGTTAAGGTAGGCACCACGCCAAAGACAGAAAGAAAAATATAAATATTCTGCAAAAAACGGGAGGCGTTTAGGCGAATTTTAATGGGAATGTAAACAACTGGTGTATTAGTTGGAGTTTTATGTTAGGTACTCGGCAGCACCGTTTGTTTAACAACAAGTATCACATTGCTAGATGTTGTTATTGCAGTAGTTTTTGGAGAAGTTAAATTTGAGGGTAACTAGTAATTTTTAATTATTTTGCTCGAAGGTGGCTTTGCATTTTGAAAGCCGCATGGCCGTTGTGCATAGATATTGACATGATTATTTGTGACATTTACGTTTGCTTTGAACTTGTGTATTCATAAAGTTTAAAAAACAAAATAGTTTTGTAATTTTCGCAGTGAAGGATAATTATTATTTTTTTTCTCGGGAAGCCGTCTTTTGATTGCTATTGAGTGATTTTCAAGGGATATGATTTAATTTCTTGTTGTCTTTTGACATTTATCAGCGGTACGAGTTCTGACGAAGCTCTGTTGCCGAACTGAATGTTCTGCAGTGAAAATGTTCGGTGGAGCTCAAAACTATTTTTTATCGTGGAAATGGAACCAAAATGGACGGTGTGTGGACTTATTCTATTGACGACTGCTTTGATGAATTTCGAAACGAGATCCTGATGTTGCGGTGACCTTTCAAAATTTTGGTACTGAGTCGCAATACCTGATAAATAAATTTCGTGAAACTGGTTCTCTTCAACATAAAAAGGGACTGGAAGACCAGCGAGACGTTCAAATGAGGTTATTGAAGAAGCGCGACAAATTATAGAAAATAATCCTTTAACTTCAATTAGACATCTTTCTCAGCAAATTTAGCAAACAGATTTATGCTGCAGTATATGTCAGAAACTCCTAAAAAAGGGCCTGCATTTATACCCTTATCGAGTGATGGCTATTCATGAACTCCTTCCCAATGATGCTCCCCAAAGACAGAATTTTTGTGAATGGTTTTTAAACAATTTTCAAGATGACAATGTCGTTTGTTTTGCAAAAATCTTTTCCACCCATGAGGCTTATTTCTATGTTAATTCGCAGAATATGCGATTATGGAGCACTGAAAATCTATATTTTGTAGAAAAACCGCTTCATTCGCAAAAAAGTTGGTGTATGGGCAACAATTAGTTCTAGAAGAATAATAGGCCCAATTTATTCTGACGGCAGAATTATAGCTGAGAGATATCGGACAGAAATTTTAACACCATTTATTTATCCATGATATGCATGATGATGAATTGCGGGCAGGTTACTTCCAACAGGATGGCGCTACATCTCACGTACCCAGAGAAAATTTAAACTTTTTAAGTTACAAAGTAAGTTACAAATGATCTTAAACGAATAATTCTCCAAACATACTAGTAAATGTTTTTTAAGGTTAGGAAGAAGAATCATAAGGTGTCTAGTCTAGAAGAAGGAGGTGGTCATGTAAAGTATGCTATTAAAATAAGGTAAATCATAATTTCATTTTAGATTCCTTAGAAAGACATTACAAATTTTCAATGTGCTGCAGCTTTCTCACAAGCGCCCTATGGTCTAATCTATGCGGTACTGTTATACCACGTGTTCCCGAGCAAATGTTAAAGGAATAATAATACCTATAACAAACCTAATAAAAATTGTTTTCATATAAATTCCTGAAAAGCAGGCAAAATGTTCATAGCTTCCCCTTCCTAATCCAATTCTGCATCTAGCTTCCCCAACTCATTAAAGATTTTAGATTAAAGATTTAGAATCGGTTAATAAAAATTGTAATTATAAAACAAAAACAAAATGTTTGTTGTTTGTCACACTGTCATCGTCATCACTGATTTGATCGTTACCCTTCTTTAAAAAGAAAAGCAGTAACATTTCTTTCATAAGAAAAATAACGAGGGTGCGGGGGTTTTATTATTGAGAAATTATCCTTGTAGGCGAAAAGTCACTGTCCATCCCACCTGAATTTGTCCATTGTTTTGAATTCCCCATATTTCAATGCAAGAACGAAACCCGCTGCGGTTTTGAGTCTGACAAATTATGAGCATTTTCTTTGTTTTAAAAGATATTCAATTTAATTTAAATAAATTACAGCGGTATTGTATACGGACCATAACAATTTTGTAGAATTTCTTAATTAAATGTTTTTGTAAATATAGTTCTTGTAAAGGATCTGGACAATAAAGACGTAAGCATCAAGCAATTTCCAACAAAAACGTTTACGTCTTACATCTCATTATTTTATTTTTTTAATTTTAAACCTAATTCTATTATATGTAAGCTATGGTGGGTAGTCCTTATTTCCGGAGGCAAACGAGACAAAAGAGAAACTCACAAACAAAGGAAATCAAAGAGCAAAACTAAAAACACGACGGCTATTGTTTTAAGTTTCTGTTGATTTTTGCTTTGAGAAATATATTTTCCTGCAGAATAGTAAACAAATAATTAAATACTGAAAGCCGCATCAGGACAATTTCAAAATTCCCTGGGGTATTAATTTATGACCTTTTTTTATTTTAATGAATTAATAATACAATTTCAGCATTAAACATTTGTTGGTATTGAGGTGCGTAATTTTTTAAGAAGAAGTTACCCATGTCTACACTTGACCATAAAGGCAGGTTAAAAACGAGGGACTTGTGTTTTTGCATTATACGGAAAGCGCAGAATAATGAAAATATACAGGCTAGATACAGTGAGGTCTCGTTCTTATTGGGGCTCTTCAGACTGCCGCGAAAAAAATGGAGACAATAAAACTAGCTATTGCTGAATAATGTACAATTTTTATATGAATTATTGCATAGGCTAGATTCTGAAGAAAAAGCTGGTTTCTTTAAACTTCGTCTTAATAAGTAGTTGGTACTTTTTAACAACAGAGGTACCGAATATCTATGCGACATTTTAAAAATTGTATAGAATTGTCACAATTAAAAATTTGTGCTCAGATTCACTAAAAAGGTTTAAGATTAGATACTGGTTTATAATACCTAAGATCTTTTGGTCGATTAGTTAGATTTTGAAAGGTTTTTGTCAGGTCATTGTTAATAAGTCGTTATCAAAAACTTAGTTATTTTAATATTTCAGCGATTTGCTTTGCTTCCAAATGATTTACATTGGAAAGTATTGCCAAAATGGATTTTTGTTACCAGCGTGCGGAAAAGTGCACTTTTCCACACTGTTTTGGATGCAGAAAGTAGTACTTTTCCGTACATGTGCGGTAAAATTACTTTTACGAACGAATTAAAGAAACACGTTTTCGCAGTAAAATTTGTTTCTACTAGCTTTCAACTACAAAATTTCCTTTGCAGGCACTCTGTATTAAGTGAACGTCATAGTTCGACAAATTATGTTGGGTGGTGACCTGTTTGTGCGATGCCATAAAATCAAATGTCTGATCTAGTTTCTTTAAACAACAGATTTTATTGTTCTTTTGGTATCGTTTCTTTAGCAACGAGGATAAAAAATGTGTCCTAAGTCAATTTTCAGTAAAATTATTTAAGTGACTGCGATATTTAAGGCAATTTTAAGTTATACCTACCTTTAAAATGGACAGTTTCGATGAATAAATCGTTCCAGATGAAATAATGGAAGCAGCCAACGAGACAAGTAGTCGTTTAATACCCCAGAAGTCGCAACAACGATACGAAAACGAATTTATAGCTTTTGAGGTACGGTACACTGAGAAAAAAGTTAGTCATTAATAGAAGCATATTTTATTCATCTATTCAAAAAGATATATACCTTGTACCTTATGGTCCAAGTACTCCATGATTAGGCTCATTATCAAACTCAAAAAGACATCAATTTGAGCAGGGTTTTCAAGTTAATTGTCTTTTAAAAAGACTTAATGACGGATTTACTCCGAAAAAATAAAAAAATCATGAAAAAGAAGTTGCAACAATTTTCGGCATAGCAGGCGCTTGCCGTAGGAAAGAGTTGATAAAGCTTACCATAAACAAATTGCGGGCGGTATTGAAGGGGAAGTAGATATTTTATTAATAACAATACCAAATACAAAGACAAATGTTCCAAGAATAAAAAAAATCTTTAACAATGACAGGGAAGGAAATTTGTGCAAGGACAATCATAATTTGCTGAAAGTTGATGCTTGTATGATGAATGGCCGCTTATTTGTCTTTAAAATTTCGTTAGAAATACGTATTATTTATTACAACATAAAAATAAACCTACAGTCGTATATACTTACTGGAATTTCACGATACTGACCTTTAATGATACCGATTTATCGAAAATTTTTGATTAATTTTGCACTAGATATGTACTTTCTTACAACATGGGCTGTTTTCGCACGTGAAAATGAGATTTTCAGGGCACTTCCAGTGGTGTTTTTGCACATTGGCACAATACAATATTTACTGGGTAGTTTTTTAACAGATTTCAGTTTTCTTATGAAAATAATTATTTATAAATTACACTGCAATAAAAAAACCACCGTAACACCAACAACATATACTGTCTGGATAAATAAGGCGGTTCTCTACATGTTGCTCGCACACCTCTGTTTCCGAAGTTAAATTCTTCATCTGATTGATGGATGTCATATTGCGAAGATCGAATAGGGTATGTGACACTAGGAAATGTAAATGCTTTTTGTTCGACTTTGGGTGTTGTAGACTGACATTTTGTCACTCTTCAGCATACAGTTTTACAAATGATAACAATCAGTTTGGCAAATCAATTAACATGGGTACAATGATACGAGAAAATGCTCACTTGCTTTCGAACTATCACAGAAGTTGTCGATTCGTATACATTTATATGTAGCACCCCTAGGTTAAGCTTCACGTTAACATGTAGACTGAAATTTATTTTTGCTAATCTCCTGACATCTATTCTATTCTATTCTATTCGTTTAGGCCAACTACCATTAGTCGCCTGTTTAATCAATCTTCAAGTATTTAAAAGATCATGACTAAAATCACATATTTTTCGTTTGAAATAGATAGATTTAGTTTGTTTTATTAGATTGCTTAACTGGTCACGATAATTTTTATAATTTCTCAAATCATTATTATCTACTGGGTTAAGGACACATAACTTGTGTAAAGGATCTCGAGTTCTAATTAAAATAAGTAATCCAGGAGTTACCCAGGGTTTAAGACGGACATTTCTATTAGTTATAATTCTAACACTAATTGCAGCATTAATTTGTCTTTGTAAGGTGTTCATAAACAGATCAGATGCGATATTGGGATCCTGTTCTGATAAAACAGTTTCCCAGTCTTCTGTCTCTCTCAAGAAGTTCTCGTATTTTTTGATAGTCCAAGCTTTTCCGTTAGCTTTATTACTTGAGTTACTTGAGTTGTACCCTTTATTATGCCCTAAATCAATATTGAACAATAAAGAGTTATGATTCGAGAAATAATTGTTTAATATTACCAAATTACTGTCAGTATGTGTTTTACTTTTTATAAAAATGTGGTCAATACAAGTACTGCTTAACCCAGTTATTCTTGTAGGCTTGTTGACTTTAGAGAGGTAACCATATAAAGCATTATCTACCACGAAATTATCGTATAGTATTGTTTTTTCATAATGCTGCCTTTTTACCAGAAAGTAATATCAATTTAAAATGAATTCCATGAAAATGTATTTATCATATGCGGTTTGGGCTATTAATAAGACAGCTTTCCATATACAAGAAGATCCACGGAATTTTAAAAAGCATTAAAATTATAACGAATATACCTTAGTTTACCCTACCTACCTGTAAAAAGTTGCAGCTCTTAACATTAAAAAATTAGTTCTCGTTATTAAAATTCGTAAGTTCCATTTGCCTACATGATTCACTATTCTAACATTTTTTAAATATTTTTTTATTAGTGTCACCAAATTTTCAATTGAGTCCGTTTATACTAAGAAAAATACTTGTCACGACCAAATTTTAGTTATTATCACTAGGTTATTAACAACGTACAACCATTGCTACCGGGGATTTGATTGCAACCCTACAAAAGTAAAAAAGGGTAATTAGCTTAAAAAACCGATCCGTGTCGTTGCCACAAGTGTAGATAGTCTTTGAATGGTGCATCTCGTAAAAATATCTGAAAATCAAAGACCAAACCTAATTTGATTTTATTATGTTAAGGTAAATATCTTTCCATAAATACATTATTGTCTGAAACAGTATAAGGAAATTATACTGGCCGCAAACAAAGCCAAATGATAATTTGGTAGCACCAGCAGTGGATGAAAGAGGACCGACAGCTAACAATGGGATAGGCTGGGTTTGTTTAGGTTTACAAAATAAATAGGCGTCACGCTGTCTAATTTAGATTCACATTCAAATTTTCAAACTACAAAAGGAAAATAGAAATATCTTCAAGTCTACTTAATAAAACAACATATTTCTTAAAATAAAATAAAAGAATTGAGTCACAATAGTAACAGTAATAAGATGTAGTAAGTTCTAGAATAAATTCAAGCAATAATATTGATATACAGTGTGGTCCATTAAGTGTGCAACAAATGGGATATTTCTTTATTAGTTGCACAATTGAAATATGAATACCGCCAAAAGTTGGTGCATGTCAGATAACCATATCAGGTGTACTTAGAATGGCTCAAGTCAAACAGCATACAGGGCAAGGCCAAGAAATACAAAAGTCGTTCAAGAGTAAAGTACCCTTATTTTGAAAAATGCAGAAAAACGTTATTAAGAAAAGTTGTTTAGAATTAAAAGGTATGTCCAAATACAAATAGCCTTATTTTAAAAAAAAATATATAGTTTTTTGAAAATTTTAATTTACCCCAGAGTAATGATTTTTTTTATATATTCAGCTATAATACATTTTCAAATTAACTAAAATCAAATCACTTCTGCATAACGTTTATCAAATTGAAGCGAATTTGTAAAACTTACTTAGATTTATATTTTTTTAAGTAACCAAAGACTTTAGGTCTCTTGCAACGATATTACATACAAGTTTTGAATTTCGCAAATATTCCTAAAAATAAAGCAAATATTTTTCTAATTATAATGTGCATAGTTAAAAACTAATGACCATAGGAGTCGATGACATGTGGAATAAAAAAATAAAAAAATTTCAAAAACATATTTTTTTAATAGAAGGCTATTATTTGGTCATATATTTTAATTCTAAACAACTTTTCTTAATAACGTTTTTCTATATTTTTCGAAATAAGGATACTTTATTATTGAACGATTTTTATAATTTTTGGCCTGCCCTGTATACTATTTGACTTTAAGCCATTGGAATTGCATCTGATACGGTTATCGGACATACACCAACTTTTGGAGGTATTTATATTTCGGAAGTGCAACTAATAAAAAAATTTCCCATTTATTGCACCCTTAAGGAGCGAACGCATTAGGCGTTCGCGGTCTCAACGCATCGCGGACCATTCTGCGCCGAGCTGGTCACGGACTCTAGCAAAATCATAAAACGTTCAGGCAAGAACGCGATGCGATCGAGCTCATTTCGAGACCGCTTTGTGGGAACGCGTACATTGGAAAACATTGTAAAGATCTTCACCGAGCTCGGACCGTGCTAGCACGGTCCGCGATGCGACGGGATCGCGAACACCTAATGCGTTAGCTCCTTTAAGGAGTTCCTTAAAGGAAAAAAAAACAAACAAAAACATGCGAATTAACTGATAAATGAAAATAAGCCTCATCAGCGGAAAAGATTTTTGCATTTTTGTCTTAAAAATTGTTTAAAAAACATTCACAAAAACAATTAGTCTTTGAGGAACATCATTAGGAAGGAGTTCATAAATAGCCCTTGCTCAGTAAGGTCCTTTTTTAAAAGTTTCTGACATGTACTGTAGCATACCTGTTACTGTTTGTTGAATTGGCTCAGAAAGATGTCTAATTAATATTGAAGGATTATTTTCCATAATTAGCAGCGCTTATTCAATAACCTAATTTAAACATTTCGTTGGTCTTTCGGCCCCTTTCTTATGTTGAACAGAACCAATATTCACGAAATTTATTTATCAGGTATTGCGACCCAATGTGAAAATTATAAAAGGTCACCGCAACATCAGGTAACTCGTTTCGAAATTCATCAAAGCAGTAGTGATGAATGACGTCCGCACATAGTCTATTTTGGTTTCATTTCCAAAAAACTTTCCACGATAAAGAATGTTTGAGTTTCGTTGAAGATTTTCACTGCAGAACATTCAATCCGGCAACAGAGCTTCGTCAAAACTCGTACCGCTGATAAATGTCAAAAGACGACAATAAATTAAATCATATCCCGCGAATATCAATCTAAAGCAATCACAAAACGGTTTCCCGAAAAAAAAAACATTGGTAATTTACCTTCAAATAACTGCGAAAATTACAAAATTATATACTTCGTTTTTTAAACTTTATGAATCCACACATTCAAATGTCACAAATAATCATGTCACTTTCTACGCGCAACGGAAATCCAACTTTCAAAATATAAAGTCAACTTCGAGCAAAATAACCCTATATATGTAACAGTTCTTTTAACAACATTAATTACCGAGTTTTATTAAAGAAAATCCTTCGCCTCATATTTTCTTTAAACTAATTAAAAATTAAATTATCTAATAAAAATATATGTATTTAATACCCACATCGCCACTTACTACCCAACATAATTAAATTTGCGCCGACCAGCTAATTACTTTACTGCTTAATTAAAATTGTGTTTAATATAAGACCATTTAATGAAATTGGGTAGAACGAAACCGAAATGGTAGGAATATGAAGCTTCGTAGTTTGACATTATATCGTGTTTTTTTTATTTTTAGCAAAATGAAATAAGTTTAGTTGTAAAAGGTACAACATTTTTGTTTTCTAGTATTGATGTGTATACAGGGGTTTCCAAAAGACTGGGACATCGCTTTTCCCAATAAGAAAATGTTCGGGAAAACGATCGACATGTTAACTGGTTTAAATGTTCTTTCATGTTTTAACATTACCTTTTGATTTGACAAGTTTATCTTTTGATAGGCAGCGCCATGTAGGAATTTTTAAAAAATAGTAGCCTACTTTTATGGCACAGAAAAAAACACTATCGTATATTGAATTGGATACCAATTCACTCAGTTATACACTCTATTCCGTGTCGCACAATACAAACTCGGTTTCTTTCAATCATATGTTTTACATTGTTAACCAATAGGTAATAAGATTGCTTCAAATATAAGGTTTCATTGTTTTTTATAGGTCGTTTAATTATAAAATTTTATTTCATGCAACAATTCCCTATTCTTAATTCAATACAAAATATATCACTGGTTTCAGTAGAAGTTTATTTGAAAGAATATAAGTTTTATTTAATCGACATACTTATTATAATTGTTTCAATTACAGAAGTAATTATTTTAATATAACTTGTAATAGAAAGAATCATTTTTGTTTAAATTCACACATTCAAAAACTAATTGCAACAGCACAAAGGGTGTCCGCGAGCAATTGAAGTAATATTTCAGCCAGCAATAGAACCCATTGAATTAAGACTTGTTATTATTTCTCCAATTCCTTATATGTTTTATAGGAGTGTTTATTTTAATTGAAATGATATCAGGATTATTGACTTATGTTTACATTTTTTGTTTAAACTGTAGTTCTTGTTCGTTTAATAAAATATATTGTAATTTGAATCACACCGCCTATTTTTCGCCCAACTATATTTAAGCATTCAAATCAAATAGTTTAATTTTTTGGCTCTAACTCTCTATACTCCAAGGAATAATAGAAATTTATTGGTTTCCAATAGTATTTTAGTCATTGAAATAATGATAATAGAGTTTTTAAAGAAGTAAAAATACTTTTGAACCAATAATAAGTCTATATTTAAAGCAATATTATTTTTTGGTTATTTCAATGATGTTTTGTTGAGACAATATTAACTTTAATGCCACCAGTGCGAGAGTGGTCAAACATAATACTATTATTGAAAATAGCATAGCAGTTTTTTTGTGGGTGCTCATTAAAGAGGATAGGTGTGTTTCCTAATCGACAGCATCATTTTCAAATGTCATAATGTAATATACGAGTAAAAACCAATTGCTTAGGTTTATGTTCTCTGTTTGCGGATATTCAAATGTTACCTATTTGTCCAGCTTCGTGGAGGACAACGAGCTAGGACGAGGAGGCTAAATAATCGAGTAGCCTTCTAGGTCCCCAGATCTAACTATACTAGACATTCTTATGGGGTTACTCAAAGGAAAAAGAGTTTGTCAAACTCAACTGGACATTATTACTGTTTCGTTCTCAAATCAATATAGTGAGAATTGATCAAGGAGGGTGTTTCCTAAACTGAAATATCGGCTAGCCGTTAATTAAAATGATGTTTTTAGGATCTGAAGCCGCCACTTAGCAACAAATTCTGCGACTAATCAGCCTAGATCTGACCGGCCTGGGGTTACAAATGAACTTCAAAATCCTCTTATAAAATTATGTGTTAGACGTATCCCCAATATTGCCACACTTGCAGTTCAAAAAAAAAAAAGGTACAAAGCTACAAAATGCAACGGTTGTGCGTATATCACTTGCTACATTTCGTCGACGAATTCTTGACACTGGATTAAGAATCAAAAGGCCTCTTCGTGTACCAAAATTAACTACAGATCAGCGGACAAGGCGTTATAATTGAGCTTTTGAGCAACGAAGATCATTGAAATAACGTAATGTTCTCGGATGAGACCAGGATATGTTTAATAAGCGATAATAAGCATATTCGAGTGAGGAGAAAACCAGGACTTAACTGCTATTTAAATAGAGCCATTCCTGTTGTTTCTTATGTACGCGGCAATATGTTCTGGGCACAGATAATGCAAAATTTTCGAACCCCACTGAGTCTAAACAGGCTGAACCTCAACAGCCGTTTATATATTGCTAACAGCCTTTCGTCCTTCTTCAGCAACACGCATTTGGAGATGCCTTTATTTTTTATGAATGATAATGCCCTTCCAAATCGTTCAACACAGAATACTTGTCGAAAACCTGAACAATCTTAGGAGTGTCCCAATACGTTTAGATAGCTACATTAGGGCAAGAGAAGGAAATACCGAATATTTTTTTACAATTGACAATTTTGTGATAAATTTTTCTTTAATTTATCGAAATTTTTGCTTTTATTTATTTTTTACCTCTAACCTATATAAACCATAAACAAATTTTTTTTTATTTTTTTAGAACCACGAATTATTTTTGAATAAAGAAAATTGCAATTTGATTTCCATAAACCCTGTGCGTAAAAATACTGCGATGATACGTTTTTTGTTGGGAACTTCCAATATATCAAATTTAGAGAAAGTTTAACTAATATTTTAATTAATCTGTTTTGTTTTCGTACGAAAATTAATGTAAATTATAGCATACCTTTACCCTCATAACTGTCCTTAAAGGCCAACATGTTGTTTTAGCCGAGTAATTAGGACAAAATGACTTTTGAAACAAATTACTGTAGCTTTTGTTTAATAAAAACATTACGGGAGCAAAATGATAGGTCATTTCAAAAACTAGTTAGTTAGTACGTATTTTGTTTGAATATAAGTAATTATTAATTATAGGCTTTATTAAAACTACACACACCCTTTGTAAGCGCATAAGGACTTTTTAAATTAATTTTCATTATCAAATGCCCTCTATAAGCAAGGCAGGAGTTAGCACAAGAAAATGTGATTATATAGAAAGTTTATAAGTTCGATGCAAAATCCATCAAAGTTTTAAGAGAAAGTGGAAACAACAACATTAATGTAGTCTAGCTATAACTTGTTGAGCCTGGTGTCTGCCTGGGTCACATCGAGCTTGCATTAAAATTTTATAGGGAAGACTTGATACTAAATTTTAATATTTGAGAATTTTATGTTTCTTGATACGCTAACTGCAAGTAAGTAATTTTAAATGGAACACCATGCATATTTTTAAATTTTTAGATTCCTCGTTAAAAGTTAAACATTTTTTATTCAGCTTACCCTATGCTTGTACCGGGATAATTTCCCGTTACATTGATTTACAGGAAAAGCCGTCCACCTTTCGCTTGCTTATGATTTCCAGTCTGGCTTTTTCGCTTTGATGAGTTTTCAATGTGCCTACGCCCTGGAGTAGTGTACTCTAGAACAGGTTCTGTAAATGTTTTAGTGACTGGGGCAATGTTTTATATATTTTTTTAGAGATATTATGATCTTATTTGTTTAGACTTAAGGGAAACCCTTCATGTTTTTGTATTATATTCTTGTATTGAATTGATGTAGCCTTAACTTGATGAAGATCCATTATAAACTATTTAATAATAACAACAAACGTGTTTAAATCTTCACTAAATTTTTATTCTTAAAACATGACAATTGCTTCGACACACAGTGTCTTCCTCGGATGGTTGGTATAAGGAGTTATCGTATTCTACTCGTCAAACCCTTTCATTTAATGCCCATATCAAGGGACTATTAAGAAAACGGTAATCCGCCATCTTGTGACATCCGCCATATTGGGTTTAGAATGACGTCACACAGCTTATCGTATTCTACTCGTCAAACCCTTTCATTTGATACAAATTTCAAGGGGGTTGTGACGAAAAAGATAATCCGCCACCTTGTGACGTCCATATTGGGTTTAGAATGACGTCAGATAGATTATCGTATTTTACTCCTCAAACACTTTCATTTGATGCCCATATCCAAGGGATTGTGAAGAAAAAGGTTATCCGCCATCTTGTAGCGTCCGCCATAGTGAGTTTAGCGTCGTTAACGGCACATAGCTTATCGTATTCTACTTGTCAAACCCTTTCATTTGATACCCATGTCAAGGTGATTGTAAAGGAAAAGGTAATCCGCCATCTTGGGGCATCCGTCATATTGGATTTAAAATAATATTAAATATATTATTGTCACCGGACTTACACTTGTACAAAATTTTAAAGCTCTACCTTAATTAGATCTAGTCGAAATTTTGATTGCAATATTTGACCTAAACATACTAACATACATACATACATACTAACAGGTGCAGTTAAATAAAATCTTGTAAAAAATAGTAGAGAATATATAATTTGTGAACAAGCTGGTGCCCTCCTCTTTCTTTGGAGACCTTTGAAACGGTAGATTCATAGAAAAATGCTGAAAGAGTTCTAGCATATTAAAAATTTTTGTTAAGCTAGAAGCTCTAGAACATCCCCAGCTCTCCATGCTAGGCAAGTACGCTGTGGTATAACATGCTATGGTATAATATGCAATGGGAAAGTATGCTATGGTATTCTATGTTAAATATTGTCAAGCAGGCTCAGCAAAAGAGCTAGTTTGTTCAGTGAGAGTCACGTTTGTTACGCAGATCTGTTGCAGGCAACAATATATAGAGTATATAGTAAAGTAATGTATGTAATCTGTAGTACGGTTTTATAGTCTAGACAGATAGCCTAGGAAGTTTTAGTGACTGCAAGTCAGTTTATATTAGGAGGGTCCTTATAGGACAATTTTAGTTTGTGTTTTAGTGACCACAAGTAATACTGCTGTACTGTATGTAACTGTTAAGTTAGTTTAATTTAGAGCGTCCAGAGGACAATTGTAGTTTGTGTTCAGTGCAGGTTATATCGCCGTACTGTGGGTAACTGCTAAGTCAGTTCAATTTAGGGCGTTCAGCGGCCAATGTAGAACTTTTATACAAACGGCAGTGCTGGAACAGAAGGCAGATAGTGGGTTCGGCCCCTGTGGGACTGTGAGAGTTAGTGTGCGGCCTGAAGGGACTAATTGATCGAAACCACATATGGTGAGCAATTATATTTATATCTATACTTTTATAATTACAATGTTTGTGAAGGTAAAGAGGTCGTTTGATTTCCAATGTGAGAAAAGAGAAAGAAACAGTTTGGCCGTGAGCTAGTCTAGGGACTTTGATCCACTTGTTCAAATTTGTTGCAGTCTACCGTCCAACTAATATCTTTTTATGGGTCAAGGTTCCTAGATTTCCTAGAATTCTCCTGAAACTGTGTGGAGGGTAATAAGCCGGGGATAACATGCGAAAAGAGACACATCCTGAACATTTGTGCTAAGAGCGACTAATAAGAGCTGCCATGCCCAGGTCGGCACATCTAGATTACCTGGTAGATGTAACAATAACATTCTTAGGAAACAGTAGTATACATGCTGAACCTGTTTTCGAGTTAACTGACTTTATTCAGAACCTCCATTGATTTCATGCTAGTTTTCTTCCGTAAATATGTAACTACTTTTATTAACAAAAACTTATTTGTATTGTAGTACTTTGTAGTACCAGAAACTACTCATGATCAAGAAGTAATTTATCTAAGAAAATATAAATAACCTCAACATTCTGTACAGAGTATTTTAAATTTAGTTTTTTAAAGCATAAGAATAAACACAATATTTCAGTTTTTTCAAATGGAAATATGCTTATTTATTTTTTTAAGTTTTCGAATTCTATAAAACCTTTAGTTTATATAGCAATATCAAAATCTGGCAGATTTTTTCTAAAAGACAACTTTTATTGCGTCATGTTCTTTAATTAAGCCTTTTAGTCTTTTAAATGTATATCAAGTGTACCCCTTTAAAAAAAAGTCTGGCAAAATCAAAATTTAGTATTGGTTTATCAAGTTTGCATGCGAATATAATGTTTTGAGTAGTTAAAATGAAAAACAAATTATTTGGATCTTTAAATTTAGGTCATTCATGGACTGTGATAATATTCATAATTATTTCACATGAGAAATTTCTTATTTAATTTTGTGAAACAGGTCTTCGATAGATTTTTTAACGAGCTTTCGGATTTTGTTGTTGCAAAAAGTAGGTGAAAAATCGATTTTAAACTTTGAAGTGTAAAAATTGGACCATTAAAATAATTCAGCATTAAATTTAAATTCAAACCATATATTACATATTATGTGCCTGGATCTGATTCGAAGCGAAAAATCTGGTTTTTCCCTCCGAGCGCGCACGAAGTCCCCTGGACGTCGTATAAACATATGCTAACCGGGGGACTTCTTTACTTTCACGCACTTACAGCGCTGTAACCGAGCTTGCATGATGCTTTATTATTAACCAAATATTCGTACAAGGGGTCCCTTTCATGTTTAAACTGACAATAGAAACAAAAAACAAATAGCTACAGATTGCTTAGAGGCAAATCCATCGCATTTATTTTTGATAATATAGGTGAAAAAATTATTACTATTTTTTTTTAGTCAGTTCGTTTTAGCAAATGAACATGAAACAGCGTCATCTTATTTACAACAAACAAACTATTTAAGTGATACTTTGCCTGATTCACATAAACCAGATTTGTTCCCATTATTTCCACAAAACGGCAAAAAAATGTCAGTTTAAAGTGTTAGCTTGCTATCTCCATTTTGCCTTACTTTACAGGAGACAGAAAATACTAATAATATATGTTTTATTTTTTCCTGAATAATTTTTCCGATTCTATATTTTAATCTATGATTATTGAAAACCCCCTGGTAGTAATTATTCAACCATTTCCCCCTTCCAGTCAAACTGGATTTAGCAGTTTAATATATTAAGCCGGCGATAAGTGACTTTAATAAAAACGCTTTTTTTAAGCTACGCAATATGAAGGCAAGAACTAAAGGGGTTATTAGGAGGTGTCATTTTAATGTAACGCAAAAACATGTTTTCTCTTTTTAAAAGTGCAAATATTTATGTTTTAACTTTAAGAACCAAACTTTCCATTATATGTGGAACACGATATCTGGTAAATTACCGCCTCGGCTTCTGTGAAAAAAGTCCATCCTTTTGAGGAAGTTTTACATCACATTTACGCATATTTACGGCTCTATTTCCCGAATACCAACTCGAGTATTGTCTTTGAGGGGTTCGATTGTTGGTGGACTTTGACGTAGCCTCAAAGAAAGAAGTCCAGCGGTGTCAGATTATACACGATCTAGGTAGCCAATTTATGTCTCCATTTCGCGAAATAACATGTCCAGGAATTTGTTCTCTTGATAATGCTATTGTTGTAGCCTACATTGGACGATATGGACATAGACGATGTTTATTTCTAGCAAAACAATGGCGTTATTTAGAGAACAATTTTCTAGACGTGTTATTTTGCGAAACGGGGACGTAAATTGGCCACCTAAAACATATGGTCTTACAGCGCTGGACTTTTTCCTTTGTGGCAACGTCAAAGATAAGGTCTAATCCAATAGTCCACAAACACTCGAAGTCCTCAAAGACAATATTCGAGTTGGTATTCAGGAAATAGAGAAGTAAATATGCGTAAATGTGATGCAAAACTTCCTCAAAAGGATGGACATTTCTCACAGAAGCCGAGGTAGCAATTTACCAGATATCTTGCTCCACATATAATCGGAAGTTTTGTAAGTTAAAATATAAATATTTGCCCTTTTTAAAAGAAAAACATGTTTTTGCACTACATTAAAATGACACCTCCTAATGGAAAACCCTTTAATTAAAATCATTAAAAAAATGTATACGCCGAGTGTAATTTTTTCTTGAATAATACAATGACTTGTTCTTTTAATGAAGGTTTTTTGCATAAAATATGGCGAATAGACTTTAAACAATAATTATATCTTTATTAACTTACTATCCGAATGAGTCCTTCTAGTTTCCATCATTTTCTTATAAGTCAGCGTAGAAGCTGTATTTATTATATTACCGGTTTCAACGGACAAAAGGGTACGCTATAAGAATAGTCAGGCTCATAGAGAACCATCTTTCTGTCAACAATTAGCCTTGAAGCAAACGATATTTAAATAAAGTTATTTTTACGGTAATATTATACAAAGTAAACCTAACATCAAGGGAAAATAAAACGCAAACATCTGAAGCTCCTCTGAATAATTTAATGGTTCATTTGATTTTTACTTTAAACGAATATGTTTCTGCAGAATAAATTATTAATAAAATACATAAATTAAATATTACAGTAAGGGATAATCAGAATGAACGCGGTTTCCCTTAGTCGGTGTGGGAAGGAAGAATAAAATATCTTTTACAAAGGAAAACATAAACTCTTATGGATGAATTAAAATATACCAGTTAAATACGTTTTATAGAATTTACACAATAATTGTTTTAAATATATAATGCCGGCCTTTGGAGGGTTTATCTATTCAATTCTCAACAAGACAAATCACTGCTGACTGTTTCATTTTTGGATTTTATTTTTATTTTATCAACCCTAATGGTAGATGTCCTTTTGTGTGTTATTTGTTTTGACAAATCTTTTATTTTCTCGTATTGCAAAATTGTTTGTCCTCTTTGACTCTTAAAATATTGTTGACATATTAGAACTAAATTGTTCCGAAACTTCTTCAACACAGTATCAAGTAATGGACCGGCAGAGTTAGCCACATTTATGTATTTACTCGACACTTTGTGATCTCTGAGATCTTCTTCAGACCTTCAGATCATCGCATTAGCACATCCTGCCTGGTGCTCAATTCTTAAACTGGAAATTACATTGAAATGACCTATATCGGTTTTTCTTTTCCAAAGGACAGTGACGTAACTTTTCGTTAAGAGTTAATCCCCAGTTTTAAAGATAGAGCTTCTGATAAACAAGACGGTCATTGACGCAAGCAATTTTTTTTTCCAAACGCTAATTTAATATCCAAGAGTTACAGAGTAAATAATTTTTTCGACGACCGTGCTTAAACAGCCACTTTCCCGCATGCATTTTGTTTCGGAAAATTCCAAGCAATTGAAAATTAAGCCAGTATTGCATTGGTTACTGAACCTTGTTCTTCTATTATAATTTATAGTACAGTTATGTAAGTTGTTTAGTAGACTCAGTAGTTCATGCTAAATGTTATATTCTTGTAAAGAAAGATGTATTTACGGAGTTATCGAATTTTAAAAGAGAGACGCCGTTTTGTTTCTTAACTATTTTGAAAATTTTCATACATGGCTGACTTACCTATTTTCCATATCCAGGTTCTTGGGAGAGTGTAACTTTTTCTAGATCTATTGCGCATGGGCGATACAGAACTCCGCAGATTGACAGGTAAGAGTATTAAAAATGTATGAGTCTTCGCAGGTCATAAAATGTTGCGCTCTTGGTAATACTTGAAACTCCGCATAATGATATTTAAAATTAGAAATGCCATTTGAAACTTTTACAAATTTATTACGTTTTTAATATATACAATTACAATTTAAACTAAAAAACTAAATGGTATTACTATAATAGTGGGATGCTAACTTAACAAACAGTAAAGTGGTAATGGTGCCATTTTGGAAATTTGAGATATGCTTATTCAAATACATTTGCCGTTGTTTAGAATATGCATTTTGATATTTATATGGTTCACCAATACTGTTTATTTTCATGTAGATCTCCGTTTGAATGTTCAGTAATGTATCCACAAAGACAAACAAGGAAGGGTGGCTTTGATAGAAAGAATTGTAAGAAAGCTCACTCTTATCCTTTAACAGGCAACAAACTAGTGGAATATAGTGTCCATTGTAGAATCCGTGAATGGTGAAAAGTTGAAGAAAGTACTTGGTGCAATAGTCGAAAGTGCCGTCCATATACAATATTTCGCTATTACATAAGCACTGCATATTAGTTTTTGTAGAAAATATTACTATATTGTTCTCTAAACTATTTTGCAACAGAAAATGTTCGTTCTTGTTTGGTTTAGGCTGAAGACTTTCTAACGCTTCTTGTACCTCTATTATGTTTGTAGGCAGAGCTGGAAGCAGTTTTCTTCTAGCGGCGTACATGATTTCTTTGATACATTTTAGGTCACTTAATTTTATGTTTTCACTGTCACTTTGTAGTACTGAACACAAGATTTTTGACGGCCGATCGTAGGGTTCGTCAACAGCTTTTCGTTTGGCCAAAGCGGACAAATGTTGTCTTTGAAGAACATGGTCACTATTTTTTACATGATTGTGTTGGAAGTTTCCAGAAGAAAGTGTCCTTCCTTTTCCTTCTCCAACAGTCAGAAGGAAAGCTTTACAGCTTTTTAATGTACACCTCCAACGGGTTTCTCCACATGAAAGCACATAATTGAAACTAAATTTATAATTTTCACAAATGATTTGCGCATTTCCTCTTTGACTCACTGTTTCACTTATTTGGTACATGATTGATATTATTAACAAACGCACTTCGCAAAGCCGCAAATGAATTACTACTGACAAATACTATTTTGAAAGAGAGGTGAACATTTTCGTAGAGTGGTAATTGATTTTTAATGAATGATAATCCCAAGAATGAGTAATGAAAAATAATCCCAAAACCTTATACCTGCGGAAGGGTTCTGCGGAATCTCATAGGCGGATTAAGAGCAATAATTTTATGACGATAGACTAAGTACCTGTATCTGCGGAGTTCCATGCTGCCCATTGCGCATAGATATAGCTTCTTGTTCCCAGTCATTATTCTTTCCGTAATTTGTCTTCGACAAAACTCCAGTCTTGAGTTGATCTTTCTTGCCTGGCCTTGGTTTCCTTGTAATGCATTTTCTACTCTCTCTTGCTCTCCCTCCTCTCTCTCTCTCTCTCTCTCTCTCTCTCTCTCTCACACACACACACACACATACAGCCTTATTTCCAGTATTCTTTCATAGAATTTACCTGCCGTAGTTAATAGAGATACGCCCCTGTAGTTGTTGCACTGGATGTTACCTCCTTTTTTATGTATAGGTAATACATCAGCCAGGCGCCAGTTTTCTGCCATGGCATGTTTAAAATCCTATCCAATAGTTTTGTAGCATTTTCTTCCATATATTTTATTAATTCCGATTTGATATGTTGAACATACACAAGACATAAATAATTCTGGAATGGCAAGAAATGTTTTAGTACCAGTTAAAAACTAGTTAGCTCCTGGAATAAATTTAACAAATGCAAGTAACTGTTCTTTTACCATTAATGTTGTTAATATCAAATGAAAATAATTTAAATTTGAATTTTGAATCGTAGTTTTACTTTGATGTCGATACTGAAATACAATATTTTAAAAAATACCAAAACTAGATAATTTTTGTCACGCTAGTAGAAAAAATATTGTACTCCACACTCGACTGAGGTCTTGCGATAGAGATAGGTGCACAGACCTGCGCATATTATTCAGCTTCAGATTCAAGACTTGTTTGGGATAATGAATATTTCAGTAAAGAGTTCTATCGTTAGAGCAACTGTGGATGGGATTGGTAGTAGAAGTAAGCAGGAATCTGTTAAAAATTATAGTCAGTTTTCTACTAATACCATTGTACAAGAACTCCAAATATACATTCTATACATTGTCTATTTCAAGCTTTAAGCTGTGTATTTTAACCAGCTGTTATTAAACGGTTAAAAGTAGTACATAGCTTTTATCCTCACAAAATTTTACGAGTCTGCATTAACTTTAAGGAGATATCTTTTTGAAGAATATGCCTACGTTGATTTTATGATTTTTTGGTTATAAAATTATACAAACTTTTAAAATTAAGTTTTTATGTCTGATTTTATTTTCGTCGTTACAGGGCTTCCCCCACGTTGCTTAATTTAAGAGATCCTTTTTTTGGCCAAAAAGTTTGTTTTTCTTAACGATTAAATATGCTTTATTAACCAGAAGAAAAAAGATGTGCCTTTTTTTCCTTACGATAGTAAATAAATTTAATTAGCTATCAGTTAAATGAAATTGAACATTATAAACCTATAAATAGAGTGATCAAAAAACAACTAAGATAAAGATGATGCCTTTTAATGAACTGCAAAGAAATTCCTGAATAAGTGGACTTCAATCTCTAGGCTGCTTGTAGGTAAATACACAATACTTACTATCTCATATAAAATGCCTTTATAGCAGTTCTTACCTGAAACAGAAAAATTGTTTAAATATCGAGAATTTTGTTTTTATAGGGGATTTAGTCCAGGAAATTGATAACCCGTGATCTATTGCGTTCTGGAAAATTTTAGAATCCATTTAGAAGACCATTTCGATTTTTTTGCGTTAATTAGAGCAAGGCAAAGTTTCTTGACTTCTTTTGGAGTTCTAATTTATTTCCTTATTTTCAAAAAAAATATAATTTTGCTCTTTACAAATTAAGGTAATTTTTGTTCTATTTTTTTTCAAAGACCAAAACTTTTCACCTTCAAATTATTTTGTCCCTATTTTCTAATAATCATTATACAGTGTGTCCCTGGATGGAGTTTGAAAGAGGAAAAAAACTGTATTATGGATTTTATGAAAAAAAGTAATTCTTTATAAAAATTGATTTTACCATCTAAAAATTTTAGATTAAATATGCAGAGTGTTAAGTGTAAGAAAACATGAAAATGCTTCAAGAGAGAGTACCATTATTTATTATTTTAGACAAAAATTTTATAAAAAAAGGTTGTTTACAACCTAAAACAAACACTAAATACAAAATTAGAAGTAAAAATTTTAAGATTTAAATTTGGAATAATAATAGCGGTTTTATGTAATTACATTGCATTTGACAAAACAATCAAGATAGTCGATTTAGTTAACGTCAATGTTACGTCATCATCTTATTTAGTCTGTCAGTATTCTGATTTCGTGACGATATTTTCAAAATGTACACCAAAGAAGCTATGTAGAATAAATTTAAATCTTTGAATTTTTATTTCAAATTTTATATTTAGTGTTTATTTTATGTCAGAAACAACTTTCTTTTATAAAAATTTAGTACGAAATAATGAATAATGGCACTTCATTCTTGAAGCACTTTCATGTTTTACTAATTTATTAACATCCTGTGTATTTGATCTAAAATTCTTATATGCTAAACTCATTTTTTGAATAAGCAGAACTTTTTATAAAGAATGACTTTTTTCGTAAAATCGATAATAAAATAAATCTAATACTTTTTGATCATAAATTACAGTTACAAATTAATTTAAACAATTCATGGAACTGTCAAAATCAAATATCTGACATAGAGAGGTTTTACCAAAAAAAGAAGTAATTTTTTCAACTTTGGTAGCCTTACTGGGAAACATAAGTTACTGTCACCCCAAAATCGTAGGATAAATGTGTTTCGAGATACAGTCTTACCTCAACACGCTGTATACAGTTTGACGCATGTATTTTCCAAAGTGTTATTTTTGTGAACAATTGATTTTTCTGTTTAATTAATCATTCTTTTATTTAGACTAATGTAATGCAAAAACACAAAACGCATTAATAAAATTCCAAATATTAAGCTCATTGTGATTGTAATTACGTTTTTCAAACTCAGGAAGTGGATAATTTTGTAAAGGGAAAATTTAATTAAAACAAAACAGCCCTTGTTTATTTACTTTGTTTTCGTGGTATTTTTGTTATTTTTAACACGCGGACAGTCAAGCAAGTGTCCGACAAAAGTTTGTAAAAAGGCAGATAATAGAAACAGGAAGATTAATAACCAATTCTAATAAAAACAATATTATAAAACAAAAAATAATTGTAATACGTGGGTATAACAGATGTGCACATGGAAAATAAAAAAGGTTGTATTTCGCGTAAAATTTGTTAAAAAAAGAAACGTGGCATAGTGCTTTTAGAGTTTCTCAATTGAGTTTTTCAATTGAGTTTTTACATTTTTAAACGCATAAGTATAAATACAAAGTTTTTAATAAGATAAGAATGAAATTGTCGGGTCAGTACCCAATACTGACTGTTCAAAAATGTTCATAATGACATTCGGAGTCCTGCATAGGAAATGCCATGATGTGGATTTAACCACTTTTGTCCAGTGTAATTTGTATTTTCCAGTTTTAAAGTTTTACTATGTGTTTAGATGTGTCTCTTTCGTGTGCTAAAACAAACAAGTGGCACTAAAGAGAGTCGCTTGTCAAAATTGCTCTTGTGGTCAATCACACTATTTTATTTGAAGCAATTACTAACAACAATAGCTCATGGTCATAACTAAAGCTTCGTAAACGTGGGTAACTCCAGGGTGGGATTTACCAAGCGACGGACGACGTCGACAGAAGGCGGCAGGGCGGCTACTTTCGCAGTAGCAAGCACCGGGAGCACAGCGGGCTGCTTATCCATTCGCGTTTAGCATGGCGATGTCGAGGCCTCGTCGCTCTTTGCCGTTCGGGTAAAAAGTTCGAAGATTTTTATATCGCTTTCCAGACCTAAAGTACGATTGAAATGAAATTCAGTGTTCGGTTTGTGACACGTGCATCGTGGGTTGGAGTTCCTTTCCTTGCAGAAGACATATTCAGAGTAAAAAACATATGTTAAGCCGGCAGCTGCAGATGCCTTGTTGGGGCTTTATATATGGTCTAATATTTGTATTAAGCTATTGCAATATTCCTTTCTACGTGCTTTAAAACGAATATTTGCGATCTTTTTGGAGAAAATATGTATGTAAGTGGCCCCCACCGACCCAGTGGCAGTTACGGTATGCTTTTTATCGTGTCAGAGAACAAATGGAAACTACCGTTAGGTCCGCATTACATAATAAAAAAACTTTGTATAACAGTTGATGAAAGTATAGATGCCAAAAATAACCAAGTCGGAAATTTTTTAGTGCGCATATTAACACCGAATTCACGAAACCATATTTACTTGCAAGTAAAAGATTAGAAAAAGGCAACGCTGAAACAATCCAACACTACTAGCGCAAAATCTAAAAAAGCTTGACATTAATACGAACAATATTGTACTGTATATAGTGAAAGCCGAGAGATGGCTGTGTGTTTTAATTTATTGCATATAACCTGTTTACTACATGCTTTTCGCCGAGTGGAAGAAACAATTCGAAGCAAGTATCCAGATGCTGACAAACTAATTGCCACCACCAAAAATGTTTTTACAATATCTCCACAACGGATTAATTAAGAATGCCCAGGAGTTACCGAACCCCCACAGCCCTTATTAAAAAGATGGAGAACGTGGCTGAATGCTGGATTATATTACAATCAACATTTCCAAGCTGTTAAATCTGTAGTTTCGTAGTTTGACCCAAAAAGTGTCATCTGCATAAGGAAAGTCAACAGCACTTTATTAACCCTTTAATCGAAGCAGATTTGCGTACTATAAACGCAAATTATCGAGTATTAGTAGTAGCTATTGATCACATTCAACATAGTTATCTGTCACTTCATGACTCGTTTCACATAGTTGATACTGTAAATACAGCTCTACAAACTTTAAAAGATGGCCCTGGTGTTGAAGCTGCGAGCAAGTTTAAGTCTTTGTTACACAAAAATCTGAATTTCGCGCAACTCCGTGATATTGAGCAGTGCGTAACTGCGGACAATTGCGGCAGTAACTTGCAGTGTTTTAGATACGCAAACATTACATCTTTGGATGTAGAGCGTTCACTTTCAAAATACAGTGCAATCTTTACTTCAAAGCGTACAAGCTTAAAAGAGTCTACCGTTGAAGGTATTTTAATGATGCAGGCGTTTACACAGGCTCAAAATCAAGACTAGCAATTGGGATTCTAGTTGTCATTATTAAAAATATAAACCTAAATCAAGTGTTCAAACACATCCCCTTCTACTTCTGCACATTTCCGAGCACATCCTAAAATTTTCCTTCTAACCTTCAAATCGGTTCGCCCATCGATGTTATTGATAATATTAATAATAGATTCTTGTAGTTCATCAACATTACTGTACTGTTTTTTTTTATAAATATCTTTTTTTAAAAACCCCAAAAATAAAAATCGGGAGAAGTAATGTCTGGTGAACGATGATACGCCATAAAATTGGTACGCAAGTAGCTAACCGACGCGGTGTCCAAAAAGTTCAATAAGTAGACTGGCGGCAACGTATGTAGGTATTGTACGGCGACGCACCATCTTAAATCATTAATCACGACTACATGTGTATTCATTTGATTTTTGTGATGGCCGCTTGTGGATAAGTTGTCAAGAAAGGCCGTTTAATACGGTACACGACTGTCTGCGATAATAAATGTAAAATTACATTTAAATGTAAATATCTCCGTTGTTATTAATTTTAGCGATACGTAGTAAAAGACAAACTTTATTTAGAATTTCACTCTTTATTAAACGGTTATAGCAGATATAGGGCATTCCATTTAAAAAAAAATTATTTTTGTTAATATCACGTGATTCCGATATTCAATTGATTTTTTGACATCAGCATAAAAAAATACAGTACTTTATTAATTTAGTTCAATTTGTTCTCATTTTGAATAGACTGTACAGAACCTGGTTCACCTCAAGAAGTCTTTAAACTTAAATCTACTTAAAGGAAAATTCAGTACATTAAAATCTTTCAAGAAGGGATTTCTTAAAAAAAGTAGGGTAGACCGGGGTCGAAAGTAACAGGGGTCAAAAGTAACATCTCAAATATCTTTATAAACGTAATAGATATGCATGCGCTAATTTGTCAAAGATTCCGCCTATTCAGGTGCTAAACTCCCATTAGTACCATTACCGGCTCCATGAAACACAGTTGTGCGTATAGAGCCATTTAAATTTTTTATATCAAAAAGTAACTTTTTTCGAGTTCGTTTTTATTGTGATAAAGTGCAGAAAAAGCCATGTTGGTACAATTTATCGTACTAGACAGTTTTTTTTAGGTATTTTGTTATTGTATAGACATAATTTTGTACCGTGTTGTTATGTTTTTTGCTTAAAAATTGTAATACAAATTTGCAAGTACAGTCGGGGACGGTTGTAACAAGGCAACTCGGGGACGGTTGTAACGTTACAACCGACCCCGTTGTAGTACAGATAATATAGTTTTTTATTGCTTTTTTTAAGAATGCCCCGTACGAAGAAAAGGAAGACAGACCGTGGTACGAACGATATAACCTTTTACGAACCAGCATATAAAGAAGTTACTAATGGGAATCTCTCTATTAAATCATAAGCAAGACAATATGAATTATGCCACGTGTCATTGACAAGATACAAGAAGAAACTGGAAGCCCCCAATGAAAATTTACCAGTGTCCATGATTGTCCTATATAAATATTTTATTATATCCCCAATTTTAAGCATAGCCCTATCATAAATGTGGTGTTACAACCGACCCCCCTTAGTGTTACAACTGACACTGGGTGGGGGCGGTTGTAACAAATTACATCACTTTAATTTTTAGTTACCTGTGAGGTTTTTACTTTGTTCAGCCCTAAAATATCACTTACATAATAAAGGTAACTAATTACCTTAACTATAGCCATACAAATAGTATTTCCAATTCTAATAGTTTTTTCATAATTAAATACTAAAGTCAGAATGTTACAACCGACCCCGGTCTACCCTACAAAAAGAAAGATACTTTTTATGAGGAAACGAAGCAAAGTTCTGGGGGAGGCTAATATCATGGTGCTGGTCAATTCTGTTTCGGTTTACCTGTTTGTAAGATATTGGGTTGGCTCACACAATTATATTGTCATTGTAATTTTCGGATTTTGAAATTGATTAATGTAAAGACAAAACAACAATTTCTACAGTTTATTAAAGATTTTTCATTACAGGCTCAATCAAATGAGTTTCAGATGTTAAAGAATTTAAATAACGAAGCCACTTTGGCTTTTTATGCGTCATGTGAAACATTTTTATACGAATAAAACGCACAAGGAAAACTGCTTGTGATCATGTTATACGGATTTTATATAGTTATCATCACCCACCCACATTTTTACGATTAACTTGAACCCTTAACTGGTGTCGAACGTATGTCAGGTAATTTAAATCCGCACGGAGAATATTACAGAAAAACCAAATATTAATGGGATAAGAATTTTTTTCTCTTTTCGCATCTTCCTTATTCTTATTGCGGTTGCAGAATGTCGGCCGTAATTCCCTGACGGTTTCTGATTTTAGCTGCCACTGTTTTTGACTCTCCAAATCTCCCTTCTTTTTAATATTTCCATTTTATTATCTTGTTTTTACGTAGCTTTTATGTCTAACAATTTTATTTCAACCATGAAAAACCTACTACTGTAGGGGTTTATAATAAGGAAGTCACACTCACTCTGACATAGTTTTAAAATTTGTTTGGGTGGGTCCTTATTTCAACACGAGAAAATTCTCCATCACGGTATCTATTTACGGTGTGCGCATGCACCCACGACCGTGTTTATTTCTTAAATTTCTAAATCTCCTAGTGTAAAAATGTATGACCATTGGCACCTATTTTTTAGTGTTCCGTGAAACGGAATGCTTATGGAATCGTTTTGGTGTCCGCCCGTTTGTTTGTCACAGACAATTTTCTCTGAAACTATTCGACGTAAAAATTTGAAATTTAACACAGAGATAGAGTGTGGCGGTTCAATTATAGACGTGAAGTACAAAAAGTTGAATTTTGATTCCGGGGGTTAACTTAGGGGGGGGGGGGGGGGACTTGGGCAATGGAAAAAAATATTTTCAAGGGCATCGTGTATGATGTCAAATAAAAGCTTATTAAAGCACGAATTCAACGATATACATATGTATTTTTTAATTGCATTTAAAAAAAATTCTGGAAAAACGCTTAAAAACTGCTGTCCCCCACCCTTATCACCAGGAGGATCGCTCAGAAAAATCTGAAAAAATTATGAACATTGAGAATTAGGTGCATATTGAGCGAAAATTATCAGGATTGAAAAATTGCAGCGCAGTCAATTGGTATAAACAATTTAATTTTTTATTCCCTTATAACTGCTGAACCACTGGTTTTAGAGATAAAGTTTTTCGACAAAAAATATTTCTCACGATGTAAAGAGCAACTTTTGTTGTTGCACGCTTTACTAAATTTTTAATTTGGCCCACTCAGCTCCGCGTATACGCGGTATGATACGGAGTTAGTGCCGTCGGCTGTGGGTAGCGCGGCAGATGGACGGAGATCGGGCGGCCGAGGTTTGCTCAGGTTAAGTTGGAGGTTGATGGCACGGAACACTAATTGTGCAAGTATAGCCTGCACTTGACCGATTTTTGTTTTAAAATATAATGTCATACATCTTGAAACTAGACGTAAAATATATCTCTCATGCTCCGTTTATAAAATAATTCGGGCAAGAAAGCTAGAATAGTTTTTTGAAAAAGGTAAATTCAGAACAAACATTCATGCTGTTAATACTAAATTTAATCATTTTCTGAAAGTTCCATCTCATAATTGTGAAAAACACACCTATTTTATATACTTGAGCTCAACTATTAATTATAAAATACCTAGAAATTAAAAAACAAATTAATAGGTGGAATAAACGCTAGCTAGAATACTATTTTTTTTTAAACCCCCATGGACTGAGATATTTAAATATCGGTTTTTACTCGAAACGATGTTTGGCAAAATTACAAACAGAATGGATTAAAAATCATTATTCTTTGGGTTTGGAGCTTATAAAGTCTACACATTTTTTTAGTTCTTGTATATTTAATAATATCAAAGCTAAATATAAATATAATTATAGCGTCAGAACAATAACTTAAATATTAGATTTAAATTAAGAACACATTATGGGCCAAACAAGGTAATCGAAATAATGTAAAAGCAAAACAAAAATCCACATGGCATAAAATTAAGTTTTTCCTCTACAAAGGGAATACATGGATTTATACAGCGCAAACCGAATTCTAACGACATTTCATTTATTTTACTTTGTCGGAAATGCGTACTTAGATAAAATGGATTTTTGGATACTACATTGTTAAAAGCCATAATTTAAAATGTATAACGTTAGTTCATAAAACATTTTAATCTAATAAAATTGTGTTACTAAATCAAATATTGAATGAGGGATATACTGTATTATTTACAGTAGATGTAAACATAATATAGCGGTTTTACCTTTTTCTTTTAAAATAAGATTTTTAGTGCTTCTCACTAATTTGCGGTCGCCATTTTTCTTTCAGACTACACTATCGACAGCCAATTTTGAGATACAAAAGACTATTTTATGGAGTAAGTACAAAATGAACTAAAACAAAGCACTTACCCTTGCATACAAAAGAATACAGCAACTGCTGTTAGAATTATAGAGCATACACAGTATTTATATCATATATATTTTGATAGAATTATGACATTTAAAAAACAACAAAACTATTTATATAACTGACAGTATCAATCACTATTAAAGTAACAATATTAGGTCAACAGGTAATACCTAAACCATTAGGTATTATATATTTAGTCGCATAAACCAACACCCCTTCTCGACTAAATATTCTCTTGGATTCCCAATAACTTTCTCATAAATTTATATTTCACTTTCCCTAGAGGTTTTGTTAATATGTCGGCTTGCATTTCATTGGTAGGACAGTACTCAAAATTGACTTCTTGGTTATTTTTTTAAATTTCTTACAAAATGATATTTTACCTGCGATATGTTTAGTTCTTGTTCTAATTCCTTCATTATCTAACATTTTCAAAGTGCTTTGGTTATCTTCATACACCGTTATCGTGGGAAGATCTTCTTGCATGTCTTTTAATAGTTGTCGTATCCACTGAACTTCTTGACATGCCTCTGTCAAAGAAAATATATTCAGCTTCTGTAGAACTCAGAGATACCATTGATTGCTTTTTTGGCTGCTCCATGAAATTGGACTATTTAAATATTTAATTATAAATCCACTTGTAGACTTTCTGTCATTGTTATCACCAGCCCAGTCTGCATCAGCATAGCAAATGAGATTATTTCCTTCTGATATATGTCCCAACTTGAGCACATAATCTTTAGTTCCTTTAATATATCGCATTATTCTTTTTACTTCATTCCAATCTACTTTATTTGGTTTACTGACTTTTCTACTCAAAATTGACACGGCTGTCGCAATGTCAGGTCTAGTATTGACAGACAGGTATGATAGTGCACCTATAGCTTGTCTTTACGCATATACTTGTTCTTTTTGGTTTATACCAGCATTCATTTTGAAAATGACCTCGTTTATTACAAATATAACAAGTTTTTTCAGTTTTACTTTGTTTTGATCCATACCTTGTATGAAACTTCATAGCAACTTCAGATTCTTTTAAACTAATTTCACTTCTTCTTCTGGTTTCTTGTATCAATCTTTCTTTGACCATTTCAACGGTGAGATCTTGCTCTGGACGTGTTTCTAAAGCCATTACAATTGTATTATAGCTTTCAGGTAGACTACTTAACATGAAGCTACTACTAACTTTTCTGCCAGTTCTTCCCCCATTGCTGTCAATTGGTCAACCAGCTGCTGCATTAAAATCAAATGATCCTCCATTTCATCATCTTCAGTTAGTTGCATTCTACATAATTTCTTTAGAATAGATACTTTGTTTGACAATGTACACTTTTCGTGGTATTTTCTTAGAGCTTCCCAATATTCTGTTGCGTTTTTTAGTTTTCTCACATGTGTTAGTTGGGAATCTTCAATAAGTAGACCGATCATTGCTTTTGCCTTATTATTTTTTGTCTCCCAAGTACTATCTCTTTTTTCTTCTGGTATTTCTTTACATACTATATCCCAGAGATCTTCTTTTACCAACATCAACTCCATTCTGTATTTCCACGTTGCGTAATTAGTATTGTTCAACATCTTAATTGTGGACTTCGTTTCAACAGCCATTATTTTATATATTTATGTTCTTCTAAATAACTTCTATGTTACTTCCCTTTCTTATATATATAGTTTTAATGCTCTGGGCCCATAACCTGTTAGAATTATAGAGCATACACAGTATTTATATCATATATATTTTGATAGAATTATGACATTTAAAAAACAACAAAACTATTTATATAACTGACAGTATCAATCACTATTAAAGTAACAATATTAGGTCAACAGGTAATACCTAAACCATTAGGTATTATATATTTAGTCGCATAAACCAACAACTGCAAGTACTTACTGCATTCTTGTTTATTAAATACTAGCTTTCTCCCGTGACTTCGTCCGCGTGGTATAGGTGATAATAGTGTAGTTTTGATGTCATGATTATGAATAGATGAAACATAAGTTAGGTTAGGTTAGTTATCTAGAGACCGGATTTCAATATTACATGAGTCAAAAATCGGGGTCGGACACAAGTAACTAATAGAAAAGTAAGGTAAATAAAATGAAATTAATATTAGATTTTGTCAGGTTGTATTTATGAATTATTGCTCCTTACAAATTTATCTTTTTTTGTTCAAAAGAATGAACCAACTTTACATAAGGAAAAGCACTGAAAAGTAAGAAATAATATTTTTATGTGTTTATTATTGCGGTTAATAATCATTTTGTTCATTTTTATAAAACATTATTTGTTTTCATTTTAGTACACCTATTCTTTCCCCCTCTTTTGATTTTATCTCTCCATCTTTATATTTACATATTAGTTAATATTTTTAAGGAAATTACAAACCCCCTCAGTTAATTTGTATAACATCCTTTACATAAAATTAGCTTTTCTGACCTCAATAACCCCGAGAATGTCAAATTAGTTAACATTGTTGGACAAATTGTTGGACAAATTGCCAATCGCCCCCCACCCGCATTCATTTTCTTAACATCTATTACACAAACTTATATTGTTTGACCTTAATCACCCCGAAAATGACATTTTTGGAAAAATTGCCAATCGCCCCCCCCCCCCCCCCTCCCCTCCCGTTAATTGTTGTTAATGTGTTAGATAAAATTAGATTTTATGACCACAATAACACCGAAAATGACACATTTAACAATTTCGGAAAAATTTCCAGCAACCCCTTTTACTTCCCTTAACCCCCCCCCCCCCCCACACCGTTAATATTTTTAATATACAGGATGTTATTTCAGTACATAGACAAACTTTAAGGTGCAATTCCTTGTATAATTTTAAGACAAGAAGTTCCTATAAATATGTGGCCTAAATGTTTAGATTTTCGAGATTAATTTTTTCGCTTTTTTTTCGTTTTTTAAATTTTCCTTTCACAGTTTTAGGGATAATTAATGCAAATTTGGCACAAATAATACTATTACCAGTAACTATGAAATAACGTTATTAGCATTTAAAATAATCTACAGGGTCCTCGTTTTTTTGTGTCCATGCCCACTTTAGGCCCTCAATTTTTTTGCTGCGATGCCGACGTCACTGAATAGGTTTGAGAATAAACTCTAATTTATCATTTTATTCTTCAACATTTCACTCTCTTGAAGTTTTTCACTATCTCTTACGGCCTAGAAGTTATTTTGCAAAAAATAAAAGAATGCAGTGTTGTAAGATCCATGAGATAAAGTTCTTTATTGCCTTTCGAAATCTACAAGGTGATAATTAAAACTAAAATTAGGTTAATTTAAAGGAAAACTTAACGGAGGAACACTTAACTTCAAGTAACTGCTGGAAAGGGCCACCCCGACTTCAACGCATGCATTTGTGCGCCTCACCATCGACACATAGTACCATCGACTGGCGGACCCGCTCAAAAATACCATACGACGCGACGCGATGGTGAGAAGCACAAATGCATGCGTTGAAGTCGGGGGTGGCCATTTCCAGCAGTTACTTTAAGTTGTGTGTTCCTCTGTTAAGTTTTCCTTTAAATTAACCTAATTTTAGTTTTAATTAGCACCTTGTAGATTTCGGAAGGTTATAAAGAACGTTATCTCGTGGACCTTACAACACTGCATTCTTTTATTTTTTGCAAAATAACTTCTAGACCGTAATAAATAGTGAAAAACTTCAAGAGAGTGAAAAGTTGAAGAATAAAATGATAAATTAGGTTTTATTCTCAAACCTATTCAGTGACGTCGTAGCAAAAAAATGGGGGGCCTGATGTGGCCATGGCTACAAAAAAACGAGGACCCTGTAGATTATTTTAAATGTTAATAACGTTATTTCATAGATACTGGTAAAAGTATTATTTTTGCCAAACTTGCATTAAGTATCCCCAAAACTGTGACAGGAAAATTAAAAAAACGAAAAAAAAAACGAAAAAATGAACCTGTATCTCGAAAATCTAAACATTTAGGCCACATATTTATATGAACTTTTTGTCTTAAAATCATACAAGGAATTACCATTTAAAGTTTGTCTATGTACTTAAATAACACCCTGTATATCAGGAAAAATTACATTTTCTGACCTCAATAACCCCGAAACTGACATATTCCTTATCATTTTCGGAGAAATTTTCAGTCGTTCCCTTTAATCCCCCCTCTCCGATAACTTTTTAACATCTGTTAGACAAAATTGGATTTTCTTACCTCAATAACCCCGACAATGATACCCTAGTTAACGTTTTTAGTTAGATTTTCGGACCTTAATAACCCCAAAAATGATACATCTAGCATTTTTGGAGAAATTCTCAGCCGCGCCTTGTTATCACCCACCCCCCCCCCCCCCCCCCGTTATATTTTTTAACAACTGTTAGACAAAACTAGAGTTTCTGAGCTCAATAACCACGAAAATCACGGTTAGCATCTTGAAAAAATTTCCAGTCGTTTCTTTTTATGCACCCCACCCCCCCAAGTTAATTTTCTTAACATTTATTACACAAAATTATATTTTCTAAAATTTTAATAGGAGTTAATAGGACCATTTAATATTTTTTCGCCATACAAAGTTTGAACCCCTATTTCACCCACTTAGGGATTGAATATAAATAATACTTCTCCCCTTTCAAGTTATGCACCCTCTATGTTTTCCAAATAGGACCGAACCTAGAGTATTTTCCCATATTATCTGCGGAGCGGCATCATGTTCGACACTTAGCATCTTTGATTCTATCGAAAAGGGAGCCATTTGACTCATCAATGACCCAGTCAGCACCAGAAAACTCCCGTCGCTCGCTCATCGCGGCGCTGCTGGGGATGTATCCCTTTTCTACCGATACTTTTAGGGAATTTGCTCTGAAGAACTAGCTGTTATAATTCCCTCCTTGACTGTTCCTAACAGAACAACAAGAAGCGCGCTACGTATTCATCCCTTTACTATCCAGCTACAAAAGCCTAGAACATCCCACTTCTCTCGCTCATTCATATCTAGGGTCTCCAGGTTATGGAACGAAATGCCTGCGGATGTTTTCCCTTCCCCTCCCAACCTCCAATCCTGTAAATCCCGTGCCAATAGATTACATTTCCCTTTCCTTCAGACGCCCACGGTACGTTAGAGCTAAGGCTTGAAGTCCACGTGGGCTGTCTCAGATGAAAAATCACAAATAAACTATTACTTGTACAGGCTACAGCTAATAAATTTTTAATAAAAATTATTATACAAAGTTGTCTTTAAATGGTTTTAATATTTCTAGTATTAAAGTAGTCTTCTGTTAGTATTACTAAGATGTTATGGGCAAAGTCCGCAGGGTAGGCAGAGCCGGCATTGCCCGGGCAATGCTAGCACTAGACTGCAGGTTTTCGCCGGTTTGATTATAATAGCTCAGGATTTTTTTCGGTAAAAAAGGGACAGAACCAGATCCTGAGCAAATCTTAGCAAACCTCAGCAAACCTGCACTTGCCCAGCAATGCCGGCTTTGCCCACCATTCGACCTTTTCCCGTAACAAATACATTTCATTTCTTTCGCTACATTATCCATGTGCTAAAATGTCCACGCTGAAACATATCCATACGTTAAAATATATCTACGGAAACTTTCGCAACATCGAAATCTCGCTGCACTGATATGACTACGTCACAATCTCCTACTCTAAAAGATCCTCTGCTAAATAATGGCGGAACCAAGGAAGCTATGCGTCTTAAAGTGTTCGGAATTTCATGTAAATTTTTTCATTGAATACTTAGCATAGGCGCAATATTTTTTTAAGAATTTTGTCTTGGGTTTCTGAATAATGGCCACTGAAAAAGTTACGACGAAAGAGGGGAATAAAACCCAATATTTGTAAAAAAAGGTAAAGGAATCCTGGCCTTGAAGGGGTTGCACTCACATAGCCCCCTTCCCCGAGTGAGTCCTTGATACTTACTATTTAATACTTAGTTTTAAAACCTTTTGGTCCATCACATTTTGTTCAGACTTACTTTAGTTTGCCAGTCTCGTATTGCAGTGCTTAGCAAAATGTAGTTAGTGGCATATTAAAGCAAGTTCGTTCATATAATCTGCGCAAAGGTACTTTTTTCCAAAAATTGTAGAGTGAACCGCTATTGAGATAAAATTCGCTCACAGCGACCACCTGTACAATCTTTTTCTTTAAAACATTCATTACTGCAGTAAAAACTATAAAACATAAAATAACTTGGCGGCTTTAATCCAAAATCTTGCTGTAAATCGAGTTCACTCTGTTGATTTATACATTTTCAAAGCTTCGTCGAACCAATCTACCGAATATATGCAAACGTTAGTTCTTATCTCGTTCCTATTTTACACTTTAAACTGGGTTTCAAATTGCTGAAGGCATAAATCCAACAAAAATTACGGATTAAGTTAAATTGCACGTAAAATTCGTTCGTTTCTTTTGGATTTTTCCGAGCTGGTGGAGAAAAGAAAAACGTTTTACTGAAATAGTCATTTTAATAATATTTTGCGGTATATCTGGATTGTAGCTACTTTTTTGTATTCAGCTTATACTTCTGTTCAATTTATCATATTTGAAATGAAGCAGTAAATTTAATTTGCATTTTCTTCCCTTGGAGAATGATTGTTATCGTAAGAAATGACGACTCGATTTTTTGCAAATCTTTACTTGGTGGGGCTCCTTGATTACAAACATGATTTTCTGTTTCCATTGGTCAGCCTGTGGGTTTATTGGCGCGAAAAGCCAAAAACTACTTTGCAGAAAATAGCTATTTAGTGCGGAAAGTAATGCTTTTCCGCACGCGGCTGCAGTTGACCCAACGAACCAAAGCGGAGTTCGGTCAGCAGTCGAGTGTGGAAGAACACTTTTCGCACGTAATATATTTTCTACTCGCGTGAGAAAAATTATCTAGTTTGATATTTTTTAAAATATTTAATTTCAGTATAGACGTCAAAGTGAAAATACAACTTAAACTTATATTATTTTCATTGGTTATTAACAATATTAATGGTAAAATAACAGTAACATGAGGAGCATTTTACTAAAATACTCATTTTTATAACATTAAGTGAGCATAAACACAGATTGTAGCTGCATTTTAAGTTAAATAAAATGAAATTCATAAACCTAAATGACTGTCATACGACTCGATGCATATGCTGTAAAAATGAATTAAAACTGGAATGAAACAGAGCAATTTTCACATACCATATAGCAGGTCAAAGCAAAAACCGCTTATCGTAACTGGAAGTTACGGGTTAGGATTTAAAAAGCTTTTTCTGTATTTTTGAAGGATAGTATTTTTGCTCTACAAATGTTTTTAATTAATCAAAATCTAAATAAAAAGCTCCTAAAGGAATAGTATAGCAAAAGGTATAAAAAATTAAATTTGCCAGTTGCTGCAATCTGCGATTCATTAGTTTAACAAATTACACAAAGAAAATTATTACATAAAATATATTATAAATTTTAAAATCTCTTTGTTTATTACAGAGTTTCTAGTATACAGGGTGTGTCATGAAAGCAGAACAAACTGGAAACAGGACAATCAAGTACAAAATTATTGTGTCAAGAGGAATTTAAAGTGTGCTAACTTTTTCTTAACAGTATTTTATAAACAGGATATGCTACGATATGAAGAAAAGACGTTTGTTCACTGTAATAAAATAGTACCGGTTTAGGCCATTTTTGTGTATTAGTCATATACGAAGTGTGTCACGGCGATATATTGTATGATGGATACTAAAAGTCACTAAACCAATTTTTTTTTACAATTAGTAAAATGCTAGTTTTTCATAAGATACGGGGTCACAAATGTCAGTGCTCAATAATGCATAAAGATATAAATTTTATGCTAGCGAAACCGCGGCTAAAAGCTAATAGTCCAATAAAAAGGTGACGAGAGTTCTAGGAATAACGAACAGAAGAAAAATAAATGGGTAAACACAGTGTTCATAAAGTCCCGGACCCCACCAATATTTGGGAAACGTCGCCTCTGATCAAAAAATGTTTTAATAAAGTTTATAGATCTGTTTTTAGGCTATATTAAAAAAATAGTTTGAGTATACAGTGTGCTTCACAAAGTCAGTACAGAGCAATGTCCCTTTTTTTAATGGAACATGTATTAGTTTTTGATTTGTTTTCTAATTTTACACGAGCCATGTGTCCTATACTTAGATCCTTCAATATAAAAGATATAATATGTTTTTTAAACACTACTTACTCTACTTACAGTACATTTAGTAAATGGATTTCTGTCAGAATATTTGTCATTAAAAATATTACAAAGTTCTCCCCATAACCCAGAATTAATAAAATTTTAATTCTTTGGGTTTCTGTTAAATGATTCATGTTTTGTAAATAAACGAAACTGACAATGTTAGATATTTCAGGTAAACTTTCGTGTACAGGTATTTTAAGGTAAAATACAACAAAATCCAGATTTGACCGCCATTTTCTCAAAAACTTAAATATAAACTTAAATATAAAGCGTAAATAGTAAGAAGTATTCAGAATTTTAAGCTGAATTCGAAAATCGAATTAAATATAGAACGTTCCATTTAAAAAAAAGTTCCCATCGATTTCAGGAAAACGGTAAACTTGACAACAATGCGGAACTCACCATTGGATAGGGCGTAATTCCGTACCTACATAAGTGTACAAAAGTTCATAAAAGTCGGATGTACGGTTTGCAACATATTTCGATGTTTCCATATTTTTGTTACACACTGTATCGAATTTGTACATTCTTGATCAATAAAGAAAATTTTGTAATTAATTCAGCCCTGTGACTGCCAAACAATATATGAAATAATTTCTTAGGATTGTTAATTAAATGGTGAGAATAGATATGCAAAATTATTGATAATTTTAAGATCTTCATAGATGGCATTTCTCGCATAATTAACGTCACCTGAATTAAAACTAAGATAAATTTGAGTATCATTAGCGTATCCTTGAATAGAACATGTGTTAAGTCTAGAAAACAGATCAGATATATAAATTAGGTACAACATATATTTATTAATAAAATAATTTCACATTTGTTGTAAACTTCTTGGATCACACTGTAGATGGGCAACCAGTCAGACTCCGACATTAGTGAGTTTGATTTTACAACACGGAAGGTCTCGAAACTTTCATGACAACATTCTGTAGGTTTTAACTTCGCATCTCTTTAGGTTTGCCGCACATGGGTGAAACTTGAATTGAATAAGTGGAAACACGACCGTTACACCATTAGTATGCCATCGTAAAAAGAGGTGGCACTGTAGGATAATTCTTCTGCAACCATCATTTCACTCGTTCTTTGAACTTTCAGAATTTCAGACAGCACGACTTGCCAAATTTCGCCGCGATCTGTGACAGGTCGGTGCAATAATTATTTTGTGTTTTAAACAATTTCATTCCAAATTTTTGTATTTTTTGAATTCATTTATAACGTAGAAACTGTTGCGAATTTTAGGATGGTTTTAAGTGAATAGAAGTGAAGTGAAAGTGTATGTTGTGTTGTAATACTAAAATGTGTTTAAAGAACAATCGTAAGAAAAGACAATTTTTTGCCTGCTAAGGTATCAAACGTCAAAGATAATAATATTATTTATAATGGATTTTGACCTGCTGAACAACGTGATGTGATTAGAATTTACTTGATACTAAAGAAAAAGATGTTCCCGGAAGCATCCGGTAATTTTAATTGTGCCATCATGTTCAGCAGGTCAAAATTCACAAGAAATGTCATTTTTGTCACCTGTCTTGATAGACCAAAAAAGCCTTTTTTAACAGTGTTCTTTTTGGTTGTTCTTTAATAAGTCTGCTTGTGTTTAAACAATATCTTTAATATCTGTTTTAAATAATTCTGGGTTGCAGTGCAGGCAGAGAAATTACTTAGCCTCGACTCAATGTTGTCTGTTAATTTTTTAAATTTTTCTTCCCTGCACCCCCTAATTTTTTTAGAAATCCTGGTAGACGATGTTTTAATGCTGGATTTACATTTGTGTAGTTATCTATTCCTACATGAATTTCAGCATGCTAACATGAATTCGTATATCAATGTGGATTATCTTTCGAGCTCAGGAGTTAACGGTATTTAGTAAAAGATATAGTCTCAACTTTATGAAAATTTACACATTTAGGTACATGGAAAACTACACTGATAAAAGGGATATCTTAATGTAAAGAAAAACGAATTTAGAACAAGGCCGACATGTCTTTCGATATGTCCAAATGAATATTTTCTTGGTCAAAGTCAGTCACGTACTTGGAAGCAAGTTTCGGAATTATCTTAGCGGAAAAAAAATATCTCTTAAACTAAGATAACAGATTGCAAAAATTCCAAGCACAGCCTTGAGGTAAGTTCATAAACTATCTTAAAGTAAGGCTATTTTTTTTGTTACTTTGATTCAAGAATTTCAGTACTTACCTTAAAGAAGCTGTCTTTGTCGCAAGATTATTATCATACTGGTCTCAGAGATAGCATTCTTGAATAGAAAGCTTTAAATTTGAATGAATTGTGTACAGCTATTTATATACTTAACTCAAGTATATGTGACTTTTGCTCAAGAACACATTTCTTTGCTATTACTTGGACTTAAAGACGGCATCCTTGAATTAAGACGAATAAATTTAGAATTCCTTTTAATGAAAGTTTTCATAAATTTGTTTTAAGTTCAAATGGCTTGTTGCAAGGATATATTTCTTTGCAGCAAAACCTACAATTACTTGACCTAAAAGAATATATTCTTAGAGTTGGATTTTTAAACTTTTCTTTGATTTTTCCATGCATATTCTGTATTATAACCAGATGGTTTTAAACGTTATAATAAAGTATTCGTATATAAATAAATAGATGGTTTTATTGCTTTTACCGCATTTGTACTGATTTTATACAGTAGAGATTTTTTTAAAATTCTTATGTGCTATGCTTTTATTATGCTCACGTATTAAAAAAAGACGAAGTTGTCTTTAGTTAAGCCAGTATATTAAATTAGCTAAATAATTACATATATAGTTTTGCCTATATTTTAGCATCTTGTTTTAAAAAATTATTGTCTGTGTGTATTACCAATAAAGAAATACGAATTTTTTTAAAAACGTTTTATATTTAAACATTTTAAATTACTAACAAATGCCTTTAGGGCTATATAGGAACTTACTAAAACAAAACCTTAATTCAAACAAAGGCAGATAGTCACAGCTCGCCTCGGTTATTCTATATAAGCAAAAAATTATTATTGTTTTTAATTTCTATATATGTTTATTATAATAAAAACAAACATGGGGTGTCACAAATCTTTAATCTCACTCATTGTTTATATAGATCACTTGCACTTGGTCATTTAATTCTGAATTATTTATTTAAAAAAAGACCAGTAACAACTACGCCTAAATTATTATTGCGCGTACTTCCAAAAATGCAGACTAACCAAGAGACGAAAGTCGACTTAGAAACTACTTAGAAACTTGCATACTGCTTACTGCAGACCATAATCTTAGGACAAGGACACAATTTCTTTGACTCAAAGAACATTACCTTTGTTAAAAATACTATTTTAAAATTTTAGAGTCCCAAAGACGCCAGCTTTTAAAAAAGGAATTTTGCTGCCAAGAACATAAACAGAAATTACCAAAGACATCAAAAATCATGTATTAAGAACGCATTCATTTCAGATAAGATTATTACCTTCGGATAAAGTAATTTACAGTCAAGATATTTTATTCTCTTGTAGCAAGTGCTGCCTTTTATCAGTGTCCTCACATATAAAAGAAACATATCCCATTTATTTGCATTTTGGGCTATTTTGTAAATAACAATATGATAACAATAACTGTTTGGTAAATAAAGCCGACATGTACATACTTTGTAGTTTTATTATATAATTTATATTTTACATATTATACTTTGTAGGGTTTAGAAGTATCAGTATTTGATTGTTAAAGACTATTATTGTTTTTTAGTTTGTTTATAGGTAATTTCCTCTAAAATATAATTTAATCGGTAAAATCATCAATTTATAGCTGGTTGTACTGAATACATAATATTTTATTGTGTTATACGAAAAAAAAACATTAAATCGTCTTTAAAACAATCAAATACTAGCTTAAAAATAAATTAATGTTATATTAAACATACCATTTAAACTACCCGCCACGAGAAAACGAGCTGGGGCGACATCTGAGAACACGATGTCATACTAATTTATTGATTTTTATTTCAATTTCGTGTTTCTTCATTTTACTTAGGAGTTAACATTTCTAACCTCTTATATCTTTTTTGGTTTGCCGCTTGCTCTTTAAAATGATAACACATTTTTACATGATATAATTATTTTTACCGAAAAACCTAGGGAAAAATCAGTGTAAAAACACCAAATACTCGGCTTTTAATGTCAAATTATATTTGTGCTAATAGCCTTATTTTTCATAATAATATGCGTTATATATTTTGTCCCGTGGGCCTTTTATGTTCTGTCCGGTATGCACAGTGCGTGACTTATATTTTTGGAAAGTCATGTTTTGCTTTATACTCTTTATATTTAACACGAAGAGGGATTTTCCGGGTTTATAATGGTCTAACCTGTCACAAACGATGTGGGAAAAGTAGAAGGATAAGAGCATCATGAGGACGTCATTTTTATATAAAAAAGCAGAAATTAGGTCAACATTATTGCATACTTTTATGGGTTTTGTTGAGTTTTAATCTTTCATGAATTAGAAATATTCTGGTATTTTTGAAATTTAATGTCACTAGTACGCGTTAATTTATAAAGTTAATGGTTATTTATGTTGAGATTTCTTTACAATAGCTGATCTTAATTGTTCAAAACGTAATTTTTGAAGCCATAGGACGAGTTCTTAAATTCGTCAATGTCTAAAGCGCATTAATTACATACATTGCCGTCAAAATTTTTTTAAATTACGGCGGAAATTTGCTGAAATTAATTTTAGGGTTTTTAAATTCATCGTGTCAGATTGCCCATTGGATTCATCACATTTAAAGATCGATATTTTCGACGGAAGCGTGATGGGAAAGGTTAGCTGTGGAGGTTGTGGCTATGAGGCTATTAACATAAGCAACCTTTTATAGTAGATTATACCACGAGTCAATAATGATAGCTATTATTCCCGAGGAATATTTACGAACCGAGCCGCGAAGCGGCGAGGGAGTAAATATTCTGAGGTAATAATAGCCATTATTGTGAGTAGTATACTCTACTTTATCTACGACTAATTTATTAATTTGAGATTTTTAATGAACAACTTTATTTGTCAATAACATTAAAATTAGTAATAGTACAATTAATAAACTGTATTGGTCGAGAACTATGAATAAGTTTGGAAGAGTTTTCAATACAAATATTTGGAATGTCGGTTGCTGCAAAGGAAGAAGATGCTTCATTACTATTTATTTGTTTAGTAATAGTATCTGCTGTAGTTGTCTTGTTACTCCTAGACTGATCAATGTAACATTCAGCTACTTGTGTAGATTTCCAGCCCCCATGACGCTTTAATCCAGTTATATCGCCTCCTCCATCAATGTACAGAGTGGCAGATGATCTGCGATAACAATGGCCGGTATAAGTTTGAGGATTTGGCAAGTTTAAATATTTGGCAATTTGTCTACCAATGTCTGCAAATTTGTTTTTTCCTATACGTTGTATTGTACATTTGGATTTTTGATAATTTAGAAAGAATGAATTGATTTTTACATGTGACGGGCGGAGATCGATGTACTTCTTTATAATGTTGTAAAACGTACTGTTTATGACGAATGTTCGTACAATTTTGGTTTTAGTCTTGGGTATTGTTATTAAGAAGTTTGTTTGAAGATCCTTTACGTCTTCTATATTCATTTCATAAAGCTCGTTTGACCGGCATGCGCCCATAATTCCAATAATTAATATAACCTGAAGCAAATAAGAATATGAGTTTTTTAATAAATTAGATTAAATACCTATGTATATTTACCTTATGTAAAAGAAAAACTTCATCAGGAGCTTTGTCAATAAATGTCTTAATTTCTTTCGAGGTCAGAGTGGAAGATTTCTTTGCTTGAAATCCTTCAGATTTTCTTTTTAAAAACGCTCGTAGTTTTCCATATTTTTCCAGATCAACGTCATGGTTTATTCTTAACATAGATTTAATTATTGAATAAAATGACCATAATGAAGATGGTTTATATTTTGCACTTAGTTCAGCGAAATAGGCTAGTAGAACATTTTCGGAAAATGAATTTGTGTTATTTCGAAGACGCCATTCGTTGAAGTTTGCGTATGTTTTATTATAAATAGATTTCGATGTTTCCGGTATTAAGGTAGATGTTGTTGCTGTAGCTAGTTGTACAATTTCTGGAGGTGTACAAGTAAAAGCCTCTTCATTTTCATCCATCCCAATATGAATACATAAACACTACGCGTTTGACAGTGACACTTTTGACTTGGTGCATTTTGTTTCCATGGTATTATTTGATTTGAGAAATTTTGTGATTGGAGCGGGAATAAGGACTATTAATCCCTTGTCATTATTCCCTAAGGGATTAATAGGTGGCATTATATTGCGAAAACTACAACTATAATACTTACATTATACATTAGTCGTAGATAAAATCTTATATTTCAAATATGTTCTATTATCGAAAGAAGATTATAATTGCGTCCTCGCCCGTTTAGCAAATAAATGGAAGTATAAATAATCCAGCTTTAAAAAATATTATTTTACCAAACATTAAATTTATATTTTGACGTTTGACAAGTGACAGGTGACAGTTGACACATCGAAGATGAGAGGTGACAGTTGACATACTTTTACACATGTCTTATGACGTTATCCTCAACACGTGTCGTATCTTAAATTTCTGTTTGAAAACTAGTCGCGGGCTCTTATTACTGCAAGCCTACATGCCATGGCCTCAATAGTTTAATGGAACTCGATGGCCAGATCAGCTAGAGCTCTTATATTCCAACATTAAGGGTAAAATAAGTTTGTGACGTCATCCTCATGAAATACTTAATAGTAATATATGTATTTTAAGGAGCAGCGTTGGACTTGGAAGATGGAAAGTTTGATGGTTCGATAAGGCCCTCGTTAGTAGTAAAATTAATAAAAAAGTTTGTGACATCATCGTGAATAAGGACTTACCTGCAGAAAGAAGAAGAATAAGAAAAAACATTAGACAGGTACCAGTGCCTAAGAAATTTACGAGTGACGCAGTTAAGTGCAATACTAGTGTAGCGTTGTGTGAACAGGGTCCACACCCGTCTCGATTTGGCCGAGATAGTCCCGATTTTTTGAAAAATGCCCCATGTCCCGAGCACAGGTTCTTTTGTCCCGATTTTATTCAATTTTGCTCTCCGAATATTTTTTTTGTAACGCGAAAAAAAAAAAGTGATATGACATGTTGAAGTTTTTGTTATAGTCTATTTGTATTTTTGTATTTTGTACCAGTAACTCTCGAAATAGATTAAAAACTTGGTCAAGTGCAAGCTACACTTGCACAATGTGTTTTGGTGCCACCAGTCTAACACTTAACCTGCACAAACCTCGGCTGCCCAAGCTCCGCTCATCTGCCGCGCTACCCTCCGCCTATGGCACCAACGCCGTATCACATCGCGAATGCGCGGAGCTGAGTGAGGAGCGTTTCGACTGGGCCAAATTAAAAATTTTGAAAAACGTATAAGACCAAGAGTTGTTTTTTATATCATGAGAAATATTTTTTGTCAAAAAACTTTTTATCTAAAACCAATGGCTCAGCCGTTATAAGGAAATAAACAATTAAATTATTTATAACAATTAATCGCTAGAATGTTTTAATCCTGATAATTTTAGCTCAATTTGCACCTAATTCTCAATGTTCATGATTTTTTTCAGATTTCTCTGAGCGGTCCTTTTGGCAATTAGGGTGGGGGACAACAATATTTTAAATAAATGCATAAAAAATACATCATATAAATTGTTGAATTCGTGCTTCAATAAGCTTTCATTTGACATTTTTTTTTTTCCATTTCCAAATTTACCCCAGAATCAAAATTCAACTTTTTATACTTCACGTCTATAATTGGGCCACCACACTCTATCTCTGTGCTAAAATTGTTGGAGTTGAATTTACAATATGCACATGCAGTCCGCACCTTGACCTCCTCCTCTATATTCTATGAAATCCAGTTAAATCACATGTATCCTAATTTTAGGTAGTCCCGATTTTTTTTAAAACAAAGGTGACAACCCGGTATGTGACTGCCATTGCAAGTTTAGAAGTTGCAAACAAAAATGGAGTAATTTCACCATCGGCACATAGTTGTGGAAATACACCAAGTTAAAACACAAATAATTTTTAAAATTCTCAGTTACTGTAATGAGATTGGCCAAAGATTCACCTAAGTAAAAGTCAGCTTTATGTAATATGCATTTAATATTTTTTCTTCATATATTACCCTACTAATGTGATTTTTTTACAGATGTAAAGTTTAGTTTGAAGTTACAGTATGTTAAACAAAAAAATGCTTGTTGCAACAAACGAATATAAAAAGATGTAGTGTTACCCACATTTAGTAAGCCTAGAAAAAAATAATAAAAGCAATACAGCTGCAGAAAACTGGTTTAATCTTAATTTTCAAACAAATCAACTTCTTAGAGCGAAGCCAAAATGATCCAACCGAAATAAATACAATACACAGAAATAAATACAACAACTGGAAAACTTGAGTATCCTGTTGTTGCTGATGTGTGGTTTGAAAGATATCTATATTTGACACTTATAATATTTAGAAAATGACGCATCACTTCGCTAATTGTTGCACGCAAATACGAGTATTATACGAAATCATGATGATTAGTTATCTAAAAAAATGACACTTTTCGAGTTATCAAGTTGAAGTATTGAGGTAGCGATATCACGTTCGTTTTTGGGCAGCTAAAAGCACCTATATGTTTAGTTTCTACTAAAAGAACACCAAAAAAGACCAGATTTTTTAATGGTGATTTTTAACAGTTCTACTTTATCTTTTGTTCGATCATTTGTCTTGGTAACTGTATCGAGCCGTGCCTGTTGCTGTTTTTATTGGTTTAATTAATGAAAACAAATTAGATTTGTTTCATTTGTTCTCTAACTACAAAGGACAAAGCGAAGAGACATCGTTAAACGTATTTTGTTTTGCTAAATAACAATTATTAAGAAATCTAGAAAGCTCGGCAATTAATTTTGTCAGAAAAACCTTGAATTGTAGTTATTTGTTAAATGTTATGCCGCACGCAAATAAAATGTATTATTTTAATTTAAATACAATTATTTTAATTGAATAGATTATTTCACAAACCCCCTATCGACCAAAATTATCCAAATTAATTTCTTCTCAAGGCGTCGTAAATGCGTCATTTAGTGACTAGAACCCAATTATTTGGACAAAATCCACTTTTTCGATTCTTAGAAATAACACTAATATCTATGGGGTTCATTAGGAAATACACGGAACCGTAATTATCCAAATATATCTAATTACTTTATTGCCCTTCTGACCCAGATAAAGCCACACCAAATGAGAAACTGCTCGCCCGCTTACTTTGACCTTGCCGCGAGAGATGTGGATGGCCCGCACCAAATACTACATTCGACACCACACCACTCGAATCTAAAATACAACTGAACAACTATATTTTACTATATTCTCTGGTGTCTGGCCAACAGTCGGTGGCGGAGCTTTAAATAAATTCGAGTTAACGTGTTAAATGTACACTTTCTCATCTGGTGTGGCTTTATCTGGGCTTCTGACCTGATACGGGTGCACAAACTTGGTCGGTTCGAGAGTGGTCAGTTACTGTAAGTAAATCGCCAAATGAAGTTGAAGTTTAAAAGTGCGGTGCTAGGAGATTTGCTAATATTGTTTTGTGGAAGGAAGCGTTTAGATACCTTTAAGGTATATAGTTTTATTTTATAACACAATACTTGGTTTTGTTGATTTTAGTTAAATTTTGGAATCTTCGCGCCCCTGCAATTTATTCTGGCGTAACCTAGAATAAAAACTTTCTGTTAACTTAGAAAAAATTGGACATGTTTGGCGGAAATAATTTTTATATACAAAGGCCACTTTCCATATCTCTTTTTTTAAACAATTTAGCTGCGACCACTTGCGACCCTCTAAATTATGTTAATTTTTTGCAGAGATACATCGGTTTAAAAACGAAGATCTTTTTAAACTATGGGCATAAGAAGTAGATAAAGATCAAACATTTTCTACAGTTTTTAACCATATAAGAGGGAAGGTTGCAGAAGGCATAAACACATCAAATGAACATAAGATTAGAGAAAAGGTTGGTGGCCTATGCCGCAATATTAACGACAGATGGCATCAAGTACCGAGAAATAAAGACCGTTTTAAAATAACAAATGCTGCGTGGTTAAACTCACACTTTGCCATTGAGACAAAGGAAGCCGTGCCATTGACATCTTTTGGTAGTCCCAGTCTTCCATTTCCTAAAAAATCAATCAGATCTCAAAGAAGACAAGCCTCATCAGCTTTAATTATTGTACAAGCTGCGGGTATGGCTGCACATCAGCAAGGGCAACATGAGTTGGCAGCCGTTTTAAAATATATTACCGAAAGTCCAACACGACCTGCTGAAGTCAGAAGGATGTTTCTATCTTCACAAATTATTCAAATGACACTGTCAAATAATTTGTCAGTTGTAATAAAGGTATTAAAAGTGACATTTACAGAGTACGAATTGATCTTATGGCCACTGTACTATTATTTTGGCATTAATAGCGTCCTTATCCATTCAATTATTTGTTTTTTTGGAGATTCTAATGTAGTTTGTGGACCACTAAACTAAAGTTAATTTTTTTTAAACTGTGACCGAGCGTTAGAAACAATTTTTTTTTAGTGTGAAGCTAAAAAAGATCTTCATTTTTCCCTACCCACTTCATAACATGCCCTACCTTCACGTATTGAGGTAACACTACCTCTTAAAAAGATGATTGTTCTTCATGATTTACTCCAATATCACCTCTAGTTTTAGAGATATAGCCAAAAAAGTGATTTCTTGTCCAATCTCACAGTTGGTTTCTACTCCTTTAATGTGAATATCAGCAGCTAAAAAATACTTGCCTCTTAATTTTCGATGTTGGTGGCAACCAGTTAGTTCTGTCAGTCCACGTGTAAGGAGGCATTACTTACTTTGAGGTTGTACGATTGTGCATTCAGAAATTTTTCTCTCAATATACTGAAATAGTACAGAAAAGTAAATTCGCATTTTACATCATAGAACCGGTGGGTAGCTTCAACAAAACAATGACGTAAATTCATTTAATTCTAAGAAAAATCTTTTTCCTATTGACTGCGATCTGTTTGTTGGACACTGCATAATAATGTTCTTTTATCACAGATGTCTCCTTTTAAATGCGACTGTATAACTTTTTCAGTCAAAACTTTAGACACAGACCGTATAAATATGAACTTTTATGGAAGTTTACCTCTCTTTTAAACAATCGCGACAACAACAATTTTTATATATGTTAAAAGTCATAAAAATAAAACATAAAAGTAAAATTCAAAAGCAAGAGTAAATTTGTTTTCGAATAAAATTTCAAAAGCTACGTTGGCGTCGCTATTTGTTTAACCTTTATTCAGTTTGTAAATATGAAATATTTTGATTTGCATTCATTGTTCGTAGTGCAACAGATAAAGTTTGATGATGTAAAATAACACTATAATATGAACAAATAAATATTTCTGTACACTCAATAGGAAAGATCTACTTTTTCGTTATAAGTTTTAGAAACGTCATTTAGACCTCTAGTGCAACTTTTTCTTTTGTACAACTTAAAAAAACTTAATAAAACAAAATTACAGTTTCAATGGTAAAATTTGATGCTATGAACATTCGATTTCGCCAAGTACTTAATCAACTAATAAATTAAATTGATATTTAGAATCACCTTTGACAATGATATAAACATTATTATTATTGATTATATTGCTTCAAAAAACTGACCATAACAATATGTATAATATAAAATATTATACCATAGTATGTGCTACGTAGTATAGTATATAACCATCAACCTAAGGATAAATGCACGCGGATGCTTTGTATATCAATACAGTCGCGATACGTGAAAAGTAAAGATTTAGAAAAAGTGATCTGGTTCAGACAAAATTGCGAGCAATTATATAATAATAATGTAATTAATTGTCTCTAATAATTATAATAATCAAATACCAGAAATTCGGTACATGAAATGATTTCATAAGTTATGCAAATTTGGAATGAACTGCATCTTATATATTACTATTACATTGATATTTTAAAGGTAAATAATAAGAGATGTTTAGTTATGACTAAAGCTTTGCTAGGGGGATTTTACCCGAAATGGTATACCTAACATTCAAAAATTAGTATTTTTTAATAAAAAATTTAAAATACTGCTGAAGCGTCCTTTATTTATTGTAAAAATATTAGAATAAAATATACCTTTAGTATTTAGGCTTAACGTCTACGTAGGCTGGCCCAGATAAAAATGAATCTTTGTTATAGTTTGTAAGAAGAGAGCTATTTTTCCGATTTTAGAAGCATCGTTTTGGTAAAACGAGACGTATGTATTATTTCTAAAATGGGATAGCTGTTGGACAGTACCTATATTTATATATAGAAAAAATGGCATATAGAAAAACCATCGTCACTGCTTACACCTCCACAAGGTAATGACTCCCGTCCTACGGCTGTTCACTGCCTCGAGGTCGACCACTTCCAGCCCTACCGCCGGGCTGACGTATCGACATGCGTCGAACGGTGCGTAGGAAGGGGTGACCCGGGAACGGGTGAAAAGCAATTTTGGTGACACTTTCCCGCTCCACGGAAAACAAAAATCTGAAGGATTTTTGTGTCTCAATTCCCTAATTCTATTCTCTATTACAATAAAAAAACAATCTCCTTTGGGTTTAATAAAAAAATAAGAATATACAATTTAAAAAGCTGCATTTTTTGCGTTTGTCTTCATTCTTTCTCTTCTTCCTCCCGGCAGGTCTTCCTCCCTCTTGTTTGATTTGTCCCTAGTGTGGTCCGCATGTGTTGTGGTCCCAGGGTGGGCTTGTCCCCCGCTGGCACCGTCAGTGGTCCGCTGGCCTGGAAGGTCGTCGCCGTTCCCCAGGTTGCGGTCCCAAGGCGTTGTGGTCCCATGGTGTTGTGGTCCCAAGGTGTTGTGGTCCCAAGGTGTTGTGGTCCCAAGGTGGGCTTGTCACCCTCTGGCACCGTCAGGGGTCCGCTGGCCTGGCAGGTCGTCGCCGCCCCCTGGTTGGCTCGCTTCTTAGGACCTCAGTGGTTTGTGTATATGAAAAATAAAACAGGGAGGTAGACGCTACAAAAACTATTTACACAATTTATGTACAATTTTATATTTTACAGTGAAGCAGTAATTTCTTTCCCGTCCAACGGCTGTTCACTGCCTCGAGGTCGACCACTTCCAGCCCTACCGCGGGGCTGACGTATCGACATGCGTCGAACGGTGCGTAGGAAGGGGTGACCCGGGAACGGGTGAAAAGCAATTTTGGTGACACTTTCCCCCTCCACGGAAAACAAAAATCTGAAGGATTTTTGTGTCTCAATTCCCTAATTCTATTCTCTATTACAATAAAAAAACAATCTCCTTTGGGTTTAATAAAAAAATAAGAATATACAATTTAAAAAGCTGCATTTTTTGCGTTTGTCTTCATTCTTTCTCTTCTTCCTCCCGGCAGGTCTTCCTCCCTCTTGTTTGATTTGTCCCTAGTGTGGTCCGCATGTGTTGTGGTCCCAGGGTGGGCTTGTCCCCCGCTGGCACCGTCAGTGGGTCCGCTGGCCTGGAAGGTCGTCGCCGTTCCCCAGGTTGCGGTCCCAAGGCGTTGTGGTCCCATGGTGTTGTGGTCCCAAGGTGTTGTGGTCCCAAGGTGTTGTGGTCCCAAGGTGGGCTTGTCCCGAGTCGGCGCGCTAATTTCCGGCAATTTACAGTCTGTAGTGCTGACGTGTAACAAAATTTCTTGGACCAAATTTAAATTTTCCGCCCTCCGAGCGTAAAAAATTGATTTCTTACGTGGCATTATGTAAGACACTGTAATATTGTATACCCCATTTTGACCCATTGAAACTCTCTCGATATGCAGGTTCTTCATTCTATAATTACTTGTTGCTGACAACGTATCATTCTGCTTCGTTTTTTTTTCTGGCGTTTCAGTATCCAAATAATGTTTCCGCTTGTCACGCATGGGGCCGTCCGTACTCGACGGCGGAGTGTTTCGACAGTCGTCAAACGACGTGGGCTTTGCTTTCATGGGTGGTCGACTACTAGCAGAAGGAGGCACGTTATAATGAGGACTTTTGAATTGTATATTAGAATTATTGGTATTTGAGGTGCTGTTCGAACCGCCTTCACAAAACTGGCCGGTTGATCTGTTCTCCAACTTTGCTTTTACCTTGTTAGGAGATTCAAAACTCAAATTATTATGTGCTATATACACGTCTCGAAGTACCTGTGTTGTCCAACTATGGACACCGTTCAATTGATTACACGCAACTTGCAATTTGTTCAGATCATCCATGTACACCTTTCCAAAAGTACGACCAGTATCAATATACATTTTTGTTACTTCACCAAATCTGGAAAACTCCTGTCTGCCCGGCGCCTCCACCAAAATTGTCACGGCATCTTATCTAAAATACTAAAACCCTGGCTTCATTATTAATTCTGCAGCTATATTTATTAATTTAAAAAGAAATAATTTATATTTTACACATTTCTAAAATAACCCAAAATGAGTCGTACCTGTATACTGTCTAAAAGCGCGTGGCCGGAGGAAAATGGCTCGGGACGTCGGTAGACTCGCTTGCGTCGAGGTAATGACTCCCGTCCTACGGCTGTTCACTGCCTCGAGGTCGACCACTTCCAGCCCTACCGCCGGGCTGACGTATCGACATGCGTCGAACGGTGCATAGGAAGGGGTGACCCGGGAACGGGTGAAAAGCAATTTTGGTGACAATATACTGCCAAATCCGGTTTGCAGTGGAACAGTCAGCCTTTTAGAAGAAATAAGAGACTACAAAAAAATATCGTAAATGCACGTCCCGGTATAACAACATATAGTGAAGGTTCTAATACGTTCTTAGATATTTTCAACCTATTTTTAACAACTGAAATAAAGTATAGCATTTGTCATCATACTAATGAAGAAGCTACTAGATACTTTGATGAGTGGAATAAAAAAAATACAAAAAAATGGTCGGCTCTTGATATAAATGAGTTTGATAGCTTTTTAGGAGTACTTCTAACAGCAGGTGCTCTACGATGTAGAAGGGAATCTACGCGAGAAATGTGGTCTAATAATACCTCAATACGTCGGGCATTTTTTGCAGCTGCTTTATCGCGAAACAGGTTTGAGCAAATATCAGCATTCCTAAGATTCGATGACAAATCAACTAGAGCTCAGCGAAACGAAGACAAGTTAGCAGCAATAAGCGAGATTTGGGACATGTTCGTCGATAATTGCAAAAAAGCGTTTGAACCATACGAACATATTACGGTTGATGAACAGTTGGTGTGTTTCCGGGGCAAATGCCCATTTAGGCAATATATAAAGTCAAAACCTGGTCGATACGGTATAAAAGTTTGGGCTGCTGCTGATGCTGAAAGATCGTATTTATCCAATCTTCAGATATACACTGGAAAACCTCGTGGAGGTGTACGAGAGAAGAATCAAGGTTTTCGTGTCGTATCGGACTTGGTAAAACCGTATCACGGCAGTTGGCGAGGAATAACAACCGATAATTTTTTTACAAGTGTTCAGTTGGCTAATTATTTATTGTCAAAAAACCTCACTTTACTTGGAACTGTTCACAAAAACAAACCGGACACACCAACACAGCTAAAACTAACATCCAGGCCCACAGAGTCATCTATGTTTGCATTTACTGAAGACTTAACGATGGTTTCCTACATTCCGAAAAAGAATAGGATGGTACATTTATTATCAAGCCAACATGATAATGACAGCATTTGTATAGAAAAACAAAATAAGCCATACATGATTTTGGATTATAATCAAAGTAAAGGCGGCGTCGATACTTCCGACAAGCTTATTAGAGAATTTTCGTGCAGCAGAAGAACAGCTCGCTGGCCATACAGGCTATTTATGAATATGATAGATATATGTGCCTTGAATGCTTTTGTTTTGTATATAGAAAAAATCCTGATTGGCGAAAAAATAATGGCTCACGACGACGAATGTTTCTATTACAATTAGGAGATGATCTTACTCGGGTCAATATGGAAAAAAGAGCTCAGTACAAAAATCATGAGGCGCATGTAACATCAGCCCTACGGGATTGTGGAATAGTGGTGGAGGACCAACATATTCGTCAAACTGAAAAGCCTGCCAGAAAACGGGCTAGATGCCATCAGTGTCCTCGACAATGCGACAAGAAAGTAGACACAACGTGCTCTCTTTGTGCGAAGTTTGTATGTGCAGTACACAGAAAAAAAGAGCAAACAATTGTATGTACTACATGTTTCTCAAACTAAAATATAAATATCCTTTTAAATGTAGAATATTTCTCACTTATTTTAAACGTTTTTGACTTTACTGTAGCGTTTTATTTTTTTTTTCTGTAAGTTTGTAAGTTGAACAATGTAAATCACCTTTTTTATTTGTATTAGAACTAGGTAAAGATATTTAAAATTTAAAAAGTGTATTATTTTTTTAAAGTACATGTCAATATGTACACAAACCTATATACTTTTATGGGGTCCCTAAACGACCCCGCACGGGCATGTACGTTGATTTCAAGAGCATGGGCATTTAAGGGTTAAAAGGGTAGCAGGTATTTCGTTCGCAACCTGGATAGTTACGTTTAAAGTATATTTATCTGAAACAATTTTTAATTTGAAATATTTCAAAACGATTGAACAACCGCATAGGTTATGTTATACAAAATATGCCTAGAACTTCTACCAAAATCAAAAAATATGATAAAAATCATACCATCCAATTTAAAATAAGCGACAAAAATGACGTTTTATACTGTATTTTTTTTATGCGATGCTCAATTGTTTTGCTGATAGATATACGACTGATCCATAAAAATCCTCTAAACTTTCATATTCAACATTTCTTTCCATCTTTAAAAACAAAAAAGTTATAAGTCATGTCCACTTTTATTTGGATATCCCTGTAACGTTGTATCCATCCTTCGCCTCTATTAGTATTAGAATACGAATAGGAATATTTCATTTTTTAATTAAGCCTTGCCTAAGCAGTAATATTCGAGAACACCTAACCAAGAAAAGGTCTCACTTAAATTTAAACTCAACCAGAGCAGAGGACACTCGAGTCAAATGCTAAGCAACGCTAGAAATTAAGGAAAAAAATCCTCGAGTGAAAATTTGAAGAATTTTGGTGGTTTACGGTGTCCAATAGACCTGATAGGGTGAAACGGATGTCGGATTCGGATTCAGCGACCTCGAAACATATAGACATGGAGATCTAGTCCAGTGGACATGAATTATTTTTTTTTCGTGGGGCTGTGTAATTAATTAGTGTAAAATTTGACCAACTATTAGTTTTACTCAATCCTACCATTCCCCAAAAATTATTTAAAAATATATCTACCTATTTACTGGATGTTGCAATTTCACGCAGTATATTATAAAACATGCACAAAACTAAATACTGGTTACAACTGCTAAGCTGAAATTCGACTAAACACCGAAAACTCCTTGACAAAATGCGCTCGCTGCAGGTGACTTAGTTTGGTTGTGGCTATGACTATGGGTGTTGTTATTTCTACCGAAAATAGGACCAGTATCTTGTTTTACCAAGTATTCCGTTTTAGACAGATTCCCCCTACTCAGATTTTTATTAGGAAAAATAATGCAAAAAATATGATTGCAGCTCAAAGCGAATTATCTTGTGGATACGACGAGTCGTCATAGATTTATTACGAAGTGATCTTATTTGCCCTTTGTGAGTCGAACTGTACAAATTTTCTTTAATATTGGGTTTAAAAAAGGCAGAAAATTTGAAATATCCAAGTGCAGAATTATTCCTCAAAACGGGAAATGCCATTTAGCGGGAATATCGTCTTGCTGTCATATTCAACAAGATATGCCCATAAGAAAAAATAAATGTTATATTTTCCTATCGCCAATAAGTTTCCATTGTTGAGGTATATGGGTGAATACTAAAAAAATTTGCTTTACTCCTTTAAGATCGGTATATGTTTATTCTTGTATAATTCCTCTCTTGAAGTAGTACCTGCTAACTACTCTGATGTTGCTCCACTGTAGATCCTGTTTTTATTACGATATCAGCGAGGTTTAATATTATTGATACAAGGATACAGTTCACCTCTACTTCTGCTTCTGCAAATGAGGAGGTTCTGCATTATTTTAGAATTCTGTTTCTGCTTTTACTTCTCCATTTTTGGAAAGAAAGTTTATTAGAACTTTTCAAATTTTGGCGCGTAGTGATATAATATTACCTGGGTAATATAAGCCCTAGCTAGCATTCGGTGAGATTGAGTTCCGTTGGTCCGGCCATGGCTACTTGCTTGTTCTGTGGTAAATAACTTAATTATGATGTTTTATTATGAGCGACACTGTTTCTTTTGATGTTGTTGATTCGGGGTAAAAACAGAAACCCTTTAAAAAATATCACCACTAACGCACCTGAATATCGCAAACAAAAAGATCTGGGCCCCACACAAATAAACTTTTATTACATTAATAATATCAGAGCCATTCTTTACAAATTTTGTACATAGTATACATTTTTACATATTTACATAGTACTTAAGATGTTGCCAAAAATATCTAAGCTGAATTGGTTTGTAAGATTTGATAGAAACTTTAAGTATAATAAATACTAACCGCTGGTCGATATTCATGAATTCGAATAGGGCACACAATATTTTAGCTAAAATAGTAAATTATCATCGCAACCAATTTGCCATTACATAATTAATGAAAGAAATTTTGTTAAGATTACCAGATAAAATTGTGAAATTAAATGTTTACATAATTATAAATAAAAATGGAGCAAACTGGCCTTGACTGTTGTTGTTCTTGATCTAACTGACATCAAAGCACCAGCTTGCTTCTTCATAAAGACTTCACCCTACTTGTAGTACATATGGTGAATCTAAAGGGTGATCTTAAAATGGTCTAAATGGGGTTGAATTCCAACGGTGAATCCTAACGGTGTATTATCCCGAATGTGACTCCTAACAGTGGACTCAAAGGGGGGTGATTTATCCCGAGGGTGGTCCCTAAAATGAATTTATACCCTATAATGGCACACGACAAGAGCTATGGTACGGAGAGCTTGGGTAAAGAACACTTACCTCTTTATGAGGGAACCATAAAAAACATAAATCCATACTGGACATCTAAAGTGCCATTAAGAGCAACAAAAAATACGTTTCCAACCATAATTAATAATTTCATAGAACTAAAAGAGACGAAACAAATTCTTAGCATAAGGTATTTACAAAATGGTGTCTTACTACTTACAGAAAAACCATTGCCAAAGGCATACTGCAACGCTTCTTTCTCTATAAAAAGCTTTCCAGCCAGGGAACGAATAAAATCCTACAGTAAATTAACTCTGAAACTTTCAAAAACAGCACTAAAGAAAGCCTCTCCAAAAAAGGGCTCGTCTATCTGCTTCTTCGCAGATTCGAAACGACGAAAGACGCATTTTCTTTGTTCTTCCCTATATTTATAGTCTCTGTTGAAAAAAACCTTAGTTTGTTATAAACAAAAAACAGAGTTGTGATTAACCTCACGTCTGGCGGACAACCAAGAAATGCCATGTCGGAATAGTAGGGTTCATTTATATAAAAATATTGCATAGTCAATAGAATGGCGAATTGACGGAATAACGGAATAGCGAACTCTCAAAACTACCTACTGATAATGAAGCCAAAGATCGTGATATACCATGGTGCAATTCTTTAGAAAGTAGAAAGTTATTTTAATTTGTTACAAAGACAGAATAAGAAAGTTATAATGGACTTAAATGAAAAGGTTTACATAAATAATAACCGTAATAGCATTTTTCCTTATGGGGAGATATGTGTAAAATACAAATGCTACAATGTGGCAGCTATTTAGAGAAGCAGCCTTAATTTGCAGGGTGAGGAATTAAAGTGTTACAATGCCATACCCCAAAAACGGATTGGAATATTTTAATAAAAAATCTGCAAGATATTAAGGAAGCAGGACGACATGGTTAAAACAAGTTTGACATATACCCTCCCTATATATACGTTTTGAAAGGCAGGTGGCAAGTTTAAAATGTTACATAGAAACGTATATTTTTTTCGAAAATTAATTCCCCGAAAAAAACTATGCGTGTACGCAGAAAATTGGTACAGTTTTGAATTAATCAAAAAGAAGAGTAAAAATTATCATAACATACCTTAAGTTTAACGACCATCATGCTTTAAAAGATTTATCGAAATGGCCTCCACCTACTTGCGTACACGATTTAATATTTCCGTAGTTACTAATGTACAGGTCATCATGTTTGATACCCCCTTACACTCAATATTTGCAGAGTAATAAAAAATTTGTAAATAGAGAAGTCTTTGATATTTGTTTTTTAAGTAGCATTTTAAATCAGTAAAAATATACAGGATGTCACATTTAAAAAATATACTTATGGTCACTTTTTCAAGTAACCAAAATAACTGTATTTTTAAACCATCCTGTATACTGCAACTAAGTTTTGGGCATAGGGTAAAAAGCCCCCCGGTATTATATAACTCTCCACCAAATTTCAGGGTCTTAATATTTTAGAGTTCAAAAATAACAGCATTTTTTAAGGTAACGTTTTCCGCTAAAAAAATTAAACTAATTATTATTTCAAAAACGGTAAGAGATAAGTCTAAATCACTGTTAGAGGAAGTTGTTAAGAAATTAATAGGGGGCTTGAAAATTAAATAATATATAGGGTGTTCCATTTAAAATATCAAAGTTGCTACTACTTCTTAGTAGAAGCGGCAACACTGCACATTCAAAAATATTTTAGACAGGTAGACCATATTCGTTTATGTAAGCGACCAAATTTTCAGAACGGTTCGTTGACTGGTTTTCCAGATACGTCTAACGTACCATCCACCGTGAATCACCCTAGATAGTTCAAAATTAGTATAAATATGGGATCCTTGGTGCATTCTGAAAAATTTTTATTAACAACATTTTACGATATATTGCCAATTTGATTTCATTTTTCTATACCACCGTGAACTTTCTTTTAAATTCTCGCCAAACCAGTGATCACACGGCATGTATTAAAGTAGATTTTTCGGTTGTCGTACATGCAGAAATGAACCCCCAATAGATTTTTTAAAAAAATATCAATAATAAAAAGTTTCCCATATGTATCCAACTTTATGGCGGATCCTGTATAAAAGCAAATTATGAAAGGGAAAGGGTTGCTAAAGACTGATGTGTTTGGAGCACTCGCTTATTATTTATCGTAAATGTTTAACAAACTAAATTGTTTTTATTTTAGTAGTAATGCAAAATTTAATCGAATTTGTATTTTTACCTTCAGTTTTTTTTTGTAATGGATAATATTTTTACTTATTGTTGAATATGTTATAAATAAATCGGTAATAAAAAAAATCAACCATACTTATTATATTGTAATATTTTTTCTCCACAACCATTAAAGAATGTAGAAATTCCGAAATTATTTTTAATAATAGAACATATACATTCTTACTCTTGAGTTAGAATATTTATTCTGAAACACTTACTTCTTATGTGTTTCGCATGTATTTTCATTCCATAACAAGGTACGGTATGAATATTCTGTAATCGAACCAAACGACATAGATTGCCGTGGATTTCAAAATTGTCAGTGACAGATGCAAATGGTGGCGGCGTCATAATTTTTGTCAGAAAAGCTTCAATTGAAATGAAATAATGAGTGAAAAATCGAATGAATCAGATACAGAATTTGACATTCATTCATTTGATTCATACTTTCTGGTCGTGGAGAAAAAATATAGTCTGTTACTCAGTTAGAATGAAAATACTCAATACTCGTGGTTCCTCACGCTCGCTGGCGCTCGCGTTCGGAATTTTCCACTCGTATCGAGTTTTTTCATTCTAACCTTGTTACAGAATATACTATTCTTTACAGATAGGTAAAAACTTCTATTTTCTCCTATGCAGACACTGAATCCGCGTGCGGCTTTCTAGCCCAAACAATCACCTATGTGTTCTTGATATTGTCTTCTCTCAGAATTATGGTTTCTTAGGTAAATTTATTTACTTGTAGCATTTTGCTAAATAAATCTTATTATGCTTACTAGCAAAATGTGAGTCTAACATCCCTCTTTAAAATTTTTAACGCTTCATTTACATTCACAGTTACAAAAGGTAAAATGTTTTAATTAAAATAAAATTTTACAAAGGTTAACAAAGACGCTTAAAATGCATGAAGGTTTTAGCTTAATAAAGTCGTGACCCATAATAAAGAATGTTGTATACATAAATAAAGAAAATATTATGTGTAATAAAAAATCTGGAATTAAATATTAACAACGTACCAAGTGTGTTGAAAATTATACAGAATCAGAAGAAAATACAGTGCATTTTTTACAGCGGACCTTGTTAAATTTTTAACTCCAAGTTAGGTTCTATTAGAAGTATACAGATAAAACTTGACATAGGTAAATTGCAGAGTCTGATTATATCAATTTACCAAATATGCCAAAAAATACCTAAAAAATACATCTTAAGGCTTAAATGCCAGAAAATGTGAGTCGCTTCACTTGGTATAAAAAAAGTTTGAAATGTCAAAAATGGAAGACACATTTTTTCATAAGTTTGATTCTGCGTTAAAAACTGCGTGTATACGCAAAAATTGCTGCATATGATCTACTGGATGCATAGATACGAGTTTTTGAATAAGACTAAAAACTTAACCTGACAGATAAGTGTATTGGTCACAAGGTATTATTTAATTATGAATATTTTACAGTTGCAAATGAAGGATGCATTGCAAAAGGGTCCATTGCAAAAAGTGCGAGAGTATGGTTTCTAAGCAAAACGAGTGTATTTTTTTGTATTTGAAAATATTATGCTAGGGAATTTTTTTATACAGGGTGTTTTCTAATTGAATGTCAATATTTAAGGGGACGATTTTTGGGTCCATGTTAAAAAGAAAACTTCATATGAACGTATGTCCTAAACGTCTTAACTTTTGAGATACAGGGTGGTAAAGTTATCAAAAATAAGTAGTTTTTTATTAATATCTGTAATACCACTTTAGATATTTTAATTAAATTTGGCATACATGTACTATGTATCAAGAGGCATTATTTAGTGTACCACAATTTTTTTTATTTCCACCAGTGGCGTCCGTACGGAATTTCACCTGCCTATTTTGGCAGACATTGATGGTAGGCCACTGATTTCTCGTAAAATTAAAATTATTCCTGAAATCCCCAATCATTTCTAAGCAAATTTGATCTCTTGAATTTTGTCAATCCGATGCACGGTTTTCGCTTAAAAAAATAAAAACCTTTTTTCTGCATGTTCATAATCATAACAATATCGTTAATATGACAATATCACCATGCAGAGAAATAGATTTTATTTTTTAGATGAAATTTGCTTAGAAATGAATAAAGATCTCAAAAATTAACTTCCTTATTCTTTTCTAAGCAAATTTGATCTAAAAAATAAAATCTATTTCTATGCATGGTGTTATTGTCATATTAAAGACATTGTTATGATCATGCAGAGAACAGGTTTTTATTTTTTTAAGCGAAACCCGTGCATCGGATTGAAAAAATTCAGGAGATCAAATTTGCTTAGAAATGATTGGGGATTTCAGGAATAATTTTAATTTTACGAGAAATCAGTGGCGTACTATCAATGTCTGCCAAAATAGGCAGGTGAAATTCCGTACGGACGCCACTGGTGGAAATAAAAAAAATTGTGGTACACTAAATAATGCCTCTTGATACATAGTACATGTATGCCAAATTTAATTAAAATATCTAAAGTGGTATTACAGATATTAATAAAAAACTATTTATTTTTGAAAACTTTACCATCCTGTATCTCAAAAGTTAAGACGTTTAGGACATACATTCATATGAAGTTTTCTTTTTAAAATTGACCCAAATATCGCCCCCTTAAATATTGACATTCAATTAGGAAACACCCTGTATGGCTAGGATGTAGTCTAAGACTAAAAAATAACTTTGTCCCTATTTGCTACATAGCTTAATATCTGTCACCCATTAATGTCTTCTAAGCTCAATTCTCTGCAATTATGGCACTTTTTTCTTGCGCACCACATACACAGTACTATGCTTTTCTGCACACTACATTACACCAACTCGTAGGGTTTAGTCCTCTTGAGCCTTCTTATTTGGAGCTTCTTATCGAGGAACTGGATGGCCTCGATATTCTCATGTTGTACTAGTCTTCTTTCTTGGCTGCTTGCAGATTTTTGGGTTGCTCCGTCGATATATACTAATTCAAGGTCCCTATGAAAATCTTCGTTCCTCATGTACCAAAGTGCATCCACGACGTTCCTGAAAGGTTCCTTATTCTGAAAGGTTTTTATGATTTTTAAGATTGATCTTCTGGTACAACCCCAAAGTTCTATTCCATGCATCCACACCCGTTTTAATATTTGTTTATATAAGAGGAGCTTATTTGTATAGACAATGATAAGCGTCTTCCCAGGAGCCAATACATCTTTTTGTATCTAAAAGCCAATTCCTCTTGTCTTTTAACGTAAGCTTTCCAGCGTAGCTTCGTGTCTGCTTAGGAATATGATGCTCTATTTCTTACTGATGATACTACATAGTTTGTAAAACACTACGCCAAAATATTTATAGAATTTAACTACTGCTAGTAAGAGAAAAAAATTAAAAAAAAATGGATTTTCGCTTAGGATTTAAAATTTCTTATTTATTGTTTTAATATATCACTTAAAATAACAAAACTCATTTACTGGTGTTAAAAATGTTTCTAGACAAGAATGAAAGCGCTTTTGTTAGATAGTATTATTAGAGTAGACCAAACTAAATTTTACTTAAAATACGAAATAATGTAGCTAATCAACTCAGACAAATAATGTTTATTAGTTATCATAAATACAGATATTTTTCTTAAAGACAAACCCAGTACTTACTGTATTTAATATTTTATAAGCGGACTTAAATACTTTTTGCACCGAATTAGCGGAAGCTTCGTTAATTTTCTATTAGTAAAGACGGAGACACCAAATTTAGGTCTATCTTATTGGTTAATAAATCTACTTTTTTATGCAATTTAAATTTTTCAGCTTGAGGGGTGACGCTAGAGAGTTAAGGCCAAAAACTTTAAATGCAATCCTATGCCGTGTGATATTTCATTTTAAAGGTCTTCAAAACAAAAAACATTTTACCGTAAACCCGAGGTCCGTATCTTAATTCGTTTTTAAATGGTAAGCCTTAAAAATTAAAAATCGTGATAAAAAGTAAAAATTTTAAAACCTTTATTTTTCTTATTACTTTAAAAGTTGTTTAAAATGACCATCATAAACTTCTTGACAGTAATAAAGTCGATTTTGGAATTTACTTCTCACATATTCGAGAATGGCAGGTGTTAGTTCTCGAAAATGTGAGAAGTAATTTAAAAAATCGACTTTATTGCTGCCCAAAAGTTCGCGGTGGTCATTTTGAATAACTTTTAAAGTAATAAGAAAAATAAAGGTAATTGACTTTTCTTCACGATTTTTAATTTTCACAGGCTGGCTATTTAAAAACGAATTAAGATACGGACCTCGGGTTTGCCGTAAAGTGTTTCTTTTTTGAAGATCTTTAAAATACTAATTAAAATAGGGTTGCATTTAAAAATTTTGACCTCAGCTTCCTAGTGCCATCCCTCAAGGGGGTTAAAAAAGTTAAATTATATAAAAAAGTAGATTTATTAACCAATAAGATACACCTAACATTTGGTGTCTCTATCTTTACTATTAAATAGCAAAGATTTTACATACTAAGACTTTTCGGACACTCTGTATGGACTTCTGAGCACCGTACAGCAATTTCAAATCATACAGACCCCCCAGAAAACCCGTAAAAAATTACAACATAAGGCGCCAATATCATTAAAATCAGGAAAACGTGACTCATGCACATTTTGCATTGGGCTTTCCAAATGTGTTTTGAAGATATAATAGCATTAAACTACAACTGCCAATGTTGTCATGTTGTCAACATCTCGTCGTGAAAAAATAATTTTCTTAAGATCCCTTCCTTTGCATAGCAGTATTATTGAAGAAGAATTAGGCTTTTGTACGTAAAAATAATCGACTTTTTAGAGAATACTAGTAGTACAGACCACTTACATTAATATTTATATTATTAATTAATATTTTATAACATTAATATTTTTGTTAAGTACGTCATGTATCTATAAAAAACTGTAGAGGTACAACAAAACGTAGTTTTTCATTTCAAAAGCCTTTAAAAGCAAAATAAATATAAACAAACAGTCGGGGTACATACAGGATATTGCTTTAATCCCAAAATGGGCTTTTGTACAAGTTATTGCCAATAACTGGGATAAAACCCGTTTGGCCCTTTAAATTCGGTGAGATTCATATTGCCCAATCTACCTGAATGTTAAATTTTGTTGTCCATTCAACCACTTTTTTGAGGAGATATATTAGAGGCGCCTAAAATTAATGGTATTACTATATTTTATTATTGGATAAAAACATCGATGTAAAATTCAGTGGCAGTTTCTGGAATTTCAATTGTCGTATCTCAGTTCTAACGCATGGGACCCACATCAAATTATAAAATGTTACTGTTGGGTACTCTACAATCGTTTTCGTGAAAAAACATTTAGTTTTGAAATTTGCGAAAAAAAGTCAATTTCTTGGGCCGCTTCACCTGAGATCTGAGAAAGCTCTGAAGAAAATTTTACTCAGCATATTTTTTCATAAAGTATATCAAATTTTATCGACAAATTCCAAATTTCGTGAAAATATTCTAATTTTCCTTAAGGAAATGACATTTTACATTATTTCGTAGACAAAATATTTTAGGGTAAAAATTTTAAAAACTAATTAATTCCAAGATATTATAGGTAATTAATGAAATTTGAATTTTATCGATTAAATCTGATAAAATTTATGAAAAAACCTTGGAAGTAAAATTTTCTTCAGAACTTTCTCAGATCTTAGGTGAAGCGGCCCCAAAAATTTAACTTTAAAAGTTAACTTTTTTTCGCAAATTTTAAAATTAAATATTTTTTTACCAATATGTTTCTAGGGTACCCAATAGTAACATCCTATAATTTAGTGTGGGTCCAATGCGTAGGAACTGAGATACGACAGATCTAAAATTTCACGGGCCGCGCCTGGTAAAATTAGAAAAATTGAAACAATAAGTCTTATTTTTAAAGAAGTTTTTGAACAGGTTGTATGCATTCAGGTTATTTAATTAAACCCGTAAACAAAGACGTTGCCATGCGATTCACTGACATTTAAAATCGGTTTATTTTGATATTATTTTTGACTTTAGTCGGTATAAAACCTTAGTCGGTTTCTATCTTATATTATATTTGTAACTTTATGTTTTTGAATCAATTTCCTAAGCTAACTTTTCAAGCCGGAGCAAACCCGCCTGACGAAAGCAAAGCTCGGGCAAGAGCTAATCTATACTAATATATAAAATTGTAAAGTGACTGACTCACTGATTTATCAACGCCCAGCCAAAACTACTAATGCTAAAAAGTTGAAATTTTGCACACAGCTTTATTTTACGTCGTAGACGTCCATTAATAAAGGATATCGCAAAACTCGCCCCTTTAGGGGGTAAAATCAGCCCCTAAAAATGAAATTATTTTTTAGGGGCTGCTATAAGTTCTAAGGAAAACGGAAAACCACGCCAATTTTATTTAATTTTTCTACGTAAGACCAATTTATTTTAGTGCTAGAATTTTACCCCTAGGGGTAGAAACACACTTTTATCGCTGATTTATCAGGCCTATCCCTAACTGCCAAAGATAAAAAGATAACATTTTGCATACAGCTTTAGTTTAGGCCCCAGACGCCCCCCGCAGAAAGGATATTGCAAAACTCGGGTGAGTGTGTGAGTACTACATAAAATAATTTAATTTGAAGGGGTTGATGTTACCCCTTTAGGGGGTTCTAAAGGGGTTAAATCAACCCCTTAAAATTAAATCATTTTTCTAGTTCAAAAACCACTGGGTTTTATGAAAAAGGCCGAAACATGTCGATTTTATTTAATTTTTGGGTGGAATACCAATAAGGCGTAAAAACACCCTCTCACCAGATCTCCTAAACCCTCCGTCGCGTCGTGAAATTTTGAAATTTGGCATGCAGGTTTGCTTTGCAGTCTTGGTGCAAAATAGTAGCGAGTGTTATGAAAGTCTTTTGCTAAGGGGTAAAGTCATTCGAACTTCCCCAGTGTACATGGTACTTAGGTTTCGGTCTACGCGAACTGTCAGAAGATAAAGAATACAGGTCAAATCCAGAATATTCTTTTTTGAAGTCGACTAATAAAATGGAGTGTTTTTTCATTTTTAAATTTTTTTTAACCCTCCTACTTAGCATGTTTTGAGACATATGTGTACTGTTTCTCATTTGTACTCTTTAAGTGAGTATTAAGGACGACTTACCTGAAGATAATTGAATACCAAGCTTCAAAATCCGTCACCAATTGTTACTGACTAACAACTTTGATAATACTTGTTTTACCAAATTTCATTGTTTTTTTTTTTTAATAAGCACGTTGCAATGGAAGCTTCATGTCGTATAATTTATAATGTGTTTAATAGGGAACAAACTGTTTTTAGAAGCGAAAGAACAAGGGCGTATCGGTAAATTTGTTTTCTTTCGTTTTTTACTCTAATTGTTATTTTTATGTACTCTAACTACTTTTGTATAAAAGTAATTACAGAACAGATCGAAGCTGCAGAGCTTCGATCTAAATAAGAACTTAAACAATATGATTGGCTTAGTTTAAAGTATTCGCTATATTTTAAACAGCTTTTATCGTTAAAGTTTCCTTAGTGTTTCCGGAGTGTTTTCCGTGTTAAAGAGTGTAATTTGTCCGTTATTTGAAAGTGAAAAGTTCCTACTTTTCTTCGCTTGTAGCACACAGTGTGAGGAAAAAAGATTATTAGATATTATTACTTGATTTTTTTGTTATAACCTTTCTTAACATTTTAAAAATTTGTTCTTAAGAATCAGTAACTTCAAAAATGGCGACCCTAAGGTTGAGCCATAAGAGAACAAACATTTGTCGCAATGATGATAAGCACGTCATTTTACTCACATTGAACTTCGTCTAACCTCATCATTATGAATTTGTTATAAATTATTGATCAAAAATTATAAAAAGAAATGAAAGAAGGATAAAAATCCATAATTTAGAAAACTTATCGACATTAAATTTGCCGAGATGGCACATGTAAACTATGTTAGCCGGCAGTCATAATTTTCATTTCGTTAAGGATAAAATTGCTGTCTCCGTAATAGCCTGGCTGCCGTTTGGTGGGTTTCTGATAAGGAATTTCAATTACTTTAGATTTAAGTTCTAACGTAAAAGAATGAACAAATTTGAATGGTCTGTCGAGAAACTCACATATAAATCTGGATTTTTAGAACTTTAGAAAATAGAGAAGACCTTCTTTCTTTTAAATGTCCTAATTATAAAGTGATTACGAAGAATGATTTTATATTCTGCATTAATACTGAAAATATAGTGCAGGATAGTCTACTAAAGTCTATTTACTTAAAATCGGCAGACTAAAAACGCAAGTGTATCGTTAATTGATGCGGATCATTTCAACAAGTTATAGCCTAAAAAATGATTTAGTTATTTAGTGCTATCTAGTTTTATTATTTACCTCAGACATGTTGAATCTTGGCAACAGCATCTTTAGCCGTGGATACATAAACTTTTTCCTGACTTTCCGCTTTATACCATACCCGTATTTTTTTGATATATTTTGTTAGAATGGTGGCTAAGACAGCCTTTACTTAAAGACTTTGTCTCTGTATCTCAGCAACAACTTATTTTCGGACATGCATATGAACTATTTTCTTAAGAACCTGTAGAAATTACAAACTTTTGAAATCAAATGCATTTTTTTAAATCAGTTTCAATAAAAAAATATATTGTTTGAAAAAGCATTTTCTACCCTTTAGGTAAATTATTAAAGATAAACAGTAAAAAGTTTAAAGTGGGCCGATTTATGTGCACGTAAGTGTGTGCGTGATGTGTCAAAATTTACAAATTCACTTTCAGGAATAAATATATGAAAAATTTCGAAACTAAAAGACAATAATTTCTGCAGTTCAGAATTTTATCTTCTAAGTCGTTTTTAAACAATTATTTGTTAAGCCCTGTAAAAGTATATGGGCGGTGCTCTTAATAAACATCTACAACATCCATATCGAAATTCTAAAAAAAAATCACTGGAATATACCAATCAAACCCAATCAATAATTATATCATAATTATGCATATTCGCAGTTTTAAGATTTCTGCAGATTTTGTATGTTTTTGGGTTTTTTACATATCTTAGCTTAAGTGCCTTCTTAACTATATATTAAATACGTGCAGAACATTGCAGATGGCTGAAAAACAATGTATTTTTAGCTACCATGTTATTTACGAGAAGAGAACTGCTGGATGTTTGGCGGCCGGAAGATACTTTAGAACGTAAAAATGCGGCCGTATTTTCATAAGCGACGTATAAAAATATGACCGCATTATTTATTTTCATACGTCACGGCCGCATTTTTACGTTCTAAGGTGCCACTCTGCCGCCAAACATCCAACCGGTCTCTTCTCGTAAATGACTTGGTAACTAAAAATAAATTGTTTTTCAGTAATCTGGAGTATTCTACACGTATTTATTATATAGTTAGGAAGATACTGAGTTAAGATATTTCAAAAACCTAACAACACACAAAATCTGTGGAAATCTTAAAACTACGAATATGCCTTTAGCATAATTATTTATAAAAAATCTGCAAAAGTTCAGCAAATTTTCAAAATCATTACCTCCAAGTTAATTTAATGCACAAAACTAATAAAGGTAATAAAAAGTATAGTACCTACCAGGCGCGGCCATAAGGTCATTTGGTCAATGACCCACCCAAATTTATTTTCAATGATCCAATTTATTTTTTAAAACCAAACTTTTCTTTCAAAAAAGTGCAAATTCCATGCGAAAACTCCCCAAGAAGGAATCAAGCCAAGGCATCGTCTAACGATATCCAAGCTTGCTCCGGGCTGGGTCGTATTTTAAATAGGCCTTATAGGTTTATATGGACGATATAAACTCATTAAAGCTAAGAGAGAAACAGACATACGCGCTTTAAAAAGTTAAAAAGATACAAAATTTGTCGACGGCCCACCAATAATATCGCGCCACTCCCACTATGGAAATACACTTGAACCGCCCCCGTGAAATATACTATTTCAAAACTTTTGGGTTGGACAAAGAAAAACTAATTAGGTACCTAATATGCGCATTGTATTTGCATTGTATCGATGTATTATTAATTAGCGGCTAAATATATAAATAGTACGGGCTCACGCCAGACCAATGTTAGTCATCACATATAACGGCATCGGCACGGGTTTTCTCACATTAGCAACGTAGTCCATAGGTAGAGACTCTGCTGGTGAACTAAGAGGTCTTGGGTTCGAGGCTGTGTTCGGGTAGGCTTTTTTAAAATTTTTGTTACTGAAAAAATTAGGTCGGCTCTAAAAGGTGTATTGGCAACAAGCTTAGCACTTGTTCCTCGATAAAATATTTTAAAAATTATTGGTAATCTCATATATACTACAGCTGGCAGTCTGTATCATACTTTTAGTAGGTACTAGGCGCGACATCTATAGAGGAGACGCAGACGTATCAAAACGGGAAGCCGCTAACAATCTAAACCACGACATAGAAAAGTAATACTAAAAGTCATAAACATCTAGAGTAGCAATGTTCAATATACTACAGTATATATTTTATGATTCTTGTGGTGTTCATTTGTAGGTAAATAATTTCTTAGCAAAACTAGGCACATTATTAAAAAACCTTCCTTAATTAAAAAAGTGTATTTTGCTTGTTGGGTTGATATCACTTATTGCCCACAAAATTTTGACCCACCTGTAAAAAAAGCAATGCAGAAATTATATACCGAAGATTTAATTACAATCGGCCAAACCATAAAAAAGTTAATAAATACCAAAATCGCATTAAGTCTATGAGTTACAAAAAATTCATATCTTACTTTCCTTTATGGAAATATTTCACACAAAACGTAGCGAGCGCAAAACACGAAAATATAATGCCAATGCACGTCAAACATAAGGGGCAAAAGTGGCTTGACTGGAGTAAATGTAGATTATTTGTGGTACAACTACAACTTAATGCGGGCAATACGGAGAAAAATATTTTCGAATATTGTAAACTAGCCTGTTCTTCAATAATGAATGAAATCTATACTTGTCACTCTTGTAAGGGGTACATGTAAATATGTAAAATTGGGAATTAGCTCTCTAAACCGCCTGAAGATGCCTTATACAATAAGATTTGAACAAAAATTGCTAAAACAGCTATTCTCCGGGCTATATGCCCATTCGAGCGCTAGATTACATACCAAAATTTGCCGTATTTTCTACTACTTGTTGTCCAACAGTGTTAGTAGAAAATACGGCTAATTTTGGTATTTAATCCAGCGCTCGGAGGGGCAGCTAGCCCGGAGAATAGCTGTTTTAACATTGTTTGTTCAAATCCTTATTGTATAAGGTATCTTCAGGTGGTTTAGAGAACTGATTCTCAATTTTACATAGACTGTTCTTGCTAAAATAGTCTAGTTTATTGCGAATTTTTCAGCAACATATTTTTTGGATTTATTCACTGCTAGAATAAAGTGATCTCTGTGCGCCGTAGGACTCGGCGCCCTCTGCCTTTGTTCTTTCTCTAAGGGGATTTATCGGCTTGGCAGCTGCTTAAATATATGTATATGTTTGTATCTATCTATATATGACTCTAAATGCATGTTTAAACGTGTTAAAACAGCAAAGACAAATGTTTCAAGCTACAACGGAATTTTCGAAGCCAGCATTAAAATACTTTGTAAGCGTTTTTCAGAAAACCGCGTTTTTCAAAATTGTGTACGCGACTGAGAGCGATCAAATAAATCAATTGGAGTCTATCTGGGCTTATTTTGTAGATAATATTTTGAACTAAAATGATTTTGAAAGAGCTAAATTGGACTGATAAGTTACAAAAAAAATATGAAATATGTAATGTAAAGATTGGCTCAAAACAATATACAATAATATACATCCTGGTGACCTAGATGCTGAAATATTTTTTAAAATAAATGTGATACTTTTACATAAATAGAATATGTTCCGATATTTTTTAAAATATAAGCTTACATCAATTTATATCAATTCCTTTGTTTATTTTTATTTCCTGAAATTTTATGAAACTAGAAAAGGTTCCATAAAGACAATTATTATTTACAAAGGTAATTTAAATGCGTTTTTTAAGTTTTATGATCCGTGGCATTAATTTTATTTATAAATTTTAAATAGTCGAAGAGGGCAACATAAGGTCTGTTCGTTTGAATTGCACGAAATTGCACTACATTTTTTAACTGCACTAACACTTTTTCATTTGTATAGGATGACCATTAGAAGAAAATCGGTGCAGGTTAGTGGAGTTTTGTGCAACAGAAACGAACGTACAGTGTAAAAAGTTCGCATTCTACCGAGTGCACAAACTGAGCCATTTTTAAGTTTATTCGTTTGTGTTGCACGAAAATGCACTAACATGCACTGATTTTTATAATGTTTTTTTACAAATAAAAAAGTGGAAGTTAGTGCAGTTTCGTACGGCACTAACGAACATACCTTTTGATTTGCAAAGATTGGATCGCTTTAGTTTTATTCATTTGTGTTGCACAAAATTGCACTAACCTGAATTATTTTTTTTTCTAATAGGTGTTTGGCACAAATAAAAAGGAGAAGTATTTTATCGCAGTCTTGTGCAACACAAACGAACAGACCTATCAATACGCCTCTGTGCCGTATTCAATTGACGAAGAATGGATCGATCTGGATCACTGTACGACATTTAAATGTTGTTTTATCTCTTTCTACTACCCTCTTTAATTTAATTGCGTATTTGGTTAAAAGTTCGTAAACTAATCCGAATCGATTCAATCTTCGTCAATCGATACGCCTCAGGTAGCGCCACAACTGTCTTTAAGTAGAGACGGTTGTGGTAGAGCGCTTACCGGTTGTAACCGGTTTGTCCATCAGTAAAGTCTGAAAAACGCCTTGTATGTGAAAATTAGAAACCACGGAGAAATAAAGGACCAGCGTGTAAACCATCTTCAAGGGTCGCTAGGGCTCTGGTTTAAGTGTCAGACCGGTTGGTGAGCTGGCCAACATGTCCGATGGACGAGGGCTAACAATAACTGGGAGAGAAATATATTTTGATAGAAGGCTGGTAGAAAAATTGTTTTAATTATGTTACAAATAATAGCTGAAAAACTGTATTTGCACAAGTCTTACCATAAGAGGTGATTCTGATTAGGTATAATGGTATAAAAAATAATTTTGGTATATTATTAAAGACGAAGGGCATATTTCTTGGTAAAATGCGCATTATAAATAAATTTTATTTTTTCCACCATACTAAAGTACCTACTTATTATGTATTATATGAAATTAGATGGCCACCTGCAAAAAAATATGTAATTCCATTTTAAAATATTGAAGAAAAAATTACTAAACTAGCTAATATTTAACCAAAATTTTTACTGAAAACATGACTTTATTGACAGCACATCGTGTAGTGTAATTCATCATTAAGTCCCCTCTCTGTTACAAATACATGAAAACATAAACAGTTCCTTGATTTTATAGTGACAATTTTCAATTTAATTATTGATCAGCAAAGAATTCGGGCAGTTGCTGAATAAAAGAAATAACTGAAAATCTTTGTTTAACTATTGATTAAAGGTTTTCAACTACTATCCATTTCTAAAGTTTTGACCCCTCAGTCTGAGGGTCAATAACAAAAAAACCACGGGGCAGAATATACTGAAAAAATTACAGCTTGTTAGGACGTTATCCAAGAGTTTCTGCCAAAAAATGTATTATTGTAGTGTAAACGATATTGAACTTATTCATAATCAAGTAGAAAAAAACAACGATTTTACTGCGTTAATACTGATAAACGATTTTCTCATGTCTATATATTGGTTAATTTTTTCCCTATTTAAATGCAATTTTGAAGGTAGATAGAAAAATATCTATACTTTCGCAAGAGATTGGTAGTATGTGTCTAAAATTGTATTTTTTTTTATTTTTAATGATGTTTGTGTATCAGCTGTACTGTGGACAATTTAAAACCTTAAAAAAAATCTTTACACTCGTAGACGTAGTTATTATTATACAAATGTATTTTATTACACAAAATTAAAAAAAGCACCTTTAGTTCTTGTAAAAATTGCAATAAATATTAAAAGCCACATAAGAAAGAGATGCAAAGTGTCAAACGCCTTTACCGACATACTCACAGTACGGTGGCGTCGTCGTTAAGGTCGTATGTAGTCCGTAGGTCCATGTATTTTTATTTGTTTAGAATTAATCTATTTGTTATGTATTGAAAAGATTTGTAAAATAATATTATTTAGTTGATTGTGGTTGTTTATATCTACTTATTGTTGATTTAAATTTTTGGTTTTAGTGGTAGATAGTAATTTGAAATTATTATTGTTTTCACACGATTTTTAAGATTATCTTGTTCGAATTTATATAAATACCTGATGTAATCTGAACCAAAAATACGGTATCAAACTACAGTCTAATACGTTAAAATGTCTCGTCAGTGCAACGAACAAATGAAAAATATTATATTAAAAGTCAGAGCGTACTTTCAATAAGAGAAAGACAACGGTTTGGAAAAGATTTTGATTGAGCAAGTGGTTAAAAGAGCAGCAGATTGCCTGGGTATTAGTGAAAACACCGTTAAACGTGTTACTGCGGAAGAAAAAAGTTCCGATATTATACCACAAAAGGGAGAAGTGGAAGGCCCCGACTGGAATGTGATGAGATTTTACAGGGCGTCATAAGGAGAACAATATTAAATTTTTACCTGGAGCGTCGGTTTCCTTCTATAAAATAAGTTTACGAGAAATTGAAAGAAGATGTCGATTATTTACCAGAATTTTCAGAAATGACTTTGTACCGATGGATTAAAGAACTTGGGTTTTCCTAGAAAAAACTAATTAATAAACCAATTTTAATGGAACAAAACACAATTGCTGCCAGAAGAGCGGAATTCTTATACGCCATAAAGAGATATCGTGAAGATTCTTGGCAAATATTTTATACAGATGAAACATGGTGCGGTGCAAATCATTCAGGGAAGTTTGGCTGGGTTGAAAGAGTTAATCCCACAAAACGGGATAATTTTGATGAATACAGAGGTGGTATATAGGAAATTAATGGCTTTAGAGGTGGAATAAAACGGCCATCAGGATCAGGACAACGGGTTATTTATTATCTTACATATTGGAAGTAAAAATGGGTTTTTGGATGGCTGTCTCAAGTGTTTCGTTGGGAAAAAAAGTGCGGCGTCAGTGGATTACCATAACGAGATGAATAAACAACATTACGAAGAATGGTTTAGAACAGTGTTTTCCGTAATACCTGACAAATCAGTAATCGTAATTGACCAAGCACCGTATCATACAATGTTGGATCCTAATTTTCGCAATCCTACAACTGCCTGGACAAAACAAAAAATAATAGAATGGATGTCCCAGCGAAAAGCAACATTGCCCGATGGATTTACAACGTTTAATGAATTAACCAAACCAATGCTTTTAGACCTATGCAAGAACTATCACTTTCCAAAAACGTATCTTTTAGATACAATTGCAAAGGAGTTACGTAATGATAATGTAAAGCTTCTATGGTTGCCAGTTGCACACTGTGAATTCAACGCAATTGAATTAATTTGGGCATATGTGAAAAATAAAGTGGCAAAATTGAATACTACGTTTAAAATCACAAATGTACTAAATTTGTGTCTTGAAACGATGCAGAACGTGCCAAATTCTGTTTGGGAAAATTGCGTTGGACACGCTAATAAAATTGAGGAATCCTACAGAGAAAAAGACCACTTAGTTGATGTTGTTGTAGAACCCTTAATTATAAATTTAGATGAAGGTGATGATTCAAATGAAGACTTTATTAATGATGAAGAAGGAGAAAACGATCCATAAGTGTAGGTATTCTTCGGTAAATAAGAGTGGTGTAATCCAATCAGGTTATTTTTAGTTTTAGGTTTAACTAAATTTTATCAGGGCTTTGTACCTTAAAAGTTAAATCGGATGTGATTCTACGTAAACAGGCCACTTTCACATATTTCTTTTATTATTAAGCAAAAGCAAATGCAGACAAACTTACCACAGCATTTGTTACAATTTTCCAAATATGCGAATCATAAAAATAAGGGAACATCAAAAATATTGTTTTTCTTTTAGGTGAATTATAAATAAATAAAGCTAATTGGCCTATTTACGTTACTCACTTTGAAGTAATATTTTAAAATTACTATTGTTCGACTACACACGTTTTGCCTATTTTATAGATCTTAATGAAACAATCGAAAATCGTTAAATAGAAATAAATGTAAATATTTACCAATGCATATACTTATTTTTTCTTAATTTTACCAGTTACCTAATTTATCATATAGAGCACAAAAAAAACCGTCACTATATTGCATTACTTTAATGATTATTACCTTAACACCCATACTATTGCACCTTCGACGCCCCGCTCCATCCCGCAAGCACAATGCCGCTATCCTTTACACAAATTAATTGCTTGTATTTACGTTTATGACAACTGCCAAAACAAAATTTTCGTTAAACGTAAAGTTACATCTCTTTATATGTAATACAAAAAAACAAAAATTTTTGCTTTAAGATTACTGGTAGTAATTACATAACCACAATCATTTTTTGAATATTACTACCAAACCTAAGAAAAAAAAATATGACTAATATTTTTTGGGACTAAAGTAAGGTTCACTTTATCGCCTGTAAAAAATTAGTTAGGCCTGGGAGTACCAGTAAGGCACAATAAATTTTTACAATTGAGTAATTGATGAAATATGGAAAAAATGGTGACAATTTTACACTTACCTTCCCATTAGAAAAGCACCAAGGCATCTACGGTTACAAAGTTTTACATGTGTAATGGAGACAAGTAACTTTACCGAAATATGTGAAAATTATATTTTTTAAAATTGTACTTTTTACTTTACAAGCTTCCAAACTGAGGGGTCAAAACTTTAGAAATGGATAGTAGGTGTTAATATTTAAAAGGTTTTTAATGTTTTAAAATTAATAAACCGAATTTAATATTATTTTTTCTTAATTCCATAATCCCTCTGCAACTCTGAAAATTAGTGGATGATAGCTAACCCAAAAAACAGCTCCAGGAGAGCAAAGGTTTAAAAATAGAAAAAAGTGATATAAGTTAACTGAATTTAAATAAAATACGCAAATCCTAATACATAATTTGACACCCGGTATGAGACATATGAGACACATAGCTACATGATTAAAAATATTTCATATGCGTAGGTATAAGTATCACCTAAGTAAGTAATGAACTGGTTATATTTCCATAACAGAGTTTACAGTATTTTAGGTCATTCTATTATCAACATACAACTGCTTAAACCGTTGCCCATTTGCTTAAAATTACACACTAATTTAAGTACTTCCGGCAGCCACTTATCCTTAAAAACACACTTCCATTACATTCGGGAAAAATAAAGGTAAATGTACAGTCGAAGGAAAATCGGAAGTAAAGCGGTAAACACGTCTGCTTTTCTCACGTAATTTTTATTTCTACTATCGTACCTGATTCAAGGAAATAAAACCTGATTTTCCGTAATTACATTTAAAGAAGAATCCTTGGATATATTATTGTTTTTAAAGGTATGACAAGCTTAAACTCAAAAAAATTGCTTTTGTTTTTTTTTCATTTTTACCCGAGAATCGTTTAAAGAATAATTAGTTATTTTAATTGAAGAAACCCTTGTCACAAGTCAAATTTATTTTCAAAAAGCAATTATCTTCGCCATGCATTTTTGATAATAAAATTAATCGGGTTTTATTTTAGTGCTCATAAAAACGCGCCCTAGAAAAAAAAAACGCAATGTGAAAAGAAAGTGATTTGTTCTGTTTGTGATTTAACAAAACCTTAAATTGTGTTAAACTTCCAAATAACTTAAAAATAATTTTATATGCATATTAAAACCAGTCACGTCATAACAATGCGTTAAATACTAATAATATATTATAATTATTATTTCGCGGAACAGATAGAAATCATTTAACTGTGATTTTTATGAAATAAATGTTAGTCCATAACACATCAAGTTATGAACTGCACTAATCAATGTTAATCATATACTTCCAAATTGTTCTCCCCCATAATGTAAGTAAGAGGTAAAATAATAAAAATCGTCTTTTCATGCAAGTTGTTCTTCCATTCTCTGGTTTTTACAACTTATTTCCATAGATTTAATAGACCTAATCGTATTTCTACACAATGTAAAATTGATATTTTTCCATATTTGATTAACTATTTAAATAATGCAGCTATGGGATCATATTGTCTGAAATATGTGGGAAAATGAGATCATTTCTCGGAAAATGCGTAAAAAAATATGGATTGCACTAGATCTCGTAGTAAAGTATATGTATACATATAATAATTAAAAATGTCTTTATATTTTTAAAAAAATTACCCCACTTTTTCCAAAAAGGTTTCAGATTTAGTACTCGTTTAAATTAAGATCTTCAGTTCATCAGTTTTGTTTAGACAGGTTTTGGTCATATCACTGTTAATAGGTTGTCATTAAAAACTTATTTGTTATTCTAATAGTTCACCAGTTTGCCTAGTTTTCAAATGGTTTTTATCCTGGAAGTTACTGCTAAAATGAATTTAATCCTCTTATTATGGAAAATGCATATTTCAATTGCCCTTTTCTTTAGACCTTTGTAAAAACACTCGAAAATAAATGTAGAAAACTTAATTTTATTATTACATTTTTATCAGTTCCAAATCTTGATTATGAAATTAGACCGATCTTCTAATTAAAAACTGTCGTATTTTTGTACCTGTAAATCTATTACACGTTTTGTCTCCCAGTAACAAGCCCAAGCCGAAAAAAGCACAAAGAAATTAGACCAGATTTAGCGATTATATATAAATATCACCAAAGCAAAATGTATGGTCTTTGGCTGCCAACCACACCCTTCGTTGTAATTAAATGAGAAACATGTTAAAGCGGTCTCTTATTTTAAATACCTTGGGTGCAACATTCCAAAACAATAGCCATATTTAATCTTGAGTTCAAAAGATCCTCCTGTGCCATGTCAGTTCCCCCTGGCGTTATATTATATAATTACATAATTTAAAAAAAAAACTTTTAAGGTGTGACTTATAAGACTTATTAACCTGTATTCGTTGCATTTTTTCGCTCATTGTTGTCTGGGCAATTTTAAAAATTCAGACTTTAGCCATTCTTCTGGTATTTCACCAGTACAATATGCAGAGTTTCACTAAAATAGTGATGCTGTCCATATGGATCATTAGTAAGAGTCTGGAACTGGATTGTGGCTCTTTTAATTTTTGTAGATCGCTAGAATTTTTTTACCTTTATCGTTGCCTGCAGGATCTGGTTCGTCTGGTCTATTATTTTCGAAGAGTTAAGATCGTCAGCGATCGTTTTGATTTTATTGTTCGTTAGCATATTAGGGGTTTTCTTGCTATACAAGCCAGCAACTTCTCTTACTTTCTTAGCCATGTTAAGCATGTCGTGTTTCCTCAACTTTCCAGCTTCTAAATTTCTTTACGTCTATCTACCATCCACTTCTCCTTAGCGTCACGAGTCTTCTTTCTAATTTCTCTTTGTTAAACGCAGTTCTAATGTAATTTTGTATTATTTTTGCATATCAATAAGCTCATGATAAATTTCAGATGAAAGTACTCTGTAATCAGAAATTAATTTAAATGTGAATATACCTTGGGGTTGCTTAAATCCTACTAGTTACCTGGAAATAATTACAAAAGAGTTTTCTATGGAATCTTATATCGTAGTGTCTATTAAACTATTAATTCTATTTGGTGTCTTAATTGTGATGTTAGCTTATATGGTTAATTTAAACCATTCCGATTTAAATGAATTCATGTGGATTAAGTATATTAATTGTTTTTAAGAGAAACATAGATAGTGTACAACAGAAATTGTTAAATGAAAGATGAAACTCGATCAGAGTAAAATTTATAATATTGACTGTGTTGACTAAAAACACATGCTTTTGTGTGTGCCGAAGTATTGTTAACACAAATTGGTAATATTGCGATGTTTGTGTAAAATTAAATAAGCGCATTACTCTAGAAAAAGTACCTGTTAGAGATAAAAGTCAAAGTAGTAAAAAGATAAAAGGGAATTCCAGTTTTTTATACTCAATTAAATTTCGAATAAACAGGGTCGCCTAAACAATAATTGCCGACCAATATTTATTTGTTTTATAAATAACGCTCAGTTTTCTTGTAGTTTATTACTATTTATAAAAGTTACAATCATTTTTAAATTTGCATGTCGTTCATTTAACCTATTTTTCAAGGAATGCAACACATTTTTCATAATAGAAATAAACTCCCCGGCAAAAAACTGCCATCCCATAATTAATTACGGCTATATTTGATATTTTATAGCTTTTTTATTTTTAATCCGATCTTTATAATTTTTTCAGCAGTTTGTGAATTCATTCATTGAAATTATAGTGTATTTGTTTAATAATAAGCTTTTTTGTTTAGGAGATATTTTGCAGGTATAAACAAAAATGTTGTATTTTGTCGTAAGTTCACAACACCCTGTGGAAAAATTCAAGCATCAGTTTTTTTTTGTTGAGTTCTTGGTTATAAAGTTGCATTTCTGGTCTCAATGCGATTTTTTATTGAAACCTTATCGAAAAAATAATAAAGTAATGAATATTATTTTATGAGTTTTAATAACGCGCATGCCCACCTCTAGCTGCAATGACCCACGCAGTCTTCGTGGCATTAAATGAATAAGATTGGCTATTCTGTCTCGAGGAATTGCGTGATCATCCTCGCTCAGTGCTAGCCTTAACTCGTTGCACAAGAACGGCTCTTTTTAGTTTATCCCAGATATGTTCTATGGGATTTAAATCTCGGCTACATGCGAGTCATTCCAGTCTTTGAATTCCCACTTCTTCCAAACAATCGCTTACAACGCGTTCAATATGGAGTTTAGTGTTATCATTTATTAGTATAAATTGGTCCCCAATTAAAAGAACAAATGGAATATCAGCTTCTTGGAGGATGTCTTCAATGTAACGATGGGCGTTCAGAGCTCCATTTTTAACAAATATAAGGTCCATACGTGCTTCACTAGAAATACCTGCCCAAACCATAACGGAACCGCCTTGATATGAAATTCGGTCCTATAGAGTACAGTCGGCAAATATTTCATTACGCGTCGTCTGTATACTCGTCCACGACCATACGGCGACCGCAGGCCAACTCTTGATTCATCTGTGAATAGCACATTGCCCATTGTACAGGTCAATTGATATGCAATATTGCAAATCTAAGCCGCTCTTGGCGATGTCGAGGGAGTAGTTGTGGTCCTTTCGCTGGTCTACATGATCGAAGTCCAACATCTTCCAATCTTTTTCGTGCTGTTTTAGAGGAACAGCAGTACATCTTCGATCTCTTAATGATCTGACGATGAGGAAACGATTATCTGGTGAGGTAGTTAATCTTTTTCTGTCAGATCCTTATCGCCTCGTAAAATTACCAGTCTCTAAATAAATTTCCAAGCATCTCGAACTGTAGCCCGTGAAAATCCCAATGCACGAGCCACATAACTTTTACTACGGCCATCCTCTATTAAATCAACAGTTCGATCAACATCTGCATTAGTCAATACCATGTTGACAAAAAGAAAAATGTCATTGTCAAATAAATTTTTGAAAACAATCGAATATACCACTTTGATTATTTTATATCGACTGCTTAATATCCGTTTTTAGAAATACTGTAAAATTGTATTTTCCTACGACCACCTATGAAAGTGAGAAAAAAAGCACGGTTAACTTGGCTAGAAAGTGCCTTATATCACACGCGTGTTGAAAAGTACTTTTCAACACATGTGTTGTAAAGTACTTGTCAACATGACGTTTGAACAGATGGGGCCAATTTCATTTTTTTTTATTTTCAGCACACGTGTTGAAGTTTTTCAGCACACGTGTTGAAAAGTGGGGGTATAAAAAAGACAGGAATTGGAGTTTTCTGGTAAATATTTTTGTTGTCGTAGGAAAAATATTGTACATTACTCATGGGAAAGTAATTTTCGCACACTCGTGGGATTATCGCACTCGGCTATCGCCTCGTGCGACAACATTCCCACTCGTGTGAAAAATGTCACTTTCAACACTTATTATGTAATATACTATTAAACATGTACAACTCCTACAAGGAAAGATGTATTGATATGAATAAAAAACAAAATGTTGGAAACACATTTAAACAACTTTTTAACCAAGAACTCGACAAAAAAAATTGGTGCTTCAATTTTTCCACAGGGTGTTGTGAACTTACGACAAAAAAACAACATTTTCGTTTAGACCTGTATAATATGATCTAAAAAAATATTATTAAACAAACACCCTATAATTTTATTTAATGAATTTACAAACTGCTAAACAAATTATAAAAATCAGATTAAAAATAAAAAATTTATAACACATCAAATATAGCCATAATTTGGGAATGGCGTTTTTTTGGCCGGGGAATGTAGATAGACACGTTCCACGTTGCGTATTTAATTTTGTTTCTTGTTCATGCGAAAATTGTTACCTAAAAATTATTATTATCAGCAAGAACTCTAGCTTTTTTTCGGGTTCAAACCTCGCTGAAGCAACAACTTACATAAAATATTACCAACCGAATTTCTCTAAATCACGTAAACGGATGTCACAAACACAACACGGCAACTAAACTATTCACCATTTTGATTTTGTGGAAACAAAATAAATTACCAATTAATATATTGAGTTTAAGCCGCAGTTAAGGCAAAGAATCAAAACAACACATGAATTATTGGTCTAACGCGTTACATTTGTAGTATTTTTTTTTTAATTACATAAAGTACTGCTAATTCAGGATTTAAGAATACAAGTTCATGCGACAACTCTGGGGGATAAACACCAGGTTCGGCCCAATCGTAACATATCGTCGGTCTTTTCACGTAAGGGCGTATCTCAGTTTTGTTGACTTTTCAGGAAAGCCATTTTAAATATTTTACGTTTTTTCATTGTGAATAAGTCCTGTAATTTATTTTTATACTTCGTGATTTTTTTTAAGTAGCAAGTAACATTGTAGGGCTTAGAGAATTTGTCAATAAAACAGTAATTAGTGATTTAAATGTAGAGACAAAAATACATTTTAGGAGTTACGCCCTTACGTGTGACCGGTTTATCGGGACGAAAATGAGATACGCCTACTGGAGTAACACAAAAAGATCTAAAATAATGTTATTTATTACAAACAGTGGAATTAATAACTTACATTATTCTAAAAACAAATTAAAAAAATGTAACTATCATAAAATAAGATTATTTGGTTGAAAAAACATAAAAACCAAGGTATTAATATTATTACTCATCAAAATGAGCCAGAGATTTGAAAAAATCTTGGTGCTCTTTTTGTCTAATGACAGGAGTAACTCCTGAACACAATGAAACCAAATCTTGGTACTTGGCTTTACTTATCTTGTTTGGTCCTGAATTCAACCGTCTAAGCTTATACGTTTTAATATTATGCTGTTGGTTTCGTTTTAGTGACAAGCTATCATAATTTTGTTCATTGTGGCTCTCTTTAAAAAAAATCTGATCTGGAGAATCTTTCTTAACTTTCACTTCCATAATTTCTGTCCAGTTCACCTGGTTTCCTAAATCACTCTTCCTCGTGGTCAAAATTCTTACATCTTTTGAAAGCTGTTTAAAATCAAAAAAGTCGTCAGAAGTCAGAGATTGTACTTTGTACGACTGTTTCTGCCTTGCGAGGGAAAAACTGGGTGTAATTGAGAAGGAACGTAGATATTTCCTGAATGTTTCATAGCATAGCCTATTGCGCTATGCGCAGAATCTCCTTCGTTCTGTCCGTGAAAGGACTCGAAGAATCTTAAAGATATTTCTTTCAAATTATCAAAGTGAGCTACAGCATAAAGAAGCATCGCAGCCATGACTGTATTTTTATTTTGGCCTCTACAGCCATCAGAAAAAAGGGCCACTTTTTGGGTTACCCCATTCTCATTGTAATACTCCAAAGTTTTATAAATTGCTGTCGCAATTTCTGATGCCCCTCTTTTGCTAATGCCTTCATGCCACGTCCAGCAGAAACAGTCTCTATTGGCAATATTATAAAACGTTAAATTAAAATTAGCCAGTCTGTTTTTATAAAATAGCGCATTTTCATTGCAGGTGGGTAAATATATCACTTGTTGAAGATCAAAACACCCACACAGCAAAGAGCGGTCTACTTTTGCTTCTTGTTTTTGTTCTTCTTTAATCTCCCTTACTTTATCTTTTTCTAAAACATGTTTTTTATACTTCTCTCTCAACTGTTCTATTTGCTGTTCAGTTCCAGATTTGGCAATTGTGCATAAAGAACAAAGATCTTTTTTAGGAGAAAAAAAGGATAACTTTTTAGTCTTAAAGATTCTCTCATAAGTCGAGAAGGAAGGCTTTCCCTCATTCTTAGTATTCCAGTCCTCTAAAAACATCAAATGCATCTTACGTAGTGTTAAATCTGGGTGAAGATATTGCCTCGAGGAATTCTTACGGCAGTAATGTGACTCCATTTTTGGGTAACGGTCAATATGGATGCTTATAGCATTGCGAATCATACGTTCTTTTTCTTTTACGGATTGAGAACGTTGCCTACCTCCTCTCATTTCTTGTTCGATAACTCCGGAATCGTTAGTTTTTAAAATTGCCATTCGCACCATCTTGTCAGTAATTCCTAATGTGGCTAAGAAAAAACGCTTGCAAACCAACAAACGACTGCCTCCTAGTATTAAATAATACTGTATTGTTTTCTGTCTCTTTGAATGTTCTTGTTTAGTGGTCTTTTGTTTTGTACCTATTATATTAAGGTGGCGTACAATAAACTCTCTCTGACTATGTAGTTCGCCTAAATTGTTAAACATTTCAAATAAATTGCATCTATCTAAATGGCTAAATAAAATACATTTCTTTCCAAACTTAATGCAAGTATTTGTATTGCAACCATCTTTTAGTTGTCTAGCTGGAACATTCTTTTTAGTTGCAGGACTCACGTATTGTTTTCCAGAGTTTCTAAACCTTTTAGCCTCTTTTTGTTTATTAATTTTGGTGTTACTGTTTCTTTCGTGTTCTTCTCTTTCACTTCCCTCTACAACAAAATCTTCTGGATGAATATTTAAGTTGTTTGTTAAACTTTTTGGATTCGGATCTAACTGGACAACAATGCTACTATCTTTAATTCTATCTTCGTGCTCGTTGTTCCTGATTTGTGGGTATTCCTTGTAAAAATTGTGTTCATTACAGTTGTCATTATTTTCAAAGTGGTCCCAGCAAATTATACAAAGACATCTATGACATGCGGACCACACTTCTTTATTACAGTTTATAACTTGACAGATTCCTGAGTTATCCTCCTCATTATTATTTTCTTTTCCTTGTCCCAGGGCAGCAGAAGTAAAAGAGCCTTGCAACAAAGATTTTCTTAGGTTAATTAATGGTTCATCATCAGAGTAACTCCATTTTGGACTTTTCATTATTTTGTTTAGGGGCTCATCGTTATCAGATTCTGAGGATGAAGAATTTGGATGCGAATTTTCTAAATTTGATTGGTCATCTAATTCTTCATTTTCAGTGGCTATAATTCTCCCATAATACCAGATATTGTCAAATCTCATTTTTATTTTAGCACCTACTTTAAATTGTTTATGTTTGTCTAAACTCACGAGGTCAGTGGTAATTACTACATTTTTACTGTTGTCTTTCCAAAGGACCAGAACATCCATATTGTTTTGGTTAATCTATTCTGGAACAAAAAGCATACAATCTATTTTCTTAATGTTTAGTGTTTAATTAATAAAAAGTACATACTATTTCCCAAAGAAATTTAACAGGCACCGACCCTACTGCGTTTTATTGTAACTTATCTAATTTATATTAAATTAACAAAAAAACAGCAATCCTTACTCCTTACCAGAAAGCAATAAGTACACAATACCCGCCCAACAATCGTCAAAATCGTAGTGGTTTACTGTCGATCTACTCTATAAAGTCACAAACTTTTTTCTCTGAAACAATAAAAGTATTATGTCAGCATAAGCTAACGGAACATCGTTGAAAATAAAAAAATTTACAAGGCACCCCCCATATTGTATTTTATTGTAAAAAGATACAGCAATCCTTACCTGAAAGCAATAAGTACACAATGTCCGTCCATCAATCCTCAAAATCGTAGTAGTTACCTACTGTTGATCTGCTACTATAAAGTAACGAACTTTTTTTTCTGTAACAACAAAAAATTATGTTGGTATAAACTAAGCGAACATAGTCGACAATAACAAGTTATGGCATACATAACGTTCAAATTCGTGTTTTAAACTTTTAAAACATATCAAGATTCACAAAATATACCTATTACATTTTTTTAAACCTTATAAACGCAACACAAAAACAATACATGTTCAGTACATTTCGTAATGTTTTAATGTCCCGGCGTACGATTCAGTAGCCACTTCCTTTAATAAAAGAATATTCTAGCCTCAAATATTTTCTGTATTTCAACATAATATTTATTAATGTTTATTGCCTTTTCTGTACCAACATACTCAGGATAAAGTCAACACGTTAGAAGTATAATCTAAATAGTTTTGTACTTACCTTAAATAACTCTTAGATTTCACAACTTCACAAAAACAATCAGTAAACACAAGAAATGCGTTCATTTACTGATGGACATCCTCTGTAGGTAACGTCGTAACTAAAGTACGCCTTAAAAATTATGCGCATGCATGTCTTTTAAATCACACGTATGGGCCTATCACAAGTTAAGCCTATACGTGAGATTGAAATATTGATTATTTTGAGATGCGACCATAAAAATATTTAAGGAATAGCCAAAGTATAAAATATTGAGTTAAGTCCTTTGGTGAGATAAAAGTATGCAGTTTAAGCTGTCTTTTGGCGGTCTTAACTCAATTTTCAAATTTTCTGAGATACGCCCTTACGTGAAAAGACCGACGATATGTATGCTTTCTTTACACTGTTTGTGTGAGAGTTTCATGTTAGCTTGCTGTCAAAGAAGACTCCAAGGTACTTCACCTCGGTAGAGAAGCTTAGTTTGGTTTTCAGAAGTTTCGATACTTTTGGGTCCGTTAACTTTCTTTTCTGTATAAAGAGCGCCATCTCCGTTTTATTAGGTTTAATAGACAAGGAGTGATCTTTGCACCACTTTTCTATGGTTTTGAAGACAACCTGCATCCTTTCGCAGAGTGTACTCTCAAATCTACCTATTAACAGAATGACTAAATCATCTGCGTAAGCAAGGGTGTAGTTGTTGTCATTGTTAAGGCGGCCAATCAGGGTGTCAAGGACTATATCACAGTAGCGGCCATAACACTCCTCCCTGTGGACACCCCTTCATGACCGAGCCTTGTACTGTGACACCGTCTACACTGATTTTTATTGCTCTTTTTAAGAGCATATTGTATACTGAATATCCATCCGCTCACCGTTTTTGGGAAAATTCCTAGCGGAAATAGAGTAAAATGCCATAAAACTGCAAACAAGTTACAGCTAATAATTTATTATTATATTGCTATATTTACATGACAAATAAAAAAACCACCGATCTGGAAATCCTAGTTTTCGATGTACGGGATGTTAAACTTATAATATAGTTAAGTTTTTTTTTCCTTTTACACATTTTTACAGGAAACTTCGTAAATTCTTGACTGACAAAGAGACTAATTATGCAGCAGAAGTGCCGTGTTTGTAACATCCTTTTATGTGACTCAGAAGGTATTTACTTACAGTAATATTTTAGGTAGCAGAGAGGTTTAGACCTAAAAAAGGCTACAATATGAGCTAGAAATACATTAAACGAGATGAAAGAAAAGCTGAAGTTCTTGCTGATAATAATAATTTTTAGATAATAATAATTTCCCTACAAGTTAACCTTGCGTAAACAAGACACAAAACCAAAGATGAAATGTCGAACGTGTCTTTCTATTTCTTTTATGAAAAATAGGTTAAAATCTTTTAAAAACGGCTTTAAATGAAAAAAATACAAATTTAAAAATTAGTTAAAATGTTATAAACAGTAATAAACTACAACAAAAGAAAATTATTTATCAAAGAAAGATATATTTGCCAGTCATAACTGTTTGGGCGAATATACAGGATATTCAAAATGTACTTCCGATTCAAAACTCTTTCCCGAAACTTTTATTTCTAACAGTTACTTTTTCTGAAATTTATTTAATTAAAAATAAACATCGCAGATTAAGTTTGAGTCTTACGTAAAACTACCTCTTAATTTTAAGCAACCCCCACAGCCCGTATTAACAATATGAGGAACGAGGCTAAATGCTGCATTTTATTAAAATCAACGCTGTTAAATCTGTAGTTTCTCAGTTGGACCCAAAAATTGCAATTTACATTAAAGAAAGTCAACATAATAATGACCCTAAAATCGAAACAGCTATAAAATAAAGCACAAGAAAAAATCAAAGGGGGTTAAATCCGGGGACCTAGCAGGCCAGCTGACTGGACCATCTTCTTTGAATTTTTTTTTTGGGACCTCCCAACATTAACAACATATCAACTTGCACATTAAAATTCGCTTCCATGTTTAATTGAGCAATAAACTGAGAAATAATCATTAAAACGTCTCTCTAAAATTCTCAACTGACTTAATTAAAAATAACGCATTTCCATGGACATTTTTTAAATTCAATTAAAATTTAGTTAACCATAATTCCGTAACCAAAAAAGTACCCCATACCCCTCAAAATAGAGAGAGAGCGGGTAAATATCAAAAACATGTCTAAATATGTATGTCTTCCCATGTCCCTATTAACTCACCTAAATTTCATGAAAATATTTCAAACCGTTTTCGAGATATCGCCTTGTAACACTTTAAAAAACTCACCCTGTACAGACATAAAACACAAGTGGAAAAGTATTGAAAACAGTTTGCTTAGGAATCTAGAAAGCTTAATATTAATATTTAAATATCAACTATTATATTATAACATTTTTCTTAATCTGCACTGCATAATGTTTTGAATACTTGTGAATTTAAAACAAATATAGCAATATTATTAAATTATCTTTTTGTCGTCATTCTAGATAACTGTAAAAAAATTCTAGTAATCATACATTTATTATTCTTGTTCCCCCTTAAGAAATGTTAGGGTGCGCCACTGAAACATGCTTAATAAAAATTTTTAGACCGTGACGCTTGCTATATTTAGAATTTCAGCGATTTTGTAATATTTTTTGTTACACAAAAAAAACACAATCAGGTTTTCTGGTACGATATCATATCCTTGAAAGGGTAAAATTAATTTGGCACAAGATTTTAATTCCCATGGCCTCTCAAGGGAAAATAAATAACGTGTCAGACTCAGGCTGAATGCTTACGCTGAATCTAGACATAAAAATACCGAAAAGTTTCAAAAGAAAGACGAAGGTTACCTTAAAGAATTAGACAGGATCTTTGATTTAGGTGTTTTAGGTATCATTAATTATTTTTGACTGTCGTCTCGGTTATAAAAAAAGACATTTAAAGAGCTTCAATATCAGTGAGCTGCTTGTTTGAAAATACACAAATATAAAAGGTGTTATAAAATTCACTGCATGTATTGGAATGGGTGACTCTTGGGGTAGTCTAGACACAAACTCCATACTTTTTGGTTGAATCGAACAACTGTAAACTTTTCTCTAACACCCGAAAACCAGACCATACGCACGCACGTTACTGCGACGTTACCAAAATAATAACCTATTAATAATTTAAAATTACCAAAAACGCATTATACCTTAAAAATTACTTACATGAAATACGATATAACTTCCCTACGTATCTAAAAATGTCGCCATTAGATACAAGATGTATTTTTTCAAAAAACATCTGAATGGGTTCCTTCTTTAATATTATAACATACCTCTTAACATTTTTGGAAAAAAATCATAAACTTCGTGAAAGTTTTGCAGTCAGCGACGCTAAAATTTGACCGCTTCACATAAAAGTAACTGCAAAAGCAACCGGCACACATTTTAATATTACTTACGAAATGAAAACATTACCCACTATGGTAGTAAGCAAAACAAGATAAGGGCGCAAAGTTCTTAGTAATTTGAATCGCATCTTGCTTTCCTGTTCTTGTTCCCTGTCTCTTTTTTCTTGTCGTTTTCCTGGTATTTAACAGGCACGTGATCGGTCGAACTGTTTACAACAATAAGTCATGTGCTTCTCAAAGATTCCGAGCTCTGTCTTAGAAGCTATTAGGGAAACTTCGCAAAAAGAAACACGCTAACCCATAACCGATAAAATTTAGAGTGGTGTTTTAATCAGAGTTTTCACCTCATTAGCTAAATAAATATATAAGCCTATCAAACATTTTTATTTTTTTTAATTTTTAGGTTTTTTATAAATCAGGTGATAGACATGCCACTTTAAATTTTGTCGTCCATAGCTTAGCGTATGTGCCATTGCCAGCTGCAAAATCTCAATATGAAGTGTTGTTTGTTAATGGTTATTAAAATTGGAGGTTGTCCTTTTTAATAAATAAATACATTTTTAGTTTTCAGTTTTTTAATATTACAGATAGTAGAAAATACCGTGGACTCTTTTAAGCATTGTATTTAATAAGTTTGTGGAACGTTATTTTCATTTATGGCTATCCCTACTGTTTTGTTAGTATTGCATTAGTGTGTTAAGTTTAATGTAAAAATATTTCAAAGTGAATTTTAGAGAGATTTTACTTCAACAGTGGCAATAACATTAGTTTTCAGTTTTTAATAGTGCAGGTGGTGACAAAATACCGTGGAATGTCTTAAATTTTATTTTTGATTTGTTACTGGAAATTTTTAGTGTTAATCATTCATTTTGTCAAGTGTTGGTTCCTTGCATTAAATTAACGGTTGTGCTGTGATGTCAGTGTTTTTTGGTATATTGGTATTTTTTGTTAATCTTAAACATTTTCAAAAGAAGTTGATTTTACTACAAAGGTTACAATAACATTATTTCTTATACTGACTTGTTACATAAAAAAAAATATTGATATAATTGGCAACAATCATGTATTTCTTGCCAGTGGCGGGTACCGCTGCTTAGAGAAAGTTTAAAGGGCGATTACCAGCTTAATATTGCGAAAACGTCATTTATAATTATTTTTCCTCAATCTGAATTCATACCAGGATTTACCAGTTTCAATATATGCAGTGAATTTTATAACACCCTGTATAAATCTACATACATATATTCATAAACAGTTTTCAAAATATTTAGAAAGGTGACTGTGAAGCTAATTTTAAGTTTAAAAGCATACAAACAGTATAAGCCAATGCCCTAATTTCTTTATACAGACAGTATTTTAAATACATATTTGGTGAAACCTAGTTTCATCATATAAACACCTTGTGTTTCTGAAAACAAGCGTCCCGTAGATTGTGTTCTTACTTTTGCTGCTGAAGCAACCCTGTGTTGACTACCATTTTCAGACCATCAAGCAATTTGAAAGGTTCCATTTGACTAAAATACTAGTTTGATTCTACGCGACACAGGATAGGCAATAAGGACATCACGCGCACGAACCAAAAAAGCACATACAATACCACTACAATCTTTGAAAGTGGCTATTCTGGTTCAAAGATGTCCAGCAATTGCGATAGCGAGAGGGCACCTAGACCAGAATCAAAAATAGTCCCTTTCTTGAGTTTTCTTGACGGTCTTTTATTGTACTAGGAAATAATAATTTCCTTGCATTTTTTCTAGCTTAAAAAATCTTTCAACACTGGAAGTATACAAAAGTGTCTCGATAGTAGCGCCACTTAAGTGCGTTAGAGAATCCACCCAAGTGGTTTCGTCTGAAGCAGACCGTAGGGTAAAAACATGGTGAAGCACTTCAACCTGCTATTCCTCTCGTCGTTCACCTCGCGCAGCACATCGCTAAGCATTTATACTCGCCTATGCCAATCATATTGAAACATTACATACTGCCACTTTAGTGAGTTGTCAATCTTTTAATAAGTTATATTGTTATATTATTTAATTGATATTAAAAATGCCTTCCTCTTCTGATAGTGATAGTGATTCTAGTAATGCCCAAAAGTAGTGGTTGCTTTCCAAAAGAAAATTGAGGAAATAGAGTGTGCATCTAGTAAACACTGAACGGACTAAACTTGGTGAATTCTATCAGTTATAGGAACGTTTCAAATGTTATCCAGATAGATTTTAATATTTGAGAATGTCTTAATCAACTTTCAATTACATTCTAGACCTCATAGAACCTATAATTAAAAAAGTGTATACCAACCTACATAAGCAACCAGTCTGCGCCGAGGAAAGATTAGTAGTAACACTCAGGTAATATATTATTACACTATATTTATTAAGATAAATAAGGTAAGTATTAGGGTAAATGTTTAAAATAAATGTTTAGTTATTGGACCTATTATAGGCGATTCCAGATAACTGAAGAGCTTGTAACATTATGTAAGATCTATCTCCATCGTATGTCATCAGCTGTTTGGAATTGTCTCTTTTGAGTATGACGGCGATGGAACTGGCTTTTGCACTGAACTGCTTTTTGCGCCACTTTTGTCCCCATAAACTATTTCCATAAGAATTTGGGGAACTTTCATTCTAAAATGTATCTCCTCAACAGGAGGCAATTTTTTAAGTGCGGCAATAAGGACGTAAAAAAAGCCATATCTTCATCGTGTTTGTTCAAATTTGTCATTTGTTTATCTTTCGTTATTTTTAGTTTTTCTTTCTCTATCTCTAGTAAACCTTGCAATATTTTGTCTGTTGGGGCAGATCTTTTTCTGTATCCTAAATTGTCTGCCTTCTTGTTGATTACAGTTGTAGGTTCTGGTGAAGATTGAGTAGCTGAAAAGTTTTCAATAGGTGAATTTGAGGTTTCGGTAAATGGTGTAGAAGGGGGTGAGAAATTATCAGTGTCAGTGCCAGGTTGTATGTTGTCTTCACTTATAGCATTAACAGTTTCACCCTCAACATGTGGCCTTGAGAGGACCACTCAAAGAGCGAGTTACAGGAAACTGCATCTCGAAAAAACAGATTATTTTGCTTCTTTGAAAATGGCGAAGTGCACGTCTAGATACGCGGCTAGGTGAATGGCTCCAATATATTTTATGGCATAGATTGGCATAAACTTGTTTTATCAACGCCGCGTGGCGAGGTGAACGATGAGAAGCACGTCAGGTTGACCTGCTCTACCAAGTTTTTACCCTAATAATATGTAGCAAATGTGGTCTATTATGATCATTTTCTAATGTCTTAATTTTATTTTCAATACCTAAAGAGGTATGTATAATGACTTTCTTAGCCATATATACCATTCTTGAGTTAATATTGTCAATAATATTGCTATTGTATAATTTTAGTTGGATGTTCCTTATTCTATGTCACTTAAGCCCACTTGCATCAACAGAATAATAAAAAATTAAACTAATTGGACACTTATAATGTGGCAGCAGTCATTTTTGGCAATTTTAAGAAACAGACTGAGTATGTTTGAGATTGTCAATTCTAAAATTAATTTTAGTCAGGTACCTATAAATTCCTATGCATAATATATCTCAAATCAAAATAAATAAAATTTAAAAAAATTAATATGACATTTTAATTTTTTTAATTAAATTTTACATTTTATTTTAATAGTTCTTAAAACTCAATATTTCCGTTTTCACTGCATATTTCTTTAAATCCGACAGAAATATTCCTTTTTTTAAAAACAACTTTGGGGTAATGGACTTTATTAAAGCCAATCCCGCAAACAAGTTACGAACCAAATTGTACAAATTAAATTTGCCAGTTTTCCAAAAACTATGAGGAATTTTACGATCTTCAATTAGGGGGGCAAATTACAAACATTGCACAATTTAATTATGTCTGTTCCTCGAACTGCTACAGGGTTTCGGTTTTTTAACTGTGGGTATTAGAACAAAGATTTAATAGTTTTTTTTTAAATAACATCAGGTATTACCCACGGCCTCTTGTACAGAACGTTTTTTATGCGTGAAAACATTTTTTTTAATAACAGAATTTGTCCCATCGATTTTGTGCTTTTTAATCTCCTTTTAGTAGTTGTAATTAAAATAACTCTAATTACACCCAATACGAAATTACCGAAAAAAACGGTGGCGTCGGTAACTGTTTTTAAAGATCGTTAAACTGTATAGTGGCACGAAAAACTCAAAAATGTAAATCTTAATTATGAGACCACCATAACAGCCAGATATAGAAAGAATGAGAAAAAGAAGTTACATAATAATCTTCTATACAGGGTATTTGGAAAATATATTAAGAAACTTTTAGATGTGATTCTTTATGTTGTAGCGTTTACATTTTTAAGAACTATTACTGGATGGATAAGGGGCTTTCTACCAAGACCTTACCTCCATCTTACTGTAAACTATTTCCATGAGTGCTTGTTGGGGACTGTGGACTGTGTTTCTTGACTTGAGAATAAATTAACTTGACTTGTAAATGTACTTGACTATTTTTTATTACGAAAATTGCTTGACAGATTTCTTAAAACTTTTTTGACAATATCCGGTCACTTGAATCTTTTTTTAACGTGGCCGTGTTATCAACACAGTTAACTTTCTTTAAAATTAGTACAAACAAATAAGCATTAATATTATTTAAAACGCGTAAGTAAATTTTAATGACGGATTAATGTCTCAATGTTTACTATCCGGAACATGCCCCCCGCCTTGAAATGGCCACAATTTCAATTTTCTAAAGGAAGTGGACAGATCTTCGGAAAGCTCCTCTTCACAACTCCGGTGCTCGTTCGGATCGAAGCAATTCGGGCTACGCCATCGGCCCCTTTGTGTACTTCAATGATGCGACCAAGTCGCCATTCGGTAGGTAAAGCTTGATCGTCCTTGATAAAAACTAAAAGACCTTCAGACAGTTGGCCTTGATTAGTTCTCCATTTCTGCCTTTCTTGAAGCTCGGACATGTAGTCTCTCTGCCAACGTTGCCAAAAGTGTTGACATATTCTTTGAACCAGTTGAAACCTGGTTAGTCGGTTAATCTTGAGGTTTTCCAAGTTCTCGTCTGGAACGGCTACCAGGGGTCTTCCAATCAGGAAGTGAGCCGGGGTTAAGGGAGAGAGGTCGTTGGGTTCGGAAGATAACGGACAAATAGGTCGAGAATTCAAGATCGCCTCAATTTGAGTCAATGAGGTAGTAAATTCCTCAAACGAAAGATGAGCGTTTGCTAGAACCCGCTTTAAATTGTACTTTACACTCTTGACGCCGCCTTCCCATAGACCTCCCATATGAGGAGAATATGTACAGATAAACTGCCAGTTTATCCCAGCGTTTGCTAAAATGGACATAACATTATCTTTTTCTGAATCTAGAAATCTTTTAAGCTCGCGGTTGGCTCCCACAAAGGTTTTACCATTATCACTGCAAATCTTAGAGGGCTTGCCCCTTCTTGACACAAGACGCCGTAAGGCTTGCAAAAACGACTCGGTACTTAAACTTGATATCAACTCGAGGTGTAAAGCCTTTGTGGAGAAGCACACAAATACTCCAACGTAGCATTTTTCTAATTTGCAATTACGACCTTTTCCCAGTCCCCGTTTAACTAGAAACGGACCAGCATAGTCTAGCCCTGTGACGTGGAAGGGCGCAGAGGGAACTGTGCGGTCGCGTGGTAAATTTGCCATGACTGGCTGTACGAATTCTGGCCTAAATCGGAAACATCGAATACACTTTCTTACCGTCGCTCTCGCTAAATTACGACCGGATACCGGCCAAAACTTGTCTCTTATGGCAGATAACAACAACTGAGGTCCGGCGTGCATTAATCGAGTGTGCTCATAGGCAAAAAGCAACTTCGTTAAAAGATGTTTCGAGTGTAAAACTATAGGATGTTTTTTATCTGGCGAAAAATCGGAAAGCTCTAATCTACCTCCTACTCGAATAATATTGTCTTGATCTAGGTATGGAGTCAGTATATATGCGGTAACGCGTTTCAATCGCAAATAATTGGAAAACCTTTCAAAAGGGAATTCGCTGTCGATACTCGTCGGAATTGAATTGAAGTAATTGAATGTGATTTTAATTCCGGAATTTCATCTATCTTAGATTTTAATGTCGGCCACTCTGATGGCGGTAACTTTAAAAACTGAGGCCCGTGCCACCATGAATATGAATCTATAATTTGACTTGGGTATAATCCTCGTGAAACGTAATCCGCAGGATTATCTTGAGTTGGCACATGTCTCCATTGTTGATTTTCGGTCAACACTTGTATGGTTGAAACTCTAGTTCCTACGAAGGACTTTAGCAAATTAGGGCTAGTCTGAATCCATGCTAGCGTTATCGAGGAGTCTGTGCAAGAAATACAGTTACTAAACTTAAGATCTAAAGATTTCCTAGCTTTGTCTGATAACCGCACAAGCAACAACGCAGCGCACAATTCTAGTCTAGGTATGCTTAGGGTTTTTATCGGCGCGACCTTGGATTTCGCGCATAAAAGATTTACGTGGACGTCCCCGTTTTCATCGATACTGCGCACGTGTAAACATGCACCGTAAGCTCGCTCGGATGAATCAGAGAAACCGTGTAACTCAATGTTTTTTACCCTCTTGCATACAACATGGCGCTCGATGGCTAACATGTTTAAACTAGGTAGATCGTCTTTGAACTTGTGCCACTGGGTAGCTAGACAGACTGGTAACTGATCGTCCCATGACACCTTTTCAGCCCACAATTTTTGCATTAGCATTTTAGCTATAATAATACACGGACTGAGTAGTCCTAACGGATCGAATATTCTTGCGGTAAGCAATAATACCGATCTTTTTGTATCTTTCCGATAGTTGAAAACCTCTTCGATAGTGTATGACAGTATGACAAGACCAGATTAAACCTAATGTTCTGGCTTTCTCATCGGGACCGAATTCTAGAATCCCGCACGCAACGTCATTGCTCTCGACGCTTTCGAGTATCTTAGGCTCATTTGAATACCACTTGCGCAGCTCAAAACAACCGCTTTTCAAAATCTTTGTAATTTCTCGACATATGTACTGCGCATGTTCTACGGTATCGGCGCTAAAAAGCAAATCATCCACGTAAAAACATCGCTTGATGAGATCTGAGATCTCGGGATTTGAGTCCGCACACTCACGAGCTAATTCGAACAAACAACGTATGGCTAAAAAACTCGCACTAGCATGACCATATGTCACCGTATTTAAAGTATATGTTTTAAGTTCCTCTGTCGGACTAGCACGCCAAAAAATCTTTTGCAGGTCTCTTTGGCCCGGATTCACCGATATTTGACGGTACATCATCTTGCAATCGGCTGAGACAACATAGCGCTCTTGACGAAACCGTAAAATTATAGACAGTAAATCTTCTTGAAGAACTGGGCCAACGTACTGTATATTGTTCAAAGATAGACCATTACTAGATGGCGAACTGGTATTGAACACTACACGAAGTTTTGTGCTTAGACTATTGTCGCGTAATACTCCATGATGTGGCATAAAGTATTCTACGTTTGCCGCGCTAGAGTCCGAGTTGACCACGGTCATATGATTAAGTGCCTGATATTCGTTCATAAACGTTACTTATAGTTCGCGTAAGTCTTTATTTCTAAGAAGTTTTCGCTCGGTATTGTAAAACATTCTTTTGGCCTGATTGCGCGATTCACCCAAACAATCGGCAGATTGCTTTAGCGGTAGCGTAACTATGAAGCGCCCATCAGGATCTCTACGCGTAGTTTCTGTAAAAATCCGCTCGCATTCTAGTTCGTCTTTGGTCAATGGTTTACCACCGCCAAACTCTTCAATCTCCCAAAACTTTAATAAACTATTTTGTAAGTCCTGATTTGTGCCTTACACGAGGTTACCCTATTACTGACTTTTACCTGGGTTCCCCCTACTTGACCCGATACGACCCAACCTAATTCGGTATCTTGAAGTACTGGGTTATTTTTGCCGCAAAATATTTTATCGGCCCTTAGCAAATTCCAGAACAGATCGCAGCCAATAAGAATTTCAATGGGACCTGGCTTGTTAAATTCGTCATCGGCAAGATTCAAGTCGCTTGGGATGTCTAGGGACTTTACGTCAATCTCAAAACCTGGCGTTAAGCTTGTAATCTCGGGGAGAATGAAACACGTAAGTTTTTCATTAAAATGTCGATGCAAAGAGCTTAGCCTAATATTGCATTTATTGCTTACTTTACTTACAGCATTTGATATGCCAAACACGTCTAAATTAGTGCTAATCTTTTCTAGTTTTAACCGGTCGCAAAGATCCGTAGTAATGAAAGACGACATCGAACCGGAGTCAAGTAATGCGCGCGCAATATATGGTTTACCCCACTTATCTAAAACCTGAACTCGGGCTGTCGACAAAAGTACGACGCGTGAACATGGACGTTCTACGCCACTGCTTAACGAAATCTCGCTTGGACCCAACTTGCTAGCATTTGTATTTGCCGCCTCTTCGGCATTCTGCGGAGACGCAGGCGCAGTAGGATTGCCTTCTGGGTGTAAAAGCGTGTTGTGCCATGCTTGACACTTTCTACACGGACCCATCCTACATTTTCTAGCCGTGTGCTTGCGTAAGCAATTTAAGCATAGTTTTGCTTTATTTATAAACTCGGTACGTTTATTTATCGATAAATTCTTGAAATTATCTCATGCGTATATAGAATGCTCTTTTTTGCAGTAATAACACGAGTATGTTGTGGCATATAGCGACTTGGAGCCATAATGCGGATATTTGTCATCTCGCTTGCCCTGCTTGCCGTCTTGACCCAATGTCTTTACGTTTGTTTTGTATTCTAGCGTTTCCAAAAAATCGGCGCGATTCTTTAAAAACGTTTTAAAGTTTTTTAAAGTAGGCTTTTCTAACTCGACTGAGTGTTTTTCCCACTCACCTAGCGTGTTTTGGTCTAATTTAGAAGATATCATAAAAATGAGCAAAGGATCCCAGTTTTCGATAACCTGTTCTAGTTGTTCAAGGGACCTAAGATGTTTCGAAACGTCATCAACTAGCTTGCGAATTTTACTAGACGATTCTTTCTGGATATTTTCTAGATCGAAAAGGGCTTTAATATGGTTGTGAACAAACAATTTTGTATTATTATACCGGTCATTTAAGGTTTGCCACGCCACGTCATATCCTGCTGATGTGAACTCGATAGATTTAAGAATCTGCGCCGCACTGCCTTCTAGTGACGCCCTTAAATAGTGATATTTTTGTATGGGGGATAAGGATTCACTTTCATGAACGAGGGACTGGAAAGTCTCTTTGTATTCTAACCAATCCTGAAATGAACCCTGAAATTTAGGAAGGGGGATAACTGGCAGTTTAACCCCACCTATATTTAAATTTGCATTGGCAGATGCGGCGGCGTTTGACTGTGCACTTGAACGACTTGAATGTGCTGAGACATGATCGTCCTCCTTGTAAGGAGCATACTTTTTTAATATGTTTTCTGCGATAGCCGTAATGGCAAAATAAGACTCCTCAAACATCGATCGCTCAGCATATTGTTCGTCCAAGTTGGCCAGAGCCACACCTGCCTCAATATCGTCTTGAATATCGTTAAACTCTTGATAAACATTTTCTATGCGAGTCAGCCTATCTTGTAACTGAATGATATCGGTATCACTTAAAGCGTGTTCTTGTCCTTTCTGTGATAATTCTTTTTGTTTTTGTTCCACATGCTTTGTGAAATTAGTAAGAGAAGCCTTAAGGGATCCTCTTTTTCTTGTTTGTTTATCTTGCTCTGACATTTTAATTTATTATTTTATAGAATATATTGAAATTAGTGCAAAAATGTATTAAACTACTAGTAATGTTTAAATTCCTGAAATATATCTTGAACTACTGAATACTATGTATATTCATCTATTTGCTTTATTAAACATAACTCTTGATTTTGACATTTATAATAAGAATATTAATTTTTACATAACACTTTGTTACGAGATGTTATTTCTTGCTTGACACTTCGTCGAAAGTTATTATAATGTAGGTAGTATTAGTATGACTAAGTACTTGTTATAACGATGACTGATGAAGAAAGGACCAAAAGTGATTAATCCGGCTCTGATGGTATGGAGATAATGGGGTACCATGACCCGAATGAGGATTACCAGGACTCTGCCTGAAGAAATAAAGGGTTTCGGGATACTAATGACTCGGAAGAGTTTAACAGGACTTTGCCTTGTTCATGATGGGAGAGTGTGGGGGAAAAAGAGATGGAGGGTTCTAGCGCGAGCCACTATATCTTACCCATCCTATTCGAACCGATGGATATAAGGTGTCATTTTGATTCTGGTAAAAATATTGTCTGTTCTTCAGACACCCTGGGTGTGAGCCTACCTGATGAAGAGTAAGGGCCCAGAAATCGCGATAGCAGGGCACCCAGAACAGAATCAAAAAATTGTCCTTATTTTATTTTTATTTTTCATTTTACGGTCTTCTTGTTCTGCACTAGCAAAGAAGTTAATCTTTGCATTTACATTTAATATGTTCCCTATAGACCGAAGAAATTTCCTATTTTTACTATTGTTGTACAATGGTGCACTTGTACAACTCGTACTCGAAGTAATTCGACATATACCTACTTATTGGTTTGTGTTAGCAGCCGAAAATTTTTGGAGCAACGTTGCTATCAAGTCGTAAACTGATGATCAGTTTACGACTTGACAGCAACGAGTAAGCATTGATAATGCCAAGTGAGACCTTGGCGAAACGTCTGCCAGGTTCCAATACTAGGACTATATATTCTGCTGTCCAAACAGTACAAGATATGAAAAAAATCCTAAATAGCAAAAAGTGTAAGGATAAAACAGGAATATTGTCTCTTAACAAAAGGACGGACAGTGTATCTAGACAACAACCTTCTGGGCCTATGTTAACAGAAACTTGCTTTCTTATTTTCGGCCAAAAAATCACTTGTAGAACTTTGCGATACAGTTTTGCAACACCCTGTATAGGTAGGCTTTGCCTTGCAAGTTTAAAACTTTTCGCAAAGCTTGAAATATTATGGAGTGGGAGTTGTTTGATATACATACCTGAGCTTTCAGAATATTTATTTCCCACAGATAAGTTAGTGGCTGGCGGGTTATTCGCATTCGCATAGATATTTCGCTGTTACATCTACCTCGTAACGGGACCTACATATATAAACATCCTTTTTTAAGCTAATAGTTGAACGAACTACACCCTGTTAAGTTTTCTGTAACGTTTTTAACATAAAAGATGTTTTCAGATGTTTCAGTATTCCTTCAATTTTCAGTCTCCTGCTTTTTCTCAAGAATTATGTTTATCTTTATAGTATAGCACTTTTAGTTTTCTTTCACTGACCCTAGAGAGAAGATAAACTTGAGTTTATGTTAGTACTTTTTTATTTTTAACATAATGCTGATAGAGAGAGAAAAAGAATTTAAAGCTGTACGTAAAGCTTTTCTATCCATAATATTAACAATTTTGAATTTTTATAGGAAAACAAAAAAGTTTTCTATAATGTTTGTAAAATAAAAGAACTTTTTAGATTTTAAAGCTTTCACTCAGTCTTCATTGCCCAGACAGTAATTCTTGTACGTTTTTTTTTATTGTAGTATAATTTATGTACAATTCTTTTTATTAAACAATGAAATCTAAAAAAAACACCCTATAAATATTGTATTGTGCCAGTGTGCAAAAATACCACTGCAAGTGCCCTGAAAAGCCCATTTTTCACGTGCCCAATACAGCCGATCTTAGAAGGAAGTACAGTTTGTATGACTTAAGCTGTTTGAAACAGGCTTTTGTGACTGATTATTTCCTTACAATGTTAAAGGTTATTTGCGAAAAATGCAAAGCATTGGCGTCGAAGAAGTTAACAAACTTTAAGTCAGATGGTAAAGTAATAAATATACTTAATTTCATAATAATTCAAACAAATTGGAAATTGTATTAAAGACGAACAATTAACCAGTGATTAAAAAAAACTAATATTTGGTTACTAAACCTTGTTTTTCGATCAGTTGAGCCCATCTATTAGGCATCGAGTGAATTCAATTTATTATAATAGTCGGGTCAAGCTCTTCCCAGCATTCATGGATCATTTCCCTCAATTCATTAGAATTTTGACGGCAAAAAATTCCGGTTATATATTTTTGAAAATTAAAGCCCACATATTTTCCACACTGTATCTCTGGGCTAAATTTCGTGATTAAAAAAACTAATATTTGGTCACTAAACCTTGTTTTTCGATCAGTTGAGCCCATCTATTAGGCATCGAGTGAATTCAATTTATTATAATAATCGGGTCAAGCTCTTCTCAGCATTCATGGATCATTTCCCACAATTCGTTAGAATTTTCACGGCAAAAAATTCAGGTTATATATTTTTGAAAATTAAAGCCAACATATTATTTTCTATTGGATTAATAACCAGACTGAAAGAAGCTCGCCGTAACACGTCTACATTAATATTTTGAAACCAGTCCTTTACAGCATTTGCAGTGTGCACTGGACAATAATTGAAGGAGTTAGAAGCAAAAGAGTTCAAGTGATATTTTTTCACAAAATAAGCTAAGTACATATTTTGATATCTAAAACTACTAAAATTTCTTGGTGCAAAACGATCCAAGTGATTTTCTACTCTTTAGCGACTTCTATAGGCGAGCGAAAAGACATGTCATCGATTGGCTGTGATTTCGATATTTTTGGAGGCAAAAGGGTTTAAGTACACTTGTTTTTTTTAATATTTGATCTGTAAGTGTTTTGTTAATAAAAAATAAATTACTAAGTTGCAACCAATCACTTGTCAGAAATATTGTTTACAAATGTATCACCCATGTTTTCAAGGAAAATACTTTAAACGCTCTTTTCTCCATATTCTCCTATTTGTACTTGAACCCTTTTGCTTCTAACCCCTTCAATTATAGTGTTCATAAATGAAATAATTATTCGGGTAAACGGACTGAGCAGATGGGGGCATATGTTTCATAACAATACGATAAATTGCAGCATTGCATCTTTCCTCCAATCGCAAGCATAAGTCAAGCACATGGGTACTTATCCAATCCCATACACTGACACAAAAGCACTCAGGCCTAAAAGCAAGGTCGCAAGTGTAACGCTCTTCAAATCTTGTTCGGTCTGGTCGATACACACGAATTTATCCATTATATGTAAATAGATTGCAAAGTATTTATATCCGTGAACACTATCTGAAGAAACATTGTGGGACATTTCACTACAATTGTGTACCTTTTTCCAACAATTTGTTCTCAGAAACGTCCAAGACCAATTTGTAGCAAAATTTGCTACAATTGTATGAAAATGTATAACAACTGTTGTAACTAATAATCCAATTAGTGTAAATTGCTCTACAAAGACTTTGCTACAATTTTGTGTGAACAAAAGTCCAAACGATTTTTTCAGTGTACCCTGTTCCAAAATTGAGGTTCGCCATTTGTATACAGTGTAGTCCATTAAGTGTGTAACAAATGGCAATTTTTTTACTAGTTGCACAACCGAAATATAAATACCGCCAAAAGTTGGTACATGTAGAATGGCTTCAAGTCAAATAGCATACAGAGTAGGCCAAAAATATAAAAGTCGTTCAAGAGTAAGGTACACTTATTTCGAAGAGCATAGAGGGCGTATGCTGCTTGACTTGAAGCCATTCTAAGTGCACCTAATATGGTTATCGGACATGCACCAACTTTTGGCGATATTTATATTTCGGCTCTGTAACTAATAAAAAAATTCCCATTTGTTACACACTTAATAGACCACACTTTAAATGTAATGCAAAAAGTAACCGCCACTGCTTTCGATCTCCTGTTAGTTTTATTTTTTTCGCAGCCAGGCGGTTTTTTAATTCAGATCCATTGATTCTTCTACTGACGGTAGGTTGAGAGCCAGGCAGCCTGTACCATTCATAGCTTCGCCCGCGGTTTCAAGGGATTATCTTTTAAGTGCCCCAGAAGCACATCATTCCCGTCGGGACTCGCAATTCTAGTAAAACCGGAACCATCCTGTTTTTTCAAGGACCCATTTTGCTCCCAACGCTTTTTAGTTTCTAAGACTGTACTCCTATTTCTACCATATAATTGTGGGCACGAATTGACCATCCTTCAAGCTTTGTTACTATTCGTGTCTTCTCAACTTCTGTTAAATGACGAACTATTTTAAATTTTTTGACTTTCACACGTCTATAAGCAATTCTCACCATTCACTTTTAAAAGTATATGCCAAAAATAAAAAAGAACCACTTACACCATTACAAATTAGGTGTACGGGTTTGTAATAAACAGAACTGCACATACCTAGTGCAAATCAAAAATTTTGTCATAAATAGGTATCATTAAGGTGAATATCATCAAATTGAATGAAGCATATTTGGCTGTACATTTATTTTTATGTTACAATAAATAATAAGTATTTGTGAAAGGCAAATAAGCGGCCATCCATCATACAAGCATCAACTTTTAGCGAATTACCCGAATGTCCTTGCAGAAATTTCGTTCCGATCATTGTTAAACTTTTCTTGTAGTAAATATATTATTTCTTACTCTTTTTTAAGCTTCCCCTTCTCCATCTAAATTGATATGTTTTTTGTTGAAGCCGAATTTACTTCAAATCAAGTGTTATTGAATGTGGCTAGTTTTGAAATAAAACTCTATAATAATATATAAAAGGTCTTTTTCATATTTGAGTTTAGTTTTTGATGCTTTCCTAGAATAAATATTTAGCTTCGTGCATTTGTTACTCTCTAAAATATGCTGAAACATAAATTTTCAATATAAAGTACACACGTTGCGAGAAAAATGCCTAGATCCTTTTTATTGCCCTTTTATAACTAGATTTCCCTTATTTTAAATGTGTTTATAACAGTAAAATAAAAATACAGAAATCAGTTCTTTTATTTTATGCGACTCTAAATTCCTTTTTACAAAATGCTGATCTGACTTAACCTTTCTGCTGGCTAAGATTTATTCGGCCCCAAAAAGTCAATGAGGGAAAACGGATTTCGTATAGTGTAGTAAACACGACTTTAAAATATTGCTTCTAAACTTTTTTTGGTTATTTATTGTCAAAAAATCTACCATTATTTAGGTTTTTATAGTCTTAAAAAGTTTTCAGTTCGAAATGAACCCAAATACACAATGCCATTTTTCGCAAATTTATTGCCAACTTTAGCTTATTTTGGTTATTTTACCGTTTTTATATTGGATTTTCCAGGGAAAAGTTAAATTTAAAATCATACTATTTCATGAAATGACTAAGGCTTAATACCAATTAATACAATTAATCAAAAAGTATTAGGTAAACAAGTTATCTGCTGTATACTACTGGTTTTCCGAGCGTAAGCAGACACTTTCTTTTTTCGCTTGCCTTGGGTACCGTTGTTTGTAGTATCTCCTTTTCAGGGTTGTCCCTAAATTTTGCGCCGCTGGGATGCGAAATGAAATTTGCCGCCTACCCTATAATAAATCAAAAAAAAAGTTTTTTACCAATTTGATGAGAACGGAAAATAAAAGCCATTTAAAAATCCAACATGTTATATTATTCTTTAACCTAAAAAAATTCATATTGATTCAATTTCATAAATCACATCAGAAAGGGATTAGGGATAAATATAATAGCAGAATAGCTACTGAACAGCGAAAAACGCTTGTTTATTTATTTTTAATATATTTGCGACTCATCATATGCCGCCTATGCTATACTTTGCCGCTGGTAATAGTTGTTATGGTATGCCATCAATAATAGTTGTTATGGTAAAGGCAACTGTCATCTGACAACAAGTCATCGACTAGTTCTACTGTAGCGGGGCTGTTTATTTAAGGGGGGATTTAGTAATTTTAGTTAATTAATCCCACATGGTAATGATGTACTTACCAAAAATAAATGTACACGCCTTAACAATACTGCCCAGCATTGGCAAGAAGTCGTATATGAATGTTGATGGTTTTGAGAAAAGTGCACTTAAAGCTGAAATTAGTATATTTTTGCTATTTGACAACGGATTAATTTTAAAATTTCCGGTAAAGGAAAGATAGTACGTAGCTAATATTTTTAGGTCGTTGTTTTTTTATGCCATTTTTAAGCAAAATCTGTTGCTTCCGTCTTTTATCCATTTACTTCGTACAAACAAAAAAAGACTTAAGTGGGTTTAAGTCTATTTGTCATTGATTTCAGTTTTAATTTTTAAAGCAGAAATTAATGGTTAACCAATATAAACTACTTGTACGTTTTTTCCCAATGTAGTTCATAGCAGCAAAAGCTTGAATAAATAGTGCTATGTATTTAAATATTAATTTTTCGAAAATTTTAATATTTAAAAAATTAACAGCCAGATTCTCCAACGCTAGTCCGGTCTAATTTGACAACCAAAAGTTTTAAACTGACAAGTGTAAGAATAAGACAACTAAGTTTTATACTGTGGATTTATTTCTGAGCATTTTCGCAAATTTATTTTTTTTTATTTAACAAGCTTTATTGTCCAAGAACAAAATTCTTATTGACAAAGCAATAAACTAAGCCAATAAAGGAAAGGTCAATTTTAGTACATACTTTTGGCAATAATAGAACTAAATTCACTATAGCAACTCATCCCAAGATGAAAATCATTTGGAAACCAAGCAAATCGCTGAAATATAAGAATAATTCATAAGTTTTTAACGGTTTTTTAACTAACAATGACAGGGCAAAAATCTGTCAAAACATAACTGATCAACTATAAGATCTTAATTTAAACCAGTACTAAATCTTAAACCTTCTTAGTGAATCTGAACGTAAGTTTTTATCGGGGTTTTTAAGTTTTCTTCTTTCTTGAATTCGTCTCTTGATCTTGGTCTAAATTATTGTTTTCTTCTATTTGAATTGCTTTTTTTCCAATTCCCAAATCATTAGTTAAAATTTCTTCAATTTCTTTAACAAAATCTGCATCTTTAAAAAATGATGCATCTTTTGGATCGAAATCTACGTCTAATATATCATCACCATCATTAAATGGATCTTCTTCATCTTCAAAACAAAGTTTTTGTTTTTGTCTCTTAGACCTGGCCTTCCTTTTTCTTCTTTAATTTCTTCGGCTTGTTTTTCTTTAGATTCTTTACCTAACAAAATATATAACCTAAATTGTGTTCAGAATATCAACCAAATAACTTTGTTACTTCCTTTACTAATCGGAGTTTTATTTACAACATCTTTATTTTTCTTATTAACCATGGTAGGTATCTTCTTGTTTTCTTGAATTTTTAACATCGTATGTAATATCTAATACGTGATTGTCACTTAAAAAGTTGGAGGTATTTATATTTCGGTTGTGCAACTATTTTTCCCAACTAAATTTCCCATTTGTTGCACACTTAATGGACTACACTGTATATCGTTGAATTCGTGCTTCAATGAGATTTCATTTGACACCATACACGAGGCCCTTGAAAAAAGCTACTTTGCCCAATTTACCCCCCGAGATTAATACCCAGAATCAAAATTCAACATTTTGATAATTTTCCCGCAATCTACACCTAATTCTCAATGTTCATGATTTTTTCAGATTTTTCTGGGCGATCCTTTTGGTGATTAGGGTGGAAACAGCAATTTTCAAGCGTTTTTCCCTAAAAAAACAAATAAAAAATAAATCATATATAGTGTTGAATTCGTGCTTCTAGGGTTTCATTTGACACCCGACACGATGCCCTTGAAATTTTTTGTCCCCAATTTTCCCGTAAAATTTACCCCCAGAATCAAAATTCAACTTTTTCTACTTCACGTCTATAATTGGGCCACGACCCTCCCTCTCTGTGCTAAATTTCAAATTTTTACGTCAAATAGTTTCAGAGAAAAGCCGGTGACATGAGCGGACACCGAAGTGGTTCCATAAGTATTCTGTTTCACGGAACTCTAAAAAGAAAAGGAAATATGGATTTAATCGTGTGAAAAAGAAAATGATAATTTTGTACCTAGCTCGAGGAAGCTGCAAAGCCTTTACAGTGCTGGAACACTATTTTTATTATACTTCTTTGAAAACACCTTATTTTCATCTGTTTTAGTAATAATGTAAGATGGGCTTTTTCGGGCTAGCGCACGGAAAGAGCGCACGGAAAAAATTTTCCTGGTCTCCAGTTCTTTCAGTGTGCTGAATGAAGATACCGACTATTTTTTGGCTTTAAAATAGAAATATAGGTATAGGAAAATAAACTAAACTCAAGAAAGTCTATATGCTATCTGATATTTAATATGTACCTATTTTGTATTTTATTTCGTAAATATTTGAATATTTAGATGAATTTCTGAAATATTTTTTGACGTTTTGTCAATCTTATCTGACATAGACAAATTTAAATCACCTTTTAAATGATTTCAAAGTTACCATGAAAACGCATCATACCTGCCAAAGACCATATTGTCAGCGTTGTTAATTTTCTGTCAATTAAATTCATTCTAATAAAATGTTCTCTCAACCTGAAAAAGTGGCATCTTTCATTATTAATAGTTAATTTTTAATTACCCTAGTAGTTTTTTTTTAAATTCCGATAACAGTTGTGAAAATAAAAATATTCCAAGTTTATTTTGTATGTATGTATTTTTTTATGTTATATTTTGTTTTATGTTATCGTTTTCAAAGAAGTATAATAAAAAATATCGTTCATTACACGTCCAGAAATGGATTTTCCGTGCTTGCTTGACTTCCCGTGTTCGGCTGCGCCTCACACGAGAATTTGTCAAGCGCGCACAGAAAAATCCTTTTTTCCGGACTGGTAATGAAATATACTATTTAATCAATTTTCCTATAAAAAGATTCATTCAAAACATTTGGCTTTTCTTGGCGATTATAAAATTAGGTTGGGTTGTATTTTAATGTTATTTATAGGTTGAACCCCTAGATCGAAAACTATTTTTTGTGGGGGTTACTCCTCCACTCCAAAGGCTTGGACAGAAACACACGACCAGTACCAGTAGATAATCTGATTGAGTAAATAAACGGAATAATTAAAATTAAGCCGGTTAAATAATTAGGCTGGGTTTTCCCTACAAAGAACAATATGATCAGATTCCAACACATTAAAATATGGGTTAAAATTTACGCCCTTTCAAAATATGTAATAAGGATAAAATATATCGTCCTTACTCACCCTTTAGAGTCTCTGACAAAGATTCATCTGTAAAAGCAGGAGGGATGAAACTAGATTTTAATTTTTTAAGAAAAGGTCTTCTGTTCACCAGACGTTCAGAATGACATCAAACAAATGACAACTCAAAAGTCATAAACGTCAAACAAGACGGTATGACCGATATTTCTACCTTTAGTTCATGCTCTCGCGAATCCACGCGATTCATTTGCACTACTAACAGTAACCAACATTACATCATAGTTAGGCAACCGGTAGTTAGTGTGAGGCAATATCTACAACATGACAAGTTATTTGAAGAACTCTCATTCTATAAATCGTTTGAAAAATATCATTGCAGTGTTGCCAATTTGGGGATACATCTCTAGATCAAGAGACGTTCACGTATTTTCAAAGAAAAAAAAATTTCATGTCAATATGATGATATTTTTTGCAATTTCCTGCTTTTAAAAATTATCTAGAGATTTTTTATTTCCACTCCATATTTTCGAAATTTGAAGTAACTGAAATATGTATTTGCATTTATATGATTCCAACCGTGCAATGTCTAAGGGATAAACCTTCAGCCTTTTCTGCCATTAAAAGAAAGAGAAAAATAATAATATAGCATCTGAAAATAAAATAAAAGCGAAATGGGATGCTTCAATATAACTTAGATTTCAGTAGAGGTTCTACAAAGAAAGTGAAATATATAATTGTTGTCTTACTTCTATCTATATATATATATATATATATATATATATATATATATATATATATATATATATATATATATATATATATTGCACGTAAGTTATTTTTAACTTCTATAGTATTACATTATACAGCTCTATACTTTTTAGCCTTGAAAAAGGTAATAAAGAATTACCGAAAGCTCGGCAGTAGTGAAAAAAGAGAGTTTTTTTCTCCTAGCCCTTTAGTATATGGCCAACTCCCCAAGAGTTTCTACCAAGTTTGATATTTTTGGCCAAGATCATATATAATTATATATATATATATATATATATATATATATATATATATATATATATATATATATATTGTAACAACCTCGGATATTTATACTCAGTGGAGATGATCTATTGATCTAGGTTAACCTAAGATTTAAAGACTTCGTCAACGTAAATGGGTTTTCTTCTATTATTCCAAAATTTTATAAAATATAACGTCAAGCTCCTAAAAAAATATATATAATTTCTTGCCTTCAATATCCTCGACGAAGACTCCTCCAGCAAATGTCTATCACCGTGGATTCGTCTTCTTCAGGGGATCCGCTTGCCTTAGGGCAATACTATGTTCTGATATTGGACAGCTATAACGAATAGTTAATATGCTACACTACATCAATGAGAAGGGGTTTCTGGATATTCGTATAAATGGACAGGTTAGAATGGGACTCCGTTGTATCGGGGTACCACCAAAAATAAAAAAAAGGGGGCCTCGCTATACAAGAGAATCACACCCGTGGCAGGTCAACCGTGTGCGATCTCAATAGCTGAGGTTAAAATGGGGCTCCGCTGTTTTGGGGCACTACGCTCGTGGCAGGTCAACCGCGCGCAGACCCAACAGCAAGATAAAAAAAATTAAAAGGGGGCCTCTTTATATAAGAGAATCACACCCGTGGCAGGTCAACCGTATGCGATCTCAATAGCAGAGGTTAAAATGGGGCTCCGCTGTTTTGGGGCACTACACTCGGGGCAGGTACACCGCGCGCAGACCCAACAGCAAGATAAAAATTAAAAAGGGGGCCTCACTATATAAGAGAATCGCACCCGTGGCAGGTCAACCGTGTGCGATCTCAATAGCAGAGGTTAAAATGGGGCTCCGCTGTTTTGGGGTGCTACGCTCGTGGCAGGACAACCGCGCGCAGACCCAACAGCAAGATAAAAATTAAAAAGGGGCCTCACTATTTAAGAGAATCACACCCGTGGCAGGTCAACCGTGTGCGATCTCAATAGCAGAGGTTAAAATGGGGCTCCGCTGTTTTGGGGTACTACGCTCGTGGCAGGATAACCGCGCGCAGACCCAACAGCAAGATAAAAAATAAAAAGGGGCCTCACTATTTAAGAGAATCACACCCGTGGCAGGTCAACCGTGTGCGATCTCAATAGCAGAGGTTAAAATGGGGCTCCGCTGTTTTGGGGTACTACGCTCGTGGCAGGACAACCGCGCGCAGACCCAGCAGCAAGATAAAAATTAAAAAGGGGCCTCACTATTTAGGAGAATCACACCCGTGGCAGGTCAACCGTGTGTGATCTCAATAGCAGAGGTTAAAATGGGGCTCCGCTGTTTTGGGGTACTACGCTCGTGGCAGGACAACCGCGCGCAGACCCAACAGCAAGATAAAAATTAAAAAGGGGCCTCACTATTTAAGAGAATCACACCCGTGGCAGGTCAACCGTGTGCGATCTCAATAGCAGAGGTTAAAATGGGGCTCCGCTGTTTTGGGGTACTACGCTCGTGGCAGGACAACCGCGCGCAGACCCAACAGCAAGATAAAAATTAAAAAGGGGCCTCACTATTTAGGAGAATCACACCCGTGGCAGGTCAACCGTGTGTGATCTCAATAGCAGAGGTTAAAATGGGGCTCCGCTGTTTTGGGGTACTACGCTCGTGGCAGGATAACCGCGCGCAGACCCAACAGCAAGATAAAAATTAAAAAGGGGCCTCACTATTTAAGAGAATCACACCCGTGGCAGGTCAACCGTGTGCGATCTCAATAGCAGAGGTTAAAATGGGGCTCCGCTGTTTTGGGGTACTACGCTCGTGGCAGGTCAACCGCGCGCAGACCCAACAGCAGGATAAAAATTAAAAAGGGGACCAATTGAAATAAATTTACAGAAAATTTGGTTGCTTACCCTTTAAGGTTAGGAGTTCTGTAGTTGTCGGGATCTGGAGCCAGACTCACTCTCTCCGCGTTCCGGACTGCCTTTTATAGTCGATGGTCGTCATGAGAATTGTTTATTGTACCGAGTAGACAAAAGTTAAATGTTCAAACAAAACCTGTCAACCTTGTCAACCTCTCTGTGACAAGCAAAATTGTATACAAGAAAACCCAAAACTAACAAAAATCAAAAATCCTTACATGGAACAACGTGGACGAAAAGAAGAGGAGATACAGCAAGCGACAATTGAAAAATATCGTCACAATATATATATATATATATATATATATATATATATATATATATATATATATATATATATATATATATATATATATATATATATATATATATATATATATATATATATATATATATATATATATATATATATATATATATAAATGAAATAAAGATTACGGGGATTCGGCCAGAAAGTCTTTATTATATTATTCTTATAATGTGCCTAGCTTTCGAAATGTTTCATTTCTTCCTCAGGGCACTAAAAAATTAAATTAATTTATAATTTATTATTTAAAATTATAGGAAATTAGTAAAACTTACATTATATTTAAATATAAAGACAGCTAATTTTCGAAATTTTATGAAAAAATTGGTTGAAAAATATTCTACTTGGAATTTTGACAATATTTTTTGAAGTTGATAGTAAATAAAAAAATTGGAAAAAAATATGTTAACTTGATGCAAGAGGTAGAAATCAGACATTTGACAAAAAAATATATGGGAAGGTATTCATGATTTTCTAACATCTGTCAAAAATGTGACGTTATTCATGAAATTAAAAAATTTTTTAATTTTCTAAAAATATTTATGGTAAATTTTGGTTTATATTATTTATATTATTGTCTATATGTAAAATAAAGGAATATATGGAACTTAAATTTTGTAAGTCAGTTTTTTTATTCATAGGACAACTTTCTTTATTAATTTCAACCATTTCTAGAAAAAGTCTTTTATTTAGATTATTTTCAATGTGTAAAATTCTTGTGTCGTTAAAGTTACAGGTATGTCCAGTGTCAATTAAATGTTCGGAGAGTGCAGTTGATTTTTTGTTTAATCTTGAGTCACTTTTATGTAAACTAATTCTTTTAGAGATTTTCTGTGAAGTCTGTCCTATATATTTTTTGTTACAGTTAGAGCAAGGAATACTATAAACGCAGTTAGATTTATTAAAAATAGGATCTTTATCCTTTAAATTGCTATAAAGTTGATTAATGGTTTTTATATTACGTTGTGAAATTTTAATATTTTCATTTTTAAATACTTGAATTATTTTAGGACTTAAATTTCTTATATATGGGATAGAACCATAAAATTGTGAATTGTTTGTAATAATATTATTATGTTGGGGAGTGTTAATGTTGTTATTTCTAGTATTATATAATATACGTCTGATAAGTTGTATTGGATATGAGTTTTCTAAAAGAATATTTTCCAAAATTTTAAAGTTTTTTTGTTTAAGTGTAGGGTGAACAAGTTTTTCTATTCTGCTTTTTAAAGCTAAAATTAAATTAATTTTCATTTTGTTACTGTGATAAGACATGTAGTTTAAGTATCTACCGGAACTAGTTGGTTTAATGTACCAATCTGCAATAAGAGAATTGTTATTTAATTTTATTATATTAGTGTCAAGGAAAGCAAGTTGGTTGTTATTTTCAATTTCTAAAGTAAATTGTAAAAATGGGTTATAGTTATTAAAGGTTGAAAGAATTTCATTACATTTATTATCAGGAATACAACAAAAAATATCATCAACATATTTTTTTATAAAAGGAATTTCAAAAGAAAGTAATGGAATACAAGAGTCAAGTAAATCATCCATGACATATTGTGCAAGTATTGGTGATATTGTGGATCCCATAGGAGTCCCTAGAGTTTGTTTGAAAAATTTTTGATTAAAAGAAAAAATGTTACTGTTAAAAATAAATTCTATTATATTTAAAAATATTTGTTGTGAAATAGTACATTTGTTTTGAATCCTTTCCCATCTTTTAGTAATGCTACTTTTCACTAAATCTAAAGGTATTTTATTTTTTTTTTATTTTTTTGGTACATTAAACCAACTAGTTCCGGTAGTTACTTAAACTACATGTCTTATCACAGTAACAAAATGAAAATTAATTTAATTTTAGCTTTAAAAAGCAGAATAGAAAAACTTGTTCACCCTACACTTAAACAAAAAAACTTTAAAATTTTGGAAAATATTCTTTTAGAAAACTCATATCCAATACAACTTATCAGACGTATATTATATAATACTAGAAATAACAACATTAACACTCCCCAACATAATAATATTATTACAAACAATTCACAATTTTATGGTTCTATCCCATATATAAGAAATTTAAATCCTAAAATAATTCAAGTATTTAAAAATGAAAATATTAAAATTTCACAACGTAATATAAAAACCATTAATCAACTTTATAGCAATTTAAAGGATAAAGATCCTATTTTTAATAAATCTAACTGCGTTTATAGTATTCCTTGCTCTAACTGTAACAAAAAATATATAGGACAGACTTCACAGAAAATCTCTAAAAGAATTAGTTTACATAAAAGTGACTCAAGATTAAACAAAAAATCAACTGCACTCTCCGAACATTTAATTGACACTGGACATACCTGTAACTTTAACGACACAAGAATTTTACACATTGAAAATAATCTAAATAAAAGACTTTTTCTAGAAATGGTTGAAATTAATAAAGAAAGTTGTCCTATGAATAAAAAAACTGACTTACAAAATTTAAGTTCCATATATTCCTTTATTTTACATATAGACAATAATATAAATAATATAAACCAAAATTTACCATAAATATTTTTAGAAAATTAAAAAATTTTTTAATTTCATGAATAACGTCACATTTTTGACAGATGTTAGAAAATCATGAATACCTTCCCATATATTTTTTTTGTCAAATGTCTGATTTCTACCTCTTGCATCAAGTTAACATATTTTTTTCCAATTTTTTTATTTACTATCAACTTCAAAAAATATTGTCAAAATTCCAAGTAGAATATTTTTCAACCAATTTTTTCATAAAATTTCGAAAATTAGCTGTCTTTATATTTAAATATAATGTAAGTTTTACTAATTTCCTATAATTTTAAATAATAAATTATAAATTAATTTAATTTTTTAGTGCCCTGAGGAAGAAATGAAACATTTCGAAAGCTAGGCACATTATAAGAATAATATAATAAAGACTTTCTGGCCGAATCCCCGTAATCTTTATTTCATTTAATTTATTACACGGCCGTTATTTGTACAACAAATATATATATATATATATATATATATATATATATATATATATATATATATATACCCATACAACGTCATCACTACCCTTGTGTATATATATATATATATATATATATATATATATATATATATATATATATATATATATATATATATATATATATATATATATATATATATATATAACCCTTACAACGTCATCACTACCCTTGTGCACCTGGGTTACACGCCCTAGCTGCCACAGCAATACTGGAGTGTTATTGTCCTTTATTAGCACTAACGAACCAACCTTAATAATGTTTATATGGTTCTTCCTCCATTTAGTTCTAACCTGTAGCTCGGAAAGGTACTCCTTCTGCCACCTGGCCCAAAAGTGTTGAACCATTGCTTGGATATGTTGCCATTTTGACAGTCGATTTTCAGCTACCTCAGCAAGGTTGTACTCGGGTAATGCGGTCATAGTACGACCAATTAAAAAATGGGCTGGAGTGAGAGCGGAGCAGTCCTCTGGATCCTCGGTTAACGGACATAGCGGCCGAGAATTTAGGATACCTTCAACCTGCACTAATAAGGTACCGAATTCCTCATGAGTTAAATACTTAGCTCCAATAACCCGCTTAAGATGCGTTTTAGTACTCTTTATCCCTGCTTCCCAAAGCCCTCCGAAATTAGGAGACTTCGCAGGAATAAAGTGCCATATTACCCTATTATCTGCTAGTTTAGTTCCGATGTAGTCGCAATTTTCTTTTAAAAATTCATAAATTTCACAAATTTCCCTATTGGCACCTACATAATTTGTACCGTTGTCTGAATAAATATTTTTAGGAATACCTCTTCTACCGATAAATCTCTGAAAGGCTGCTAAAAAGCATTCCGTGGTTAGTTCGGAGACAAGTTCAAGATGCACCGCCTTTGTGCACATACAAACAAAGAGGCAAATATAACCCTTGACGAGTTTGGGGGCGCGACTCTTTTTTTCCTTAATATAAAAAGGACCACCATAATCCGTACCGACATTTTCAAACACGCCGTAGGTATTTACACGAACTTCTGGGAGATTACCCATCAGATAACTGTTGTCCCTGGGGTTAGCCCTAAAACAGTTTAAACACTTTCTGACAATTTGTCTACATGCGCTGCGACCAGAAACCGGCCAATATCGTTCACGAATTGAATATAATAATGCTTGCGCTCCACAGTGCAACAGTCTTTTATGCTCAGCTTCTAGAATATATTTTGTTAACGCGTGTCCATTGGGTAATATTACTGGGTATTTTTTCTCATCTAACTGATTTGCCTTTTTTAACCGCCCACCTACGCAAATAAAATCATTCATAAAAACTGGATTTAAGCATAAAATTGTACTTTTCATAGGAATGGGTTTACCTGATTTTAAATTTTCATATTCCTTAGGAAAAGCTTCAATTTGAGCGTACCTTATTAATATTTTTTGGGATCGGTCAAGTTCTTCTGGCATTAAGGCACCAGTTAGTCGTCTGCTCTGATCATATTCCTTAATTTTTAAATTATTAATAAATCGCAAAGCATGGGCTAAAATATGCAACATTCCTAACAAGGTTGAATCATCCTGTGATAATCTATCAAATAAATTACAGGACTTGAGCACGGTACAAGATACAGTTCTTTGTTCTGGAATTTCACGAGGCATAGAAAATTTTGAAATATTCCAACAGGACTGTTCCTTTAAAAGATACTCGGGACCGTGCCACCACAATTCATTATTTATAAGAGTTTCGGGTGTAGCACCTCGTGATAATAAATCTGCGGGATTGTCACCTGAGCTTATATGGTACCAGTCATTTTTATTTGTAAGCGAGTGAATTTCACTGACTCTATTAGCAACAAAGGTTTTCCAGGTAGAGGATTCGCCGCGAATCCAACACAATGTAATAGTAGAGTCTGACCAAAAATAATATTTGTTAAATGTTATTTCCAAGGAACATATCACCTTGTTTACTAAATTCGAAAGTAGTTGTGCAGCACACAACTCTAATCTAGGTAGGGTTACCTGTTTTAGGGGGGCAACGCGACTCTTTGCACAGAGCAAGTTACAAACATATTTTCCAGGCGCCATCGCACAGCGCAAATAAATGCATGCTCCATATGCCCGAGTAGAAGCATCGCTAAAACCGTGCAGTTCAATAGCGACATACTCTGAGCATGCTGCATGCCTAGGAATTTTTATGTCACTAATTAAATTTATATTATTTTGAAAATCCCCCCAGACCTTAAGCAATTGTTCTGGTAAATCTTCGTCCCATTCCAGTCTATTTTTCCAAAGCTCTTGTACTAGCAATTTCGCGACAATAATGATAGGCCCTAACAATGATAAGGGATCATATATTTGGGAAATAATTGATAAAATAGTTCTCTTAGTAACCCTTTCTACTGTAAAAATGTCCAAGTTTATTTTATAATTTATTGAATCACCGTTTGCATCCCAAAATATGCCAAGGGTCTTGTTAGGTTCATTATCTCCAATATTTAATATACTCATATCTAAATTACTATTTACTTGAAATTTATTCAATATATTCTGGTTGTTGCACAACCACTTACGTAATTCAAACCCTGATTGAGCCAACATATTCGAAACGTTTTTTTGAATATACAAAATCTCATCTTCTGAATTAGCTCCTGTCAACAGATCGTCCATATAAAAATCGCGTTTCACTACATTACTAAATATTTTGTTATTTTTATTTTGTTCAGCTATATCAAATAGACATTTAACAGCTAAATAGGGAGCTGACGCGGTTCCATATGTGACTGTTTTTAACTTATAACATTTTAACTCATCCTCAATATTTGACCTCCAAAATATTTTATGATACTTTTGATCGTTTTCATTAATTAATATTTGACGGTACATTTTACTAATGTCACCAGTCATTACATACTCGTAAATCCTAAATCTAGCTAAAATATCAAAAATATCCTGCTGTAACGTCGGTCCTGTATACTGTACGTCATTTAGTGATAGTCCAGATGTAGTCTTACATGAAGCGTCAAATACTGTGCGACATTTAGTCGTTAGGCTTGTTTCTTTTACCACTGCGTGGTGAGGTAAATAATATCCCTCCTCTTCTTCACCTTCGTCGTTATATTCGGACATATGATTTAATGTAAGATACTCTGTCATGAATTCTATGTAATCATGTTTCAAACTAGGGTTATTATTTAATTTCCTTTCCAATGAATAAAATCGTTGCAGCGCAGTGTCTCTAGACTTACCTAAATCCGAAACCTTATCTTTAAAAGGTATACTCACTACATACCTGCCTTTATCATCTTTAGAAGTAGTCTTTCCAAAATACTCTTCGCAATATTTTTCTGGCTCAGAAAAAACTATTTTCTTATTAGAAACTTCCTCAAGTTCAAAAAACTTTATTATTTGCTTATCCACGGAAGCGTCTTGTAAAGAAGTACTTAAGCAATTAATTGAATTACTAGCAAAACCAGAATTTATTGACATATTGCCTGCAACTACCCAACCAAATGACGTATTTTGAAGTACAGGTAATTTCGGGCCAAGTGACCTCTGCCCTTGTTTAATCACCGACCAAAATATTTCTGAGCCCAGTAAAAGATCAATTTCTTTAGATATATTAAACTCCGGATCAGCAAGTTCTAAGTCTGACGGTAAATTTATTAAATTTTTATTAAAAGTCAAACTAGGTAACCTATCTGTGATTCTATTCAATACTAGACAACTAATGTTTCTTTTAAAACGATTATTAATGCATGAATTAATTTCAATATTTGCTTGTCTACTTATATTTGACAAGGATTCCCCGATTCCCTTAACTGCATGTTTTATTTTATCTAGCCTTAAATTTAACTTCTGACACAGCGACTCTGAAATAAAATTACTTTGAGACCCGCTGTCTAATAGAGCTCGACACCTTATTTTTGTATTCTCTTTTCTTATTTCAACAAGAACCGTAGAAAGTAGCACTTCCGAAAATGTACAATTTGCGGCAACAGTGCTCTCCTTCACGTGTGCGACGGTAGACTCGGCAGAAATGGTGGCGGCAGTCTGCTGCGTTACACCTGGGTTTACGGGCACGGGACTGCTTGCATCAGAATTTTTATTCTCAATATTTTCCAAGTGGAGTAAGGTATTATGAGTTTTACGACATTTTGGACACTTATTTAATTTACACGTCCATGACGGATGTGTATGTCGTAAACAATTTAGGCATAATTTTAGCCCTTTTACTGCTTTAATTCTCTGCTCGACCGTCAATTTTAAAAATGCCTCACATTTAAAAATTGAATGGTCTTGGTCACAATAATATCATTTAATTCTACTTTGATTATTTAAGACAGGGAAACCACAGCTTCCTGGTCTTCTTGACCTTTGCACTGTGGGTCTATCTTGTTTGGTAATCACTGTGGGTTTATCTTGTTTGGTAAATTCTAATTTTTCTAAAATGTCACACTTCGCTTTGAGAAATTTGCTCATATCCTTCAAATCTGGCAGGTCACCTTGATGAATATAATTTTCCCAATCGCGGCGCGTCACCGAATCAAATTTATTTGCCAATATATAAATAATAAGCCGGTCCCACGAATCAGTCCTTTCGCCCAAACTTGTTACTGATCTAAGGTGACTCGTAACTGAATCAAACAAACTTCTCAAGCCGGAATGTGACTCCCCAATCAGATTAGGGTGTTCAAAAATACTTTGAATATGATTATGAATCATAAGAGCCTTATTTTCATATCTATCGACTAACAACTGCCATGCGACAGGATAATTTACCCCAGAAACTTCGATAGACTGTATTACCTCAAGGACATTTTTATCTAATGACACTCTTAAATAATAGAATTTCTGAACATCACTCAATGTATCGTTTTGATCTACCAAGCTAACAAAAATATCTTTAAATTCTAGCCACGAGCAGTATTTGCCGTCAAATGTCGGTAGGGATATTGGTGGTAACTTTACAGGTTTTGACCTATTAAAAACAACACTGTGACTACTTGTATTCGAACCTGCCACCGATTCATCACCGCCAGTATTAAAACTTTTGCAATATAATTTAGCCTGACTTACAACACTAAAATATTTATCTTCAAATTCTTCCTCTTCTTTGAGGAACGCCGCTTTATTAGCCTTTTCTAAATTTATTAATTGTAAAATAATTTCATTAAATTCGCTCAAAATGGTTTCTATACTTTCTAACCTAATTTTAATTTCTGCGACTACATCTTCTGTCAAACTATTCTTATTATATTTTTCAATAAAACTTTTGAATCTGGTCAATTTACCTTTCAAATTTCCTTTTTTGATCTTTAACTCTGATTCGTCCGACATCTTTTCCGTGCAGGCCGAACAGTACCTATTCAAATAACAAGTTGATTCTCTTACCGAATGCCGGAAACCCTTTGTGGAACATGTACTAATTTTCTTCCGATTTCCAACACTATTCTTCTTCGGTAGCTGATTTCTTTATCCGGTGGGAATGACCAATGTTTAGGCCCTTCAATAAAACAATTCTTCTTTTTGTGGACTGTATAAATACGTTTTATTTTTACTTTTTTAGAGAACAAACTTGTAGGTACGTCAAACTGTCAGACATGTTGGTAAAGACTTCCATGACAACACGTTACATTGTTGTTATACTGTTTTTGTCTTAGAACCAAACTTATATTAACTTAAAAAATAACAAAAGGCAAAATGGGCCTTGACAATATATATATATATATATATATATATATATATATATATATATATATATATATATATATATATATATATATATATATAAAGGAAAAAATAATATAGCTGAGCTTAAAGGAAGCTTCCATTAATTTAGCCTGTGATTCATTATAAGAACTTACACGCTCTTACACTTACTACACTCGGTAAAATTATACTCCTTTTTTCCGTTTAAACACTATGGCGTCTGTCGTCTACAATTTTGTTTTGAATTCACTTCCCGAGGAGGTTATCAATTCGACCCGCATGTGACATTTTGTTTATGTATATCCACGCATAATCCTTGAACGGATTAACTGATCTCGATAAAAAAAAATTGTTTTGTAGATGAGTTCTCCCGAATGTTCCCGTTTAAAGGTGATTTTTTTGCAGAAGTGAGTGGAAACCTAAAGGAACTGCGAATAACTAGAAAAAAAAATTTTTGAAATCGACATTTTTGTGTGTGTACTTCGGAATGGCAGCACCGATTTCAATAATTTGTTCTTCGTTGTGTTTAGCATGGCGGTCTTGTTCGTATTATTTTACACGTAATAAAGGGGGAGCGGTAAAAGTGGAGCGGCTTAGAATTTTTTTGAGAATATTGAGTAACATCTCATTTCCGGGGTTAATGAGGGCATAAAATCTAATTTTCTCTAGCAGATGTTAAAAACAATAACCGGGGGGGGGGGGCTATAAAAAGGAGAGACTGGGAAATTATCCAAAAATGTGACATTTTCGAGGTTATTGAGGTCAGAAAATCATTTTGCCTAACATGTTAAAAAAATTAACGGAAGTGACAAAAAGGAGTGACTAGGAATTTCTTTAAAAATGTTAACCAACATGTAAATTTCGGAGCTAGCGAGGTCAGAACATCAAATCTTGTCTAACAAATGTTAAAGGAAAGTTACGGGGGCGGGTGTTAAGAGAATAAAATGAGCGGCTGAGAATTTCCCCAAAAATGTTAACTAATATATCATTTTCGGCGTTATTGAGGTCAGAAAATTTAATTTTGTCTAATCGATGTTAAAAGAATTAACGGGGGGAGTGATAAAAAGGACCGATTGGCAATGTCTCCAAAAATGTTAACTAACATGTCATTTTCGGGGTTATTGAGGTCAAAAAATGTAATTTTGTGTAACAGCAGATGTTAAGAAAATTAACGGCGGGGAGGGAGGGGGGGGGGATAAAAAGGAGCGACTGCCAATTTCTCCAAAAATGTTAGCTAATTTAGCCAAAAATGCTAAGTTCGTGTAATGAATTTAAACAAATTACGGCGAAGGAGGGGGGCAAAAAGAGCAGGTGGGAAATTCTTTAAAAGTGTTAATTATGTAATTTTCGGGGTTAGTGAGGTCTGAAAATCCAATATTATATAGACATTACAAACCTAAAGAGGGGGCGATAAGATGAAGAGAAAGGGAGAATAGGTGAACTAAAAAGAAATAAATGATTTTTCTTTTGTGAAGTCGGTTCATTTTTTGAAAAAACAAATTTGTATTCCCGTGGCAGATTTATTAACATATTACCACCACCAACTACCAAACAACAAATATACATACTCACAAAGAGAACCCAAAACTATATACCTTTAGGCGTAGTTGGGTTACAATACCATATTTTATAACCAGTAGCTTCACTTTTAGTTGGAGACATAGGATATATTTAATTTCAATGAAAATCCACACAGGTGGCCAGCAATCATTTCCACTTCTTAAATAAGAACCAAAGTTCATTTTAAAGAAAGCTTTCTACCCAAAAATCGCTTTTTGTCCTTTCAAAAAGATTCAATCTTCGCAATTTAAAACCGAATTTAGAATTTTTGTTCATATAATTTGTATTTTAAGAAAAAAACAAATATTCTCTGATACAGAGTTTTTTTACCGACCATATGTGAAACAACAATTTTTGTCAAAATAACTACTAATATGCCCACAATATTGTTAATTCATTTATGTGTTTTTCAAATTGCTTTGTTTCCGATACTTTTACATACGTTTTTGTAACACATATGTATTTGGATTCCCGTTAACAAACAACAATTTTACAAAACAATCACTTCATTACTCAGTTGTTATTTAAATTAAAATGCGTACACAAAAATGTTTTTCAAAAATATGAATCAACAGGCCATAAAGGAAAGTAACATATGAATTTTTAGTAACTCATAGACTTAATGCGATTTTGGTATTTATTAACTTTTTTATGGTTTGGCCGATTGTAATTAAATCTTCGCTATATAATTGCTGCATTGTTTTTGTCCCTACTTTGCAGGCGCGGCCCGTGAGTTTTTTTGCAGGTGGGTCAAAATTTCGTGAACAACTAGTGATATCAACGTAACAAGCAAAATACACTTTTTTAATTAAGGTAGGTTTTTTAATAATGTGCCTAGTTTAACCAAGAAATTATTTACCTACAATAAACTCCGCAAAAATCATAAAATAGGTACTGTAGTATATTGAACATTGCTACTCTAGATGTTTGACTTTTCGTATTACTTTTCTATGTGTTTTATAACCTAAAGTTGTTAGCGGCTTATCGTTTTGATACGTCTGCGTTTCCTCAATAGAGGTCGCACCCTGTATGATACATATGATACAGGCTGCCAGCTGTAATAGATATGAGATTACCAATAATTTTAAAAATACTTTATCGAGGAACAAGTGCTAGAATTGTTGCCAATACTCCTTTTAGACCCGATCTAATTTTTTAAATAACAAAAATTAAAAAAAGTCAACCCTAGCACAGCCTCGAACTGTACAAGTTAACAGAAAACCAGGGTATGGATGTGTATGGAGCAAAGGGAGGCGCAGTTTGTTAGTTGCTCTACTTGCCGCACGATGCGCGCACTGCACACCTCGGTTTTCTGTTAACTATAAAAGGAAAATAATTATTTGTAACTTTTAGGTGCGCTACTCATAAAAGCGTGTATTTTAGTTTTTTAAACTATAATTTATTTTTAACTCTTTAGTGCGCTACTCATAAGAGCGTGTTTTATAGTTTTTGAGTGAATTAGGTTTGGAATATACATTATACATACAGGTCCCAAAAATAAATTTATTTTTTTATTATTGACTTTACAAAATAAGTACCTACTAGATCTGTATAAAAACTACTTCATTATAATAAAGGGCATGGTTATTCAAAAACTTGATGTAGGACAATACAGGGTGGCTCAAAAAGCTAAAAGTCACAATTTATTTTTTCAAATAGCCATGCTCTTTTTTTACAGTGTAGAACTTTTTATGAAGATATGCTTTTTTTGTAAAGGCGATATTAAAAAGTTAATTTTATTTTTGAGACCTCCTGTATGTTCCAAACCTAATTCACTAACGTAAAAAAAATTAACTCTAGTACTACATTTGCAGTGGCAGTTTAGCTTTAAATAACGATCTTATGTCTTGTCAGCTTCACTTGGATTAGGACTTTTACATGTTTGAGCCACCCTGTATGTGCTAGATAAAATTTTTGAATGGCAATGCTATTTTCTTACGATGCAGTACTTTTTATAAACAGACACTTTTTTCTTAAAATCAACAATACAAATTTTTCCATTTTGAAGACACGCTGTATATTTTTTTTAATAAAAAAAACATTATATTGTCGCCGGAATTGCATACATTTTCTAAGTCAGTCTCAAATCGATACGACAATTACAAGTAGGGGAAAAGTGAGTTGTAAGATTCCATTACAATGTTAAGAAGTTACAGGTCAAGTTAATAAAAGCGTGCTAAAAAAGCTTTTTTGTAGCTTATTAGTACATAACATTCTGTTAAACAAATATCTATAAGCTTTTGCTTTCACTCCTTTAGTTTCTGCAAATGTAGATGAAGCAAGGATATGTAAAAAAATAAGCAGTCATCATAATCATAATCAATGATCAACTGCAGCGAAGAAAATTAAATAGATTTGTCAGCCCACAAATTATCTGATTGTCGTTGTGGCCATTGTTAAACAGTCTGTTAAATCAAAGGTAATGTTTCTTATCCGCCGAATCTCCTAGTCTACGGGAAATTATAAAGAAAATAAATTAGCAGCCGAATTTACAGTAGGTACACCTCACAATCAATATGATCGCGTATTTTAAATATCGAATTTGGAAGGTGGTACCACCCCACACATCCACTTAAAGGGCTGGTAAAATCCATACGGATGTTTCCAGCTCTATATATGTGAGTCGTACTGCCCCATTACACCCACGGTACACTGTACTTAGGCTTCACTTTTCGTGGACTGTCACAAGATGAAACAAAACATTATTGGTTAAAAACAACGGCCATACATATTTAATTAATGTAGAGAATACAAACAAAATATTTGATATTTATTTGGATTGCATGTGTATTATTGCATATTACCTATTGAACTGATTTCTCATTTATTTAGACGCGTCTATCATCACGCATCTTCTTTATCTCAAGTCATGTGCCTTTCAAGACGCAATTTTCGGCACTTTGTTTGAATTACCCCCGTCGAGGGTAGCTTAAATTACTTAAACGAATTTTAATTAGTTTTCCTAGGTAATACGAGAAAATGCAATTTTTGCATTTGATAAAGCAATAGTTGCGTTACATGATTAAGACCTGCTAAATCATCACATTTGAAATAGACTTGGTTTCCCTGAAGCTGCTAGCTTTTAGGAAAAATCATTTTAACAATAAACTGTCAGTAGTCATTAGATACTGGTTGCCCTTGGGTGATCTATAAAAATAGTATCACCAATGATACACACAAGTATTTGTTGCTCGAAGTTAGTTGTAGAAAGGCTGTGTAAAAAAATAACGTCTAGTATTAAATTTAGATAAAATCTATCGCAAATTTAAAGGCAAGAAGACCTTGAAGGCTGCCCAGGTTACTGCTCGGAATCATCTTACAAGAGGCATAAAAACATACTTTTGCCTTAGTGGTGCACTGCATTACAGCAGTACATAAAGCAAATTAATAAAGAATTAGATAATTAGACACTTGAAATATTATGTCAGAACACGTAGTAATATCATTGCCAAGGATAACTTTGACTGTCAACTAAATTTATGAATTGATTAAATACTTTGTGGAACTAAACGTCAACGTTATCCAAGCCATATGACTTATCGACATTATGGAGTTTAAACAAAGATACAGCAATCCAAAAGACTTGCTTCTTCTTCAGCAAGATGAATCACTAATGCTTTGCGATATATTACGTATGGCCATCGAGCGCCACATTTCCTCGCCGCACACAATGATAGAACGCATGCCAGCAAAATATCTTTGTTCAATCGCTGATTTATTCTTTGAGTTTCTATGTACAGTTGACGCACTTGAAATCCGGACACCAAAATAACATTTTGTGACTTTTTCATAATTTTTGGTAAGTTGAGCTTTTACTCTAGCCTGTCCATTTGTCAATACCTTTAAACTTTAATGAAGGTTTTTTTCTACCTGATATAATTTATTAAAAATATGTAATTATTTAATGGTTAATTTATTTTCGAGTTTCACTTTTAGAGTGAAGAGGGAGAGAGAGCGAGAAGTAAAATACACAGTTGAGTAATGATTTATGTTATATTTACAGAAACAAAAGAGAAAGCACAAGAACTTAATCAAATACAAATAAATAAACAAATTGACAAATACCCAAATAATACTAAAAAAACTTAATGCTTTGTCATTGATCCATTTTTCTCATTGAGGCCACCAAATCTTGAGCAAGCTCCGGAGATATTTCATGCCATGCTTCTTGAATTCTCTGCCATAACTCGTCTGCATTTTGTAGACGAAAATCATTGAATTTGTTAATTTTTTTTAACATAAAACTCTATATATTTTCCATTGGATTTCAGTCTGGACTCCTCGAAGGCCAAGGAAAAGTTTGAACATTCCGCTGCTGCAACCAATCAGTACCTACTCGGGCAATATGGACGGGACATTTGTCGTGTTGGTAAATATAGTTATTATTAAATACAGTATTCACAGACGGAAACATTATGGTCTCAAAAACATCTACGTATGCCTGTGTATTGAACACTCCGAAAACTCGTGTACAAATTCCAATTCCATGAAAACTCATCCATCCCCACACGTTGATCGGGAAGCGACCGCTGTTAGCGACATGTTGGGTATAGCCCTCATCAAATCTTGTGTTTGGAGGCCTATATACTCTGACCCTATCACTGTAAGTCGACTGAAACACCTTTTCGTCTGTAAAAGCAACATTTTGTTAGAAATTTGGATTCACGCCGTAAAACTCCAACGCAAAGCCAACCCTATTTTCCTTATTAGCTGCAATGAGATCTGTTTTTTTTGCAACTGGATGGTTTTCAAGGTTTGAACATTGTTTTATGCGTTTTTGTGCACTTCTAATACATCCCGGAAAAGATGTCTCTTCTGCCATACTTATTTTTTGTTTTCCAATTCCTGGTGTTCTTTCCAAATTAGGTATGTGTTTCGACCTACTTTTCTTTTATGTCTTGGACAGTGCTTTTCGAGACACCAAAACATACTTCTCACACACCATCCTTCTTCAACTAAAGTTACTAATCTGATTTTTTTCTGTCGGGCTTAATTAAGGCATAATTATATGAAAAGCTGACAGTCAAAATTGAAAGAGTAATTAGTCAAAAATAAATTTGACATTTTTTTACTACAAGTTGTCAGCTTTAAGATATTCCTGGACATAAAAGGTAATTTAAAAGACACATTTACAATGTAACAAAACACTGTCCGGATTTCACGTTCGCTAAATGTACAGTTTTATTCATAGAAAATGGATACACTAAAATTGTTATAGTGTAAATAGGTTTTGATTGAATTTGACTTAAAAATAACGTATGGTTGACAAGCATGTCAGAGCTAAAAATTTTCAAAATGCCTCGTCATTTAACAGAAAATGAAAAAGCTCAAATAATAGCCAGAATTGAAGATGGGTGGTCAATACGTGCATTAGCAGATTTTTCCGGAAGGAGCAAAAACACTATTTCAAGAGTTAAGCAACGTTGGATTCAAGAGGGGTCTTTGAGAAGAAAAGTTGGTACTGGTTCGGCACGCATTTCCGTCCCTGAACAAGATGATGCATTTCTGGGATGTCTAAGGGCAAGTCGTTTTGAAACTGCAAGAAATGCTGTCATTGACACAGGATTTCCTGGGTCTAAACCTACCAACTACCGCGACCATCAGTTTTCGAACACGGCAGTGTCCACTAATGAAAAGGTTTTTCAGTCAACATATAATGGACAAATTCGTGTCTACCGACCAGACAGTACACGATTCGAGGAACGCTACACTAGCGATCTTGCTTTCAGACCTGGGCGATTTTCAGTAAATGTATGGGGTTGGATAAGTGCTTATGAACGTGGTGTCTGCTGGCGATTGGAGGAAAGGCTTAACGCCGAACATTATATGTCTGTTCTGGAAGATATAATGCTCCCATCTGTTGGACAAATATATCCAAATAACTCATTCGTCTTTCAGCATGATTACTGCCCGGTCCATTCCGCAAATGCTGTGGGGGAATGGTTTCATCGTAATAATATTGAAGTCTTGCCATGGCCCGCTTACAGTCCCGATATTAATCCAATAGAGAATGTTTGGGGCCTAATTGTAAAAGAAATTTTAGAGCAAACAATTCTAATGAATTATGGGAAGTTATTCACGAGTGCTGGGATCGAAATGTTATAGTGAATTTAATTAACTCAATTCCAGACAGATTGGTTCAAATAGTCGAAAAAGATGGTCATATGACCAAATAATAAATTTTTATAATTTTATTATAAATCATATTAAATTATAATGAAATATTAATTATAGTTTTCCGTTTTTATTATTGTTATTGGTTACGTTGAGTTTAAAAATTTGCGTTGTAGAAATATTCTAATACATTAAATCACATTATCACCTTTTATATGTTTTTGTTTTGTCTATCAGCGTCGATAAGAAAAGCCTGATTTACTCAAATATGGCAAAATCTAGTCATAAGACTTTTATCCATTTTCAGTGAATACAACTGTACCACCAACCTGTACCAAGTTTTTTTCTAAAAAAAGGGCGTTCAGGTTTATTGAAAAATAAAAACCTATAGAAGATTATTTCTTGTCATTATAATTTGTTTTAATTCAAATATAAAACACCGATCTCGATATAAAAAACTCCTTATTCCTAATCCTGCAATTCTCTGAGATTTTTCGGAATTGTAAAATTTAAGAGTGATCTCAATTCTTATTTAAGGACGATGCTAAAATAAATCCTGGTGTTTAGTGGTCATATTTTATCATAGAGAGAATCATATTATAATGAACGATGGCTGAGTATAAGCAGAGACTATAAAAATATAGACAAACACTCGAATACATCGAAAAGCCGGTCTCCCTTGAGACATTTGGTGGGTTTACTGATTTATGGTTTAAAAGTTTGTTTGTCCGCCATTATATATACATGTAGATACATAGTGTACATATTTGTATAATGGTAGACAAACAAACTTTGAAACCATAAACCAGTAAACCCACCAAATGTCTCAAGGGAGACCCGCTTTTCGTTGCACGGCAGTGTTCGTCTAGGTATAATTTAGTCTATGGTATAAGTCATTTATATTCCACTCGCTAAAAATACTCATGTGTGCCTTTTTTAAGGAAGTCACCCTGATATACAAGACACGAACCTAGAATGACTTATTTACTTTAATAATTTTTATTGATTTCTGGGGGGCAATACCAAGTGAGCCAGCTAATTTTATTAGATATTATTGGACACCGACTGAATTTTTGTGGTTTCGGTTTACTTTTTCTAAAAAAGACAGCCTACATACGTAGGGCTAAGAGGTTAGATCACTAAGAAAATATTTAGCCTTAATTGAAACTGAAGAATCATTCATTACTACTTTGACTGCGATCATGTTATTTTTTACACTTGTTTTTTAGAAACGCTTAAGACTAAATATTCCATACAGTGCGTAGTCAAAAATAGTCAGACTCTGACTGTTCAAAAACATAAAATATCATCTTTTGAAATAGGTATCAAAATTTGATATTGAAATGGTCTCTTGTTTTTTTGTTTCTAGGATAGTTATTTTAAATAAAAATACAAATTCAACAAAAGGCTGAAAATAGCCTATTTAGTTCCAATTTACAATATTAGGTAAACAGAGTTAAGCTAATTTAAACAAAAATATTTTATTTAACAGTATTATTCCTCTAAAAGCCAAATATAAGCTCTTTATTTAGAAGGGATTATATCTATGCCCGTAGTGTGGTATTATATTTTACGCCGTGCATACTGGAATGTTACAAACCTTTATACATTTAATATAAATTTAAGTAGCTTTGTGATACGGATTAAGAACTTGGCAAAGTACCTTACTTTAAATAGGTATGTAAATTTTAAACTTTAATTATGTACATTAATCTCTTGCTGTAGTGCGTAATTTAAACTGAAAAGGAAATATGGCTTAGTCACGCTGTTTAAAATTTAAAAACGATCAACAAAATTTTAAATCATTCTCGACCTATTTCATTTCTATTTGGGTAAACACTACACAGATTTATTATCGTGTATAAAATTAATAAGGTATCCATACATGGAGATGTTTTCCTTGAGAGCAGCCTGACCGGATGTAAAACCGTATCGCGACTTTATGGCCTCGAGTCGAACGCCAACTTCACCTTGTCTATAGAGGCAATCAGTCAGGCTATCACTAGGAGAGGACATGATCATAATGTACTCGTACAATGAGCGAGAAGTTTACACCACAATAGTATTCAAGTGAACGATAGTGGGGCAGAAACCCAGAATAATCCAAAGTTGAAAATGACTTTGGCGAAAGGAAAACCACAAGCATATCAATCTGCTAGAAGCTGTATTGGATCAACTGACTTTATTTTCGTTAATAATAAAACGTAGCCTTACTTTTCCCTTTATTATAATGGTATTTCCATTTGATAGACCACAATAGCCTAGACGACCGGAGGCGAAACCGATTAAATCGCTTTAATCGGCCGCGCTGCCAAATTGGCATTTGAAACATTCTTAAACTAATTCCACATAAGGATATTTCTTTCAAATGGAAATTATTCCTATTAAATTATACAATTTGAACTTTAAGAATTTTCCGTAGAAGATTGATACGTCATATTAAAGTTATATACTTTCTGACTGAAAATCGCTAGCTCCCAGCAAAGTAAATTCTTAGAGATATTTGTTATACATTATAGATCCCTTTGTGATGTAAACAAAACGTTGAAGGATTTATTTATTACAACAGCAATCGCTGCATACTTTGTAGTAGAAAACAATATTATTCCCTTTATAAAAATGTTGGCAAAGTATGTTAGCAGATGTTTGTTCTTTTCTTTAAGATATTATAGAAGATCTCCCTGTTAAATATAAAGATTTTAAGAAGTTTAAGTTAGATTTAAAATGGAGTTTTGGTACAGTAAAATAAAAGCCTTAAATCGTTAATTCTACATACAGTTAATAAACTTTAATTTCCATTAAACATCATTAGTTATTGTCTAGAGTCTACAGTATCGTAGACTATTTTTTCAGCAAGATTTGAAACAACCTTGCTGTTACTGGAGACTTCGTTTATTTTAAATATACTACCGGTGATTTTTCTTCTAAAATCTATAAGTATGTTTTTCCGTCCTTAAACTTTTATCCTGAAAGGGCATAAAATGCGACACGGGCTTTTTAGATATATCTAATAACATTAGAATGTCATTTTTTATGATCAACTAATCCAATTTTCGTAAAATTTTTTTACATCAACAAGAAGAATAAAATGAAAAAAATGAAATGATTTGAGGAACTGTTTTAATGCTATTGGGATTAAAGAAACTAACTATACTAAGGAGAAAGATGCACAGTTTTTCCCTAAATTATCATGCAAATAATCATTCACTAAAAAGTTTTAAGATTTACTTCCGGTTTAATTAAATTAACTCTTCTAGTTATGATCAGTTTTTGCCCTGTCATTGTTAATATGCCGATATTCAAAACTTATGAATTATTCCAATGTTTCAGCGATTTGCTTGGTTTCCAAATAATTTTTATCTTGGAACGTGTGACTTAGATGAATTTAGTCGTATTATTGTCGGAAATACATACTTAAAGTATACTGTTCTTTTTAATTTTTCAGAAAGACTAAGAAATACAATCATATTACAAATCTTACTTGTCTTATTCTTACACTTGTGAATTTAAAACGTTTGGTTATCTAGTTAAACTGGTATACCCATAGTAAATCTACTTACTTACTATGGTATAGCCGTAGTAAGTTTTAAAATTCAGTCTGATTTTTAATTGCCTCAGAAACCAAATCTTTTAGTTCGTTATATCACTTAAACCTGACTGACTGAATAATTTATACAAATAACAGACCATCAGTGTACTGTCAGAATTTCGGTCCCACAGACATCACGGGATCACGTGCGGATAAATATTTCTACTAATATTTTTATTTACCACACTGTAACTAGTGATTTTAATTTTTTGTCTGCTGTTCTTGTAAATGTAATTTTTATTATAATGGAAGTAGCAAAAGCCTCTCTTAGCATGACCTAAACGTTTATCAGTAATACTGACACTTCGTTGGTATTTCTCTTCAGATCCCTAATAATTGATTACTGACTGATTGAATGAAAGGTACCATGGGTTTGTTAAGGATTCTCTTTTCACAGCAGCCAATAAGGGGTTTTGTGACGTCTATGATGCTGGGCCCAGTAAATAAGGTTCATTATCTTTATCAGGTTAAACAATGTTTTACCTAGCGGTCTTCTCAAGGTCTTTTTCTGGGTAACGAGTTCCTTTTGGTATTTTGTTCATCTCCAACGAATTAATGTGGCACATTAATGTGTAATATAAGAAATGATATCCTGTCTGCAGATGTTTCTTTAATATCTACCACTGAAATTTACTTTTTATTTTCTTATCCTTCGCAATTTATCTGCTTCGCCAACGACATTTTACTTGCATGATGTTGCATTAATATAAATTTTTTTATGGACAACAATAATATTTTATATCCTAAGCATCTTTTTCTTCATTCAATACAGTGTACTCAACGCAGGAATTTAAAAGTCTTTTATTTTATCCTAATTGTCAACCTGGGCACATAATAGTCACTATAGAGCGCTTTTAAATCTTCCTGTAAAGATATAAAATATTTTTATTTGTTTGTTACCTAACAACAAAAATAAATAAGTGACTTACACATTAAAGATATAAATTTTGAAATCGACCAAACGTTAATGATTAATAATAGATGATTTGTTTATTTATGTTTATGTTATAGATTATTATCAATTTGTTAATTGGAGGAAGGAACACATATTTACGCAATTATTAGAATTCTTGCTAGGTAAATTATTTTAGTGTTGAATGCAATGAATTCAATGAATTCCTTAAAAGAGACTTGGATCTGAAATCAAACGAATTCGTGAAAAATTTTAAATCACAAGGCCAAAGTTAATTCATTCACAAACATCTGTAAAGTGACGGTTATCAGTAACAATAGCAACGTACATTACTTTAAAAAAAAATTAAAAAATATATAGGCGTAAGTATCTACGCATGAGAAAACTTCGTTTAAATACACAATAAAGTATTCTGCCTTTAAATACGAAATATAATATTTATCTAATTGCTCGTAAGTGACCTCAGTCACTTTTAGAATGTTTTTCTCTGTATAGACGAGTACGTTTTTTTATAGATGAGTTATTCTTTTACAAATCGTACCATTAAAACTCTTCATGACTTTCAATTAGGAAGTTTCCATTTTTTTCATGTTCTCTTAATAAATAGTCCCAAAAATGTAAAAAACATATGTATTTTTTGTTTTTAATTATCTGTAGAAATAAAAAAGTTACCGTCCTTTAAAGTCTGAGATGCTACGCTCACGTTGGCTGAGGCTCGATGACGTCAATCGCCACCACGCCGTCAACAGCGGAATAGGCGCCCGTTTAATCTCTAGTGTTATTCTTACCGGACAGGATACAATGCATGAAAGCAGAGAGTAGATAGAATTTAGAGAAACACTGGCGTGCACCGATTTCGGGCCTGCCGGGGAGACCGGCTCGGCCTGAGCCGGTCTCCTTTGCGATGTTTTGGCATTGAACTCCATCTGTTTGTTATGCAGTTCAATGTGTTTTGGTGAATTGGCTGGTCTGTGCTTTCATACTTTGCCCAGAGATGCCGATGTTGTTTGTCCATTATTGCCAGATGGTTTTGATTTATGTTTTGGTACAATATTTGTAAATACGTATCAGATTATTGTAATTACTGGTTGTTCCGTACTGCTGGCCTAACCCTGATTTGTTATTATACAGGGTCTGCAACAAAGATTGTCGTGCATAGTAGTTATATTATTATTATATTGTATGTGTACAATTAAATAGTATACAGGAGAGAATTGACATAATTTCTATTGGCATTCCTAAGTTTTAACTGGGCATGATATGTACGGGAGGTTGTCTAAAAATTAGTATTTAGCAAGTCGCGGACAGAAATATTTTAATTCTCGCGCTGAAAGAAGTACTCGTGAAAAAAATCAATCAGGTTTTTTTCTAAATCTCCACTTTTTACAGTCTCTAGATGGTTTTCTGTTTCGGTCGGTCTGTCTATCTGTTGGCACGAAAAGTGAAAAAATTACTTGATTGGGTTGATTGAACGAAATTTGCATATACCTATACTGGGGTTTACACTGGCTCCAGCTCCGACTAAACTTCCGATGGAATTGATGTATACAGGATGAGAAAAATTTATTAGAAAAATTAATTTCTATGTTGCTTTAATTTAAAGATGATGCATTTTACAGAAGTCATATTTTGCATATAGATAACATTTATACATTACATATTTATATTATATATTTACACTAATATAAATAAAGACCCTTCTAGTTCCCCATATGTACGGTGAATAACTTTAAGTTTAATAAATATTGCAGCATATTTTAATTCACGTTTATGGTGGAGAGATTTAAAATAATGCAAAAACAAACATTTATTAGGATTTGATAAAAATCAGAGGCTACGGGGTCTCGTGGAAAGTTTAAAATGTTCGTCATTTTACTAAATATACCTGGCACCATATTTTAGTTCATGTTTATACTTGGTGAATAGATTTGAAATAATGCAAAACCAAACGTTTATAAAGGATTTGACAAAAATCAGAGGCTACGGGTTCTCTTGGAAAGTTTAAAATTTTCGTCATTTTATTAAATATACATAGCACCCTATTCTAGTTCACGTTTATACTTGGTAGAGAGATTTGATATAAGGCAAAAAATAATAGGTATACATAATGGATGTGACAAAAATGTGAGGCTACTCTTCGAAAGTTATAAATGTTCGTCATTTTATTAAATATAGCAGCATGGTTTAGTTCACGTTTATACTTGGTGGAGAGTTTAAAAAAAGGCAAAAAATAACACACGTAAAGGATGTCTCAAAAAACGTTATCCTTGATAAGAGTTGCTATATGTCCTATAAGACCGCCAGGCAAAAGTTGAAAAAAAGAGATATACGAGGGAGATGAAAATTTTTGAAAGTAGTGCAAGATTCAAGTAACTTCATTTTCCCATTTATTTCAAATATTTATTTAAACTTGTTCAGAATTAAAAGTTATCTCCCAATATGAAGTTATGGCATTCTGTGTCAAAAATACAAATAAAACTTATATTTTTATTAAAATATACGTTTTATTTTTTTATATTTTGTTATTAAAAAAACACAAATAGAGAAGTCGAAATCAAAGGAGAAACGTTAAAAAGTTAAATACGTAGTTGTGCCTTTACTGTTGGCGAAAATATATTCTTAAAAGTAAATGGGTTCGAGTGTCGACTAGGGCTTGGAATTTTTGAAATTTAAGTATTCGAATACTAACTTCATTTATAATTCAAATATTCGAATTTCTGAATGTTCGAATATTCGAATCGACTATTCGAATATTCGAATCGACTATTCGAATATTCGAATCGACTATTCGAATCGACTCTTCGAATAGTTGATTCGAATAGTCGATTCTAATATTTGAATTGTCGATTCGAATATTCGAATAGTCGATTCGAATATTCGAATTTTCGATTAGAATATTCGAATCGAATATTCGAATCGACTATTCGAAAATTCTACCCGTCGAATCGGCTATTTGAATATTCGTGGAAACTATTCGAACATTCAATAATTCGACTAAGTACTTAGTTGGAAAAAAGTAGGGGAGAAAAGTTAAAAAGTTAAATACGTAGTTGTACCTTTACTGTTGGCGCTAATATATTCGTAAAAGTGAATGGGTTCAAGTGTAGACTAGGGCTTGGAATTTTTGAAATTTAAGTATTCGAATACTTACTTCATTTATAATTCAAATATTCGAATTATTGAAAGTTCGAAGAGTCTCTACGAATATTCAAATAGTCACTTAGAATATTCGAATAGTCGATTCGAATTCGGCTATTCGATAGTAGATCCGACTATTCGAATCGACCATTCCAAAATTCTACCAGTCAAATCGACTATTCGAACATTCAATTCGTATATTTGAATTATAAATGAAGTAAGTATTCGAAAACTTACATTGTATAACGTCCATGTAATATTAGGTTTCCTGACCTTAATAATCCCGAAAATGACATACATATTAGTTACCATTTTGGATAAATTTCTAGCCGCTTCTCCCCCCACACTTTAATTTTTTTAACATCAATTAAGCAAAATTAGATTTTCTGACCTATAAACGGTTGTTTTGCATTATTCGAAACCTCTCCACAAAGCATAAACCTGAACTAGACTATGCTGATATATTTAGTAAAATGAAAATTTCAAACTTTCAAAACGTCCCCGTAGCCTCAGATTTTGGTCAAATCTTTTATGTGTATTATTTTTTGCCTTATACTAAATCTCTCCACCAAGTATAAACGTAAAAAAAATTGACGAAAATTTTAAAATTTCCAAGGAGCCTCTGATTTTTGTCAAATCCTTTAGAAAAGTGTGTTTTTGCATTATTTTAAATCTCTTCACCAAGTATAAACGTGAACTATATGCTGGTATATTTAGTAAAATGATGAAAATTTCAAACTTTCGAAACGACCCCGTAGCTTCTAATTTTTGTCAAATTCTTTATGTACATATTGTTTGCCTTATATCAAATCTCTTCTTTCCGCCATGTTTATACGTGAACTATTGTGTTATATTTAGTAAAATTTTAAACTTTCGAAGAGCCTCTGATTTTAGCTAAATGCTTTATGTATGATATTTTTTGCCTTATTTTAAATCTTTCTGTAATTTCCCGTATTTCCACCAAGTATAAACGTCAACTAAAATAATATGCTTGAATGTTTTAAGTTTTTAATTAGGATAATAGAATTTTTTGGGTGAGCCCTGTAGTCGCTACTTGTTTGGTTTTTCTAGTATTTTTGGGTAATTTAGAAAACCTGAAACCTCCCCACCAAGTTGAGATAAAGGGCGTTATCGGCTTATGGTACTGTATTTAATTACTTGTTTCCAGTACCGGGTAGGTATACTTCGCGTCACAGGTTTCGTCAGCCAACTGCTGGCCGCTAGTTTCAGGTTCATCAACAAAATTCGAGCGACCAAAATTTCTTAAAACTAAATAGCGGTACTAATTATTTACTTAAAATTAGCCAGTGGCGTCGTAAAGGAAAGTTCGGGAGGGTACAATAACAGGGAGCATGCTCTCAGGGTAAATATCACCCTGTAAGTTTTTAATAAAATGTGTCAGAAGTTAACCCTACACTAATTTCGAGACAATTATTATGAAACAACTCGAAAAAAACTAAAATTTCAACACCCTGTATCTCTTAAACAAAGCGTTTTCGAACATGTGTTAATGGAAACTTTTCTTAATATTTGATGTAGAACCTATTCCTGACGTTTCCTGGCAACTAGGTATATAAAAAATTATTTACATTACATAAGTACACCATTTCTGATTTAGTTAATTTAATTTACTACCCCGCTAAGATTTTAACAAAACTGCTTACAAAAAAACCTTTCCCACTGAAAATATACATTTCACTATGCTTCCGGTTGACCGACATCGTTTTAAATCCAAGCCCAGCTGCCCAGCAACTCGAGCAGCGATGTCCTTCGTTAATGACTGCACTGCCGATGCTGTCGCCTTTCAATAGTCGGTAAAAATTATAGAAAATTATTTCCTAGTGGCCGCCGTGGCCGCTGATCACACGATGAAGTATGGGTAGCGACGTCTACTGTTTTTTCGTGAAACTCAAATGCTCATAATTCCGACGAGCAGTCTTTATTATTATTCAGTCTATGATGAAAGTACACACGCGAAAGCAGCAGCGGGCCGCTAACCCGGCCACCATGGGGCGACAGAGTTCTGTATTTTGACGTCACGGCCGATAAAAGCCGCGCGCGAAGTTATTAAATAAGAAATTGAATAAGTTCGGCAATTTTGAAGATATCGAGATAATTTTTTTTTATTTGACAAGTTATGTGAAAGACTATTAAATGATGTTGAAGTTACTCGATATTTCTGACATAGGAAACTTCCTAATTGGTTGGAAATTTTTTTATCCAAATTAATATACCTAAAATTAGCCTACAAGTGTATTGGATTTTTTTTTAGATGTTTCTTCCGAGTTATGTTATTTATGATTTTTAACAGATTGCTTATTTCTGTCACATTGCAAATTCATTATCGCCGGTTCTAATTATCGGAATAGTACCGTAGCCTCACCGAATAGTACCGGAATAGTACCGTTGTATTTATTGCTGTATTAGCATTCTAATTGCATGCTACAAGGAATTTTATAACAACATGTAACGAACATTAATAACAAATACATTTTTTAAATATTTTCCTCATGCTGGCCCCCACAGCATATAAAATCGCAAAACATATGTATCATTATATGCATTGTGTTCTACTCTAATTGTTAACGAATAAGAGAGTGGACTGTATTTTTGTGGTTCTAAATTTAATTTCAGTAAATTATTCAGTTTTTACGACGACGATCGTATGACAATCTGCGAATTGAAAATGGCCTACCTGGTGTCCGCTGTGCTGACTTGGTTCCAAAGTTGATCTTGATTCCAGTCTTGGAGATTTAAATACTGAATGTTCCCAGCTCATGCATGATTATATCACTTTTGAGTTTAGGTGAGGTTTTAATGATTAGCCGGCATTGTGATTAAATTATTTTAATTTATTGGGAATTGCACTCGCACGTGTGTACTTTTACTTATCTATCTCGAGCACGACTCTTTTAACCAACTTCTCCTGCGCGTCTACGCCTTCGCGCGTGACTCTTCTTGGCCAAAATTGTACAGATTGTCACAAATAACGCGAGACAATATATAACGCGAAAATAAAATAAAAAGAAATTAATTTCAGTTTGCATAGAGATTACTAATAAATTACCCATGAAACAATACAATAAATTCTAAATATTATATTTCGTTGAAGACGAAACATACCGCTCACCTAAAATGGTATACATTTTACCGAGATAAAGGGGAGAGAAAAAAAAAATAAATTCTAAGTAAAGAACTTTATATACAAAAACTTAATATTCTGGCAAAGGACATACCTTTGAAACAGAACGTTTAACAATGCCCTTCTGGGTTTTGACAGTAACTACCCGAGTAATACCGTCTGCGCCCGGATGCGACTCTACAACACGTCCGAGATGCCAAGTTAACGGAGGAGAACATTCATCCTTAAGTAATACTAACGCGTCTATCTTGAATGGAGGTATCCAATATCTTTGGCTAAGTAAATACTGGGTTGTCTGACATCCAGGGTGTAAGTATTTATTGTGGGTGTTCTCTGTTATAAGACGAGTCAACCGGTGATCGTTTGGCAGTGAGCAGGGATGCTTATGGTCATATGATAGGGCAGAATGGGTTAGACGTCCGCCCACCCTGAGAAGACCATCCTGATCAAGGAATGGACTTAATTTTTTTTAAATATTTTAGAAGTAATTTTAAATTAGCTGTTTTAGTTTTAGTGAGTTCATTTATTTCTGTCGAGAAGGAGACAGCTTGAATCTGTTTAATTAAAACGAAGAGTGCCCTATCAAGTTCTCTAAGCGAGAGAGGACCTTTCTGAGCATTTTTAGGGACTTTAATGCTTGCAATAAATCTCAATAAATAAGCGAAGATGCGATTTATTTTTGAGAGAGAGGAAAACCGTTCAATAAGGGCCTCCCAACAATTGGGGGCTGAGGTGAGAATAAGGGCCGTTTTCCGTTTTTCCAGGGTTAGATTTTCATTAATTTTAAAAGGCTTATTGCACCAAGGTTCACCATGGTCAGTTAAAAAGGAAGGCCCCGCCCACCATTTTTTCAACGGGACTAGTTCCGGAGGAAGAATGCCTCTAGTGGCGCAATCCGCCGGGTTTTCTTCGGAACATACATGAGACCACTGGCTTGGAGCCAGCTTCTCTTGTATATAGGTCACTCGATTGCTTACAAACGTAGCCCATTTATGAGGAGAGGAGCGTATCCACGATAGAACCACAGTTGAATCTGTCCAGGCGAATATCGAAGTGATATTTATAACATTTTTATAGGTATGATTAACTGCATAAATGAGGTCTGACAGTAGAACAGCTGCACATAGCTCAAGTCTGGGAATAGATATCTTCTTTAAAGGTGCAATCCGAGACTTAGCACAAAGAAAAAATATGTCAGCTTTATGGCGGTATGAAATGGTCCTTAGATAGACAACTGCCGCATAAGCACCTTCCGAACTATCGCAGAAGCCATGTAGCTCGCAAAAGTGCATATCGGGAGGAATAACCTTTCGAGGCAAGGCGAGTGATGAAAGCAAAGACAGACCATCTTTAAATAATAGCCAACGGGCACTTACAGATTTTGGAGCGTGTTCATCCCAGTCGAGACCCAAAGACCACAATTCTTGTATAAGTAATTTAATCCAAACCGTGCTTGGAGTTAAGAATCCTAAGGGATCGAATATTCGCGCTAGATCAGAAAGAACATTGCGTTTGGTGCACTCTATATGATGTGATTCTATTTTGTAGGTAAAAGCATCACCAGATGGATTCCACTGCAAGCCCAGAATTTTTATATTCGATTCAGTTTCTTTATCAAGAAAGAGGGGGTTAAGCTGCAATCTGGAATCATCTAAATGAGAGAGAAGAAGAGGATTGTTACTTGCCCACTTTCTGAGCTCAAAACCTCCAAGGGTAAGAAGGTCAATTAATTCCTTTTGTAGTGTGAGTGCAGAATCGACAGTATCTGCTCCCGACAGTATATCATCTACATAAATTTCATTTTCCAAGACTGCAGCAGCACGCGGAAATTGGGATTGATGATCGCGAGCCAATTGGATAAGCGTTCTAATAGCTTGAAATGGAGAAGACGAGACTCCATACGTAACTGTGTTTAATTTATAATCCTGTATAGGCTCAGACTTCGAGAATCTCCAGACAATACGCTGATAATCTCTATGGCATTCAGACACGATGATCTGTCTAAACATCTGTTTTATATCAGCAGTGAAAACAATGGAATACGTGCGAAAACGTAGAAGCAGACTGAATATATCTTGCTGAAGTTTTGGACCCACTAACAAAGTATCATTTAAAGATATATTATTTGCTGCCTTGGCTGAAGCATCAAAGACAACGCGGAGTTTAGTAGTGGAACTTTCAGGTCGAATAATGCAATGATGAGGAATGTAATATTGATGTTGAGAATGGGGCATGGGCAAAGCAAGATCCATATGTCCAGACTCAAAATAGTCACGCATGAATTGCTTGTATTCATCGTAAATTCCTGGATGGGCTATCAGACGGCGCTCCAGGGAGTAGAACCTGCGTAAGGCAATATCTCGGGAATTTGCAAATACAGGTATATAAGAGTCCTTGAAGGGAAGTTGAACTGTATAATGACCATTATTGTCTCGGGTGAAAGTATCGACGAATAATTTTTCGGCAGCGATGTCTTCAGGAGCAAGAGCGATAACTTGAGGAACTTGTTCGAGTTGCCAAAACCTCTTGACAGTGTCATCAAGAGATAGAGATAGTGTAGAACACAATGCATTCTTAGAGGAAACTAATGGCGTCACCGGAACGCGACCCATTATAATCCAACCTAAACAAGTATTAAGACCTACAGGTTCTTCAACAGAATTGGAAATATGACCTTCTTTGAAAAGAAAACCAAAAACATCGCCGCCAAGAAGCATGTCAACTGGACTCGAGATATTAAACTTATTATCAGCTAATTGTAAGTGAGAGAATTTACTAAAATTATTTGCGGGTAGATGCGCGGGAGGCATGTTCCCACAAATTTGAGGAATTACTGCAAATTCAAGGCTTATCTGGGGTTGCTCCGAAACTCTCGGAACGAAAGTACATGTTACTTCTTGAGAAATATTCGAAGTGGTATCTCCCAGGCCTTTTACTGAAAGGGAGAGGGGGCGTCTGTAAAGACCCAAACGATTGCAACATTTGGTCGTGATAAAGTTCACTTGACTTGCACTGTCAAGTAAGACGCGGGCTGATTGATAGGCACCTCGTGAGTCAAGAACACGAATTTGTGCAGTGGCCAATAGAACCATGTCCTCCTTTGGACTACCTTTTGGCTTTAAATTAGTTAAAGCGACGGGCTGAGTCTCCGCATCGCCGATTTTGGGAGTAGAAGCACTATTAACAGGTAAATTATGATGAGAGGGTGACTGAGACTGATGATTATGATGTAAAAGAGTGTGATGCCATTTTGAGCACTTAGCGCAGTGCACTCGAGATGAACATTTAAAGGAAGTGTGTTTGGTACCAAGACAGTTTGTGCACCATTTATTAAATTTAATGAAATTGTATCTGTCATCAGGATTTTTTCCCAGAAATTCAGGACAGCCATAAATTAAATGGCCTTGTTTATTGCAAGCATGACATAACTTCTCGGAATTTATAAGGAAAGTTCTCCTTTGTCCTTTATTTGTTGATTTATCCTTTTCGTGTGACTTCGAAAACGAGGAATTGGAAACAGTGTCAAAAAATTCATTAAAATGTCAAAGTGTTTGTTTTTATTATTAAGATCGTCCAGAGATTGTCCGCATTCAAGTTCAAATCGAGTGGCTGTGCTGGAGTCAAGGCGGTCAAACAACATATAAAAGACAATAAAGTCCCATTGGCGAACGGGGTGACCAGCGTGCTCCAGAGCTGACAAATGCTCGGCAAATGTATCTAATAAAAATTGAAGAGAATTTACATCACTTTCATTTGTAAGTTTTTTAGTCTTTTCTATTGCGCGCCAGTGGCTAACAGAGATTAAGCGGGAATTTTCGTAACGACTGATTAAAGCGTTATAAGCAATTAAATAGTTACTGTCGGTTAAAGGGTTACATTGAACAATACTAAGTGGTGGACCTTCTAAGGAATTAAGTAGATAAGTAAATTTTTCAACCTTTGATAAACTTGAGTTATTGTGAATCATTGAATTGAAAAGATCAATAAACGTTTTCCAATTTTTAATAGAACCGTTAAATTTTTTTAGTTCTAGTTTTGGCAACTTAACATGATTTGGAGTAGCAACTGAAGCAGTATTTTTATTGTCATCAAATAGGTCAGCATAAATGGCCTCTACTGCATAATATTCATTATCAAAAGCCTTTCGCGTTTTTTGGTGCGACTCCATATCAGGATTTTCAAGTGTAACTAGAGTATTTAGTATTGCAGTATGTTGATTATTAAAGTCAACAACAATTGCAGGAAGATGCTTATAACGCATTTTAAAGTTAGTGTGAACTTTATTATTGGTCAATGCCTCATCAGCCACGACCTTAATTTCCCCTAATCGAGCAATGGCGGTCTCCCTTTGAGCTATATAGCCCTTAAGTTTCTTATCAGCCATTTTACAGTGAGATTATAAGTAAAACTTGCTTCTGGGGTGAGAAATAAATTTGCAGCAATTATGATTAGTGATTAACTATCACGAGATTAATTAATTATAAACAATCACATTCAAAATATTACAATGTGATGTGAGAAATAACTTTGCAGCAATTAAGATTAGTGATTAACTATCACGAGATTAATTAATTATAAACAATCACATTCAAAATATTACAATGTGATGTGAGAAATAACTTTGCAGCAATTAAGATTAGTGATTAGCTATCACGAGATTAATTAATTATAAACAATCACATTCAAAATATTACAATGTGATGTGAGAAATAACTTTGCAGCAATTAAGATTAGTGATTAACTATCACGAGATTAATTAATTATAAACAATCACATTCAAAATATTACAATGTGATGTGAGAAATAACTTTGCAGCAATTAAGATTAGTGATTAACTATCACGAGATTAATTAATTATAAACAATCACATTCAAAATATTACAATGTGATGTGAGAAATAACTTTGCAGCAATTAAGATTAGTGATTAACTATCACGAGATTAATTAATTATAAACAATCACATTCAAAATATTACAATGTGATGTGAGAAATAAATTTGCAACGTAAGATAAAAATGCTATGAGCAAGCAAATTTTCTTTCAGTTGAGAAAATCAGAGAGTACACTAATTGGGGTAAATTATTAAAGAAATTAGTGCATTATTAAATTATTAAACTGAAAGAAATGAGAGAGAGCGAAATGCTATGAGCAAGCAAAATTTCTTTCAGTTGAGAAAATCAGAGAGTACACTAATTGGGGTAAATTATTAAAGAAATTAGTGCATTATTAAATCATTAAACTGAAAGAAATGAGAGAGAGCGATAGAGAGCGAGAGCGAGAGTATGGGTAGGTACCAAAGGTATTATTATCCAAGCTAAAGTAGGGCTTTACGAATATAAATTAAATCTTATTATCTTTAGCTTGTAGAGAAAGCAATAATATTAATTATTTAATATTGCTTGGCACTATGATTCATAATATGAAATGTAAATTAACTTTACGGGGATGTACTGTATATTATACCGGCGAAAAAATTATTAAAGGGTAATGCATAAGCTAAAAACAAATTTAAATTTGAGAATGCATCGATGCAGTATTATTTGCCAAATTGAGATCAACAATGCACAAGCCGTGTCACGGTGGCCGCGTGAAGGAATCGCGAACCTGGTGCGCATTCGGTACCCTAAATTTTGACCTTTGGTCCCTTCCTTCTGCAGGACGATAGGTCCAACGAAAATGGCGTATTAAATTGAAATGGATTACCAAAAATATTTTACTTTATGCAAACTGAAATCAAATTTCGTAATCAAAAATGAATGAAAATTCGCGGTCGAATGGACCAAAATGTTTAACGAATAAGAGAGTGGACTGTATTTTTGTGGTTCTAAATTTAATTTCAGTAAATTATTCAGTTTTTACGACGACGATCGTATGACAATCTGCGAATTGAAAATGGCCTACCTGGTGTCCGCTGTGCTGACTTGGTTCCAAAGTTGATCTTGATTCCAGTCTTGGAGATTTAAATACTGAATGTTCCCAGCTCATGCATGATTATATCACTTTTGAGTTTAGGTGAGGTTTTAATGATTAGCCGGCATTGTGATTAAATTATTTTAATTTATTGGGAATTGCACTCGCACGTGTGTACTTTTACTTATCTATCTCGAGCACGACTCTTTTAACCAACTTCTCCTGCGCGTCTACGCCTTCGCGCGTGACTCTTCTTGGCCAAAATTGTACAGATTGTCACAAATAACGCGAGACAATATATAACGCGAAAATAAAATAAAAAGAAATTAATTTCAGTTTGCATAGAGATTACTAATAAATTACCCATGAAACAATACAATAAATTCTAAATATTATATTTCGTTGAAGACGAAACACTAATAATCCATCAAAAATATCAGTTTGAAAGATATTCATTTATTTTTGAGCGCGTGTCACCCGCCGAACGCTATGAGCTGAGCGCTGTGCGCCGCATATCGCGCGCTATGTACAGTTTCAGCAGCCTTGTAGACGTTGCTTGCTTCTAAACATTCATGGATTCTTGTACAGCAACTGTTGCGAATGAGACATGGATCATTAAAAAATGATTTTTTCAAAGACAAGTACTACCTACAACTCGTGAGAGCGTTCGAGACTCAATGAGTGTGATGGTCGTACTTGCTTTGCTTGTGTGGCCAACCTCACACTTATTTAGAATCGAATGCTTTTGTCACTTGTAAATCTATATTGTCATTTTTTATACTGCGCTAAGAAAAAACAGCAAACATTTCTAAAATAGTAGTACACCCTTGATAAAGGCATCTATGTGGCATGATTTACTCTAAAACGTAGAAAAAATGCTGTAAGTTTGGTAAAAATTTCTATAAAAATGGTGAATATTACAAAACGTTCAGCATTTTTTTTTCTCATTTTAAAGTACATTATGCCACTCGGATGCCTTTATCGAACATTTACCGAAGTGAGTTGTAATTTTTGTCTTTGTGGTCAAAAATAAGAAACGGAATAACTTTTTAGTTTACAAATTTCTAATCATCTAAAATTTGACGGAAAAATTCATTTTTCACTAAAAACTTATTTTCAAATTGTCAATAAGTTGAAACACTGTAATTTATAATTTTCATTCTATTACCGTTTTTATTTACAATAAATACTATCGCAACCCCTATGTTAAAGGAGTTTAGTGTAAAAAAAAGGAATGAACATAAATATAATTTTATGTTTATAATAAGATTTATATAATAATTGTAAATTTACTTCAAATTTCATATTACTATACACTTTTAACTTAATTTATATGTAGAATTTCATAAAAGAAGCACTGCCTGCATTTACAATTTATTCAAGACTGCTGAAACTGTACATCGTGCGCAACATGCGGCGAACAGCGCTCAACTCATGGCGTTCGGCGCGTGACACGCGCTCGAAATACATAAATATCTTACGACCTAATCATGGATTTATTAAGAATGGATACGGGATGATTTAACAGTCTTTGAAGCCAAAACAAACCATTCTAAACGGCACTGTAAACACAATTTGTAAGCATTGACCACATCTTATTTTACCTTGTATTTTTGTACAAAAAATACGTTGGAAGCATCACAAGATTTACTAAAAAAAGCCCTAAAATATTTTATTTTTCTGCTAAATAATAATAAATTTAAGTTAAATAGGTTTTATTATTTATAGGTTATGTTATTTCTAAAGGTGTTTATTTAAAGTCGCTCCGAGTCATTTATAAATCTATAAGTCGCGCTTTTTCTTTTCTAGTTCATTAGACAAAGACGTACGTGTAACCGAGCGCTCGCAAACGTTTTTCCTAAGCAACCAGCAGACGGCAACACTTCTGAGCTCCAACACTCCAATGCTATTTTATCTCTTTCTACTACCATTCTTGCCTCAATTACGTAGTAATTCGTAGTTCGTAAACTCTTCTCATAGGAGAACTGTTTTCATGACAAACAACAAATATAAGGCTTCACGTTCGATACGCTCACAGTATAGGGACATCGAATCCTTTCTTAATAAATCCATGGACCTAATAGAGTCTCCACTTTTATTTTTTGATGGCTTATTTGAGTGAAACAGCTACTCATATAATGATACTTTTTGCGCTTTTATACCCTGTGGGGGCAAGAATGAAAAAAATATTTCAACAATTAATTTGTTATTAGTATTCATGAAATAATTTTCTAAAATGACGCTCAGCATGCAATCGGAAAGTTCACACAACCATAAATAAAACGGCGAGACAACGATATTCATTCGATAAAGAACCAGAGATAATGAATTTACAATGTGACCAGCAACAAACTATTAACATTTATAAATATCGTAACTCGAAAGATACATTTTTTTTTAAATTCCCGAAACACGTCTCGACTCGATAATAAAAATATGCAAAAAAATTTTTTTGTGACATTTTAAAAATTGTAAATTTTTTTCGCCCAAATCCGTACGATTTGTAAAAGGCTGACTCACATATAGAATAAGGATATAAGAAAAAACAGAACTTTTTTTTATGATATAAGAACAATTGATTAATGCAATGTATTACTGTAATTATAATAAAGCTTTTTCCAACTTTTTGTACCAGTATCTAAGCGTATCTACAACATAAACATATTAACTTTCCTTTTTCGACCTCAGAATAGTTTTATAACTCTGTCATTAAAATTAATATATTTCTAAACAATTTATTTCTTGCTGCCATTTGGTACAAGAACTTCGGAACAAAAACTCCCCAGAAAAAGTTTAACCAGGGGTTAACTCGTATAATACAAACAAAAAACGGATCAAGAATTGCAAGAACTGTGAAAAATATTGGCTGTTTTCAATTCCGTGCTTTTTCTGATTTTTCTGATAACAACATTAAATTACTAGGCGTGGTAAGGGGAAGCTGATGATTGGGGAAATAACGAAATTTTAGTTTTTTTCTTATGGCAGTATTTACTTTTCTTCTTTGATATATAATAAATTCTGATTTTATAAAATTAAAAGGAAAATAAATTAAGGTTTTTTTTTTCATTTTATTGTTAACAATTTAAAACAAATTGTGACCCGTATAAAGTCGCATATTTGGTAAGTTTTAGTATATTATTGGCTACGCTTTTAAAACCTAAAAACCCAAAACTTGTTTAAAAAGAACGTCATAATTTGGACGAGAAATCTCGTTAACATTTTACAATTTCCCTTTAAAATGCTTCTGCGTATTATAATTTTTTTTCAAATTATCTGGTTCTTTATGTAAAAAGTTTTTATTACAGTTTTGCAAGTTTTGTTAGGTTTAAACAGCGCAACGTAGCAAATGATACATCAAAAAATTGGTATTAGTAAATTGGCAAATTTGACATTATATGCCCAATATCTTGCTTTACTTACGTACTATTCGTATACACGTATGGTATTTTCATCATTACTTTTATATTGGTTTTCTTAGATATGTCGTTTTGCACAGTTGTTTTTAGATTTGATATTTTAGTCACTAAATTTATGTTAAATGAAAGGGTAATTTTCTTTGGGTAAAATTAAAGCTCCTATTATTTGCCCTGTGCATTTGGTTGGGGTAGAAGGCCAGTTGGTTGAGTCGTACCAGGTCTATCTTTGTATCTGAAAAGTTGCACTGGTTGGGTTAGGTTGGGTTGGGTTGGGTTGGGTTTACGTATAAAGCAAACTAGAATGTATGTATATCGTATTGTTATTAATTCTGAGACAAAATAACTTTTGTGTATCATATTTTAATTAATTGTGAGGAAGAAAGTTTTTGTGTATTATATTTTTATTAATTGTAAAAACGCAACGAGTCTATATTACTCCTTTAGAAAAAGTAACGTATGTTTCATTCTGAACTTTCCTTATTGTTAAAGCTAATATTTCGCACATCTGTTATAACTTCAATTTTTAATACCCACTGCTGCTTCTCTAAAAATATATTAATTTTATGTTACGGTCAAAGGAATCATGGATCAGTGTTTTAAATGCCACATTCTTCGTTTCAGCCCTTGAAGTTTGTGATTCTAAAGATAATCAACTAAATTGGTTTAAGTTAGAAAAATTATATCTAACATTTAAAGTGAAAATAGTAACTACACTACTTCAATAAATTAACGCACCACAACGAATTTATTATAATTTAGGTAGCAATTTTCTTCTGACCCCTTAATCCGATTCGCAAAATTTTTTTTTAGGTTGTATGTTCATTCTTTGGAAATCTAAGTATGTATCAAAAACAATTTTGTACAGTATACCTGGGTTTAACAATAATGTTGTTTTATCCATGCCATATCTGCGATTGACGTTCACAACTAGACAGTAGCCTCATCTATTATTAACATTTTGTTTTTTAATTCACTCGGACTTCTCAGTTATTAACGGAGATATTCTTAGATAAATTCTTAAATAAATACTAATGTTAAAATTGCCTTTACGACATGGGTGTAAACTCCAGACCTAAAACCCATTAAACACCTCTGAGACATCCTTGATAGGTTGCTACGAACGGAAGTCTGGAATGCACTAGATCTAAATAAAATAAGATGAGGAGTGCGTCGGTGTCAAGCTGTTATATGCGCAAAAGGTATACGCTATTAACACTAACGCTGTTTTTTTAGTTTTAAGAATTCTTGACTGTTTAATTTTCTATTACTGCACCTATACTATTTAATCTTTAAGGCTTATTATGTTAAGGTTATGATATTTTATGTGTTACTTTAAATTTTATTGGTTTATAATAATTGCTGCATTTTCTTAATTAAATTAATTCGGTAATTTTTATTTGTTATTTTTCAAAGTACATTAAGTAAAAAAATCACTCTGTAAAAAATCCTGTATCTCCTTCAATAACTGAGAGATCAAAATGAATTAAAAAACAAAATCTTAAGACTAGATAATGATACAGTCTAGTTGTGAATGCGAATCGCAGTTATGGCTGCTCTAGTCTACAGGGCGTTACAAACTTTAGGGAAAAACAGCATTATTGTTAAACCTATAGAATGAAACTATAACCTAAAAAAAGTTTTTTACAGTCGGATTATAAGGGGTCAGAAGAAAATCGCTACCAAAATTAAAATACATTCGTTGTGGTGCGTTAATTAATTGGAGTAGTGTATATTTGCGTTATATAAAAATTTTAACCTCGAGATTCACTAAAAAGGTTTAAGATTTCGTACTGGCTTACATTGATATGTTCTAATTAATTAGGTAGGTTTTGACAAGTCATTGTTAGAAAGTCGTCATTAAAAACTTAGGAGTTATTTTATTATATCTGCAGTTTTCTTGGTTTCCAAATAATTCTTATCGCGGAGCTTGTTACTATAATAAATTTAGTCATATTATTGTGGACAATCCATATCTATTTAAATTGCCCCTTTTGCAGTTTCCCAATACATTTGACAAAAAATCAGAAATGAATTCATAGTACAAAACTTAATAGGCTTATACCACGAGTTTTTTTAAGCATTGATTGTCAAATTAGACTGATTGTAGTAATAGTAGATATGGCTGTTGAGTTTCTATTGTAACGTATTAGCCAGCAGAATGCCATAAATGCAATACCTTAATTGTTACCATTAATATTACAACGTAACAAGGCATTCAATCAGTAAACAATAACACTAAGTCTTTTGTCACACTCTCTCCTGAACCACAATCATAAAAACAGATAAATAGAATAAAAATAAATAAAAAGGCTTTTAAAACATCGGCAAAGTTTTCATATATAACCTAAACGACCTCCACGAGCTTACATAAAACTTATAGTGGTCAGTCGGAAACCGAAATCGTTTTAGCAACCTTCGTAGCATTATATCTCTGATGTTTGGTCCTGCTGTCATTATATCAAATAATCTTTCAACAAAGATACTAGGAACATGTTAAGGCAAGAGTTTAATTGTGCAAAAGAAATAAAAAAGTATCTGAGGCGAGGTTTTCTCTGAAACCAAATAAATTACGCGACCTTATAAAACAAATGCAATGCGTTCCAATTACAAAATCCATCGATCTGTTTGTCACTGCCTTAAAGTGTATGAATCGCTTATACCTCAACTAAGGCCATCTGCTGGCATCATTAGAAAATAATTGATGATCTTATTACCATAGTATTTGATGTAGGTAGGATAATTTTCCTTTGTAAATGGTTTTTCCTAAAAGGTTATAAGAATGATTCTAAGCAAACATTCATTTATTTTTGTTTGAAATTTAAAAAAAGTCTTTAAGGGTCTATTTTCAAAATACCCACAAAACTTGATTTAAATCCTAAAACAGTTCTATAGAATTGATATATCCCCCAATATTTGTTTCTTATTGCCAATAGGTAAGTAAACTGCTGAACAAAAACATCCAAAAAAGCTGAAAGAAGGGTTGATTGTCGCAAGCAAACAAAAGATGGAATAGGGCTAGCAAAGCAATAAAATATATTCGCTGGTTTTAATGTTGTAACTTTTGTGATTCTTCGGGAAACAAAAAATTTGAATTGTTTGTCGAAAAGAGAACAAGGTTATATAGGAAATATACTTGCCTTTGCCAGCAGCATGACCTATAACGTTTTATAGTCTAAGGGGCGAGTGTAGTTTAGTATACGTCATCCAGTAAAAGAAAATAAACTATTTATTGTAAAAAAGATATTAAATAAATAAGAAATCATTGATTTACCAAATCCGCCAACTTTGCAATAAAAATCATTTTCGCGATAGTTTTTTTAAACGAAAATTCGTTAAAAGAATATTGTTTTATCGATTATTACTATGGATAAATAGGTTTGCCACACCTATTTTGTCCCAACCCCCGGTAAATCATTTTAAAAATTGTCACTTCATCGAGTTTCAAAACACCACCAACAAAAAAAGAAATCCAGCAACTAGGATCAGATCACCTACATAAGATATAAAGCATGTGACAGTTAAATAGAAAGAAATATCAAATATAAATGCAAAAGATGACAAAAGCAGTGTTGTCAACTACCGTCTTAAAGTATTATGCAGGGTGTGTTAGGACGATAGACTATGATTCGTCGTCCTTGAATTTATTTAGTCTTTTCTCCATACCCTTATGTAGTTATATAGGTACCATAAAACAGAATTACGTTTCGAGTCCTATGTTACAAGGGTTGTTTAAATTCCTTGCTAATATGTAGGTAAATATAAAAATAATATATTAATCTGCATATTAGTTCAGGTATGACATTATATTTATACTGTTTAAACGAATTGTTGCAAATATATAGTTTAGGTTTCTATATATACATGCTATATAGTAATAATAGTGGTTTTTATTTACCAGTTACAAAATATAAAATAAAATATTTAATAATAGAAGAAAGGTAACCTTAACGGTGTCGGTAAATAAGGTCCTATGCTAGACAATATATATATATATATATATATATATATATATATATATATATATATATATATATATATATATATATATATATATATATATCTAACCCAATCAATTCTTCCCCATAGGCCTACTAAAAGAAGCTAACAAATACAAAAAAAACCATAATAATAACAAATATAAATTTTGAACAATAGTAACTAATAAAAGAAACAACAGCAGACAACACAAGGAGAATCATTGAGATTTGAACATAGTAGAACAAAAGCATACTATTTTAACATAATCAAATGTCTAATGAAAGGGTATGTGTGATTTAATTTAATAGTACCTACTCTATTGCTGTACAAGTTTCTTCAAATCCCTCCTTAAAATTCTTACACAATAATTGGAAACTTGTGTTATCCATGACATTGCCGCAGGTAGATATATTGTAAAGAAAAAACCGTTTATATATTTCCTTCTCATGACGCGGTATCGTTAAACACTGTCTACTTCTTAGGTTTAAATTGTGAATATTCGTTCTGTGTGTTAACCTTCTGAAAAGATATTTACGCGTTTTGAATTTGAAAATTTTGTAAAACAATCATGTCATGTGCAGATTTCTACGATCACCCATTAAAAGTCATCGAGCATTCCTCAGCTTATGGGACACTCGATTAGGTCATCTGATACCATACACCAGTCTCAAACAGCTGTTTCGAACCTTCGGAATTCTCAGTGTATCAACAACTGTCCAGGCAAGGCCCATACACACTATCACAGTGATCAAAATATGACAGTACCGGAGAGTCACAAAGAAGTTTATTTATGTTAGTTGCTAAATATTGCCGTTGACGATAAATAAGTTTTAAAGATGTATAGGGTCGTTTTAGGCAGAATTACTAAACCTAAGTTTAAAGTCAATAACCAATCCCAGGCTCTTGCAACTTGACGCAAAAGGTATGATGTCGCCCAACTGTAATCTCATGGCTTCTTGTGCAATACTTCTCTGAGATTGGTTGCCTATTATAACTGCACTCTGCTAGCCTAAGACCATGGTTTTCTGAAGTTTTTGTGTTGATTTGTATACAATATTCAAGGCAACGATAAAAAATTAGAGGTATACATTGTATATGAAAGTGGGCCTAGAATACTACCCTGAGGCAGACCCTGCTCCCCAGCGCGACTGTTAAAGAGTTCTTTGCCAAGTTTGACCTGTTGAGATCTACTCGATAAGTATGAGTTGAGGAGTTTTTTGTCTCTCTCGCTGAATCCAAGGAATCGTAATGTAGAAACGAGAATCTCGTAGTTCAATAAACCAAATGCATTACTATAGGCTAGCAAAATAAGAACCGAAACTTGTCCAAGGATTGAAACATGTCTTCAGTAACTGAAGCTAGAGCTGTGGAATACGAATAAACCGATCTAAAGCCCGACTGATGTGGTGGCAATATTTCAAATTTATCTGTATCAGCTCTATCTGTCTTTATATACATATTAACCATTCGTACATGTTCTACAAAATATTAACAAAAATTATCATTTGCCGTCTGTGTAAGGTCTATAATATAAATTATAACACAAAAATATGAATAACAGATCTATTATACGAATATGTTACATATATAAAAAATGCAAGCCTTTTTCGGCATTTTTGATTTTATGCTCTTTGATAGTTTCTGAAAACATTCCTTACTAAAGGAGTCAAACAGCCAAACAGGTTTTTTTTCGAAAAACATCTTTTTTGAAAGCAATTTTTTTGGAAAACAGCCTATTCGAAAATGGATTTACAAAATTTTTCGAAAATATTTTTGTCGAAAACCCATTTCAAAAGTAACTTTTTCCAAAAATATCTTAACAACTTTTTTAAAAGATACTCTTTTGAAAACGGATTTATGAAATTCTCCAAAACACATATTTCGAAGTACATACAATAATTTTTCAAAAATAGGTATATCTAGGTATAATTTCCCAAAATGTATTTGTTCGAAAACAGTATTAGGATACGATCTCTACTAGCTTGGAAAATGTTCAATAAAAAAAAATACGAAAAACGATCCTGAACAAACCTTAACGAACCTTTCTTGAGCTTGATCAGGTTTCCTTAAGTTTGGTACGTTAATTTCTCATAAATTACTTTTCCAAAAGCCGTTGCTTTAAAAAATTATTTTTCGACAAGTGTTTTTCGACAAAATTTAATTTTGAAAAAGATGTTCTCTGAAAAAATGTATTTTTGAAAGTGCTTAAAAAATTTTACTTGGGTAAGTATATCTCTCCAAATGAGCAGAAGGCATAAACAAAAAAATGCTAGAATATTGACACTTTCATATTAATCAAATAATCTTTTTGTTTTCAAAAAACCATTTTTCGATGTTAAATTAAGTAAATTTTGTCGAAAAGCAACTTTATCGAAAGATGCTTATTCGGAAACGGATCGACAAAACTTTTCCGAAAATATTTTTTTTCCCAAAAAAGAATCTTTCAAAATTACATTTTCCGAAAACATAATTTTTGAAAAATTAAATTATGAACCCTACTAGCGTAGAAAATGTCCATAAAGAATCACAGAAAAAGATCCTGAACTAACATCGATGAACCGTTTTTGTGTTCGGTCATGTTTTTTTCGTTGTGTCTGCTATGTTACTCCGTAGTAAACTACTTCTTCAAAAAAGCGTTTCTTTAATATGAATATTCGAAGTTTTTTTCGAAACAATAAAAAAATTAACTTACAAATAATAGGTTTTATGTAGTTTCGAAAAGTATTTAAAAAAAAATCGAAAAGTTGGTTTAAAAAAATTGAAAACTCCCCCAGTTTTCGAAAAACTGTATTATCGAAAAAGTTTAGTTTTCGAGAAAATACATTTTCGAAAAAACGCGTTTTCGAAAATTTTTTGTATATCAGACCACATGGATAGAATGTATAAATAAAAAAATACTAGAATATTTCTAAGTTAAGATGACCAACCGTTTTGTTTTCACAAAAACATGTTTAGATTTTTCGTCCTTAATAAAATAGTGTTTATTTTTTAGAAGCCTAAATAATAAAAAAATAATGTCGCACGCGAACTTGTCCTTTTTTTATTTGGCCTATGCTTTTGTATATTATTTCGAGGTGAGGTTGCACTCTCCTCCCCTTAGACGAAATTCTGCCGCTGCTAGAGGTGGCGGTATTGCATATTGTTTGCTGTTTCTAATTCCTGTTAAGGGAACTGCCTTGTGGAAAATGGCAATCTGATAATCTCCAACAAGAATAAAAGCTGACTGTCTAGCCGGTTGGGGATTTTTCATTAGTTTTTGTATGCCCGACAAAACCAAAACACACTTTATTTCTTGTCCGCTGAGCCACGATCATTTTCATAAAGTTTAATTTTAATTTACTGCTTGTGGTCAAGTTCAACAGTAGGTAATTTTTCCGACCCCTTTGTCTTGGCATAGCAGCAATTTAAAACAAATACTGGAAACATACCACTATTTATCCACTACTCTAGGGTAAACTATTAATTTGATTTCGGTTTTGCAGGTTTAATTAAGTTACAAAATAAACAGCTAAAATGGCAACTTAAACAACTGGTTGTTAATTAAACCTTAAACTACTGGCTCTTAGTGTTGTTGTTCACTTAAATTGTAGACCATGAAAACGTTTACCAAAATTACAGGTTTTAACGTACTGGTTAACTTGCCGAAAGCTTCGACACAATTTCGTACTTGTTGGCCGTTTGGCTCGTACGTATATGATCTGTAGTTTTGTTTATTTAGAATCTGCATTAGCCACACAAGCTTTTGCATGTAAACGACTGTACTATGGATTTGTTGTAATGGTATTACTCACACACATTCGTTCTTACTTACACCTAGTTATATACAAGTTTATTACAATCTTAAGGTTAACTGGTAAATAAATACCTGGCCAAGTCTCACTTTATTTATGATGTACTATATTTAAGGTTACAGTTGACTACAACCTTAAATTTACACTGAACCGACACAACCCAGCTTTAGTTATTCATGTATAGGGACAGTATTTTAGTGTCTCATTCGATTTTAGCTTTTCCTTCGGGCTGTTAAAAAAATGGGTACCCTCTACATAATTTTTTTCAAGAAGTTGAATTTGCTGCCCAAAATGATACCAGCTTACAGCACCCTTATCTTAATACACCAATAAACTGCATTTTTCTGTTTAACTTCAGAGAAACGGGTCTTTAAAATTGCAGCATACAATTATGTGTTTATATCTCACCCATTCAAAAAATGGTTGTCACACTAAAGACCAACATATTAGATATTATATAAACTTATTAGCTAGGGCGCAAATGGTTGTTTTTTTTTCAAAACCTCTTAACAGTACCCTTATTCCTAAAAATATCGAAAAAGGTTACGGAAAATGTTATTTTAGATTAAAAAATACAAAATCTGAGATTGACTTATCCATTTTTTTTATAATTCGTCCAAAACCACTATAACCCTATGTCAAGGTTTGCTGTAGTTGTTGTTGTTTTTGAATGCTAAATAGGTTCTATAATATTTAATATTTTTTCCATTAATTTCTTAAGAGATATACGCTTGTTGCAAACATAGTTAAATGACTTTAGGAAACAATTTAGTCTGATATTTATAAAAAATTAGAATATCTGTTGTCACATTATCAAACATAAATTAGTTGTTTATTTCTTATTCGCCCTTTTTAAACATTATCAAAAGAGTTTCCATTGTAACGGGTAGGCTATGGAAAAATCAATTGAAATAGTAGAAAAGATGTTATTTTTTATGATTTTTTAAAAATATGTTTTACAAGGTAGTTTAATAATTTTGATGTCAGAATTGCACAGGCTCAACATTTTATTGTTAGTTCACCGAAATTTTGTACGGATTCCCTGTTACTTATTGCAGTTGTTTGTCCATGGCCCATCCGTTACAATGCAAACTATACTAGTGAGGTAATTATTAACGTTTAAAAATGACAAGAAAGAAATGGACTACTAAATATTTTAGCAATATGACAAGTTATTATCTTTTGCTAAATATTAGGCTACATTGTTTGCTGAAGCTATCTAACTATAACTGCAACACGCGTATGTCTCAAAAACCTGATATAATAAAAAAAAATTTGTTAAATATCAGATAAACTAGAACTAATTATAATTATCGTTTTAGATATAATTATCATTTTAAAAAGTGTAACAATATTAAGTTTACTTTGACGTAGGTATATGATAGAAAATATTATAATTAACCAGTTGTGTAGAGTTCTCGAAAAAAATTATAAAAATGTCAATATGTGATATTATAATATATATATATATATATATATATATATATATATATATATATATATATATATATATATATATATATATATATATATATATCATGTATATTTCTTTATTTATTTATTACTTATATCATATTTATTTTGGTTTGCGATATTAATTAATAACAACTTTTTTCTATCAGTTTCTCGATATTTTTAAAAATAAGGATACTCGACCTTTGGTGAGTTTTGCCAAAAAAGGCATTTGCACCCTTACTAAGAACTTCACGTAAGATGAAATAAGTTAATCTTTAATTTCACAATCAGAATCAACTTTCATTAAAAATAAAATGTAATATAACTAAAATAAATAATATAAAACGTCAATATCTGTAAAATTTGAAGGCATATTATTTTCAACAGCAAATTGAGCTGCTTTGCAAAATATACAGAATCACATACATATCTGTTTTTAAACATATCCCCTAGGAAAAATCCATATCGAGCAAGACCCTTAAAATAACGTCCCTCTAAGCACGACGGAAATTCTGTAAAAATCTCTGTTTCAATTTGAGATTAAATTTCTACCAAAAAACATGACAACCTGAGGACTACTAAATGGTGTGTATAAATGGCAGTACAGTATGTCCCTTGACTTCTGGTGGAAAAAGCAGCGTATGTTTTGTGTAAAAATTAAATAACCGTATCTCTACTATTAAGGATACTTATTAACTTGAAAATAATAGATATCTAACATTGTTAGATATTTTAGTAATTAATAGGAATTTAATGCACATAGGAAAAATATCGTTGAAGGTAGATACGTGTATATTCTTGCAACGAACGCAAATGAGCTAATTTTCATTGCTTGGTTTATCGTTTGGTAAACTGCCCTCTTAAGGTCCTAGTATAATCGCAAAGTTCTCTTTATTTTTGAATTGCAGAACATATGTCTTTTTGCAAAGGGGATTAAGAAAAATACGTGATTAAGCAAAAAATCGCCAGCAGTCCGGATAATAAGTTTGGTAATATTCACACACTCCACTTCCAGACACAAAATTTGACGCAAACGCAACTCTACGCCAGCGAGGTCCCGTACAATCATAATAATTCTGCTCGCTGATATCAAGCTAACTTTTCTTGAGATACTGATTCTTAAAAAATAATATACAATAGTTTTCAATAGATTTAAGACTTGGACTTGTTCTATTTTAATATTTATTTATATTATTTGTCCAGTTATTAGCTTTCTTCATGACAAGTTTCTGTGGCGCTTTATAACCTATCAAAAAATGTATTTTCATTCCCCATAGGATTTTTACTTACACTTTATAAAAAACATTGAAACACATTTATAAAACCCTTCGGTTACTAGAATTTTTTTATATGATATTAACTTTATTCCCGAAAGATAAAATATTCCTTGTTAGGAAAAATTATCTCGCTCTTTACCATGTTATGTCATTTCCAAATGTCTTCCAGTTCATGTTATCCAAGAGTTGTTTAAGTCAATTATCTTGTCCCGACAACATAATGTATAACCCCTCGGTTTCGACAAATGAGCGTAATTTCAGAAGGCTGGATAATACTGACAGATTGTTTTATGCCATAAAACCATGAATTTGTTCTTGATTAAGTTTTCGTCTTATTTTTGAAAGATGGTTATATTTTTGAATTTCCAGCATTCTGTCGGGTATCTTTTATTCTTTACTTGATTTCACGGTATATAACGGGGTCAAATATATAATTTTTTTATAGAAGCCCCAATCCAAAAAAACTTGTCTGTGTCCGTATATTGTAATATTTGAATTCTTATCCTCTTCTTGTATACAGGGTGTTTCATAATTGAATGCTGATCCTTAAGGGTGATAATCCTTGGATGATTTTAAGAAAAATTCTCTATATGAACATAGGTCCGCAACAGCTTTATTTCTGAGATACAGGGTGTTGAAATTTAAGAAAAAAATCTGTTTTTCTTCAATATCTCTAAAACCGCTTTGTATTTTTGTTTTAAATTATGGTAGGTGCAAAGTACGCTTAAAAATACATTTTCTTCAGGATAAAGGTTTTTCTAATTTTCATCAGTGGCGTCCCTGTTAACATGCCCTGCAATATTTTTAATCAAAAAAATGATACGCCACTGTTTTTTTTTTAAATAAATGTTATTTTTATAATTGCCTTCTATCTTCTCATAAAAATGGTCTCTTGACTTTTTTTTATCCGGCGTACGGTTTTCGAAATAAAGTTCATTCATTTGCTTGTCCCTATGTGATTTTTTTCTTGTAGTCTCAATTTCGCAATTTGTTGTAACCAAAGCATCTAGGCTAGATTTTTATATTTTATAGTAACTAACTATTATTTAGTTCTAATAATAAGCACGCATAAAAATACATTTTTTATTTGTAAAAACTTAACCATTTTGGACAAAATATACCAAAATTAAATTAACTGTTTGCGTTTATAAAACAACGAAATGTGTTGTTAGCATACTAGATGTTTCTAGCCTACAAAATAATCCCACTCTTTAACGGCTTTAATTACTAGAACTAAATAATAGTTACTATAAAATATAAAAATCTAGCCTAGATGCTTAGGTTACCACAAATTGTGAAATTGAGACTACTAGATAAAATCACATAGGGACAAGCAAATGAATGAACTTTATTTCGAAAACCGTACGCCGGATAAAAAAAAGTCAAGAGACCATTTTTATGAGAAGATAGAAGGCAATTATAAAAATAACATTTATTTAAAAAAAAACAGTGGCGTATCATTTTTTCGATTAAAAATATTGCAGGGCATGTTAACAGGGACGCCACTGATGAAAATTAAAAAAACCTTTATCCTGAAGAAAATGTATTTTTAAGCGTACTTTGCACCTACCAAAATTTAAAACAAAAATACAAAGCGGTTTTAGAGATATTGAAGAAAAACAGATTTTTTTCTTAAATTTCAACACCCTGTATCTCAGAAATTAAGCTGTTGCGGACCTATGTTCATATAAAGAATTTTTCTTAAAATCATCCAAGGATTATCACCCTCAAGGATCAGCATTCAATTATGAAACACCCTGTACATATAACTCCAACGACTTTCTTATTTATCTCACTTGTTCTTAGTCATTTCTAACGTTTTTGCCACAAGGGGACTTGCTGTCTTCCTTACTTCCTAACACATTCGTTGAATTTCTGAAGTTCAGTTTTGCATCCAGAGTTACTCTTAGATGTTCCACCAACAAAATAGATCAAACACTGTCCAGTTATTCTTATTCTTGCCTCTGGTAATATTTATCCGTTTATTACTAACTTCATCTTTGGAATTACGAATCAAGATTTATTGTATTTTTTGAATTTAGGTCCTAGAACTAAAAAACTTTTTTTCCAACGCTGACCCTAAACTGATAAATGTGCATCTTTTTAGAAAAGCCACAAACAGCAAAGATAGAATGGTGGAGAAGCTTTTCCTCGGCCGAGGAGGTACCACCCCACGCACCCACTTAAAGAGCTGGTAAAATCTTAGCGGATGTTTCCGGCCCTAGGTGCGTGAGTCTGTTTTTTTTTTCCTTTCCTCCAGACTATCATTCTTTCTCTTCTCTCCTCTTTCGGTGTCACTTTTAATCCTAGTCTCTTCTAACTATACACCTCTTCACAAAAAAAAACAAATTTGAAAATGATGATGGCGCTCCCAGGGGTAAAAAATTCAGGAGGTACACTACCCCTCCATTCGGATCTCCGGGCGAGGGGTACTCAGGGGGTCCATCATCGAAGAATTCTAAAAGTACAATAACCTTTGCTAACATCTGCGGGCTTAATTACAATTTGAACTCTGTACACCACTACCTCCAATTATGCAAACCCCACATCCTTTTTCTGACCGAATCCCAAATCAGTCCCAAATCCTCAACCAATCATCTCCTCTTTCCATGCAATGAACTTCTGTCATCTTATCGTCTTCATGGAGGGGTATGCGCCTACGTTCGCAGCAATCTTTCTTGCACCATACTCCCGAACCTGCAATCAGACAAGCCCGATATTGTCTGGGTAAAACTTACCCTTAAATCTTCTACTAAATTTGTCTGATGCATCTACCGCTCCACATCAGACAACTCCTACAACGAGTTTTTTGACTTTCTCTCGGCAAAAATTGACCACCTTATCTCTGAATTTCTCTCCGCTGAAGTTATCATCCTAGGCGACTTCAACGTCCATAGCAAGGAATGGCTAGGATCCACAAAAACCGACCCAGAAGGCAGAATGGCAGAAAACTTCGCAATCGGCAACTCGCTCATCAATATAATCAGAGAGCCAACATACTTTCTCCGCGTTTCTACCCGTAATCCAAATCCACTAGATATTTTTCTTACCACCCATCCTGAGCCACACTTAACATCTCTATGGGCTCCCCTTGGTCGTTCAGATCATGGCCTCATTGCGCTCTCTTGGCAAATATATCCCGAGGTTGTTGAAATCATTCCAGAACGCACGATCTGGCACTACAGCACTCGAAACTTTTTCTCTGCTTTCCCTTGGAACCCTGTCTGTTTTTCCCCTCCCGATCCCTCCGAAATTTACGCCCATATTACAGATATCATTCAGCAGGTATTAAAGATTTCACTCAACAAACTACCTTCTTATAGTCCCTACCAAACTATGTACCTGGATCGGTAGGTTCCTCTCTAATCGGCGCATATTTGTCGTAGTTGACAGTAACTCATCTAACTTCCATCCTATCAATGCTGGCGTACCCCACGGTTCAGTCCTGGCATCAAACCTATTTCTTCTTCCCATTAGTGACCTCTCTCCAACTACCAATCTCATTGACAGTTATGCTGATGATAGTACTCTTCACTCCAATATTCATTTTTCCAGACAAGTCTCGAATCACGAGCTGGATAATAGACGCAGATCTATTCATCCATCCCTTTCCCAGGATCTTCAATTAATCTTAGACTGCGGGGTGCCAAGAATCTTGTTCAGTTCAGCGTCTCCAAAACCCAGTCTTGCTCCTGTCACGCAAAAAATCTGACAACGCTTACCCCATCCACACGAATGGCCAAGCCCTGCAGAATGGTAAAACGTTCGATCTTGTCGGCATCGCTTTCGAATATGATCTCAGCTGGCACAAACACATTACTTCAGTAACGACATCGGGAGCTAAACAGCTTGGTTTTCTCTTCCGAGCCAGAAAATATTTCGCCCCTTCCAACTTATACACTCTCTATGTTTCCCAAAGAAGGCCTAACCTAGCGTGCTGCTCCAACATTTGGGGAGCGGTACCGCTTTCGACACTTAACATCCTTGATTCTATCCGAAAGAGAACCATTCGATTTATCATTGACCCAGTCCCCACAAGAAAGCGCCCTTCTCACAGTCATGGGCGCCGTTGGGGATTTATCCCTTTTCAGCCGGTACTTCCACGGATTTTGCTCTGCTAGTCGGTATTATTCCCCCCTTAACTGTTCCTAACAGAACAACAAGAGGTGCGTTGCGTATGCACCCCTTTACTGTGAAGCTACTAAAGCCTGAAACAGACCACTTCTCTCGCTCATTCATCTCCAGATTATGGAACAAATTGCCTGCAGATGTTTTCCCTTCCCGTCCCAACCTCCAATCCTTTAAATCCCGTGTCAATAGACATTTCCCTTCTTTTCAGACGCCCACTGTACTCTAGTACTTAGGCTTGAAGTCTACGTGGGATGTCTTAGATAAAAAAAATTAAAAAAAGATAAAGATATAAATTGAATTTTTCTTTGTAAGGACATTTTATACTTCCTGTATTTTCTAGACGTAGCTACTTCGGAATATTTTTTGCTGTAAAAAGTATTAAATACTAAATTTTGATAGAAAATTAAAAACAAACTTGACTTAGAACACTTGTACATTTACTATGGAATACAGTTAATAAAAGCGTTTAACTTGCAAAAGACAATACAGCAAACATGAAACAAAGCGGAACTTTAAAACAAATTTTAAAACTTTTGTTGTAAAGCCAGTTTGGCACGAACGCTAAAAAATCCACAAGGTGTTTAAAAAATACTGAAAGACACGATCATCTCCTCTTAGGTGGTAGTTTTAAAAACTAAAGATTTAACCAATTCAAACGTTATCAGTCGTTAAAACTTGACAGAAAAATAGGTGCGTCGCTTTTCTGGCTTTAAGTATACGTTTTTAAAAATCAGCGTAAAACTTCTAGTGAGCCTGGTAGGAAGGTCGTAGAGAAATTCTTCCTCGACCGATGTGCTACCACCTCATCCATCCCCTTAAATGGCTGGTAAAATCTCCACGGATGTTTCCAGCTCTGGATGTGTAAATCGGACTTCCCCAGTACACCCACGGTACATGGTACTTAAGCTTCGATCTTTTTGGGGGGTGTCAGAAGATTAAAAGAGTCGGTCCAGTGCAAGCTGTACTTGCACAATTAGTGTTCCGTGCCCCCCACTTAACCTGAGTAAACCTCAGCCGCCCAATCTCCGTCCATCTGCCGCGCTATCCGCCGCCGACGGCACCAACACCGTATCATATCGCGTATGCGCGGAGCTGAGTGATCTAAATTAAAAATTTTGAAAACGTGAAAGACTAAAAGTTGTTCCTTACATAGATATTTTTTGACAAAAAACTTTTTCTCTAACACCAATGGTTCAGCAGTTATAAGAAAATAAACAATTAAATTGTTTATGACAAGTGACTGCGCTAGAATTTTCTAATTCTGATAATTTTCGCTCAATATAACTACACATCTCGCTACGCCTCATTCTCAATGTTCACGATTTTTTTCAGATTTTTCTGTGCGATCCTTCTGGTGATAAGGATGGGGGTAGCAGTTTTTAGGCGTTTCTTACGAAAAATGTTTAATAAATGGAATAAAAAAATACATAATATATATTGTTGAATTGGCGCTTCAATAAGCTTTCATTTGACACCCTACACGATGCCATTGCCCAATTTACCCCCCGAAATTAACCCTCAGAATCAAAATTTAACTTTTATACTTTACGGCTGTAATTAGGTCACCACACTGTGCTAAATTTCAAATTTTAACGCCGAATAATTTCAGAGAAAATCGCCCGTAACAGACGGACGGACACCGAAGTGATTCCATAAGTGTTCCGTTTTGCTAATTTTAGCACGGAACACTAAAAAGCAAAAACAATTATTGATTCCAAAAAAGTTAAACTGTAATTCGAATAAAAGTATTTTATAACTTCCTTGCCCTGTTGTTAATTAGTTTCTTCCTACAATTTCAAGTATATCCTCTTGGGTTTTCCAAACCAACAAATTCTTAACAATCTAAATAATATAAATTTTTAATTTAAAAAAGGTATACGACATTTTAGGTTTATTCCTTTATATGTACATTTACAGTAATAAATTACTCAATTATTCTTCATCGCATAACTAGAACAAATTTAATTATTGTAAATAGCTGAAATGACTGAGCCTTATCGCTTTTGACTTCTTTGATCTGTGAAGCAAAATGATTAAGACTTATTCATGTATAAAGTTTCGAGAGTCGGTAAGATTGGAAGGTACAAATAATATTTAACTTCGGATGGATGTAATTTTCAGGATAAGTTAAGGAATTTTCCTATTCCTAAAAAAGATGTTGTTACGCCAAATAACCTAGTCGTTTAACTTTTAGGTTTATTTTACTATTTTACGTCAATCAATTTATTAAATATCTTCTTTTAATGAATTCTTGGATTTTCAGAGAACTATATTCTTCAAATGTCATACTCGTACGGTCTACGGTCTACAATAGTGGCTGCTGGAAACAAGGTTATCAGCCTGTTTGGAGAAAGAAATTGGTAATCATAATATTTTTTCTAAATAATCATACTTATCACGAGCAAAAATTCTCTAATATAATGTTCTTTTAAACCTTAATTTTCCAAGCAAATATTTTTCGTACAATTACTCTGTATAAAAATATAGTCGAGCATAAGTTTTAAATGAACCATGGATTTCTACATGTATTCTAATAAAGCTAAAAGCTAATATTCCTACATTCTAAAAAACAACAAGAAACGTACAGAAAACGTGTTTGGTTGTGAATGTGAATGACACCTAAGAACAATAACACGAATGAAACTTAACTGGTGAACTTAAAGTTTTAATTAACACCGTTCCAAGTTTTCAACCCCTTTCGGGTTCAGTTAGAGGTAACAAAATAATTATACAGGGTGTTATGAAATTCACTGCATATATTGAAACCGGTAAATCCTGGTATGAATTCAGATTAAAGAAAAATATTCATAAATGGCGCTTCATGATAAAAAAAATGTAGATACGGTCGCTCAAAAAATTTTTTTTGAGTAATTGCGAACCACTGGTAATAAACCCATGGCCATATAAAAAACAACGAGCAATGTCAGTTACAGAAACAAAACTTTTGTTTTGAGTCAAGTCAGTCAGTCACTGTGGCATTGCCAAGTCTCTCTATAATATTCCTATGTATCAGGTTTCAAAAAATAGTATTCTTGATATCTTTAAAGAAATCCAGCTAACTATTTAAAAAAAGAATTCAAAAAGTTAAAATACTACAACACAAAAAATAAAGAGAACAGCTATTCAAGCCAAGAGTAAAATTTTGTTCAAATAGGAAGGCAAGAAATTACGAATATAGATAGACACATATGCAAAAATTTTATTTCAAAATTAGCTTTATACTAAACAATCCTAACACTTAAGCATGTATTTTTTTTATTTGCCTATTTTCAATCAAATTTAACAGTAGATTTGTCTTTTATTAACAGGTTTATTTATATCGTCTTTAATTTTTAAGCGAAATTCTTCACAACTTAAATTAATAATAAACTTTACCTTCATAAACTCTTCCAGTGTTGAAACAGTCATATTTAGCAGTAACAACACAGTACAGTCAAAAATGAAAAAAGAGCACTCGACTATTAATTAAAGTTAACAAAAGTTAAACACAAATATTCCAGGCTTTTTTGTCACTATCCGACATATTAAAAACCAAAACTAATGTTTTTGATACTTTTAGAGTAAAATCTAAACAAACACTAACAAAACAGTAGGTAACTATAGCCATTAATGGAAACAGCATTCCACTATGTAACTAGTTAAAACACAATGCTTAAAAGAACCCAAGGTATTTTTACCATAAACACTGAAAAATTAAAAAGTTATTTATTTATTAAACAACACAACTCTTCTAGCCACTGACATTATAGGTATGTCACTGGCCCTTAACAAGAGACAGGCAACCCAGAAGATACTAGAAATAATAATAATGGTTGCATAATAGTTTTCTGGCCCATCCGCCAGTTTATAAAATGTCTGGTTTTGGTTTATTTCAAAGGCAACGATACAAATACGCGTCATATTTTAAATTTTCGCGCTAAATCAGCGCCAGCTACTTCATCAAGACACTAGGACAAGAAGTGACAAAGGGACCTGAAACATGTGTCATGAGAAAGAGAGATCGAAAAAGAAGCATTCTGAATGACATCAAGCACAGTGCACCATATTTAAGTTTTTACAGCCCATTTAACCATTAATAACAGCACAAAAGCCATACAGTGAATGTTATCAATATTTTTTCTTTGGAAGTTTTAAATAATAATGTAATTTCTTTTCACTACTTAGAAAATGGTCTTCGTCGATCCGTTGTTAACTAATATTTTAATCAGCTTTGTCTAGTTTGTGCTGCGCTTCATAAATTAGCTTAATAGGGTTGAAAACCAAATTAAATTTAAAACACTAATAATTTTTACGCATTATGGTATCGTTTGCAGGTGCAAAACTCATTTATGGGGATCTTTTCAAAAACATCGGTAAGTTGCGATAATTTTCTTAACAAAAGGACGAATAACAACTTTCTGAACGTGCTGCGTGAAACCGAATAATGTGTTTTTTACAAATGCTGTAATGAAAGAATTATGGTTATACTTTTAAAATACTATGTAGTTGTGCTCAATTAGTATCTTTCGTTTTGATTTTTAACTTTTTCTTGGCAGGAAATTTAAGCTAGGAGGAATAACCCTTATCTCATTTAAAACCTAATAAAAGGTGTCATAAATATTAGTTAAAAGTGAGGCTACTGACAAAACGGATTGATTTCGAAGTGCCTTTTTACTATTTTTTTTTGTTTTTTCTTATGAAAAGGTTTACGTTTTTTTCTTTGTCTAAAATTATGCTTAAAAACAGAAAATAAATTCTCCTTAAAGATATATATGTCTGGCAACGTTACAACAAATTCAATTGTTTTAAGTTTTTCGCGCAATTTTCTGTCAAGCGCTATGTCGGGCCATGGGTTCGCTCAGCGAGGTGCGTCGAACATTGACGGGTTTTAGGGTATTTTTGAAAATTTTTAAAATATTCGATTTAAGAAAAAAAGTACCGGGTATGTCTGTAGACTACCCCAGGAGTCAGTCATTCAAATATGTGTAGTGAATTTCATAACACATTGTATTTTAAAATAGTAAAGTTCAGAGTAAAATATAAGTTGGTTGTTTACAATCAAAGTAAACGAAATCGCAAAAAACTATTTTTCAGAAGGACTTAGCATTATCATTATGCCCAGATCTATAGAAACCATTGGTAAAAAGAATCTAAATGTAAATTTACTTTTAATATTGCATTACTTATTTTTACAAGGTATCAACACGCTTTTATTAGTTTGACCTGTAACATTATAATGGAATCTTACAACTCACTTTTTCCCCACTTCTAACCGTAATATCGATTGGAAACTTTGCAAACTTATGCAATTCTGGTAACAATACAATACAATGTTTTGTTTCCCTAAAGCATTGAAAGTGATTATCTACAAAAGCGTGGTGAGGTGCGAAAACGTTTAACTGCCGGTTTCAGTGTTAAATTTACCAAGTGTATCTAAGAAAATTTAAAATCTGTATACAAGGTAAGAAAAATAGTGATGGTGTTATTAAATAACGTAAAATGTGCGACATTTGTTACCATAACCAAATTCCATTTAGTTCTGATTTTTGTAAAATTTGAGATTATGATATAAGAATTGTATTGGTTTCTCAAACTGGAACTCTAAGGGTCCCCTAAATTAAACTTGGGTTCAATTTACAATGCAGAGGTTTAAATTGGGCAAACTCAGTTTCAAGTTTTACAACAGTGGCCTTTACACTTCTAATCTATACCTTTATTAAATTTATAGATGACAAAACGAGGTAAATATGGGAAGTGGACAAAGGAAAACATGGAAGTAGCCTTAAAGGCAGTGGCGAGACGGGGCTTAATTATTATTGTTTCCGCGACTACAACAAAAAATGATTTTATAAAACATGCACCACATAATTTTTACACTATTTTGAAACCTTTTTTCCTTATTAATTTTTTGTCAAATGTTTTAAGTACTAGAATATTTATTTAATTTTTAAAGCAAAGTTCTGTTTTGTAAATGTTTCAAAACCGATTTGTAATGTTAGGTGAATATTTTAAGATTTTTCTTTTCATTTATGAATAAAGTTTTTAGATTTCTTGTTTTGCAAAGGTTTGTCTTAAAATAGTTCGTGATTTTATTTGTGATTTTATTTTTGTAATATATGGTATCAGTTCAATTAAGGATACCGCTGGTTCAATTTGAGCAACTTAATTCTTAAATTGAACCCTTTACAAAATATATGTTTTTTCTCAATTAAAACTGAAAAATATTGAGTGTTGTTTGTTAGAAAGAATATCTTTTGAAATATCAGATGCGCATATTGGGAAATATGCATGGATTTATCTTTGCATTTTTTTAAGTTAATGCCATTTTTATAAACTAGTTCAATATGGGCAACCTTACCCTATATGGGCCCTACAGTTTATCGCCGGATTCGAATAGCACTATTTGAGATGTTGTACTAGGAGGAGTACCAGGCATAGTACTACGTGGTGGTCTGCCTTTGCCTTCCACGAGGTGCAGACCACATAAATAAAAGTTGACTAAAAGCTGATAAAAGCAGGTGCTGGGCTGAGATATGACCGGTAAACCTTCCGCCAGTAGTCTGACACACTAACCACTTTGCTAAGGTCGACATACAACTCAAGAAAATATATAAAATATATCTTTGGACATCGTAGAAACAATGCGATATCTATGTCGAAAAAGCAAGAACGGCTTAAACACACAAAATTTATTTTTAACTGACCTATCACTCAATTTATTTTTGATGGCATATTTCAAATGTTACTTGAAATATTTATGTATGTTGTATAACATGCAATGTATTGTCTTTAAAAATATTTTGTTGTTTCAATTATTTTCCATTGAACAACAGTTTTATATTTAATGTAACTGTAGGGGTGTTTTAATAGGAACTCATTTACACGTGCGTGCAAAGAAATTTGCATTTTTTACTTCGAATGCATTTTTTTAGAAAGCAGACATCAATTTAAATAAAAAATGTATAGAGTTTAAAAGACTATTTAATTTTAAAAATGAACCGAAATTTATCAAGAATATTTTTATGGCATAAAGTAATGTTTGGAAATGTTAAAACATTACATCGAATCCAATTAAAACCAAATCATTATTTTAGAACGAACGCAAATTGAGTTTTCAGTAACTAAACAATAACACATGGTGCCAATACTTATTTTTAAGTAACTTGCATGACCTTCCCTTGATCTAATATTAGCCCGCATATGATTAGATCTAGACCTTGTCAGGTGTGATATCTTTCTTGTGGATTGTAACAATTCTGAGCAAACCCCACTTTTCTTGTACCGCAAAAATACGCTCAAGACTTAGGCATAGAAACTCTGAGTTAAACACTTTGTTGAGATTCGTTCCTCAAATGTTCGGTTTCTTTTATGTCAGGGCTGCATGTCGGTCACTCCATAACTCGAATACCAACTTCTGTAATATCATCCTCGACGTCAATCGCAGTGTGCGGCTTTGAGTTTTCGTGTATAAAAGTAAAATTATTTCTGATAAATTCAACGTAAGACACCACATGCTCTGGTATAATCACTTAAATGTATCGAGTGACTATCAAACCACCTTTTGGTGACTATGACCCTCCCTAGTGATTAAAACAAGATTCGATCGGCACTCGGCAAATTGCTCGTTCGGCCGCTGGTACACCCTACTGTCGTTGCCATAGAGACAAATTCTGGTCTCAGAACAAACCTCCATTCAAATGATTGCGTGTGATCTGAAGGTGTGCTTACTGTCTATTGACTGATAGTCACTCATCGACCGTCGCGGAGCAGTTGCACTTGAACTGCATTAACTTGATGGTTTCTTAAAACTGCTGTTGCGACAAAGCAATCATCCGGCACAGATGTAAATCCTCTTCGCCCTGTTCCTGGGCGCTGATGAAAGGAACCAGTCTCCTCATAACGTGAATATATCGAACTGCTGAGAAAGTCAACATACGCAGTCGTTGATCCATATCTTCCTACACATAATAATACTATACCCACTTTTGATTAAATCAACCGCTTGGGCGTCTAATTCCCGTGTAGTATGCGTTTCACTAAACCACACTAGTTTCCACAACAATATACTGATTAAATTCTCATTAAAAATGATGTGGCGATTACTGTAGGGACATTTAAAATTATCAAGAAAATGCTCATAGCAACTACCAATAAAGCACACTTGTTAGAAACTCCATAGAACTAATCGAAACCACATGTGCCGATGCGTTGCAGAGGTGACAAATAAATGACAACTCTTAATATAATTTTCATTATTTCAACTTGAGAAAGAAAAGGCCATCTTGATTGATTTGGGTTAGCATTAAAGGGTACTAAATTTTATTTCAACTGATGACTGGTTTCTAAAAAATGCATTCTATTTCAAAAGTGTAGCTTGATTAAAAATGCCGCGTGTTGTTTTTAAATACAAATGTAATACAAGGGTTTAAATTAAACATAAAATCTGAAAACAAGGGTTACGGTGAAATAAAGAAATAATAATTAATATATTTTAGACATTCCTTTAAAAGTTCTATAGAGGTTGTACTTTGATTCTGATCCATAAATTTGGTCTGTTCGTCAACCTTCCTGTATGTAAAGCCGGTCTAACAAAGGACATTATGCATATTATTTGGTATCTTATCTACAGTCCACAGAAAACATATAAATTTGATCAAGCATATTTCCAGGCTTCTATGTGATCAAAGGAAGTCTAAGATACATTCGCATTGAAATTCGTTTCTGACTTGAAAATATTTTCATCTGGAAGCTTAAACTTTCTGCTAAAAAAAGGTTAAAATCAAAACGAAAAACACTAATTGAACACAACACAAAATTGTAGCTAAAATTCTTTTAAAATGTTTTCTAATAAGAAACATTATTCTGTTTCACGCAGCACGTCCAGAAAGCTGTTATTCGCCCGTTTGTCAAGAAAATTATCGCAACTCGCCGATATTTGTGAAAAGATCCCATATAGTTCTTCTATAGTCAAGATGAATCTAGATCGCTTTCTTGCACCCGCAAACGTTATATAATACGTAAATATTGTAAGTGTCAAATTTAATTTAATTTTCAAACCTATTACGACTAATTTAAGAAACACTATAATCAAAGCAAAAACTAGATAAAACTGCGCAAAATGAAAATATTAATTACCAGCGGATCGAGGAAGACCATTTTAGGCTAGGTAGCAAAAAGAGACTACAATATTACTTAAAATCAACTTTTAGAAAGTTAAGGCTCTACAATGCGCACATTTTTAGAATGATTAACACCGTTTTGCTACTGCAGGATTCTGGAAAGGCTATTTAAAGTACCTCTCGGGACAAATTAAATTTGATTAGAGAAATATTTCTTTTTCTAAGGTATAGAGACGTTTTTCGAAAAAAGTAAAAAAATTTATGAACAAATTCTCATTAAATTTATGCATTTTTAGGCTTTTTTGAAGGTTAATATCATAGCTAATAATTTTTTTTTCAAAAAAAACGCTCTATACCTTAGAACTTCCATGCCTTATCTTTACAGTTCCAAAAAATGGGACATTACAATTGCGTAGTAAGTCCGATATATTGCAGCGCGCAAGGCATGTTTTAGGCACATTTCGTTAAAATGTATTTAAAGTTGCCTACCTACAGCTTGATTTATTTCCAGGCGACGTGAAACGAGAGATACGGGGACAGGATTATAATACACTAAGAGAAATAGGGTTCGATAGGTTGAAAAAAAGGTTTGGGCAATAATTTATGATAAAACTTTTGGTTTCTTGTATTGTCAGTGCCAATAACAGAATATTTGAGTTAACTGTAGAATGCTTAACTAGTAGTTTTGCTATAACTGTTAGATCTAAACATAAAGTCTTCTATTCCTTGGTAAAGACGGACAGGTTTAATAAAATAAAGCAATTTATGAATGTTCTTAGATGGAGACGGGAGTTTTATAAATAAATATAACAAATTCCATTTAGTTGGCGTATATATAAATTCAATAAAGGTACTGGATGAAATAAAAATTGTTTATGGATTATTTTTAGCTGTCGTATTATTTATAAGGCGGCAAAGAGGCTACTAAATATACATTTAACAGTATGCCACGCAAAATATTAACATAATTTTGTTGGTAGGTGTTATTATTATTTAAACCTCAGATAATCGCTTATTATCGCTGAAAATACAGGGTCGGCTTAATAATCTGCAGGAAGCGTTGGCGTAACTGTTGGTATTTGGTGAAAAATAAGTTTCTTCCGGGCTTTATGTTTATAGTTAATTAGTTTCATTGACGATTTGATCAGACATGGGAATTTGTGTTGCTTGAGGTGCGGCGCGAGCGCCAGGGTATCAGGGACTGAAAAAATACGTACATATACGATATATTGTAAAAATGTATAAATAATATATAACGGCATATAAAATAGTTACAGTAATGGTATACGAGGTAACGTCAGCTAACCAACATTATGGTTGTATGTCCGTCTGTTTGTCTGTATGGTTACCTTTTTGAAGTATTGTTGGCAAATCTGTCACAAAAATTATTTTAAAAAGATTAAAATCAAAGATCAAAAATTTTTTCATTTCAAAAAATGATTTCAATCAAGGGTCGTTTTTTTATTCTTTACCACTCCACGAAGGCCGTAGACCAAATGTAGGTACTAGTGTTTTGTATAGAAAAGATATTTCTATAAATCTATAAACAAAACTATGATTTAATAAATCTTGTTTATATTTTAAATGATTTTAAGGAAAAATTTTATATTCCGTCTTATTCTGCGCTTCTAATAATAGGTATAATTTAACCCTGACAATATCCAAACGGCTTAACTGATTTTAACCAAATTTCGGTGATATGAAGGTAAGTATGTGTACAGTAAAAATGTTGACAGGTTACACGCATGCGCAGATGATGCTAACAGGGTAGACGTGCGTGTATTTGCTACAAAAGTACAAAAAACATGCGCAGTTGGTACTCAACGATTATTTCAATCATTTGCACAGAACTTACTGCGCATCTACAGAAGTAGGTACCACTGCGCACGCGCATTTGGAAATATGCGCCCAATCGTTGGACCAATTTCCAGCAGATGTGAAAAGGTTACACGCATGCGCCAGGTGCTAAAATGGTAGATATATACGTAGGTATATTCTTTACAAAATGCCAAAAAAACCTGCACAGTCAGCGCTATAAGAATACCATAATGAATATACGCAGGACCTACTGAGCATATATAGGTGTACCTATTGTAATTTGCGTGTACCGATGTGTGCATGTGCACCAGGTACCAATTTGTCGGACTTACGTGCAGCACAAGTTAAAAAGTTAAACGTTTGTATAGCATGTGTTGAAATTTGGAGACATGCACAATAAGTCCTAACAGGTAAAGACCAGGCGCGGCAGGTGCCGCAAGAAGAGAGCTGTAAACTTAGACGCAAAACGTCATTTTGAAAATCTACTGTGATTGTCTTACCTTTTTAGGACGAATTACGTGTGTCTTCATCGGTTTAGCATTTCCTACGCGTGTGTGTAACGTTCCAACATCTGCTCGACGTAGATCGGTATTTTTGCACATATTTAAAAGTGCTCATGTGCGGTAGGTACCTACTTTTATAGATCCGCAGTAAGTTCTGCTGAGAATTATTCAAACGATCGTTAAGCACCGACTACTTAAAATACGCATGTATCTACCCTTTTAGAACCTTCTGCGCATGCGTTTAACCTGTCAGCATTTCCTGCATACATGTTTAGTATTTTAGTACCTACGGCGCATGTATGCATTTAGTCGTGATGAGAGAGCGCGAGGAAAGGGTATTTTTTATTAAAGAAACTGAGCAAATAAATTAACTACATGACATGGTCCACATAATTGACACAAAACCTATTATTAAATGTAATCGGAGAGGTATTGTTCTGGCTCTAACTAGGTGTTTATTTTCAACTAACAAATATTCAGAATATGTTTTATTCACTAAAACGAACTTTTGGAAATATTTTGAGAAGAATTAATACAAAGTTTAAAGCGGACCATGTCGGAATATGCGATTGTCCGAAGTATAATTATTAGATACCTTAAATAACGTTATACATATTATCATAAAATTTTTACTGAAAATATGGTTTAACAAATAGGCAATGAGGCTTGTCTCATTATAGAATATATGTACAGTACTAACCTAAACTATAGAGAAATAACTTGCTTAGTTATTTATTAAGAAGTTAACGAAGCCCTGACTATTTCCGGAGGTATCCGAGAAAAACCAAAAAAATTAATTTAATATTTCGTTTTTTTACGGCTTTATGACCGAAAATTTTGATACACCACGAGCACTTTCTCAATGAATTTTTTATTTTTGAAATTACCTTTTGACCTCACAAAACTAATGCTGTGTCACAATTTTCACAAAGAGTTCTTTCAATTTTTTTTTTAAATAAAAGAGTAATTAAACAATAAGATTCACCTTTAATCTCCACACAAGTGAAAACACATAAAGCCAATATTGGATATTGAACTTGTTGAGAACTGACACTTAAAATTCGTCTTCGGTTAAAAATAGGTATCTTGATGCTGATATGTAAAAAACGAAAAGTAGTATCTAAAAAATTAAATTATTTTCATATGAGACCTTAAGTAAGTACCCTTGGTTTATCAAAATATTCAGTAATAAAGCTGTAGAAGAATAAAATACCGAATTGATTTTTTGGTTTTCATTGCAATATCTCCGGAAGTAGTCAGAATTTTTAGAATTTAATTTTAGCAAATTATTCAGCATTAAAACGTGCAACTTAATTTCATCAACTCTATCTCTTAGAACTGCCGAGATAGCAGTGTTAATGCATCGAATCTGTAACCCCCTGTATATAAGAGAAATTACGTAAATATCCCAACTAGCAAAGCAGAGTTTTAAAAGAAGCAACTTATTGTATAATTATCGAACAGCATCACAAAAATCATTAGAAGAGCTTTGTTTTGTACGTGGTGCATTATGGTTGCCATAATCTTATTCGTAACGAAAAATATTTTGTTTTATAATGGTTTTTACAGCTTGTATTATAGAACAAATGATTATTATTTTTACAAAATATTGGCTCTGATGTTTCCGTTGAAGAAAAAATTGTGTAAGAAATATTAGTAATAATATACTAATAATTTAACTCCTAACTGGGCAACTTCTAAATCTTGGCATCGCCTACATATTGCTGTCACATTAAAATTAATTTTAAATGCTAAAATATGTAACACTATAAAACCATTTTATCGCAAGCACTTTTATTTTACCCTAAAATATTCTATTTGATATTAAATGGTTTTATTATAATGAGCCATGTTTGAATAAAGATTTGTTGGTTCAGCGACTGCCTCGATTATGTAAAACTTAGTTGGACGTATGGAATTAATCAAATTAGAAACATACCAAATTATAATTTACTAAACGGTTTGTTCTTAGGCACCTAGTTGTGTTAGTTTAATATTTATATTTTCCAGATATAAAACTTACAATTTTTTTTTACTTTCATTAATAACACAAAATATAAAAAATATATTCATAATACCTATTATAAAAATATTATTTAATTATATAAATTCTATTCCGAAATAAAATCAGCCAAACTTTGCCGTTAGGCATTAGAAATAAACCGACACGACGAGAGGGATTGAATAAAAATTTCCCGGAATTCGATCGCCTCGCGACCGACTAAAACAAAACCTACGCTTGCATTTCAGTGTGTAGCGCTGTTTAGGGGGTATTTTGCACCACGTCGTAATCTCGTTAGTATGTCCAGCTCGCGAGCGTCTTCCTCGCTGATAAATTCCATTCTGCACAAAGTGTGGCCTTAATATTGATAAGAAACAATATGCAACCCATATACATTAGGGTGTCCGTTATTTACAAAGTTGATTTTTTTTCTTGCGACGCCCCCTAAATTTTTAGTTTATCTTCTAAAAAAGATGTTAGACCAAAATAAGCCCTTAATATTCATAATAAATCTTGCCCTAAAGACGATACATTTGCCATTTAAATTATATGGGATTTTGCCACTTTTTACAATTAATTTTTTTCTTCTCGGACAAGATGACTTATAGCAATGAGACATACATAACTCTTATTGGAAATTGAACGCTCTACAAAAAAGGTCTCTTATAATTTTTCGATTAATTCGCTCCTTCAAAAGTTATTTAAGGTGAAATTTGAACTCTATGTAAATTTTCAGATTTTTTTTACTTTTACGGCAAAGTGATTATTATTTCGATAAAAGTTATTAGTTTATTTCTAAAAATAGATAATTCTGGTGGTATTAGGGTAAAAAATTTTAAACATGGAAAATAATATACCGCTAACAGGTAGCTGGTTCTAGTTTGAATCATTTTTGAGACTATTCATTTATAACACGCAGTCAACTAATTTTTATTGAATTTCATAAATTTTTGTATACTTTCATGAAATTTCCCTTCAATACAGTAAGTGACTCAAAATTACACTACAAGCATTCCCGCCAGCACACGGATTTTCTATTCACGCAAGCGCGCTAAGTCGCATTTAGTACCTTGAATAACTTTTGAAGGAGTGAATTAGTCGAAAAATTATATCTTTTTTGTAGAGCGTATCAACTTCCTATAGGAATATGTATATCTCATTGCTATAAGTCATCTTGTCCGAGAAAAAAATTAATTGTATAAAGTGGCAAAATCCCATGTAATTTAAATGGGAAATGTATCGTCTTTAGGGCAAGGTTTATTCTGAATATTAAGGGCTTATTTTGGTCTGACATTTTTTTTTAGACTATAAACTAAAAATTTAGGGGGCGTCGCAAGAAAAAAATCAACTTGGTAAATAACGGACACCCTAATATACATGCATGTTTGTATTATTGCCTGTGCAGTAGAGCACTTCAATGGCTATTATTTCGACCCAACTTTTTTCCTGTCTCTTATGCAACAATGACTACTGGTAGGTTTTTTTTGGTTTGCGGTCCTTTCTCACGTCGCCGTCGGTGGTAAAAGTATTTCAAACAATTATATATGTCAAATAACTTACAAAGGCCAGAGTTGTGTCCTACAGATAAATAACTTTTTAGTTTTTCAGTGCTGATAGTAAAACCATACTGTGGAGTCTTTTAAGCATTGTATTTTGATTAGTTAGTGAACCGTTTTTTACATTATTGACTATATTATCTACTGTTTTGTTAGTGTTGAATAAGTTTAACGTAAAACCTGAACCTATTATTTTTCAATGGTAAAATCTTTCTACAGGAGGTGTATTTTACAGAGATTTTACTCTAAAAGTATCAAAAACATTGGTTTTAGTTTTTAGTAGTATGAAGAGTGACAAAAAAGCGTGGAATCTTTATGTTTAAATTTGTTAATTTTAATTATTAGTCGAGTGCTATTTTTTCCATTAATGGTTGTCTGTTTGTTGGGTTTGCTTGGATTTGCTTGGGTGTGTATTTGTTAACCTAAAATATTTTCAAAAGAAGTGTATTTTAAAGGGATTTTATTTTAAAGGTAACAAAATCATTATTTCTTATGCTGACTTGGAGCATAGAAAAAAGTATTGAAAAGATTGGCTATTTATTCATACTATGTGTTTCTTGCCAGTGGCGGGTACCTTCGGTTAGAGAAAGTTTAAGGGGTGACTCTAGCTTATTTGTTGGGAAAAGCCATTTATGCATATTTTTCTCCAATCTAAATTCATACCAGGATTTATCGGTTTCAATATATGCAGTGAATTTCATAATACCCTGTATACGAAAATATCATCAGGTTAATTTTATATTACTAGATGTAAATTAGAGCAACATTTATTGTGTGAACCATTTTTGCTCTTAATAAAGTATCTATGAATAACCAACATTATTAAGTGCAAAAACTTCTATTTCTAAAAACCTGGACTTATTGCACCTTAATGGGGAACACACAGTATCTCTCACAACACAATTCTTTGTTGAAATTGTATTTTAGTTAGCTACGTAAATTTGCACATTTGACCAAAAAGTTTACTTAACTTTGGAACAACTGCAACTAAAAATATGACAGGCAGAAAGGTGCTAAAAGAAGAAGGAGAAGATGGGGCACTAATTTTAGTTCTTCTGTCAAGAAAATTGACTGCGCAAAACAATCAGCTTCGCTTGCCAACAGATCCTTACAAAATTTTTAAAAGATTTGACTAAGTTACACATTAGGCTTTATTCTGTTTTAAAGTTAGATAAAAGTTAGGCATTTTTTTAATGATTGTATATGATTTAGGACTAATTATGTATGTATACTTTTTTTTTAATTTTTGATGGGTGCTGAACGAAGAAGAAAATGGGACACTAACTTTAGTTTCTATATTAAGAAAATTGATTGGGTAACACAATCAGCTTCAGTTGTCCATAAATCCTTACAAATTTTAAAAAATTGCATCTTTCAGTTTCACGTTAGGGTGAATTCTGTTTTAAAATTATAGAAAAATGATGATCATATTAATGATCATGTTATTTTTTATACATTATATTTTTTTAAATTTTTGCATAACTTACCCTTTAAGAGGAAAACAAAGAAGGAAATAACAATTCTCGAAATGATCATTTTTAACAGTATTAAAAGTTTTATTGCCACAAACACTTCATTTTATCACTCGAGAACCAGCGGTAGTTTCCGAAAAAGTTTGAAACAACTTGGCGGCATCAAATTCGAGCCGAGACGTCTATATGAGGGGCATCGAAGTGCGTCGAGGCGCCGACAGCATAGCAGCAAAGCGACGAACTGAGTGTGAAATAAATGCTGGGAGGTCTGCGATGCGCAGGCAGGTTGCCGGCGAAAATTTGCCAACGAATTGCCAAAACAATTCGTCGCATGTGGAATCCACTTATTAAACTTAATACAGCAGTTTTTTTGGGTGTAGTCGACACTTTATAATTTTCTTGCATGCAATTATATCCCTTTAACAAACACGGGTTTATATAGCAATCTTTCTTTCCCCAGTTTATATTTAAAGTAATTTTTTGTGTTTTGAGTAAAGACCACAAAGGAGGAGAAACATACCCAACTTTCTTATGTAATATACTTCATTGCGTTTACTAATAGCCTCCCAAAGTGCTGACAATGTCAGTCATACAAATGAAATTAATTCAATAATTGAAGAACTCCACGAGGCAAATATTATTGACGTCTAGAAAAAGAAATATCAACATGACTAAATTTGCAACTGAAATCAAGAGAAGGCCTGCACGAATTAACTCTAAGCGACATCGTGCCATCATTAAAGGCTATCGGGATTTATATTAAGCATATATTTGTGAAACAGGTCCTTATGCCAGCTTAAACCGATATAACAGCGATTTTACCGTTTATCCCTTGCAACAGATGTCTAACCTTCTACTATTAGATAATGGTTCAAACATATTTTGGTGGTAATTGATTGTTTTTCCAAATACCTGTGGACATTTCCATTAAAAAGAAAAACTGGTAAAGAAGTATCAGAAAACAAGGAAAAGGTTATTAAGGATTCTACCCCACCTACCAAGCAGATCACGGGACAGAGCTTCTCGCACTATATTTTCAGCAGCTCATACAAAATTATAATGTCAAACATTATTATACCTGCAGTAAAAAAAGGCTTCTATTATTGAATGAGTTATAGCAACACTAAGGGGTGTGGCTTTTAGAAGTTGGGAATTACATGAATATTATATTTTACAAGAAACCACAAGACACAGACACACATGGGTCGTCAAGAGTACATCGTACATTATTGCCCGACCTCGTTTTCTAATTTTTGCTTTGTCGACAGGCAGAAAAATAAACAGAATAAAAATATGAGCCTTTGTTAGCATTGCAACCATGCGAATGTTAAACTCCATTTAAATTTAAAAAGGCATCCGTACGATCCAACAAGCTCTACTGCTTATTGTTTAATTATTCACGACCGCATGGTAAAATATAATCCCTTAACTAATATAGATAAGACAATCTCCTAGCTCTGGTAAAATGTTTATTGTGGACTTTCAAGGTTTTAAATATAAAGAATGCAACTTTATTTGTAAGGAAATCTGCATAGTTAATACTTGTAGTGGGCAAGTTTTCCATGCCATGGTAAACTTGCGTCATCAAATGGAATGATTCAATAAAGATATTTAAAGACGAGTGAATTGGTTTACAAATATTATTCATGGGCTTAAATGAAACCAGCGTGATTTTAGCTTTATTCAGTATGAAGATATTACGAACTAAACTGATCGTCAATAGGTTCGGATAATGGAATTTTTAGCCAAAATTTGGAACGCTGTAATTTAAAGAATAATCGATCGATTTGGATGTGCTGGGCAACAATGGAAAGCTTTTTTCTTTTCAATTTGTAATTTTAGAAAGAACTTAAAAAATATGAAAAACTACATGATGTACTGGGTGAAAAAAGAAACGATGTGAAACATCGGAAACTTTCGCTAGTGGCAATTTAGGTATCAAAATACGATCACAAGATCTGTATATGGATTATTAGAGCTTCCTATCTATGTCCAGACGTATCTGTCAGAATTTTGATGTCTCATTTTTTAATGGAGATTTTCAATTTTTTCCACTTTTATTGACTTTCACTCTTTGAAAGAAGATAAACGAAGGTAAGGGTACCGAATAGCTCAGTTTTCACTACAAACTTATTCGGGTAGTATTCAATGAATAAGTTTTTTATCAAACTGAATCAAGAGTTTAACGACCAAATTAATAAAAAAAAATACTTTTACCAATTAAGCATTAATTTTATTTTACTTTACATAAATTTGATTTAGGCAACGTTTAGCGAAAAAGTTTTATAATGAATGTTAACAAAATCCTAAAGGGTTTTACAGGGTGGAAAAATTAACAAGGACTATGTGTCCAATTTATTTAGCTTTATTGTGAAAAAATAGATAATAGATAATAGATCAAAAACAAACTCACTAAAAATGCCATAGTTTAAAAAAAATACGGGAACAAAACTGCAGACCATGATATTTCAAACACAAAATTCAATCAAGAATATGTATTAAGTTTTGTTAACCAGCTACCCGAAAATACAAATATTTCACCTACTTATTTTTATTTCGACTTATATCTCTACCTCGGAAGTAGGCGTGTCGACAAGTTGATATCGCTTTTATTAGCAGCTCATTCGCCGGGTACATTGCATTAAGTGAATTGTTGGTTTTCTATTACTATTATTTTGTGTAGTATTTTTGAAAATGGAGATTCAAGAACAAGGTATGTTTGTCACATTTTATTATACTAAGTAATTTTTCTTTGCCTATGGTTTATAATATTTGTCTCTTACACCACACACGATTAGTTGTATATTTTTACACATTAAGTTGACTTCATGTGGAAGTACAAAAAATGACAGGCATATGCAGGCAGTCGCACTTAGTTTAAAATAAACATATATTTATATATTTTAAAAATATTTAGTTTTGATCTGCTTTTGCTTGCCCCCATGGGTTATAGAAGGGCTCTTGCTCTTCGTCTGAGTATTCACGGTCTACAAAATGCACAACTAATTTTAAATTTTATTTTTAGGTATTTTGATCAAATGTCCTTCTCAAAAAGTCCAAATCTTTGAGATTTGGACTTCCGTAAGTGGATGTATCCCAAACAAACACCAACACGTGTTAAAAGTCCTGCTGTCGTCCTTCAATGACGTCAGAAATATACCTAAGTCTTCAGATAGTCGCATTGTTAGTTTGTGTGATTTTGACTTAGTTATTTAAAAAATATACGTCAAATTATGATTAAAGTATGTATATACAGGATGTCCCAAAAGTCTTAGTATGGGCAATTATATTATAGCAAGTATCTTTGCTATTAGTAAAGATAGATACACCACATTTTAGGTGTATCTTATTGATTAATAAATCTACCATTGCATGTAATGTAAAGTTTTTTAACTCCTTGATGAGTGATGCTAGGGAGTTGAATTCAGAAATTTTAAATGCAACCCTGCAAGTTGTTAAAAAGGACCACCATGAACTTCTTGGCAGTAATAAAGTCAATATTGGATCTCACTCTCTTTTTCGAGAATGACAGGTGTTACTTCTTGGCAGAGTTCCAAAATCGACTTTATTACTGCCAAGAAGTTCATGGTGGTCATTTCGAACAACTTTTAAAGTAAAGTAAAGAGAAATAACGGTAGTTAAGTTTTAATTTTTTTTTCACGATTTTTAATTTTTATAGGCTTGCCATTTAAAAGCGAATTGAGATACAGACCTCCGGTTTCCGGTAAAATGTTTTTTACCTTTAAAATGAGGTACCACACGGCTTAGGGTTGCATTAAAAATATTTGACGTAACCTCCCTATCGTCACCCCTCAAGGGGGTTGAAAAAGTTAAATTACATAAAAAAGTAGATTTGTTAACCAATAAGGTACTTTTACACTTTGGTGTCTTTATCTTTACTAATAGCAAAGATATTTCCCATATCAAGACTTTTCGGGGACCCTGTGTGAACATATTATGACTTTTAATAAGATACTGAACTATTTTACCAATGAAAAAACATTAATAAAGAGTTTTGTTTAATAATAAAGATTTCTATATTAGTACCACGATATTAGTACCTACCATTCATATTATATGTTGTCATAGAAAATAGTTAGTCAGTTGTTATATAAATAAAAAAGTATAAAAAGAAGTAAAAGTCTTGTCTATAAAATAAAATATAAAGACCAAGTTTTATCAGGTTATGGGCCCAGGATCCATTTAGAAAATTAACCATTCCACGTAGAAATAGAAGAGGATTAGCTTGGTGAAGAAGATCTTGCATAAAGAAAATATTGAATTTTTGAAATTTTGAAGTCTATAAATAATTAAAATAATGGATGTCAAAATAAGTAAACTTGAAGATAAACACAATTACGACACCTGGAGGTTCCAAGTAGACATTATTCTAAAAACAGGTGGTAGTTATGAAGTTGCTGTTGGAAAGACGAAGAAACCAGATTGTGCAGAAAAAGAAAATGTAGTAAATTGGGAAAAACAAGATCTAGACGCTCAACGAATTATTGTAACTAGTTTATCTGAACAAGTACTAGGATTAATTCTTCATTGTAAGACGGCATCTGAGATGCTAGAAAAGCTTGAAACCTTGTATACACAGAAAACAGAAGTATCTTTACATATGATTCAACAGAAATTTTACTCTTTTGGGTTTGATTGTTCAGAAAGCATGTCAACTAATATAACTAAACTAGAAAAATTAGTGTATGAACTGAAGTCTTTAGGACAAGAAATTCCTGAATCTGTGGTTGTTACTAGAATCTTAATGATACTTCCAAGGGAATATACATATTTTCAAAGTGCGTGGGATTCTGTATCCAGTGATATGAAAACCTTAAGCTATCTAACAAACCGACTACTGCTTAAAGAAGTGAGAATGAAGAACCGTGAAGAAACGGAGGAAGCAAATGCGTTATATTCAAGATATCAAAGGTAGTGCAGAAATAGATAATTCTGCATGGAACAGGAATTATGTACCTGTGTGTTACTGTTGTAAAAAAAGAGGACATGTAATGAAAAATTGTTGGTTTAAAAATACAAGAAAAGTTAAATATAGTGATCATGATGGAGAAGACGAAAATGCTTTTATAAATACAGCTCTTTTAAATAATGCTATTTTCTCTGAAAATAAATGGTACTTGGATTCCGGAGCAAGTGATCATATGTGTCATAATAAAAATTGGTTTGTCAATTATTTTGATTTTCCTGAGCCTTTAGCAATAAAAATTGGCAATGGATCTTGTATTATGGCTACAGGAAGAGGAAATATAAACATACAAACTTTTAACGGAAATACATGGATTCCGTCAACCATATATGATGTTTTATATGTTCTAGAATTAAAGTATAATCTTTTCTCAGCCGGCACTGTAATGGACAAAAATTATGTTATGACTTCTGATCACGAAAAATGCAAATTTATGAAAAATAATAAAATATGTGCCTTGTGACTAAGAAAAAGCAAGCTTTTTGAAATGGTTTTCAATGTTGAACATCAAAACGAAGAAATTGCTTGAGTTTTAAAAGAAAGCTTAAAAGTTTGGCATGAAGGAATGGGCCATCAAAATATTAAGCAAGTTAAAGACATTTTGAATAAGCACAATATAACCTATACAGATGATGAAATTTATTTTTGTAACAGTTGTGCATTAGGAAAACAACATCGGTTACCTTTTTCGCATTGTTCTACAAAAGCTTCTGGACCTGGTGAATTAATACATATGGATGTGTGTGGTCCCATGGAAGAAACATCACTGGGAGGTTCCAGATATTTTCTCTTACTAAAAGATGATTTTTCACACTTTCGAACAATTTATTTTTTGAAATACAAGAGTGAGGCTAAACAAAGACTGGCAGCTTTTTTGAGGTTGGTTAAAAATCAACTTAATGTCAGTGTCAAAGTCGTAAGAAGTGACAATGGCAGATAAATGGAAAATAAAGAAATAAAACAGCTTTTGGAAGAATATGGAGTAATTCATGAGCTTACGGTGCCGTACACTCCAGAACAAAATGGAAGAGCAGAAAGAGAAATGAGGACAGTGGTTGAAATGGCAAGAACAATGATTCACGCAAAGAATTTGACGAAAAACTTATGGGCAGAGGCTGTGAATTACGCTGTATGTTTTAAATATGACAGGAAATAGTGGCGTTAAAAGTAAAACACTAAACGAATTATGGTATAATAAAAATTTTGACATTTCCACTTGCAGAGTCTTTGGTGAAAACGTGTATGTACATGTACCTAAAGAAAAGCGACGGAAATGGGATGCTAAAAGCAAATTAGCAATTTTTGTTGGTTATGCGCAACATACAAAAGGTTACCGTGTGTATGTTCCTGATCTCAGACAAATAGAAATAGCAAGAGACATTATTTTTCAAAAGGAGGGAGATACGCTTTCCAAGGAAGCTAAACAAAATGAAATTCAATCTGAAGAAGTCAATGTTAGATTAGAGTATCAGCAAAAACCCAGTACAACTTTTTTACATAGAAATATCTCAGAAGTAATGACAATTTCGGAAGAATGCACAAGCGGAAATATCGAAAATTCTGAAAGTAGAGAAGAACCACAACAAAACAGTGCTGCACATGGAACCGTGACCTGTCACTCGGACGCCATCGAGTAGATGGCGTCCGAGTGACAGGTCACGGTTCCATGTGCAGCTTAAATTTTTTATCAAAAAGTTGTGTCTGGCCTTTTATCTTTTGAACAAGAGTGGTGTTATGAGTATTATGGTGATTGGGTCTCCATAGACGCAGAAATTTTGAGCATTAAGTATAATATTTGTGTTTTAAATCGGAATTTCCGTGTGCAGAATATAGTATTCCATTATAGTTGTGAGTGCGCAGGTCTCCTTTTAGACTCGTAATGGGACTGTCAGCTGCCGACTGTGAAAAGATAAAATCAATTGTTAAATCTTGTTTTACCGATGAATTCTTGCAGGCAGTTGCTGATAAAGTAGCTAATATAATTGATACCCGGTTTGATCAACGTTTTAATCGGCAAGAAAATCAAATTTCGCAGATGGCTGTTGAAATAGCGAATTTGAAAGACAAAAATAAACATTTAGAGCAGGCCTTTGATAGGTACGAGCAGGTAACCAGAAATTTGAACTTGCGCATATTTGGTGTTTCAGAACAACAAAATGAAAATCTTCGTGATGTGGTGCTCGATATTTTTAAGAATAAAATGAAGGTAAATATCAAGGACGGGGATATTAAAAAATGCCATCGTGTAAAGGCAAAAATGCCGAATGATAAACCGCCAGCAATTTTAGTACGCTTCTATAACGATACGACGCGAGTGTCAGTGCTGAAAAAACGTAAACAACTGAAATCCACAGGAATTCAGCTGCAGGAGGATCTAACTTCGTACAAACTTTCACTATTAAAACGGGCTGTTGCAAAATTTACTTTTAAAAGTGCTTGGTGCTTGAACGGAAATGTCTATGTCAAAAAGAGTGGTGAAGTTTATCGTATCAGCGATAATGAAGACTTGGATAATTTAGCATGAAAGGTGCATTTTTTATTTTGAAATTTACATTAAACCATTTTTGTTTTGAGCACAATCTTTTTTTTGTGGTCCTAATATTGGCATGATTTTTCGGGGGAAAGCGGGACAGAGCAGTTTTTTTCTTTCATAATGGTAAATATTAGTCTTATGTTAATTTTTTATATATAAATGTACATACTCAGTAAATTTTGAAAAAAGACTTTATTTTCCACTAATAAATTTGACTTTTATACCGTTTCCAGTGAAAGACTGTCTGTTGTCTTGTTTTGTTGGTTATATCAAGGAAGTGCCATTTATGTTTTCTTTTATGTTATTATGCAGTTAATTTGCAATCCCGTTGTTTATAATACAGTATTATGGAATTGGAAAGGAGGGATTGTGTGGTTGATAACATGATAACTATTATTATGAATACAAGGTTCTTTTAAATACATCTCTTGTGTTTGTGTGTGTGTTTTTTTGTCTTTTTCTTCAACATATGGAAGTTAATTTAATTAAATTTAATTTAAGTTATTGTAGAACGGATAAACTTATTTACGACACGGAGATGTGTTTGGCTTTTTTATATGCTTTTGTTCTGTTTTTTTATGGTAGTCCGGCAAGTGAAATTTATTATATTTGCTTATTTTTTCTTATCGGATTGCTTGTGGATTAAGCAGCCTCTTGTTTACTATTATTTTAGATTTTTTTTTAATGATATCATCTGTGGTTGAAGGGGCTAGTATTTAATAAATTAATGAATAATATAGATATTTCTGCTATGCGGTGTTTGTCGAAATAAGTAACTTGATACTACTTTTAATATCATCCATTCATAATTTGTAATATTGATCGTTTTATTATTATTATTACTATTTTTTGTAAATAGTTTTTTTTTATATAGCTTTTTGCCAGCAGTCGCACACTTTGCACTCTGCATGGAACTTGATTATTGATCATTGCAATATTCTTTGCTTATCAGTTCTTTGTACGCGTTGCCCGCCTGCACCCTTTGGTTATTTTTTTTTGTTTGCCTAAATCATTAGGTTAATATAGTTGTAATATTTTTATTATTATTATTATTTAGTGCTTAGCATTAATATAAATCTTATTTTTTTTTTATATACCTTATCTTCCTGTTCTCGCTTGCGGTTATCTTGAGCAATTAACGAGTTACCCTTATTACTGGAAATTATTTCATAACTAAATGTTTCCTACATCTTTCTAGTGTCATTATGAAAATAGCCCATTTAAATATAAGATCTCTTATACCTCATCTCGATGAATTGAAACAAACTATAAATAATAATAATATTGATGTAATGTGTGTGTCCGAAACTTGGCTTAACAGTAATATAGATTCTGCTTCTATTAATATTCCTGAGTATAAATTATATAGAAAGGACCGTGACGGTACAATGCGAGGTGGGGGAGTTGCAGTCTTTGTGAGTAGTAAGCTTAAATTTAAAATTTCATTGGTGGAATTTAATCTTAACTATAGTTTTGAGTACATTTTCTTAAAAATATCAGTACACACAAAAACTCTGCTCTTGGGAACGGTGTATAGGCCGCCGAGAAATAATTTAAATTCCTTCGTCGGTCAACTGGATGATATGTTTTCGTTTTTGCTGCCCACTGTTGATCATTGTGTACTTGTGGGTGATGTGAACGTGAATCTATTTAACTTGAACAACCCTCTTTCTGATTCGATGAGTACATACAGCATGTGGTGGTGTGAAAAGATGGCGGATACATGTTCTAAGTGTCGCTCTCGCAAAAAAGAGGGTTTGGTCGGTTGTGAGGGGGTGTGTAGACTCTGGTATCACTACTCTTGTGCTGGACTGAAGGAAAATGAATATGCATTACTGGAAAAATGCGGAAATCTGTTTTACATGTGCGATTTGTGTAAACAAAATTGTGAGGTTATGGATAAGTCACAAGTCTATAAAGTCTTTGAGTCAGTCAAGAATATTAGTATGAAAATGGATGAAATCACCAACGCACAGGTAACCGCAGATACATTAAAAACCAATTTTAAACAAATTTCCGATCAGCTTAATTCTAAGCTTTCCGATCTAAAAAAGGGTGTTCTTACAGCCGTGGACTCGGACCTAAAGGAGTTTAAGGATAGTGTCTTGACATCCATTAATTATATATCTGAAAAGCCCTCTTATGCTTCTATACTAGCGAAGAAATCGTCGATAATGATAAGCCCAAAAAATATTGATGTACCCCTTGTTGACATGAAGTCTGAAATATTGTCTAATGTTAACCCCATTAATGAAAATATTAACCTGATTGATGTGAGGGATACCCGTAAAGGTGGCTTGGTTGTGTCCTGTAGTAACGACGCTGAGTCTATCAAGTTTAAAAAACTATTGGGTGATAAGTTAGGAGATAAGTATGACGTAAAGGAACTCACCTCATTAAATCCTAGGCTCCGCGTGGTCGGTCTAACTAAAAACATGAGTACTGACATGGTATTGGACTATATAAAACGGGGCAATAGGCACTTATTCACTGAGGGTAGTATTTGTCAGGTTCTCAACGTTCAGCCCACACGTAAAAACACTAATATATTCATGGCTTTGCTCCAGGTAGATATTGCTACGTATAAGAATATCTTAAGCACGGGAAAATTAATGATTGCCTACGACCGATGCACTGTTTACGACGGAATCGAGCTGCGGCGTTGTTTTAAATGTTCCGGATTCCACCACTTGGCAAAAGACTGCACACAAGAACACCCTATTTGTCCAAGATGTTCGAAGGCACACACAATAAAAGAATGCAATTCAGAAAGTCTCAAATGTGTTCATTGCAGCAATTTTAATGTCTCCAAGAATGCCAAGCTGCGTACAGACCATGCAGTTTGGGATAATCGGTGTCGTGTATACACGGATGCATTGGCAAGGTTTAAAGCGAACATCCTTAAAACTGAATAGCAACTAAAGGCGATCAGGCCGTGTGATCAAGATTTGGGGCCTGTGACTGATAGTGATAACAAAGTGTCCAGTTATAGCATGCGCGAGGATCGCACTGATTCGTTTAGGTGGTACTATCAAAATGTACGAGGACTAGGTACGAAGACGGTTGATCTTTTCAACGTGATATCCACTGTAAGTGATGAATACGATGGTTTTATATTTACAGAAACTTGGTTGCGAACCGATATATTGAACAGTGAGTTGTTCGATTCTGGTACATTCAATGTATTTCGCAGTGATCGCGATTTTCTTGCGACTGGCACTAAACGAGGTGGCGGTGTTCTGTTTGCGCTTAATAACAAAATTAATGCATCGCAAATTAGTTTGGAATCCTTTTCATCGCTGTTTAACGATATTAAATTTATTGACTTGTTACTGGTCAAAATAACAACTAATTATCGCGTTCTGTATGTCTTGGTATGTTATATACCGCCGTCTTATAGTAATGATGTATATGAAACGGTATTTGAAGCAGTATCAGAATTATATTGTATTTATGGCTCAGATTTCTTATTCATTGGCGATTTTAATATGCCCGAATATAGTAACTGTATCACGAATCGTGTTTCTTCGCCTAATTTTAACTCTTTGTCAAAATTTTGTAATTTCTTTGACTTGATAAATTATAATAAGGTAAAAAACTTTCAGGATCGCTTGCTTGATCTGGCTCTGTCTAACATGATTTGTAGGGTGAGTGAGGCCGTTGATGCCTTGCTTCCCCAGGACGGCTACCATCCTGCTTTGTCTGTGGAGCACGCTCTTTCTAAAAAAAGGCCTAAAGCACACCCAGCAAGGGTAGACTGTGAGTTTAATTTTAAGAGGGCTGACTTTCCTAGTCTCTATGCTGCGATGTCTGCTGTTGACTGGTCTTTTCTGAGAGAATTTAATAATGATGTGAATTTAATGGTACAATCTTTTACCGAAAAGATCGTAAGTTTATTCAGGTCCCATGTACCTACTAAAAGACCGGCCTCGGCCGTTTATCCACCATGGTTTAATGGAGCGGTGATAAGTAAGTTGAAGCGTAAAGACAAATTACGGCGAAAATTCAGGGAAACAGGCAACGCTCAGTTTTATGAGCAGTTTGTTAATTTGCGTTCGGAAATAAAAACTGAAGTTAAATTATTACATACCAACTATGTTCGTAATATGGAAGCCAACATTTCCGAAGAACCAAACAGATTTTGGTCTTATTTAAATATAAAGAATAACAGCTCCACTATGCCATATACCATGAATTATCAGAATAGGATTGTAGACGAACCTCAGAGGGTCGTCGATAGTTTTGCTAATTTGTTTTCGCAGACTTTTCAGGATGGTACCACGTCCCCTGCCTCTTTCGATCTGCTGGAGGATGCAGCACTGTCGAATAATTATCCCACTTGTATTTTAACATCTGTTATTGAGGCTGATATTAAAAAAGCTATAAATAAACTAAAGCCGAACCTGACAATGGGTCCCGATTTCATTCCATCATTTATTGTTAAAGATTGTTCTCCTGTATTCTTGTATCCGTTGACTTTAATCTTTAATACAATTTTGTCGACGTCATGTTTTCCGGACTCTTGGAAAGTCTCCCGCATTTCTCCGGTATTTAAGAAGGGTGACCGCAATGACATTAACAACTACCGGCCTGTTGCCATAATTTGTAATTTTAGTAAGGTGTTCGAGACTGTGCTTCATGCATTTTTGGGTGGGCACGTCTCGAACATGATATCTGATCATCAGCATGGATTTATGAGTGGTAAGTCGACCATCACTAATCTTGTGTGTACTACTCAGTATCTCTGTGAACGACTGGATGGACAGAGTCAGGTGGATGTTATCTACACAGATTTTTCTAAGGCATTTGACAGACTTGACCATGCCATTTTGATTAGTAAACTGACATCCTTTGGTTTTTCAGGGCCGTTAATAGAATTAGTAAGGTCATATCTTTACAACAGGTATCAATATGTGCAGTCCCGTGGTTACAGGTCTGTCAGATTTCAGCAGTCTTCTGGTGTGCCCCAAGGATCCGTACTTGGGCCACTATTCTTTAATCTTTTTATTAATGACATTGTTTCGGGATTGGAGGTCGACTGCTTGCTTTATGCTGATGATCTTAAACTTTTGTGCGAAATATTCTCTCCAGAGGACACTATTAGGCTTCAGAATAGCTTGAATGTGGTTTTTGATTGGTGTCGAAAAAATAAACTTCCACTTAATCCTTCAAAATGTAATGTTGTGTCTTTTACTCGTAAACTAAATCCAATAATTTATAATTATGATGTGGATGACGTTGTACTTTCGAGACCTAAAACTATAAAAGATCTTGGTGTAGTTTTTGACCCTAAATTGTCGTTTATAGATCATATTGAATCCGTGGTTAACAGTGCGTCTAAGGGGTTGGGTTTTATCGTGCGGAACTCTAGGGATTTTCGACAGGCCTCTACTCTTCGTGCTCTGTATATGGCCTTTGTGAGATCAAGACTTGAGTACGCATCTGTTGCGTGGAGTCCGATCTACCAGGTCCACATTTCTAGCTTGGAAAAAATTCAGCGTAAATTTATGAAAGCATCTGTTTTTATATTGGATGGCTTCTGGCCGGCGATCGGATACCCGCACGATGTGCTGCTCAGTAGATTTAATTTGTCTGAATTAGCTATTAGGCGATCACTTTATTCTGTCGTGTTCTTGTCTAGGATACTAAATAATAAAATTAAATGTATAGGCCTCACAGATTATGTAAAAATCAGGGTGCCTAGATTGGAGGCTAGGAGAGCTAATCTTTTTCTAATGCCAGCGCCGCGGACCAATATCCTTATTTCGTCACCGTTTTATCAAATGTTTAAGAATTATAATGCTATAGAAAACAGTGTAGATATATTTTGTTGTAACGTTGCTCAAATTAAAAGGATATTTGTCTAACTTTTCTTCATATTATAAGTATATATTACCGTTGTTATGATTATGTTTTTTTTTTAAGTTATGTTAATTTTATGTCTTCTCTTTCCTTATCCTATAATTGGTAAACCTGTTGGATATTGTAACTAAATAAATAAATAAATATAAATAAATGTCTCAATTGATTAGTGAGGCAACACGTGTTACTTATACTAGTCAGTCCTTGCTAGATCCAATTTTTATCACCTGCCCTGAGGAGGTAAGTCACAGTGGCACGTTAGATATTCATTACTCTGATCACAGGCTTGTTTTTTGTAATCTTTCCATAAGAATCAATAAACACAAACAAAAAATGGTTAAAATTCGTGACTTTAAGTGCTTTAATCACAATAATTTTTTATTGGATTTGCTTAATATCCCGTGGCATAGTTTTTATTATTCTAATGATATCAATGAGAAAATTAAATTTTTTACGGACAATATTATAAACGCATTCAATGTTCATGCGCCCGTGCGCACTATAAGAGTCAGCAAGCCAAAGGCTCCATGGTTGACAGATGTTATAAAACTAATGATGAAAGAGCGTGATTTAGCATTGACCAAATTCAAAAATACTAGGAATGAAGAAGATAACAATCGATATAAACAACTAAGAAATTTTGTTTTGGCTTCCATAAGGCGAGAGAAGAGTAATTACTCTACAACCATGTTTAATCGGAGTGACAAGAAGGGGTGGCGTGCTTTGAGAGAAATGGGTGTTGGCACTAAAGATCGGGTTGAGTTACCTTCAGAGCTTAGCAGGCCTGATGATATTAACAACTATTTTTCCTCCTTTGTAAACAATACGAATGGTAATTGTCGGAATACTGTAGAATACTACAATAGCAATAGGTTTAACCCTGGAATAAATTTTAGTTTCAAGTTAGTCACTGTTGCAGATATCGAGAGAATAATAAACTCTATTAAATCCAATGCTGCTGGTAATGATTATTTCTCTTTAAAAATGATTAATTGTTGTCTACCAGCTATGCTCCCCCAGATCTGTCATATCATAAATTCTTGTTTGGAGCAGGGTTACTTTCCCACAAGCTGGAGAGAGGCCATTATACATCCTATACCTAAGGTAACTAACCCTCTTGCTTTGTCTGATTTGCGGCCTATAAGTTTGTTGCCAATACTTTCCAAAATTTTAGAAAAGGCCATTTGTGTTCAAATTTATAGCTATCTTACTGCTAATAGTATATTGCCTGAGTGTCAATCTGGCTTTAGAAAGGACCACAGCACCACAGCAGCACTTTTGCATGTTATTGATGATATTGTTAAAGCTGTGGATGATAAAAAGGTAACGGCATTGGTGCTGTTGGACTTTTCTAAAGCGTTTGACACGGTCAATCACTCAGTTTTAATTTCAAAACTTAAATATCTGGGGTTTGATCAAAATTCTTTAAATTTTTTTAGTAACTATTTATCAAATAGGACCCAAAGAGTAATAATTAACGAAGAGTTATCTAGAAGCACCCCCGTATCTAGCGGGGTGCCTCAGGGTTCTATACTGGGTCCTCTGTTGTACTTAATCTATACATCTGATATGTTTTCTAGACTCAAGACATGTTCTATACAAGGATACGCTGATGATACTCAAATTTATCTTAATTTTGATTCAGACGACGATGATTATGCGAGAAATGCCATTAATGAAGACCTTAACATTATTAATAATTTTGCATTTTCTCACAATTTAATTATCAATCCTAAGAAATCATTTTATATGTTGTTTGGCAGTCACAGGCCTGAATTAAGCACAAATTTTTCTTTATCAATTAACAATATACTAATTCCATATACCAGTTGTACAAAAAATCTAGGTCTACTTATTGATAATAAACTAAAATTTGTTGAGCATGTGAACCAGCTGCTTAGAAAGTCTTACTGCTCTTTGAAGTTACTTTATGCCCACAGAAAAGAGTTTTCTTTTAATATCAGAAAGAGATTATGTGAAAGTTTGGTTCTTTCGGTTTTTAACTATGGCAATATAGTGTATGGACCATGCTTGGATATTGCTACTAGAAATAGAATTCAAAGAGTTCAGCGAACATGTTGTAGATTTGTGTTTGGTTTGAGGAAGTATGATAGTGTATCTGCAAGGCTTAAAATTTTACGCTGGTTACCAATGGCTCAACAGTGGGAGATTAATTTACTATCTTTTACTCATCGCTTGTTGCTCACGGGAACTCCTCCTTACCTTCGCCGAAAACTTACTTTTAGATCAAATCAGCATTCCGTCCACATAAGATCGGGTCATTTATTAAGTACTCCTAAACATAGAATGGTATTTTATCAACGCTCATTTTCATATATTGCTGCTCAATTGTACAACAAAATAGATCCTTTAATCAAGAAATCTCTACCGATAACTTTTAAAGCCAAGATTAAACAATTATACTATGCAAAGTTTATAACTTAACTAGTAATCTGTGTCTTATGACTTTAGGGGTGACAGTTTTTTTGCTTTGGATTGCTTGTGCGAGGGGAGCGGGCGGGTGCAGAGGTGTTTTACTGCATTTGTTATATCTACATACCTTTCGTTGAACTTTAGAGATAAATTGAGTCTAGGCCATCTACTTCGCTTTCATTATGTTTAATGTCCTTACATTTAGGTTAATTGTAAGAGTAGCTGTTTAGCTAAAATTCGCCTAATTGTATTGTTTTGTAAATTTTGGATTCTTTTCTTTAAATAAAGACGATTATTATTATTATTATTATTATTATGTTAATAAAAATGAAATACAGACTATTGAACCTCAGAAAAATTACAAAAGTAATATAAATATTGAAGAAAATAACAATAGAGAGTTAAGGGATAGAAATAATTTATGTAAACCAGTACGTTATGAAGAAGGATATATGGCTATGTTAGGTGTTGTGGAAAATTTAGAAGTTAAGCAAGCCCTTCAAGACGAGAAATGGAAAGGGGCTATGGATGAAGAATATTCATCTTTAATAAAGAATGAAACATGGAAATTGGAATGTATACCAGAAGGCAGAAGACCATTGTCATGCAAATGGGATTCTCGGATAAAGCCAGAGGGTTACAATGATAATTCCGGCCGTGTTTGTAAATTACAGAAGAGTCTGTACGGACTTAAACAAGCACCGCGGCAGTGGAATGACAAATTCAACAAATTTTTAAAGAAAAATGGATTTTCCATATATAAAAGTGATCCATGTGTTTTCCAACGAAATCACCCAAATAAAATTCTAAGAACCCTGTACGTAGATGACAGTTTAGTAATAGGTGTCAATTCGACTGACATTGCAAAGTTATTGTGTCAAATGCATGAAGTATTTGAAATAACTTTTGGAAATGCTGAATCATATTTGGGAATAAATATTCTTAAAACAAATAACTTTATAATCCTAAATCAAGAGCAGTACATTTGCACGGTATTAAAGAAATTTAAAATGGAGAATTCAAATTCAGTTCCTACACCTGGTGAGGTTGGAGACTATTTTAAAGAGGACGAAGATGCACTTGATACTCCTTAGAGAAGCTATAGGTTGTTTGCTTTACTTATCAAACATTTCAAGACCAGACATTTGTTACATGGTTAATTTTTTGAGTAGATATATGGAGAAACCCAAAATTTGTCACCGGAGAGGGGTTAAACGAATTTTTCGATATTTGAAAGGCACTATCAAACTTGGAATAAAGTTCTGTGGACATGACGAATTTAGAGCATATAGTGATACTGATTTCGCAGGAGACAAAGAAGGAAGAAAGTCCACGAGTGGCTACGTTATTACTTATGCCGGGGAGCCATCTTACGGGGATCTAAAAAAAAAAAAAGTAGCAGTTTCAACAGCAGAAGCGGAGTATGTGCCAGCACAGAGGAATGTCGATCTAAGAACAAAACTGGGATTAGAAGAAATAATTATTAGGGGGAGTGTTGAATAATAAAGATTTCTATATTAGTACCTACCATTCATGTTATATGTTGTCATAGAAAATAGTTAGTCAGTTGTTATATAAATAATAAAGAATAAAAAGAAGTAAAAGTCTTGTCTATAAAATAAAATATAAAGACCAAGTTTTATCAAGTTTTCATATTTGTGACCGCTTTGATTCGGCGGCCAGAGCTAGCTGGACTCACACTTGACCATGTTTTTGTATGGTTTGTTAACAGTAACCCTTTTTTAAATACAGAAATGCATTTTCAGATATTAATTTTCCAACAATATTAATTTCAATAATTATGACCGCACTCAACATATAGTCGGAACCACTGTGCGTTGCTTCGTTTTAAAACTATGGCATTTTCAGTGATCTTGTTTTTGATCTTATCATTACAAGTCTATTGTTTGCCAATCAAACTAAATAAATTGAACACATTTAAGTCCTTGTTACTTTTTCCACCCTGTAAAACCCTTTAGTGTTTTGTTAACATTCATTATGTAACTTTTTCGCTCAACACTGCTCAAATCAAATTTATGTAAAGTAAAATAAAATTAACGCTTAATTGGTAAAAGTATTTTTTTATTCATTTGGTCCTCCCTGTATAAAATCGTTACACTCTTGATTCAGTTTGATAAAAAAGTTATTCATTGAATAGTACCCGAATAAATTTGTTCTGAAAACTGAGCCATTCGGTACCCTTACCTTCGTTTAACTTCTTTCAAAGAGTAAAAATCAATAAAAGTGGAGAAAATGGAAAATGTCCATTAAAAAATAAGATATCAAAATTCAGACAGATACATCTGGAGATATGATAGAAAGCTCTAATAATCGATGTTCAGTTTTTTTTTGATCTAAATTGCCACTAGCACAAATTTCCGATGTTCTCCATCGTTTGCTTTTCACCCTGTACATAATGTAGTTTTTCATATTTTCTAAGTTCTTTCTAAAATTACAAATTGAAAAGAGAGGCTTTCTACTGTTGCCAAGAACATCAAAATCGATCAATTATTCTTTAAACTACAGCGTTCCAAATTTGGGGCTGAAAATTTCAGTATCCAAACCTATTGACGAGCAGTTTATATAAAAAACATTGTTAATAACACTAACATAATATATGTAAAAGGCTATGAGAAAGAAAATTGGTTCAATGAGCTAATTTTAACTAATGGAGAATTTATGTCTATCGAATGGCCTAATCCAACTCTTTAAAAAAAATTAACAAACATTGTAGTTTTCATTGTAATACAAGAAATTTTTGCCTTAAAAAAATTATTGTTAGGTACCTACCTGTCAATTAAAAAAAGTCTTATTGCTACGTCAATAAATCAACAATCATTGTCATTTTAATCTGTCAGCTGAAAGTTTTCTGATGAAATATGTGTTCGGTTCAAAAAAGTTTCGGTAATTATTTAGATTAACGTAAACAGCGAATTTTTTCATGAAATATTGCACAGACCCTAATTTTGGGTCGTAGAACACGAATCCGAAGTCAGTTTTTGGCGGTCTCATAAAAAAATTTTTTTTTTGTGCTCACCCAAGCTGAGCAAAAAGGTGGTCATGTTTGCTCAGTTTTGATTGATATAGATATATATGTATCTATATCAATCAAAACCTTTTTGCTCACCCAACAAATTTAAAGAAATTCATTGAAAAAGCTAACCTAAAAGTTTAAAAATTTTTTTTACGAGGCCGCCAAAAACTGACTTCGGATTCGTGTTCTACGACCCAAAATTAGGGTCTGTGCAAAATTTCATGAAAAAATTCGCTGTTTACGTTAATCTAAATAATTACCAAAGTTTCAGATTCGGAAGCAAAACAATCGCGGAAATAGAAGACGTTGTATCCGGTAATATCCCGATTAATACTGAGGACAAAAAGTTCAATCAGTTCAACAGTTTTCGAAATTTCTCACTGAACGGTGTTATAGGCTGGAACAATTTACAAAACTGCCCAGCAAATTGCGAAAATTTTAGATGACCATGTCAAAATGGACAAAACTCTCCGCAGAAAAATTCAATTCGATACGAAAACATGCAAGGTAACCAATCATCCTCATGGTGCGTCTTCAATATCTACACTTGCAAAGAAAGGTGTTGAAGAGCAACAACTAATCAAAATAACCGGACATTCCAGCGGCGACTCCAATAAACCACATATTCAGATAGATCCAGAACACCACCTGAAATTGATTCCAAGCCGAAGAGAAAATGAAGAAAACTACCCAACTCCTTTCCCACCTGTTCATCGTCAAAGGAACAACTCATTGGTTGAAAAAAAACCAGGGACACTTATTTAACTGTTATAACTGGACTTTTAATTTTGTGAATCAATAAAATATTGTTGCTAAATAAATAACTCTGTTTACCTAAAACTGTTATGTTTTTTTTTTGTGAAACAGTAAAGTCGAATACTATTCGAGATAAAATTTTGTAGACAAACTTTTTCCCTTGTATTATTCAAGTTTGTTGTTTTTTGGCAATTTAGTTCATGACATTTTATTCAAAACCACTCGACTAACATCTCGCGGCTTTGTTAAAAATGTCATTCTCGGAAATTGCCAAGCAACAAACTTTTGCAACAATCGAACAATTTTTTCGACAAAATTTTGTCTGTTATTATATCTGATAAAAGATGAGAACGTTAATTGTAAATCCCTTAAGGGAGAACATATTTCATTAGGTGGCAATATTAAATGATGGTGGTTAAGGAATCTTTGAGTAGTAATATAAAGACATAAAGTTGAATGTATACAAAGTATACAAAACAGAATAAAGGACACGTTTAAACATGAATTTTAATGAATTTTCTTTTTTATTAATGTATGTATCATTAGTTTTCCCATTCTTGAGTCAAATCATAAACTGTCAAACTAGGCTGTGTTTAGAGATAAAACTTGACAGTTAATCGACCAGTATTATAAATGGATATCGCCTGAATATTTTTTAGATAAATTTCGTGTAAACATAAAAAATATTTACATAAAATTATGAAAATTTTCCACATAAAGTATTACGCTAAAAGGAAAACAGAATGTTTTTGCTGATTTAAAGCACTTATTTACTCAAAAGTTTTGCTTAATATTTTAAAATTGCAGTCATAAATGCAAATTTCAAAATGAAAGTTGCCTTAGGCAGAATTTTAACAAGCTGTTAAGTGCTACAAATTTAAAAACTCTTTAAAAAGCTCGTAATTGGTTTAGCGCATCTTTTATAAATCATACTTAAGAACGTAACTTCATTTTTCTAATTTATAATTTCTTTTCATGACAAAATTAATCACACCCTCCGCTTGGGTACTACTCGTAGTGGGCTCCATTAATTCTCAGTTAGTAAGCGCCATAATGTGCCAAGAAAAAGCTTCTCTATATACAGTGTCTTCTAAATAAAACGCAATGGAAATGAAGATGTAGGATTGAAAAATTGAAACTGCTTTTACCAAACCATATATGTACTTATTTAATTTAAAAAATCCTAATCTGGGTACTTTATTTTACCTAGTAATGTACGGCCATGTTTAATAAAGTACTGTGTAGCTGTTTTTAAGTGGTGTAAATCGCAATCTGATACGGCACAATTTCCCGCGAGCAATTCCGCGTAGAGAAATGGAACAAAACTTCGTATCGTAACCCCGTCGCATAACAAGTCTGGTTGGCACTTCGTAACAGCGTAACACCATAACATAGTAACATCAAGGCGTCTCATCAGTTGTCGGTATTTCAGCGTCACATCAAAGAAATGATACGCGCTGACGTTGCACCACTTGTTTGCATGTCTGGACAGGTCTGCATGACATAATAGCGTTGATTTTTATTTTTAGTATTTAGCTGCTTCGGAGCGGAGTGAGTGGTCGAAAGAAATTATCCTAAATAATTACCACTTTACACACTAGTATATAACTGCGTCTGCCACCTGTGTCTCTTTTGCCTGCGTTTTCTTATTTTTATATATAGAAAATGATTTTTTTTCCTTCTTTGTCACGTTTTCCTTACCTTGGTGTTTTCGAAAACTTGACTACTTTTAAAGTCAGTATAATAAATGTAATAACAATAAATTCGTCACGAAAATTATAATTATTGATCAAGTTGCTGTTTGCACTTTTTCTTTCGGATCGGGTGTAGTGTAGTCTAATCACCTCTTGTTATGAACGTGAGAGTCACCAAAGATGATACCTTTGAGGGAAATATTATTACAGACAATGATCAACCTATGCATTAAGGAAATTAAAAAGCACGTTGTAGAAGCTTTAGAAAGGGAGTGGTAGATACAACAGATAGGTTCAATAAAAAAGATGAGAATAAGCTTTAGTTAAAGAATACTGGGTTCCCTTGAACCCAGGTTTAGGAGTCTGGAGCAGTGAATAGTGTAATAAGCATTATACTAAAGCACAGAACTCGATGGCATGTGTCAATCCGGAGCGACCACGGATTGGGCGTGATTCGAAGGTCATCGGCGAAGAAGTGACATAATTTTGGAAGAAATCGTCAACAATGTCGTCATTGACCAGAGGCTGTTGACCAGAAGGGCCTTACGGGGGGACGGAGTGGCAGATTTTCAGTGCTTGTGCTGAAAAAATGGCTGAAAATTCTGCAAGAAATGCCTGAAAGTTGGAACAGAGTTGGTTTCTTGTGCTGAAGAATTGGTCGACAATGACGTAATTGACCAGAGACTGTTGACCAGAAGGGCCTTAGTGTGTTTCGGTGTGTTTTGATTGGTTGAATCATAGACGTGACGTAACGATCGTCGACGAAGTAATTCTTATAAATTGTCAATGACGTAATTGACCAGATTTTCAGTGCTTGTGCTGAAAAAATGACTGAAAATTCTGGAAGAAGTGCCTGAAAGTGGGAACAGAGTTGGTTTCTTGCGCTGAAGAAGTGGTCGACAATGACGTAATTGATCAGAGGCTGTTGGCCAGAAGGGCCTTAGTGTGTTTCGGTGTGTTTTGATTGGTTGGATCAAAGACGTGACGTAACGATCGTCGAAGAAGTAGTTGTTGTAAATTGTCAATGGACCAGGGGTTGGTGTCGGCTTGTTTACCTGTATTTTTGTCTTGGGTTTACCTCAGTTGGTGTTTGGTACCGAAGAAGAGGTCGTCAATGACGTAATTGGCCAGAGGCGGTTGGCCAGAAGGGACTTAGAGTGTGGTTTTGTCGTCGTCGTACCTGTTTACCAGTGTTTTTGTTTTGTGTTCACCTGACGCGGCGGCGGCAGGGACGGCGGGGGGGACGACGATGCAGACGACGAAGAAGAAGAAGTGTTGTCGGCAATGACGTCATCACCAGGGGATTAGCGAGCGAGCGAGAGAGAGAGAGAGGCTGTTGATTTCGTGTATATTCGATTGGGTTTGGGATCAGTTGGGATTAGAAAAATCGATTGATTTCTGTTTTTTTTCTATTGCATTATGTTAGTGGTAGGATTGACGTGGGTAAAAACACGCTTAAAGTGAGCTAGACAAACTTCGCGTGCATCACATTGGTTGCATTCAATTGGAAGATCTTTTCGATGCAGCCACGCCTAGCCTGGATGTTACCTGGGTAAGTGTGTGTTGTGTGTCATTACCTGTTACCTGTTACCTATGATTTTTCGATATTTCATAGTTCATCGTTCACATGTGGATAAAAATGTAAAATATATATTGAAAACATAAGTCGTCAAAACAAAACAAGAAAATAACGATTTGTCATTTTATCGTTGTTCAGAGGTCAGATTTTAATAAAATAGTATTTAAAATATAATTCGAAAATCGAAAATTTTATCTTTCGGGAGAGGTCAGAACTGGGTCAAATTGCGTCTATTATTAGAACTAATTCAAAACAAAACGGGCCCATTTTACATGTCTAGCGAATATATTTTATTTGAGAAATAATAAGCTGCAATTTTCTAATATGAGTACCCAGTCTTTTTACGACATTTTTGTTTTAAATAAAATATTTACAGCGTTTCTTTGTATCATTTTTTTTGTATACACAGCAGGAATATTTCGATTAAAAAGTAAACCCTACAGTCCTGGGTAGTGATGTAAAGATACGTATCCAAAAATCCGTTGGATACGAATATTAAAAGAATCCGGATTATCCGTCACCGGCCGAGAACTTGAATACGGATTCGGAATCAAAATAAATTCGCATCGGTTGGTTACTAATGCAAAGTGCAAAGAGAAACAGAGTGTAAGCGAACAACACGGTCTGCGATTTGGCATATTTGATTTTATGCTTTCTCTTTCTAATGACATTTCCTAAAATAAGATAGCATAGTTATCGGGGTAACGGGTATCATATGGGATGAGACCCATTGGTTAAACTTGGCCCGCCTCACCCGAACCGAATTCAAACGAGAACGAACGACGGTGCCTTCCTATCCCTAACCTTCGACTTCGAATGATATGATACCGCATCCACCTACCTAGCCGTATCCGGATAGAAAATGTTTTAGTGTTGCATACGTATACATGATTTGTAACCGCTTTCGCGCGGGTCAAGAAATGGATACGTATTCGGATAATGGATACGGATATTAGCTGATTCCGATTCCGTATTATTCGGATATATAAAGAATACGGATATTTACAACACTAGTCCTGGGTGCCTCTAAAAATTTCCTACCGAAGACTTTTAGTGGGTAAACCAAAGAAAATACACACAAAAGTTAAAAAATCGGTAACTCTGTGCACCTAAGTCATAAGAAAATAAACTGAAGCATATTCATTAGTTTAAAGCTACTACTTGACCAGTAAGCATCAACAAAAAAATAATGGTTCTAAAACATATTTTTCTATCTTGCGTTTCAGACAGGGGTGCACAATAAGCCACGAGGCTGCAGTGCGAAGAAGATCAGGACACACATCTGACCCCGCCCTTAACCTACCAACAAAGACGACTAGCTGTGACGGGGCTGCCATATACATTGCGCCCCTCAAACGAGGCCGCACTCGCAGGGCTGGAGTTTCGGGAGTGTACGTTACCCCACTGGTCTGGCGAAGAAATACTGTTGTGGACATAGTTGTAACCGTTATCAAAACGAAAGTTGGTTAGTTCAAAATTTTCGACCGGTTTGGGTTCCACTAAAAAAACGTGTTGTGGTGGATACATTTTAATTGGAATTGAGCTGGCTGATGTTATATAAGTTTGACGACGATTTAGCTCTATGAGCACCTCTCAACCGGAGATCCGAGTAGAGAGGTAGCTGTCCTCCGGAATGTTTGGCTCTGGGGATACTATTTTCATTTTTATTCAGGGTTCTCGGTAATGTGTAATGGATTGTTATAAAGTAGTACAGAGTACTAGAAAATGATAAAGAAAGAAGAGAAAAATTAACGAAAAAAAAAATAGAAATAAAATCCGACTTACACGCTTACAGCTGGGAATTTCCGTGAAGATTTAACTTACCTATATTGTAGATGTGAGGGATAGTAGCTCTTTAGTCCAGCACCTCCACCTTTTACTAAGCGATGTAAATATTGTCTTACGTTTTCCTGTTTCTACGGATACCAACGGTCACATTATTAATTTTATGTCAGTAAAGGCCGAGACTCTCTTGTGCGAATAACTTTATTGGTAAAATAAATTCAATGCTCGCAACCATATTAATCCTTTGTAAAATTAGTTTGTGTATAACAATAATTATTTCAATAATCGAATTCTTGGAACATGAATAATATTTAGAGAACTCAGTATTACCTATAATTCGAATGAATACAATCCTGCTTCGTTTAGCTATTAATTTATCTTTGATTGTAAATATTTCCAGTACATACAATAAAAACAGGATTTTATTTTTATAAACTCTGTTGTATTAATTTATTAAAGAAAAAAGTTAGAACACATAACAGTAGTATAAATTAGTCTTATTTAGTTTGAATAGAGACTTACATATGAGAAGTATATATGTAATTTAAGATATTTAAAAATTGACTAACAATAATGTAAAATTGTACAAGGATTCCAACGACGCACGTGGTGTGGACGTAAGATAAGTCTTTTATAACGAAAATTAGCAGTAAATTTAATAGTTTGCTGCAAAACTCTTTCTTTGGTTCTGTCGTTTAAGGCAAAACTTACTTTTTGCTCCTTTTAAGCTAATTAAGGTATCGCAATTGAATCACTTAAGAATAACCATGTGTGAGTCACTTTGCCTAATCTAAATATATTAATTAGTGATTCTAATCCCGGTTTTTCTACGCAATGCCGAAACAAAGAATATATTGAAATGAAAATTTAATTCTACGTACATTTTCTGAATTCTATATTTCTTCGAAATAAAAAATGTTACTTTGCATTTAAATGGCTTCTAATATACTTAGTTTAGGAGTTAGATTCAAATTTTACTAAGGTTCGAAACTCACTCTTTGCTTCTTAAAAAAAACTGTATTTTTAATTATCGTGTAACTTTTGAGGTTAAAAAAGATGAATTGAACAAGTATGATAACCATTTTGACCTCATAATTTAAGTTTTACCCTCCAGGATAAAGAAGTCTACTAAAATGAGTTATTTTTGAATATCTCAAAACAAAAGGATCAAGGAGTGTGTCTTGCATAGAAATCGACCCACTTCACGCTTTTGAAGTCGATGCATTTGTTTTTTAAATACAGTCTGATTGCTAGGGTTTGTAAATCACGGTGCCTGGCCATAGGCGCCGAAACTATAACTACCGCGATGTGTTGTGAGTTGCATCGTGTCAATACATCGACATGCTTCGCGGTGGAAACAGGTTACTAGACGTTCGGATATTCGGAAGTTTATTTTCCTTTTCCGGACCTAAAATATGACGGGTCTCGCTGTTTGGTGTTTGGTATGTAATAGGACATATTGTGCTGGAAAAGATCATAGTAGTAAAAACATGTTAATAGTGCAAATCATATAATATATATTAAAAAAGGAGGCTAAAACCTTATGACGAATTTATACTAGATTTGATATTTATCATAAGTACTTGTAATATGCTTTTTTATACAGCCCAAAAAACGTTTCGTAATTTTTAGGCAAAATATAATCCCGACTGGAAATTGCCATGCAAAGCAACTTTGCGAAATGATTTATCACATTTATGCGAACGAATGGAAAATGCAATGCGGCGTGAAGTAAACAGTAAAAAATTGTAGCTCGCCATCGATGAATCAACAGATTTAAAGAAAAACTCGGTGGTCAATATTGTAGTTTGAACATTAAATCCACAAAGACCGCCACCTCCCTATTTAATAGCCAGTAAAATACATCAGAGCTGTACTGGCGAATCCGTAAAAAATTGAGTAGTAACCACCGTACACAAATTTGGAATTTCATCAAAACCAGACTGTAATGTTCATAACTCAAACATGTTTGCCCTAATTTACTACATGTTGCTTGTATGCTGCATGCGTTACATCTTGTAGCAGAAACTATTCGCTCCTTTTATCCAGATGTGGATGCGCTAATAGTGCATACAAAAGCAGTGTTTTTCAACTCTCCCAAACGGGTTCGTCAATTTCATGAAAAGTGTCCGAATAATTCAGAACCTCCACAGCCTGCTCTGACACGATGGAGATCGTGGTTAAAAGCAGAGTTTTATTATCAACAGCATTTTCAACAAGTACGATCCCTAGTATTACAATTGAACGCAAAAGAAGCTGCTGCCATAAAAGCAAGTCAGTTGAAATTTCAAGACCCTCAAGTTGAAATTGATTTACAAACAATTTTTAATAATAATAAGAAATAACGAATGTCATTACAGAAGTATTCGTTATCGTTAGTAGAATCATTACAAATAGTGATAATGTACAAGCAGTGCTACAAACTTTAAATGATGAAAGAAATGGGCGTATTACAGAAAAATTAACAGTGTGCTACAAAAAAATCTGGATTTGGTTAGATTAAGACAGATTTCTACTAACAGTGTTTCCACAGATCCGTTTAGTTGTTTCAGAGACCATTTTAATTATGCAAACATTACAGCGTTAGTTGCCAAACAGTCATTTTCCTTATATAGAAACATTTCTTCACGGCTGCGAACAAGGCTCAAAGCCACGACTGAGGAGACAAACGCTGTGTTGCAGATATTTAGCAAAACATATTCAGTGTTGTAGTATTTATGGGATAACTGTTTTTAGTATTATATAAATTATCTCATACTTCTGCAGTTTATTTACGGTCCCACCGCCCATGGTCAGGAAACGTGTTTACGAACCCCACAGATGACAGGTTTGTAAAAAAATGTATATCGTTTCAAATATGTGAGGTGGGTCGATTTCTATTCACGTAATGTAATAGTAATAACATTTAGCTATGTTTAAAAATAAAATACGAATATTTTGCTGCCTAAAATGCCAGTAATTACATATATTTTCAAATTTTTCAGCGTTATATTATTCCTGTAAGCACTTAATGCTTTTCTATCGATTATCTACTTTCGGGATAAATATTTCTGTATCAAGAAATCAACAAAAATTTTAAATTTGATTTCCATAGGCTTGTGAGCATGCAACTTCTTTTTTTTTTTTAATTCCCGCCTTGTATAAAAATTTAAAAGTTTATTTTGTTGATATTTCTCTTAGATAAATATTGCTTCAAATAGAACAAAATCAGATACAATTTAATTTTTTAGAGTTGTCCACCCTGTATCCGGAGGATTACCTTCATTTATATCGACGGAAAAAGTCTTAGCTATATACAATTTTTATTCGCCTATGGCACACTTGCGATAGTTAAACCTAAGAGTAAAATTTACAATCGGAATAATCATATAAATCACGCTTATATTGTTATTAGTTCTTTCGTTTTCATTTATATAAAGCAAGAATACAATTTATGAAACTAAACCTCGAACAGCGAGTAAAATAAATTGTTGCTCTAACACGGAAACATTATTAAATACTTTGCTACAATTTATGGCATCATGATCTACTTGAAATAAAACTTTATGTGAAGATTTTTTGCTGCTATGGGTAGTAGACCAGATGCCAAATATATTTTGTGATAAAAAGATTCAATAATTACTCTAACGAAATTGTTCTGAGGATGTCGGAAAGAATAGGATATTTTAGTGTTAACACCTAATTCTGGAATAATGTAAATATGGTAGGTTATTTGGTAAGAAACTCAAATATATTTATTTTTTGTCAACAAACACAAAAAAGTAATAGATTAATATTCAATAAAAGGTGTATTTGTTATCCACGTGATTTGAAACGCCAATTAAAAAGCATGATGTGGCCATTATATTAAACAAAGTTTCCCTCCGACTGTGCTGGTGTGTATTTTGTGTCTTGTGCTTATTAATTTGAAAAATCAAGGATCAAAAATTTTTGATCAATCAAATAATGGCGACACAGCCAATGGGATCACCTTTTACAAGTTTCGAAATTCGTGCGAAACTTTGCAGCAGAAAATCCTTCTTTTTTGTTCATAAAGACAAAAATAAACGGATAACAGCAACCGCCATAAACATTTAATTTATGTAGAGAATATAAAAAAAATATTTCCGATTTATTTGGGTTATATGCATATTCCCTCTTATTATAAACCAATAAAATTTAAAGTAATACATACACAAGAACATATCCTTAAAGACTAAACAGTATAGGTACAGTAATAGAAAATTCAACAGTTAAGAATTCTAAAAACTAAAAAAATAGCCTTAATAGCTAATATTACCACCGTTTGCGCCTATAACAGTTTGACACCGACCGACGCACGCCTCTTCTTATTTCATTTTAATCTACTCCATTCCAGATTTCAACAAGTCTCTGTCCTACCTTTCCAAAATGTTTGGTGAAATTTTTGAAGTTCCTAGCCACCTACAAAGGAAGTCCCAGAGGTGTTCAATGAGATATAAGTCCGGACTTCTTGCAAGTCACACCATAACATTTACACCAACGTAGTAAACACAATTTTAATTTTTTGTCATTTTTCTTTTTCAAAGATCAAAAAAAAACAAAAAGCCAAAAACATCACGCTTTAAGTAACCCTGTATCTCCTTCAATAATTGAGAGATCAGAGTGAATTAAAAAATAAAATGTTATGAATAGATGAGGCTACAGTCTAGTTGTGACTGTGAATCGTAGTTACGGCTGGTCTTATCTACAGGGCGCTAGAATGTTTAAGGAAAAACCCACATTATTGTTAAACCCCTGTATACTGTACAAAATTGATTTTTTCAAACAATACTGGTATACTTATATTCCGTATATTCCTAAAGAATGGACCTACAACTACAAGAATTAAATTGTCGCATCGATGCCGCGACGCAATCGCAGCATTGCAGCATTGGTGCAAATAAATTCTTAGAATTTGTTACTCGAACTCGTTGAATGATTGAATCACCCCTTTTCTGTTGTATTATTGTTTGCATTTTATAATTTATTATATGTTATGGTCATACCAGTGGCGTGCCGTGCCTTTGGAGGCGGAGGGGGCACAATGATTTAGGGGCGCCAAATTTTTTTCCTTTTATTGGAGAATATGTGGTCATAGTAGGCAGTGAATCTCCAGGGGGCGCCGTAAATTATTTTCCTTGTATTGGAGAGTATGTGGTCATAGTAGGCAGTGAATCTCCGTAGGGGCGCGAGGGCGCCGTTAAAACGAGGGCGGGGGGGCTTGTGCCCCCCCTAGCCCCCTCGACGGCACGCCACTGGGTCATACCACACCTACTACTAATAAACTCTAAAGGTAATAATAAAAATAAACAAGACGTCCTCGTGCCGACTCTGGTTTAAAGGTCCATCACTACCTATTATCCGGTCTTTATCTATTATTCTTTTATCTTGTACTCCCAAAGCTTTAATGTAAGAACACAGCAGATTTTCTATTTATGTTGGAAAGTTACCGGTAGTTTTTATAACATTTTTTAATAATAACCAATCAAATCAACAAATGTTAAAATTTAAATTCCTGCGAAATACTTAGACGCTCTAGCGTCTGCCTTAAAATTCTTAACTGTATACGAATCTAATTCCTATAATAATATTGGAATACGATTTAAAATAACAAACAGATTTATGATTTATTCGTTGTTATAAAGTGAAAAACAATTTTTATCACTTTAAATCTGTATATTCAAAAATACTTAGTCAATAAACTGTTTCAGTCGTTCTCAATTACAGTGCTTAGGACGTTGTTTACATTACAAATAACGCCGTTACCGTAGTAATGCATGCACGAGAGCTTAGAAAACAAATGGAGACACCTGACACCAGTTTCAAAATAAACATATTGACTAAAAATAACAAACAGTTAAACGGTAGTGGCGGATATTTGCCAGTTAAAGGATCTAATGAATGATATATTTTAAATAAACAGTATTTTGTGAGCATTATAATAGGTTTTCCAACGTTTTTTGTTAACAAATCGGAACAAAAATTATTTATTTCTAAGGTGAAGTTCGGTCTGTTTAGTGGAAAATCAGCTTGCAGATTTTAAATTCAGAAGTTAATAATATTTATAATAACAGTTATTAACAATTCAGAACAAAAATATTATTTAAATAATCCCTATGTTACTGTAGCTACATTATGCCCAAAATTATTTATCTATTTTTTTTTTTAAGTTTTAATTATTCACTTACTTGTCATTTCTATACTCATGTATTGATCACTAGATCAATACATGTGTATAGAAATAGACAACAGTTCATGGTGAGATTTTGCAACTAAATTTTGCAACTAGATTGCAAACTCGCTAACCCACAAGCGATAAAATTTAAAGTGGTGTTTGTATCACATGATTTATAAAAAAAAATTTAAATAAAAAAAATTCTAAATCTTTGATAGGCTCATAAATTACTCTTAAAAATAGGCTAATAAAAAAATCATATCTAATATGAAATGAAAATTTGATTCTTTTTAGGTAAACTATTTTCCTAATATTAAGGTGTATTACTTTTAGACACAAACTACGTTTTCAAAAATAGTTATTTTATGAAGTTACCTTATACAGGGTCAAAAACAAATAAACTTTGCATCACATGTGACCAAATTTTAATAGCCCTATTTGGATTTTGTAGAAAAACACACATTTAATATGGCGCTACTTTAAAGAAAATGTGTCTGGAATAAAGCGTTGTCAAAACTAAGAAGTTTTATGTAGGTTGCGTTGAGTCTTATTTTGCAACAGTGGTGCAATTTACAAAAAATGGGCAAAAAATCAAAATTATCTTATGAAGCTGAAATATATATATATATATATATATATATATATATATATATATATATATATATATATATATATATGTACAGTGACCGGCAAAAAGTTCGCAACATATGGGAAAAATTTTTATTAGGAGAGTATCGGAAAAACTTTCCCAGGGGATCGGTTCTGCATGTCCGATAACCTAAAAATCGATTTTGACATACGTCACGTGACCACTGGTATAGCGTCAAATTAAAAAAAAAATTGTTAATTTACAAAAAGTGAGGTTAGTTGACGAGATATCAAAAAAAGTTATTTGAAAAAATTGCTTAGAATTAAATTCTAGGTCCCTGTGCAAAATTTTAAGATTTTATTTAAAAAAATTGGAAAACTCAATTTTTTTTAAATATTTTTTTATCGATTTACAAATTTCCGGTTTTTTTCGTTTAGATAGCTTGGCTAATGTAAAGCCCATGTATCTGGATGAAAATAAACGAATGTAGTAGTTTTTTCTACAATTGACAGGACAAAATTAAAAAAAACAGGGTTTCGCCGGACGCTACCTGTTGCAATGATTTGTATCTAGCAGCAGTGTCAAAATTTTAGAGACATTTCAATGAGATTACATTGAGAAAACCTTAATCGTCTTAAATATATCTGAAGTTCGACTTTTTGTAAAGTTAAGGGGATTAAAATAGATAATAAACAAAAAATTACCTGTTTATTTAATCGAAATTTTATAAACGAAAACCAATGTAAGAAAAACTTAAAAGTAGTCAAATTCTGTACTAACAACACAAAAAATCATTGTTTTTCCTTGGGTGCACAAAATTTAAAACTCAGTATGACCACCATTTCTCTCCATACATACTGTTGTTCTCGAGCGCAACTCTCGATTTACATTTCGGAGCATTTTACGATTTATTTGCAATACACAATTTATAATGACATTCTCTAAATTTTGTATATTCCTAAAGGGTCGATGTTTGTACACAGGGTTCTTTAGGTATCCCCACATAAAAAAGTCTAACGGAGTCAGATCTACAATTCTACAATTGACAGGACAAAATCGAAAAAATAGGTGTTCGCCGGACGCTCGCTGTTGCAATGGTTTGAATCTAATGAAATGACTGTATCAAGATTTTATTAAGATTTTTCGCACATAAATTTAACAACCAGGTCTATTTAGTTGTACTTAAAACTACCAAAGCAGGCTCTGAAATTAAAACAACCAAATAATCTAGTAGGTTAAAAACAACAGAAAAATGTCAAACAAATTATAATTTGTTTGATTTCAACCTATGTCATTGGTTTATGTCTCGCATCTTACTAAGTTTGATATTTTACATAAGTTTATTAATATTTTATTCCTTAAAATGGCACCCACACTACTTCTTCAGGAAAAGATAGAAATTATTTTAATTTCTGGAGATAATTACAAAAGCCATAGAGAAACAGCAGCAATTTTTAATGAGAGGCACCCCGATAAATCTCTCCATTATTCCACAGTATCTCGTCTAGTCAATAAATTTAAAGAAACGGGATCGGTAGAAAATCAGTATAAAGTTTCCCATGAAAAACCGGTAACAGGTGACGAAGGTTCTCTGGATGTGTGTTTGTCGATCACAGAAACACCTCAATTAGCAGTTAGTCAAATATCGGAGATCACTAACATTCACGAAAGATCTGTGCGGAGGATATTAAAAAGAAACAAATTTCATCCGTACAAACCTAAATTTGTACAAGTATTAAAAGATAGGGATTATGACGCCCGCTTCGATTTTTGTGCCTGGTTCCAGGGTATGATTGAGGAAGATTTTAATTTCCCAAAGAACGTTCTTTTCTCGGATGAAGCTACATTTACCTCTAACGGAACCGTCAGTTCACAAAACTGTAGATGGTGGGCCACCGAAAACCCAGACTTTGTAATTCAGAGTAAAGACCAATATAGTTTTAAGCTTAATGTGTGGTGCGGAATTTTCAACCTCAGAATAGTGGGACCTTTTTTCTTTAGAGACAATTTAAATTCAGAACGATATTTAGAATTTCTACAAACTGAGATATCTGACTTTTTAGACAATTTGTCATTAGCCGAAAGAAGAAATTTATACTTTCAACAAGACGGAGCTAGCATTCATTCCACAAATGAGGTGAAGAGATGGCTGGATCAAGAATTTGGAAACCAGTGGATAGGACGGTTTTCTGAAAATCCGTGGCCTGCGAGATCACCAGATCTGACTCCGTTAGATTTCTTTATGTGGGGATACCTAAAGAACTCTGTGTACAAACATCGACCCTTTAGGAATATACAAAATTTAGAGAATGTCATTAGAAATTGTGTATTGCAAATAAATCGTAAAATGCTCCGAAATGTTAATCGAGAGTTGCGCTCGAGAACAATAGTATGTATGGAGAGAAATGGTGGTCATACTGAGTTTTAAATTTTGTGCACCCAAGGAAAAACAATGATTTTTTATGTTGTTAGTACAGAATTTGACTACTTTTAAGTTTTTCTTACATTGGTTTTCGTTTATGAAATTTCGATTAAATAAACAGGTAATTTTTTGTTTATTATCTATTTTACTCCCCTTAACTTTACAAAAAGTCGAACTTCTGATATATTTAAGACGATTAAGGTTTTCTCAATGTAATCTCATTGAAATGTCTCTAAAATTTTGACACTGCTGCTAGATACAAATCATTGCAACAGCTAGCGTCGGGCGAAACCCTGTTTTTTTTAATTTTGTCCTGTCAATTGTAGAAAAAACTACTACATTCGTTTATTTTCATCCAGATACATGGGCTTTACATTAGCCAAGCTATCTAAACGAAAAAAACTGGAAATTTGTAAATCGATAAAAAAATATTTAAAAAAAATTGAGTTTTCCAATTTTTTTAAATAAAATCTTAAAATTTTGCACAAGGACCTAGAATTTAATTCTAAGCAATTTTTTCAAATAACTTTTTTTGATATCTCGTCAACTAACCTCACTTTTTGTAAATTAACAATTTTTTTTTTAATTTGACGCTATACCAGTGGTCACGTGACGTATGTCAAAATCGATTTTTAGGTTATCGGACATGCAGAACCGATCCCCCGGAAAAGTTTTTCCAATACTCACCTAATAAAAATTTTTCCCATATGTTGCGAACTTTTTGCCGGTCACTGTATATATATATATATATATATATATATATATATATATATATATATATATATATATATATATATATATATATATATATATATATATATATATATATATATGAGCCGGTCAGAGGAAAAGTGGTATATGCATGGCGGTTTGCTTGTACGTTATACCACTTTTCTTCTGAACGGCTCATATATGTATATATACGAGATCACTTTCCGGCTGCCATTTATTTAGTTTTTAATCGAACAAGATGAAACTTGGCAGGAGTCATAGACTAATAAAAAGTCACTTTTCGAGGTACTTGCCAAATTTCGACGACTTCCGGTTTAGCCGGAAGTGACCCCAACTTTGAATTTTCAAATGAGACACCCTGTATATTTCTTGATTTTTGGAATCTAGAGATCATTTTACGTACAACTGTATTGTAGTTACTACTTTTTGTGTCAATTTAACATTTTTAAAACAAATTTTTCGTTTTAATCTGGAGTGCCATGACCCACCTTAAATCGTTCTAATAGACGTTTACATCTGCACAAAAATATCTACACAATTTTATCACCTTTCATTTGTCTTACCAGAGCGTTCAAGGTTGACTAAATCACTTTTTGATAATAACTTAAAAAAATTAAATACAGCTATAACACTTTCACAGTATAATTAGATGTAGTTTTTTATTACGAATCCAACAGTGCATCACAAAATCAAAATTCTCTTGGATTTTCTTAAGAAAACTGCATATTATTGCCATAGCCATTTGTTATGGTTTGATCAAACATGTAACTGCACGACGATCAAATATTATATCCAGTTAGCCATGAAAAACAATTAAATTATAGCTGTTTAAAAAATAACGGAATAAAGCCTCATATTGTTAAGTTTGCCATGGAAAATAATTGAATTCGGGATAAATGATAAAATGATAGATACAATTTTACACATTTGTAAACAATTATTTTTTCTGGTCTTTAATATTATGTTTCTGGTTTGTGGCGAATTGTTTACAGCCACCCATTATTATTATTCAGTTTTGTCATGGCTAAGTGGATATAATATTTGATCGTCGTGCAGTTGCATATTTGATCAAACCATATAAAATGGCTATTGCAATAAAATGTAGTTTTCTTTAGAAAATCCAAGAGAATTTTGATGTTGTGATGCACCGTTGGATTCGTAATAAAAAACTACATCTAATTATACTGTGAAAGTGTTATAGTTGTATTTAATTTTTTTAAGTTATTATCAAAAAAGTGATTTAGTCAACTTTGAACGCTCTGGTAAGACAAATGAAAGGTGATAAAATTGTGTAGGTATTTTTGTGCAGATGTAAACGTCTATTAGAACGATTTAAGGTGGGTCATGGCACTCTAGATTAAAACAAAAAATTTGTTTTAAAAATGTTAAATTGACACAGAAAGTAATAACTATAATACAGTTGTATGTAAAATGATCTCTAGATTCCAAAAATCAAGAAGTATACAGGGTGTCTCATTTGAAAATTCAACGTTGGGGTCACTTCCGGCTACACCGGAAGTCGTCGAAATTTGACAAGTACCTCGGAAAGTGACTTTTTATTAGCCTATGACTCCTGCCAATCTTGTTCGATTAAATACTACAGAAATGACAGCCGGAAAGTGATCTCGTTGACACCCGGTATATATATATATATATATATATATATATATATATATATATATATATATATATATATATACGGGGTGTCTAAAATAGGTGATACCACTATTGCTATCTCCGAAACGGTAAAAGATACAAGGTCGGTTAAACTGGAGAAAATGTGCCATTTTTACTCCACATTTATATTCCGTTTACGGAGTTGCTAAATTCTCTATACTTTCTTATCTACAAAGGATTTTTTAAAAATAGCCAAAAATGTATTTATTAAATATCTCGAAAACTATTATAGTTAGAAAAAAGTTGTTTTAGCAAAAATAATACGATTTGTTACCTTCTCTAAGCTAACGTTATTGTTTTGCTTATACCATTTGTTTTTATTGCGTTACTGATGATAACCTGTTTTTTTCAAATACGGACCTGGACTTTTTGTTGCATTTGTTGAAAGAATACTTCATACCCTTTACAACTGTGTATCACTTGATTATGTTTTTCGACGGTTTGGTGAAGAATAGTATCATCATTAGGATATTCTACCAGTACGGACCTGGCATTTTTCAAGTTAATGCGCCATTTCACGACCTATTATGGCGACAATTAGGTCAGAATCAGTAACTATGGATTAAATTGTTTTAACATGTCAATTGTAACTATAATCATGAATACTAGCCAGGACCCTCAAGTTTGTAAAATTGGTCCAACGCCTGAAAAAAGCCTAGTTTCAATTATAACAAATCCTAATAATTAATTCTTAGAGGCGTTATTGGCTTCGTGTTGTCAGTCCAATCGCGTCCATCATCCTGTTCGTCCGCCCGTCCATATGTTATACTTATAATTCCGCAACGCAACGTCAAAAAATAAAGTAGAAAACTGATTTTAGATTCGAATTCCTTATAATCCGAACCCAATAAATATGACAATTGTTTTATTCTAGAATATAGTTAAATGTCTTTAATTTGAGACAATATGGTTTGTTTTCAAGGCCAGTAAATAGTAATTCAACTGCACCAGCAGAAGGAGTTGCAGCAGAAATGGATTTGTATACCAAGACCACAAAATAAAAACTAATCCAAAAATTACAACTACTCGACCTTTTGTAAGATCAAGTCGTTCATTCACTACTAGATCCATTATAGGAATCCACATGTATAAGCATTTTACTTTTTACCTGGTACTCCTCCTACTACACTACCCGGTTCTTGCCATGATTTAGCCGTTAAATCAGATCTTCTATACTTGGAATCTCGTTCCACTACAGGTCTGGCCATATTTGTACCTCAGAATTAAGCAGCGGCCCATTAATATCAATTTCGGTGGCCGTTGCGTTGCACATCTTCACATTGTATGTATCTTATTCGACCTCAAGACAAACTGAGACCAGACTGAGCGGCATCGCTCACAATTTAAGTCAGCCGAAAGTGCCGCGAGGCATCGTCGCTAGCCTCTATCGCTCATATATATATATATATATATATATATATATATATATATATATATATATATATATATATACATATATATATATATATATATATATATATATATATATATATATATATATATATATATATATATATATATATATATATATATATATATATATATATATATATATATATTCGATGGTTGAAAGGCAAAAGGTCATAAGCGACAGTTTAATAATTTCGCAGTAGGACGATTTAAATTATTCTTTTATTTTAAATTATTTCTCTTATTTGTTTCAAACGCATTTTTTTAATTTAAAAACTAGTAGAGTAAAACCTAAGACGTGTTTGTTGTAATAACTATTAATATACAAAAACATATCCTTTCATAACAAAGTTGCTGTCGCTTAAGCAATTTAGTGATCAAAAAACATTTGGGTAAAAGGTCTTAACAAACCTTACATTAAATGTTAGAAATTAGGTGAAACGTTTTAACCACCTTAGTTTTAAATATAAATGATTAGGTAAAACGTTTCAACCACCTTACTTTTAAATATAAATGATTAGGTAAAACGTTTTGACCACCTGATTAGTAAATATAAGCTAATAGGTTTAATGTTTTAACATGCTCGTTCAACCAATTATATAGCTGCTTGTTTTTATGTTGAATTGACAATTACTTGTGACGTGCGATTATTATTATTATTATTTTAGCGTAGGGATAATAAAATTAAACAAATTTGTATAAAAGTAACAGGTTAATACATTTTCTACCCAGGAAAAACTAGCTAAACGCCACGATCACAGATGAAGCATGCAGGGTAAATGAGCTCAAGCGACAATACTTGTGTTACTTGTTTTGTAGCAAAACAGGATAACACCCAATATTAAAAAATAAATGGAATAGCAAATTGGTGCAAATAAGATTTAAATGTTTTCTCAAATAAACTAAATGACAATCGCTTCACATTATCCTTTATTTTGTCGCTTGGTAGAAAATAATGGCTTGCAATTCATTATTTTTCGGTTGACTCAAGCGACAAAAAAATCATAGTAGGAAGCTAAAACTGCGCTCATTCGACGCAGAAAAAAAAATAACTTTAGTGACGTTTAAATATCAATTTCACGAAATGTGTCGCTTAAGCCGTTTTGCCTTTCAACCATCGATATATATATATATATATATATATATATATATATATATATATATATATATATATATATATATATATATATATATATATATATATATAGCCATATCAGCAGCTAAAAAGTGTGGTTTTCTCTTTAGAGCCAGAAAATACTTCTCCCCTTCCAACTTACACACTCTATGTTTCCCTAATAAGACCTCACCTGGAGCACTGTTCCCACATTTGGGAAGCGGTGCCACCTTTGGCACTTAACATTCGTGATTCTATCCACAAAAGAAGCCATTCGACTCATTAATGACTTTTTTCTTACACCAAAAATTCCTTCTCTCGCTCATCGCTGCGTTGTTGGGAATTTATCCCTTTGCTACTAATACTTTCACGGATTTTGCTATGCCGCTCTAATTCTCCTCTTGACTGTTCCAACAGAACAAAAAGAGGCGCGTTACGTATGCATCCCTTTACTGTCCAGCTACAACAGCCTAGAACATCCCACTTCTCTCGCTCATTGCCTGCAGATATTTTCCCTTTCCCTCCCAACCTCCAATCCTTTAAATCCCATGTCAATAGACTACATATTTTTTCTCTTGAGACGCCCAAGGTGCGTTAGTACTTGGGATTGAAGTTTACATGGTCTGTCTGAGATAAAAATAAATAAATAGAATATTTTTTCCACCGCTCGTCGCTCACCACTGACTGCTCACCGCTCATCGTGTACCAATAGTAACGTCAACCGACGACCCTGACGTTCTCTGGCCGTCTTTGGCATCCAGACCCTCTGACACGTTGCCTTTGACCTTCTTGGAACCATACCCGACAACACCTCATTCCGCTGCATGCGATTAGCGATTACCCTAAAAGAATATCCGCCTTCACGTATCTCGATTATCCGACCCTCCTTAAACTCAGAGTTGCATGAAATTAGCACTTGTTCGACCGCTAGGCATCTTAACGTAACGAAAAACGATGGTACCAAACACATCCAAAACCGAAAAATCGTTGAATTTATTCTTATCATCTTGATATTGTTATGGCTCAACGTATACAAAAAAAGTCAAATCAATAGAAAAATTTCCAGTCGATGATAATTTTATAAATTTTTACAAACAAAATATCAAACATGGTATAGATAACATATTTGTCTTTAAACCAGTAAATGAACTAGACATTTAAACAATAATTTTAAACATGAAAAGTAAGGCCTAGATGGAATAAACATTTTAACCCTTAATTTGTGTCTCCCTTTTTTACTATCAATCTTAGCAGAGCAACATAATTTTTTTTCAAATGCCAAACACCAGAGAAAAAATAAACTAATCGAATTACTTTTAACTAACTCTTTACAAGTTAGTAATCGATTTTCGAAGCGACAATTTACTAACATTATCTCTTGAGACTGTGAAGTGAAAGAGGCGCGAACGAGAAAGAAATTACAGAAAAGAAATTTTTTGTTGGCCAGCACATTTCCAACAGAAGACTTATATTAATCTTGTATATATTGCTGAGGGAAAATGTAAAGATGGATAAAAAATAATAATTGGTCATTTATAATTACTGGATATTATTCTTTTACGGAGAGACATTTTGAAGAGGCTAACTGATTGATTCTTGCGCTACAAAAATTTAAAAAATCTCATCAGTATTATCTTCCTGAAATATCATGTTTGATAATAATAACAATATGATGTTGGCCACCTAGTTTTCAAAGCTTACAATCCCTTTTTTATCCCAGACAGCCCACGTAGGCTTCAAGCATAAGTAATAACGCACCGTGAGCCTCTGAAGAGAAGGATAATGTAATTTATTGACTGCCCCGTGTTTCAAACTGCCTCACTTTCCCCTACATCTTAATAAAATTTTACAATGCCCACCTTTTAAACATTCAATTTAACTTTTTAACGTTGTTTCATTTTGTGTACAATTATTGAGTTTTCTTACACGAATTTTAATTGTTGGTGGTGTGCTTTTTGTTACGTTCATATACTGTAAGTGCACCAAATTAGATCTGTTTATTGACACGGGCCAATGGTGTTATGAGGTGTACTGTTCTTTTTGAAAGTACAGGGTCTTCCAACGAGGACTGAACAGGGGCTCATTTTTGAGCTTCCTTGTATTTAAAGAAAAATCTAAAATGGCCAATCGATGTACTTTTTCCTGCAGAATCCAAAAATGAAACCAAAAATTTATTTGAACCAGAAACAAAAGAGTTACGCTATGGATAAGGTGTTTTTTAAATGGAACATAGCTTTTTTTATACGATTTTCGGAACGAGTGGTTTTTTTTATGTCCGTTCTGATTAAAATATTTAATATTGTGACAGCTATTTTTATTAAATTTTAATGTTTTATCCAGTATAATTTAACTTCAACCTGTTTGAAATATACACTAGGTAATAAAGGTAAAATCACCTTGAAATCCTTCAAAGTCAAAAAATTTGACAAATTTACTATAATATTGGTTCTTTATCCTTAGAATAGTATTGACGGATATATTTCTGTGAAAATTTGCAATAAATCTTCTCCTTGCTTCTCTTGCATTTTCTTGGCATTTGTAGAACAAGATAACAATCTGCAATCTCTCATCTAATGAATATTTCATTTCGGCAATATTATAGTAAATTTGTCAAATTTTTTGACTTTGAAGGATTTCAAGGTGATTATACCTTTATTACCTAGTGTATGTTTCAAACAGGTTGAAGTTAAATTATACTGGATAAAACATTAAAATTTAATAAAAATAGCTGTCACAATATTAAATATTTTAATCAGAACGGACATAAAAAAAATCACTCGTTCCGAAAATCGTATAAAAAAAGCTATGTTCAATTTAAAAAACACCTTATCCATAGCGTAACTCTTTTGTTTCTGGTTCAAATAAATTTTTGGTTTCATTTTTGAATTCTGCAGGAAAAAGTACATCATCGATTGGCTATTTTAGATTTTTCTTTAAATACAAGGAAGCTCAAAAATGAGCCCCTGTGCAGTCCTCGTTGGAAGCCCTGTACATTGCACTGGTCATTATCAGGTGGCAATAATGAACAAAAAGTTAATAACCCCCCCCCCCCCCTTAAAAAAATTGTCCCGTAACAGCCGATGATCTGTTGTCACATTTCCTAGTTCTTAAATATAACAACAATTAATATAATGACAGTAATTATTGTTGTAATGCTGTACCATTGATACTAAAAATTATTAAGTCGATTTTTTTTTTAAAAGATGGTAATTTTTCATGATAAGTCAGGTAAAAGGTAAGCAACAAACGTCAATGTTACATAAAGATATCCTTTAGTTATATATTTATACGCGATCGAAGAGAAAATGTACCGCTGTAACTGCTAAACTGTCAGAAAGTCAAATTTTACAGACAAGCAAAGTATTATTTTTTACAAACATTCTTGTTCCGTATTCCCACTAATTTTCTATAATTTTATTAATAATTTTCTTTGGTTTGTTTTAATTAAACCTTCGCGATATGCCCGAGTCAAATCTCCTCCGTAATTGGTCGATTGTGACGCGCTATTGTGCGCGAAGAACGATGTTAGTACCGGCAGGACGGAACTACCAAATTTACATACACACACATGAACAAGACTTGAATTGAGTTGGTGTGTCCCGCAATTGTCGTGTGAGTTAGTGAACCGCTGATGTTGATCCCGTAGCAAGGCCTTGCAGAAGCCCCAATTTGAGGACACTGGTAAGATCATTGCGTAAGGGATTCTTTCCCGCTATACATTTTAATTTTCGTTAAAATTAATCTATTTTTGCTAAATTGAATGAACCAGCGATTTCGTTCTTAAAATAATAAAATACATTTTTTTTGGTCCTTCGAGCCGGATCTGTCTTTAATTCAATGGCAAAATTGATTGAAAAATAATTCAATTAGTAATTAATTTTATTTGCTAATTTGATTGATAATTTAATAATTTTTAATTTCTTCACCCAGCATTTTCGCAGAATTTTTGTTAATAAAAAGTAATTTTGCAAAAATAAATTTCGGGACATTCCAGTTTGTTTTTTGTAGTTTTTTTTTGCGTCGCTTATCGTCGGTATTGATTGCCCATGAGATAAATCCAGGTTTATTGTACCAATTTATGTTTGAATTGGATTTAAATATTCTGCATTATTAAAAACAATTCTTTTCTATTTTATAATACTTTTTATAACTTATATCTTAGTATAAATAAGAAACTAGTCTCGGAGATCTGCATAATTTGCGGTGAGCTCCAGCCAAGACAATATGTATGCCATATAACACCCTCGACAAAGCCGTCTCTCAAGAGATATTTCTCGTGTTATTTTTAGCTAGAAATTTGATATGATAATACTTAACCCCAACTTCCGCTCTCTATGCATTTTAATGCCTTTATACTGTCGTATGGTCTTAACTTAGAGTAAATGTAACATATTTTGCAAAGCTTATGTACTTGAGTTCTTATTCTTATAGTTATTTACAGTGAGCGGCCTATCAGGAAATCTCAGGAACTAATACATATAAGAACCTTTTCAAAATTTTCGTCGTAGGTGTTGAAGATTGAAATTCAGCTTTCAAAAATATTTTTAAAGATGCTACGTTAACACCTTGACTACTAACTCACCGCAACTATTGAATTTTCAATGGAACATTGTGTGTGTATCTTCTTGAATTTTTACATTCTTACAAATATTAACAAACACATTTTGTATGAGGCACATTTGAAATATAACGTTTGTTGCAGTGTGCTGGCCTCTAGCTTACTGGGTAAATTAAACTTCCGCTTACAGAAGTTAATTTTTTTAACTTCCTGATAAACAGTTCCGTAGCAGTTGAAAGCTAAGATAGGGAGATGTAAGGTACATGCTGTCAAAATACAGAGAATTATATTTCTTTAATGTCAGTATCTCACAAAACTATTGAGTTCAAAGCTACATTGCCATATTATGTACAAAATATTTTGGAGATTTTGGGTAAAATTCAAGTTTAGTAATACGCAATTTATTCTATTTCAAATTCGGAAGTTTCTGTCTGATAGTGGTAGAGCTAAAAACTTTCCGTCTTTAAAATTATTTTTAAAAGCTAGATGACAACTTCCTATAAACGAAATTTTTAAAATATGTCTGTAAGCAAACCTGAAATCTTATAGGCCACTCACAGTAAATAATCGTGTATGTGTTAATCAATTATGATAATTAATGAGAGCATTACAAGGCCAATCTGGTCAGGTTTGTTGAGATTTTCTCAGGATCTCTTTTCATCTTTATGTGTTCTAAACTATAAAACCCAATTCCCGAGAAACGGCATTTCCGAAAAATCTGTGCTCACTCTAAAAAAACTCAACGGCTTTTCGTACTTTAACGGACATCGACAGGTTATTGTGACATTACCTAGGTAAGTTTAAAATTATTTTTAGTTCGCACTTTAGTGTATTGAATCTGTTCAAGTCGACATTACCTAGATAATGTGAGCATTAACGGCTGGCGGACATTACCGTTAACATAAACACAATTTCTAAGAAATAAAGCTGTAGCTGATAAAAGGTAAGCAGTAAAAAGGATTAAACTGTAGTTATACAGCGGGAGAAAAATAAATATGTATTAAATCTCTATATATAAAATTTAAAGTCCTGACTGACTGACATACCAATTCCCAGGCTAAACTGCTGACCCTAGAAACACCAAATTTGAAATACACGTTCCTCACACTATGTAGGCCCCCAGTAAGAAGCGATTTTCCAAAATTATATCCCTAAACAGGTAAAGCGAAGTATAAATATATATTCAATGAGTAGGCATGGCAACACTGTCGAGAAATATTTTCGGTAACATAAAATAGTTTTCAATAGTAATCTAACAAGATCAATGAAAATTATAGATTTTTGGGAAATTTGACCGAATGTATTTCAAGGTGAAAAGGGGCACGAGTGCACGTAGTGCACGAGAGCCTTTTTTAGTTTAAAATTCATAAGTGCAAATTTGTCAAAAATTATGGATAAATTTTCATTGCATGGATTGTATTATATGAGAGAGTTTTATGAATTAAAATTTTCAATTTTTAGTACCTATACAACAGTAAGTATAAAACTTTATTGTCACAATAAAGAAGTGACAAAATCCAGTAACCAGAGCTTCGTTGTGATTTCACAAAAAGACAAATTCTTGATTGTTATATAGTCGTTTCCATAAAAAATAAATAAAAAAATTCAAACACTAACAATTTTGGACGCCCGTGTCTTTTTTGAAATTTTGTAAAAAAAGTCGCGGTTTGGAGCTGCAACGCAGCAACGCTAGAAGAAATTAATCAAAACATTAAAATTCTTACCGGAAAAATTACCAAAAGGTTCAAAGCTTGTGTTTGAAGAAAATTTCAAGACTTTCTTGCTGAAAAACAGTACAGTCTGGACAAGAGTACATCAATAGAGAAGCTCTCTATTGATGTACGGTCAGCGGCCAGAAATTTTTGAGTTATTGAGCTCAGAAAATCTATTTTTTTTCTGTCTTCATTCTAGATATCCAGACAGAAGCAACCATTTCCCCATATATTTTGTAAAATTAAAAAAAATAGATAATTACTGTGCGCTTATGCAGCCAAGACCAAAATTCTATAATAAGGAAAATCGAGAAATCGACGAGGTTTACGTTTTAGACTGTGTAGAAGCAACTCCTTCTACTTCGTGTAGGGCTACTGAGAAAGAAGTTGGAGTGAACAAGCCTCGAGCAGAAACTATATTATACAAATATAAATTTAGACCACATAAAGTCAAAATCTTTCAGCATTTACATCCTGGGGATGCTGAACGTCGTCTCATTTTTGCACTCAAGCCAATGTGAATTTTGGAAGATTTGTGATATGGTCCTATGAGGCGTATTTCACAAGCTCTTGTATTCGTATTTTTAATAGACACAATACGAGTATAAGACATTGGTATCAAGAATTATTTACCATTGAATCTTTAGTTTGAGCGTTAGAAGTAGGAAAAATTCGATTTCAGCGTTGCTTGTTTTATTTTGGGAAGGCAACTAACATATAATTTATGGGGGAATCCTTTCAGCAAATCATTACCTGGATATATTGCAAGGTGTTGTACCTGAATTGCTAGATGGTGTACCCTGGCTTACTTAGACAATATATACATATTTCCAACAGGACGGTGCGCCTGCCCTTAATGCCGTAATATTACGCCCTTTTTAGAAAACAATTTTCCTGAAAAATTGATAGGAACCAACGGACCTTTAAGGTGGCTACCACGATCACCCGAACTTTCCGTCCTTGACTTTCTTTTTGTTACAAAATAAAGATTAATAGCGTCGACATCGCACTATAGAAGAACTGCGTCAAACCACTACACTAGAATTTCACAATTTGAAGGGACGATCGATCATACTTTTAAATGACATCCGACGAATAAGTAAAATGTACGAGTTTTGTGTTAGAGAAAACTGTAACAATTTTGAGCAGCTTTTGTGATTTATAAAATATAAGCAAAGATTTTTGACATTTAAGTACATTTTAAATTTACTAAGAAACATCTGTTAGCTGTTTTATCTAAATTTATTTGGAACAGCGAATTTTTTAATTCAAAGTTTGATTAAGTTATGCTATTGGGATTTAAACTTTTAAAAAAATAAACCTCAATACTAGTTAAATCTCTCTATTCATTTGTTTCAAATCATTATAACACAGCCTACTATAAAATATTATACGAATAGGCGTAGTTACGCAGTCAAGTTCAGGGGTGCATAAGCCCTAGACCCTATTCAGTATATGGTCAAACATTTTATTTGAGGTGCTAATTAACCCCCCAAGTCCCCCTTAACTACGCCTAATAGGGTGCAGGGAAGTTTTGTAGGTGCTAATTAGAGTTTTGGGGGTGCTAAGCACCCCCAAGCCCCCCTTAACTACGCCAATGAAGACCCTTTTGCTAATTGTAAAATTCGGAAGCTATTTCAAAAGATATATACCAAAAAGTAGATATTTTTGAAAAGCTTATGAAAAAAGCAATCGAATAAAATCGCATATACAGAGTGTCCCATTTGAAAAAATGGAACTTTCGTTTTTATTTTAAAATTCGTCCCTTCTAGAAAAAAAAATTGACTACGCCACTGGATTCGATGCAAAAACTATATAATAGTCAGTTTTTACCTCACCGACAAATTTTCAAAAACGAAAGAGGCTATGAAAATTATGTTTGTAGCATCATACGTTCCACGAAAATTATCACAGTATAGCAAAAACCGCAGATCTCTATCTTTAAAGATAACCGAGATACCCTGCCAAGCTTTTGAAAATTGGACACCCTGTACACACGCAAAAATTGTCGCTTTCAAGGTTTCTTTTTTAGTTTTCGCAGTTTTTTAGGTTTCAACTCACTTCAGCAAGGAACTCCTAAAATGGGACCATTCGGGAGATTTCATCTACAAGACAAAAAAATTATCAAAATCGGTGAATCCCTTCACGAATTATGCGTGAAAATACATAAAAAATGACACACTAATCGAACTGATTCCTGGTGTGAAGTCGGATGAAAATATCTCTAATCTTCATTATTTATTTGCAATGTAAAATAATAGATTAGGAATAATAAAATTTTAAGCGATAACATAATTGGCAGTCGACTATTGCAGCGAATGACTTTCTATAATAAAAGAATAATTGATTTAAGAAAAATAAATAGATTATAAACTGATTAAATTGTCGAAGCGCCCAGTCGTCTAAACTAAAACTCTTTAAATTTTAATTAAAAATTAATTCATTTGTGTTTGTGAATGCCTTGCTATGTGCATTCTTTAATTTAATTAAACCCAATAAACAAAACCTGAAGTTTAAAATGAATTGGAGAGAAATTTAAATTAGAAAATAAATAATTTTGCACTGTGAACTAAATGAATAGAACAATACTTTTGTTCTGTACAAGTGAAATAATTATTATTATCAGTTATAAAGAATATTTGAAAAATAATCTGTCATCCAGTAATATTAGCTTTCTCGGGTCACCTAGGAACGAACCGTTTAGATTATTTCAGTGCGATTTTGTTTCCTAAGGAAATTGAAATTAAAACAATAAATAGTATATTATGTAGTGTAGTAAGGCTCTACGGCACAATGTGAAACCTAAACAAAACGAGCCAATGAAGCAGGCGCGGCCCGTGAGTTGTTTACAGGTGGGTCAAATTTTGTGGGCAACTAGTGATATCAACCTACCATACAAAATACAATTTTTTAATTAAGCCAGGTTTTTTAATAATGTGCCTAGTTTTGCCAACAAATTATTTACCTACTCACAAATTAACACCGCAAAAAACATAAAATACTAAAATTGCAGTTTTTGCTGTTAACCCTTAACTACTATTGTGTTTTTTATTCGCATAACTACTATCGTGGGGTGTTTCGGCACCCCAACCTGTTTTTTGTAAAACAATGTTTTTTTTTAAGTTTTTGCGTTGTGGGTAGTTGATATAAGAGAAGTACAGACAACTTAAGCAAAACAAAAATTTTATTTTAAAGAAAAATACGAATTATAAGTATTTTCTTAGAAAAACAAAACAAAATGCAACACTGTTTAAAAAAACATTAAACAATAATAAAAACACTTTTTTTCACCCCTTCTAACTGATTTTTTCCTTTGGTAGGCTTGGTAGTTACTCCCTAAAACAAAAAACAACATGTATATATAAAAATAAAAAAACTGACAATCATGTTGAAAAGGTATGATATTGCAAGTGTTTTACGTGCGTTTATACATACTATGTATTTAGAATACCTAATGTTGTTGCTAACTCACCTTTGTGAACAGGTGTCACATTGAACAACAGTCTGTGAATGGTTCTTGCAAACGTTTCTTGAGCAAATATTGCAACATGTCTTGGTTTTACGATCCATTTCTCGAGGACACATGTAACAGCGTCTATATTTTCTTATAGCTCCAGCTTCGACAGGTTCTCTAGTTGTAACTGGGTTATCGCCCAAGAAATTCCCAATAATAGTCTTTAGGTCTAGTGAAAGTTCCCTTATCTCAGATCTTTTTTTCATATGATCCACAATAAGGTCTCTTCCCAAAACAACTGAAAATTTACGACGTGACATGTTGATAGTTTCTTCTGAAGTTGATAGAAGTAATAAGTAACTATTAGCACGTGAAATATCTAACATAGCACCAAATATTGCCATTGGCCATCTTCTGGTGCGTCGTTGGCATGAATATGTGGCACATCGTTGATCCAGGGCATCAACACCTCCTTTGGTGCTGTTGTAAAAGTTAATTATTTCAGGTTTTCCGTTTTCTTCAACAAGCTGACTATGGTGCAGAGATGATACAAGCAGGACGCATCTGTGCTTTTTGGGAACAAAGGACACTATTGTCTCATCATGCGTAAACCCAAATAAGCTTGACTTCTCTTCCCTAGATTTATTTGGAAGAAACTGTTGGGGAACCTCCCGTTTATTTTTCCGCATTGTGCCTACGTATGTTAGTCCTACACTTTTTAGTTCAGAAATTAGCTGAATTGAACTAAACCAGTTATCCCCAGTTACATTCCGGTTGGTGTTTGTGATTGGAGAAACTAATTTGAGGACACTAAGAGTAGGTACCGACAGTTTGTTTGGATTTGGTTCTGTGGTTTTTCCTGTGTAGACGTATGAGTTTATTAAATAGTGTGTTTTTGCGTCACATAAACACATTATCTTGATACCATATTTCTTTGGTTTGCTTTTTAGGTACTGTCTAAAGGAACAGCGCCCGCGAAACCCAACAAGCATCTCGTCAACAACAGAGTATTCACTGCAAGTATAACTGGCTTGACAATTTGAATTGAAAATATTGTAAATTTTTGAAATTGCTGCAAGTTTGTCTCCGCTCTGAATTCTTTCTTGACGGGAGGTTTGGTCATCAAATCTTAAAGCAGCGAGAAGAAACAAAAATCGGTCCTTAGACATTGTACCTCTAAAAATATTTCTTCCAGTGCCATCAGTGGAAAAAAGCCTGTCAGCATCTTCGTGATTAGATTTAAAGACTCCTGCTAATAGCAACAATCCAATAAATGCTCTCAATTCAATTGCATCTATATGCCCCACGAAGGAAGCTGTGTTACCATAAGAAGCACTTAGATCAGTTATCTTAGCATTGGTGTGTTCTAGTATTTCCTCCAAAATATCTTCTGTGAAGAGGACTGACCAGGCTTCTAAGGGTGTTTTAGGAAGTGCATTTAGTGCTGGGCCTTTTATTCCAGGTAAATGAAGGACAATATTTGAGCTTCTTGTTCTAGATGGCACAGGTGGTTTTTTGGACCATTTGTATCTGTTTCGCCCATAAACATATGCCGGTAAATCATCATCTACACCATCATCTACATCCATTTCTTCATCATTATCTGCTTCAATTTCGGAGTCTGTAAGATGGTCGCTATGCTCACTGGCTGCATCACTTAAATCACTGTCTGTCTCCTGACTTGGTTCTGAAACACCCACATCATCATAGAAGTTTTCAGCTAGCTTTTGCAGCTGGGTTTGTGTAAGTTTTCTCTTCATCTTAAAAAAAAGACTAACGGAACTACTATCGTGGGGTATTTGGACACCCCAAGCACTGTTATTTCGGAAATTAAATTTTTTTTCGTAAAAGTTTTTTCACCGTGTTAAAGAGGGGAGCCTTTTAGGAGATTACCTGAAATGGAAAAATTTTCATTAAAAAAATAAAAAAGTACTTTCGAAAATTCGAGCACTGGGGTGTCAAAATACCCCACGATAGTAGTTAAGGGTTAAGTACTCTTTATAACTTACATGCAAATAGTTTCTTACACCGTTCAAGCCATTGTTAACACAGGAGTCTTGTGCACCTAAGGTATGACGAAATTAACAAATTTTCGGATAAGCAAAGGAAAGATTACCTTTGTAGCACTTCAAAAAAAACATCGATGGATGATCCAGTTTTTCCAAGTAAATAACCGAAATATAAGAATTTGGAACGTAGCACAGCACGGATTTTTACATGTAGACGGGTGATACACAACACACAATACCAAAAATATGTTATAATCATCGCTAAGGATATGTATCACATATACAAAGAGTGAGAATTCACCGAAATTTAAGTTTTTTTTTTAAATTTTTACTATTCTATCTATATTTTGTAGTTATGTACGCAAAAAATTTTGACACATCGACTAAACTAGAGCGCAGCTCGCCGCTTTAAATCGATAGGCGGGTCAGATGCAGCATTGCCAAGTTATTGTCAAAGTCGTAATTACTGTAGGTTTTAAATGTTTTATAGGCACGGCTACAATTATTATTTTTATTAGTCATCAACTAAATATCTTAAAATAAAATTAGGTAAACTTATATTAAATATATAAATGTATCGCAAATATTGTTCTAATAATAAATTGGTCAGATTTAAATTAGTGAGCCAGAATTTGCGACAACCGGGGTGACGGCGATGAAGGCCACACCCGCCCCAAAAGGGATATTATTGGTAGGCCGTCGACAAATTGTGTCTCTTTTTAACTTCCTAAAGCGCGTATATTTGTTTCTCTCCTTGCTTTAATATATTTTATATAGTCCATATACACCTATGAGGTCAATTTTAAATACTGCCGGTCCGGAGCTAGCTTGGCTTGATTCTTTCTTGGAGAGTTTTCGCATGGAATTTGCACTTTTTTAAAGAAAAGTTAAGTTAATTTTCTTGGTTTTAAAAAATAAATTATAAGGTAGATCATTGTAAATAAATTTAGGTGAGTCATTGGCCAAACGACCTTATGAAAGAGCCGCGCCTGCAAAGAAGCGTTTTACATAGTGGCGTGCCGTCGGGGGGACTAGGGTGCGCAAGCCCCTCCGCCCTCCTCGTAACGGCGCCCTCGCGCCAAAGAAAATAAAAAGGGTTTGAGAAATGCCGGTTGCGTGTATTCAGTGCGAAACACGAGCCATCTATGAGCCACCTGCATGGTAACTCTGTTGCTAAAATGGACTTTTTCTTTACCGACTGAACAGTGACATCACCGGTCGGTAACCCACAAATTCCCTACTATACCGACTGGTAGTGCGGGAAAATTTCAAATCAAAATAAGTTTTGTTTGGAACATTACAATAAATATAAATTATAAAATTTACTTTTTTTAATAACTTTATACTGAAATGGCAACATTATATACAATATTAAACGTAAAATAACTTCATATTAAAGTATATTTTGTTTTTAAAAGTCAATGTGGCCCATTCTTGAGTATTGTTACTAAAAAAAGTACATTTTATAAAATACATTTAATGCAATGCTACAAACAAAAGCTTAAAGTTGATAAGATTTCCAACAGTAGTTTTTTTATTACCAACAATGTCATCTTCAGGTAATAATAAAATATTAACAAATGTTTTAATAAAACAAAAATTTTTGTTAAAAAAACATTTACTGGCCAAAAACCACTATATAGAAATCAATAGCAAAATCAATTGTAATACACAGAGACATTAAAAAATTCTGATTTCTTGATCTTGACTTCTCGTATCAGCAATGGGGCCTCCTTGTGGTACACTGTAAAAAAAGAAAAAAGCAGTATCTTTTGCTCATAAAAAGAAAATAAATAAATTGTCGCCTGTAAATCTATTATCATTGCAAATTAAATCAATAATAATTAGAATTAATTTTACAGGACTTTTCTGTAGGCCACAATTAATTGATCTGCAATAACACTAAGTAAAAATGTTAGCAACCAATAAGGTCATTAATTCATATCGACGCTAGAGCTGAAACTTAAAAGGGTGAATTTATTAATGACTATAAGAGGGTATACAAAAAAGCCATTAAGGCAGCAAAAATACAGGCTAACGATAGCCTTATCAGCGGTGCTTCAAATCCTGTAAAATGTATGTGGAACATTATTAATGAACAACGTAATGGTTCCAAGGTGACATCTGAGGCACCAGATATTCCACCAAATCAATTCAATGACTTTTTTATTAATATAGCACTTGAACTGCAGTCACAAATTGGCGCTTCGAATGTCGACCCCCTCTCCTTTATTCAAAATGATTCTAATATCACATTTGACTTCCATGAGGCAACCTATAATGAGGTCAGAGATATAATAATTAGTATTAAAGACAAAAAGAGTAAAGACTGTTTCGGCTTTACAGTTAGAATCATAAAGGGTATTAGGGAACTGATGGTAATTCCACTGACCAAAATAATCAATCAGTGCCTTAGCGAGGGATGCTTCCCGTCAGCTCTGAAAAGAGCAGTTGTGATCCCGATCTATAAGAAGGGGGATACCAGTGATCCCTCAAATTATAGGCCGATATCACTGCTGCCAATCTTGTCGAAAGTTTTTGAAAAGTTTTTGGCCATGCGCATTTTAAATTTCTTCCAGCAGGGTAACCTATTCACGGATAGTCAGTTTGGTTTCAGGAGTGGACTCAGTACAACGTCAGCTGTTCTGAATTTAATCTATCAGATTCAGGAATCCTTTGAAAATGGAGACTACTTATCAAGTACTTTTTGCGACCTCAGTAAGGCCTTTGACTGCGTCTCACGTGAACTTCTGTTAGAAAAACTCAAGAAGTATAATTTTTCTATTGATAGCATTGCGATTATATCCAGTTACTTGTCAAATCGACCTCAGGTTGTGAGGGTTGGCGGTGTGGAGTCCGCGGAGAGGGAGGTGATGGTTGGTGTGCCCCAAGGATCGGTTTTAGGGCCTCTTTTATTTTTAATATATATTAACGATTTGCCTTTGGCAGATCCCACCAGCCACTATGTCCTCTTTGCGGATGACACTACCGTTGCCTGTACTGGCCAAGATTATGAAGAAGCTATTAATGCATCGCGTGAGGCGCAGGACAGGGCTGAAGCCTGGTTCATGGCTAACAAGCTATTCCTGAACATAGCAAAAACGCAAAAAATGGTTTTCTCCATGAGATGGCTTCCGGATGAAATTCAAGTGGATTCACTAAAAATAAGGGCATATCTAATTTTTTTAAAAAGATTTTGGATTCGACGACCATCAAGAAGTTCTTAAAATGCGAGAAGTATTCAAATATAAGCTAAACATATGTATGAAAATACCTTCTTGACGTAGCTTTCAAACTGCAGCAATATAAATTAATATTAAAATTTAAAAAATATGTTATAAATGTGTTGAAAGTCCACCACAAAAATGATTCACAAAAATAGTATGTTTCCGGGATTCGGCAACAAAACAGGTCGCAATAGCGTGAGTCTCTGATAACACGGTAGTCGCACACAATGGATGTTACCCTTTCAATGGCGAAATGGGAATGATGGTAAATAGAAAAATGGATTTAATTTATACTTTTTCCAAGTTTAGATTTAGTAGATGTTACAATGAGTACTAATTTCATAAAGTCGTAACATATGATTTTTGCTGTCAGTCGTATGAAAGAACCAGTGTGCTTCGGGAAAAAAATATTTTTATTGTTTTCCCAAGAAAGAAATACTGAATACAAGGTAATTTACAATATATACTTCACATTGTAGAACCTATAGGAGGAGGATTTCTTTTTTCCTGGTCGGCATTATTATTTAACTGTACTAGTATTTAATGTGATCAGAGGTTATGTTATAAAGTTATTATCAGCCGGTTGCATAAATCTTTTAATTCAGCGTTAAACCTAAAAACCTAAACCTAAAAATAGTCAGTTATAACACATAATTTGCTTTTATACACAGAAAATGCCCAGAATGTTAGCTAATCAATAATTAAACAGACAATTGCAAATCAAATCAAATCAAAATTCTTGATTGTCCATTTTGCGTAATTTGGTTTTAGACATCCTTACAAGTAAAATACTTACAGCTATTAAAAAAGAGACAACACAAAAAGAGACATAGTTAATGATCAAAAATTAAGGCAAGAATTCACATCTTTGGGTTAAATACAACATAATAATACGCACAAATGTGGAAAAACAATAGTAAGATGATAATTGTTTGATGACAATTAGCACAAGTCAACAAACAAATCAGTAAAATAATAATACCAAACATGAATCAGCTGAAAGAAAGTAAAAAAAAATAACATAATAATGGTCATCCAGAAACAGCATCAATCATCTAAGACATCAAATAGCCAATACATTAAACCAGACTGCAGTACAAAATATATGCGGAGAATCACATAATCCGGCCAAAGCAGCAACAAACAAGTAGAGATACACAGTATAATCAACACTGCAGCATTACCGAGCGATTAAAGTTGGTTTATATAATTTTCAAACCTTTGGACGCTTCACCCTGTAACATCTTTTTGATAGCCCTTTTAAACATAGGTATACTAAATTCCCTAAATGATACAGGCAACAAGTTATACAATATAAATCAAACCCGATAAAAATAACTATTTTGGTTCTTGGTAGTATTCGGAAGCGCAGGAGGAAGGAGGTCATTTCGAAGGAGGAAAGGAGTACTAGTAGACGTGTGTGTATATATAACATGACGGTAGTGTCATTATTCCGTTTTTTTTTAATATTCCCTTAATGACGTTCTGGGATCTATATTATTTAAGTATCTTACACATCTTTTCTGAGCACGAAAAATACCCAGACTTGGGGATTCGGCTCCCCGGAACTCTGGCATACCCCATTCTAGAGTGAAAGTATCCATAGTATACACTCTTAAGCACTCCTGCTGAGACTATCTCTCTAAGTACCTTAATTGAATAACATATAGGGTTTAACTTAAGATTTAATTCCTTTAAGTGGGTTTCGTATCTAAGTGATGTATCAGTAGTTAGTCCAAGTATTTTAGTTTCAGTAACAGTTTCAATCAACCTACCCGACATTGAGGTATTCTCATACAGAGGGCCTGAGGTCAATTTTTTAAATGCCATGATATTATTTGTTTTGTCAAAATTAACCTTTAGCTTGTTGGCATCAAACCAAGAAATTAATTGAGTAACCGACCTCCAAGTCGCTGCTTCCAACTCAGTTGGGCCAGTGTCAATCACTAAACAGGTAGTGTCGTCGGCATATATGAAGCCTTAGATGTTACATGATCAGGAAGATCATTAATAAATATGCTGAACAACAAGAGCCCACTGAATCCTGGGGAACCCCTGAAACAACCCGCTCTTAAATCGGACTTTTGAACCTCATTGCTCTCACTAATGCGTACATACTGACGTCTGTCCGAGAAATAGGAAGCAAACCACCTCAGTATTTCCCCTCTTATACCATATCTCTCCAGCTTTGTCAACAGAATAAAATGGTCAACTACATCAAATGCCTACACCAAATAGCACATAATTGCTGCACACAGTCTTCCCTTATTACGTTCATCATAAATGTATTCAAAAATATCATACAAAGCACTCTCCGTAGATAGTTGACTAGGGCTGATTAATACTTGCCTCCAGAAAGGCGACCAGACGCCTTTTCGATTACTTCTGTTACTACATTAGCTATTGAGATTGGACGATAGTTTGATATATCATCATGTGCGCCCTTTTTAAAAATAGGCAAATCTTTAGAGATCTTCAGCTGATCCGGGAAACAATACTCAGTAAATCAATAGTTTATTAAATCTGTCAATACAGGAGCTAAAATATGTATATGTTTTTTAATAAAAATCAAAGAGATCTCATCAGTACCCTCTGCAGAGGTGTTTTTCAGGTAGTTTACTTATCCTTTATTTCCGGACCGGTTACTGGTCCGAGCAAAAAACTATTATTAATAATTTTGTTCGTGGCAGAAGTATATTAGGACAACCGAAAGAGGCCGTTAAGATAGTAAGAAAGTCATTAAAAGCATTTGCAATTTCAAAATTATCACTTTCCCTGCCATCTCTTGTTATATTCCACTTATAATTATTGTCCTATTTCTCCCCGTCTCTCGTTTTACGATTGTCCATACAGTCCTTGTCACGTTTGCTGAGATTTCTATTTCTTCCTCGACACTCACCCGCTTTGCTTCCGATATAACCTCCTTTAGTTTTCTACAATATTTCATATAAAAGATTTGTAGTATGGGATTAGGATTATTCTTTTAGAAATTTGAAAAGTAATCTTTTATGTTTGCAAGGATTCTTTATACCGTCGTCATCCAGGTCTTAGATCTATGCCTATATACTTTTTTAAAAGGAAAACATTTATTAATTACAGGATTTATTCTGCCACAAAAAATACTAAATTTCTCCTAAACAGAGAGGTTATTTAGTACTGACCAGTTTATAGAGTTAACACAATGGACACGACCATTCAAATTCCTTACTGAAAATGCCCGTTGGTAACAAACCCCTCATTTTCTTTTACATCCTCAGTGCACAATACAATTGCCGTGTGATCAGAAAGACTCAAATCATTAACCACACATTGAGAAAGTTTAGGGTCAATATCTGTTACTATAACGGTAGAAGAAGCATAGGTCTCCCTAGTCGGCTCATAAACAGTGATCTGCAGGCGGTAGGCATTAAGCAGCGAGAAAAAGTCACAACAATCACTAGATTTTTCTGCGATATTTACATTAAAGTCACCACATATAATTATAGGTCTTTTCAAAGAAGAAAAATAATGTAATACCGTTTCCATCTGATCCAGAAACAAGTTTACTGCCACATAGGGGCTCCGCTACACACATACCAGGAAACCTCCACTCAGCTCCACAACACTCCAAGACCCTCTCAACACAATACGCCTCCAAATTTATTTACTTAAACCTCACGTTATTACGAACAAAAACAATCACACCCCCATGAATGCTTTCCGCTCGACAATAACGAGCAGCCAAATTATAATTGCTTAATTCAAAAGTTTCATCGACCTTTAGTCAAGTTTCTGCAATAGTATATATAGTACCTTAAAATAAAATTCAGATAAAAACACTTCCAAATCGTATTTTTTACTTCTTATCGATTGAATATTAAGATAAAGTATAGATTTCTTACCATTGTTAATTTTTATTTTGTTGGAATCAGAGGCATGGGCGGGTTTAAAAAATATCTTTATATTTATTAACCGCGTCATTCCGTTCACTACCTTCATTATAATCTATAACATCAGAAGTAGCATAAGCTGCAGATCCAGTTTTCCCACACACATTCATACTGTTCACATCGGTTTTAATTATACCATCTAATTCATTATTAGGATTACTTGTGTCAATAAATGTAAGGTTCCCGCTCTGTCCGGCATTTCCAGCGACCCCCCGCACAACCAAGTCAACAATCTTCGATTTTTTCATAGCAAAACCATTCCTATTTACGTCCACTAAAGTGATGCTATTCTCTGAGAACCTTCCTAATCTAGACAGATACCTATTTAAGCTGACATTAAACCTATATATATATATATAATATTATTCATATTAGAATTAATAGCTGAGTACGGTTCTGACATAGAAATAAAATTTGTGTGGGTACAGTATTTGAGTTTAGAGTTTAGAGTGAAGATTTTTAAGAGAGGAAACTGTGTGTTTGGTAAAGTCATTACTTCCCGCAAACACAACAACATAGTCTTTAAGTGTAAAATAGTATGTTGTATTTATAGGCATGTGGTTCAATAAATGATTAGACATAGAACTCCTTTAACTGCCTGGATAATATACTATTCAAATTATATGTATTCTCATCACTCAGAACTAACATCCCACCCCCTGTAATCTTATTCCTATCAACAGGCAAGTAGACGTTATTTACTTCGTTTCTTCTGTTATTGTCCTTGCTACCGGTCACACCCTTAAAGGCATTTTCTAGTGTATATTGCACCGCCTTATCTTCCATAATAGGGCTTTGCTTTAATCTTCTCAGCCATATGCCACTTATTATCCCCTTCCAACATCCTTATTACATCGATCATCTGTCTACTGACGCCATTAAGATCCTCCAAATCTTATTCCAGTCTTGCTATCGTTTGCTCGTTGGTCTTTAATTCTTCTTGAAGTTGTTCCGCCTCACTATTTATATTCATAGTCTCCCTGCTCAAACTTCTAATCTCTTCCTCTTGCTTTCTTATTTTTTCTTTGTATCTCTCTTCCGCTTCCGACACATCATCTTCGAAATCCTGAGTGCCGCGCTTCAAGCGCACAATGTAAACATCATTGTCCTTGATCTCCTTTTTACTTCCTCTCTGCAAGCTTCAAGAGTGTCATGTCTGTCCTGTTCCTTGTTTTGACACTCCTGAGAACAGTAAATTTTAGGTCATGTTGTATTCAACTTAATACAATTTGTTCTACGTTCCAAGCAGTTGGTATAAAACATATCAGCATATACAATGCAACAGTAATTCCGAAATTCTGACGTTTTACAACATTTAAATTTTCCCTCCATTATTCACTACACGCCACTGTTCTCGAGAGACACCAAACAACCAAACCCAACAGGGCCTTTAACTTTTATTCCAAAAAATCGATCTTAGAATAAATGTAAGAATCTAAAACTCAATGTAAAAGCTGAGCTTCGCCTGTCCACAAGCACAACCGTGTCGTCTTTACCGCAATACCAGAGTATGGTTTGATTCGTCTTCGAAAACTTTCAAAAACGGCATTTACAATTATTACACGATAATCGTTCATCGTCATTGCCAGTACAAATTCCTTTGATATGTTTATTTTCTTATTTATTTTTGACACAGAGAGGACTTAAACGTCGAATTAAACTAATTTCACAACATGCTGGAATGAAATTTATATCTTTGGTAAAAGTTTCTGACACGATATTAGATTTGGCAAACTTTTCCATTCCAATACAAAAAATTGAGAGAAAAATCCGTTCTTCAATATTTGAAATTAAAATTATACATTTCTGTAGTGGAAATGGGCATTTAACTTATCATTATAACCTAACTAACTAGGTACCTACTTTGTATGCACAAAGTACACTATAGTAAGAAATAAGTATAGGAAAAATAAAACTAATTTATTATGGGTATTTTAACTTAAATAATATTCCACAGTGTTGTTCAAAACATCATACTCAAAACCATTTTTCGGCTACTCTTGTGTAAAATTATAATTATACGGTTGAATGTGGAAAAGGGTAATTAAGGGACACGGAATAATGGGAAGAGTTTAATACTGGAAAATCTAATATAGAAATCAGGCGTTAATTACGGATTTTAAATATTTGTGTGTACCTTAGGAAAATATTAGTTAAGAATAAACAGCAGTGTAGAGCTTGAATTAAGTATTTTATATTAATTTAAATAAACATGAACGTTTTCTTGCTTTCCCACTATTTTTAAGATTTTTGTTCCGATTCACTATAGTTGCTGGATTTGTCGCTTTGTTGCTGTTCCATAATTATTATTTGTCCAAAAATACTAAATTACACTTCAAAACAAACGCAAGATAGAGTTTAGGTACAACCTTTTAGGCTTGGCAGCTAGACGACCGCATCTGAATGTAAGCGCCGATGATGAGTGATTTCTCTTTAAGACATACCTTGGCCAGCTTTAGTTAAATCTTGAGCAACTTGACAATAATTTAACACTGTATTAAAATTTGACACGGTATTAGCTAATATGGAGGACAAATGCTCAATTTGCAGAGAGCTGGAGTTCACAACATGCACCGGCGATAATTGTGATAAATTAGTCTGCAAAGCATGCGCTAGCCTTACGGCTTCTAAAGGCCAAGATATATAATTGAAAGAAGGACGTGTAAATACATTTTTTGTCCTCCTTGTAATGAGTTCCAAACCTATGGTTTATTTCAGAAAATTATTAATGATAACCAAGCTATTATCGAGAACAAAGACTTGATAATTGCCTTGTTAAAAAAAGACGGAACTCTTGGGCAAGCAACAGGGAAGAGGGTAGATCCAGTGATCGATATAGGGTTGCATGACTCTACGATCAGGTATACCTATGTTGCTAGACTGAGACGTGAACCTGTCCTGTTAGTAAGAGCAAAGGTTGACGGAAATAAAATCAACAAAAATGAAGTAATGAATAAAGTGAGTCCCGCAGATGTTAATATTGCCGGACTTTGGCAAATTTCAGGGGGTGTAATTTTAATTAAAGTAAAAATCAGGCAAGTCTGATACAGCTAAGAACTTATTCTCTCAAAATTTGGGACCAGACTATGTTGTTGAAAGTCCCTCACTCAGGAAACCAAGACTGAAGATAGTTAATGTTAGCAAGAATGATATAGAAGTTACCGACGATGAGGAGAGCATTGTTAATGAGCTAACTAGGGCTAACACAGTTAGCTAAACATCAGAGCTATCGATCAGAGTGATTAAAATTTATGAGAACAATAATTCGGTATAAGAAAATTAAATTGATCCTTGAGACAGATCCTAAGACCCATAAGCTCCTGTTGGGGCAAGGAAGGAAGGTGCGGATTGGATAGTCACTAAGTCCTATATTTACCCATGTAAGCATTCTTTAGTGCTACAATTGTCTCGGCTTTAACCACATTGTTAGGTGGCTAGGGTAGGGTTGCCAACTTTTATTTTCGTATTGCCGCTAGGGGCTGCAGAGCAGCTAAAGCATGTTCGAAGTGTTCAGGGAATCACTTGTATAAGTATTGTACGTGCACGTCAACAGTGGATAGGTGTAAGAATTGTTCACTGCTAAGCAGTATTGACGCCTGCCACCTGGTTGACTTGCAGTGTCCCTGTCGCCTGCGGGTAGTGAAATCTCGGATGGATTAAATATGACAGTATATCAAAAGCCAAATGTTTCTAAAAATGTTTGTGAATTAAATTAATACATTTAACATCTCTCCTGTAAAACTTTCCGATTTGCACTCACAACGTTTGGCATATGGCACCCTTCAATTAATCTACTTACGCCTAATCCAGGTTTTTAGCCAATTTTTTGACCCCTCAAACATACTCAAAACTCCTCTTCAGCGGTTAAAATACTTTATTAGAGATGCATTTTTCAAGGTGCATGGATTTTACCGAGGCGGGCGAGTGTTATAAAACCCCAAATAAATTTAAAGAGCTTAAAAATCTCGCAGCTAAAAGAAAGCCTGGGTTTTCCCCGACAATTAAACGGTCATTAATTTAATACCCTTTAAATTTTGCTCCAAATGAGAAATTTTAGGGTTAAAAAGAGTTAAGCCTTTAACAAATTTTAAGTAATAAAATTAATTTTCTAATTCTAAATTATTTTTCTAAAATTTTAAAAGTGCTTAGGGGGATAAAATAGTACTTTATTCTATTTCATATCATGTAAGGAAAGATTTATAAACGGAATAACGACTTTTATTCGCAAGGCTGGGTTTATATCCTTCATATTATTCTGAAAATAAATAATAACGGGATTCGCGCCCTAGCGGCTTATCGATTTACAAATTTAAAAAAATTATGCTTGCTGAGAACACAACAGAGAAAACAAAAAAACTCAAGGCTTATATTTAGCACTACGCTTGAATACACAATTTCACTGATGTTAATAAACTTTGGTCTTCATTCAACGAATCTTTTTCAAATTTTGAATATAGTTTTTTTTATAAGGATATCTTCAAAAGTGGTTTTAAATTTTCAATATTTTTTGTTGTTTCTTTAAATTGACAACTGATTCCCAAAATTAAAAATGGAAGCTAAGAATATTTACTATACATTTTTAAACGTTTGTTACTTCAACATTTTCAAATAGCTCAAATAAATCGCATGGATTCACGAGACTATGAACTAAACTTAATGATTTCGAGTTTAACCTTTGTTGTTTTGGTATTTTCGGGTGGTTCGAGGTTGGTTGCTTGATGGGTTCGCGAGAGCGTGAAATCCAGGTGGTAATAGAGCATTGTCCATTGTCTTGTTTGACGTTTATGATATTTGGGTAGAGTATCTGTCTGTTGCCACTTGCGCCCCTTTAGATGAAAATCAAATAAAATCTGATTCATCCCTATCTGTTCACACAGATGAATCTTTCTTAGGGGCTCTAAAGGGTAAGTAGGGACGTTTTTTCTGGTTATTTTTATATATTTCGTATGGAAGTAGATTCTAAGTTCATGTGTTGGAATCTTTTAGGGCCTAAACCATACCCAGTTACCTAAACCTAGTCAGATGATTTAATCAGCCACAGAACTAATGGTTTGATCGTTTGACCGGCTTAATTACATGATCAATCTCCTATGTGATTAATTATCTCAATGCACCTTTGCACGATGTTCCTTTAAGAGCAAGTTACTGCTTCATACACTGCCACTTTGATGGTTTTGATCTTGGACGTGTGCCCCCCCCCCCCCCCCCCTTGAGGTAGATTTGACGTGTGTCCCTGTTTGAGCCCCTTGAGGCAGATAAGTGATGGAGTGCTTTCCATAAAGAAAAACGTCAAGATAAATATTTTAGTTTAATAATCGCCATGGAAAGCCAAGTGTTTGAAAAGCCATCTTTATAGAGAAAACTGTTTTAAAATGCTAATAATAGCCTTATTTTGTAATTTGTTTTTTTTAACGTAGAGTTCTAGCATGTAAAGGTTATGCAATGTCCTAGAGCTAGTTAAAAGATCATCGTTTCCTATATTTTTTCCCAAATGATACATATTTTACAATGCCAACCTTTCTCTTTTTTTTTAAATTAAATATTCAATTTCACTTTTTAAGGTTGTTTCATTTTGTGTTTTGAGTTTTTTTACAGGAACTTTAATTATTGGTAGTGTGGTATTTGTTACGTGTTCATATTGTAAGTGGCGCCAAGTGAGAACTGTTTACTAGCACATACCAATGTTGTTACGAAGTGTACTGTTATTTTTAAAAGTACATTAAATTGGCCATTAAGAGGTGACAATAATGAACTATAATTAAAAAAAGTGCTTCCTATCCTACTAAGAAACAATACTCAATACTTTGCCCCTCTAACGAAAAACAAGTTTTTAAATGAATAAAGAAAAGTTAGCAATAATGAGTAAATATTTTTATTAAGGTAAATAATTAAAATAATGCGATTAAAAAAATATTTCCCGTTCTCCCATATATAATGCAAAGTAAATATGTAATACAGTCTACTTTGCAAGAGCTAAAGAGGCGACAAAAATTGTTTAATCGAATATACCAAATAGTTAATCTACGCATCTATCCCTTTCCCAAGATCTTCAATTTATCTTAGACTGAGGTGCTAAGAAACTTGTTCAGTTTACCGCCTTCAAAACCCAGTCTTGCTCCCTGTCACGCAAAAGATTTGGCAACACTTACACTTACCCCATCCTCGTGAATGGCCAAGACCTACAGAACAATGAAACGTTCGATCTTATTGGCATCGCTTTGAAACATGATCTCAGCTGGCACAAACGCATTATTTCAACAGCCACATCAGCAGCCAAAAACTTGCTATTTCTTTTGAGCCAGAAAATACTTCTCACCTTCTAACTAACACACTCTCTGTATTTCGCAAGAATTCAGAAGTTAGAAGGAAATAAACAGTTAAATTTTCTATAATAATTGATCGCACAGAATCACGATAATTTTCGCTCAATCTACACCTGATTCTCAATGTTCATGATTTTTCTCAGATTTTTTCTAAGCGATCCTTTTGGTGATAAGAGTGGGGGACAGCAATTTTTAAGCGTTTTTTCCGAAAAATGTTAAAAAAAATGCATAAAATGTACTGGGGTATATTGTTGAATTCGTGCTTCAATAAGCTTGCCCTTGAAATTTTTCTGTTTCCATTTTCCAATTTACCCCCTGAAATTAACCCCCAGACTCAAAATTCAACTTTTTATCCTTCACGTCTATAATTGTGCCACCACACTCTATCTCTGTGTTAAATTTCAAATTTTTACGTCGAATAGTTTCAGAGAAAATCGCCTGTGACAAACAGATGGACGGACGGACGGACACCGAAGTGATTACATGAGTGTTCTGTTTCACGAAACACTAAAAAAGTCATAGTTGGATCCCCCCCATCAAACATGGTGCTTTCGATAAGCCCCTGAAATTATTTACAATATTTAAGAAGACTTGGCACAGTTTTGGAAGATAAAACTACGAAAAAATAGTTTAATTTTTTAGACAATTTGCGACAGAATATCAGTAGATTTTTAAAATTTATCAAAAACGGAAACTTCCAAAACCCTTTTAAAAACTAGGTCCTCCCAATAAATTTAATTGTTATATTTTTTAAAAAATGTTTTGGAAACGTTCAAACAAATGCACTGATTTATTCACTTACTTATAAAACCTCAAACAAAACTAAGCAACTTAAATATATTGCAGCTAAAAGAAAGCCTAGATCTTTCCTGACAATTAAGAGACCATTAATTTAATTCCCTTAAATTTTCTCCTTAACAAAAAATATTGAGGTTGAAACGCTCTTACCTTTAGCAAATTCCAATGAGAAACATAAATTTTCTCATTTATTTGATTAGAGACCATGGCTAGAAATCGTTTGCATTTTTAAATATTTATTCTTTGTTAGCGATGCATACTAAAAGGAGATCTTACTGCTTCATCCCTGACCTACTTGTTACATTTTCTAAGGTGTATTTATTTCACACGAACAGCAAACAGTTTTAAACTATTTACAGCCGGATGCACAAAATTTTTAATCCAATGTTAATCTTAATTCAGTGTTGAAAACAAAAGATAGTCAGTTTAGCATAGCATTTTGTATACAGAATCTGTCCATAATGTTAGCTCTTCAATGATCAAACAGACAATTTCCACTATACCTATAACATTAGGGGATATTTATTTCATTTTTTAACGCAGAGAAGACTTAACTCTCAATAATTAAACTAATTCCATTATACGCTGAGATTAAATGTATGTCTTTTGTAAAATTTTTGATAAATTAACGAGTGATTTTTAATTATTTTGCTCGAAGGTGTCTTTGCATTTTGAAAGTCGCATTGCCGTTTTGCGTAGATAGTGACATGATTATTTGTGATGTTCGATTTGAATTTGTGTATTCATAAAATTTAAAAAACGAAGTAATTTTGTAATTTTCGCCGTTATTTAAAGGTAAATTACAATTTTCTTTTCGGGAAACCGTCTTTTGATTGCTATAGAGTGATATTCAAGGGATATGCTACAATTTCTTGTTGTCTTTTGACATTTATCAGCGGTACGAGTTTTGCCGAAGCTCTGTCGCCGGATTGAATGTTCTGCAGTAAAAATGTTCAGCTAAGCGCAAAATTTTTTTATCGTGGAAAGATCTTTCGAAATGAAACCAAAATAGATGGTGTGTGAACTCATTGTATACACGGCTGCTTTGACTGCGGTGACTTTTCATACTTTTCGCACTTGGTGGCAATACCTGATAAATACATTTTGTAAAACTGGTTCTGTTCAATATAAAAAAGTGCTGGAAGATCAATGAAACGTTCAGATGAGGTTATTGACGAAGCGCGTGGCAAATTATGAAAAATAATCCTTCAGGACCTGCATCTATAGCCTTATCGAATGGCGGCTACTCATAAACTCCTTCCTAATGATGTTCCCCAAAGACTAAATTTTTGTAAATGGTTTGAGTGAATAAAGCTCTTGCAATAAATTTATGGGAAGTAATCAAAACAAAATTGTTTAATGTTAAAAGATTTCCTTTTAAGGGTCGCATTCTTATAACAAAATCCTATTAGAATGCGGTTTTCCGAGTAGAAGTAGTAAAAATAAATTGCAGTTTCTAGAGGTAAAAAAAAGTGTTCATTATTATGAAAAAGTGTCCACAAATATTGCTTAGGAAGGAAATACTGAAATCCTACCTAAAACCTGACTCAAAGATTAAATTTTGTTAAAATATCGATTGTTAACTTTACGTTGTACGTATACAAAAATCACATTCTATATTGATTTATTATTAGTTGATAAAAGCAATTTTATATACTTTGATGGAAAATAGTTTGGCATTTCCCCATTACACTTAAATTAATGTATTTGAAACGACTTTTCCCTTTGTATTTTGTATAATAAAATATTAAAATTTATTTTCAACCCTGACAGTTTTAGACCTCTGAAAATACACTGCAGAGTAGTTATTAGATATACGTCTGGTTTTGATATCGTGTTTTCTAGAGAAATATATCCGAAGAATTTTGTAAAATATGGGCCAGTTTGGCATAATAGATCTAAAGTTTTAAGTTCCAGACTTTAGTTTTCGTAAGCTACCACACTCGACCACATACGAAGCATTAATCATAGCCTAAGCACTTGGTGACATCGGCAGATTTTGCTGATACACACAACACTGGCATAAATAAATAACAAAAAATCGGACAAGCAGCTTTTGAAACGCAAAAGTTGGGGAAGTTTGTAAAGATAAAGTTTTTGTTTAACAGTTTTAAGGATTTGCTTGGTAAACCTTTTTTAAAGTTTTTTTTTGCTAGAATAATTGTTAGATTGTTGATGGCGACATAAATATGTTCTATAATATTGTTTAGGCCCTTCAATAAAACAATTCTTCTTTTTGTGGACTGTATAAATACGTTTTATTTTTACTTTTTTAGAGAACAAACTTGAAGGTACGTCAAACTGTCAGACATGTTGGTAAAGACTTCCATGACGACACGTTACATTGTTGTTATACTGTTTTTGTCTTAGAACCAAACTTATATTAACTTAAAAAATAACAAAAGGCAAAATGGGCCTTGACATACCGCCCGCCTTGAAAGGAAATGGTATGGGCTTTCAAAAAAACTACATTGAACAAATACACAGATTTTGAATAAATGTTATAAAGATTTACAAAACCTTCAACCCTTATGGGTTTGCTTAACTCTAATTACAAAATTTTACACACAGCATGTAAAACAATAGACGTTTTCATTAAGGCACAACATTATTCACCAGTCTCTATCGGAAGTACGCAAATTTGGTTAACAGCTCTTTTTACTGTTCCAGACCGCACCTTTATTGTAACAACCCTTACAACGTCATCACTACCCTTGTGCACCTGGGTCACACGCCCTAGCTGCCACAGCAATACTGGAGTGTTATTGTCCTTTATTAGCACTAACGAACCAACCTTAATAATGTTTATATGGTTCTTCCTCCATTTAGTTCTAACCTGTAGCTCGGAAAGGTACTCCTTCTGCCACCTGGCCCAAAAGTGTTGAACCATTGCTTGGATATGTTGCCATTTTGACAGTCGATTCTCAGCTACCTCAGCAAGGTTGTACTCGGCTAATGCGGTCATAGTACGACCAATTAAAAAATGGGCTGGAGTGAGAGCGGAGCAGTCCTCTGGATCCTCGGTTAACGGACATAGCGGCCGAGAATTTAGGATACCTTCAACCTGCACTAATAAGGTACCGACTTCCTCATGCGTTAAATACTTAGCTCCAATAATCCGCTTAAGATGCGTTTTAGTACTCTTTATCCCTGCTTCCCAAAGCCCTCCGAAATTAGGAGACTTCGCAGGAATAAAGTGCCATATTACCCTATTATCTGCTAGTTTAGTTCCGATGTAGTCGCAATTTTCTTTTAAAAATTCATAAATTTCACAAATTTCCCTATTGGCACCTACATAATTTGTACCGTTGTCTGAATAAATATTTTTAGGAATACCTCTTCTACCGATAAATCTCTGAAAGGCTGCTAAAAAGCATTCCGTGGTTAGCTCGGAGACAAGTTCAAGATGCACCGCCTTTGTGCACATACAAACAAAGAGGCAAATATAACCCTTGACGAGTTTGGGGGCGCGACTCTTTTTTTCCTTAATATAAAAAGGACCACCATAATCCGTACCGACATTTTCAAACACGCCGTAGGTATTTACACGAACTTCTGGGAGATTACCCATCAGATAACTGTTGTCCCTGGGGTTAGCCCTAAAACAGTTTAAACACCTTCTGACAATTTGTCTGCATGCGCTGCGACCAGAAACCGGCCAATATCGTTCACGAATTGAATATAATAATGCTTGCGCTCCACAGTGCAACAGTCTTTTATGCTCAGCTTCTAGAATATATTTTGTTAACGCGTGTCCATTGGGTAATATTATTGGGTATTTTTTCTCATCTAACTGATTTGCCTTTTTTAACCGCCCACCTACGCAAATAAAATCATTCATAAAAACTGGATTTAAGCATAAAATTGTACTTTTCATAGGAATGGGTTTACCTGATTTTAAATTTTCATATTCCTTAGGAAAAGCTTCAATTTGAGCGTACCTTATTAATATTTTTTGGGATCGGTCAAGTTCTTCTGGCATTAAGGCACCAGTTAGTCGTCTGCTCTGATCATATTCCTTAATTTTTAAATTATTAATAAATCGCAAAGCATGGGCGAAAATATGCAACATTTCTAACAAGGTTGAATCATCCTGTAATAATCTATCAAATAAATTACAGGACTTGAGCACGGTACAAGATACAGTTCTTTGTTCTGGAATTTCACGAGGCATAGAAAATTTTGAAATATTCCAACAGGACTGTTCCTTTAAAAGATACTGGGGACCGTGCCACCACAATTCATTATTTATAAGAGTTTCGGGTGTAGCACCTCGTGATAATAAATCTGCGGGATTGTCACCTGAGCTTATATGGTACCAGTCATTTTTATTTGTAAGCGAGTGAATTTCACTGACTCTATTAGCAACAAAGGTTTTCCAGGTAGAGGATTCGCCGCGAATCCAACACAATGTAATAGTAGAGTCTGACCAAAAATAATATTTGTTAAACGTTATTTCCAAGGAACATATCACCTTGTTTACTAAATTTGAAAGTAGTTGTGCAGCACACAACTCTAATCTAGGTAGGGTTACCTGTTTTAGGGGGGCAACGCGACTCTTTGCACAGAGCAAGTTACAAACATATTTTCCAGGCGCCATCGCACAGCGCAAATAAATGCATGCTCCATATGCCCGAGTAGAAGCATCGCTAAAACCGTGCAGTTCAATAGCGACATACTCTGAGCATACTGCATGCCTAGGAATTTTTATGTCATTAATTAAATTTATATTATTTTGAAAATCCCCCCAGACCTTAAGCAATTGTTCTGGTAAATCTTCGTCCCATTCCAGTCTATTTTTCCAAAGCTCTTGTACTAGCAATTTCGCGACAATAATGATAGGCCCTAACAATGATAAGGGATCATATATTTGGGAAATAATTGATAAAATAGTTCTCTTAGTAACCCTTTCTACTGTAAAAATGTCCAAGTTTATTTTATAATTTATTGAATCACCGTTTGCATCCCAAAATATGCCAAGGGTCTTGTTAGGTTCATTATCTCCAATATTTAATATACTCATATCTAAATTACTATTTACTTGAAATTTATTCAATATATTCTGGTTGTTGCACAACCACTTACGTAATTCAAACCCTGATTGAGCCAACATATTCGAAACGTTTTTTTGAATATACAAAATCTCATCTTCTGAATTAGCTCCTGTCAACAGATCGTCCATATAAAAATCGCGTTTCACTACATTACTAAATATTTTGTTATTTTTATTTTGTTCAGCTATATCAAATAGACATTTAACAGCTAAATAGGGAGCTGACGCGGTTCCATATGTGACTGTTTTTAACTTATAACATTTTAACTCATCCTCAATATTTGACCTCCAAAATATTTTATGATACTTTTGATCGTTTTCATTAATTAATATTTGACGGTACATTTTACTAATGTCACCAGTCATTACATACTCGTAAATCCTAAATCTAGCTAAAATATCAAAAATATCCTGCTGTAACGTCGGTCCTGTATACTGTACGTCATTTAGTGATAGTCCAGATGTAGTCTTACATGAAGCGTCAAATACTGTGCGACATTTAGTCGTTAGGCTTGTTTCTTTTACCACTGCGTGGTGAGGTAAATAATATCCCTCCTCTTCTTCACCTTCGTCGTTATATTCGGACATATGATTTAATGTAAGATACTCTGTCATGAATTCTATGTAATCATGTTTCAAACTAGGGTTATTATTTAATTTCCTTTCCAATGAATAAAATCGTTGCAGCGCAGTGTCTCTAGACTTACCTAAATCCGAAACCTTATCTTTAAAAGGTATACTCACTACATACCTGCCTTTATCATCTTTAGAAGTAGTCTTTCCAAAATACTCTTCGCAATATTTTTCTGGCTCAGAAAAAACTATTTTCTTATTAGAAACTTCCTCAAGTTCAAAAAACTTTATTATTTGCTTATCCACGGAAGCGTCTTGTAAAGAAGTACTTAAGCAATTAATTGAATTACTAGCAAAACCAGAATTTATTGACATATTGCCTGCAACTACCCAACCAAATGACGTATTTTGAAGTACAGGTAATTTCGGGCCAAGTGACCTCTGCCCTTGTTTAATCACCGACCAAAATATTTCTGAGCCCAGTAAAAGATCAATTTCTTTAGATATATTAAACTCCGGATCAGCAAGTTCTAAGTCTGACGGTAAATTTATTAAATTTTTATTAAAAGTCAAACTAGGTAACCTATCTGTGATTCTATTCAATACTAGACAACTAATGTTTCTTTTAAAACGATTATTAATGCATGAATTAATTTCAATATTTGCTTGTCTACTTATATTTGACAAGGATTCCCCGATTCCCTTAACTGCATGTTTTATTTTATCTAGCCTTAAATTTAACTTCTGACACAGCGACTCTGAAATAAAATTACTTTGAGACCCGCTGTCTAATAGAGCTCGACACCTTATTTTTGTATTCTCTTTTCTTATTTCAACAAGAACCGTAGAAAGTAGCACTTCCGAAAATGTACAATTTGCGGCAACAGTGCTCTCCTTCACGTGTGCGACGGTAGACTCGGCAGAAATGGTGGCGGCAGTCTGCTGCGTTACACCTGGGTTTACGGGCACGGGACTGCTTGCATCAGAATTTTTATTCTCAATATTTTCCAAGTGGAGTAAGGTATTATGAGTTTTACGACATTTTGGACACTTATTTAATTTACACGTCCATGACGGATGTGTATGTCGTAAACAATTTAGGCATAATTTTAGCCCTTTTACTGCTTTAATTCTCTGCTCGACCGTCAATTTTAAAAATGCCTCACATTTAAAAATTGAATGGTCTTGGTCACAATAATATCATTTAATTCTACTTTGATTATTTAAGACAGGGAAACCACAGCTTCCTGGTCTTCTTGACCTTTGCACTGTGGGTCTATCTTGTTTGGTAATCACTGTGGGTTTATCTTGTTTGGTAAATTCTAATTTTTCTAAAATGTCACACTTCGCTTTGAGAAATTTGCTCATATCCTTCAAATCTGGCAGGTCACCTTGATGAATATAATTTTCCCAATCGCGGCGCGTCACCGAATCAAATTTATTTGCCAATATATAAATAATAAGCCGGTCCCACGAATCAGTCCTTTCGCCCAAACTTGTTACTGATCTAAGGTGACTCGTAACTGAATCAAACAAACTTCTCAAGCCGGAATGTGACTCCCCAATCAGATTAGGGTGTTCAAAAATACTTTGAATATGATTATGAATCATAAGAGCCTTATTTTCATATCTATCGACTAACAACTGCCATGCGACAGGATAATTTACCCCAGAAACTTCGATAGACTGTATTACCTCAAGGACATTTTTATCTAATGACACTCTTAAATAATAGAATTTCTGAACATCACTCAATGTATCGTTTTGATCTACCAAGCTAACAAAAATATCTTTAAATTCTAGCCACGAGCAGTATTTGCCGTCAAATGTCGGTAGGGATATTGGTGGTAACTTTACAGGTTTTGACCTATTAAAAACAACACTGTGACTACTTGTATTCGAACCTGCCACCGATTCATCACCGCCAGTATTAAAACTTTTGCAATATAATTTAGCCTGACTTACAACACTAAAATATTTATCTTCAAATTCTTCCTCTTCTTTGAGGAACGCCGCTTTATTAGCCTTTTCTAAATTTATTAATTGTAAAATAATTTCATTAAATTCGCTCAAAATGGTTTCTATACTTTCTAACCTAATTTTAATTTCTGCGACTACATCTTCTGTCAAACTATTCTTATTATATTTTTCAATAAAACTTTTGAATCTGGTCAATTTACCTTTCAAATTTCCTTTTTTGATCTTTAACTCTGATTCGTCCGACATCTTTTCCGTGCAGGCCGAACAGTACCTATTCAAATAACAAGTTGATTCTCTTACCGAATGCCGGAAACCCTTTGTGGAACATGTACTAATTTTCTTCCGATTTCCAACACTATTCTTCTTCGGTAGCTGATTTCTTTATCCGGTGGGAATGACCAATGTTTAGGCCCTTCAATAAAACAATTCTTCTTTTTGTGGACTGTATAAATACGTTTTATTTTTACTTTTTTAGAGAACAAACTTGTAGGTACGTCAAACTGTCAGACATGTTGGTAAAGACTTCCATGACAACACGTTACATTGTTGTTATACTGTTTTTGTCTTAGAACCAAACTTATATTAACTTAAAAAATAACAAAAGGCAAAATGGGCCTTGACAATATATATATATATATATATATATATATATATATATATATATATATATATATATATATATATATATATATATATATAAAGGAAAAAATAATATAGCTGAGCTTAAAGGAAGCTTCCATTAATTTAGCCTGTGATTCATTATAAGAACTTACACGCTCTTACACTTACTACACTCGGTAAAATTATACTCCTTTTTTCCGTTTAAACACTATGGCGTCTGTCGTCTACAATTTTGTTTTGAATTCACTTCCCGAGGAGGTTATCAATTCGACCCGCATGTGACATTTTGTTTATGTATATCCACGCATAATCCTTGAACGGATTAACTGATCTCGATAAAAAAAAATTGTTTTGTAGATGAGTTCTCCCGAATGTTCCCGTTTAAAGGTGATTTTTTTGCAGAAGTGAGTGGAAACCTAAAGGAACTGCGAATAACTAGAAAAAAAAATTTTTGAAATCGACATTTTTGTGTGTGTACTTCGGAATGGCAGCACCGATTTCAATAATTTGTTCTTCGTTGTGTTTAGCATGGCGGTCTTGTTCGTATTATTTTACACGTAATAAAGGGGGAGCGGTAAAAGTGGAGCGGCTTAGAATTTTTTTGAGAATATTGAGTAACATCTCATTTCCGGGGTTAATGAGGGCATAAAATCTAATTTTCTCTAGCAGATGTTAAAAACAATAACCGGGGGGGGGGGGCTATAAAAAGGAGAGACTGGGAAATTATCCAAAAATGTGACATTTTCGAGGTTATTGAGGTCAGAAAATCATTTTGCCTAACATGTTAAAAAAATTAACGGAAGTGACAAAAAGGAGTGACTAGGAATTTCTTTAAAAATGTTAACCAACATGTAAATTTCGGAGCTAGCGAGGTCAGAACATCAAATCTTGTCTAACAAATGTTAAAGGAAAGTTACGGGGGCGGGTGTTAAGAGAATAAAATGAGCGGCTGAGAATTTCCCCAAAAATGTTAACTAATATATCATTTTCGGCGTTATTGAGGTCAGAAAATTTAATTTTGTCTAATCGATGTTAAAAGAATTAACGGGGGGAGTGATAAAAAGGACCGATTGGCAATGTCTCCAAAAATGTTAACTAACATGTCATTTTCGGGGTTATTGAGGTCAAAAAATGTAATTTTGTGTAACAGCAGATGTTAAGAAAATTAACGGCGGGGAGGGAGGGGGGGGGGATAAAAAGGAGCGACTGCCAATTTCTCCAAAAATGTTAGCTAATTTAGCCAAAAATGCTAAGTTCGTGTAATGAATTTAAACAAATTACGGCGAAGGAGGGGGGCAAAAAGAGCAGGTGGGAAATTCTTTAAAAGTGTTAATTATGTAATTTTCGGGGTTAGTGAGGTCTGAAAATCCAATATTATATAGACATTACAAACCTAAAGAGGGGGCGATAAGATGAAGAGAAAGGGAGAATAGGTGAACTAAAAAGAAATAAATGATTTTTCTTTTGTGAAGTCGGTTCATTTTTTGAAAAAACAAATTTGTATTCCCGTGGCAGATTTATTAACATATTACCACCACCAACTACCAAACAACAAATATACATACTCACAAAGAGAACCCAAAACTATATACCTTTAGGCGTAGTTGGGTTACAATACCATATTTTATAACCAGTAGCTTCACTTTTAGTTGGAGACATAGGATATATTTAATTTCAATGAAAATCCACACAGGTGGCCAGCAATCATTTCCACTTCTTAAATAAGAACCAAAGTTCATTTTAAAGAAAGCTTTCTACCCAAAAATCGCTTTTTGTCCTTTCAAAAAGATTCAATCTTCGCAATTTAAAACCGAATTTAGAATTTTTGTTCATATAATTTGTATTTTAAGAAAAAAACAAATATTCTCTGATACAGAGTTTTTTTACCGACCATATGTGAAACAACAATTTTTGTCAAAATAACTACTAATATGCCCACAATATTGTTAATTCATTTATGTGTTTTTCAAATTGCTTTGTTTCCGATACTTTTACATACGTTTTTGTAACACATATGTATTTGGATTCCCGTTAACAAACAACAATTTTACAAAACAATCACTTCATTACTCAGTTGTTATTTAAATTAAAATGCGTACACAAAAATGTTTTTCAAAAATATGAATCAACAGGCCATAAAGGAAAGTAACATATGAATTTTTAGTAACTCATAGACTTAATGCGATTTTGGTATTTATTAACTTTTTTATGGTTTGGCCGATTGTAATTAAATCTTCGCTATATAATTGCTGCATTGTTTTTGTCCCTACTTTGCAGGCGCGGCCCGTGAGTTTTTTTGCAGGTGGGTCAAAATTTCGTGAACAACTAGTGATATCAACGTAACAAGCAAAATACACTTTTTTAATTAAGGTAGGTTTTTTAATAATGTGCCTAGTTTAACCAAGAAATTATTTACCTACAATAAACTCCGCAAAAATCATAAAATAGGTACTGTAGTATATTGAACATTGCTACTCTAGATGTTTGACTTTTCGTATTACTTTTCTATGTGTTTTATAACCTAAAGTTGTTAGCGGCTTATCGTTTTGATACGTCTGCGTTTCCTCAATAGAGGTCGCACCCTGTATGATACATATGATACAGGCTGCCAGCTGTAATAGATATGAGATTACCAATAATTTTAAAAATACTTTATCGAGGAACAAGTGCTAGAATTGTTGCCAATACTCCTTTTAGACCCGATCTAATTTTTTAAATAACAAAAATTAAAAAAAGTCAACCCTAGCACAGCCTCGAACTGTACAAGTTAACAGAAAACCAGGGTATGGATGTGTATGGAGCAAAGGGAGGCGCAGTTTGTTAGTTGCTCTACTTGCCGCACGATGCGCGCACTGCACACCTCGGTTTTCTGTTAACTATAAAAGGAAAATAATTATTTGTAACTTTTAGGTGCGCTACTCATAAAAGCGTGTATTTTAGTTTTTTAAACTATAATTTATTTTTAACTCTTTAGTGCGCTACTCATAAGAGCGTGTTTTATAGTTTTTGAGTGAATTAGGTTTGGAATATACATTATACATACAGGTCCCAAAAATAAATTTATTTTTTTATTATTGACTTTACAAAATAAGTACCTACTAGATCTGTATAAAAACTACTTCATTATAATAAAGGGCATGGTTATTCAAAAACTTGATGTAGGACAATACAGGGTGGCTCAAAAAGCTAAAAGTCACAATTTATTTTTTCAAATAGCCATGCTCTTTTTTTACAGTGTAGAACTTTTTATGAAGATATGCTTTTTTTGTAAAGGCGATATTAAAAAGTTAATTTTATTTTTGAGACCTCCTGTATGTTCCAAACCTAATTCACTAACGTAAAAAAAATTAACTCTAGTACTACATTTGCAGTGGCAGTTTAGCTTTAAATAACGATCTTATGTCTTGTCAGCTTCACTTGGATTAGGACTTTTACATGTTTGAGCCACCCTGTATGTGCTAGATAAAATTTTTGAATGGCAATGCTATTTTCTTACGATGCAGTACTTTTTATAAACAGACACTTTTTTCTTAAAATCAACAATACAAATTTTTCCATTTTGAAGACACGCTGTATATTTTTTTTAATAAAAAAAACATTATATTGTCGCCGGAATTGCATACATTTTCTAAGTCAGTCTCAAATCGATACGACAATTACAAGTAGGGGAAAAGTGAGTTGTAAGATTCCATTACAATGTTAAGAAGTTACAGGTCAAGTTAATAAAAGCGTGCTAAAAAAGCTTTTTTGTAGCTTATTAGTACATAACATTCTGTTAAACAAATATCTATAAGCTTTTGCTTTCACTCCTTTAGTTTCTGCAAATGTAGATGAAGCAAGGATATGTAAAAAAATAAGCAGTCATCATAATCATAATCAATGATCAACTGCAGCGAAGAAAATTAAATAGATTTGTCAGCCCACAAATTATCTGATTGTCGTTGTGGCCATTGTTAAACAGTCTGTTAAATCAAAGGTAATGTTTCTTATCCGCCGAATCTCCTAGTCTACGGGAAATTATAAAGAAAATAAATTAGCAGCCGAATTTACAGTAGGTACACCTCACAATCAATATGATCGCGTATTTTAAATATCGAATTTGGAAGGTGGTACCACCCCACACATCCACTTAAAGGGCTGGTAAAATCCATACGGATGTTTCCAGCTCTATATATGTGAGTCGTACTGCCCCATTACACCCACGGTACACTGTACTTAGGCTTCACTTTTCGTGGACTGTCACAAGATGAAACAAAACATTATTGGTTAAAAACAACGGCCATACATATTTAATTAATGTAGAGAATACAAACAAAATATTTGATATTTATTTGGATTGCATGTGTATTATTGCATATTACCTATTGAACTGATTTCTCATTTATTTAGACGCGTCTATCATCACGCATCTTCTTTATCTCAAGTCATGTGCCTTTCAAGACGCAATTTTCGGCACTTTGTTTGAATTACCCCCGTCGAGGGTAGCTTAAATTACTTAAACGAATTTTAATTAGTTTTCCTAGGTAATACGAGAAAATGCAATTTTTGCATTTGATAAAGCAATAGTTGCGTTACATGATTAAGACCTGCTAAATCATCACATTTGAAATAGACTTGGTTTCCCTGAAGCTGCTAGCTTTTAGGAAAAATCATTTTAACAATAAACTGTCAGTAGTCATTAGATACTGGTTGCCCTTGGGTGATCTATAAAAATAGTATCACCAATGATACACACAAGTATTTGTTGCTCGAAGTTAGTTGTAGAAAGGCTGTGTAAAAAAATAACGTCTAGTATTAAATTTAGATAAAATCTATCGCAAATTTAAAGGCAAGAAGACCTTGAAGGCTGCCCAGGTTACTGCTCGGAATCATCTTACAAGAGGCATAAAAACATACTTTTGCCTTAGTGGTGCACTGCATTACAGCAGTACATAAAGCAAATTAATAAAGAATTAGATAATTAGACACTTGAAATATTATGTCAGAACACGTAGTAATATCATTGCCAAGGATAACTTTGACTGTCAACTAAATTTATGAATTGATTAAATACTTTGTGGAACTAAACGTCAACGTTATCCAAGCCATATGACTTATCGACATTATGGAGTTTAAACAAAGATACAGCAATCCAAAAGACTTGCTTCTTCTTCAGCAAGATGAATCACTAATGCTTTGCGATATATTACGTATGGCCATCGAGCGCCACATTTCCTCGCCGCACACAATGATAGAACGCATGCCAGCAAAATATCTTTGTTCAATCGCTGATTTATTCTTTGAGTTTCTATGTACAGTTGACGCACTTGAAATCCGGACACCAAAATAACATTTTGTGACTTTTTCATAATTTTTGGTAAGTTGAGCTTTTACTCTAGCCTGTCCATTTGTCAATACCTTTAAACTTTAATGAAGGTTTTTTTCTACCTGATATAATTTATTAAAAATATGTAATTATTTAATGGTTAATTTATTTTCGAGTTTCACTTTTAGAGTGAAGAGGGAGAGAGAGCGAGAAGTAAAATACACAGTTGAGTAATGATTTATGTTATATTTACAGAAACAAAAGAGAAAGCACAAGAACTTAATCAAATACAAATAAATAAACAAATTGACAAATACCCAAATAATACTAAAAAAACTTAATGCTTTGTCATTGATCCATTTTTCTCATTGAGGCCACCAAATCTTGAGCAAGCTCCGGAGATATTTCATGCCATGCTTCTTGAATTCTCTGCCATAACTCGTCTGCATTTTGTAGACGAAAATCATTGAATTTGTTAATTTTTTTTAACATAAAACTCTATATATTTTCCATTGGATTTCAGTCTGGACTCCTCGAAGGCCAAGGAAAAGTTTGAACATTCCGCTGCTGCAACCAATCAGTACCTACTCGGGCAATATGGACGGGACATTTGTCGTGTTGGTAAATATAGTTATTATTAAATACAGTATTCACAGACGGAAACATTATGGTCTCAAAAACATCTACGTATGCCTGTGTATTGAACACTCCGAAAACTCGTGTACAAATTCCAATTCCATGAAAACTCATCCATCCCCACACGTTGATCGGGAAGCGACCGCTGTTAGCGACATGTTGGGTATAGCCCTCATCAAATCTTGTGTTTGGAGGCCTATATACTCTGACCCTATCACTGTAAGTCGACTGAAACACCTTTTCGTCTGTAAAAGCAACATTTTGTTAGAAATTTGGATTCACGCCGTAAAACTCCAACGCAAAGCCAACCCTATTTTCCTTATTAGCTGCAATGAGATCTGTTTTTTTTGCAACTGGATGGTTTTCAAGGTTTGAACATTGTTTTATGCGTTTTTGTGCACTTCTAATACATCCCGGAAAAGATGTCTCTTCTGCCATACTTATTTTTTGTTTTCCAATTCCTGGTGTTCTTTCCAAATTAGGTATGTGTTTCGACCTACTTTTCTTTTATGTCTTGGACAGTGCTTTTCGAGACACCAAAACATACTTCTCACACACCATCCTTCTTCAACTAAAGTTACTAATCTGATTTTTTTCTGTCGGGCTTAATTAAGGCATAATTATATGAAAAGCTGACAGTCAAAATTGAAAGAGTAATTAGTCAAAAATAAATTTGACATTTTTTTACTACAAGTTGTCAGCTTTAAGATATTCCTGGACATAAAAGGTAATTTAAAAGACACATTTACAATGTAACAAAACACTGTCCGGATTTCACGTTCGCTAAATGTACAGTTTTATTCATAGAAAATGGATACACTAAAATTGTTATAGTGTAAATAGGTTTTGATTGAATTTGACTTAAAAATAACGTATGGTTGACAAGCATGTCAGAGCTAAAAATTTTCAAAATGCCTCGTCATTTAACAGAAAATGAAAAAGCTCAAATAATAGCCAGAATTGAAGATGGGTGGTCAATACGTGCATTAGCAGATTTTTCCGGAAGGAGCAAAAACACTATTTCAAGAGTTAAGCAACGTTGGATTCAAGAGGGGTCTTTGAGAAGAAAAGTTGGTACTGGTTCGGCACGCATTTCCGTCCCTGAACAAGATGATGCATTTCTGGGATGTCTAAGGGCAAGTCGTTTTGAAACTGCAAGAAATGCTGTCATTGACACAGGATTTCCTGGGTCTAAACCTACCAACTACCGCGACCATCAGTTTTCGAACACGGCAGTGTCCACTAATGAAAAGGTTTTTCAGTCAACATATAATGGACAAATTCGTGTCTACCGACCAGACAGTACACGATTCGAGGAACGCTACACTAGCGATCTTGCTTTCAGACCTGGGCGATTTTCAGTAAATGTATGGGGTTGGATAAGTGCTTATGAACGTGGTGTCTGCTGGCGATTGGAGGAAAGGCTTAACGCCGAACATTATATGTCTGTTCTGGAAGATATAATGCTCCCATCTGTTGGACAAATATATCCAAATAACTCATTCGTCTTTCAGCATGATTACTGCCCGGTCCATTCCGCAAATGCTGTGGGGGAATGGTTTCATCGTAATAATATTGAAGTCTTGCCATGGCCCGCTTACAGTCCCGATATTAATCCAATAGAGAATGTTTGGGGCCTAATTGTAAAAGAAATTTTAGAGCAAACAATTCTAATGAATTATGGGAAGTTATTCACGAGTGCTGGGATCGAAATGTTATAGTGAATTTAATTAACTCAATTCCAGACAGATTGGTTCAAATAGTCGAAAAAGATGGTCATATGACCAAATAATAAATTTTTATAATTTTATTATAAATCATATTAAATTATAATGAAATATTAATTATAGTTTTCCGTTTTTATTATTGTTATTGGTTACGTTGAGTTTAAAAATTTGCGTTGTAGAAATATTCTAATACATTAAATCACATTATCACCTTTTATATGTTTTTGTTTTGTCTATCAGCGTCGATAAGAAAAGCCTGATTTACTCAAATATGGCAAAATCTAGTCATAAGACTTTTATCCATTTTCAGTGAATACAACTGTACCACCAACCTGTACCAAGTTTTTTTCTAAAAAAAGGGCGTTCAGGTTTATTGAAAAATAAAAACCTATAGAAGATTATTTCTTGTCATTATAATTTGTTTTAATTCAAATATAAAACACCGATCTCGATATAAAAAACTCCTTATTCCTAATCCTGCAATTCTCTGAGATTTTTCGGAATTGTAAAATTTAAGAGTGATCTCAATTCTTATTTAAGGACGATGCTAAAATAAATCCTGGTGTTTAGTGGTCATATTTTATCATAGAGAGAATCATATTATAATGAACGATGGCTGAGTATAAGCAGAGACTATAAAAATATAGACAAACACTCGAATACATCGAAAAGCCGGTCTCCCTTGAGACATTTGGTGGGTTTACTGATTTATGGTTTAAAAGTTTGTTTGTCCGCCATTATATATACATGTAGATACATAGTGTACATATTTGTATAATGGTAGACAAACAAACTTTGAAACCATAAACCAGTAAACCCACCAAATGTCTCAAGGGAGACCCGCTTTTCGTTGCACGGCAGTGTTCGTCTAGGTATAATTTAGTCTATGGTATAAGTCATTTATATTCCACTCGCTAAAAATACTCATGTGTGCCTTTTTTAAGGAAGTCACCCTGATATACAAGACACGAACCTAGAATGACTTATTTACTTTAATAATTTTTATTGATTTCTGGGGGGCAATACCAAGTGAGCCAGCTAATTTTATTAGATATTATTGGACACCGACTGAATTTTTGTGGTTTCGGTTTACTTTTTCTAAAAAAGACAGCCTACATACGTAGGGCTAAGAGGTTAGATCACTAAGAAAATATTTAGCCTTAATTGAAACTGAAGAATCATTCATTACTACTTTGACTGCGATCATGTTATTTTTTACACTTGTTTTTTAGAAACGCTTAAGACTAAATATTCCATACAGTGCGTAGTCAAAAATAGTCAGACTCTGACTGTTCAAAAACATAAAATATCATCTTTTGAAATAGGTATCAAAATTTGATATTGAAATGGTCTCTTGTTTTTTTGTTTCTAGGATAGTTATTTTAAATAAAAATACAAATTCAACAAAAGGCTGAAAATAGCCTATTTAGTTCCAATTTACAATATTAGGTAAACAGAGTTAAGCTAATTTAAACAAAAATATTTTATTTAACAGTATTATTCCTCTAAAAGCCAAATATAAGCTCTTTATTTAGAAGGGATTATATCTATGCCCGTAGTGTGGTATTATATTTTACGCCGTGCATACTGGAATGTTACAAACCTTTATACATTTAATATAAATTTAAGTAGCTTTGTGATACGGATTAAGAACTTGGCAAAGTACCTTACTTTAAATAGGTATGTAAATTTTAAACTTTAATTATGTACATTAATCTCTTGCTGTAGTGCGTAATTTAAACTGAAAAGGAAATATGGCTTAGTCACGCTGTTTAAAATTTAAAAACGATCAACAAAATTTTAAATCATTCTCGACCTATTTCATTTCTATTTGGGTAAACACTACACAGATTTATTATCGTGTATAAAATTAATAAGGTATCCATACATGGAGATGTTTTCCTTGAGAGCAGCCTGACCGGATGTAAAACCGTATCGCGACTTTATGGCCTCGAGTCGAACGCCAACTTCACCTTGTCTATAGAGGCAATCAGTCAGGCTATCACTAGGAGAGGACATGATCATAATGTACTCGTACAATGAGCGAGAAGTTTACACCACAATAGTATTCAAGTGAACGATAGTGGGGCAGAAACCCAGAATAATCCAAAGTTGAAAATGACTTTGGCGAAAGGAAAACCACAAGCATATCAATCTGCTAGAAGCTGTATTGGATCAACTGACTTTATTTTCGTTAATAATAAAACGTAGCCTTACTTTTCCCTTTATTATAATGGTATTTCCATTTGATAGACCACAATAGCCTAGACGACCGGAGGCGAAACCGATTAAATCGCTTTAATCGGCCGCGCTGCCAAATTGGCATTTGAAACATTCTTAAACTAATTCCACATAAGGATATTTCTTTCAAATGGAAATTATTCCTATTAAATTATACAATTTGAACTTTAAGAATTTTCCGTAGAAGATTGATACGTCATATTAAAGTTATATACTTTCTGACTGAAAATCGCTAGCTCCCAGCAAAGTAAATTCTTAGAGATATTTGTTATACATTATAGATCCCTTTGTGATGTAAACAAAACGTTGAAGGATTTATTTATTACAACAGCAATCGCTGCATACTTTGTAGTAGAAAACAATATTATTCCCTTTATAAAAATGTTGGCAAAGTATGTTAGCAGATGTTTGTTCTTTTCTTTAAGATATTATAGAAGATCTCCCTGTTAAATATAAAGATTTTAAGAAGTTTAAGTTAGATTTAAAATGGAGTTTTGGTACAGTAAAATAAAAGCCTTAAATCGTTAATTCTACATACAGTTAATAAACTTTAATTTCCATTAAACATCATTAGTTATTGTCTAGAGTCTACAGTATCGTAGACTATTTTTTCAGCAAGATTTGAAACAACCTTGCTGTTACTGGAGACTTCGTTTATTTTAAATATACTACCGGTGATTTTTCTTCTAAAATCTATAAGTATGTTTTTCCGTCCTTAAACTTTTATCCTGAAAGGGCATAAAATGCGACACGGGCTTTTTAGATATATCTAATAACATTAGAATGTCATTTTTTATGATCAACTAATCCAATTTTCGTAAAATTTTTTTACATCAACAAGAAGAATAAAATGAAAAAAATGAAATGATTTGAGGAACTGTTTTAATGCTATTGGGATTAAAGAAACTAACTATACTAAGGAGAAAGATGCACAGTTTTTCCCTAAATTATCATGCAAATAATCATTCACTAAAAAGTTTTAAGATTTACTTCCGGTTTAATTAAATTAACTCTTCTAGTTATGATCAGTTTTTGCCCTGTCATTGTTAATATGCCGATATTCAAAACTTATGAATTATTCCAATGTTTCAGCGATTTGCTTGGTTTCCAAATAATTTTTATCTTGGAACGTGTGACTTAGATGAATTTAGTCGTATTATTGTCGGAAATACATACTTAAAGTATACTGTTCTTTTTAATTTTTCAGAAAGACTAAGAAATACAATCATATTACAAATCTTACTTGTCTTATTCTTACACTTGTGAATTTAAAACGTTTGGTTATCTAGTTAAACTGGTATACCCATAGTAAATCTACTTACTTACTATGGTATAGCCGTAGTAAGTTTTAAAATTCAGTCTGATTTTTAATTGCCTCAGAAACCAAATCTTTTAGTTCGTTATATCACTTAAACCTGACTGACTGAATAATTTATACAAATAACAGACCATCAGTGTACTGTCAGAATTTCGGTCCCACAGACATCACGGGATCACGTGCGGATAAATATTTCTACTAATATTTTTATTTACCACACTGTAACTAGTGATTTTAATTTTTTGTCTGCTGTTCTTGTAAATGTAATTTTTATTATAATGGAAGTAGCAAAAGCCTCTCTTAGCATGACCTAAACGTTTATCAGTAATACTGACACTTCGTTGGTATTTCTCTTCAGATCCCTAATAATTGATTACTGACTGATTGAATGAAAGGTACCATGGGTTTGTTAAGGATTCTCTTTTCACAGCAGCCAATAAGGGGTTTTGTGACGTCTATGATGCTGGGCCCAGTAAATAAGGTTCATTATCTTTATCAGGTTAAACAATGTTTTACCTAGCGGTCTTCTCAAGGTCTTTTTCTGGGTAACGAGTTCCTTTTGGTATTTTGTTCATCTCCAACGAATTAATGTGGCACATTAATGTGTAATATAAGAAATGATATCCTGTCTGCAGATGTTTCTTTAATATCTACCACTGAAATTTACTTTTTATTTTCTTATCCTTCGCAATTTATCTGCTTCGCCAACGACATTTTACTTGCATGATGTTGCATTAATATAAATTTTTTTATGGACAACAATAATATTTTATATCCTAAGCATCTTTTTCTTCATTCAATACAGTGTACTCAACGCAGGAATTTAAAAGTCTTTTATTTTATCCTAATTGTCAACCTGGGCACATAATAGTCACTATAGAGCGCTTTTAAATCTTCCTGTAAAGATATAAAATATTTTTATTTGTTTGTTACCTAACAACAAAAATAAATAAGTGACTTACACATTAAAGATATAAATTTTGAAATCGACCAAACGTTAATGATTAATAATAGATGATTTGTTTATTTATGTTTATGTTATAGATTATTATCAATTTGTTAATTGGAGGAAGGAACACATATTTACGCAATTATTAGAATTCTTGCTAGGTAAATTATTTTAGTGTTGAATGCAATGAATTCAATGAATTCCTTAAAAGAGACTTGGATCTGAAATCAAACGAATTCGTGAAAAATTTTAAATCACAAGGCCAAAGTTAATTCATTCACAAACATCTGTAAAGTGACGGTTATCAGTAACAATAGCAACGTACATTACTTTAAAAAAAAATTAAAAAATATATAGGCGTAAGTATCTACGCATGAGAAAACTTCGTTTAAATACACAATAAAGTATTCTGCCTTTAAATACGAAATATAATATTTATCTAATTGCTCGTAAGTGACCTCAGTCACTTTTAGAATGTTTTTCTCTGTATAGACGAGTACGTTTTTTTATAGATGAGTTATTCTTTTACAAATCGTACCATTAAAACTCTTCATGACTTTCAATTAGGAAGTTTCCATTTTTTTCATGTTCTCTTAATAAATAGTCCCAAAAATGTAAAAAACATATGTATTTTTTGTTTTTAATTATCTGTAGAAATAAAAAAGTTACCGTCCTTTAAAGTCTGAGATGCTACGCTCACGTTGGCTGAGGCTCGATGACGTCAATCGCCACCACGCCGTCAACAGCGGAATAGGCGCCCGTTTAATCTCTAGTGTTATTCTTACCGGACAGGATACAATGCATGAAAGCAGAGAGTAGATAGAATTTAGAGAAACACTGGCGTGCACCGATTTCGGGCCTGCCGGGGAGACCGGCTCGGCCTGAGCCGGTCTCCTTTGCGATGTTTTGGCATTGAACTCCATCTGTTTGTTATGCAGTTCAATGTGTTTTGGTGAATTGGCTGGTCTGTGCTTTCATACTTTGCCCAGAGATGCCGATGTTGTTTGTCCATTATTGCCAGATGGTTTTGATTTATGTTTTGGTACAATATTTGTAAATACGTATCAGATTATTGTAATTACTGGTTGTTCCGTACTGCTGGCCTAACCCTGATTTGTTATTATACAGGGTCTGCAACAAAGATTGTCGTGCATAGTAGTTATATTATTATTATATTGTATGTGTACAATTAAATAGTATACAGGAGAGAATTGACATAATTTCTATTGGCATTCCTAAGTTTTAACTGGGCATGATATGTACGGGAGGTTGTCTAAAAATTAGTATTTAGCAAGTCGCGGACAGAAATATTTTAATTCTCGCGCTGAAAGAAGTACTCGTGAAAAAAATCAATCAGGTTTTTTTCTAAATCTCCACTTTTTACAGTCTCTAGATGGTTTTCTGTTTCGGTCGGTCTGTCTATCTGTTGGCACGAAAAGTGAAAAAATTACTTGATTGGGTTGATTGAACGAAATTTGCATATACCTATACTGGGGTTTACACTGGCTCCAGCTCCGACTAAACTTCCGATGGAATTGATGTATACAGGATGAGAAAAATTTATTAGAAAAATTAATTTCTATGTTGCTTTAATTTAAAGATGATGCATTTTACAGAAGTCATATTTTGCATATAGATAACATTTATACATTACATATTTATATTATATATTTACACTAATATAAATAAAGACCCTTCTAGTTCCCCATATGTACGGTGAATAACTTTAAGTTTAATAAATATTGCAGCATATTTTAATTCACGTTTATGGTGGAGAGATTTAAAATAATGCAAAAACAAACATTTATTAGGATTTGATAAAAATCAGAGGCTACGGGGTCTCGTGGAAAGTTTAAAATGTTCGTCATTTTACTAAATATACCTGGCACCATATTTTAGTTCATGTTTATACTTGGTGAATAGATTTGAAATAATGCAAAACCAAACGTTTATAAAGGATTTGACAAAAATCAGAGGCTACGGGTTCTCTTGGAAAGTTTAAAATTTTCGTCATTTTATTAAATATACATAGCACCCTATTCTAGTTCACGTTTATACTTGGTAGAGAGATTTGATATAAGGCAAAAAATAATAGGTATACATAATGGATGTGACAAAAATGTGAGGCTACTCTTCGAAAGTTATAAATGTTCGTCATTTTATTAAATATAGCAGCATGGTTTAGTTCACGTTTATACTTGGTGGAGAGTTTAAAAAAAGGCAAAAAATAACACACGTAAAGGATGTCTCAAAAAACGTTATCCTTGATAAGAGTTGCTATATGTCCTATAAGACCGCCAGGCAAAAGTTGAAAAAAAGAGATATACGAGGGAGATGAAAATTTTTGAAAGTAGTGCAAGATTCAAGTAACTTCATTTTCCCATTTATTTCAAATATTTATTTAAACTTGTTCAGAATTAAAAGTTATCTCCCAATATGAAGTTATGGCATTCTGTGTCAAAAATACAAATAAAACTTATATTTTTATTAAAATATACGTTTTATTTTTTTATATTTTGTTATTAAAAAAACACAAATAGAGAAGTCGAAATCAAAGGAGAAACGTTAAAAAGTTAAATACGTAGTTGTGCCTTTACTGTTGGCGAAAATATATTCTTAAAAGTAAATGGGTTCGAGTGTCGACTAGGGCTTGGAATTTTTGAAATTTAAGTATTCGAATACTAACTTCATTTATAATTCAAATATTCGAATTTCTGAATGTTCGAATATTCGAATCGACTATTCGAATATTCGAATCGACTATTCGAATATTCGAATCGACTATTCGAATCGACTCTTCGAATAGTTGATTCGAATAGTCGATTCTAATATTTGAATTGTCGATTCGAATATTCGAATAGTCGATTCGAATATTCGAATTTTCGATTAGAATATTCGAATCGAATATTCGAATCGACTATTCGAAAATTCTACCCGTCGAATCGGCTATTTGAATATTCGTGGAAACTATTCGAACATTCAATAATTCGACTAAGTACTTAGTTGGAAAAAAGTAGGGGAGAAAAGTTAAAAAGTTAAATACGTAGTTGTACCTTTACTGTTGGCGCTAATATATTCGTAAAAGTGAATGGGTTCAAGTGTAGACTAGGGCTTGGAATTTTTGAAATTTAAGTATTCGAATACTTACTTCATTTATAATTCAAATATTCGAATTATTGAAAGTTCGAAGAGTCTCTACGAATATTCAAATAGTCACTTAGAATATTCGAATAGTCGATTCGAATTCGGCTATTCGATAGTAGATCCGACTATTCGAATCGACCATTCCAAAATTCTACCAGTCAAATCGACTATTCGAACATTCAATTCGTATATTTGAATTATAAATGAAGTAAGTATTCGAAAACTTACATTGTATAACGTCCATGTAATATTAGGTTTCCTGACCTTAATAATCCCGAAAATGACATACATATTAGTTACCATTTTGGATAAATTTCTAGCCGCTTCTCCCCCCACACTTTAATTTTTTTAACATCAATTAAGCAAAATTAGATTTTCTGACCTATAAACGGTTGTTTTGCATTATTCGAAACCTCTCCACAAAGCATAAACCTGAACTAGACTATGCTGATATATTTAGTAAAATGAAAATTTCAAACTTTCAAAACGTCCCCGTAGCCTCAGATTTTGGTCAAATCTTTTATGTGTATTATTTTTTGCCTTATACTAAATCTCTCCACCAAGTATAAACGTAAAAAAAATTGACGAAAATTTTAAAATTTCCAAGGAGCCTCTGATTTTTGTCAAATCCTTTAGAAAAGTGTGTTTTTGCATTATTTTAAATCTCTTCACCAAGTATAAACGTGAACTATATGCTGGTATATTTAGTAAAATGATGAAAATTTCAAACTTTCGAAACGACCCCGTAGCTTCTAATTTTTGTCAAATTCTTTATGTACATATTGTTTGCCTTATATCAAATCTCTTCTTTCCGCCATGTTTATACGTGAACTATTGTGTTATATTTAGTAAAATTTTAAACTTTCGAAGAGCCTCTGATTTTAGCTAAATGCTTTATGTATGATATTTTTTGCCTTATTTTAAATCTTTCTGTAATTTCCCGTATTTCCACCAAGTATAAACGTCAACTAAAATAATATGCTTGAATGTTTTAAGTTTTTAATTAGGATAATAGAATTTTTTGGGTGAGCCCTGTAGTCGCTACTTGTTTGGTTTTTCTAGTATTTTTGGGTAATTTAGAAAACCTGAAACCTCCCCACCAAGTTGAGATAAAGGGCGTTATCGGCTTATGGTACTGTATTTAATTACTTGTTTCCAGTACCGGGTAGGTATACTTCGCGTCACAGGTTTCGTCAGCCAACTGCTGGCCGCTAGTTTCAGGTTCATCAACAAAATTCGAGCGACCAAAATTTCTTAAAACTAAATAGCGGTACTAATTATTTACTTAAAATTAGCCAGTGGCGTCGTAAAGGAAAGTTCGGGAGGGTACAATAACAGGGAGCATGCTCTCAGGGTAAATATCACCCTGTAAGTTTTTAATAAAATGTGTCAGAAGTTAACCCTACACTAATTTCGAGACAATTATTATGAAACAACTCGAAAAAAACTAAAATTTCAACACCCTGTATCTCTTAAACAAAGCGTTTTCGAACATGTGTTAATGGAAACTTTTCTTAATATTTGATGTAGAACCTATTCCTGACGTTTCCTGGCAACTAGGTATATAAAAAATTATTTACATTACATAAGTACACCATTTCTGATTTAGTTAATTTAATTTACTACCCCGCTAAGATTTTAACAAAACTGCTTACAAAAAAACCTTTCCCACTGAAAATATACATTTCACTATGCTTCCGGTTGACCGACATCGTTTTAAATCCAAGCCCAGCTGCCCAGCAACTCGAGCAGCGATGTCCTTCGTTAATGACTGCACTGCCGATGCTGTCGCCTTTCAATAGTCGGTAAAAATTATAGAAAATTATTTCCTAGTGGCCGCCGTGGCCGCTGATCACACGATGAAGTATGGGTAGCGACGTCTACTGTTTTTTCGTGAAACTCAAATGCTCATAATTCCGACGAGCAGTCTTTATTATTATTCAGTCTATGATGAAAGTACACACGCGAAAGCAGCAGCGGGCCGCTAACCCGGCCACCATGGGGCGACAGAGTTCTGTATTTTGACGTCACGGCCGATAAAAGCCGCGCGCGAAGTTATTAAATAAGAAATTGAATAAGTTCGGCAATTTTGAAGATATCGAGATAATTTTTTTTTATTTGACAAGTTATGTGAAAGACTATTAAATGATGTTGAAGTTACTCGATATTTCTGACATAGGAAACTTCCTAATTGGTTGGAAATTTTTTTATCCAAATTAATATACCTAAAATTAGCCTACAAGTGTATTGGATTTTTTTTTAGATGTTTCTTCCGAGTTATGTTATTTATGATTTTTAACAGATTGCTTATTTCTGTCACATTGCAAATTCATTATCGCCGGTTCTAATTATCGGAATAGTACCGTAGCCTCACCGAATAGTACCGGAATAGTACCGTTGTATTTATTGCTGTATTAGCATTCTAATTGCATGCTACAAGGAATTTTATAACAACATGTAACGAACATTAATAACAAATACATTTTTTAAATATTTTCCTCATGCTGGCCCCCACAGCATATAAAATCGCAAAACATATGTATCATTATATGCATTGTGTTCTACTCTAATTGTTAACGAATAAGAGAGTGGACTGTATTTTTGTGGTTCTAAATTTAATTTCAGTAAATTATTCAGTTTTTACGACGACGATCGTATGACAATCTGCGAATTGAAAATGGCCTACCTGGTGTCCGCTGTGCTGACTTGGTTCCAAAGTTGATCTTGATTCCAGTCTTGGAGATTTAAATACTGAATGTTCCCAGCTCATGCATGATTATATCACTTTTGAGTTTAGGTGAGGTTTTAATGATTAGCCGGCATTGTGATTAAATTATTTTAATTTATTGGGAATTGCACTCGCACGTGTGTACTTTTACTTATCTATCTCGAGCACGACTCTTTTAACCAACTTCTCCTGCGCGTCTACGCCTTCGCGCGTGACTCTTCTTGGCCAAAATTGTACAGATTGTCACAAATAACGCGAGACAATATATAACGCGAAAATAAAATAAAAAGAAATTAATTTCAGTTTGCATAGAGATTACTAATAAATTACCCATGAAACAATACAATAAATTCTAAATATTATATTTCGTTGAAGACGAAACATACCGCTCACCTAAAATGGTATACATTTTACCGAGATAAAGGGGAGAGAAAAAAAAAATAAATTCTAAGTAAAGAACTTTATATACAAAAACTTAATATTCTGGCAAAGGACATACCTTTGAAACAGAACGTTTAACAATGCCCTTCTGGGTTTTGACAGTAACTACCCGAGTAATACCGTCTGCGCCCGGATGCGACTCTACAACACGTCCGAGATGCCAAGTTAACGGAGGAGAACATTCATCCTTAAGTAATACTAACGCGTCTATCTTGAATGGAGGTATCCAATATCTTTGGCTAAGTAAATACTGGGTTGTCTGACATCCAGGGTGTAAGTATTTATTGTGGGTGTTCTCTGTTATAAGACGAGTCAACCGGTGATCGTTTGGCAGTGAGCAGGGATGCTTATGGTCATATGATAGGGCAGAATGGGTTAGACGTCCGCCCACCCTGAGAAGACCATCCTGATCAAGGAATGGACTTAATTTTTTTTAAATATTTTAGAAGTAATTTTAAATTAGCTGTTTTAGTTTTAGTGAGTTCATTTATTTCTGTCGAGAAGGAGACAGCTTGAATCTGTTTAATTAAAACGAAGAGTGCCCTATCAAGTTCTCTAAGCGAGAGAGGACCTTTCTGAGCATTTTTAGGGACTTTAATGCTTGCAATAAATCTCAATAAATAAGCGAAGATGCGATTTATTTTTGAGAGAGAGGAAAACCGTTCAATAAGGGCCTCCCAACAATTGGGGGCTGAGGTGAGAATAAGGGCCGTTTTCCGTTTTTCCAGGGTTAGATTTTCATTAATTTTAAAAGGCTTATTGCACCAAGGTTCACCATGGTCAGTTAAAAAGGAAGGCCCCGCCCACCATTTTTTCAACGGGACTAGTTCCGGAGGAAGAATGCCTCTAGTGGCGCAATCCGCCGGGTTTTCTTCGGAACATACATGAGACCACTGGCTTGGAGCCAGCTTCTCTTGTATATAGGTCACTCGATTGCTTACAAACGTAGCCCATTTATGAGGAGAGGAGCGTATCCACGATAGAACCACAGTTGAATCTGTCCAGGCGAATATCGAAGTGATATTTATAACATTTTTATAGGTATGATTAACTGCATAAATGAGGTCTGACAGTAGAACAGCTGCACATAGCTCAAGTCTGGGAATAGATATCTTCTTTAAAGGTGCAATCCGAGACTTAGCACAAAGAAAAAATATGTCAGCTTTATGGCGGTATGAAATGGTCCTTAGATAGACAACTGCCGCATAAGCACCTTCCGAACTATCGCAGAAGCCATGTAGCTCGCAAAAGTGCATATCGGGAGGAATAACCTTTCGAGGCAAGGCGAGTGATGAAAGCAAAGACAGACCATCTTTAAATAATAGCCAACGGGCACTTACAGATTTTGGAGCGTGTTCATCCCAGTCGAGACCCAAAGACCACAATTCTTGTATAAGTAATTTAATCCAAACCGTGCTTGGAGTTAAGAATCCTAAGGGATCGAATATTCGCGCTAGATCAGAAAGAACATTGCGTTTGGTGCACTCTATATGATGTGATTCTATTTTGTAGGTAAAAGCATCACCAGATGGATTCCACTGCAAGCCCAGAATTTTTATATTCGATTCAGTTTCTTTATCAAGAAAGAGGGGGTTAAGCTGCAATCTGGAATCATCTAAATGAGAGAGAAGAAGAGGATTGTTACTTGCCCACTTTCTGAGCTCAAAACCTCCAAGGGTAAGAAGGTCAATTAATTCCTTTTGTAGTGTGAGTGCAGAATCGACAGTATCTGCTCCCGACAGTATATCATCTACATAAATTTCATTTTCCAAGACTGCAGCAGCACGCGGAAATTGGGATTGATGATCGCGAGCCAATTGGATAAGCGTTCTAATAGCTTGAAATGGAGAAGACGAGACTCCATACGTAACTGTGTTTAATTTATAATCCTGTATAGGCTCAGACTTCGAGAATCTCCAGACAATACGCTGATAATCTCTATGGCATTCAGACACGATGATCTGTCTAAACATCTGTTTTATATCAGCAGTGAAAACAATGGAATACGTGCGAAAACGTAGAAGCAGACTGAATATATCTTGCTGAAGTTTTGGACCCACTAACAAAGTATCATTTAAAGATATATTATTTGCTGCCTTGGCTGAAGCATCAAAGACAACGCGGAGTTTAGTAGTGGAACTTTCAGGTCGAATAATGCAATGATGAGGAATGTAATATTGATGTTGAGAATGGGGCATGGGCAAAGCAAGATCCATATGTCCAGACTCAAAATAGTCACGCATGAATTGCTTGTATTCATCGTAAATTCCTGGATGGGCTATCAGACGGCGCTCCAGGGAGTAGAACCTGCGTAAGGCAATATCTCGGGAATTTGCAAATACAGGTATATAAGAGTCCTTGAAGGGAAGTTGAACTGTATAATGACCATTATTGTCTCGGGTGAAAGTATCGACGAATAATTTTTCGGCAGCGATGTCTTCAGGAGCAAGAGCGATAACTTGAGGAACTTGTTCGAGTTGCCAAAACCTCTTGACAGTGTCATCAAGAGATAGAGATAGTGTAGAACACAATGCATTCTTAGAGGAAACTAATGGCGTCACCGGAACGCGACCCATTATAATCCAACCTAAACAAGTATTAAGACCTACAGGTTCTTCAACAGAATTGGAAATATGACCTTCTTTGAAAAGAAAACCAAAAACATCGCCGCCAAGAAGCATGTCAACTGGACTCGAGATATTAAACTTATTATCAGCTAATTGTAAGTGAGAGAATTTACTAAAATTATTTGCGGGTAGATGCGCGGGAGGCATGTTCCCACAAATTTGAGGAATTACTGCAAATTCAAGGCTTATCTGGGGTTGCTCCGAAACTCTCGGAACGAAAGTACATGTTACTTCTTGAGAAATATTCGAAGTGGTATCTCCCAGGCCTTTTACTGAAAGGGAGAGGGGGCGTCTGTAAAGACCCAAACGATTGCAACATTTGGTCGTGATAAAGTTCACTTGACTTGCACTGTCAAGTAAGACGCGGGCTGATTGATAGGCACCTCGTGAGTCAAGAACACGAATTTGTGCAGTGGCCAATAGAACCATGTCCTCCTTTGGACTACCTTTTGGCTTTAAATTAGTTAAAGCGACGGGCTGAGTCTCCGCATCGCCGATTTTGGGAGTAGAAGCACTATTAACAGGTAAATTATGATGAGAGGGTGACTGAGACTGATGATTATGATGTAAAAGAGTGTGATGCCATTTTGAGCACTTAGCGCAGTGCACTCGAGATGAACATTTAAAGGAAGTGTGTTTGGTACCAAGACAGTTTGTGCACCATTTATTAAATTTAATGAAATTGTATCTGTCATCAGGATTTTTTCCCAGAAATTCAGGACAGCCATAAATTAAATGGCCTTGTTTATTGCAAGCATGACATAACTTCTCGGAATTTATAAGGAAAGTTCTCCTTTGTCCTTTATTTGTTGATTTATCCTTTTCGTGTGACTTCGAAAACGAGGAATTGGAAACAGTGTCAAAAAATTCATTAAAATGTCAAAGTGTTTGTTTTTATTATTAAGATCGTCCAGAGATTGTCCGCATTCAAGTTCAAATCGAGTGGCTGTGCTGGAGTCAAGGCGGTCAAACAACATATAAAAGACAATAAAGTCCCATTGGCGAACGGGGTGACCAGCGTGCTCCAGAGCTGACAAATGCTCGGCAAATGTATCTAATAAAAATTGAAGAGAATTTACATCACTTTCATTTGTAAGTTTTTTAGTCTTTTCTATTGCGCGCCAGTGGCTAACAGAGATTAAGCGGGAATTTTCGTAACGACTGATTAAAGCGTTATAAGCAATTAAATAGTTACTGTCGGTTAAAGGGTTACATTGAACAATACTAAGTGGTGGACCTTCTAAGGAATTAAGTAGATAAGTAAATTTTTCAACCTTTGATAAACTTGAGTTATTGTGAATCATTGAATTGAAAAGATCAATAAACGTTTTCCAATTTTTAATAGAACCGTTAAATTTTTTTAGTTCTAGTTTTGGCAACTTAACATGATTTGGAGTAGCAACTGAAGCAGTATTTTTATTGCCATCAAATAGGTCAGCATAAATGGCCTCTACTGCATAATATTCATTATCAAAAGCCTTTCGCGTTTTTTGGTGCGACTCCATATCAGGATTTTCAAGTGTAACTAGAGTATTTAGTATTGCAGTATGTTGATTATTAAAGTCAACAACAATTGCAGGAAGATGCTTATAACGCATTTTAAAGTTAGTGTGAACTTTATTATTGGTCAATGCCTCATCAGCCACGACCTTAATTTCCCCTAATCGAGCAATGGCGGTCTCCCTTTGAGCTATATAGCCCTTAAGTTTCTTATCAGCCATTTTACAGTGAGATTATAAGTAAAACTTGCTTCTGGGGTGAGAAATAAATTTGCAGCAATTATGATTAGTGATTAACTATCACGAGATTAATTAATTATAAACAATCACATTCAAAATATTACAATGTGATGTGAGAAATAACTTTGCAGCAATTAAGATTAGTGATTAACTATCACGAGATTAATTAATTATAAACAATCACATTCAAAATATTACAATGTGATGTGAGAAATAACTTTGCAGCAATTAAGATTAGTGATTAGCTATCACGAGATTAATTAATTATAAACAATCACATTCAAAATATTACAATGTGATGTGAGAAATAACTTTGCAGCAATTAAGATTAGTGATTAACTATCACGAGATTAATTAATTATAAACAATCACATTCAAAATATTACAATGTGATGTGAGAAATAACTTTGCAGCAATTAAGATTAGTGATTAACTATCACGAGATTAATTAATTATAAACAATCACATTCAAAATATTACAATGTGATGTGAGAAATAACTTTGCAGCAATTAAGATTAGTGATTAACTATCACGAGATTAATTAATTATAAACAATCACATTCAAAATATTACAATGTGATGTGAGAAATAAATTTGCAACGTAAGATAAAAATGCTATGAGCAAGCAAATTTTCTTTCAGTTGAGAAAATCAGAGAGTACACTAATTGGGGTAAATTATTAAAGAAATTAGTGCATTATTAAATTATTAAACTGAAAGAAATGAGAGAGAGCGAAATGCTATGAGCAAGCAAAATTTCTTTCAGTTGAGAAAATCAGAGAGTACACTAATTGGGGTAAATTATTAAAGAAATTAGTGCATTATTAAATCATTAAACTGAAAGAAATGAGAGAGAGCGATAGAGAGCGAGAGCGAGAGTATGGGTAGGTACCAAAGGTATTATTATCCAAGCTAAAGTAGGGCTTTACGAATATAAATTAAATCTTATTATCTTTAGCTTGTAGAGAAAGCAATAATATTAATTATTTAATATTGCTTGGCACTATGATTCATAATATGAAATGTAAATTAACTTTACGGGGATGTACTGTATATTATACCGGCGAAAAAATTATTAAAGGGTAATGCATAAGCTAAAAACAAATTTAAATTTGAGAATGCATCGATGCAGTATTATTTGCCAAATTGAGATCAACAATGCACAAGCCGTGTCACGGTGGCCGCGTGAAGGAATCGCGAACCTGGTGCGCATTCGGTACCCTAAATTTTGACCTTTGGTCCCTTCCTTCTGCAGGACGATAGGTCCAACGAAAATGGCGTATTAAATTGAAATGGATTACCAAAAATATTTTACTTTATGCAAACTGAAATCAAATTTCGTAATCAAAAATGAATGAAAATTCGCGGTCGAATGGACCAAAATGTTTAACGAATAAGAGAGTGGACTGTATTTTTGTGGTTCTAAATTTAATTTCAGTAAATTATTCAGTTTTTACGACGACGATCGTATGACAATCTGCGAATTGAAAATGGCCTACCTGGTGTCCGCTGTGCTGACTTGGTTCCAAAGTTGATCTTGATTCCAGTCTTGGAGATTTAAATACTGAATGTTCCCAGCTCATGCATGATTATATCACTTTTGAGTTTAGGTGAGGTTTTAATGATTAGCCGGCATTGTGATTAAATTATTTTAATTTATTGGGAATTGCACTCGCACGTGTGTACTTTTACTTATCTATCTCGAGCACGACTCTTTTAACCAACTTCTCCTGCGCGTCTACGCCTTCGCGCGTGACTCTTCTTGGCCAAAATTGTACAGATTGTCACAAATAACGCGAGACAATATATAACGCGAAAATAAAATAAAAAGAAATTAATTTCAGTTTGCATAGAGATTACTAATAAATTACCCATGAAACAATACAATAAATTCTAAATATTATATTTCGTTGAAGACGAAACACTAATAATCCATCAAAAATATCAGTTTGAAAGATATTCATTTATTTTTGAGCGCGTGTCACCCGCCGAACGCTATGAGCTGAGCGCTGTGCGCCGCATATCGCGCGCTATGTACAGTTTCAGCAGCCTTGTAGACGTTGCTTGCTTCTAAACATTCATGGATTCTTGTACAGCAACTGTTGCGAATGAGACATGGATCATTAAAAAATGATTTTTTCAAAGACAAGTACTACCTACAACTCGTGAGAGCGTTCGAGACTCAATGAGTGTGATGGTCGTACTTGCTTTGCTTGTGTGGCCAACCTCACACTTATTTAGAATCGAATGCTTTTGTCACTTGTAAATCTATATTGTCATTTTTTATACTGCGCTAAGAAAAAACAGCAAACATTTCTAAAATAGTAGTACACCCTTGATAAAGGCATCTATGTGGCATGATTTACTCTAAAACGTAGAAAAAATGCTGTAAGTTTGGTAAAAATTTCTATAAAAATGGTGAATATTACAAAACGTTCAGCATTTTTTTTTCTCATTTTAAAGTACATTATGCCACTCGGATGCCTTTATCGAACATTTACCGAAGTGAGTTGTAATTTTTGTCTTTGTGGTCAAAAATAAGAAACGGAATAACTTTTTAGTTTACAAATTTCTAATCATCTAAAATTTGACGGAAAAATTCATTTTTCACTAAAAACTTATTTTCAAATTGTCAATAAGTTGAAACACTGTAATTTATAATTTTCATTCTATTACCGTTTTTATTTACAATAAATACTATCGCAACCCCTATGTTAAAGGAGTTTAGTGTAAAAAAAAGGAATGAACATAAATATAATTTTATGTTTATAATAAGATTTATATAATAATTGTAAATTTACTTCAAATTTCATATTACTATACACTTTTAACTTAATTTATATGTAGAATTTCATAAAAGAAGCACTGCCTGCATTTACAATTTATTCAAGACTGCTGAAACTGTACATCGTGCGCAACATGCGGCGAACAGCGCTCAACTCATGGCGTTCGGCGCGTGACACGCGCTCGAAATACATAAATATCTTACGACCTAATCATGGATTTATTAAGAATGGATACGGGATGATTTAACAGTCTTTGAAGCCAAAACAAACCATTCTAAACGGCACTGTAAACACAATTTGTAAGCATTGACCACATCTTATTTTACCTTGTATTTTTGTACAAAAAATACGTTGGAAGCATCACAAGATTTACTAAAAAAAGCCCTAAAATATTTTATTTTTCTGCTAAATAATAATAAATTTAAGTTAAATAGGTTTTATTATTTATAGGTTATGTTATTTCTAAAGGTGTTTATTTAAAGTCGCTCCGAGTCATTTATAAATCTATAAGTCGCGCTTTTTCTTTTCTAGTTCATTAGACAAAGACGTACGTGTAACCGAGCGCTCGCAAACGTTTTTCCTAAGCAACCAGCAGACGGCAACACTTCTGAGCTCCAACACTCCAATGCTATTTTATCTCTTTCTACTACCATTCTTGCCTCAATTACGTAGTAATTCGTAGTTCGTAAACTCTTCTCATAGGAGAACTGTTTTCATGACAAACAACAAATATAAGGCTTCACGTTCGATACGCTCACAGTATAGGGACATCGAATCCTTTCTTAATAAATCCATGGACCTAATAGAGTCTCCACTTTTATTTTTTGATGGCTTATTTGAGTGAAACAGCTACTCATATAATGATACTTTTTGCGCTTTTATACCCTGTGGGGGCAAGAATGAAAAAAATATTTCAACAATTAATTTGTTATTAGTATTCATGAAATAATTTTCTAAAATGACGCTCAGCATGCAATCGGAAAGTTCACACAACCATAAATAAAACGGCGAGACAACGATATTCATTCGATAAAGAACCAGAGATAATGAATTTACAATGTGACCAGCAACAAACTATTAACATTTATAAATATCGTAACTCGAAAGATACATTTTTTTTTAAATTCCCGAAACACGTCTCGACTCGATAATAAAAATATGCAAAAAAATTTTTTTGTGACATTTTAAAAATTGTAAATTTTTTTCGCCCAAATCCGTACGATTTGTAAAAGGCTGACTCACATATAGAATAAGGATATAAGAAAAAACAGAACTTTTTTTTATGATATAAGAACAATTGATTAATGCAATGTATTACTGTAATTATAATAAAGCTTTTTCCAACTTTTTGTACCAGTATCTAAGCGTATCTACAACATAAACATATTAACTTTCCTTTTTCGACCTCAGAATAGTTTTATAACTCTGTCATTAAAATTAATATATTTCTAAACAATTTATTTCTTGCTGCCATTTGGTACAAGAACTTCGGAACAAAAACTCCCCAGAAAAAGTTTAACCAGGGGTTAACTCGTATAATACAAACAAAAAACGGATCAAGAATTGCAAGAACTGTGAAAAATATTGGCTGTTTTCAATTCCGTGCTTTTTCTGATTTTTCTGATAACAACATTAAATTACTAGGCGTGGTAAGGGGAAGCTGATGATTGGGGAAATAACGAAATTTTAGTTTTTTTCTTATGGCAGTATTTACTTTTCTTCTTTGATATATAATAAATTCTGATTTTATAAAATTAAAAGGAAAATAAATTAAGGTTTTTTTTTTCATTTTATTGTTAACAATTTAAAACAAATTGTGACCCGTATAAAGTCGCATATTTGGTAAGTTTTAGTATATTATTGGCTACGCTTTTAAAACCTAAAAACCCAAAACTTGTTTAAAAAGAACGTCATAATTTGGACGAGAAATCTCGTTAACATTTTACAATTTCCCTTTAAAATGCTTCTGCGTATTATAATTTTTTTTCAAATTATCTGGTTCTTTATGTAAAAAGTTTTTATTACAGTTTTGCAAGTTTTGTTAGGTTTAAACAGCGCAACGTAGCAAATGATACATCAAAAAATTGGTATTAGTAAATTGGCAAATTTGACATTATATGCCCAATATCTTGCTTTACTTACGTACTATTCGTATACACGTATGGTATTTTCATCATTACTTTTATATTGGTTTTCTTAGATATGTCGTTTTGCACAGTTGTTTTTAGATTTGATATTTTAGTCACTAAATTTATGTTAAATGAAAGGGTAATTTTCTTTGGGTAAAATTAAAGCTCCTATTATTTGCCCTGTGCATTTGGTTGGGGTAGAAGGCCAGTTGGTTGAGTCGTACCAGGTCTATCTTTGTATCTGAAAAGTTGCACTGGTTGGGTTAGGTTGGGTTGGGTTGGGTTGGGTTTACGTATAAAGCAAACTAGAATGTATGTATATCGTATTGTTATTAATTCTGAGACAAAATAACTTTTGTGTATCATATTTTAATTAATTGTGAGGAAGAAAGTTTTTGTGTATTATATTTTTATTAATTGTAAAAACGCAACGAGTCTATATTACTCCTTTAGAAAAAGTAACGTATGTTTCATTCTGAACTTTCCTTATTGTTAAAGCTAATATTTCGCACATCTGTTATAACTTCAATTTTTAATACCCACTGCTGCTTCTCTAAAAATATATTAATTTTATGTTACGGTCAAAGGAATCATGGATCAGTGTTTTAAATGCCACATTCTTCGTTTCAGCCCTTGAAGTTTGTGATTCTAAAGATAATCAACTAAATTGGTTTAAGTTAGAAAAATTATATCTAACATTTAAAGTGAAAATAGTAACTACACTACTTCAATAAATTAACGCACCACAACGAATTTATTATAATTTAGGTAGCAATTTTCTTCTGACCCCTTAATCCGATTCGCAAAATTTTTTTTTAGGTTGTATGTTCATTCTTTGGAAATCTAAGTATGTATCAAAAACAATTTTGTACAGTATACCTGGGTTTAACAATAATGTTGTTTTATCCATGCCATATCTGCGATTGACGTTCACAACTAGACAGTAGCCTCATCTATTATTAACATTTTGTTTTTTAATTCACTCGGACTTCTCAGTTATTAACGGAGATATTCTTAGATAAATTCTTAAATAAATACTAATGTTAAAATTGCCTTTACGACATGGGTGTAAACTCCAGACCTAAAACCCATTAAACACCTCTGAGACATCCTTGATAGGTTGCTACGAACGGAAGTCTGGAATGCACTAGATCTAAATAAAATAAGATGAGGAGTGCGTCGGTGTCAAGCTGTTATATGCGCAAAAGGTATACGCTATTAACACTAACGCTGTTTTTTTAGTTTTAAGAATTCTTGACTGTTTAATTTTCTATTACTGCACCTATACTATTTAATCTTTAAGGCTTATTATGTTAAGGTTATGATATTTTATGTGTTACTTTAAATTTTATTGGTTTATAATAATTGCTGCATTTTCTTAATTAAATTAATTCGGTAATTTTTATTTGTTATTTTTCAAAGTACATTAAGTAAAAAAATCACTCTGTAAAAAATCCTGTATCTCCTTCAATAACTGAGAGATCAAAATGAATTAAAAAACAAAATCTTAAGACTAGATAATGATACAGTCTAGTTGTGAATGCGAATCGCAGTTATGGCTGCTCTAGTCTACAGGGCGTTACAAACTTTAGGGAAAAACAGCATTATTGTTAAACCTATAGAATGAAACTATAACCTAAAAAAAGTTTTTTACAGTCGGATTATAAGGGGTCAGAAGAAAATCGCTACCAAAATTAAAATACATTCGTTGTGGTGCGTTAATTAATTGGAGTAGTGTATATTTGCGTTATATAAAAATTTTAACCTCGAGATTCACTAAAAAGGTTTAAGATTTCGTACTGGCTTACATTGATATGTTCTAATTAATTAGGTAGGTTTTGACAAGTCATTGTTAGAAAGTCGTCATTAAAAACTTAGGAGTTATTTTATTATATCTGCAGTTTTCTTGGTTTCCAAATAATTCTTATCGCGGAGCTTGTTACTATAATAAATTTAGTCATATTATTGTGGACAATCCATATCTATTTAAATTGCCCCTTTTGCAGTTTCCCAATACATTTGACAAAAAATCAGAAATGAATTCATAGTACAAAACTTAATAGGCTTATACCACGAGTTTTTTTAAGCATTGATTGTCAAATTAGACTGATTGTAGTAATAGTAGATATGGCTGTTGAGTTTCTATTGTAACGTATTAGCCAGCAGAATGCCATAAATGCAATACCTTAATTGTTACCATTAATATTACAACGTAACAAGGCATTCAATCAGTAAACAATAACACTAAGTCTTTTGTCACACTCTCTCCTGAACCACAATCATAAAAACAGATAAATAGAATAAAAATAAATAAAAAGGCTTTTAAAACATCGGCAAAGTTTTCATATATAACCTAAACGACCTCCACGAGCTTACATAAAACTTATAGTGGTCAGTCGGAAACCGAAATCGTTTTAGCAACCTTCGTAGCATTATATCTCTGATGTTTGGTCCTGCTGTCATTATATCAAATAATCTTTCAACAAAGATACTAGGAACATGTTAAGGCAAGAGTTTAATTGTGCAAAAGAAATAAAAAAGTATCTGAGGCGAGGTTTTCTCTGAAACCAAATAAATTACGCGACCTTATAAAACAAATGCAATGCGTTCCAATTACAAAATCCATCGATCTGTTTGTCACTGCCTTAAAGTGTATGAATCGCTTATACCTCAACTAAGGCCATCTGCTGGCATCATTAGAAAATAATTGATGATCTTATTACCATAGTATTTGATGTAGGTAGGATAATTTTCCTTTGTAAATGGTTTTTCCTAAAAGGTTATAAGAATGATTCTAAGCAAACATTCATTTATTTTTGTTTGAAATTTAAAAAAAGTCTTTAAGGGTCTATTTTCAAAATACCCACAAAACTTGATTTAAATCCTAAAACAGTTCTATAGAATTGATATATCCCCCAATATTTGTTTCTTATTGCCAATAGGTAAGTAAACTGCTGAACAAAAACATCCAAAAAAGCTGAAAGAAGGGTTGATTGTCGCAAGCAAACAAAAGATGGAATAGGGCTAGCAAAGCAATAAAATATATTCGCTGGTTTTAATGTTGTAACTTTTGTGATTCTTCGGGAAACAAAAAATTTGAATTGTTTGTCGAAAAGAGAACAAGGTTATATAGGAAATATACTTGCCTTTGCCAGCAGCATGACCTATAACGTTTTATAGTCTAAGGGGCGAGTGTAGTTTAGTATACGTCATCCAGTAAAAGAAAATAAACTATTTATTGTAAAAAAGATATTAAATAAATAAGAAATCATTGATTTACCAAATCCGCCAACTTTGCAATAAAAATCATTTTCGCGATAGTTTTTTTAAACGAAAATTCGTTAAAAGAATATTGTTTTATCGATTATTACTATGGATAAATAGGTTTGCCACACCTATTTTGTCCCAACCCCCGGTAAATCATTTTAAAAATTGTCACTTCATCGAGTTTCAAAACACCACCAACAAAAAAAGAAATCCAGCAACTAGGATCAGATCACCTACATAAGATATAAAGCATGTGACAGTTAAATAGAAAGAAATATCAAATATAAATGCAAAAGATGACAAAAGCAGTGTTGTCAACTACCGTCTTAAAGTATTATGCAGGGTGTGTTAGGACGATAGACTATGATTCGTCGTCCTTGAATTTATTTAGTCTTTTCTCCATACCCTTATGTAGTTATATAGGTACCATAAAACAGAATTACGTTTCGAGTCCTATGTTACAAGGGTTGTTTAAATTCCTTGCTAATATGTAGGTAAATATAAAAATAATATATTAATCTGCATATTAGTTCAGGTATGACATTATATTTATACTGTTTAAACGAATTGTTGCAAATATATAGTTTAGGTTTCTATATATACATGCTATATAGTAATAATAGTGGTTTTTATTTACCAGTTACAAAATATAAAATAAAATATTTAATAATAGAAGAAAGGTAACCTTAACGGTGTCGGTAAATAAGGTCCTATGCTAGACAATATATATATATATATATATATATATATATATATATATATATATATATATATATATATATATATATATATATATATATATATATCTAACCCAATCAATTCTTCCCCATAGGCCTACTAAAAGAAGCTAACAAATACAAAAAAAACCATAATAATAACAAATATAAATTTTGAACAATAGTAACTAATAAAAGAAACAACAGCAGACAACACAAGGAGAATCATTGAGATTTGAACATAGTAGAACAAAAGCATACTATTTTAACATAATCAAATGTCTAATGAAAGGGTATGTGTGATTTAATTTAATAGTACCTACTCTATTGCTGTACAAGTTTCTTCAAATCCCTCCTTAAAATTCTTACACAATAATTGGAAACTTGTGTTATCCATGACATTGCCGCAGGTAGATATATTGTAAAGAAAAAACCGTTTATATATTTCCTTCTCATGACGCGGTATCGTTAAACACTGTCTACTTCTTAGGTTTAAATTGTGAATATTCGTTCTGTGTGTTAACCTTCTGAAAAGATATTTACGCGTTTTGAATTTGAAAATTTTGTAAAACAATCATGTCATGTGCAGATTTCTACGATCACCCATTAAAAGTCATCGAGCATTCCTCAGCTTATGGGACACTCGATTAGGTCATCTGATACCATACACCAGTCTCAAACAGCTGTTTCGAACCTTCGGAATTCTCAGTGTATCAACAACTGTCCAGGCAAGGCCCATACACACTATCACAGTGATCAAAATATGACAGTACCGGAGAGTCACAAAGAAGTTTATTTATGTTAGTTGCTAAATATTGCCGTTGACGATAAATAAGTTTTAAAGATGTATAGGGTCGTTTTAGGCAGAATTACTAAACCTAAGTTTAAAGTCAATAACCAATCCCAGGCTCTTGCAACTTGACGCAAAAGGTATGATGTCGCCCAACTGTAATCTCATGGCTTCTTGTGCAATACTTCTCTGAGATTGGTTGCCTATTATAACTGCACTCTGCTAGCCTAAGACCATGGTTTTCTGAAGTTTTTGTGTTGATTTGTATACAATATTCAAGGCAACGATAAAAAATTAGAGGTATACATTGTATATGAAAGTGGGCCTAGAATACTACCCTGAGGCAGACCCTGCTCCCCAGCGCGACTGTTAAAGAGTTCTTTGCCAAGTTTGACCTGTTGAGATCTACTCGATAAGTATGAGTTGAGGAGTTTTTTGTCTCTCTCGCTGAATCCAAGGAATCGTAATGTAGAAACGAGAATCTCGTAGTTCAATAAACCAAATGCATTACTATAGGCTGGCAAAATAAGAACCGAAACTTGTCCAAGGATTGAAACATGTCTTCAGTAACTGAAGCTAGAGCTGTGGAATACGAATAAACCGATCTAAAACCCGACTGATGTGGTGGCAGTATTTCAAATTTATCTGTATCAGCTCTATCTGTCTTTATATACATATTAACCATTCGTACATGTTCTACAAAATATTATTAACAAAAATTATCATTTGCCGTCTGTGTAAGGTCTATAATATAAATTATAACACAAAAATATGAATAACAGATCTTTTATACGAATATGTTACATATATAAAAAATGCAAGCCTTTTTCGGCATTTTTGATTTTATGCTCTTTGATAGTTTCTGAAAACATTCCTTACTAAAGGAATCAAACAGCCAAACAGGTTTTTTTTCGAAAAACATCTTTTTTGAAAGCAACTTTTTTGGAAAACAGCCTATTCGAAAACGGATTTACAAAATTTTTCGAAAATATTTTTGTCGAAAACCCATTTCAAAAGTAACTTTTTCCAAAAATATCTTAACAACTTTTTTAAAAGATACTCTTTTGAAAACGGATTTATGAAATTCTCCAAAACACATATTTCGAAGTACATAAATTTTTTTTAAATGTCGTTAAAAAAATAATTTTTCAAAAATAGGTATATCTAGGTATAATTTCCAAAATGTATTTGTTCGAAAACAGTATTAGGATACGATGTCTACTAGCTTGGAAAATGTTAAATAAAAAAAAATACGAAAAACGATCCTGAACAAACCTTAACGAACCTTTCTTGAGCTTGATCAGGTTTCGTTAAGTTTGGTACGTTAATTTCTCATAAATTACTTTTCCAAAAGCCGTTGCTTTAAAAAATTATTATTCGACAAGTGTTTTTCGACAAAATTTAATTTTGAAAAAGATGTTCTCTGAAAAAATGTATTTTTGAAAGTGCTTAAAAAATTTTACTTGGGTAAGTATATCTCTCCAAATGAGCAGAAGGCATAAACAAAAAAATGCTAGAATATTGACACTTTCATATTAATCAAATAATCGGACCTGTGGTGTGTACTCTTTTTGTTTTCAAAAAACCATTTTTCGATGTTAAATTAAGTAAATTTTGTCGAAAAGCAACTTTATCGAAAGATGCTTATTCGGAAACGGATCGACAAAACTTTTTCGAAAATATTTTTTTTCCCCAAAAAAGAATCTTTCAAAATTACATTTTCCGAAAACATAATTTTTGAAAAATTAAATTATGAACCCTACTAGCGTAGAAAATGTCCATAAAGAAACACAGAAAAAGATCCTGAACTAACATCAATGAACCGTTTTTGTGTTCGGTCATGTTTTTTTCGTTGTGTCTGCTATGTTACTCCGTAGTAAAGTACTTCTTCAAAAAAGCGTTTTTTTAATATGAATATTCGAAGTTTTTTTCGAAACAATAAAAAAATTAACTTACAAATAATAGGTTTTATGTAGTTTCGAAAAGTATTTAAAAAAAAATCGAAAAGTTGGTTTAAAAAAATTGAAAACTCCCCCAGTTTTCGAAAAACTGTATTATCGAAAAAGTTTAGTTTTCGAGAAAATACATTTTCGAAAAAACGCGTTTTCGAAAATTTTTTGTATATCAGACCACATGGACAGAATGTATAAATAAAAAAATGCTAGAATATTTCTAAGTTAAGATGACCAACCGTTTTGTTTTCACAAAAACATGTTTAGATTTTTCGTCCATAATAAAATAGTGTTTATTTTTTAGAATCCTAAATAATAAAAAAATAATGTCACACGCAAAATTGTCCTTTTTTTATTTGGCCTGTGCTTTTGTATATTTCGAGGTGAGGTTGCACTCTCCTCCCCCTTAGACGAAATTCTGCCGCTGCTAGAGGTGGCGGTATTGCATATTGTTTGCTGTTTCTAATTCCTGTTAAGGGAACTGCCTTGTGGAAAATGGCAATCTGATAATCTCCAACAAGAATAAAAGCTGACTGTCTAGCCGGTTGGGGATTTTTCATTAGTTTTTGTATGCCCGACAAAACCAAAACACACTTTATTTCTTGTCCGCTGAGCCACGATCATTTTCATAAAGTTTAATTTTAATTTACTGCTTGTGGTCAAGTTCAACAGTAGGTAATTTTTCCGACCCCTTTGTCTTGGCATAGCAGCAATTTAAAACAAATACTGGAAACATACCACTATTTATCCACTACTCTAGGGTAAACTATTAATTTGATTTCGGTTTTGCAGGTTTAATTAAGTTACAAAATAAACAGCTAAAATGGCAACTTAAACAACTGGTTGTTAATTAAACCTTAAACTACTGGCTCTTAGTGTTGTTGTTCACTTAAATTGTAGACCATGAAAACGTTTACCAAAATTACAGGTTTTAACGTACTGGTTAACTTGCCGAAAGCTTCGACACAATTTCGTACTTGTTGGCCGTTTGGCTCGTACGTATATGATCTGTAGTTTTGTTTATTTAGAATCTGTATTAGCCACACAAGCTTTTGCATGTAAACGACTGTACTATGGATTTGTTGTAATGGTATTACTCACACACATTCGTTCTTACTTACACCTAGTTATATACAAGTTTATTACAATCTTAAGGTTAACTGGTAAATAAATACCTGGCCAAGTCTCACTTTATTTATGATGTACTATATTTAAGGTTACAGTTGACTACAACCTTAAATTTACACTGAACCGACACAACCCAGCTTTAGTTATTCATGTATAGGGACAGTATTTTAGTGTCTCATTCGATTTTAGCTTTTCCTTCGGGCTGTTAAAAAAATGGATACCCTCTACATAATTTTTTTCAAGAAATTGAATTTGCTGCCCAAAATGATACCAGCTTACAGCACCCTTATCTTAATACACCAATAAACTGCATTTTTCTGTTTAACTTCAGAGAAACGGGTCTTTAAAATTGCAGCATACAATTATGTGTTTATATCTCACCCATTCAAAAAATGGTTGTCACACTAAAGACCAACATATTAGATATTATATAAACTTATTAGCTAGGGCGTAAATGGTTGTTTTTTTTTCAAAACCTCTTAACAGTACCCTTATTCCTAAAAATATCGAAAAAGGTTACGGAAAATGTTATTTTAGATTAAAAAATACAAAATCTGAGATTGACTTATCCATTTTTTTTATAATTCGTCCAAAACCACTATAACCCTATGTCAAGGTTTGCTGTAGTTGTTGTTGTTTTTGAATGCTAAATAGGTTCTATAATATTTAATATTTTTTCCATTAATTTCTTAAGAGATATACGCTTGTTGCAAACATAGTTAAATGACTTTAGGAAACAATTTAGTCTGATTTTTATAAAAAATTAGAATAGCTGTTGTCACATTATTAAACATAAATTAGTTGTTTATTTCTTATTCGCCCTTTTTAAACATTATCCATTAATTTCTTAAGAGATATACGCTTGTTGCAAACATAGTTAAATGACTTTAGGAAACAATTTAGTCTGATATTTATAAAAAATTAGAATATCTGTTGTCACATTATTAAACATAAATTAGTTGTTTATTTCTTATTCGCCCTTTTTAAACATTATCAAAAGAGTTTCCATTGTAACGGGTAGGCTATGGAAAAATCAATTGAAATAGTAGAAAAGATGTTATTTTTTATGATTTTTTAAAAATATGTTTTACAAGGTAGTTTAATAATTTTGATGTCAGAATTGCACAGGCTCAACATTTTATTGTTAGTTCACCGAAATTTTGTACGGATTCCCTGTTACTTATTGCAGTTGTTTGTCCATGGCCCATCCGTTACAATGCAAACTGTACTAGTGAGGTAATTATTAACGTTTAAAAATGACAAGAAAGAAATGGACTACTAAATATTTTAGCAATATGACAAGTTATTATCTTTTGCTAAATATTAGGCTACATTGTTTGCTGAAGCTATCTAACTATAACTGCAACACGCGTATGTCTCAAAAACCTGATATAATAAAAAAAATTTGTTAAATATCAGATAAACTAGAACTAATTATAATTATCGTTTTAGATATAATTATCATTTTAAAAAGTGTAACAATATTAAGTTTACTTTGACGTAGGTATATGATAGAAAATATTATAATTAACCAGTTGTGTAGAGTTCTCGAAAAAAATTATAAAAATGTCAATATGTGATATTATAATATATATATATATATATATATATATATATATATATATATATATATATATATATATATATATATATATAGTAGAAAAATGGAAGATTTCTTGGCCTATAGGTAATATAATAAATGTAAATGCGAAGATTTACTTCTTCGCTAGTGCAGCGAAAAGGCCGTGAATGAAAAATAAAAATAATGAGGACTATCTTTGATTCTGGTCTGGGTGACCTCCTGCTATCGATTTCTGGGCCCTTACCCATCAGCGGGCAGGCTTACACCCAGGGTGGCTGAAGAACAGACCACGATTTGACCAGAATCAAAGAGAGTCCTTATATCCAAAATGATCGGAAAGGATGGGTAAGATGTAGTGGCTCGCGCCAACTAGTTCACCCAGTGTTGCTCCAAAAATGTTTGGCTGCTAACACAATAATACTCGAAAGTATGTCGAATGTCGATTTTCTCGACGTCGACGGTACAAATGCACCATTGTACAACAATAGTAGAAAAATGGAAGATTTCTTGGCCTATAGGTAATATAATAAATGTAAATGCGAAGATTTTCGCTGCACTAGCGAAGAAGTAAATCTTCGCATTTACATTTATTATATTACCTATAGGCCAAGAAATCTTCCATTTTTCTACTATTGTTGTACAATGGTGCATTTGTACCGTCGACGTCGAGAAAATCGACATTCGACATACTTTCGAGTATTATTGTGTTAGCAGCCAAACATTTTTGGAGCAACACTGGGTGAACTAGTTGGCGCGAGCCACTACATCTTACCCATCCTTTCCGATCATTTTGGATATAAGGACTCTCTTTGATTCTGGTCAAATCGTGGTCTGTTCTTCAGCCACCCTGGGTGTAAGCCTGCCCGCTGATGGGTAAGGGCCCAGAAATCGATAGCAGGAGGTCACCCAGACCAGAATCAAAGATAGTCCTCATTATTTTTATTTTTCATTCACGGCCTTTTCGCTGCACTAGCGAAGAAGTAAATCTTCGCATTTACATTTATTATATTACCTATAGGCCAAGAAATCTTCCATTTTTCTACTATTGTTGTACAATGGTGCATTTGTACCGTCGACGTCGAGAAAATCGACATTCGACATACTTTCGAGTATTATTGTGTTAGCAGCCAAACATTTTTGGAGCAACACTGGGTGAACTAGTTGGCGCGAGCCTCTACATCTTACCCATCCTTTCCGATCATTTTGGATATAAGGACTCTCTTTGATTCTGGTCAAATCGTGGTCTGTTCTTCAGCCACCCTGGGTGTAAGCCTGCCCGCTGAGGTATAAGGGCCCAGAAATCGATAGCAGGAGGTCACCCAGACCAGAGTCAAAGATAGTCCTCATTATTTTTATTTTTCATTCACGGCCTTTTCGCTGCACTAGCGAAGAAGTAAATCTTCGCATTTACATTTATTATATATATATATATATATATATATATATATATATATATATATATATATATATATATATATATATATATATATATATATATATATCATGTATATTTCTTTATTTATTTATTACTTATATCATATTTATTTTGGTTTGCGATATTAATTAATAACAACTTTTTTCTATGAGTTTCTCGATATTTTTAAAAATAAGGATACTCGACCTTTGGTGAGTTTTGACAAAAAAGGCATTTGCACCCTTACTAACAACTTCACGTAAGATGAAATAAGTTAATCTTTAATTTCACAATCAGAATCAACTTTCATTAAAAATAAAATGTAATATAACTAAAATAAATAATATAAAACGTCGATATCTGTAAAATTTGAAGGCATATTATTTTCAACAGCAAATTGAGCTGCTTTGCAAAATATACAGAATCACATACATATCTGTTTTTAAACATATCCCCTAGGAAAAATCCATATCGAGCAAGACCCTTAAAATAACGTCCCTCTAAGCACGACGGAAATTCTGTAAAAATCTCTGTTTCAATTTGAGATTAAATTTCTACCAAAAAACATGACAACCTGAGGACTACTAAATGGTGTGTATAAATGGCAGTACAGTATGTCCCTTGACTTCTGGTGGAAAAAGCAGCGTATGTTGCAGGTAGATACGTGTATATTCTTGCAACGAACGCAAATGAGCTAATTTTCATTGCTTGGTTTATCGTTTGGTAAACTGCCCTCTTAAGGTCCTAGTATAATCGCAAAGTTCTCTTTATTTTTGAATTGCAGAACATATGTCTGTTTGCAAAGGGGATTAAGAAAAATACGTGATTAAGCAAAAAATCGCCAGCAGTCCGGAAAATAAGTTTGGTAATATTCACACACTCCACTTCCAGACACAAAATTTGACGCAAACGCAACTGTACGCCAGCGAGGTCCCGTACAATCATAATAATTCTGCTCGCTGATATCAAGCTAACTTTTCTTGAGATACTGATTCTTAAAAAATAATATACAATAGTTTTCAATAGATTTAAGACTTGGACTTGTTCTATTTTAATATTTATTTATATTATTTGTCCAGTTATTAGCTTTCTTCATGACAAGTTTCTGTGGCGCTTTATAACCTATCAAAAAATGTATTTTCATTCCCCATAGGATTTTTACTTACACTTTATAAAAAACATTGAAACACATTTATAAAACCCTTCGGTTACTAGAATTTTTTTATATGATATTAACTTTATTCTCGAAAGATAAAATATTCCTTGTTAGGAAAAATTATCTCGCTCTTTACCATGTTATGTCATTTCCAAATGTCTTCCAGTTCAGGTTATCCAAGAGTTGTTTAAGTCAATTATCTTGTCCCGACAACATAATGTATAACCCCTCGGTTTCGACAAATGAGCGTAATTTCAGAAGGCTGGATAATACTGACAGATTGTTTTATGCCATAAAACCATGAATTTGTTCTTGATTAAGTTTTCGTCTTATTTTTGAAAGATGGTTATATTTTTGAATTTCCAGCATTCTGTCGGGTATCTTTTATTCTTTACTTGATTTTACGGTATATAACGGGGTCAAATATATGATTTTTTTATAGAAGCCCCAATCCAAAAAAACTTGTCTGTGAGTGTTTAATGTCCGTATATTGTAATATTTGAATTCTTATCCTCTTCTTGTATACATATAACTCCCACGACTTTCTTATTTATCTCACTTGTTCTTAGTCATTTCTAACGTCTTTGCCACAAGGTGACTGGCTGTCTTCCTTACTTCCTAAAACATTCGTTGAATTTCTGAAGTTCAGTTTTGCATCCAGAGTTACTCTTAGATGTTCCACCAACAAAATAGATCAAACACTGTCCAGTTATTCTTATTCTTGCCTCTGGTAATATTTATCCGTTTATTACTAACTTCATCTTTGGAATTACGAATCAAGATTTATTGTATTTTTTGAATTTAGGTCCTAGAACTAAAAAACTTTTTTTCCAACGCTGACCCTAAACTGATAAATGTGCATCTTTTTAGAAAAGCCACAAACAGCAAAGATAGAATGGTGGAGAAGCTTTTCCTCGGCCGAGGAGGTACCACCCCACGCACCCACTTAAAGAGCTGGTAAAATCTTAGCGGATGTTTCCGGCCCTAGGTGCGTGAGTCTGTTTTTTCTTTTCCTTTCCTCCAGACTATCATTCTTTCTCTTCTCTCCTCTTTCGGTGTCACTTTTAATCCTAGTCTCTTCTAACTATACACCTCTTCACAAAAAAAAACAAATTTGAAAATGATGATGGCGCTCCCAGGGGTAAAAAATTCAGGAGGTACACTACCCCTCCATTCGGATCTCCGGGCGAGGGGTACTCAGGGGGTCCATCATCGAAGAATTCTAAAAGTACAATAACCTTTGCTAACATCTGCGGGCTTAATTACAATTTGAACTCTGTACACCACTACCTCCAATTATGCAAACCCCACATCCTTTTTCTGACCGAATCCCAAATCAGTCCCAAATCCTCAACCAATCATCTCCTCTTTCCATGCAATGAACTTCTGTCATCTTATCGTCTTCATGGAGGGGTATGCGCCTACGTTCGCAGCAATCTTTCTTGCACCATACTCCCGAACCTGCAATCAGACAAGCCCGATATTGTCTGGGTAAAACTGACCCTTAAATCTTCTACTAAATTTGTCTGATGCATCTACCGCTCCCGATCAGACAACTCCTACAACGAGTTTTTTGACTTTCTCTCGGCAAAAATTGACCACCTTATCTCTGAATTTCTCTCCGCTGAAGTTATCATCCTAGGCGACTTCAACGTCCATAGCAAGGATCCACAAAAACCGACCCAGAAGGCAGAATGGCAGAAAACTTCACAATCGGCAACTCGCTCATCAATATAATCAGAGAGCCAACATACTTTCTCCGCGTTTCTACCCGTAATCCAAATCCACTAGATATTTATCTTACCACCCATCCTGAGCCACACTTAACATCTCTATGGGCTCCCCTTGGTCGTTCAGATCATGGCCTCATTGCGCTCTCTTGGCAAATATATCCCGAGGTTGTTGAAATCATTCCAGAACGCACGATCTGGCACTACAGCACTCGAAACTTTTTCTCTGCTTTCCCTTGGAACCCTGTCTGTTTTTCCCCTCCCGATCCCTCCGAAATTTACGCCCATATTACAGATATCATTCAGCAGGTATTAAAGATTTCATTCCACATACCCGCAAGAAACCTAAACTCTACCATTAAAAGCAATGGTTCTCCAAAGCTTGTGATAAAGTCAGGCTCAAAAAAGTCCAAGCTCACAAAAGGTATCTTCTAAATCCTACACCCGAAAATCGTCAAATTTTCACTGAGGCAAGGAACCAATACAAACAAACTATCTTAGAGTCCAAAAATGCTTTTAACAACCGCATAAAAGATAGTGCTTTCCTGTCCCAGCAGCAGCAAATCTTTCTAGTCACTTGCCAAAAACATTAGTAAAAAATTCTGTAGAAGCATTTTTCCTCCCCGGACCTCTGACAATGAAATTATATCCACGTCTAAAGAGAAAGCTGAACTATTTTCCAATTCGCTGCCAATTCCACCCTAATCCCTTCCGCCTATTTCGCTCTTCCAACCACTACTTCTGTACCCCACTAAATGTCCGACATAATATTTAAGGTCAAACAAGTTCAAAAAATTCTTCTATCCCTTGATACCAAAAAGTCCTCCGGTCTGGATGGCATACCAGCAATTGTTCTAGAAAAATGCGCTCCAGAACTTGCACCCATCTAAACCCGTCTTTTCCAGATGTCTTATAACAAGGGTATCTTCCCAGATAGCTGCAAAACTGCTCGCGTGCAGCCTCTCAAGAAGAAAGATTCCAAGTCCCTTCCATCCAATTATAGACCTATCTCTCTTCTGTCTGTTGTCAGAGCAAAGTTATGGAGAAAGTGATCAACTTGCAAATTCTAAAATATCTAGAAAACACAAAATCATCCATGACAGACCGTACGGGTTTCGTCAAGATACACAGCTGATCTCCTTAGCTTCATCACACATAACTGGCGCAAGTCTCTCGAATTTCATAGCGAATCTCAGATTGATGCTCTTGATATTTCCAAGGCCTTTGTGCATGCCGCACTCCTCAACAAACTACCTTCTTATAGTCCCTACCAAACTATGTACCTGGATCGGTAGGTTCCTCTCTAATCGGCGCATATTTGTCGTAGTTGACAGTAACTCATCTAACTTCCATCCTATCAATGCTGGCGTACCCCACGGTTCAGTCCTGGCATCAAACCTATTTCTTCTTCCCATTAGTGACCTCTCTCCAACTACCAATCTCATTGACAGTTATGCTGACGATAGTACTCTTCACTCCAATATTCATTTTTCCAGACAAGTCTCGAATCACGAGCTGGATAATAGACGCAGATCTATTCATCCATCCCTTTCCCAGGATCTTCAATTAATCTTAGACTGGGGTGCCAAGAATCTTGTTCAGTTCAGCGTCTCCAAAACCCAGTCTTGCTCCTGTCACGCAAAAAATCTGACAACGCTTACCCCATCCACACGAATGGCCAAGCCCTGCAGAATGGTAAAACGTTCGATCTTGTCGGCATCGCTTTCGAATATGATCTCAGCTGGCACAAACACATTACTTCAGTAACGACATCGGGAGCTAAACAGCTTGGTTTTCTCTTCCGAGCCAGAAAATATTTCGCCCCTTCCAACTTATACACTCTCTATGTTTCCCAAAGAAGGCCTAACCTAGCGTGCTGCTCCAACATTTGGGGAGCGGTACCGCTTTCGACACTTAACATCCTTGATTCTATCCGAAAGAGAACCATTCGATTTATCATTGACCCAGTCCCCACAAGAAAGCGCCCTTCTCACAGTCATGGGCGCCGTTGGGGATTTATCCCTTTTCAGCCGGTACTTCCACGGATTTTGCTCTGCTAGTCGGTATTATTCCCCCCTTAACTGTTCCTAACAGAACAACAAGAGGTGCGTTGCGTATGCACCCCTTTACTGTGAAGCTACTAAAGCCTGAAACAGACCACTTCTCTCGCTCATTCATCTCCAGATTATGGAACAAATTGCCTGCAGATGTTTTCCCTTCCCGTCCCAACCTCCAATCCTTTAAATCCCGTGTCAATAGACATTTCCCTTCTTTTCAGACGCCCACTGTACTCTAGTACTTAGGCTTGAAGTCTACGTGGGATGTCTTAGATAAAAAAAATTAAAAAAAGATAAAGATATAAATTGAATTTTTCTTTGTAAGGACATTTTATACTTCCTGTATTTTCTAGACGTAGCTACTTCGGAATATTTTTTGCTGTAAAAAGTATTAAATACTAAATTTTGATAGAAAATTAAAAACAAACTTGACTTAGAACACTTGTACATTTACTATGGAATACAGTTAATAAAAGCGTTTAACTTGCAAAAGACAATACAGCAAACATGAAACAAAGCGGAACTTTAAAACAAATTTTAAAACTTTTGTTGTAAAGCCAGTTTGGCACGAACGCTAAAAAATCCACAAGGTGTTTAAAAAATACTGAAAGACACGATCATCTCCTCTTAGGTGGTAGTTTTAAAAACTAAAGATTTAACCAATTCAAACGTTATCAGTCGTTAAAACTTGACAGAAAAATAGGTGCGTCGCTTTTCTGGCTTTAAGTATACGTTTTTAAAAATCAGCGTAAAACTTCTAGTGAGCCTGGTAGGAAGGTCGTAGAGAAATTCTTCCTCGACCGATGTGCTACCACCTCATCCATCCCCTTAAATGGCTGGTAAAATCTCCACGGATGTTTCCAGCTCTGGATGTGTAAATCGGACTTCCCCAGTACACCCACGGTACATGGTACTTAAGCTTCGATCTTTTTGGGGGGTGTCAGAAGATTAAAAGAGTCGGTCCAGTGCAAGCTGTACTTGCACAATTAGTGTTCCGTGCCCCCCACTTAACCTGAGTAAACCTCAGCCGCCCAATCTCCGTCCATCTGCCGCGCTATCCGCCGCCGACGGCACCAACACCGTATCATATCGCGTATGCGCGGAGCTGAGTGATCTAAATTAAAAATTTTGAAAACGTGAAAGACTAAAAGTTGTTCCTTACATAGATATTTTTTGACAAAAAACTTTTTCTCTAACACCAATGGTTCAGCAGTTATAAGAAAATAAACAATTAAATTGTTTATGACAAGTGACTGCGCTAGAATTTTCTAATTCTGATAATTTTCGCTCAATATAACTACACATCTCGCTACGCCTCATTCTCAATGTTCACGATTTTTTTCAGATTTTTCTGTGCGATCCTTCTGGTGATAAGGATGGGGGTAGCAGTTTTTAGGCGTTTCTTACGAAAAATGTTTAATAAATGGAATAAAAAAATACATAATATATATTGTTGAATTGGCGCTTCAATAAGCTTTCATTTGCCACCCTACACGATGCCATTGCCCAATTTACCCCCCGAAATTAACCCTCAGAATCAAAATTTAACTTTTATACTTTACGGCTGTAATTAGGTCACCACACTGTGCTAAATTTCAAATTTTAACGCCGAATAATTTCAGAGAAAATCGCCCGTAACAGACGGACGGACACCGAAGTGATTCCATAAGTGTTCCGTTTTGCTAATTTTAGCACGGAACACTAAAAAGCAAAAACAATTATTGATTCCAAAAAAGTTAAACTGTAATTCGAATAAAAGTATTTTATAATTTCCTTGCCCTGTTGTTAATTAGTTTCTTCCTACAATTTCAAGTATATCCTCTTGGGTTTTCCAAACCAACAAATTCTTAACAATCTAAATAATATAAATTTTTAATTTAAAAAAGGTATACGACATTTTAGGTTTATTCCTTTATATGTACATTTACAGTAATAAATTACTCAATTATTCTTCATCGCATAACTAGAACAAATTTAATTATTGTAAATAGCTGAAATGACTGAGCCTTATCGCTTTTGACTTCTTTGATCTGTGAAGCAAAATGATTAAGACTTATTCATGTATAAAGTTTCGAGAGTCGGTAAGATTGGAAGGTACAAATAATATTTAACTTCGGATGGATGTAATTTTCAGGATAAGTTAAGGAATTTTCCTATTCCTAAAAAAGATGTTGTTACGCCAAATAACCTAGTCGTTTAACTTTTAGGTTTATTTTACTATTTTACGTCAATCAATTTATTAAATATCTTCTTTTAATGAATTCTTGGATTTTCAGAGAACTATATTCTTCAAATGTCATACTCGTAAGGTCTACGGTCTACAATAGTGGCTGCTGAAAACAAGGTTATCAGCCTGTTTGGAGAAAGAAATTGGTAATCATAATATTTTTTCTAAATAATCATACTTATCACGAGCAAAAATTCTCTAATATAATGTTCTTTTAAACCTTAATTTTCCAAGCAAATATTTTTCGTACAATTACTCTGTATAAAAATATAGTCGAGCATAAGTTTTAAATGAACCATGGATTTCTACATGTATTCTAATAAAGCTAAAAACTAATATTCCTACATTCTAAAAAACAACAAGAAACGTACAGAAAACGTGTTTGGTTGTGAATGTGAATGACACCTAAGAACAATAACACGAACGAAACTTAACTGGTGAACTTAAAGTTTTAATTAACACCGTTCCAAGTTTTCAACCCCTTTCGGGTTCAGTTAGAGGTAACAAAATAATTATACAGGGTGTTATGAAATTCACTGCATATATTGAAACCGGTAAATCCTGGTATGAATTCAGATTAAAGAAAAATATTCATAAATGGCGCTTCATGATAAAAAAAATGTAGATACGGTCGCTCAAAAATTTTTTTTTGAGTAATTGCGAACCACTGGTAATAAACCCATGGCCATATAAAAAACAACGAGCAATGTCAGTTACAGAAACAAAACTTTTGTTTTGAGTCAAGTCAGTCAGTCACTGTGGCATTGCCAAGTCTCTCTATAATATTCCTATGTATCAGGTTTCAAAAAATAGTATTCTTGATATCTTTAAAGAAATCCAGCTAACTATTTAAAAAAAGAATTCAAAAAGTTAAAATACTACAACACAAAAAATAAAGAGAACAGCTATTCAAGCCAAGAGTAAAATTTTGGTCAAATAGGAAGGCAAGAAATTACGAACATAGATAGACACAGATATGCAAAAATTTTATTTCAAAATTAGCTTTATACAAAACAATCCTAACACTTAAGCATGTATTTTTTTTATTTGCCTATTTTCAATCAAATTTAACAGTAGATTTGTCTTTTATTAACAGGTTTATTTATATCGTCTTTAATTTTTAAGCGAAATTCTTCACAACTTAAATTAATAATAAACTTTACCTTCATAAACTCTTCCAGTGTTGAAACAGTCATATTTAGCAGTAACAACACAGTACAGTCAAAAATGAAAAAAGAGCACTCGACTATTAATTAAAGTTAACAAAAGTTAAACACAAATATTCCAGGCTTTTTTGTCACTATCCGACATATTAAAAACCAAAACTAATGTTTTTGTTACTTTTAGAGTAAAATCTAAACAAACACTAACAAAACAGTAGGTAACTATAGCCATTAATGGAAACAGCATTCCACTATGTAACTAGTTAAAACACAATGCTTAAAAGAACCCAAGGTATTTTTACCATAAACACTGAAAAATTAAAAAGTTATTTATTTATTAAACAACACAACTCTTCTTGCCACTGACATTATAGGTATGTCACTGGCCCTTAACAAGAGACAGGCAACCCAGAAGATACTAGAAATAATAATAATGGTTGCATAATAGTTTTCTGGCCCATCCGCCAGTTTATAAAATGTCTGGTTTTGGTTTATTTCAAAGGCAACGATACAAACACGCGTCATATTTTAAATTTTCGCGCTAAATCAGCGCCAGCTACTTCATCAAGACACTAAGACAGGAAGTGACAAAGAGACCTGAAACATGTGTCATGAGAAAGAGAGATCGAAAAAGAAGCATTCTCAATGACATCAAGCACAGTGCACAATATTTAAGTTTTTACAGCCCATTTAACCATTAATAACAGCATAAAAGCCATACAGTGAATGTTATCAATATTTTTTCTTTGGAAGTTTTAAATAATAATGTAATTTCTTTTCACTACTTAGAAAATGGTCTTCGTCGATCCGTTGTTAACTAATATTTTAATCAGCTTTATCTAGTTTGTGCTGCGCTTCTTAAATTAGCTTAATAGGGTTGAAAACCAAATTAAATTTAAAACACTAATAATTTTTACGCATTATGGTATCGTTTGCAGGTGCAAAACTCATTTATGGGGATCTTTTCAAAAACATCGGTAAGTTGCGATAGTTTTCTTAACAAAAGGACGAATAACAACTTTCTGAACGTGCTGCGTGAAACCGAATAATGTGTTTTTTACAAATGCTGTAATGAAAGAATTATGGTTATACTTTTAAAACACTATGTAGTTGTGCTCAATTAGTATCTTTCGTTTTGATTTTTAACTTTTTCTTGGCAGAAAATTTAATCTAGGAGGAATAACCCTTATCTCATTTAAAACCTAATAAAAGGTGTCATAAATATTAGTTAAAAGTGAGGCTACTGACAAAACGGATTGATTTCGAAGTGCCTTTTTACTATTTTTTTTTGTTTTTTCTTATGAAAAGGTTTACGTTTTTTTCTTTGTCTAAAATTATGCTTAAAAACAGAAAATAAATTCTCCTTAAAGATATATATGTCTGGCAACGTTACAACAAATTCAATTGTTTTAAGTTTTTCGCGCAATTTTCTGTCAAGCGCTATGTCGGGCCATGGGTTCGCTCAGCCAGGTGCGTCGAACATGGACGGGTTTTAGGGTATTTTTGAAAATTTTTAAAATATTCGATTTAAGAAAAAAAGTACCGGGTATGTCTGTAGACTACCCCAGGAGTCAGTCATTCAAATATGTGTAGTGAATTTCATAACACATTGTATTTTAAAATAGTAAAGTTCACAGTAAAATATAAGTTGGTTGTTTACAATCAAAGTAAACGAAATCGCAAAAAACTATTTTTCAGAAGGACTTAGCATTATCATTATGCCCAGATCTATAGAAACCATTGGTAAAAAGAATCTAAATGTAAATTTACTTTTAATATTGCATTACTTATTTTTACAAGGTATCAACACGCTTTTATTAGTTTGACCTGTAACATTATAATGGAATCTTACAACTCACTTTTTCCCCACTTCTAACCGTAATATCGATTGGAAACTTTGCAAACTTATGCAATTCTGGTAACAATACAATACAATGTTTTGTTTCCCTAAAGCATTGAAAGTGATTATCTACAAAAGCGTGGTGAGGTGCGAAAACGTTTAACTGCCGGTTTCAGTGTTAAATTTACCAAGTGTATCTAAGAAAATTTAAAATCTGTATACAAGGTAAGAAAAATAGTGATGGTGTTATTAAATAACGTAAAATGTGCGACATTTGTTACCATAACCAAATTCCATTTAGTTCTGATTTTTGTAAAATTTGAGATTATGATATAAGAATTGTATTGGTTTCCCAAACTGGAACTCTAAGGGTCCCCTAAATTAAACTTGGGTTCAATTTACAATGCAGAGGTTTAAATTGGGCAAACTCAGTTTCAAGTTTTACAACAGTGGCCTTTGCACTTCTAATCTATACCTTTATTAAATTTATAGATGACAAAACGAGGTAAATATGGGAAGTGGGCAAAGGAAAACATGGAAGTAGCCTTAAAGGCAGTGGCGAGACGGGGCTTAATTATTATTGTTTCCGCGACTACAACAAAAAATGATTTTATTAAACATGCACCACATAATTTTTACACTATTTTGAAACCTTTTTTCCTTATTAATTTTTTGTCAAATGTTTTAAGTACTAGAATATTTATTTAATTTTTAAAGCAAAGTTCTGTTTTGTAAATGTTTCAAAACCGATTTGTAATGTTAGGTGAATATTTTAAGATTTTTCTTTTCATTTACGAATAAAGTTCTTAGATTTCTTGTTTTGCAAAGGTTTGTCTTAAAATAGTTCGTGATTTTATTTGTGATTTTATTTTTGTAACATATGGTATCAGTTCAATTAATTAAGGATACCGCTGGTTCAATTTGAGCAACTTAATTCTTAAATTGAACCCTTTACAAAATATATGTTTTTTCTCAATTAAAACTGAAAAATATTGAGTGTTGTTTGTTAGAAAGAATATCTTTTGAAATATCAGATGCGCATATTGGGAATTATGCATGGATTTATCTTTGCATCTTTTTAAGTTAATGCCATTTTTATAAACTAGTTCAATATGGGCAACCTTACCCTATATGGGCCCTACAGTTTATCGCCGGATTCGAATAGCACTATTTGAGATGTTGTACTAGGAGGAGTACCAGGCATAATACTACGTGGTGGTCTGCCTTTGCCTTCCACGAGGTGCAGACCACATAAATAAAAGTTGACTAAAAGCTGATAAAAGCAGGTGCTGGGCTGAGATATGACCGGTAAACCTTCCGCCAGTAGTCTGACACACTAACCACTTTGCTAAGGTCGACATACAACAATATTGAACTCAACAAAATATTTCTTTGGACATCGTAGAAACAATACGATATCTATGTCGAAAAAGCAAGAACGGCTTAAACACACAAAATTTATTTTTAACTGACCTAACACTCAATTTATTTTGGATGGCATATTTCAAATGTTACTTGAAATATTTATGTATGTTGTATAACATACAATGTATTGTCTTTAAAAATATTTTGTTGTTTGAATTATTTTCCATTGAACAACAGTTTTATATTTAATTTAACTGTAGGGGTGTTTTAATAGAAACTCATTTACACGTGTGTGCAAAGAAATTTGCATTTTTTACTTCGAATGCACTTTTTTAGAAAGCAGACATCAATTTAAATAAAAAATGTATATAGTTTAAAAGACTATTTAATCTTAAAAATGAACCCAAATTTATCAAGAATATTTTTATGGTATAAAGTAAAGTTTGGAAATGTTAAAACATTACATCGAATCCAATTAAAACCAAATCATCATTTTAGAACGAACGCAAATTGAGTTTTCAGTAACTAAACCATAACACATGGTGCCAATACTTATTTTTAAGTAACTTGCATGACCTTCCCTTGATCTAATAATAGCCCGCATATGATTAGATCTAGACCTTGTCAGGTGTGATATCTTTCTTGTGGATTGTAACAATTCTGAGCAAACCCCACTTTTCTTGTACCGCAAAAATACTCTGACTTAAGCACTTTGTTGAGATTCGTTCCTCAAATGTTCGGTTTCTTTCATGTCAGGGCTGCATGCCGGTCACTCCATAACTCGAATACCAACTTCTGTAGTACCATTCTCGACGTCAATCGTAGTGTGCGGCTTTGAGTTTTCGTGTATAAAAGTAAAATTATTTCTGATAAATTAATGTAAGGCACCACATGCTCTGTTATAATCAGTTCAATGTATCGAGTGACTGTCAAACCACCTTTTGGTGATTATGGTCCTCCCTAGTGATTAAAACAAGATTCGATCGTGCTTCCACATGCATGAACAACCATTGTAATGGGTCAGATCCCTAATTCAGCACTCGGCAAATTGCTCGTACGGCCACTGGCACACCCTTCCGTCGTTGCCTTAGAGACAAATTCTGGTCTCAGAACAAACCTCCATTAAAATTATTTCGTGTGATCTGAAGGTGTGCTTACTGTATATTGACTCACTCATCGAACGTCGCGGAGCAGTTGCAATTGAACTGTATTAACTTGACTGTTGCCTAACGCTGCCGTTGCCACAAAGTAATCATCCGGCACAGATGTAAATCTTCTTCGCCCTGTTCCTGGGCACTGATGAAAGGAACCAGTCTCCTCATAATGTTGATATACCCTTAGAACTGCTGAGAGAGTCAACATACGCAGTTGTTGATTCACATCATCCTGACTATACACAGTTTTGATTAAACCAACCGCTTGGGCGGCTAATTCCGGTGTGGTATGCGTTTCTGTAATCCACAACAATACACTGATTAAATTCTCATTAAAAATGATATGACGATTACTGCAGGGACATTTCAAATTATCAAGAAAATGCTCAAGGCAACTACCAATCAAGCACACTTGTTAGAAACTCCATAAGACTAATCGAAACCACACGTGCCGAGGCGATGCGGAGGTGATGCGGAGTTGACAAATCAGTGACAACTCTTAATGTGATTTTCATTATTTTAACTTGAGAAAAGAAAAGGCCATCTTGATTGATTTGGATTCACATTAAAGGGTACTAAATTGTATTTAAACTGATAAAAAAGGCATTCTATTTCAAAAGTGTAGCTTGATTAAAAATGCCGCGTGTTATGTTTAAATACAAAAAATGTAATACCAGGGTTCAAATGAACCATAAAATCTAAAAACAAGGGTTACGGTGGCATAAAGAAATAATAATTAATATATTTTAGACATTCCTTTAAAAGTTCTATAGAGGTTGTACTTTGATTCTGACCCATAAATTTGGTCTGTTCGTCAACCTTCCTGTATGCAAAGCCGGTCTAACAAAGGACACTATGCATATTACTTGTACAGTCCACAGAAAACATAAAAATTTGATCAAGTATATTTCCAGGCTCCTAGGTTAGTAAAGAAACTCTAAGATATATTCGCATTGAAATTCATTTCTGACTTCAAAATATTTTCATCTGGAAGCTTAAACTTTCTGCTAAAAAATGTTAAAATCAAAACGGAAAACACTAATTGAGCACAACACAAAATTATAATTAAAATTCTTTCAAAATGTTTTCACTTATAATTTCCCTAGAGCTAGAATTATTTCCGAAAATTTTTTCGAGGTGCGAACTTTTTGAAAATTTCCCGAGGCGTCAGCCGAGGGAAATTTTCTTATAAAAATTTGCAACAGAGAAAAAAATTTCGGAGATTATTCAAGCTTGCCGGAGATTCGGTACGAAAATTTTATACCAGTTGTTTTAAGCCAATCAGATGCCTTGTTTTTGACAGGTTGCTATAGCAACAACCCGAATTTTTCGGAAATTTTTTCGGTCATGTGGCCTAGATAAGTGATAATTTCCCTGGCTTGACAGCTGTCACAAGCAAAATTTTACTAGGCACGCCTTTGAAACGTCAAAGTGTCAAAAAAGTAATTAAATGGCCACCTTATATTAAACCACCAAACCTCAAAGCAAAATAAACGCTTGCCAAATTGTCAAAATTTGTATTTTTTTTAAAATAATTTTTGGTATAAAATTTTCACTTATAATCTCCCTAGAGCTTGAATTATTTCCGAAAATTTTTTCGAGGTGCGAATTTTTTGAAAATTTCGCGAGGCGTCAGCCGAGGGAAATTTTCTTATAAAAATTCGCAACAGAGAAATAATTTTCGGAGATTAATTCAAGCTTGCGGGAGATTCGGTACGAAAATTTTATACCAAAAATTGTTTTAAAAAAAATACAAATTTTGACAATTTGGCAAGCGTTTATTTTGCTTTGAGGTTTGGTGGTTTAATATAAGGTGGCCATTTAATTACTTTTTTGACACTTTGACGTTTCAAAGGCGTGCCTAGTAAAATTTTGTTTGTGACAGCTGTCAAGCCAGGGAAATTATCACTTTTTAATTTTTCAACTAGGTCACGTGACCGAAAAAATTTCCGAAAAATTCGGGTTGTTGCCATAGCAACCTGTCAAAAACAAGGCATCTGATTGGCTTAAAATAACTGGTATAAAATTTTCAAATAAAAAACATTATTCTGTTTCACACACCACGTTCAGAAAGTTGTTATTCGCCCGTTTGTCAAGAAAATTATCGTAACTCGCCGATATTTGTGAAAAGATCCCATAGAGTTCTTCTATAGTCAAGATGAATCTAGATCGCTTTCTTGCACTCGCAAACGTTATATAATACGTAAATATTGTGTCAAATTTAATTTAATTTTCAAACCTATTAAGACTAATTTAAGAAACACTATAATCAAAGCAAAAACTAGATAAAACTGCGCAAAATGAAAATATTAATTACCAGCGGATCGAGGAAGACCATTTTAGGCTAGGTAGCAAAAAGAAACTACAATATTACCTAAAACCAACTTTTAGAAAGTTAATATTGATAATGAAACAATATGCAACCCATATACATGCATGTTTGTATTATTGCCTGTGAAGTAGAGCACTTCAATGGCTATTATTTCGACCCAATTTGTTTCCTGTCTCTTATGCAACAATGACTACCGGTAGGTTTTTTTTGGTTTGCGGTCCTTTCTCACGTCGCCGTCGGCGTCGGTGGTAAAAGTATTTCAAACAATTATATATGTCAAATAACTTACAATGGCCAGAGTTGTGTCCTACAGATAAATAACTTTTTAGTTTTTCAGTGCTGATAGTAAAACAATACTGTGGAGTCTTTTAAGCAGTGTGTTTTGATTAGTTAGTGAACCGTTTTTTACATTATTGACTATACCTACTGTTGTTAGTGTTGAATAAGTTTAACGTAAAACCTGAACCTATTATTTTTTCAATGGTAAAATCTTTCTACAGGAAGTGTATTTTACAGAGATTTTACTCTAAAAGTATCAAAAATATTGGTTTTAGTTTTTAATAGTACGAATAGTGACAAAAAAGCGTGGGATCATTATGTTTAACTTTTGTCAATTTTAATTATTAGTCGCGTGCTATTTTTTTCCATTAATGGTTGTGTATTTGCTTGGGTTTGCTTGGGTGTGTATTTGTTAACCTAAAATATTTTCAAAAGAAGTGTATTTTAAAGGGATTTTATTTTAAAGGTAACAAAATCATTATTTCTTATGCTGACTTGGAGCATAGAAAAAAGTATTGAAAGGATTGGCTATTTATTCGTACTGTGTTTCTTGCCAGTGGCGGGTACCTTCGGTTAGAGAAAGTTTAGGGGGTGATTACTAGCTTATTTGTTGGGAAAAGCCATTTATGCATATTTTTCTCCAATCTGAATTCATACCAGGATTTATCGGTTTCAATATATGCAGTGAATTTATAATAACCTGTATACGAAAATATCATCAGGTTAATTTTCTATTACTAGATGTAAATTAGAGCAACATTTTTTGTGTGAACCATTTTTGCTATTAATAAATTAATATCCAATATTATTAAGTCCAAAAACTTCTATTTCTAAAAACCTGGACTTATTGCACCTTAATGGTGAACACTCAGTATCTCTCACAACGCAATTCTTTGTTGAAATTGTATTTTAGTTAGCTACGTAAATTTGCACATTTGACCAAAAAGTTTACTTAACTTTGGAACAACTGCAACTCAAAATATGACAGGCAGAAAGGTGCTAAAAGAAGAAGAAGATGGGGCACTAATTTTAGTTCTTCTGTCAAGAAAATTGACTGCGCACAACAATCAGCTTCGCTTGCCAACAGATCCTTACAAAATTTTTAAAAGATTTGACTTTAAGTTACACATTAGGCTTTATTCTGTTTTAAAGTTAGATAAAAGTTAGGCATTTTTTTAATGATTGTATATGATTTAGGACTGTATGTATACTTTTTTTTTAATTTTTAATGGGTGCTGAACGAAGAAGAAAATGGGACACCAACTTTAGTTTCTATATTAAGAAAATTGATTGGGTAACACAATCAGCTTCAGTTGTCAATAAATCCTTTCAAAATTTAAAAAATTGCAGCTTTCAGTTTCACATTAGGGTGGATTTAAAACTAAGTATTTTTTTAATGATCATATTATTTTTTATACATTAATTTTTTTAAAATTTTTGCAGAACTTACCCTTTAAGAGGAAAACAAAGAAGGAAATAACAATTCTCGAAATGATCATTTTTAACAGTATAAAAAGTTTTATTGCCACAAACACTTCATTTTATCACTCGAGAACCAGCGGTAGTTTCCGAAAAAGTTTTAAACAACTTGGCGGCATCAAATTCGAGCCGAGACGTCTATATGAGGGGCATCGAAGTGCGTCGAGGCGCCGACAGCATAGCAGCAAAGCGACGAACTGAGTGTGAAATAAATGCTGGGAGTTCTGCGATGCGCAGGCAGGTTGCCGGCGAAAATTTGCCAACGAATAGCCAAAACAATTCGTCGCATGTGGAATCCACTTATTAAACTTAATAGAGCAGTTTTTTTTGGGTGTAGTCGACACTTTATAATTTTCTTGCATGCAATTATACCCCTTTAACAAACACGGGTTTATAGAGCAATCTTTCTTTCCCCAGTTTATATTTAAAGTAATTTTTTGTGTTGGGCGGGGGGGGGGGGGGTGGGAGTAAATATCACAAAGGAGGAGAAAAATACCCAACTTTCTTATGCAATATACTTCGTTACGTTTACTAATAGCCTCCCAAAGTGCTGACAATGTCAGTCATACAAATGAAATTAATTCAATAATTGAAGAACTCCACGAGGCAAATATTATTGACGTCTAGAAAAAGAAATATCAACATGACTAAATTTGCAACTGAAATCAAGAGAATGCCTGCAAGAATTAACTCTAAGCGACATCGTGCCATCATTAAGGGCTATCGGGAGTTATCTTAAGCACATTATATTTGTGAAACAGGTCCTTATGCAAAAGACAATATTCCAGCTTAAACCGATATAACAGCGATTTTACCGTTTATCCCTTGCAACAGATGTCTAACCTTCTACTATTAGATAATGGTTCAAACATATTTTGGTGGTAATTGATTGTTTTTCCAAATACCTGTGGACATTTCCATTAAAAAGAAAAACTGGTAAAGAAGTATCAGAAAACAAGGAAAAGGTTATTAAGGATTCTACCCCACCTACCAAGCAGATCACGGGACAGAGCTTCTCGCACTATATTTTCAGCAGCTCATACAAAATTATAATGTCAAATATTATTATACCTGCAGTAAAAATAGGCTTCTATTATTGAATGAGTTATAGCAACTCTAAGGGTGTGGCTTTTAGAAGTTGGGAATTACATGAATATTCCATTTTACAAGAAACCACAAGACACAGACACATATGGGTCGTCAAGAGTACATCGTACATTATTGCCCGACCTCGTTTTCTAATTTTTGCTTTGTCGACAGGCAGAAAAAATAAACGGAATAAAAATATGAGCCTTTGTTAGCATTGCAACCTTGCGAATGTTAAACTCCATTTAAATTTAAAAAGGCATCCGTACGATCCAACAAGCTCTACTGCTTATTGTTTAATTATTCACGACCGCATGGTAAAATATAATCCCTTAACTAATATAGATAAGACAATCTCCTAGCTCTGGTAAAATGTTTATTGTGGACTTTCAAGGTTTTAAATATAAAGAATGCAACTTTATTTGTAAGGAAATCTGCATAGTTAATACTTGTAATGGGCAAGTTTTCCATGCCATGGTAAACTTGCGTCATCAAATGGAATGATTCAATAAAGATATTTAAAGACGAGTGGATTGGTTTGCAAATAATATTCATGGGCTTAAATGAAACCAGCGTGATTTTAGCTTTATTCAGTATGACGATATTACGAACTAAACTGATCGTCAATAGGTTCGGATAATGGAATTTTTAGCCAAAATTTGGAACGCTGTAATTTAAAGAATATTGGATGTGCTGGGCAACAATGGAAAGCTTTTTTCTTTTCAATTTGTAATTTTAGAAAGAACTTAAAAAAAAGAAACGATGTGAAACATCGGAAACTTTCGCTAGTGGCAATTTAGGTATCAAAATACGATCACAAGATCTGTATATGGATTATTAGAGCTTCCTATCTATGTCCAGACGTATCTGTCAGAATTTTGATGTCTCATTTTTTAATGGAGATTTTCAATTTTTTCCACTTTTATTGACTTTCACTCTTTGAAAGAAGATAAACGAAGGTAAGGGTACCGAACAGTTCAGTTTTCACTACAAACTTATTCGGGTAGTATTCAATGAATAAGTTTTTTATCAAACTGAATCAAGAGTGTAACGACCAAATTAATAAAAAAAATACTTTTACCAGCATTAATTTTATTTTACTTTACATAAATTTGATTTAGGCAATGTTGAGCGAAAAACTTTTATAATGAATGTTAACAAAATCCTAAAGGGTTTTACAGGGTGGAAAAATTAACAAGGACTTAAATGTGTTCAATTTATTTAGCTTTATTGTGAAAAAATAGATAATAGATAATAGATCAAAAACAAACTCACTAAAAATGCCATAGTTTAAAAAAAAGACGGGAACAAAACTGCAGACCATGATATTTCAAACACAAAATTCAATCAAGAATATGTATTAAGAAAGACCTCTGAAGGATATTAAGGAATAAAGATAATTTTTGTTTTTTTTTTTGAATTTTTTCCGATTTGTTAGTTTATGTTAACGTTATAGAGACTTAGTGTAACGCTTAACCATGATTTATGAATTCGATTTGAAACAGGCTATAGTTTTCTTCAAAAAGGCGATAATTAGTACATATTCTTTATTGAATTTTGTGTTCGAAATGTCATGGTCTGCAGTTCTGTTACCGTCGCACAGTGGTGCGTAGGTCATAAATGCGATAAACTTATAGTTAAATACCCAATAAAGATGTACACGCTTTAATAGAGCGATTAACAAGCTACCCGAAAATACAAATATTTCACCTACTGATTTTTATTTCGACTTATATCTCTACCTCGGAAGTAGGCGTGTCGACAAGTTGATATCGCTTTTATTAGCAGCTCATTCGCCGGGTACATTGCATTAAGTGAATTGTTGGTTTTCTATTACTATTATTTTGTGTAGTATTTTTGAAAATGGAGATTCAAGAACAAGGTATGTTTGTCACATTTTATTATACCAAGTAATTTTTTTTTGCTTATGGTTTATAATATTTGTCTCTTACACCACACACGATTAGTTGTATATTTTTACACATTAAGTTGACTTCATGTGGAAGTACAAAAAATGACAGGCATATGCAGGCGGTCGCACTTAGTTTAAAATAAACATATATTTATATATTTTAAAAATATTTAGTTTTGATCTGCTTTTGCTTGCCCCCATGGGTTATAGAAGGGCTCTTGCTCTTCGTCTGAGTATTCACGGTCTACAAAATGCACAACTAATTTTAAATTTTATTTTTAGGTATTTTGATAAAATGTCCTTCTCAAAAAGTCCAAATCTTTGAGATTTGGACTTCTGTAAGTGGATGTATTCCAAACAAACACCAACACGTGTTAAAAGTCCTGCTGTCGTCCTTCAATGACGTCAGAAATATACCTAAGTCTTCAGATAGCCGCATTGTTAGTTTGTGTGATTTTGACTTAGTTATTTAAAAAATATATGTCAAATTATGATTAAAGTATGTATATACAGGGTGTCCCAAAAGTCTTAGTATGGGCAATTATATTATAGCAAGTATCTTTGCTATTAGTAAAGATAGATACACCACATTTTAGGTGTATCTTATTGGTTAATAAATCTACCATTGCATGTAATGTAAAGTTTTTTAACTCCTTGATGAGTGATGCTAGGGAGTTGAATTCAGAAATTTTAAATGCAACCCTGCAAGTTGTTAAAAAGGACCACCATGAACTTCTTGGCAGTAATAAAGTCAATATTGGATCTCACTCTCTTTTTCGAGAATGACAGGTGTTACTTCTTGGCAGAGTTCCAAAATCGACTTTATTACTGCCAAGAAGTTCATGCTGGTCATTTCGAACAACTTTTAAAGTAAAGTAAAGAGAAATAACGGTAGTTAAGTTTTAATTTTTTTTCACGATTTTTAATTTTTATAGGCTTGCCATTTAAAAGCGAATTGAGATACAGACCTCCGGTTTCCGGTAAAATGATTTTACCTTTAAAATGAGGTACCACACGGCTTAGGGTTGTATTAAAAATATTTGACGTAACCTCCCTATCGTCACCCCTCAAGGGGGTTGAAAAAGTTAAATTACATAAAAAAGTAGATTTGTTAACCAATAAGGTACATTTACACTTTGGTGTCTTTATCTTTACTAATAGCAAAGATATTTCCCATATCAAGACTTTTCGGGGACCCTGTGTGAACATATTATAACTTTTAATAAGATACTGAACTATTTTACCAATGAAAAAACATTAATAAAGAGTTTTGTTTAATAATAAAGATTTCTATATTAGTACCACGATATTAGTACCTACCATTCATATTATATGTTGTCATAGAAAATAGTTAGTCAGTTGTTATATAAATAAAAAAGTATAAAAAGAAGTAAAAGTCTTGTCTATAAAATAAAATATAAAGACCAAGTTTTATCAGGTTATGGGCCCAGGATCCATTTAGAAAATTAACCATTCCACGTAGAAATAGAAGAGGATTAGCTTGATGAAGAAGATCTTGCATAAAGAAAATATTGAATTTGTGAAATTTTGAAGTCTATAAATAATTAAAATAATGGATGTCAAAATAAGTAAACTTGAAGGTAAACACAATTACGACACCTGGAGGTTCCAAGTAGACATTATTCTAAAAACAGGTGGTAGTTATGAAGTTGCTGTTGGAAAGACGAAGAAACCAGATTGTTCAGAAAAAGAAAATGTAGTAAATTGGGAAAAACAAGATCTAGACGCTCAACGAATTATTGTAAGTAGTTTATCTGAACAAGTACTAGGATTAATTCTTCATTGTAAGACGGCATCTGAGATGCTAGAAAAGCTTGAAACCTTGTATACACAGAAAACAGAAGTATCTTTACATATGATTCAACAGAAATCTTACTCTTTTGGGTTTGATAGTTCAGAAAGCATGTCAACTAATATAACTAAACTAGAAAAATTAGTGTATGAACTGAAGTCTTTAGGACAAGAAATTCCTGAATCTGTGGTTGTTACTAGAATCTTAATGATACTTCCAAGGGAATATACATATTTTCAAAGTGCGTGGGATTCTGTATCCAGTGATATGAAAACCTTAAGCTATCTAACAAACCGACTACTGCTTGAAGAAGTGAGAATGAAGAACCGTGAAGAAACGGAGGAAGCAAATGCGTTATATTCAAGATATCAAAGGTGGTGCAGAAATAGATAATTCTGCATGGAACAGTAATTATGTACCTGTGTGTTACTGTTGTAAAAAAAAGGACATGTAATGAAAAATTGTTGGTTTAAAAATACAAGAAAAGTTAAATATAATGATCATGATGGAGAAGACGAAAATGCTTTTATAAATACAGCTAATAATGCTATTTTCTCTGAAAATAAATGGTACTTGGATTCCGGAGCAAGTGATCATATGTGTCATAATAAAAATTGGTTTGTCAATTATTTTGATTTCCGTGAGCCTTTAGCAATAAAAATTGGCAATGGATCTTGTATTATGGCTACAGGAAGAGGAAATATAAACATACAAGCTTTTAACGGAAATACATGGATTCCGTCAACCATATATGATGTTTTATATGTTCCAGAATTAAAGTATAATCTTTTCTCAGCCGGCACTGTAATGGACAAAAATTATGTTATGACTTCTGATCACGAAAAATGCAAGTTTATGAAAAATAATAAAATATGTGCTTTGGGACTAAGAAAAAGCAAGCTTTTTGAAATGGTTTTCAATGTTGAACATCAAAACGAAGAAATTGCTTGTGTAGGAGTTTTAAAAGAAAGCTTAAAAGTTTGGCATGAAGGAATGGGCCATCAAAATATTAAGCAAGTTAAAGACATTTTGAATAAGCACAATATAACCTATACAGATGATGAAATTTATTTTTGTAACAGTTGTGCATTAGGAAACCAACATCGGTTACCTTTTTCGCATTGTTCTACAAAAGCTTCTGGACCTGGTGAATTAATACATATGGATGTGTGTGGTCCCATGGAAGAAACATCACTGGGAGGTTCCAGATATTTTCTCTTACTAAAAGATGATTTTTCACACTTTCGAACAATTTATTTTTTGAAATACAAGAGTGAGGCTAAACAAAGACTGGCAGCTTTTTTGAGGTTGGTTAAAAATCAACTTAATGTCAGTGTCAAAGTCGTAAGAAGTGACAATGGCAGATAAATGGAAAATAAAGAAATAAAACAGCTTTTGGAAGAATATGGAGTGATTCATGAGCTTACGGTGCCGTATACTCCAGAACAAAATGGAAGAGCAGAAAGAGAAATGAGGACAGTGGTTGAAATGGCAAGAACAATGATTCACGCAAAGAATTTGACGAAAAACTTATGGGCAGAGGCTGTGAATTACGCTGTATGTTTTAAATATGACAGGAAATAGTGGCGTTAAAAGTAAAACACCAAACGAATTATGGTATAATAAAAATTTTGACATTTCCACTTGCAGAGTCTTTGGTGAAAACGTGTATGTACATGTACCTAAAGAAAAGCAACGGAAATGGGATGCTAAAAGCAAATTAGCAATTTTTGTTGGTTATGCGCAACATACAAAAGGTTACCGTGTGTATGTTCCTGATCTCAGACAAATAGAAATAGCAAGAGACATTATTTTTCAAAAGGAGGGAGATACGCTTTCCAAGGAAGCTAAACAAAATGAAATTCAATCTGAAGAAGTCAATGTTAGATTAGAGTATCAGCAAAAACCCAGTACAACTTTTTTACATAGAAATATCTCAGAAGTAATGACAATTTCGGAAGAATGCACAAGCAGAAATAACGAAAATTCTGAAAGTAGAGAAGAACCACAACAAAACAGTGTATACGATGTTAATAAAAATGAAATACAGACTATTGAACCTCAGAAAAATTACAAAAGTAATATAAATATTGAAGAAAATAACAAAAGAGAGCTAAGGGATAGAAATAATTTATGTAAACCAGTACGTTATGAAGAAGGATATATGGCTATGTTAGGTGTTGTGGAAGATTTAGAAGTTCAGCAAGCTCTTCAAGACGAGAAATGGAAAGGGGCTATGGATGAAGAATATTCATCTTTAATAAAGAATGAAACATGGAAATTGGAATGTATACCAGAAGGCAGAAGACCATTGTCATGCAAATGGGATTCTCGGATAAAGCCAGAGGGTTACAATGATAATTCCGGCCGTGTTTGTAAATTACAGAAGAGTCTGTACGGACTTAAACAAGCACCGCGGCAGTGGAATGACAAATTCAACAAATTTTTAAAGAAAAATGGATTTTCCATGTATAAAAGTGATCCATGTGTTTTCCAACGAAATCACCCAAATAAAATTCTAATAACCCTGTACGTAGATGACAGTTTAGTAATAGGTGTCAATTCGACTGACATTGCAAAGTTATTGTGTCAAATGCATGAAGTATTTGAAATAACTTTTGGAAATGCTGAATCATATTTGGGAATAAATATTCTTAAAACAAATAACTTTATAATCCTAAATCAAGAGCAGTACATTTGCACGGTATTAAAGAAATTTAAAATGGAGAATTCAAATTCAGTTGCTACACCTGGTGAGGTTGGAGACTATTTTAAAGAGGACGAAGATGCACTTGATACTCCTTAGAGAAGCTATAGGTTGTTTGCTTTACTTATCAAACATTTCAAGACCAGACATTTTTTACATGGTTAATTTTTTGAGTAGATATATGGAGAAACCCAAAATTTGTCACCGGAGAGGGGTTAAACGAATTTTTCGATATTTGAAAGGCACTATCAAACTTGGAATAAAGTTCTGTGGACATGACGAATTTAGAGCATATAGTGATACTGATTTCGCAGGAGACAAAGAAGGAAGAAAGTCCACGAGTGGCTACGTTATTACTTATGACGGGGGAGCCATCTTACGGGGATCTAAAAAAAAAGTATCAGTTTCAACAGCAGAAGCGGAGTATGTGCCAGCACAGAGGAATGTCGATCTAAGAACAAAACTGGGATTAGAAGAAATAATTATTAGGGGGAGTGTTGAATAATAAAGATTTCTATATTAGTACCTACCATTCATGTTATATGTTATCATTGAAAATAGTTAGTCAGTTGTTATATAAATAAAAAAGAATAAAAAGAAGTAAAAGTCTTGTCTATAAAATAAAATATAAAGACCAAGTTTTATCAAGTTTTCATATTTGTGACCGCTTTGATTCGGGGCCAGAGCTAGCAGGACTCACACTTGACCATGTTTTTGTATGGTTTGTTAACAGTAACCCTTTTTAAATACAGAAATGCATTTTCAGATATTAATTTTCCAACAATATTAATTTCAATAATTATGACCGCACTCACCATATAGTCGGAACCACTGTGCGTTGCTTCGTTTTAAAACTATGGCATTTTCAGTGATCTTGTTTTTGATCTTATCATTACAAGTCTATTGTTTGCCAATCAAACTAAATAAATTGAACACATTTAAGTCCTTGTTACTTTTTCCACCATGTAAAACCCTTTAGTGTTTTGTTAACATTCATTATGTAACTTTTTCGCTCAACACTGCTCAAATCAAATTTATGTAAAGTAAAATAAAATTAACGCTTAATTGGTAAAAGTATTTTTTTTATTCATTTGGTCCTCCCTGTATAAAATCGTTACACTCTTGATTCAGTTTGATAAAAAACTTATTCATTGAATAGTACCCGAATAAGTTTGTTCTGAAAACTGAGCCATTCGGTACCCTTACCTTCGTTTAACTTCTTTCAAAGAGTAAAAATTAATAAAAGTGGAGAAAATGGAAAATGTCCATTAAAAAATAAGATATCAAAATTCTGACAGATACATCTGGAGATATGATAGAAAGCTCTAATAATCGATGTCAGTGGCGGCTGGTGTAATTTCAAAGTTGTGTATCTCTGTTCCTACTTACAGGACCCGAACCAAATTTACGGGTTTTAATAGTGGGCCCACTGGGAATGTTTTGGTAAAGAAAAAAAACATTTTGTAATTTGCGAAAAAAAGTTAAATTTTTGGTGTGCCCCTCCTAGGAAAAAAATGAAAGCGTCTAGGTATTTTATTTATTCTTTTTTCTAAACAAATTTTACATCATTCTGTCGACAGTTTTTAAATTTTGAGAGAAAAAAAGGTGTTAGTAGAAAGTTATAGTCATTTGAATTTTTTCTTAAATTTTATTTTAGGGTTAAAACAATTCAAATGACTATAACTTTCTACTAACACCTTTTTTTCTCTCAAAATTTAAAAGCTGTCGACAGAATGATGTAAAATTTGTTTAGAAAAAAGAATAAATAAAATACCTAGACGTTTTCATTTTTTTCCTAGGAGGGGCACACCAAAAATTTAACTTTTTTTCGCAAATTACAAAATGATTTTTTTCTTTGCCAAAACATTCCCAGTGGGCTCACTATTAAAACCCTTAAATTTGGTTCGGGTCCTGTAAGTAGGAACAGAGATATACAACTTCGAAATTTCACCAGCCGCCACTGATCGATGTTCAGATCTTTTTTGATCTAAATTGCCACTAGCACAAATTTCCGATGTTCTCCATCGTTTGTTTTTCACCCTGTACATTATGTAGTTTTTCATATTTTCTAAGTTCTTTCTAAAATTACAAATTGAAAAGAGAGGCTTTCTACTGTTGCCAAGAACATCAAAATCGATCAATTATTCTTATTCTTAATTATTGGGGCTGAAAATTTCAGTATGCGAACCTATTGACGAGCAGTTTATATAAAAAACATTGTTAATAAGACTAACATAATATATGTAAAAGGTTATGAGAAAGAAAATTGGTTCAATGAGCTAATTTTAACTAATGGAGAATGTATGTCTATCGAATGGCCTAATCCAACTCTTTAAAAAAAATTAACAAACATTGTAGTTTTCATTGTAATACAAGAAATTTTTGCCTTAAAAAAATTATTGTTAGGTACCTACCTGTCAATTAAAAAAAGTCTTATTGCTACGTCAATAAATCAACAATCATTGTCATTTTAATCTGTCAGCTGAAAGTTTTCTGATGAAATATGTGTTCGGTTCAAAAAAGTTTCGGTAATTATTTAGATTAACGTAAACAGCGAATTTTTTCATGAAATATTGCACAGACCCTAATTTTGGGTCGTAGAACACGAATCCGAAGTCAGTTTTTGGCGGTCTCGTAAAAAAAAATTTTTTTTGTGCTCACCCAAGCTGAGCAAAAAGGTGGTCATGTTTGCTCAGTTTTGATTGATATAGATATATATGTATCTATATCAATCAAAACTGAGCAAACCTGACCACCTTTTTGCTCACCCAACAAATTTAAAGAAATTCATTGAAAAAGCTAACCTAAAAGTTTTAAAAAAATTTTTACGAGACCGCCAAAAACTGACTTCGGATTCGTGTTCTACGACCCAAAATTAGGGTCCGTGCAAAATTTCATGAAAAAATTCGCTGTTTACGTTAATCTAAATAATTACCAAAGTTTCAGATTCGGAAGCAAAACAATCGCGGAAATAGAAGACGTTGTATCCGGTAATATTCCGATTAATACTGAGGACAAAAAGTTCAATCAGTTCAACAGTTTTCGAAATTTCTCACTGAACGGTGTTATAGGCTGGAACAATTTACAAAACAGCCCAGCAAATTGCGAAAATTTTAGATGACCATGTCAAAATGGACAAAACTCTCCGCAGAAAAATTCAATTCGATACGAAAACATGCAAGGTAACCAATGGTGCGTCTTCAATATCTACACTTGCAAAGAAAGGAGTTGAAGAGCAACAACTAATCAAAATAACCGGACATTCCAGCGGCAACTCCAATAAACCACATATTCAAATAGATCCAGAACACCAGCTGAAATTGATTCCAAGCCGAAGAGAAAATGAAGAAAACTACCCAACTCCTTTCCCACCTGTTCATCGTCAAAGGAACAACTCATTGGTTGAAAAAAAACCAGGGACACTTATTTAACTGTTATAACTGGACTTTTAATTTTATGAATCAATAAAATATTGTTGCTAAATAAATAACTCTGTTTACCTAAAACTATTATGTTTTTTTTTGTGAAACAGTAAAGTCGAATACTATTCGAGATAAAATTTTGTAGACAAACTTTTTTCCTTGTATATTCAAGTTTGTTGTTTTTTGGCAATTTAGTTCATGACATTTTATTCAAAACCACTCGACTAACATCTCGCGGCTTTGTTAAAAATGTCATTCTCGGAAATTGCCAAGCAACAAACTTTTGCAACAATCGAACAATTTTTTCGACAAAATTTTGTCTGTTATTATATCTGATAAAAGATGAGAACGTTAATTGTAAATCCCTTAAGGGAGAACATATTTCATGAGGTGGCAATATTAAATGATCGTGGTTAAGGAATCTTTGAGTAGTAATATAAAGACATAAAGTTGAATGTATACAAAGTATACAAAACAGAATAAAGGACACGTTTAAACATGAATTTTAATGAATTTTCTTTTATATTAATGTATGTATCATTAGTTTTCCCATTCTTGAGGCAAATCATAAACTGTCAAACTAGGCTGTGTTTAGAGATAAAACTTGACAGTTAATCGACGAGTATTATAAATGGATATCGCCTGAATATTTTTTAGATAAATTTCGTGTAAACATAAAAAATATTTACATAAAATTATGAAAATTTTCCACATAAAGTATTACGCTAAAAGGAAAACAGAATGTTTTTGCTGATTTAAAGCACTTATTTACTCAAAAGTTTTGCTTAATATTTTAAAATTGCAGTCATAAATGCAAATTTCAAAATGAAAGTTGCCTTAGGCAGAATTTTAACAAGCTGTTAAGTGCTACAAATTTAAAAACTCTTTAAAAAGCTCGTAATTGGTTTAGCGCATCTTTTATAAATCATACTTAAGAACGTAACTTCATTTTTCTAATTTATAATTTCTTTTCATGACAAAATTAATCACACCCTCCGCTTGGGTACTACTCGTAGTGGGCTCCATTAATTCTCAGTTAGTAAGCGCCATAATGTGCCAAGAAAAAGCTTCTCTATATACAGTGTCTTCTAAATAAAACGCAATGGAAATGAAGATGTAGGATTGAAAAATTAAAACTGCTTTTACTAGACCATATGTGTACTTATTTAATTTAACAAATCCTAATCTGGGTACTTTATTTTACCTAGTAACGTACGGCCATGTTTAATAAAGTACAGTGTAGCTGTTTTTAAGTGGTGTAAATCGCAATCTGATACGGCACAATTTCCCGCGAGCAATACCGCGTAGAGAAATGGAATAAAACTTCGTATCGTAACCCCGTCGCATAACAAGTCTGGTTGGCACTTCGTAACAGCGTAACACCGTAACATAGTAACATCAAGGCGTCCCATCAGTTGTCGGTATTTCAGCGTCACATCAAAGAAATGATACGCTCTGACGTTGCACCACTTGTTTACATGTCTGGACAGGTCTGCATGACATAATAGCGTTGATTTTTATTTTTAGTATTTAGCTGCTTCGGAGCGGAGTGAGTGGTCGAAAGAAATTATCCTAAATAATTACCACTTTACACACTAGTATATAACTGCGTCTGCCACCTGTGTCTCTTTTGCCTGCGTTTTCTTATTTTTATATATAGAAAATGATGTTTTTTCCTTCTTTGGCACGTTTTCCTTACCTTGGTGTTTTCGAAAATTTGACTACTTTTAAAGTAAGTATAATAAATGTAATAACAATATATTCGTCACGAAAATTATTGATCAAGTTGCAGTTTGCACTTTTTCTTTCGGATCGGGTGTAGTGTAGTCTAATCACCTCTTATGAACGTGATAGTCACCAAAGATGATACCTTTGAGGGAAATATTATTACAGACAATGATCAACCTATGCATTAAGGGAATTAAAAAGCACGTTGTAGAAGCTTTAGAAAGGGAGTGGTATATACAACAGATAGGTTCAATAAAAAAGATGAGAATAAGCGTTAGTTAAAGAATACTGGGTTCCCTTGAACCCAGGTTTGGGAGTCTGGAGCAGTGAATAGTGTAATAAGCATTATACTAAAGCACAGAACTCGATGGCATGTGTCAATCCGGAGCGACCACGGATTGGGCGTGATTCGAAGGCCATCGGCGAAGAAGTGACATAATTTTGGAAGAAGTCGTCAACAATGTCATCATTGACCAGAGGCTGTTGACCAGAAGGGCCTTACGGGGGGACGGAGTGGCAGATTTTCAGTGCTTGTGCTGAAAAAATGGCTGAAAATGGCCGCAGAGCTGGTTTCTTGTGCTGAAGAAGTGGTCGACAATGACGTAATTGAGCAGAGGCTGTTGACCAGAAGGGCCTTAGTGTGTTTCGGTGTGTTTTGATTAGATGAATCATAGACGTGACGTAACGATCGTCGAAGAAGTAGTTCTTATAAATTGTCAATGACGTAATTGACCAGAGGTTGCTGTCGGCTTGTTTACCTGTATTTTTGTCTTGGGTTCACCTGAGTTTATATCTTGCGCTGAAGAAGTGGTCGATAATGACGTAATTGACCAGAGGCTGTTGACCAGAAGAGCCTTAGTGTGTTTCGGTGTGTTTAACGATCGTCGAAGAAGTATTTGTTGTAAATAGTCAATGACGTAATTGACCAGGGGTTGCTGTCGGTTTGTTTACCTGTATTTTTGTCTTGGGTTTACCTGAGTTGGTGTTTGGTACCGAAGAAGTGGTCGTCAATGACGTAACTGGCCAGAGGCTGTTGGCCAGAAGGGCCTTAGAGTGTGGATTCATCGTCCTCGTCGGTACCTGTTTACCTGTACTTTTGTTTTGTGTTCACCTGACGCGGTGGCGGTGGGGACGGTGGGGGGGTGGGGACGACGATGCAGACGACGATGAAGAAGTGTTGTCGGCAATGACGTCATCACCAAAGAATTAGCGAGCGAGCGAGCGAGAGAGAGAGAGAGAGAGAGAGATAGAGAGAGAGAGAGAGAGAGAGAGAGAGAAAGCGCGAGAGCGAGAGAGAGAGAAAGGCTGTGGATTTCGTGTATATTCGATTGGGTTTGCGATCAGTTGGGAGTAGAAACATCGATTGATTTCTTTCTTTTTCTATTGCATTATGTTAGTGGTAGGATTGATGTGGGTAAAAACATGCTTAAAGTGAGCTAGACAAACTTCGCTTGCATCCGTTGGTTGTATTCAATGGGAAGATCTTTTCGATGCAGCCTGGATGTTACCTGTGTACGTGTGTGTGTGTGTCATTACCTGTTACCTATGTTTTTCGATATTTCATAGTTCATCATTCACATGTGGATAAAAATGTAAAATATATATGGAAAACATAAGTCGTCAAAACAAAACAAGAAAATAACTATTTGTCATTTTATCGTTGTTCAGAGGTCAGATTTTAATAAAATAGAATTTAAATCATAATTCGAATATCGAAATATTTTATCTTTCGGGAGAGGTCAGAATTGGGTCAAATTGCGTCTGTTATTAGAACTAATTCAAAACAAAACGAACCCATTTTAGATGTCTAGCGAATATATTTTATTTGAGAAATACTAAGCTGCAATTTTTAAATATGAGTACCCGTCTTTTTACGACATTTGTGTTTTAAATAAAATATTTACATCGTTTCTTTGTATCATTTTTTTTGTATACACAGCTTTGTATCAACACTTCAATTAAAAAGTTAACCCTACAGTCCTGGGTGCCTCCAAAAATTTCCTACCGAAGACTTTTAGAGGGTAAACCAAAGAAAATACACACAGAAGATAAAAAATCGGTAACTCTGTGCACCTAAGTCATAAACTGAACCATATTCATTAGTTTAAAGCTACTACTTGACCAGTAAGCATCAACAAAAAAATAATGGTTCTAAAACATATTTTTCTATCTTGCGTTTCAGACAGGGGTGCACAATAAGCCACGAGGCTGCAGTGCGAAGAAGATCAGGACACACATCTGACCCCGCCCTTAACCTACCAACAAAGACGACTAGCTGTGACGGGGCTGCCATATACACTGCGCCACTCAAACGAGGCCGCACTCGCAGGGCTGGAGTTTCGGGAGTGTACGTTACCCCACTGGTCTGGCGAAGAAATACTGTTGTGGACATAGTTGTAACCGTTATCAAAACAAAAGTTGGTTAGTTGAAAATTTTCGACCGGTTTGGGTTCCACTAAAAAAACGTGCAGTGGTGGATACATTTTAATTGGAATTGAGCTGGCTGATGTTATATAAGTTTTACGACGATTTAACTCTATGAGCACCTCTCAACCGGAGATCCGAGTAGAGAGGTAGCTGTCCTCCGGAATGTTTGGCGCCGGGGATACTATTTTCATTTTTATGCAGGGTTCTCGGTAATGTGTAATGGATTGTTATAAAGTAGTACAGAGGACTAGAAAATGATAAAGAAAGAAGAGAAAAATTGACGAAAGAAAAATAGAAATAAAATCCGACTTACACGCTTACAGCTGGGAACTTCCGTGAAGATTTAACTTACCTATAGGGTAGATGTGAGGGATAGTAGCTCTTTAGTCCAGCACCTCCACCTTTTACTAAGCGATGTAAATATTTTTTTACGTTTTCCTGTTTCTACGGATACCAACGGTCACATTATTAATTTTATGTCAGTAAAGGCCGAGACTCTCTTGTGCGAATAACTTTATTGGTAAAATAAATTCAATGCTCGCAACCATATTAATCCTTTGTAAAATTAGTTTGTGTATAACAATAATTATTTCAATAATCGAATTCTTGGAACATGAATAATATTTAGAGAACTCAGTATTACCTATAATTCGAATGAATACAATCCTGCTTCGTTTAGCTATTAATTTATCTTTGATTGTAAATATTTCCAGTACATACAATAAAAACAGGATTTTATTTTTATAAACTCTGTTGCATTAATTTATTAAAGAAAAAAGTCAGAACACATAACAGTAGTATAAAGTAGTCTTATTTAGTTTGAATAGAGACTTACATATGAGAAGTATATGTGTAATTTAAGATATTTGAAAATTGACTAACAATAATGCAAAATTGTACAAGGATTCCAACAACGCACGTGGTGTGGACGTAAGATAAGTCTTTTATAACGAAAATTAGCAGTAAATTTAATAGTTTGCTGCAAAACTCTTTCTTTGGTTCTGTCGTTTAAGGCAAAACTTACTTTTTGCTCCTTTTAAGCTAATTAAGGTATCGCAATTGAATCACTTAAAAATAACCATGTGTGGGTCACTTTGCCTAATCTAAATATATTAATTAGTGATTCTAATCCCGGTTTTTCTAAGCAATGCCGAAACAAAGAATATATTGAAATGAAAATTTAATTCTACGTACATTTTCTGAATTCTATATTTCTTCGAAATAAAAAATGTTACTTTGCATTTAAATGGCTTCTAATATACTTAGTTTAGGAGTTAGATTCAAATTTTACTAAGGTTCGAAACTCACTCTTTGCTTCTTAAAAAAAACTGTATTTTTAATTATCGTGTAACTTTTGAGGTTAAAAAAGATGAATTGAACAAGTAGGATAACCATTTTGACCTCATAATTTAAGTTTTACCCTCCAGGATAAAGAAGTCTACTAAAATGAGTTATTTTTGAATATCTCAAAACAAAAGGATCAAGGAGTGTGTTTTGCATAGAAATCGACCCACTTCACGCTTTTGAAGTCGATGCATTTGTTTTTTAAATACAGTCTGATTGCTAGGGTTTGTAAATCACGGTGCCTGGCCATAGGCGCCGAAACTATAACTACCGCGATGTGTTGTGAGTTGCATCGTGTCAATACATCGACATGCTTCGCGGTGGAAACAGGTTACTAGACGTTCGGATATTCGGAAGTTTATTTTCCTTTTCCGGACCTAAAATATGACGGGTCTCGCTGTTTGGTGTTTGGTATGTAATAGGACATATTGTGCTGGAAAAGATCATAGTAGTAAAAACATGTTAATAGTGCAAATCATATAATATATATTAAAAAAGGAGGCTAAAACCTTATGACGAATTTATACTAGATTTGATATTTATCATAAGTACTTGTAATATGCTTTTTTATACAGCCCAAAAAACGTTTCGTAATTTTTAGGCAAAATATAATCCCGACTGGAAATTGCCATGCAAAGCAACTTTGCGAAATGATTTATCACATTTATGCGAACGAATGGAAAATGCAACGCGGCGTGAAGTAAACAGTAAAAAATTGTAGCTCGCCATCGATGAATCAACAGATTTAAAGAAAAACTCGGTGGTCAATATTGTAGTTTGAACATTAAATCCACAAAGACCGCCACCTCCCTATTTAATAGCCAGTAAAATACATCAGAGCTGTACTGGCGAATCCGTAAAAAATTGAGTAGTAACCACCGTACACAAATTTGGAATTTCACCAAAACCAGACTGTAATGTTCATAACTCAAACATGTTTGCCCTAATTTACTACATGTTGCTTGTATGCTGCATGCGTTACATCTTGTAGCAGAAACTATTCGCTCCTTTTATCCAGATGTGGATGCGCTAATAGTGCATACAAAAGCAGTGTTTTTCAACTCTCCCAAACGGGTTCGTCAATTTCATGAAAAGTGTCCGAATAATTCAGAACCTCCACAGCCTGCTCTGACACGATGGAGATCGTGGTTAAAAGCAGAGTTTTATTATCAACAGCATTTTCAACAAGTACGATCCCTAGTATTACAATTGAACGCAAAAGAAGCTGCTGCCATAAAAGCAAGTCAGTTGAAATTTCAAGACCCTCAAGTTGAAATTGATTTACAAACAATTTTTAATAATAATAAGAAATAACGAATGTCATTACAGAAGTATTCGTTATCGTTAGTAGAATCATTACAAATAGTGATAATGTACAAGCAGTGCTACAAACTTTAAATGATGAAAGAAATGGGCGTATTACAGAAAAATTAACAGTGTGCTACAAAAAAATCTGGATTTGGTTAGATTAAGACAGATTTCTACTAACAGTGTTTCCACAGATCCGTTTAGTTGTTTCAGAGACCATTTTAATTATGCAAACATTACAGCGTTAGTTGCCAAACAGTCATTTTCCTTATATAGAAACATTTCTTCACGGCTGCGAACAAGGCTCAAAGCCACGACTGAGGAGACAAACGCTGTGTTGCAGATATTTAGCAAAACATATTCAGTGTTGTAGTATTTATGGGATAACTGTTTTTAGTATTATATAAATTATCTCTTACTTCTGCAGTTTATTTACGGTCCCACCGCCCATGGTCAGGAAACGTGTTTACGAACCCCACAGATGACAGGTTTGTAAAAAAATGTATATCGTTTCAAATATGTGAGGTGGGTCGATTTCTATTCACGTAATGTAATAGTAATAACATTTAGCTATGTTTAAAAATAAAATACGAATATTTTGCTGCCTAAAATGCCAGTAATTACATATATTTTCAAATTTTTCAGCGTTATATTATTCCTGTAAGCACTTAATGCTTTTCTATCGATTATCTACTTTCGGGATAAATATTTCTGTATCAAGAAATCAACAAAAATTTTAAATTTGATTTCCATAGGCTTGTGAGCATGCAACTTCTTTTTTTTTTAATTCCCGCCTTGTATAAAAATTTAAAAGTTTATTTTGTTGATATTTCTCTTAGATAAATATTGCTTCAAATAGAACAAAATCAGATACAATTTAATTTTTTAGAGTTGTCCACCCTGTATCCGGAGGATTACCTTCATTTATATCGACGGAAAAAGTCTTAGCTATATACAATTTTTATTCGCCTATGGCACACTTGCGATAGTTAAACCTAAGAGTAAAATTTACAATCGGAATAATCATATAAATCACGCTTATATTGTTATTAGTTCTTTCGTTTTCATTTATATAAAGCAAGAATACAATTTATGAAACTAAACCTCGAACAGCGAGTAAAATAAATTGTTGCTCTAACACGGAAACATTATTAAATACTTTGCTACAATTTATGGCATCATGATCTACTTGAAATAAAACTTTATGTGAAGATTTTTTGCTGCTATGGGTAGTAGACCAGATGCCAAATATATTTTGTGATAAAAAGATTCAATAATTACTCTAACGAAATTGTTCTGAGGATGTCGGAAAGAATAGGATATTTTAGTGTTAACACCTAATTCTGGAATAATGTAAATATGGTAGGTTATTTGGTAAGAAACTCAAATATATTTATTTTTTGTCAACAAACACAAAAAAGTAATAGATTAATATTCAATAAAAGGTGTATTTGTTATCCACGTGATTTGAAACGCCAATTAAAAAGCATGATGTGGCCATTATATTAAACAAAGTTTCCCTCCGACTGTGCTGGTGTGTATTTTGTGTCTTGTGCTTATTAATTTGAAAAATCAAGGATCAAAAATTTTTGATCAATCAAATAATGGCGACACAGCCAATGGGATCACCTTTTACAAGTTTCGAAATTCGTGCGAAACTTTGCAGCAGAAAATCTTTCTTTTTTGTTCATAAAGACAAAAATAAACGGATAACAGCAACCGCCATAAACATTTAATTTATGTAGAGAATATAAAAAAAATATTTCCGATTTATTTGGGTTATATGCATATTCCCTCTTATTATAAACCAATAAAATTTAAAGTAATACATACACAAGAACATAACCTTAAAGACTAAACAGTATAGGTACAGTAATAGAAAATTCAACAGTTCAGAATTCTAAAAACTAAAAAAATAGCCTTAATAGCTAATATTACCACCGTTTGCGGCTATAACAGTTTGACACCGACCGACGCACGCCTCTTCTTATTTCATTTTAATCTACTCCATTCCAGATTTCAACAAGTCTCTGTCCTACCTTTCCAAAATGTTTGGTGAAATTTTTGAAGTTCCTAGCCACCTACAAAGGAAGTCCCAGAGGTGTTCAATGAGATATAAGTCCGGACTTCTTGCAAGTCACACCATAACATTTACACCAACGTAGTAAACACAATTTTCATTTTTTGTCATTTTTCTTTTTCAAAGATCAAAAAAAACAAAAAGCCAAAAACATCACGCTTTAAGTAACCCGGTATCTCCTTCAATAATTGAGAGATCAGAGTGAATTAAAAAATAAAATGTTATGAATAGATGAGGCTACAGTCTAGTTGTGACTGTGAATCGTAGTTACGGCTGGTCTTATCTACAGGGCGCTAGAATGTTTAAGGAAAACCCCACATTATTGTTAAACCCCTGTATACTGTACAAAATTGATTTTTTCAAACAATACTGGTATACTTATATTCCGTATATTCCTAAAGAATGGACCTACAACTACAAGAATTAAATTGTCGCATCGATGCCGCGACGCAATCGCAGCATTGGTGCAAATAAATTCTTAGAATTTGTTACTCGAACTCGTTGAATAATTGAATCACCCCTTTTCTGTTGTATTATTGTTTGCATTTTATAATTTATTATATGTTAGGGTCATACCACACCTACTACTAATAAACTCTAAAGGTAATAATAAAAATAAACAATACGTCCTCGTGCCGACTCTAGTTTAAAGGTCCATCACTACCTATTATCCGGTCTTTATCTATTATTCTTTTATCTTGTACTCCCAAAGCTTTAATGTAAGAACACAGCAGATTTTCTATTTATGTTGGAAAGTTACCGGTAGTTTTTATAACATTTTTTAATAATAACCAATCAAATCAACAAATGTTAAAATTTAAATTCCTGCGAAATACTTAGACGCTCTAGCGTCTGTCTTAAAATTCTTAACTGTATACGAATCTAATACCTATAATAATATTGGAATACGATTTAAAATAACAAACAGATTTATGATTTATTCGTTGTTATAAAGTGAAAAACAATTTTTATCACTTTAAATCTGTATATTCAAAAATACTTAGTCAATAAACTGTTTCAGTCGTTCTCAATTGCAGTGCTTAGGACGTTGTTTACATTACAAATAACGCCGTTACCGTAGTAATGCATGCACGAGAGCTTAGAAAACAAATGGAGACACCTGACACCAGTTTCAAAATAAACATATTGACTAAAAATAACAAACAGTTAAACGGTAGTGGCGGATATTTGCCAGTTAAAGGATCTAATGAATGATATATTTTAAATAAACAGTATTTTGTGAGCATTATAATAGGTTTTCCAACGTTTTTTGTTAACAAATCGGAACAAAAATTATTTATTTCTAAGGTGAAGTTCGGTCTGTTTAGTGGAAAATCAGCTTGCAGATTTTAAATTCAGAAGTTAATAATATTTATAATAACAGTTATTAACAATTCAGAACAAAAATATTATTTAAATAATCCCTATGTTACTGTAGCTACATTATGCCCAAAATTATTTATCTATTTTTTTTAAAGTTTTAATTATTCACTTACTTGTCATTTCTATACTCATGTATTGATCACTAGATCAATACATGTGTATAGAAATAGACAACAGTTCATGGTGAGATTTTGCAACTAAATTTTGCAACTAGATTGCAAACACGCTAACCCACAAGCGATAAAATTTAAAGTGGTGTTTGTATCACATGATTTATAAAAAAAAATTTAAATAAAAAAAATTCTAAATCTTTGATAGGCTCATAAATTACTCTTAAAAATAGGCTAATAAAAAAATCATATCTAATATGAAATGAAAATTTGATTCTTTTTAGGTAAACTATTTTCCCAATATTAAGGTGTATTACTTTTAGACACAAACTACGTTTTCAAAAATAGTTATTTTATGAAGTTACCTTATACAGGGTCAAAAACAAATAAACTTTGCATCACATGTGACCAAATTTTAATAGCCCTATTTGGATTTTGTAGAAAAACACACATTTAATATGGCGCTACTTTAAAGAAAATGTGTCTGGAATAAAGCGTTGTCAAAACTAAGAAGTTTTATGTAGGTTGCGTTGAGTCTTATTCTGCAACAGTGGTGCAAGTTACAAAAAATGGGCAAAAAATCAAAATTATCTTATGAAGCTGAAATATATATATATATATATATATATATATATATATATATATATATATATATATATATATATATATATATATATATATATATGAGCCGGTCAGAGGAAAAGTGGTATATGCATGGCGGTTTGCTTGTACGTTATACCACTTTTCTTCTGAACGGCTCATATATGTATATATATACCGGGTGTCAACGAGATCACTTTCCGGCTGCCATTTATTTAGTTTTTAATCGAACAAGATGAAACTTGGCAGGAGTCATAGACTAATAAAAAGTCACTTTTCGAGGTACTTGCCAAATTTCGACGACTTCCGGTTTAGCCGGAAGTGGCCCCAACTTTGAATTTTCAAATGAGACACCCTGTATATTTCTTGATTTTTGGAATCTAGAGATCATTTTACGTACAACTGTATTATAGTTACTACTTTTTGTGTCAATTTAACATTTTTAAAACAAATTTTTCGTTTTAATCTGGAGTGCCATGACCCACCTTAAATCGTTCTAATAGACGTTTACATCTGCACAAAAATATCTACACAATTTTATCACCTTTCATTTGTCTTACCAGAGCGTTCAAGGTTGACTAAATCACTTTTTGATAATAACTTAAAAAAATTAAATACAGCTATAACACTTTCACAGTATAATTAGATGTAGTTTTTTATTACGAATCCAACAGTGCATCACAAAATCAAAATTCTCTTGGATTTTCTTAAGAAAACTGCATATTATTGCCATAGCCATTTGTTATGGTTTGATCAAACATGTAACTGCACGACGATCAAATATTATATCCAGTTAGCCATGAAAAACAATTAAATTATAGCTGTTTAAAAAATAACGGAATAAAGCCTCATATTGTTAAGTTTGCCATGGAAAATAATTGAATTCGGGATAAATGATAAAATGATAGATACAATTTTACACATTTGTAAACAATTATTTTTTCTGGTCTTTAATATTATGTTTCTGGTTTGTGGCGAATTGTTTACAGCCACCCATTTTTATTATTCAGTTTTGTCATGGCTAAGTGGATATAATATTTGATCGTCGTGCAGTTGCATATTTGATCAAACCATATAAAATGGCTATTGCAATAAAATGTAGTTTTCTTTAGAAAATCCAAGAGAATTTTGATGTTGTGATGCACCGTTGGATTCGTAATAAAAAACTACATCTAATTATACTGTGAAAGTGTTATAGTTGTATTTAATTTTTTTAAGTTATTATCAAAAAAGTGATTTAGTCAACTTTGAACGCTCTGGTAAGACAAATGAAAGGTGATAAAATTGTGTAGGTATTTTTGTGCAGATGTAAACGTCTATTAGAACGATTTAAGGTGGGTCATGGCACTCTAGATTAAAACAAAAAATTTGTTTTAAAAATGTTAAATTGACACAGAAAGTAATAACTATAATACAGTTGTATGTAAAATGATCTCTAGATTCCAAAAATCAAGAAGTATACAGGGTGTCTCATTTGAAAATTCAACGTTGGGGTCACTTCCGGCTACACCGGAAGTCGTCGAAATTTGACAAGTACCTCGGAAAGTGACTTTTTATTAGCCTATGACTCCTGCCAATCTTGTTCGATTAAATACTACAGAAATGACAGCCGGAAAGTGATCTCGTTGACACCCGGTATATATATATATATATATATATATATATATATATATATATATATATATATATATATATATATATATATATATATATATATATATATATATATATATATATATATACGGGGTGTCTAAAATAGGTGATACCACTATTGCTATCTCCGAAACGGTAAAAGATACAAGGTCGGTTAAACTGGAGAAAATGTGCCATTTTTACTCCACATTTATATTCCGTTTACGGAGTTGCTAAATTCTCTATACTTTCTTATCTACAAAGGATTTTTTAAAAATAGCCAAAAATGTATTTATTAAATATCTCGAAAACTATTATAGTTAGAAAAAAGTTGTTTTAGCAAAAATAACACGATTTCTTACCTTCTCTAAGGTAACGTTATTGTTTTGCTTATACCATTTGTTTTTATTGCGTTACTGATGATAACCTGTTTTTTTCAAATACGGACCTGGACTTTTTGTTGCATTTGTTGAAAGAATACTTCATACCCTTTACAACTGTGTATCACTTGATTATGTTTTTCGACGGTTTGGTGAAGAATAGTATCATCATTAGGATATTCTACCAGTACGGACCTGGCATTTTTCAAGTTAATGCGCCATTTCACGACCTATTATGGCGACAATTAGGTCAGAATCAGTAACTATGGATTAAATTGTTTTAACATGTCAATTGTAACTATAATCATGAATACTAGCCAGGACCCTCAAGTTTGTAAAATTGGTCCAACGCCTGAAAAAAGCCTAGTTTCAATTATAACAAATCCTAATAATTAATTCTTAGAGGCGTTATTGGCTTCGTGTTGTCAGTCCAATCGCGTCCATCATCCTGTTCGTCCGCCCGTCCATATGTTATACTTATAATTCCGCAACGCAACGTCAAAAAATAAAGTAGAAAACTGATTTTAGATTCGAATTCCTTATAATCCGAACCCAATAAATATGACAATTGTTTTATTCTAGAATATAGTTAAATGTCTTTAATTTGAGACAATATGGTTTGTTTTCAAGGCCAGTAAATAGTAATTCAACTGCACCAGCAGAAGGAGTTGCAGCAGAAATGGATTTGTATACCAAGACCACAAAATAAAAACTAATCCAAAAATTACAACTACTCGACCTTTTGTAAGATCAAGTCGTTCATTCACTACTAGATTCATTATAGGAATCCACATGTATAAGCATTTTACTTTTTACCTGGTACTCCTCCTACTACACTACCCGGTTCTTGCCATGATTTAGCCGTTAAATCAGATCTTCTATACTTGGAATCTCGTTCCACTACAGGTCTGGCCATATTTGTACCTCAGAATTAAGCAGCGGCCCATTAATATCAATTTCGGTGGCCGTTGCGTTGCACATCTTCACATTGTATGTATCTTATTCGACCTCAAGACAAACTGAGACCAGACTGAGCGGCATCGCTCACAATTTAAGTCAGCCGAAAGTGCCGCGAGGCATCGTCGCTAGCCTCTATCGCTCATATATATATATATATATATATATATATATATATATATATATATATGTATATATATATATATATATATATATATATATATATATATATATATATATATATATATATATATATATACATATATATATATATATATATATATATATATATATATATATATATATATATATATATATATTCGATGGTTGAAAGGCAAAAGGTCATAAGCGACAGTTTAATAATTTCGCAGTAGGACGATTTAAATTATTCTTTTATTTTAAATTATTTCTCTTATTTGTTTCAAACGCATTTTTTTAATTTAAAAACTAGTAGAGTAAAACCTAAGACGTGTTTGTTGTAATAACTATTAAAATACAAAAACATATCCTTTCATAACAAAGTTGCTGTCGCTTAAGCAATTTAGTGATCAAAAAACATTTGGGTAAAAGGTCTTAACAAACCTTACATTAAATGTTAGAAATTAGGTGAAACGTTTTAACCACCTTAGTTTTAAATATAAATGATTAGGTAAAACGTTTCAACCACCTTACTTTTAAATATAAATGATTAGGTAAAACGTTTTGACCACCTGATTAGTAAATATAAGCTAATAGGTTTAATGTTTTAACATGCTCGTTCAACCAATTATATAGCTGCTTGTTTTTATGTTGAATTGACAATTACTTGTGACGTGCGATTATTATTATTATTATTTTAGCGTAGGGATAATAAAATTAAACAAATTTGTATAAAAGTAACAAGTTAATACATTTTCTACCCAGGAAAAACTAGCTAAACGCCACGATCACAGATGAAGCATGCAGGGTAAATGAGCTCAAGCGACAATACTTGTGCTACTTGTTTTGTAGCAAAACAGGATAACACCCAATATTAAAAAATAAATGGAATAGCAAATTGGTGCAAATAAGATTTAAATGTTTTCTCAAATAAACTAAATGACAATCGCTTCACATTATCCTTTATTTTGTCGCTTGGTAGAAAATAATGGCTTGCAATTCATTATTTTTCGGTTGACTCAAGCGACAAAAAAATCATAGTAGGAAGCTAAAACTGCGCTCATTCGACGCAGAAAAAAAAATAACTTTAGTGACGTTTAAATATCAATTTCACGAAATGTGTCGCTTAAGCCGTTTTGCCTTTCAACCATCGATATATATATATATATATATATATATATATATATATATATATATATATATATATATATATATATATATATATATATATATATATATATATATAGCCATATCAGCAGCTAAAAAGTGTGGTTTTCTCTTTAGAGCCAGAAAATACTTCTCCCCTTCCAACTTACACACTCTATGTTTCCCTAATAAGACCTCACCTAGAGCACTGTTCCCACATTTGGGAAGCGGTGCCACCTTTGGCACTTAACATTCGTGATTCTATCCACAAAAGAAGCCATTCGACTCATTAATGACTTTTTTCTTACACCAAAAATTCCTTCTCTCGCTCATCGCTGCGTTGTTGGGAATTTATCCCTTTGCTACTAATACTTTCACGGATTTTGCTATGCCGCTCTAATTCTCCTCTTGACTGTTCCAACAGAACAAAAAGAGGCGCGTTACGTATGCATCTCTTTACTGTCCAGCTACAACAGCCTAGAACATCCCACTTCTCTCGCTCATTGCCTGCAGATATTTTCCCTTTCCCTCCCAACCTCCAATCCTTTAAATCCCATGTCAATAGACTACATATTTTTTCTCTTGAGACGCCCAAGGTGCGTTAGTACTTGGGATTGAAGTTTACATGGTCTGTCTGAGATATATAAATAGAATATTTTTTCCACCGCTCGTCGCTCACCACTGACTGCTCACCGCTCATCGTGTACCAATAGTAACGTCAACCGACGACCCTGACGTTCTCTGGCCGTCTTTGGCATCCAGACCCTCTGACACGTTGCCTTTGACCTTCTTGGAACCATACCCGACAACACCTCATTCCGCTGCATGCGATTAGCGATTACCCTAAAAGAATATCCGCCTTCACGTATCTCGATTATCCGACCCTCCTTAAACTCAGAGTTGCATGAAATTAGCACTTGTTCGACCGCTAGGCATCTTAACGTAACGAAAAACGATGGTACCAAACACATCCAAAACCGAAAAATCGTTGAATTTATTCTTATCATCTTGATATTGTTATGGCTCAACGTATACAAAAAAAGTCAAATCAATAGAAAAATTTCCAGTCGATGATAATTTTATAAATTTTTACAAACAAAATATCAAACATGGTATAGATAACATATTTGTCTTTAAACCAGTAAATGAACTAGACATTTAAACAATAATTTTAAACATGAAAAGTAAGGCCTAGATGGAATAAACATTTTAACCCTTAATTTGTGTCTCCCTTTTTTACTATCAATCTTAGCAGAGCAACATAATTTTTTTTCAAATGCCAAACACCAGAGAAAAAATAAACTAATCGAATTACTTTTAACTAACTCTTTACAAGTTAGTAATCGATTTTCGAAGCGACAATTTACTAACATTATCTCTTGAGACTGTGAAGTGAAAGAGGCGCGAACGAGAAAGAAATTACAGAAAAGAAATTTTTTGTTGGCCAGCACATTTCCAACAGAAGACTTATATTAATCTTGTATATATTGCTGAGGGAAAATGTAAAGATGGATAAAAAATAATAATTGGTCATTTATAATTACTGGATATTATTCTTTTACGGAGAGACATTTTGAAGAGGCTAACTGATTGATTCTTGCGCTACAAAAATTTAAAAAATCTCATCAGTATTATCTTCCTGAAATATCATGTTTGATAATAATAACAATATGATGTTGGCCACCTAGTTTTCAAAGCTTACAATCCCTTTTTTATCCCAGACAGCCCACGTAGGCTTCAAGCATAAGTAATAACGCACCGTGAGCCTCTGAAGAGAAGGATAATGTAATTTATTGACTGCCCCGTGTTTCAAACTGCCTCACTTTCCCCTACATCTTAATAAAATTTTACAATGCCCAGCTTTTAAACATTCAATTTAACTTTTTAACGTTGTTTCATTTTGTGTACAATTATTGAGTTTTCTTACACGAATTTTAATTGTTGGTGGTGTGCTTTTTGTTACGTTCATATACTGTAAGTGCACCAAATTAGATCTGTTTATTGACACGGGCCAATGGTGTTATGAGGTGTACTGTTCTTTTTGAAAGTACAGGGTCTTCCAACGAGGACTGAACAGGGGCTCATTTTTGAGCTTCCTTGTATTTAAAGAAAAATCTAAAATGGCCAATCGATGTACTTTTTCCTGCAGAATCCAAAAATGAAACCAAAAATTTATTTGAACCAGAAACAAAAGAGTTACGCTATGGATAAGGTGTTTTTTAAATGGAACATAGCTTTTTTTATACGATTTTCGGAACGAGTGGTTTTTTTTATGTCCGTTCTGATTAAAATATTTAATATTGTGACAGCTATTTTTATTAAATTTTAATGTTTTATCCAGTATAATTTAACTTCAACCTGTTTGAAATATACACTAGGTAATAAAGGTAAAATCACCTTGAAATCCTTCAAAGTCAAAAAATTTGACAAATTTACTATAATATTGGTTCTTTATCCTTAGAATAGTATTGACGGATATATTTCTGTGAAAATTTGCAATAAATCTTCTCCTTGCTTCTCTTGCATTTTCTTGGCATTTGTAGAACAAGATAACAATCTGCAATCTCTCATCTAATGAATATTTCATTTCGGCAATATTATAGTAAATTTGTCAAATTTTTTGACTTTGAAGGATTTCAAGGTGATTATACCTTTATTACCTAGTGTATGTTTCAAACAGGTTGAAGTTAAATTATACTGGATAAAACATTAAAATTTAATAAAAATAGCTGTCACAATATTAAATATTTTAATCAGAACGGACATAAAAAAAATCACTCGTTCCGAAAATCGTATAAAAAAAGCTATGTTCAATTTAAAAAACACCTTATCCATAGCGTAACTCTTTTGTTTCTGGTTCAAATAAATTTTTGGTTTCATTTTTGAATTCTGCAGGAAAAAGTACATCATCGATTGGCTATTTTAAATTTTTCTTTAAATACAAGGAAGCTCAAAAATGAGCCCCTGTGCAGTCCTCGTTGGAAGCCCTGTACATTGCACTGGTCATTATCAGGTGGCAATAATGAACAAAAAGTTAATAACCCCCCCCCCCTTAAAAAAATTGTCCCGTAACAGCCGATGATCTGTTGTCACATTTCCTAGTTCTTAAATATAACAACAATTAATATAATGACAGTAATTATTGTTGTAATGCTGTACCATTGATACTAAAAATTATTAAATCGATTTTTTTTTAAAAGATGCTAATTTTTCATGATAAGTCAGGTAAAAGGTAAGCAACAAACGTCAATGTTACATAAAGATATCCTTTAGTTATATATTTATACGCGATCGAAGAGAAAATGTACCGCTGTAACTGCTAAACTGTCAGAAAGTCAAATTTTACAGACAAGCAAAGTATTATTTTTTACAAACATTCTTGTTCCATATTCCCACTAATTTTCTATAATTTTATTAATAATTTTCTTTGGTTTGTTTTAATTAAACCTTCGCGATATGCCCGAGTCAAATCTCCTCCGTAATTGGTCGATTGTGACGCGCTATTGTGCGCGAAGAACGATGTTAGTACCGGCAGGACGGAACTACCAAATTTACATACACACACATGAACAAGACTTGAATTGAGTTGGTGTGTCCCGCAATTGTCGTGTGAGTTAGTGAACCGCTGATGTTGATCCCGTAGCAAGGCCTTGCAGAAGCCCCAATTTGAGGACACTGGTAAGATCATTGCGTAAGGGATTCTTTCCCGCTATACATTTTAATTTTCGTTAAAATTAATCTATTTTTGCTAAATTGAATGAACCAGCGATTTCGTTCTTAAAATAATAAAATACATTTTTTTTGGTCCTTCGAGCCGGATCTGTCTTTAATTCAATGGCAAAATTGATTGAAAAATAATTCAATTAGTAATTAATTTTATTTGCTAATTTGATTGATAATTTAATAATTTTTAATTGCTTCACCCAGCATTTTCGCAGAATTTTTGTTAATAAAAAGTAATTTTGCAAAAATAAATTTCGGGGCATTCCAGTTTGTTTTTTGTAGTTTTTTTTTGCGTCGCTTATCGTCGGTATTGATTGCCCATGAGATAAATCCAGGTTTATTGTACCAATTTATGTTTGAATTGGATTTAAATATTCTGCATTATTAAAAACAATTCTTTTCTATTTTATAATACTTTTTATAACTTATATCTTAGTATAAATAAGAAACTAGTCTCGGAGATCTGCATAATTTGCGGTGAGCTCCAGCCAAGACAATATGTATGCCATATAACACCCTCGACAAAGCCGTCTCTCAAGAGATATTTCTCGTGTTATTTTTAGCTAGAAATTTGATATGATAATACTTAACCCCAACTTCCGCTCTCTATGCATTTTAATGCCTTTATACTGTCGTATGGTCTTAACTTAGAGTAAATGTAACATATTTTGCAAAGCTTATGTACTTGAGTTCTTATTCTTATAGTTATTTACAGTGAGCGGCCTATCAGGCAATCTCAGGAACTAATACATATAAGAACCTTTTCAAAATTTTCGTCGTAGGTGTTGAAGATTGAAATTCAGCTTTCAAAAATATTTTTAAAGATGCTACGTTAACACCTTGACTACTAACTCACCGCAACTATTGAATTTTCAATGGAACATTGTGTGTGTATCTTCTTGAATTTTTACATTCTTACAAATATTAACAAACACATTTTGTATGAGGCACTGTATGTCCAAATTTAGTAGTTCTTGAGATATTAACATTTGAAATATAACGTTTGTTGCAGTGTGCTGGCCTCTAGCTTACTGGGTAAATTAAACTTCCGCTTACAGAAGTTAATTTTTTTAACTTCCTGATAAACAGTTCCGTAGCAGTTGAAAGCTAAGATAGGGAAATGTAAGGTACATGCTGTCAAAATACAGAGAATTATATTTCTTTAATGTCAGTATCTCACAAAACTATTGAGTTCAAAGCTACATTGCCATATTATGTACAAAATATTTTGGAGATTTTGGGTAAAATTCAAGTTTAGTAATACGCAATTTATTCTATTTCAAATTCGGAAGTTTCTGTCTGATAGTGGTAGAGCTAAAAACTGTCCGTCTTTAAAATTATTTTTAAAAGCTAGATGACAACTTCCTATAAACGAAATTTTTAAAATATGTCTGTAAGCAAACCTGAAATCTTATAGGCCACTCACAGTAAATAATCGTGTATGTGTTAATCAATTATGATAATTAATGAGAGCATTACAAGGCCAATCTGGTCAGGTTTGTTGAGATTTTCTCAGGATCTCTTTTCATCTTTATGTGTTCTAAACTATAAAACCCAATTCCCGAGAAACGGCATTTCCGAAAAATCTGTGCTAACTCTAAAAAAACTCAACGGTTTTTCGTACTTTAACGGACATCGACAGGTTATTGTGACATTACCTAGGTAAGTTTAAAATTATTTTTAGTTCGCACTTTAGTGTATTGAATCTGTTCAAGTCGACATTACCTAGATAATGTCAGCATTAACGGCTGGCGGACATTACCGTTAACATAAACACAATTTCTAAGAAATAAAGCTGTAGCTGATAAAAGGTAAGCAGTAAAAAGGATTAAACTGTAGTTATACAGCGGGAGAAAAATAAATATGTATTAAATCTCTATATATAAAATTTAAAGTCCTGACTGACTGACATACCAATTCCCAGGCTAAACTGCTGACCCTAGAAACACCAAATTTGAAATACACGTTCCTCACACTATGTAGGCCCCCAGTAAGAAGCGATTTTCCAAAATTATATCCCTAAACAGGTAAAGCGAAGTATAAATATATATTCAATGAGTAGGCATGGCAACACTGTCGAGAAATATTTTCGGTAACATAAAATAGTTTTCAATAGTAATCTAACAAGATCAATGAAAATTATAGATTTTTGGGAAATTTGACCGAATGTATTTCAAGGTGAAAAAGGGCACGAGTGCACGTAGTGCACGAGAGCCTTTTTTAGTTTAAAATTCATAAGTGCAAATTTGTCAAAAATTATGGATAAATTTTCATTGCATGGATTGTATTATATGAGAGAGTTTTATGAATTAAAATTTTAAATTTTTAGTACCTATACAACAGTAAGTATAAAACTTTATTGTCACAATAAAGAAGTGACAAAATCCAGTAACCAGAGCTTCGTTGTGATTTCACAAAAAGACAAATTCTTGATTGTTATATAGTCGTTTCCATAAAAAATAAATAAAAAAATTCAAACACTAACAATTTTGGACGCCCGTGTCTTTTTTGAAATTTTGTAAAAAAAGTCGCGGTTTGGAGCTGCAACGCAGCAACGCTAGAAGAAATTAATCAAAACATTAAAATTCTTACCGGAAAAATTACCAAAAGGTTCAAAGCTTGTGTTTGAAGAAAATTTCAAGACTTTCTTGCTGAAAAACAGTACAGTCTGGACAAGAGTACATCAATAGAGAAGCTCTCTATTGATGTACGGTCAGCGGCCAGAAATTTTTGAGTTATTGAGCTCAGAAAATCTATTTTTTTTCGGTCTTCATTCTAGATATCCAGACAGAAGCAACCATTTCCCCATATATTTTGTAAAATTAAAAAAAAATAGATAATTACTGTGCGCTTATGCAGTCAAGACCAAAATCCTATAATAAGGAAAATCGAGAAATCGACGAGGTTTACGTTTTAGACTGTGTAGAAGCAACTCCTTCTACTTCGTGTAGGGCTACTGAGAAAGAAGTTGGAGTGAACAAGCCTCGAGCAGAAACTATATTATACAAATATAAATTTAGACCACATAAGGTCAAAATCTTTCAGCATTTACATCCTGGGGATGCTGAACGTCGTCTCATTTTTGCACTCAAGCCAATGTGAATTTTGGAAGATTTGTGATATGGTCCTATGAGGCGTATTTCACAAGCTCTTGTATTCGTATTTTTAATAGACACAATACGAGTATAAGACATTGGTATCAAGAATTATTTACCATTGAATCTTTAGTTTGAGCGTTAGAAGTAGGAAAAATTCGATTTCAGCGTTGCTTGTTTTATTTTGGGAAGGCAACTAACATATAATTTATGGGGGAATCCTTTCAGCAAATCATTACCTGGATATATTGCAAGGTGATGTACCTGAATTGCTAGATGGTGTACCCTGGCTTACTTAGACAATATATACATATTTCCAACAGGACGGTGCGCCTGCCCTTAATGCCGTAATATTACGCCCTTTTTAGAAAACAATTTTCCTGAAAAATTGATAGGAACCAACGGACCTTTAAGGTGGCTACCACGATCACCCGAACTTTCCGTCCTTGACTTTCTTTTTGTTACAAAATAAAGATTAATAGCGTCGACATCGCACTATAGAAGAACTGCGTCAAACCACTACACTAGAATTTCACAATTTGAAGGGACGATCGATCATACTTTTAAATGACATCCGACGAATAAGTAAAATGTACGAGTTTTGTGTTAGAGAAAACTGTAACAATTTTGAGCAGCTTTTGTGATTTATAAAATATAAGCAAAGATTTTTGACATTTAAGTACATTTTAAATTTACTAAGAAACATCTGTTAGCTGTTTTATCTAAATTAATTTGGAACAGCGAATTTTTTAATTCAAAGTTTGATTAAGTTATGCTATTGGGATTTAAACTTTTAAAAAAATAAACCTCAATACTAGTTAAATCTCTCTATTCATTTGTTTCAAATCATTATAACACAGCCTGCTATAAAATATTATACGAATAGGCGTAGTTACGCAGTTAAGTTCAGGGGTGCTTAAGCCCTAGACCCTATTCAGTATATGGTCAAACATTTTATTTGAGGTGCTAATTAACCCCCCAAGCCCCCCTTAACTACGCCTAATAGGGTGCAGGGAAGTTTTGGAGGTGCTAATTAGAGTTTTGGGGGTGCTAAGCACCCCCAAGCTCCCCTTAACTACGCCAATGAAGACCCTTTTGCTAATTGTAAAATTCGGAAGCTATTTCAAAAGATATATACCAAAAAGTAGATATTTTTGAAAAGCTTATGAAAAAAGCAATCGAATAAAATCGCATATACAGAGTGTCCCATTTGAAAAAATGGAACTTTCGTTTTTATTTTAAAATTCGTCCCTTCTAGAAAAAAAAATTGACTACGCCACTGGATTCGATGCAAAAACTATATAATAGTCAGTTTTTACCTCACCGACAAATTTTCAAAAACGCCCTGTGTCTCCGAAACGAAAGAGGCTATGAAAATTATGTTTGTAGCATCATACGTTCCACGAAAATTATCACAGTATAGCGAAAACCGCAGATCTCTATCTTTAAAGATAACCGAGATACCCTGCCAAGCTTTTGAAAATTGGACACCCTGTACACACGCAAAAATTGTCGATTTCAAGGTTTCTTTTTTAGTTTTCGCAGTTTTTTAGGTTTCAACTCAGTTCAGCAAGGAACTCCTAAAATGGGACCATTCGGGAGATTTCATCTACAAGACAAAAAAATTATCAAAATCGGTGAATCCCTTCACGAATTATGCGTGAAAATACATAAAAAATGACACACTAATCGAACTGATTCCTGGTGTGAAGTCGGATGAAAATATCTCTAATCTTCATTATTTATTTACAATGTAAAATAATAGATTAGGAATAATAAAATTTTAAGCGATAACATAATTGGCAGTCGACTATTGCAGCGAATGACTTTCTATAATAAAAGAATAATTGATTTAAGAAAAATAAATAGATTATAAACTGATTAAATTGTCCAAGCGCCCAGTCGTCTAAACTAAAACTCTTTAAATTTTAATTAAAAATTAATTCATTTGTGTTTGTGAATGCCTTGCTACGTGCATTCTTTAATTTAATTAAACCCAATAAACAAAACCTGAAGTTTAAAATGAATTGGAGAGAAATTTAAACTAGAAAATAAATAATTTTGCACTGTGAACTAAATGAATAGAACAATACTTTTGTTCTGTACAAGTGAAATAATTATTATTATCAGTGATAAAGAATATTTGAAAAATAATCTGTCATCCAGTAATATTAGCTTTCTCGGGTCACCTAGGAACGAACCGTTTAGATTATTTCAGTGCGATTGTGTTTCCTAAGGAAGTTGAAATTAAAACAATAAATAGTATTTTATGTAGTGTAGTAAGGCTATACGGCACAATGTAAAACCTAAAAAAAACGAGCCAATGAAGCAGGCGCGGCCCGTGAGTTGTTTACAGGTGGGTCAAATTTTGTGGGCAACTAGTGATATCAACCTACCATACAAAATACAATTTTTTAATTAAGAAAGGTTTTTTAATAATGTGCCTAGTTTTGCCAACAAATTATTTACCTACTCACAAATTAACACCGCAAAAAACATAAAATACTAAAATTGCAGTTTTTCTTTATAACTTACATGCAAATAGTTTCTTACACCGGTCAAGCCATTGTTAACACAGGGGTCTTGTGCACCTAAGGTATGACGAAATTAACAAATTTTCGGATAAGCAAAGGAAAGATTACCTTTGTAGCACTTCAAAAAAAACATCGATGGATGATCCAGTTTTTCCAAGTAAATAACCGAAATATAAGAATTTGGAACGTAGCACAGCACGGATTTTTACATGTAGACGGGTGATACACAACACACAATACCAAAAATATGTTATAATCATCGCTAAGGATATGTATCACATATACAAAGAGTGAGAATTCACCGAAATTTAAGTTTTTTTTTTAATTTTTACTATTCTATCTATATTTTGTAGTTATGTACGCAAAAAATTTTGACACATCGACTAAACTAGAGCGCAGCTCGCCGCTTTAAATCGATAGGCGGGTCAGATGCAGCATTGCCAAGTTATTGTCAAAGCCGTAATTACTGTAGGTTTTAAATGTTTTATAGGCACAGCTACAATTATTATTTTTATTAGTCATCAACTAAATATCTTAAAATAAAATTAGGTAAACTTATATTAAATATATAAATGTATCGCAAATATTGTTCTAATAATAAATTGGTCAGATTTAAATTAGTGAGTCAGAATTTGCGACAACCGGTGTGACGGCGATGACGGCCACACCCGCCCCGAAAGGGATATTATTTGTAGGCCGTCGACAAATTGTGTCTCTTTTTAACTTCCTAAAGCGCGTATATTTGTTTCTCTCCTTGCTTTAATATATTTTATATAGTCCATATACACCTATGAGGTCAATTTTAAATACTGCCGGTCCGGAGCTAGCTTGGCTTGATTCTTTCTTGGAGAGTTTTCGCATGGAATTTGCACTTTTTTAAAGAAAAGTTAAGTTAATTTTTTTGGTTTTAAAAAATAAATTATAAGGTAGATCATTGTAAATAAATTTAGGTGAGTCATTGGCCAAATGACCTTATGAAAGAGCCGCGCCTGCAAAGAAGCGTTTTACATAGTGGCGTGCCGTCGAGGGGACTAGGGTGCGCAAGCCCCTCCGCCCTCCTCGTAACGGCGCCCTCGCGCCTCCACGGAGATTCACTGCCTACTATGACCACATATTCTCCAATAAAATGAAAATAATTTGGCGCCCCAAATCATTGTGCCCCCTCCGCCTCTAAAGGCACGGTACGCCACTGGTTTTACTATCTTATCAGTGCAGCAGAGATACATGAACTATGATTGTTTACATTATTTATACTTACCGAAATACGTATAAGTAATGTTAGATGAAATAAATAAACATATGTATATATGTAAATATACATATGTATATTATATACCGCACCAGTGATGATCATCTTTCATCTAGAACTAAAAATGGTGCCCGTTAAGATATGCTGCCGCACGGTTGTAGAGAAAAATATAATTTATTTTTATTGTAGGTATTTGTAGATTTTGCGCCATTGTGTGATGTATCGCCTTGTGGTTGTTATTTAATACGATCTTCAAAAAGTTATTTAAAAATTAAATATGCAGTATATTACGTAGTAAGTGTGATATATCTCCACGGCAAAATGTAAAACCTAAGCAAATGGAGAGTTCTCCAATCATATCGGCGCAGTAGAGATGTACTTACACATGCGATTTTTTGCATACTTAGCGATGTACGAGTAAGTATAAATAATATTAATATATGTATACTGCGTCAGTAATGTAATGTCTTACATCTTAAAATGGCGACCTTTAAGACATTTTATGTAGTATATAGAAACGATATAATCTATTTTTATAGTATTTGCATCCTGCCGTGGTGTGAAGGGTGTCGCCTTCCGGTGACATGTTCCTGTAAGGTATACATTATAATAATTACATTCTTCTTACGCAGTGTGGTACTGGCGATTTCAAGTGACGGTGTCGCCACTAGCAGCGAACTAAACGAACTAGGTTAGTTATTTACTTTGTTTTTAGGCTTTGAAGGGTTTTCAGGATTGGTGTTTAAATATAGCCCGGATAGATAAAACCGCAAACGGTACTGTTCACCACAGTGCTCTTCTAAACTTTCGCACACTGGTTTCTCGCCCGTACCAAGTTGCGACAAAAATAGAAAATCCCTATTTTGTGAGTTTAATTTTATTTTATTAGCAGAAATGGTGAACGTAATTACATAGTTTTTTTTTTTCAAATGAACATAAACTTAAGAATATCTTAAAACCTAAGTAGTTCCAAAATAGCTTTTGACAGAAGAGATTTATTCTTTTTAGGCAACTTTTTTTTATTTTCTTACAACCCACGAAGGCAGCAAGCCTAAGTACTAAGGTGCCGTGGGTTGTATATCACGCAACCGACTCACACACCCAGTGCTGGAAACATCCCTAAGGATTTCACCAGCCCTTTAAGAGGGTGTATGGGGTGGTACCTCCTCGGTCGAGGAAGAATTCCTCTACCACCATCCTTCATTCATTCACCATGTACACGCTTCATTCATACTGACAATCACAAACACCCAGGCCTGTACTTTTGTGTTTTTATCGTACAGCACCGGAATCGAACCAGGTACGGCGGCGTGATCGAATGAGCCTGCTTCGCATCTCAGAGGCGCTACCCACCCAGCCACCGACCGGTCAAACCAGCTGAGCCCTGTTATTAATGAATCATAGCTCAGGGGAAGCCTGTCCAGAATGTCCCTATTTCTGACATTCTTGGACATCCCCGATTACCTTAAATCGGGGATCAACGTGGATGAAATTCAAGTGGATTCACTAAAAATAAGGGCATATCTAATTTTTTTAAAAAGATTTTGGATTCGACGACCATCAAGAAGTTCTTAAAATGCGAGAAGTATTCAAATATAAACTAAACATATGTATGAAAATACCTTCTTGACGTAGCTTTCAAACTGCAGCAATATAAATTAATATTAAAATTTAAAAAATATGTTATAAATGTGTTGAAAGTCCATCACAAAAATGATTCACAAAAATAGTATGTTTCCGGGATTCGGCAACAAAACAGGTCGCAATAGCGTGAGTCTCTGATAACACGGTAGTCGCACACAATGGATGTTACCCTTTCAATTGCGAAATGGGAATGATGGTAAATAGAAAAATGGATTTAATTTATACTTTTTCCAAGTTTAGATTTAGTAGATGTTACAATGAGTACTAATTTCATAAAGTCGTAACATATGATTTTTGCTGTCAGTCGTATGAAAGAACCAGTGTGCTTCGGGAAAAAAATATTTTTATTGTTTTCCCAAGAAAGAAATACTGAATACAAGGTAATTTACAATATATACTTCACATTGTAGAACCTATAGGAGGAGGATTTCTTTTTTCCTGGTCGGCATTATTATTTAACTGTACTAGTATTTAATGTGATCAGAGGTTATGTTATAAAGTTATTATCAGCCGGTTGCATAAATCTTTTAATTCAGCGTTAAACCTAAAAACCTAAACCTAAAAAATAGTCAGTTATAACACATCGTTAATTTGTTTTTATACACAGAAAATGTCCAGAATGTTAGCTAATCAATAATTAAACAGACAATTGCAAATCAAATCAAATCAAAATTCTTGATTGTCCATTTTGCGTAATTTGGTTTTAGACATCCTTACAAGTAAAATACTTACAGCTATTAAAAGAGAGACAACACAAAAAGAGACATAGTTAATGATCAAAAATTAAGGCAAGAATTCACATCTTTGGGTTAAATACAACATAATAATACGCACAAACGTGGAAAAACAATAGTAAGATGATAATTTGTTTGATGACAATTAGCACAAGTCAACAAACAAATCAGTAAAATAATAATACCAAACATGAATCAGCTGAAAGAAAGTAAAAAAAAAACAACATAATAATGGTCATCCAGAAACAGCATCAATCATCTAAGACATCAAATAGCCAATACATTAAACCAGACTGCAGTACAAAATATATGCGGAGAATCACATAATCCGGCCAAAGCAGCAACAAACAAGTAGAGATACACAGTATAATCAACACTGCAGCATTACCGAGCGATTAAAGTTGGTTTATATAATTTTCAAGCCTTTGGACGCTTCACCCTGTAACATCTTTTTGATAGCCCTTTTAAACACAGGTATACTAAATTCCCTAAATGATACAGGCAACAAGTTATACAATATAAATCAAACCCGATAAAAATAACTATTTTGGTTCTTGGTAGTATTCGGAAGCGCAGGAGGAAGGAGGTCATTTCGAAGGAGGAAAGGAGTACTAGTAGACGTGTGTATATATAACATGACGGTAGTGTCATTATTCCGTTTTTTTTTAATATTCCCTTCATGACGTTCTGGGATCTATATTATTTAAGTATCTTACACATCTTTTCTGAGCACGAAAAATACCCAGACTTGGGGTTCGGCTCCCCGGAACTCTAAGGCATACCCCATTCTAGAGTGAAAGTATCCATAGTATACACTCTTAAGCACTCCTGCTGAGACTATCTCTCTAAGTACCTTAATTGAATAACATATAGGGTTTAACTTAAGATTTAATTCCTTTAAGTGGGTTTCGTATTTAAGTGATGTATCAGTAGTTAGTCCAAGTATTTTAGTTTCAGTAACAGTTTCAATCAACCTACCCGACATTGAGGTATTCTCATACAGAGGGCCTGAGGTCAATTTTTTAAATGACATGATATTATTTGTTTTGTCAAAATTAACCTTTAGCTTGCTGGCATCAAACCAAGAAATTAATTGAGTAACCGACCTCCAAGTCGCTGCTTCCAACTCAGTTGGGCCAGTGTCAATCACTAAACAGGTAGTGTCGTCGGCATATATGAAGCCTTAGATGTTACATGATCAGGAAGATCATTAATAAATATGCTGAACAACAAGAGCCCACTGAATCCTGGGGAACCCCTGAAACAACCCGCTCTTAAATCGGACTTTTGAACCTCATTGCCCTCACTAATGCGTACATACTGACGTCTGTCCGAGAAATAGGAAGCAAACCACCTCAGTATTTCCCCTCGTATACCATATCTCTCCAGCTTTGTCAACAGAATAATATGGTCAACTACATCAAATGCCTACACCAAATAGCACATAATTGCTGCACACAGTCTTCCCTTATTACGTTCATCATAAATGTATTCAAAAATATCATACAAAGCACTCTCTGTAGATAGTTGACTAGGGCTGTTTAATACTTGCCTCCAGAAAGGCGGCCAGACGCCTTTTCGATTACTTTAGTTACTACATTAGCTATTGAGATTGGACGATAGTTTGATATATCATCATGTGCGCCCTTTTTAAAAATAGGCAAATCTTTAGAGATCTTCAGCTGATCCGGGAAACAATACTCAGTAAATCAATAGTTTATTAAATCTGTCAATACAGGAGCTAAAATATGTATATGTTTTTTAATAAAAATCAAAGATATCTCATCAGTACCCTCTGCAGAGGTGTTTTTCAGGTAGTTTACTTATCCTTTATTTCCGGACCGGTTACTGGTCCGAGCAAGAAACTATTATTAATAATTTTGTTCGTGGCAGAAGTATATTAGGACAACCGAAAGAGGCCGTTAAGATAGTAAGAAAGTCATTAAAAGCATTTGCAATTTCAAAATTATCACTTTCCCTGCCATCTCTTGTTATATTCCACTTATAATTCATTATTGTCCTATTTCTCCCCGTCTCTCGTTTTACGATTGTCCATACAGTCCTTGTCACGTTTGCTGAGATTTCTATTTCTTCCTCGACACTCACCCGCTTTGCTTCCGATATAACCTCCTTTAGTTTTCTACAATATTTCATATACCTAAAAGATTTGTAGTATGGGATTAGGATTATTCTTTTAGAAATTTGAAAAGTAATCTTTTATGTTTGCAAGGATTCTTTATACCGTCGCCATCCAGGTCTTAGATCTATGCCTATATACTTTTTTAAAAGGAAAACATTTATTAATTACAGGATTTATTCTGCCACAAAAAATACTAAATTTCTCCTAAACAGAGAGGTTATTTAGTACTGACCAGTTTATAGAGTTAACACAATGGACACGACCATTCAAATTCCTTACTGAAAATGCCCTTTGGTAACAAACCCCTCATTTTCTTTTACATCCTCAGTGCACAATACAATTGCCTTGTGATCAGAAAGACTCAAATCATTAACCACACATTGAGAAAGTTTAGGGTCAATATCTGTTACTATAACTGTAGAAAAAGCATAGGTCTCCCTAGTCGTCTCATAAACAGTGATCTGCAGGAGGTAGGCATTAAGCAGCGAGAAAAAGTCACAACAATCACTAGATTTTTCTGCGATATTTACATTAAAGTCACCACATATAATTATAGGTCTTTTCAAAGAAGAAAAATAATGTAATACCGTTTCCATCTGATCCAGAAACAAGTTTACTACCACATAGGGGCTCCGCTACACACATACCAGGAAACCTCCACTCAGCTCCACAACACTCCAAGACCCTCTCAACACAATACGCCTCCAAATTTATTTACTTAAACCTCACGTCATTACGAACAAAAACAATCACACCCCCATGAATGCTTTCCGCTCGACAATAACGAGCAGCCAAATTATAATTGATTAATTCAAAAGTTTCATCGACCTTTAGTCAAGTTTCTGCAATAGTATATATAGTACCTTAAAATCAAATTCAGATAAAAACACTTCCAAATCGTATTTTTTACTTATTATCGATTGAATATTAAGATAAAGTATAGATTTCTTACCATTGTTAATTTTTATTTTGTTGGAATCAGAGGCATGGGCGGGTATAAAAAATATCTTTATATTTATTAACCGCGTCATTCCGTTCACTACCTTCATTACAATCTATAACATCAGAAGTAGCATAAGCTGCAGATCCAGTTTTCCCACACACATTCATACTGTTCACATCGGTTTTAATTATACCATCTAATTCATTATTAGGATTACTTGTGTCAATAAATGTAAGGTTCCCGCTCTGTCCGGCATTTCCAGCGACCCCCCGCACAACCAAGTCAACAATCTTCGATTTTTTCATTGCAAAACCATTCCTATTTACGTCCACTAAAGTGATGCTATTCTCTGAGAACCTTCCTAATCTAGACAGATACTTATTTAAGCTGACATTAAACCTATATATAATATTATTCATATTAGAATTAATAGCTGAGTACGGTTCTGACATAGAAATAAAATTTGTGTGGGTACAGTATCTGAGTTTAGAGTTTAGAGTGAACATTTTTAAGAGAGGAAACCGTGTGTTTGGTAAAGTCATTACTTCCCGCAAACACAACAACATAGTCTTTAAGTGTAAAAGAGTATGTTGTATTTATAGGCATGTGGTTCAATAAATGATTAGACATAGAACTCCTTTAACTGCCTGGATAATATACTATTTAAATTATATGTATTCTCATCACTCAGAACTAACATCCCACCCCCTGTAATCTTATTCCTATCAACAGGCAAGTAGACGTTATTTACTTCGTTTCTTCTGTTATTGTCCTTGTTGCCGGTCACACCATTAAAGGCATTTTCTAGTGTATATTGCACCTCCTTCTCTTCCATAATAGGGCTTTGCCTTAATCTTCTCAGCCATATGCCACTTATTATCCCCTTCCAACGTCCTTATTACATCGATCATCTGTCTACTGACGCCATTAAGATCCTCCAAATCTTATTCCAGTCTTGCTATCGTTTGCTTGTTGGTCTTTAATTCTTCTTGAAGTTGTTCCGCCTCACTATTTATATTCATAGTCTCCCTGCTCAAACTTCTAATCTATTCCTCTTGCTTTCTTATTTTTTCTTTGTATCTCTCTTCCGCTTCCGACACATCATCTTCGAAATCCTGAGTGCCGCGCTTCAAGCGCACAATGTAAACATCATTGTCCTTGATCTCCTTTTTACTTCCTCTCTGCAAGCTTCAAGAGTGTCATGTCTGTCTTGTTCCTTGTTTTGACACTCCTGAGAACAGTAAATTTTAGGTCATGTTGACGTTTTACAACATTTAAATTTTCCCTCCATTATTCACTACACGCCACTGTTCTCGAGAGACACCAAACAACCAAACCCAACAGAGCCTTTAACTTTTATTCTAAAAAATCGATCTTAGAATAAATGTAAGAATCTAAAACTCAATGTAAAAGCTGAGCTTCGCCAGTCCACAAGCACAACCGTGTCGTCTTTACCGCAATACCAGAGTATGGTTTGATTCGTCTTCGAAAACTTTCAAAAACGGCATTTACAATTATTACACGATAATCGTTCATCGTCATTGCCAGTACAAATTCCTTGGATATGTTTATTTTCTTATTTATTTTTGACACAGAGAGGACTTAAACGTCGAATTAAACTAATTTCACAACATGCTGGAATGAAATTTATATCTTTGGTAAAAGTGTCTGACACGATATTAGATTTGGCAAACTTTTCCATTCCAATACAAAAAATTGAGAGAAAAATCCGTTCTTCAATATTTGAAATTAAAATTATACATTTCTGTAGTGGAAATGGGCATTTAACTTATCATTATAACCTAACTAACTAGGTACCTACTTTGTATGCACAAAGTACACTATAGTAAGAAATATAGGAAAAATAAAGCTAATTTATTATGGGTATTTTAACTTAAATAATATTCCACAGTGTGTTCAAAACATCATACTCAAAACCATTTTTCGGCTACTCTTGTGTAAAATTATAATTATACGGTTGAATGTGGAAAAGGGTAATTAAGGGACACGGAATAATGGGAAGAGTTTAATACTGGAAAATCTAATATAGAAATCAGGCGTTAATTACGGATTTTAAATATTTGTGTGTACCTTAGGAAAATATTAGTTAAGAATAAACAGCAGTGTAGAGCTTCAATTAAGTATTTTATATTAATTTAAATAAACATGAACGTTTTCTTGCTTTCCCACTATTTTTAAGATTTTTGTTCCGTTTCACTATAGTTGCGGGATTTGTCGCTTTGTTGCTTTTCCATAATTATTATTTGTCCAAAAATACTAAATTACACTTCAAAACAAACGCAAGATAGAGTTAAGGTACAACCTTTTAGGCTTGGCAGCTAGACGACCGCATCTGAATGTAAGCGCCGATGATGAGTGATTTCGCTTAAAGACATACCTTGGCCAGCTTTAGTTAAATCTTGAGTAACTTGACAATAATTTAACACTGTATTAAAATTTGACACGGTAGTAGCTAATATGTAGGACAAATGCTCAATTTGCAGAGAGCTGAAGTTCACAACATTCACCGGCGATAATTGTGATAAATTAGTCTGCAAAGCATGCGCTAGCCTTACGGCTTCTAAAGGCCAAGATATATAATTGAAAGAAGGACGTGTAAATACATTTTTTGTCCTCCTTGTAATGAGTTTCAAACCTATGGTTTATTTCAGAAAATTATTAATGATAACCAAGCTATTATCGAGAGCAAAGACTTGATAATTGCCTTGTTAAAAAAAGACGGAGCTCTTGGGAAAGCAACAGGGAGAGGGTAGATCCAGTGATCGATATAGGGTTGCATGACTCTACGATCAGGTATACCTATGTTGCTAGACTGAGACGTGAACCTGTCCTGTTAGTAAAAACAATAGTTGACGGAAATAAAATCAACAAAAATAAAGTAATGAATAAAGTGAGTCCCGCAGATGTTAATATTGCCGGACTTTGGCAAATTTCAGGGGGTATAATTTTGATTAAAGTAAAAATCAGGCAAGTCTGATACAGCTAAGAACTTATTCTCTCAAAATTTGGGACCAGACTATGTTGTTGAAAGTCCCTCACTAAGGAAACCAAGACTGAAGATAGTTGATGTTAGCAAGAATGATATATAAGTTACCGACGATGAGGAGAGCATTGTTAATGAGCTAACTAGGGCTAACACAGTTAGCTAAACATCAGAGCTATCGATCAGAGTGATTAAAATTTATGAGAACAATAATTCGGTATAAGAAAATTAAATTGATCCTTGAGACAGATCCTAAGACCCATAAGCTCCTGTTGGGGCAAGGAAGGAAGGTGCGGATTGGATAGTCACTAAGTCCTATATTTACCCATGTAAGCATTCTTTAGTGCTACAATTGTCTCGGCTTTAACCACATGGTTAGGTGGCTAGGGTAGGGTTGCCAACTTTTATTTTCGTATTGCTGCTAGGGGCTGCAGTGCAGCTAAAGCATGTTCGCAGTGTTCAGAGAATCACTTGTATAAGTATTGTACGTGCACGTCAACAGTGGATAGGTGTAAGGATTGTTCACTGCTAAGCAGTATTGACGCCTGCCACCTGGTTGACTTGCAGTGTCCCTGTCGCCTGCGGGTAGTGAAATCTGGGATGAAGAGGATTAAATATGACAGTATATCAAAAGCCAAATGTTTCAAAAATGTTTGTGAATTACATTAATACATTTAACATCTCTCCTGTAAAACTTTCCGATCTGCACTCACAACGTTTGGCATATGGCACCCTTCAATTAATCTACTTACGCCTAATCCAGGTTTTTAGCCAATTTTTTGACCCCTCAAACATACTCAAAACTCCTCTTCAGCGGTTAAAATACTTTATTAGAGATGGACTTTTCAAGGTGCATGGATTTTACCGAGGCGGGCGAGTGTTATAAAACCCCAAATAAATTTAAAGAGCTTAAAAATCTCGCAGCTAAAAGAAAGCCTGGGTTTTCCCCGACAATTAAACGGTCATTAATTTAATACCCTTTAAATTTTGCTCCAAATGAGAAATTTTAGGGTTAAAAAGAGTTAAGCCTTTAACAAATTTTAAGTAATAAAATTAATTTTCTAATTCTAAATTATTTTTCTAAAATTTTAAAAGTGCTTAGGGGGATAAAATAGTACTTTATTCTATTTCATATCAGGTAAGGAAAGATTTATAAACGGAATAACGACTTTTATTCGCAAGGCTGGGTTTATATCCTTCATATTATTCTGAAAATAAATAATAACGGGATTCGCGCCCTAGCGGCTTATCGATTTACAAATTAAAAAAAATTATGCTTGCTGAGAACACAACAGAGAAAACAAAAAAACTCAAGGCTTATATTTAGCACTACGCTTGAATACACAATTTCACTGATGTTAATAAACTTTGGTCTTCATTCAACGAATCTTTTTCAAATTTTGAATATAGATTTTTTTATAAGGATATCTTCAAAAGTGGTTTTAAATTTTCAATATTTTTTGTTATTTCTTTAAATTGACAACTGATTCCCAAAATTAAAAATGGAAGTTAAGAATATTTACTATACATTTTTAAACGTTTGTTACTGCAACATTTTCAAATAGCTCAAATAAATCGCATGGATTCACGAGACTATGAACTAAACTTAATGATTTCGAGTTTAACCTTTGTTGTTTTGGTATTTTCGGGTGGTTCGAGGTTGGTTGCTTGATGGGTTTGCGAGAGCGTGAAATCCAGGTGGTAATAGAGCATTGTCCATTGTCTTGTTTGACGTTTATGATATTTGGGTAGAGTATCTGTCTGTTGCCACTGTTGCGCCCCTTTAGATGAAAATCAAATAAAATCTGATTCATCCCTATCTGTTCACACAGACGAATCTTTCTTAGGGGCTCTAAAGGGTAAGTAGGGACGTTTTTTCTGGTTATTTTTATATATTTCGTATGGAAGTAGATTCTAAGTTCATGTGTTGGAATCTTTTAGGGCCTAAACCATACCCAGTTACCTAAACCTAGTCAGATGATTTAATCAGCCACAGAACTAATGGTTTCATCGTTTGACCGGCTTAATTACATGATCAATCTCCTATGTGATTAATTATCTCAATGCACCTTTGCACGATGTTCCTTTAAGAGCAAGTTACTGCTTCATACACTGCCACTTTGATGGCTTTGATCTTGGACGGGTGACCCCCCCCCCCTTGAGGTAGATTTGACGTGTGTGCCTGTTTGAGCCCCTTGAGGCAGATAAGTGATGGAGTGCTTTCCATAAAGAAAAACGTCAAGATAAGTATTTTAGTGTAATAATCGCCATGGAAAGCCAAGTGTTTGAAAAGCCATCTTTATAGAGAAAACAGTTTTAAAATGCTAATAATAGCCTTATTTTGTAATTTGTTTTTTTAACGTAGAATTCTAGCATGTAAAGGTTATGCAATGTCCTAGAGCTAGTTAAAAGATCATCGTTTCCTATATTCTTTCCCAAATGATACATATTTTACAATGCCTACCTTTCTTTTTTTTTTAAATTAAATATTCAATTTCACTTTTTAAGGTTGTTTCATTTTGTGTTTTGAGTTTTTTTACAGGAACTTTAATTATTGGTAGTGTGGTATTTGTTACGTGTTCATATTGTAAGTGGCGCCAAGTGAGAACTGTTTACTAGCACATACCAATGATGTTACGAAGTGTACTGTTATTTTTAAAAGTACATTAAATTGGCCATTAAGAGGTGACAATAATGAACTATAATTAAAAAAAGTGCTTCCTATCCTACTAAGAAACAATACTCAATACTTTGCCCCTCTGACGAAAAACAAGTTTTTAAATGAATAAAGAAAAGTTAGCAATAATGAGTAAATATTTTTATCTACGACTAATGTATAATGTAAGTATTATAGTTGTAGTTTTCGCAATATAATGCCACCTATTAATCCCTTAGGGAATAATGACAAGGGATTAATAGTCCTTATTCCCGCTCCAATCACAAAATTTCTCAAATCAAATAATACCATGGAAACAAAATACACCAAGTCAAAAGTGTCACTGTCAAACGCGTAGTGTTTATGTATTCGTATTGGGATGGATGAAAATGAAGAGGCTTTTACTTGTACACCTCCAGAAATTGTACAACTAGCTACAGCAACAACATCTACCTTAATACCGGAAACATCGAAATCTATTTATAATAAAACATACGCAAACTTCAACGAATGGCGTCTTCGAAATAACACAAATTCATTTTCCGAAAATGTTCTACTAGCCTATTTCGCTGAACTAAGTGCAAAATACAAACCATCTTCATTATGGTCATTTTATTCAATAATTAAATCTATGTTAAGAATAAACCATGACGTTGATCTGGAAAAATATGGAAAACTACGAGCGTTTTTAAAAAGAAAATCTGAAGGATTTCAAGCAAAGAAATCTTCCACTCTGACCTCGAAAGAAATTAAGACATTTATTGACAAAGCTCCTGATGAAGTTTTTCTTTTACATAAGGTAAATATACATAGGTATTTAATCTAATCTATTAAAAAACTCATATTCTTATTTGCTTCAGGTTATATTAATTATTGGAATTATGGGCGCATGCCGGTCAAACGAGCTTTATGAAATGAATATAGAAGACGTAAAGGATCTTCAAACAAACTTCTTAATAACAATACCCAAGACTAAAACCAAAATAGTACGAACATTCGTCATAAACAGTACGTTTTACAACATTATAAAGAAGTACATCGATCTCCGCCCGTCACATGTAAAAATCAATTCATTCTTTCTAAATTATCAAAAATCCAAATGTACAATACAACGTATAGGAAAAAACAAATTTGCAGACATTGGTAGACAAATTGCCAAATATTTAAACTTGCCAAATCCTCAAACTTATACCGGCCATTGTTATCGCAGATCATCTGCCACTCTGTACATTGATGGAGGAGGCGATATAACTGGAGTAAAGCGTCATGGGGGCTGGAAATCTACACAAGTAGCTGAATGTTACATTGATCAGTCTAGGAGTAACAAGACAACTACAGCAGATACTATTACTAAACAAATAAATAGTAATGAAGCATCTTCTTCCTTTGCAGCAACCGACATTCCAAATATTTGTATTGAAAACTCTTCCAAACTTATTCATAGTTCTCGACCAATACAGTTTATTAATTGTACTATTACTAATTTTAATGTTATTGACAAATAAAGTTGTTCATTAAAAATCTCAAATTAATAAATTAGTCGTAGATAAAGTAGAGTATACTACTCACAATAATGGCTATTATTACCTCAGAATATTTACTCCCTCGCCGCTTACGCGGCTCGGTTCGTAAATATTCCTCGGGAATAATAGCTATCATTATTGACTCGTGGTATAATCTACTATTATTAAGGTAAATAATTAAAATAATGCGATTAAAAAAATATTTCCCATTCTCCCATATATAATGCAAAATAAATCTATAATACAGCCTACTTGCGAACAGTGCCGTTTGCAAGAGCTAAAGAGACGACAAAAATTGTTTAATCGAATATACCAAATAGTTAATACTTAAGGTCAAACGAGTTCAAGAAATTCTTCTATCCCTTGACACCAAAAAGTCCTCCGGTCTGTATGGCATACCCGCAATTGTTCTAAAAAAATGTGCTCCAGAACTTGCACCCATCTCAATTCGCCATTTCCAGAGCTCCTATGACAACGGTACCTCCCCAGATAGCTGGAAGACTGTTCGTGTGCAACCTGTCCCAAAAGAAGGTTACAGGTTCCTTCCATCCCATTATACACCTATCTCTCTTCTCTCTGTTGTCAGTAAAGCTATGGAGCAAGCGATCAACTTGCAAATTCTAAAATATCTAGAAAGACACAAAATCATCCATGACAGATAGTACGGATTTCGTCACCAAAGATCCACGGCTGATCTCCTTAGCTTTGTCATATACAACTGGAACAAGTCTTTCTCGAATTTCATATCGAATCTCAGATTGTTGTTCTTGATATTTGCAAGGCCCTTGACAAAGTATGGCATGCCACACTCCTCGATAAACTGCCTTCTTACGGTCTTCCTACCTAATTATATACCTGGATCGGTATCTTTCTCTCCAATCGGGACGGTTACTCATCTAACCTCCACCCTATCAATGCTAGCGTACCACAAAGTTCAGTCATGGCATCAACCCTACTTCTTCGTCACATTATAAATCTGCTCCTTTCGACTACCCATCCACAGTTATACTGACGATAGTACTCTTCATTCCAACATTCACTTTTCTAGTCATGTCTCGCACCAAGAGCTAGATAGTGCACGCATATCTACGCATCTATCCCTTTCCCAAGATCTTCAATTTATCTTAGACTGAGGTGCTGAGACTTGTTCAGTTTACCGTCTTCAAAACCCAGTCTTGCTCCCTGTCACGCAAAAGATTTGGCAACACTTACACTTACCTCATCCTCGTGAATGGCCAAGACCTACAGAACAATGAAACGTTCGATCTTGTTGGCATCGCTTTCAAACATGATCTCAGCTGGCACAAACCCATTATTTCAACAGCCACATCAGCAGCTAAAAACTTGCTATTTCTTTTGAGCCAGAAAATACTTCTCACCTTCTAACTAACACACTCTCTGTATTTCGCAAGAATTCAGAAGTTAGAAGGAACAGTTAAATTTTTTATAATAATTGATCGCACAGAATCAAGATAATTTTCGCTCAATCTACACCTGATTCTCAATGTTCATGATTTTTCTCAGATTTTTTCTAAGCGATCCTTTTGGTGATAAGAGTGGGGGACAGCAATTTTTAAGCGTTTTTTCCGAAAAATGTTAAAAAAAATGCATAAAATGTACTGGGGTATATTGTTGAATTCGCGCTTCAATAAGCTTGCCCTTGAAATTTTTCTGTTTCCATTTTCCAATTTACCCCCTGAAATTAACCCCCAGACCCAAAATTCAACTTTTTATCCTTCACGTCTATAATTGTGCCACCACATTCTATCTCTGTGTTAAATTTCAAATTTTTACGTCGAATAGTTTCAGAGAAAATCGCCTGTGACAAACAGACGGACACCGAAGTGATTACATGAGTGTTCTGTTTCACGAAACACTAAAAAAGTCATAGTTGGATCCCCCCCATCAAACATGGTGCTTTCGATAAGCCCCTGAAATTATTTACAATATTTAAGAAGACTTGGCACAGTTTTGGAAGATAAAACTACGAAAAAATAGTTTCATTTTTTAGACAATTTGCGACAGAATATCAGTAGATTTTTAAAATTTATCAAAAACGGAAACTTCCAAAACCCTTTTAAAAACTAGGTCCTCCCAATAAATTTAATTGTTATATTTTTTAAAAAATGTTTTGGAAACATTCAAACAAATGCACTGATTTATTCACTTACTTATAAAACCTCAAACAAAACTAAGCAGCTTAAATATATTGCAGCTAAAAGAAAGCCTAGATCTTTCCTGACAATTAAGAGACCATTAATTTAATTCCCTTAAATTTTCCCCTTAACAAAAAATATTGAGGTTGAAACGCGCTTACCTTTAGCAAATTCCAATGAGAAACATAAATTTTCTCATTTATTTGATTAGAGACCATGGCTAGAAATCGTTTGCATTTTTAAATATTTATTCCTTGTTAGCGATGCATACTAAAAGGAGATCTTACTGCTTCATCCCTGACCTACTTGTTACATTTTCTAAGGTGTATTTATTTCACACGAACAGCAAACAGTTTTAAACTATTTACAGCCGGATGCACAAAATTTTTAATCCAATGTTAATCTTAATTCAGTGTTGAAAACAAAAGATAGTCAGTTTAGCATAGCATTTTGTATACAGAATCTGTCCATAATGTTAGCTCTTCAATGATCAAACAGACAATTTCCACTATACCTATAACATTAGGGGATATTTATTTCATTTTTTAACGCAGAGAAGACTTAACTCTCAATAATTAAACTAATTCCATAATACGCTGAGATTAAATGTATGTCTTTTGTAAAATTTTTGATAAATTAACGAGTAATTTTTAATTATTTTGCTCGAAGGTGTCTTTGCATTTTGAAAGTCGCATTGCCGTTTTGCGTAGATAGTGACATGATTATTTGTGATGTTCGATTTGAATTTGTGTATTCATAAAATTTAAAAAACGAAGTAATTTTGTAATTTTCGCCGTTATTTAAAGGTAAATTACAATTTTCTTTTCGGGAAACCGTCTTTTGATTGCTATAGAGTGATATTCACGGGATATGCTACAATTTCTTGTTGTCTTTTGACATTTATCAGCGGTACGAGTATTGCCGAAGCTCTGTCGCCGGATTGAATGTTCTGCAGTAAAAATGTTCAGCTAAGCGCAAAATTTTTTTATCGTGGAAAGATCTTTCGAAATGAAACCAAAATAGATGGTGTGTGAACTCATTGTATACACGGCTGCTTTGACTGCGGTGACTTTTCATACTTTTCGCACTTGGTGGCAATACCTGATAAATACATTTTGTAAAACTGGTTCTGTTCAATATAAAAAAGTGCTGGAAGATCAATGAAACGTTCAGATGAGGTTATTGACGAAGCGCGTGGCAAATTATGAAAAATAATCCTTCAGGACCTGCATCTATAGCCTTATCGAATGGCGGCTACTCATAAACTCCTTCCTAATGATGTTCCCCAAAGACTAAATGTTTGTAAATGGTTTGAGTGAATAAAGCTCTTGCAATAAATTTATGGAAAGTAATCAAAACAAAATTGTTTAATGTTAAAAGATTTCCTTTTAAGGGTCGCATTCTTATAACAAAATCCTATTAGAATGCGGCTTTCCGAGTAGAAGTAGTAAAAATAAATTGCAGTTTCTAGAGGTAAAAAAAAGTGTTCATTATTATGAAAAAGTGCCCACAAATATTGCTTAGGAAGGAAATACTGAAATCCTACCTAAAACCTGACTCAAAGATTAAATTTTGTTAAAATATCGATTGATAACTTTCCGTTGTACGTATACAAAAATCACATTCTATATTGATTTATTATTAGTTGATAAAAGCAATTTTATATACTTTTATGGAAAATAGTTTGGCATTTCCCCATTACACTTAAATTAATGTATTTTAAACGACTTTTCCCTTTGTATATTTGTATAATAAAATATTAAAATTTATTTTCAACCCTGACAGTTTTAGACCTCTGAAAATACACTGCAGAGTAGTTATTAGATATACGTCTGGTTTTGATATCGTGTTTTCTAGAGAAATATATCCGAAGAATTTTGTAAAATATGGGCCAGTTTGGCATAATAGATCTAAAGTTTTAAGTTCCAGACTTTAGTTTTCGTAAGCTACCACACTCGACCACATACGAAGCATTAATCATAGCCTAAGCACTTGGTGACATCGGCAGATTTTGCTGATACACACAACACTGGCATAAATAAATAACAAAAAATCGGACAAGCAGCTTTTGAAACGCAAAAGTTGGGGAAGTTTGTAAAGATAAAGTTTTTGTTTAACAGTTTTAAGGATTTGCTTGGTAAACCTTTTTTAAAGTTTTTTTTGCTAGAATAATTGTTAGATTGTTGATGGCGACATAAATATGTTCCATAATATTATTATAGAGCAGTAAATAAACCAAAACTTTTAAATATTTTTTGAAGTTGTGGCCAAAGCTTCAATTTTATTTTGATTAAAAGTATATGACTACGGTAAAATTATTCCATTTATTAATGTCAGAGGAATAAAAATAAAAAGGATGTAAAAAAAATATAAAATACAGCTTCTTGAGATTAGAGTTTTCTGAAAATGTCTTGTGTTCGTTTTTGCCGCAGCTTTATATATCGTTAAAGCAGAATTTCTGAATCACGAACAAATAAAATTGTAAAATCTTTTTATTCGTAGTTATCAAAAGGCATACTTTTCAAGATATTGAGTGTTAGAGTTTTAAATATTTAGACAAAGCTATTTAAGATCATTATTTATAAGAAATTCTTGCCTCATTCAGTAAAGTTCGTTTTGTATACGATGTATTATATATTGCTCATCGATGTATTGCCGAAATTTAAACATCTTTTTCCTCTTAGTCCGCGTCCTTTAGCGATTTTCAAAGAGAATACATCAATCACAATCATCACAATTTTTCATCTTTAAAAATAATTAACCATGGGCATCTGTTCTCGCTGTAATTTTTTTCTGGTTGTTTGTTTTCAATCATGTTGTTTTAAATTCAAAACTTTTATTGGATTTTAGGTTAGGAAAAAAATTTCAATGTAATAAGTAAAATCACTTTCCAATCGACTTTTTAAACGTTATTATCAAAATGGATCGTTCAAAATTTAAACCATTTTAGGTTAGGTCAGGTACAAAACTTTTCCTATATTAAATAAATACAGTAGATATTGTTACTTCAAACAATGTTTCGTATTTCAAGAGTTTCCATTTCCTCATATCTCAGATATAGAATTTTAAAATAACTTGTCCTTTAAGGAAATAAAATACTATTGCACGTGAACAGAATATATTTTTGGTGACAAAAACTAGGGACGAGTATAAAATTTGACCCTTGTCTCGATCCGAATATAAAGGTATATTTTTGAGGTGTCCTAAAAAATATGTCACGGTAAATATATTGCCGGTTTCAGAAAAGTTGAAATTAACTGAAAATGTCTCAGTGAACATTACAAGCTAATCCAGATAAAATGTCCTTACTTTCAAACTACACCCCCTACCTTATACTGCTAAACTTTTTAAATTCTTTATAGGTATAGTGTTTTGCTCAGCTCAATTTGATGACCTAAAAAAGCATTAAACTCCTGACCATAGGCGTTGCATCCACCAAATAATTAAAATGCGTATTGATTAAAATTTTTAATATGATTTAAATAGTATATATTACAGCTTCTTTATTATAGTTTACATTGATAAGAGGTTTTAACCAGAGACTTCGCCTGCATAGAACACAGGCACTTAATATTTTTGAAAATGGTCTTTCGGTAAAGAATGCTCATTTTGTTTAAAAAATTGTCTTTGCCGAGCAAGGACCGCGAGGAGGTATGAGTTCTCCTTGCCAGGAAAGAATAGGGTCAGGTATGTTAGTTGGAATATACAGTTAGTAATTAGAATGAATTGTATACATTTTGGCAACAAATTGACCGCAGGAGAATCACAGTAAACGTTTTGTAAAATGCCTTTTAAAATGATAAAAAAATGAAGAAAAAAGACTCCCTATTCCCCGGCACCCTTTCCATACCCATGCTGTAAGTTAAGTGTTTTAGTCCCTACCTTCCCACACTTTACTACACTGCTTTGCCCCCTAACTTCCTACACGTTAAGTATTTTATTTGAACGCAAGTATGAACTTTAAAACGGACGTAAAAAAGAGCTCCCTCCTCCCCTACACCCTTTCTTCCATTCCTATGCTCTAATAAGTGTTTTAGTCGGACGCAAAAGTAAAACATGTTGAGTGCAAAAAATTCTCCCTACCTTCCTACACTATAAGTATTTTATTCGAATATTTTGGTAAACGTTTTTTTTTATGGTACCCCAAACCATTTCGATAAGATTAAAGATACAATAAAATGGGGGTAATCGCAAAATGCCATGATCGCGCCTAGTGCAATGAGTATCAATCACGTATTCATTTTTAAAATTCCGACTTTTGATGATTTTAATTATTTCCTTTTTTTACTGGAGTCCTTTCAGAAATATTCATGTTTTTATTTCTCATAAATTTTAGAATAATATCTTCTTTTTTAGTGGTGATGTTAAGTATTTTATTTAATATTCGCGAATGATATGACACATCGACCATAACAATAACCGAATTCGGCGGAATATTAGGTAAAAGCTGTTCGGTAAACAAATCTGTTTCGCTTTCGATGGACAACTTCACCGGGCACTCTGGCACCGATCCATTAATTATATTCCTGCGATAATTCACCTTGATCTGCTGTTTCAAATGGCCGCCAAAAAGCCCTGCTGAGAATAAAATATACCAAGTAAAAACTTACCTGTCCAAAACCACAGTTTGATACAAACAAACAAAATTAAATAAGTAAATTAGCGCAAATCGTTTAAACCACACACGCCACTGTCCCATTCACTTAATAAACTATTGTGGCAGTGATGGCTTAATCATCTGAACAATCATTCTTTTAGCAGGTGGATAGAAGTATTTTCATTCGCTTGAAATAGTTCGCTGTTCTTGTCTAGAACATATAAATTTGCAGTTGCCCTTGTCTTTGCATTCTTATCGAGATAGCATGGCTTGAGCGAGGCAACTGTCTCCAGAGTGTTGCCAGTTATACAAAATTTTCGTATGTATAGGAGAAACATAAAGGTTTGTTAATTAGTTTTTTTTTAACAACAGTGAACACCCCTTTTATTTTGATTTCAATTGTTTTTTAAAAAATAATATGTCTTAAGGACTAAAAAAATTATTATAATACTAATGAATGGCTTGTACTTTTTTCCTTTGACACTCAAAACTTCTTGGTTTAAAGTACATTTGCAAACTAGCTTTCAAAGAGAGTTACTGACTAACAATTGAATACTAATGCAAGAACATTTTTAATAAAAAAAAACTTAAAGAATTTTTTTAAAAAAGATCTGACAACCCTGCTTATGAGGTCGGTCTCTTTGAAGCCCGTTAAAAGTTTTTTTTATATCACCAGACTAACTTTGGATAAATTATACTCTGGTTCAGTTTCAGTTTGTTAGATAACGTAGACCGAGAGGACTCGGATCATTTTTTGGGTCTGGTTGAAACAAGTATTTTATTTGTTCACATTACTACATTCCTGAGCTCCATACCCATCGCTATTGATTCTATCGGTATCTGTGATGGAATCTTAAGTCCGTAAATAAGGATTTTTTTACTGAATGAAAATGTTATCTTAAAAGTTTTGGGCTAGATTCTCCAACACTAAACTATATTCATTTTCGCAATTCAGAAGAACAAGACAAATACACGCGGAGAGCACGTGGATACTACAATCGCACAAGGCCACATTAAGAACCATAGAGTAATTACAAGTTAATATAGCCGATTGACCAATAGCAATAAGTTTTGAGACGAGCACGTGCATATCACGCGCTGACGATTATTTATTCTTCTGAATTGTGAAAATGAATAGGGTACAGATAGGGGTTAATTTAATAAAAACTGTAAAACATGTGTTTAAACATTTACGGCCCGATTCTCTAACGCTAGTCCGGTCTAATTTGACAAAAAAGTTTTAAAGCTGACAAGTGTAAGGATAAGACAACAAACGTATGAATGGAAGTCTACTTGTCAGGGGTACATATAAATATGCAAAAATTGAGAATAAATTCTCTAACCACCTGAAAATTCCTTATACAATAAGGATTTCAACAAATAATGGTAAAACAGCTATTCTCCGGGCTATATGCCCCTCCGACGTCCTAACTAAAGAAAAAGCGTCCTTCTTCCTAGTAGTTTCTTGCATTCAAAACAAGTATTTTATTATCTAACTGTGTTAGGAGAAAATACGGCAAATTTTGGTATGTAATTCAGCGCTCGGAGGGGCATATAGCCCGGAGAATAGCTGTTTTACCATTATTTGTTGAAATCCTTATTGTATAAGGAATTTTCAGGTGGTTAGAGAATTTATTCTCAATTTTTTCATAGCATAAGACAACAAAGTTTTATTCTATGAATTTGTGTCTGAGTTTTGTCACAAATTTATACAGAAAGGGGCAGTTTTAGTACGTACTTTTTACAATAATAGATCTACATTTTTTCTGGCAACACGTTCCAGCATAAAAATTATTTGGAAACAATGACAAAATGACAAAAATCTGTGAAGACCTAACTGATCAGTAGGAAGATCTTAATTTAAACGAGTACTAAATCTTAAACCTTTTTAGTGGATCTGAATGACAAATCTTCCAACTGATATTATAGACCCCGACCCATTTAATGGAGCCAAAAATGTATTAACTAACACGCCAATTATTGGATTATAGGCTCATTTCGGCTTGAACTTGAAGTAGGTATTCTATTTTGAGACATTGACTTTCAAGGGCAAGTGATTGGGGAAACTACAAATAGGCATGATTTTTCACGTTTTGCGCTCTAACTTCATCACGAAATCTAACCAAACTTAATACTTTTTGTTTTCCATAAAATATAAAAAACATTCTAACGAACGCGCTACGCTGTTGAAAATATGGTGGATCAACAGTTCGACCGAAAGTGTTCGAAAAATCACTGGAAAATGTCATTTTTTACAAAAAAAAATCAATTTATTATCTCTCACTTGTTTCTCTGTCATCTGGCTTTACCTACTATCTTTCTCATCTATCGGTTTACATTATTTTTACATTCTGCGGTCTAGTCGTTAAATACATTTTTTGTCCCATCTTGTAAATGTGGATATAATTTCATTATAAAATGTGAAACATGTACACAAAAAGGTATTTGTTTTATCCGCGAGAAAGATTACGGTCTTACAAAAGACAGCAAAGGAATGAGAAATCCAAACGTTTATATATCGAAATAAAGGGATGGTAAAATTTGTTATTAGATGGCTTCAAAAAGTCGTAATTCATAAAGCTTGTCGACTAAATTACATGAACACGAAAATAATGGTTTGTATAAAAACATTCTCATAAAATTGTTTTTGTTGCTGTGGAGCGGATGCGTCTGAGATATCTTTGAAAAGCATAGCAAAAGTCAAAAAACCTACGTCATTACATAGAACTAAATACGAGAAAAGCTTGCACAAAAAGCAGCTGACAAACGATGACGCAAAGAAAGCTGTTATCGCACTTATAGATGCAGTTAAACTGACTGTACAAGCACGTTATAATCGCAGTTGTTTACATTATGTTTATAATAAATACAGAAGCACAGTACAAACTTCCCGGTTGACTTGTAATTGAACTTACTGTAAACGTTAAAAAATTATATTTGTGCTTTTTTTGCAGCCACAAAGACGAATGAAATTTCCTCTTGATGAGATTCTTGCGACTTATGCTGTATCCCGGCCTTCTTCAGACATAGCGATATGCGATCAATTACAGAAAAGATATGGCGACGACTTCAAAACCGCAAGACTGTAATTGTTTTAAAGATATACATCGAATATATTATCTTTTTGTATCAGGGTTTGAAGAGTTTGAAAGTTTACGTTATTAGGGAATATTCTGCTCGTGGCAAATGTTTTAAGGACGCCGAGAAAGAGATGCCACCTTTCTATTAATTGTATTAATTGATCATTTTGATAAACAAGAATAGTCAAAATTTAGAGAAGTGAAAACTAGAGATTGTGGCCATTGCTGAATCAATTATTTTGTGCTACGAGGTCTTGATTTTTTTTGTTCTTAATTAAAATTGGTTTAACGTCACAATTGCTGAAAAAATTCGGATCTCGATATTTATTACATACTCTGTTGAGGTTTGGTCTGTCAGCGTCGGGGGCAACATTATTCGACGTCTCAGTCATATTTCCGATTCCACTAATGGTAAAGAGTTTAATTTTGGCTAATTTTGTTGGTAATACAGTCTAGTAAAAATAAAGGTCTATGAGTTTTCCGTGCTGGAGTCGTTCAAAAAAAGTTACGAGATAAAATACGAAAAGGTAGAATTTTTCTGTGATTTTTAAAAATTTTAGGTTAAACTTTGATTCACCATATCTCCGAAACAAATAAGAATAACAAATTCATTTTTTTTATCTAAGACAGACCACGTAGACTTCAAGCCTAAGTACTAACGTACCGTGGGCGTCTGAAGACAAGGGAAATGTAATCTACTAACTCGAAATTTAAAAACTTATAGGTAAAGGGAAAACATCTGCAGGCAATTTGTTCCATAACCTGGATACCCTAGTTGTGAATGACCAAGATAAGTGGGATGCTTTAGGCTTTTGTAGCTACACAGTAAAGGCATGTATACGTAGCGCGCCTCTTGCTATTCTGTTAGGAACAGTTAAGGAGGGAATTATAACGGCTAGTTCTTCAGAGCAAAATCCATGGAAGTACCGGTATAAAAGGGATAAAAAACAGCGCGGCGATGAGCAAGAGAAGGGAGTTTTCTTGTGAGGACTTGATGAGTCAAATGGCCCTATTTTGGATAGAGTCAAGGATGTTAAGTGTCGAAGGTGATGCCGCTCCCCTGATATGGGAACAGTACTCTAGGTTAGGTCTTATTTGGGAAACATAGAGAGTGTATAAGATGGAAGGAGAGAAGTATTTTCTGACTCGAAAGAGAAAACCAAGCTTTTTAGCTGCTGATGTGTATGTTTGTGTCAGCTAAGACCAGATCGAACGTTGCATTGTTCCGTAGGGCTTAAGACTGAGTTTTGGAGGCGTTGAACTGAAGAAGGTTCTTGGCACCCCAGTCTAGGATTAATTTGAAGATCTTGGCAAAAGGAATGGTTGAAGAGATCTTCGGCTATTATCTAGCTCTTTTTGTAATTATATATAGAACAAGATATTTTATGGTTTTGCCTGACTTGACGATAGGGGCAAAGGTGCAAGACGTGAAAAATCGTAGTTTTCCCAATATATTCCAGTAGCAATCCAAGGTGGGGAAATATAAAACTTAGTTACATGAATAAGAAGAAAAAATCATGGTTTTCCCAATATCTTCGAGTAGGAATCCAAGGTCGGAAAATATAAAACTTAGTTACCTGAATAAGAAGTAAGAAATAAATACATGTCAATGATAAAAGTATCAAATCTGACCTATCTCAAGTTATTGAACTACACAGGTTGAAACTTGTTTTGCATTCGCACTGCACTGTGCCGGTGCCTCTAGAAAGTGTGACATATATACAAAGTGTACCAAAATCTGTAGATTGATATGATTCATGTAAAGAGTGAGCAATCTAAGAAGTGCAGTAGTAGTTTCTTAACCAATACCAGATGCAACATTTTTATATTGATTTATTTCTTATAAACTTATAATTTAAAATATGGCATTACTAATATCTTGGGCCAGTGAAAGCGATCCGAACAATTTTTGTTGCGTATTGAGTAATTCCACTACAAAAAGGAAGAATGAAAAGGTAGATCCAGCAGAATCTTATTATTTAAATCCACAACAAACTAGAGTTAAGTTGGGCATGAAATCAGTATCAAAATATATGTTTATGTTCTACTGCGTTAAAATGGCATTGTTTATGAGTATGTTTGACGGCTATAATTTACCACTTTATTGGACTCAGTCCAATAAGGTTACCTACTTTACTGGAGAGAGGAGAGAAAAATACGCAATTTAAAAAAAATGCAAAAAAGTTATTTTAATAACGGCAACTAAAGCCTACAAATGCCCAAATACCTATTATTTAAACTACATTAACTAAAACCTACATGGAAGAAAATTACATACCTAAATGGCAATTAATTTTTGTGATAGTGAGTATTTATGACACAGTTTGTATTACAACTAGGGTTGCCAGACGTCCGGGAATTCCGGGAAAATCCCGGAATTTGTTAGGTCGTCCCGGATCCCGGAATTTTACTGTACTATCCCGGAAATCTTTAATCAAACAAAAATAAACAACTTGCAGCAGAGCTGCAAATTTGAATTAATTCCAGTTAGACTTGCTCAGAATTTTTGTCCTTAAAAGGGCCTGAAGACGAAATATTGTTAAAACTTGCCAAGTCTAGCGATAAATATAAGTAGTGTTTGTAAACGATGTTACCGTCGTTCTTTTGGCCAAGCACATAGGTAAATTTTTTGACCCATAGAGCGTTTTTTTTTTGGTTGACAGGACGTCGCGGAAATTAGTCTTCCGAATCTGGCAACCCTAATTACAACTAAGGCCCGTGCTGGAGGTACAGAAAATAGCTGAGTCTTCTACGGTGATATTCGGAAGGTTCTAAACTTCTATCATTTTTGATGATTCGGAAGAACATTGTGGTCCCAATATTCTGGTGACAAGATTTATTTTGCTACTTTCAGATTCCTCAATGTAACCTTCTCCAACAGTTGATGAGCGCCTAAAACAGTGGCCGGTATATTATTTTAGGTTCTTCAGTCCGAGACATTTTGCAACAATAGTTGACACACCAGCAATTTTGTGAACTCGCAACTGATTGCGCGGCGCATTTTTCTTTTTTATAATTTACGAAAAATCGATTGTGCGATGTCTGGTCTAAGTTTTACGTATTTTCGAATTGTTTCCAGTGAGTTTAAATTTCCAATTTCTCCACGCAATATAATGAAAGATCTATCTTTCTTTGTCTTTATATCAAACAGTTTAACCAGAAAGTGAGTTTTAATATCTTCCACTGCATCCGTAGTTAGTGAAACTAACTCGTGCCGCCGCAGGCACCTGCAACGCCAAACACAAGAACAACCTTGTTTAATAAATGATATTTTCCATCTGCTTGAGTTTAAAAAATGATCTACATTTTCTTTGCTTACAGTGAGAGACTTTTTAGGTTTGTGACCTTCAGATTTTCATTTGAAATAAGATATCATACCTGGAAATTTGGCTATATCTATTCCCTCATTTAAATTGATAGTAGATCCTAACATGGAGTACTTAGTCCATAAAGAAGAGCTTCTCTCTAAAAATATCCATTTTTATGAATTTACGAAAAATTTCATCGCGATTACACAAACTATTTGATTATTCATTGTCATTATCAACAATGATAACATATTATGGCAACTATAGGAACATCATGCACACTAGGAAATTTAAAAAAAAAATCCTAATTTAATAGTAAAAAACATGTAGACCGAAATTCAATCGTGTAAAGTACAATGACGTTGGTGCCGGCGGAAAGATTGTTGCGTCGCCGTCTCTCTCGAGCCTCGTGTGACTTCATTAACAACCAGTGGTAAACTAAAAGTTTTCCCTCCGCCGGCACCAACGTCATTGTACTTTACACGATTAAATTTCGGTCTAGTAGATAAGACGATGTCTGCTACTCGTACATAATGCACTTTATTGGATTCGCCTTCTTTAGGAGGCGTCCAATAAAGTTATGCATTATGTACTAGTAACATAAATATCTATTATGGATACTCTTTCAAAAAATGTATAAATCATTTCGTGTTTCGTGGATAAATAAAACTTAATGTTTTGTTGACCAGTATAATCAGCGTGATGTAAATTAACACAGTTTACGCGATGTCTACAGTTAATATCACTGTATTTGTATCTAAGTGATTTAAAAGGCGATGACTAAAGCTTGCTACTCTAGGTAAATGGAATTGTAATTTGTATAGGATGTTCAAAAAGTGTGTTTTTTCACTTCATTTTATATTTTCTGTTTAAATACACTTTTTTGCATGTCAAACAAATGTCACAGTGACACCGTTTTTTTCTTTTCTTTCTAAAAGTTGGAGGTCATTATATTCCTATTTTTTAAAGATAAACACCTGGTGTTTAGATTAATTAAGGCTGACCTATCAGATCAACCATTAATAATTTAAATCTAATAAATCTTAACCTAAATACTTAATGACTATGCTGTCCTAATTATCTATCGGTTTAATGACACGTTCACTGACGCACTATGCTCTGCTTGTTGAGACACACATCACATTACACAAGTTCAAGCGGTTTGTTGTTCTCTTCAGTCTTCGGAGATGGTGTTGGGTGTCCAGCAGCTAAGGAGCTTTTGCCTTCTTATGAAGGTGGAGCCTTGCTTCATGCTTACCCGCAAAACTTTAGGTCTCATCCTTTACTTGTTTCTTGTCTATTTCTATGATAACTAAATTGAAAAGTGATTTGAGAAAAGAGCGACCATTTTTGATTGATATTACAGGTCGAGTAGATAAATTATTGTAAGTTATCGAAATGATTTATGACCAAAGTGGCGTCATTATCACTATGTTGGGTAAACCATGGACAATTTTCAATTACTGGCAATAATTGAGACTCAACGTAAAGTTAATCTGTTAAATATGACTTTTTACTACACCACGTTACCACACTAGTTGTACTAACACAACAGAAATGTTAGAACTAATTAGGTCAAACATATGAACAAGAAAGTGAAAGGTCAAATTCATAATTTATTACTTTGTTTTTTTAACTTGTTCCTTTTGTTGAAAACAATAAATATAAAAAATATAACTTGAGCTATTTTAACTTTGTCATCAAATTATTATTGGTAATGGTATTTATAAAATTTATAATATGCCATCATTAACACTTGCGTCCCAAAAGGGTTTAGTCATTATTAGAAACTACTTAATTACGAAATAAATCAGGCAAAATGTCTATTTTAACGGTCGCACGTATTTGTAATATATTTGAAGAAATTAATCCGGAAGCAAGCTAATTAATTAATCATTAATTATGTCATTTTGCGGCTGTCTCGTATTCGTATTTAATAAAAACTAATTGTTGTAGGTCAGTAAAATGTAGAAATTATCTATTAGAAAATGTACATTCTTTTTATATGCTGTAAAGCAATCCGGTTCTTAGAAAATTAACAACCTTAATATTTATTTCTTAGGGAAACCCAACCGTTCGTTTAATTTCTATAACTCTATTTTTATTTCCCAATAAATATTAATAACCAAGCCAGTATCAAATTCCTTTTAAATAAAACAAGCTCAAACTTGTCTCGTTCGTAAATTCAACTTGCATAAAATACGCAGTCATCGGCTAAACATAAAGACTATTTCAGCTAAAATATCAAAAGAAAATCTTTCCTTTAATTTAGTTCTTCTAAAGCACCGGCACGTTGTCGGCGACCGTCAAAGGCTTAGTTTCCTTTGAAGATTTTTTATTTCTTAGTTTTATTACTGTAACGTTCTAAAAATATATTACTAGCAAATGCAAAAAAAGTCAGCAAAGATGGCTACCAACTTCAACCCCTCTGTCTCTTCACTTCGTGGTATCAAAGTATCGGTTCAACCCTTTCACCAATACGATATCATCTGCCTAAATATGATTCGTAAACGTCATCGCGAAGATGGCTATTACTGGTCGGGCGGAGCGCAAAAAAGGTGGTCCATATCACTTCGACTTGTTTCCCGTCGGGAAGACATCATCATTCCAACAACTACCACAGAGACAGAGTGTTGCGCCCCTTGGCGCAACAGAATCGCGAAGGTCTAGTAGACCGAAAGTTAATCAGTGCGGGAAAGACTCCCCTTTTTCTTTCAGGCATAGTCCTGTAAATGTAATTCAGTGCGGGAAAAATTCTCCCTTTTTCTCTAAGGCATAGTCCTGTAAATGTAATTCAGTGCGGGAAAAATTCTCCCTTTTTCTTTAAGGCATAGTCCTGTAAATGCAAATCAGTGCGGAAAACACTCCCATTTATCGTAGGCATAGTCCTACATGTTATTTTATAAAACAAGGAAAGTCATAATAAATATACGACAATAAAATATCGTATCTCGTAATGACAGAATGTGAAGTATATACATCATGTTTTTGTTAGTGTCAAGAATAATGGTTGTACATATTTACCAGAAATAAATACCGATTGTTCAGTGAAGTTGATATCTTTTACTGCTTGCAAGTCGCAGCTGCATGAGATTGCGCACAGATGAAAACTGAATCAGTTACCTATGGAAATATATTACAGTAAGGTGGAGGTATGGTTTAAATAGAGCCTTATCCATCCAATATTCCTTATGAAAATCCGATATTTAGAATCAGATTACATATTGTATGATTCATCATATTATATAGAGCTTAATTTATAATAAAACTCGTTTCGACATTTGACAGTCACAGGTGACATCAACAGCTGCCATTAGTTCCTTTGAAAAGCCCCTAGATCCGTAATGGGTTGGTAGTGGGCCGTATCAAGCTGACACGATAGGTCGCGTCGTTTTATTTTCGGTTGATTTTGGTGTTTTGTGGTTGTGATGTTGGTGTTTCTAAGGGTGTTTTTTGTATAGTGTGTTTTAAACATTTTACTTTTGGACTTTCGAGATTTCAGAGACGAGATTTCCTTGGTGTTTCTTATTTAAGCTGATCGGTGAGTACAAGTCCGGTCCTGCGGTCCTGTCTTTTTAGCCAACCTCTAAACGTAAAACAGACTAGTCTTCAACAGGGTACCATAAATGATAAGTGACTTGGCCACCATATTGCGAGATCTAAGAAAAAGTTACTATAGCAATATGTTATTTCCTTAATATGTTAGATTTTTCGTAGTCTAAAATATTTTTTAAATGTCCTTAGACAAAATTTCTTATTCTCCTTCCGACGAGCAACCTATTTTGAACTCTGTTTATAGTTCTGCTGATAACAGTACTCTTCACTTTAGTAACCATTTTCCTAAACCAGTCAAAAAGATTGAACTGGACAACAATCCCAGATCTAAGCAGATATTTTTTATCTAAGACGGTTTACGACGACCTAAACTTGAGTACTTACATAAGACTTCCAGGATGTATGGTTAGGGAAAGAAAAGAAAACTTCAGTGGGCAGGAGATTCTTGGTATGAACCAGCGAAAAAATAGAATGTTATGGAATGAAATTCTCTTCTTGTTGTTTTATTAGAAATAGCAAGGAAAAAACAGAAGTGCACCTTTTTAACAAAAACCGCGAAAGGATCCCTGGAAAAGGGACAGATCACCTACAGCAAGTTAATTAGCGAGAGAAGGGAATTTTCTTGTAAAAGTTAACAGTCATTAATGAGTTGTGGATGGACAATGCTCTATTTTAACCCTACCTCCACCTTACTGTAAAATATTTCCATAGGAGGCTGGTTCAGCTTCATCTGAATGCGCGATCTCTGGCAGCCGCGACTTGTAAACAGTAAAAGACATCAATTTCACTGAACAATCGGTATTTATTTCTGGTAAATATGCACAACCATCATTCTTGACACTAACAAAAACATGACGTGTATTCTTCACAATCTGTTAGTACGAGATACGAGATGTTATTGTCGTATATTTATTCTGACTTTCCTTGTTTTATAAAATGAAATATAGGACAAAGGGGGAGTTTTTCCCGCACTGGTTTACAGGACTATGCCTAAGAGAAAAAGGGTGAGTTTTTCCCGCACTGATTTACAGCACCATGTCTAAGAGTAAAAGGGGGAGTTTTTCCCGCACTGATTTACAGGACTATGCCTAAGAGAAAAAGGGGGAGTTTTTCCCGCACTGATTGAATTTTGGCCTTACTTGACCTTCGCGATTCTGTTGCGCCAAGGGGCGCAACAGTCTTTCCTTGTGGTAGTTGTTGGACTGATGTCGTCTTCTCGACGGGAAACAAGTCTAAGTGATATGGACCACCTTTTTTGCGCTCCGCCCGACCAGTCATAGTCGCCTTCGCGATGACGTAAATCTTTTCTGACCATTAAACATTAGGAAGAGGCCGAACTAGATACGCTGCACGGCCAAGAGGGGTTGATACTTATTGTCATGGTTACTGGCCATCTTTTTCATTTACTAGAACTATATTTTAAGCACGGTACAGTAATAAAACTAAGAGATAAGAAATCTTCAAAGGAAACTAAGCCTTCGACGGTCGCCGACAACGTGTCGGTGCTGTAGAAGAGCTACATTTAAAGAAAGATTTTCTTAACATATTTTAGCCGAAATAGTCTTTATGTTTTGCCGATAACTGCGTGTCTTTATGCAAGTTAAATTTACAAAGGAGAGAAGTTTGAGCTTGTTTATTTGAAGGGGATTATTTAGAATACAAATAGAGTTATAGAATTAAACGAACGGTTGGGTTTCCCCAACAAGTTGGATGGCTTTCTTTTAAATAAAATCTAGGATTTCAAGTGTCGAGGGAGATTTCATTTTATAGATGTGGGAACATACTCCAGGTTGGGTTGTATCTGAGAGAAGTAAAGGGTGTACAGATTAAGAATAAAAGTATTATCGATCAGCTGATAGGACTTGTGCCACATAGAAAAAACACTGTCGTATATTGAATTAGATACAAATCTACTCAATGGCACTCTAATCCCTATTGCACAATACAAATACTGTTTATTTCAATGATTATTTTATCATTGTTAACCAATAGGTTATAAGATTGCTTGAAATATAGGGTTTTATTGGTTTTCAATAGGTCGTTTAAATATGTAATTATTTGATGCAGTAATACCCTATTCTAAATTCAATACAAAACATATCATTGGTTTCAGTAAACATTTAATTTTAAGAATATACCTCTTTTTTAATCGAAATACTTATTATTATTGCGGAGCCTTTTAGATTTGTTTTATTTACATATCATAAAATACTGGAATGAACTGCTCCAGTCCGCAGAATTGCAAAAGATCTAATATTTTTGGCGTAACTTTAACATAATAAACAAACAGGCTGCAAGCTTAAACGACTATTCAACACAGCACAATGTTAACGTGTCCAAAGGGTGTCTGCGAGCAATAGAAGTAATATTTCAGCCAAAAATAGAACCATTGAATTGTTATTTTTTATTATTCCTCTAATACCGTATATTATGATTAATTGGAGTGTTTATTTTATTTGATATGATGAAGGATTATTGACTTAATTTTTAGATTTTCTATTTAAACTGTAGTTCTTGTTCGTTTAATAAAATATATTGTAATTTGAATCACATCGCCTACAAATAGCTATTTTTCGCCCAATTATATTTAAGCATTCTCATCAAATAGCTTCATTTTCTGGCTCTAATAATTGTATACTCTAAGGAATAATAGAAATTTATTGGTTTTCAATAATATTTTGACATTGAAAAAATGGTAATATAATTTTCAAAAAAGTAGGAATACTTTTCAACTCCAATAATAAGTCAACATTTAAAGAAATATATAATTTTCAATTATTTCAATAATGTTTTGTTGAGACAATATTAACTTTAAAATATCTAATGTGACAGTGGTCAAGAATAATCAGAAAACAGCATAGCGATTTTTTCTGTGCAGCTGAAATTATCAAAGATGGGGCCAGCTAGATCAAACGATTCTTTATTTTGTATGTCTAGGTGATTCGTGGGAATGAGATCAGTGTTAATGGATTTTGGAGCGTCAGAGAACAATAGTAAGTTTTAGAAGGATTGTACTGGAGAAAGTAGGCAACCCAATTTAAATTCAGTTGAAAATCCTGGAAAAATGGGACTGGAATGTTATGTTTGTTATCCAGCTTATGCTCTAGAGCTGGTTTGAAAAAAAAGATATTGAAGTGAAGAGTACTATCGACAGCCTAACTATGGATGGAACTAAGCCTTGAGGTACACCAGTATTCATTGGATGGACCCTGGATGAGTGACTATCTACCGTTACAGATAGGCATCTAGTAGAAAATAAAACTATCGATCCAAGTATCATATCAATCAAATGAAGTGAAGTATTCTGATAATCAAATTGTCAGAATACTTCACTTAAGATTTTACTCAGTAAACCTCGACTATATCCGACTATGCAGTTATGTTCTAATAATGATTTGTTGAATTTAAGAAACCTTTATGTCTACTCCACTTTGTGTTATTTGATAAAAATTAAAAACATACTTCCAGATATTATACATGCATATCAAACTAGAGCAAACACAACTAAAAACTTCTACCACTTCTACATAGCTCGATTTGTCAAAGATTTTTAATTTACAATATACCAAAATTGTATAATATTACCTGTATAAGAAATACACTATACAAACAAAAACTATTTAAAAAAGAAGTAAAATCATTTATCAGGGAAAAATATATTCAATGCCTTATTTTTAATACAGATTATCCTCTTGGTGTTTTTGAAAACAATGTCGCCACTACCATCGATTCATGATTCCTCGGCTGTCCTGTTGCTGCCCGCACGTGTCGTTCGTCTCTCTGAGTCACGTTGCACTGTGCTTCGGATTCGGTGGATATTGGGCCGGGAGGCATATTTACAGATGCTAGCATGTGTTGACACCAGGGTGTTGAAATCAGCGAGGGTTTGGAAAAACAGTACATTTACAAATGCTAGCAGATTTTGACACCAGAGGCGATCAGAGTGTTGAAACCAGTGAGCGTTTGCAGTGGGCATACATTTACCGATGCTAACTGATGTTGACACCGGTATTAAATTGACACTATAATAATATGTAATTCCGCAATCAGAGATTCAACTTTTACAATTATTGGGAGGATTTTGCCATTATTAAAAGCAATTCCAAATTAAGATTACTTCATGTCCCGCAGTTTTAATGTTTTTGATGCGAGTGTTTTGATGGAGACACCGTGTTGCCAAATTTACAACTAGTTTTTCCCACAAATTTTTATATCAGCTTTAAAAGGCGTATTGGCAACGGGTTAGGGCTCTGTTGCTATTTAATTATTTTTTGGGAATTTTTGGCATTAAAGCTGTTCTTAGAAATAATATAATTTCTTCTTGTGGCCATAGAGTTGTAAAATACGTTCTCGGACAGGTTTGGTCAGTTTTAGGTTTCATCAGTATATTTTTTAAATTTTTTATCTTTGCCGAGTTTTTTTACTGCGACTGCGCGATTCGTATTGGTATAAAATTTTGGCAGCACCGCATACACCTGACATTTTATTAAAAAAGATACTGATGAAACCTAAAACTGAGCAAACCTGTCCGAGAGCGTATTTCACGACTATTATGCAATTTTAATTTCTGCACCTTGTAGGGCCGATTTGGGTTAGCTTTTATTTCTTATTCATCTTAACATCTCACAAAACCAGCCTAATGCTGAAGGGCATGTATCTGCTCATTAACATAATATTTTATTTTTATTTTGTTCGTTTGCTTTAATAAATATTTTTTTTCAATATTCCAACGTTTTATTGTTATTTTCCGTACAGGCACAATCATGGAAAAAGGTTGTCTACTGCTCAGGTTATCTAAAACTGGTTTCAACACTATGATCGCCTTTGGTGTCCAAATTTGCTAGCATTTTTAAATGTACTGTTTTTCCAAACCCTCGCTGATTTCAACACCCTGGTGTCAACACATGCTAGCATCTGTAAATATGCGGCCGGGAGTAGTGCACGCAAGCTGCATTTTAATGCAGCTTAGGAAAAATTCCCTGCCCGAGATTCACAGACTGTTTTCTTAGTTTAGGTTTAAAGTTTGTTGATATTGGTTGTTTTTTGTCTGTGAGGTTGTAAATGTTTGTCAAAACTTTGTAATATATTTGATTTGATTTTGATTTTGAAATAGAGAGAGAACCGTAAGAAGAAGTTGTTGAGAATATTCCTATAGAACCTTTAAGTAAGACGAGGATGCAAATAACATTTTCTGAACTATAATGGGCAACTTTAATGGGCCAAATCGATGCGAACAATTCGCAGATGATTATCAAGGCCAAAAATACCTGTTAATAATTCTACCATAATGGTACTAAAATATTACTGATATTTCCGCCAAATATCGATGATATAAATAGGAAATTTGGCAAACATTACCTTTAATAAGTATTTATAGCTCTTTACATAATGGTAAGATTAAATAAATTAGTTATGTCTTAAACAGTTATAAGTTTTGTTCATAAAATAAAGTTCGACAGAAGAAGCAGTTAATTAGGACTCTCCTTATAATATGGTCTTTACTTATATCTGAAAGTGTTTTTATAGCCTGTCATAAAGCGTCTTTTCTCAGTCGGCTGAAATAGTCTAGAAAATTAAATATGGTATATAATATCGGTTTTCCTTTTAGCGCATATTTGAGAATCTCCTTGACAAAAACATTAAATTATTATACCATTAAATATTGTGAAAGTGTTTTTGTTTACTGATAACATAAAATACCAGCAATCTCTGTTACCAAATCCAACGTATTTAAAATAATAAACGTATTAAGAGGAACTCCTTTTAGGCACTGAGTTTCTATAAATGTGGGCTATAGCGACAGTTTCAAAATAAATACACAGCAGAAGTGGAAATAAAATATGCCTTCCACTAAATTTTGTTACGTTTTGGTTTACGTTGCTTTATATTCTTTAACTAGTTAGAAAATATAATTAATTTGATGATGAAGCAAGAATAGTGGGACAATGGTTAACAGTGAATCAACAATAATACTGCATTGCAGACCTTTTAAAACTTAGATTAATAGAAAAGGAAACAGATTGCAAAGATAGTGAATTGGAAATTCTATGAAACAAGATAAGACAAGAGAAAATTATTTCCAAACACTCCAAACGTTAACAGATACCTGTAGTGAAAACAACAGTGATTAAACCAAACGAAGCAGAAGCTGACAGAAGATTTATACGTACGATAATACTAAGAATACGAGGAGCAAAAAAATAATAGTTTGTATTTTGGGTAAATATTTAGTGACCTTGTTTTCTATATTCTTAGCACATTACTATTACTTTTGTAATATGTAATAATTGAAAAATATATATAGATATGCCATTGACTTTACTCTGAACGAGATCAATACCAAGGAGAGAGAATCTATAGGGGAGGCTAAGGATATTCTTCTACAGAACAACAATATCTTTAACATCTTCCATACAAACGTAAGAAATGTACAAAAAAAAAATCTTAGAACTAGAAGTAACTCGAGAACAGTTCCAGGAACTGTTTGGTATAATTGCAATGACAAACATTTTAAAATTTCCATCATCAAGCCGATTTTCTAAAGGAGTGGTGGAAACTACAGGCCAATATGCATACTATCTTATCTAAGTATAATTTTTGAGAAGGCACCAAAAAACAGAATAGTAGAATTCCTAACAAAACATGCAGTTTGGATTCCAAACCAAAAAATCTACTAATGATGCGATCAGTTTACTTACGGGGGCCATAGTTATACAGCTAGATTCTATCTGTACATCAATACAATGACTTAGTTTTTTGGCACACTTAATAAAATTGTTATTAAAATACTGTGATCTGATTCGCTTAAACCCGTTAATTAATGGACGCCTTCCTACACATTGTGACGTAATAAAAAGGGTTACTTATCAAAATATACGCCAATTAGGGTTTATTAAATAGTTCTAGATAAAAGAATTTATGGGGAAATATCTATGAACTATTTTAAATATTCTGACCACGTTCAACGCGCTCTGACCAATTGAGTGCAAATTATTTCAAAGGCCTAAATCTTAGATATGAGGTTATAAAAATCCGAAATACATAAAAAGGATATGTAAGAATTTATCTAAAGTTACAACATCTGGTGTTTTACTAGTCGACGACTTTTATAGCAGAGAATTCGCTACAGGATAACTTATTGCACACTTAACAGGACTGGTAAAATAAAACAGTGGGTCAAGCTTTCTTTTTCACAAGCAGGTTGCATCTGTCATACATTTGATAGCGTTGTTGTACGGAATGATCGAAATGGGTATTAATATTCGTACCTTTAATTTTAATTGAGTATTTTCAAACACGATCGAACCAAGATCGTGTACGAAATATGACGATTTTCGCTCGAAAACCGAATATCCCTATTTGTGAACATGCAAATTAATTTAGTATTTGTATGGCATAGTTTGACTGGGCATTTAAAATCTAAATTGCGGATTTTGTGTGCGAATGGGTATGATAAAACTATCAAAAGATTAGTAAAATGGCAGGTTTAAATGATTTGGATTAGTTTTAGATCTTCTGCATTCGATAGCATCAGTTGTATTTTGTCATTTTTGTTATGAATGTATTAGAAAGGGAGAGGACACATTAATGGATGTAAGCGCTTTCAGATAGAAGACGCTAAGAGATATACGCTGGACCACCACTTTTTCCAACCCACAAGAGCATATTCTACTATTTTGGTCGTCTATATTTTTATTGTGCTATTTTATTGTTTAAGTACAAGAATGCGAAATGACAATAGATCAAACTCAACCGCCAATTTCGCTCTTCCAACCACTACGTCTGTACTCCACATAATGACCGATATAATAATTAAAGTCAAACAATTTCAAAAACTTCTTCTATCCCTTGACACCCAAAAGTCCTCCGGTCTGGATGGCATACCAGCAATTGCTTTAAAAAAATGCGCGCCAGAACTTGCACCTATCTTAACTCGAATTTTCCAGATCTCTTATGACAAGGGTATCTTCCCAGATAGCTGGAAGACTGCACGTGTGCATCCTGTCCGAAGAAAGGCTCCAAGTCCCTTCCATCCAGTTATAGACCTATCGCTCTTCGCTCTGTCATCTGCAAAGTTTCGGAGAAAGCTATCAACATGCAAATTCTAAAATATCTAGAAAAACACAAAATTATCCATGACAGACACTACGGATTTCGTCACCAAAGATCCACAGCTGATCTCCTTAGCTTTGTCACAGATAACTGGAACAAGTCTCTCGAATTTCATGACGAATCTCAGATTGTTGCTCTTGATATTTCCAAGGCCTTGACCATGCCGCATTCCTCGACAAACTACCTTCTTACGGCCTTCCTACCAAACTATGTGCCTATATCGGTAGCTTCCTCTCTAATCGGTCCATATCTGTCGTGGTGGGCGGTCACTCATCTAACTTCCATTCTCTCAATGCTTGTAAACTATTTGTTCATGAAAACAGTATTTTCAAAGTATTTTACTCACGGCCGTCCCCTCTGACTGCCTTCGCCCCCCATTTGCCTCTGGGCCCGCTACCGCCTCCATGGAAGACTCCAGCGCCCATTGGAGGGGGGGGGGGAACTTCTACTATAACTAAATCGACCATTTTGAAAAGGGGTCATCTTTAATGTTTCGACAATTTTAGTTTTCACCGGTTTACCAATCTGTAGGCATAGACGCACAGTCTGCATGAAAAGGGGTCATCTCCTATTTACCTAACTACATTTTATTTCAGCCAGAAATTGATGTTCATTTGAAAAACGGGACATCTCTCATTCGTTTTAACTTTTTCTATATGTTTTATTTGTTTAAAATAAATAAATACAGGGAGTCCAAAATGTCTTTGTATGAGCAATCTTTGCTTTTAGTAAAAATAGAGACACCAAATTTTAGGTGTCTCTATCTTATTGGTTAATAATTCTACTTTTTTATGTAATTTAACTTCTTCAACTCCCTTGAGAGATGACTCTGCCATGAAATAACACCTGCCATTCTCGAAAATGTGAGAAGTGAGTTCCAAAATCGCCTTTATTACTGCCAAGAAGTTCATGGTGGTCATTTTGAACAATATTTAAAGTAATAAGAGAAATAAATTCTACTTAAATTTTTAATTCATTTTTCCACTTTTAAAGGATTGTCATTTAAAAACGAATTAGGATACGGACCTTGGGTTTGCAGTAAGATGTTAATTTTCTGAAGACCTTTAAAATGACGTACCACACGGCAAAGGGTTGTATTTAAAATGTTTGACCTCAACTCCCTGGCGTCACCCTCAAGGGGATTAAAAAAATTAAATTACATAAAAAAGTAGATTTGTCAACCACTACGATACACCTAAAATTTGGTGTCTCTATCTTTACTAATAGAAAAGTTATTTGCCCATATTAAGTAGTAGACTTGGTTGGACGACGGCTTACCAACAACGAGACTAAAATAATTATACTTCAAAACCATCCTATTTACGCCGCCCAGTGTGACATTTTAACACTCTGGTGGGATTTTAGTCTCCAATTCTAGAAGTGGCGTACAGTCGGGGGTGCTAGGAGGCGCACGGCACCCCCCCCCCCCCCGCCCTCAACGGCACCCCCCCCCCCTCCCCGCCCTCGTCCTAACGGCATACTAGCAGCATACTATTTTTTATGATTTTATAGCCTAATAACAATAACTTCTTATATCATTGTCAAAAACCCTATAATTTACAAACAAGTGAATTATTTAAATCTACCTAGAAGTCATTATTTTAACTTTCTGCTTTTTTCTATGGGTGCGTTCGAATTTTTTCAAAAAACCATCTGGAGACTCGCTGCCTGCTATCAGGGGCGGATTTAGAATTTCGTCTCGGGAGGGGGTGGGGCAACGTCACCCCGAGCTACACACAAGTATAGATGGACAAGTTCGCGTGCGACATTAAGTTTTTATTGTTTAGGGTTGTTCTAAGAAATATACACTATTTCATTGTGGACGAAATATCTAAACCGCGAAAACAACGGTTTGTCATCTTAACTTACCAATATCCTAGCATTTCATTTATTTATATCTTCTGTCCATTTGGACTTATTAAATAAGTCCAAATGGACAGAAGATATAAATAAATGAAATGCTAGGATATTGGTAAGTTAAGATGACAAACCGTTGTTTTCGCGGTTTAGATATTTCGTCCACAATGAAATAGTGTATAATATACAGTGTATAATATACAGTGTGTCTACGTAAGTTGGCGGCATATGGGAAACTTTTTATTATTAATTTTACGAAAAAAAGTTATTCTTTATAAAAAGTTCTGCATGGTCCAAAACCTAAAATGCAACCATCAGATATCAAATTTTATCAGTCGTATACGAGGTTTGTCAAAAAATGTGATTTTTGCTCAGGAGTAAAGTACCTTTATTTTCGACAGTATCGAAAAGGTTTAGAATTAAAAATAACTTTAAAATATTCAGCATAGTTTATTTACATTAAAAAAACTATTTTTTTCGACATTTTCTCTGCGATAACGTTGAAAATTTAAGTTTGCACATTAATGCATTACATTTAATAATTATAAATTTGATAAAACAATTCTAAATAAACTTTTATGTAAAAATCTACTGTTATCAAAACAATTATATCTGAATTTTTATTGAACACTGATAACCTTTCAATTGTTTAATCATTAGTTTGTAATGTTGTAACGATGCATTTAACTGAATACCAAATTGTATGTATCATTTATTTTGTTATAATAAATACCAATGAACAATCTCTATCCTCAATTTAATAATGCCTCCACATATCCTCCATCTCTGTTCATACATGTAACCGCTCTATTACAAAATTCTCTTAAGACATTCCTAACCATACGGGGCGTTATGCTACGAACCGCTTCTGTAATTATTCTCTCTAAATGGTTAACATTTTCAAATGGCCTTTGAAGGTATACCTTTTGCTTTCGGTAACCCCACAAGAAAAAATCGAGTGGGGTTAAATCTGGAGACCGCGGAGGCCAAGGAATTTCCGAAAAACGATGAAAAACTCTTCCATTGAAAATATGTTCAATGTATTGACGAACATCTAATGTGCTGTGACATGGGGCACCATCTTGCTGGAACCATATCTGCTGACGTTCAAGTAGGGGAAGGTTGTCCAGAAAATCACCTATTCCATTGTTTAAAAAGCACAAATATCGATCCGCATTCAAGGTTTCTCGGAAAAAAAAGGTCCGATTATTTGATTTTTATAAATTCCGCACCACACGTTTGTTTTGAACGAAGACTGGTCCCGAGTTTTCAACGTAAAATGTGGATTCGTGTCACTCCACCAACGGCAGTTTTGGCTGGAAACTGTCCCATTTGATGAGAATGTTGCTTCATCCGAAAAAATAATACATCTTGACATAAATGGGTTATCTTCTAAGATTCCCTGTATTTCTCAACAGAATTCAAATCGTCTGTCATTATCTCCTGGTCTTAAAGTATGAATTTGTTGAGGTTTGTAAGGGTGATATTTGTGTTTTCTTAGAATCTTTGAAACTGTATCCTTTTTTATATCATTTGCCAATGAAGATGCCCTGTTTCGCAAAGAATATTCAGGATGTTCAGTTGCAGAGAGCATTACATGCAACGCAATGTCATTATTTTCTACCCTGTTTTGGCGTTTTTTGCTAAATTTATTATGTACATCTCCACAAGTCTTAAATTTAATAAACATTTTTCTTACAGTTTCACTGTGAATATTTTTATCTGGATGTCGGAAATTAAAAATGTCTGCAGCTTCTCGAAATGTTTTATACTTATCACTCACTATTAGCACAATCTCAATTTTCTCTTCCCGACTTAATGTTGGTGGCATTTCTACCTTTTCATAAACAAATACGTCTGTCAAACATAAAACTGTACAATACGAATTTTCGATGTTTTGACAGTTCTCAAATCCTACTTCAAATATCACTTTTAAAAAATTCCAGTGCATCCTAGATTAATTACGCATTAATGTGCAAACTTAAATTGTCAACGTTATCGCAGAGAAAATGTTGAAAAAAATAGTTTTTTAATGTAAATAAACAATGTTGAATATTTTAAGGTTATTTTTAATTCTAAACATCTTTTCTTTATAATACTTTTCGATATTGTCGAAAAGAGCAAAAATCACATTTTTTGACAAACCACGTATAGGACTGACAAAATTTGATATCTGATGGTTGCATTTTAGGTTTTGGACCATGCAGAACTTTTTATAAAGAATAACTTGTTTTCGTAAAATTAATAATAAAAAAGTTTCCCATATGCCGCCAACTTACGTAGACACACTGTATATGAGAATTTTTCGAAAACACTTTTTTTGAAAGAACGTTTCTTCGAAAATATATTTTCTCGAAAACAGAACTTTTCCGATAATATATAATATAATTTGAGAACTAGGGATGTTTCCAAATTTTTTTTTTTCGGAAACCAACTTCTCCAACTTTTTTCAACCCCTTTTCGAAACTACATTGTTTTAAGAAATCATGTTTTTAAAAAATACATTTTTTCACACATTGTTTCGAAAAAGACTTGGCATATTCATATTTAAAAAAAAAAACGCACTTTTTTGAGAGTAATTTACTACAGAGTAATCTAGCAGACACAAGGAAACGTAAACCTGATCGAACACAAAGACGGTTCGTTTAAGTTAGTTCAAAATTTTTCTGCATTGACATTTTCTAAGCCAGTTCAAGTTCAGAATTTAAATTTAGAAAACCTCTTTTCTAATAAATATACTTTCGGAGACTTTTGTAGATCCATTTCCGAAAAAGCATCATCCAAAGAAGCTGTTTTTCAACAAAAATTACTTAATTTAACATAAAAAAAAATCGGTCAAGTGCAAGTTATACTTGCACAATTAGTGTTCCGTGCCATCAGCCCCCAACTTAACCTGAGCAAACCTTAGCCACCCGAACTCCGCCCATCTGCCGCGCTACCCGCCACCGATGGCACCAACGCCGTATCACATCGCATATGCGCCGAACTGAGTGGGCCAAACTAAAAATTTTAAAAAACATGTAAGAACAAAAGTTGTTCCATATATTGTGTCGAAAAACTTTTTCTCTAGAAGCAATGATTTTCAGCGGTTACAGGAAAATAAAAATTAAATTATTTATAACAATTGATCGCCCTAGAATTTTTTAGTCCTGATAATTTTCGTTTAATCAACACCTAATTCCCAATGTTCTCAATGTTTTTTTTCAGATTTTTCTGAGCGATCCTTCTGGCGATAAGGGATAATATTTCAAATTTTTACGTCGAAGAGTTTCAGAAAAAATCGCCTGTGACAGACGGACGGACGGACACCGAAGTCATTCCACAAGTGTTCCGTTTCACGGAACAATAAAACGATGTTTGTTAAAAAAAAAACAGAACACTTGATCATCCTAGCTTACACGCGACAAAACAAATTGTTTAATTAATATGAAAGGGTAAGTACTGTAGTATTTTTTTGTTTATGCCTTCTGCTCATTTGGGGGGATATAAGCGTACTTACGAAAGTACAATTTTTAAAACGCAGTGGCTATATGTCCGCCGGCGGTAGGTTACAGTTAGGCTTAAAATTCGGCCGCAAGGCGGACTCACGCGAATAATAAGAACTTATCCGCCGTAAAAATTAAAGTGCGGCGGAACGCAATGATTGATAATTCATTTTCCGCCTTTCGGCGGATTTTACTGCATAGTAGCTAAGATCCGCCGACAAAATTTTGACAAGCTTTATAATTTATATATTTATATAAGGGCATTTCTCTACTAACTGGGCAACTCAGTGTCTCGCATGATTTTTATTACGAAACTTGTCAAAACCATTGCAATTTTAATCTTAGATATAAATGTATAATGAATTATATGCGTGCATGTTATAAAATTTAAGAAAATATTTTTCTAATCATTATTTATTCATTTTCTAAATACCGAAAAACAGTCTCCTGGTTGGGGGGGTAACGTCGCCGTTACGAACGAATAAAAAATGGTCCAATAAAAGGGCAAAAAATAAAGAATATTCTGCATATTGTTACTAGCCTTATGAACTAATGTATTTGCTTTATTTTTAGCTTCATTTTAAATCACTTCATTGGATAATTCGAGCAATAAAATCTTTGAGACATTTTTTCAGTCAAAATGACGTCAGTAGAGAAATGCCCATAAATAACACTCCAAATTTACACGTTGCTTTTCTCACAAATTTTTAGATCAGCGTTAAAAGGTGAGGTGAGGAGTTGTGAAATACGTTCTCGGACAGGTTTGCTCAGTTTTAGGTTTCAGCAGTATTTTTTCAAAATTTTGTATCTATCTTTGTTGAGTTTTTTTACTGCGACTGCACGATTCGTGTTGGTATAAAATTTTATCAACTCCGCATCCAACTGACATTTTATTAAATAAGATACTGATGAAACCAAAAACTGAGCAAACCTGTCCGAGAACGTTACTTATTACTGCCTGACAAGGAAGTAGACCTTCCGTGTCATTACTACCTGACAGTAAAAAATTCAACAAAGATAGATAAAAAAATTTGAAAAAATACTGCTGAAACCTAAAACTGAGCAAACCTGTCCGAGAACGTAATTCACAACTCCTCACCTCACCTTTTAACGCTGATCTAAAAATGTGTGGGAAAAACAACTTGTAAATTTTTAGTGATATTTATATAGATATATAAATTATAAAGCTTGCCAAAATTTTGTCGGCGGATCTTAGCTACTATGCAGTAAAATCCGTCGAAAGGCGGAAAATTAATTATCAACCATTGCGTTCCGCCGCACTATAATTTTTACGGCGGATAAAATCTTATTATTTACATGAGTCCGCCTTGCGGCGGAATTCTAAGTCTAACTGTAACCTACCGCCGGCGGACATATAGCCACTACGTTTTTCGCAAAATGTTTAAAGGACTTTTTAAAAATACATTTTTTCAGAGAACGTACTTTTAGAATTTTTTTTTTAATATTAGTTTTTTGAAGCAACGGCTTTTTTTGAAAAAGTAATTTACGAGAACGTAACGTACCAGACTTAAGAAATCCTGATCAAACTCAAAAAGGTTTGTTTAGGTTTGTTCAGGAACTTTTTTCGTCTTTTTAGTGTTCCGTGGAATCAGTTCGGTGTCCGTCCGTCCATCCTTCTGTCAAAGGTGATTTTCCCTGAAACTATCTGATGTAAAAATTTGAAATTTGGCACAGACATAGAGTGTGGTGGCCCACTTATAGACGTGAAGTATAAAAGGTTAAATTTTGATTCTGGGGGTTAATTTCGGAGGGTAAATTGGGAAATGAAAAAAAAGGTCAAGGGCATCGTGTATGGTATCAAATTAAAGCTCATTGAAGCACGAATTTAACGATATATGTGATGTATTTTGTATTGCATTTTTTTAAACATTTTTCGGGAAAAACGCTTAAAAATTTCTATCTCCCACCCTTATCACCAGAAGGATTGTTCAGAAAAATCGTAAGCATTGAGAATTAAGTGTAAATTGAACGAAAATTATCAGGATTGTAAAATTCTAACGCGGTCCATTGTTATAAACAATTTAATTGTTTATTTCCTTATAACTGCTGAACGATTGGTTTGAGAGAAAAAGTTTTTTCACAAAAGGTATTTTTCACGATGTAAGGAACAATATTTGTTTTTACGCGTTTTTAAAAAATTTTAATTTGGCCCACTCAGCTTCCCGCATACTAGATACGATACGGCGTATGTGCCGTCGGCGCGGCGGCGGCTAGCACGGCAGATGGGCGGGAATCGAGCGACCGAAGTTTGCTCTGGTTAAGTGGGGGGGCTGATGGCACGGAACACTAATTGTGCAAGTATAGCTTGCACTTGATCGATCTTTTTCATTAACGTTTTCCAAGCTAATAGAATTCATAATTTAATTTTCTGAATACTGTTTTATGCTGTTATCGAAAACATATATTTTTGAAAAATGTACCTACACATTTAAAAAAAAATTAAGACATTTTTGAAAAAATTTACTTTCGAGAAAATATTTTAAAAATAATCATTGTGCCCCCGCCCTTAAAGGCACGGCAGGCCACAGAATTCTAGGTACTGAGGTAAAAGTGACATTAAGTAATTTGCATAAAAACAACACTTTTATTTAATATTTGTACTTGTTCTTTTGGCAGATGCCAAGGCATGATCATAATTACTAGAGATGCCGTTTGAACCCGGAACCTGGCGGCCCCATCCTAAAAAGTAAATACCCGGTTTTGACTGGGTCCCGCATGAAGCCGGCTTGGACTCATTTATGTAAAAAAGAGAGGAGGCGCTTGACACGATTTGCTAAAGAAGGTGGGCATTTTTCATACTTTCCTTACGTACGGTGTTTCTAAATATTATTATGGTATCTGTGTACAGCTGTGCACAGCTGACAAAGAAGCTGAACAGATTTTTGATATAAATTTTCCAAAAAATATATCTTTTCAAAATGGGTGCGATATTAGGCACATTTCCCCTATACAATTCTTACCTCTTATACATATATAAACTGAAAAGTAATATTTAGAGTTTTTTCCTGCTACAGTCCAAATTTAGATTTTTTGCTTTTGACTAGAGGGCCAACAAAATAAATTCGCCATTAGTATTGAATATTAAATTCAATTTCAGATCAAATCTAAATTTAATTTTACATTTAATTTATTTCGACGTCCTCTGATCAAAATTTGAAATCGCAAATTTGAAATGTACAAGGACTTATCCGAAAAAAAATTCAAATAAGGATAAAAAATCTAAATGTGAGTCACTAGCTCCAATTTGGTATACGCAGTTATAACAATTTCTCTAAGTTTTTCGATAAATCAAGCTGACCTTGTAAATTTTAATTCCTGCCAAACCTCAAAAGGTGAGGCTCATTAGGTTCTGTAGCTGTGCAGAAATTAAGTTTATTTCTTCTAAAAATGAGAGACATATTGCATTACCTTTATCGTATATAGGTACACTGTATAATAAAAACGATAACCATGTCTTATGTCTATAAAATTACTGTATATTGTGCTAATATCATAAATATCAGTAATACATGGATAGTATAGATAATACGCCCTTCAATATTTATGGGATTTTTACAACCCTATGTCTAGAACCAGGCCTGCGAAATGGTTTGCTCCTGCAGAAATGACGCGCGATAAACGGTAAGAGAATATTTTATGATAGTAACATTTGTATTAAGGCCAGTTTATCTGAAGTGTAATTTTGAAACTTCTTTGAATGGTCATCAGAATGATAAGATACACGCAAATCTATACTTTACCACCCTATGCACGAAAACAAGAAACGCTTAAGTCAAACAAGCTGTCGTCTTGTACAGTATGTGTAAGTAGTCCTGGACTATGGTCGATCCAATTTCGATTGAGAATGATAACAGAAACCCATTTTACTCTCTCTCTCTCTCATGTTCTTTCTCTGTCATCTTTCTGTAATGGGGAACGTTTTAGATTTTTATCTGAACTTTTGAAAAATTTTATCCGACAAAACAGAAGACTATAGAAAGTTTAAAATTTTTGCACAAGTTGCAAACAGAACACCCCGTGTATTATTAAATATTCAAGAAAATGTTTTTCCTGATTTCGAAAATATGTAGTCTGATACCTTTCTGACGAGCCGTTTGGGAAAGATTTAAATATAAAAATAAAAAAAATATTGTATATGTATTTATTACCTTAAATATTGCGAATACCATCTACAATATAATGTAATTACAACTGCTCAATGTGACCGCAATTTCTATTGATACAATCTATTTAATTACCTTCCAATTTGTTTATAGCATTTAAAATGTAATCTGGGTGGTCGTTGTTCAATTTTTCGATTTCTCGGGTAATTTTTTTATCTTAAGTGCTGCAGGTTTGTGCTTTTATCCGCACATTTCAAGTTTTTGACATGACCCCATAGGAAAGCATCTAATGGGGTAAGATCAGGGCTGTTGGATGGCCATTGAATGGTGCCGTTTCATCCTAACCAATTGTTGTAACGGATATTTAAATATTCTGTCATAGGGGCTATGATATGTGGCGGAGCTCCGTCTTGCTGCCAGACTATTTGCTGGTACTCTCTGACTGGCAAATAACCTAAAAGAGCTTATTTTTCTTTATCAAGAAATACCAGATCTTCATCCAGAAAGGGAACCTTTATAAAATATAGGACCTACGACTTTATTTTTCAGTATACCGCACCAAACATGCATTCTCGGCCTTGGAATTTTATTTCTGCAATACCATGAAGATCAGAGATTACGATAGATTATACCAGCCCATACGTGGGTGTTTTTCCTATTGAAAACTTCGGCTGTGGTAAATGTCGCTTCATCTCTACATAATATATTCTAAAAAGAAATTAGGACTGTCATTTTTCCTCATTTCTTTGCAGTATAAAACACATTTACGCTTATTCTGATTCTTATTATCTGACTTTTGCACAGGTTAGACCTTGTAAGGATGATAACCATGTGTTTTAAGAGTTTTTTTAATTTTTTTCATTGATACGCCCAAATGATTATGAGCATCTTCAATAGAAGATGCTCACAATCATTTAGGCATTCATCATTTAGATTTTAAAAACTTATTACTATACCAAGAAAACAGTAAAAACCTTACACCAGTCATAGCTACCTTCACAAAACAATAGAATGTCTAACTCTCCATCCATATTTTTCTGAGCAACATGGTTTTGTTTTAACTGATTTTTGGAGTCGAAATCCTCTCTCCATACTTTTAAAGGTATTTTTTGATGGAAGCGGCCTAGCTTTACATATCCTTGCCGCGCCCTATAATAAAAACGTAAAAATTTACACATTTCTTCCTTGATATACCTCATTTTCTGTTAATAATAGGAAAACACATGGCTGTATGTCAAATGCGAAAAATTGTTTAATCCATCCGATATCGATTTTTTTAATTTAAATGTTTCATAAACGGCTCTTTGAAATGGTGTCAAAGATATTATGTTTTTTGAAAAAGTTCTTTTTGAATATCTAATAATATACACGGTTCTATCAAAAAAATGCAAGTTGTGCTAAAATTTTAACTTCCGATGGTCTTATGTATTATCTGATTAGATTTTTCTAAAAGTTCAGTTGAAAATCTAAAACTTTCTCCACTATAACTTTTTGATATATTGATAAATAAAACCACTAGCAAATGGGTCAATCATTACGGAATGACCCTATACATATTTGCTTGATTCTGCATATTACTTGGACCAGGAGTTATCGCGTTATGGGGGTGATTAGTCACCTGGAATGCCGACCCAATAAAAAGTTGAGAAAAGAGGGGGTCAGAGAATATTTCTCTAGTTATTGAGAAATAAGTGGGAGTTACCCCCTAGAAACATGTTTGTTTTCACTGTTTTCAGTTTAAAGCTACAGTGCCAGTGCAGAATTAAAAGCTCTTATGACAATAAGATGTATAACTAGATGACCCAAAAATAAAATATATATATATATATATATATATATATATATATATATATATATATATATATATATATATATATATATATATATATATATATATATATATACTTTGTTATTTTTCTTGAACCATTTATAATATATTTTTTTTTGGTGTGTTTTTCCTGAACCTAATCCCAAGAAAAACACACCAAAAAAAAAAAAAATATATATATATATATATATATATATATATATATATATATATATATATATATATATATATATATATATATATATATATATATATATATTTATCCTACTACACTCCGAGCGTCCGTACATTAACGATTTGCTATCTTCCAAGCGTCCGGTTCCAACAGAGCGTCCGCATACGGACGCTCTGTTGTATTGCCATAGAAACTATACCCACGAGCATATAGTACTTCAGATATTTGAAATCTAAAATTTTGTTTCGGACGCCAGGAAAATAGTAAACCCTGCACTTTTATATATTATTAGTATATTATTAGTACAACGGATCGACCGACAGGGGCAGTTGGTTCAACTTCAGTATATTATTTAATGGTATATTCTACTTTCAGCCCGACGATTACCAAGCGTCCTTTGCCATCTTGCAATGTGTCAACACTGTAGGGTTATTTTTAGAATTTTTATAGATCTGCGACCGGTGTTTAGGAACTATTTAACAAAGGAAGGTTATTGATCGTTATAACGGACTGTGAATAGCTGGAAATGCCACAGGTCGATTTGGTCATTTAATATTAGGGTTTCTGTTATGCTTAGAAATTTCAATTCTAGAATATAAAGCTTTTTCCTTTAGGAACTGTATACAAAATTTTTAAATTATTCTCGTCTGGAAAGGTATGACCTGTCTCTAAACAATGTTTGGCGAAGTTTGAATTTTCTTTGTTAACAAAAAAGATGTTTTATGTTCATTAAATCTAACGCTAAAATTTCTCCCGGTTTGGCCTATATACGAGCTACTGCACTCATTACAACTTAGTCTATAAACTCCTAAATTTTTAAGGGGTGATGTTTTACTTTTGGCATTTAAAAGTAATTGGGATATTTTTTGTGCTGGTGTAAAAGCTACTTTTGTTAGTTTTTGAGATGATATGTGCTATTTTTTCAGAGATTGGACCAAAATATGTTATTTTAGCATACTGAAACTTTTCATTGGTTTTTATACGTGGGTATATTTGGTTAATAGTTATTTGTTTTTGTTTATTAATGTATTTATTGTGGTTGAGTTAAACCCGTTGTTTTTGGCTATTTTAATTATATTATTTAATTCATTTTTACGGCTGTCTTCGTTTAAAGGGATTGCGAAAGCTCTATGTATCTTAGACATATCATAAGCTGCCGTTTTGTGGGAAGTGGGATGTGTTGAGTGATTAGGATTGTTGTGTCTGTAAACGTGGGTTTTCTATAAATATCAAATGAGAATTTTTTGTCCTTTTTTGTTATTGTAATATCCACAAAATTAATTTTGTTGTTTTTTTCCTTTCCCAGTGTGAACTTAATTTTATGATGTAAACTGTTTAGGTGATTTAGAGTTAGTTGTAAATCCGCATCATTACCGGTAAAACATACTAAAATGTCATCTACATATCTGTACCAGAAACTTGTATCTACATGTTTTCTGCGAATTCAGTTTTTAAGAAAGTTTCTTCCAAATTAGACATGATTTTAGTGGTGAACCCATCTTTTTGTTTATAAAATTTGTTATACTGGAAATAGCTTCCCTTCATGCAGAGGTCAAAAAGAGTAACAATTTCGTTTTTATGACAGGATTTACGTTTTTTATTGTTAGTGTGTTTTTGATTATGTTAATACAGTCTGAATTTGGGATGTTGGGGAACAAGTTAGTGACGTTAAAGGATACTAAAGTACTGTGATTTGGTACCTCCATAAAAATAATATGGGTATAAAAGATTCTATTTGATAGTATCTACGGTACCGGCGCGCCGGCATTACTCGCATTACTCGCATAGCGAATTGTTAACAATTGAATTGCGCAAGCAAAGTCGCGGGTACTCGCTATAAGACAGTTTGGTATAGAGAGCGATTTTCATAATAAATTAATGTTAGAAAAAGCCAAATAAATTAATATACAGGGTGTTTTCTAAGTAATCTAAAATATTTTAAGTAGCTATTCCTCAGGTCTTTTTATGAAACAATTTTCTTATAAACAATTGTCGAAATATGCCTATTTTCCGAAATTTTCATTTTTTAAAATTATTCTAAAAACGGAATGTCTTCTTTTTATCAAACTTTAAGTGAAGTGTCAACAAAAATTTAATCGCGTGACCAGGGGCATGCGTGTAGGCAATGGTATTTTTTTTTTAAATATGCACGCCACATTTTTAATTTTGCGAGTATTTTTTGTTATTTTTATTCAATACCTAACACAAAATATCTCCTAACATTTTTTTTGCTTAGTTTAGGAGAGAAATGCAATTTGGTAATAAATTATGCGTTTATTACAATAAAATAGCATTTGTCTCCTAAACTAAAATGCTAAGAGACATTTTATGTCAGGTATTGAATGAAAATTGCAAAAATGCTGGCAAAATTAAAAATATCAGTGGCGTGCAGATAATTGCACTTTTTAAATTATGGATACCATTGCATACACGCACGCCCCTAGTGACGCGATAAACTTTTTGTTTACACTTAAACATATCCTCTAATAAGCCGTGTAAATATTTAAAGTTTGATAAAAAGCAAACATTCCGTTTTTAACATAATTAAAAAAAAACTGGGAAAAAAATTAATTTCGACATCCTGTATTTCGGAAAATAGACATTTTTGGACATATGTTCATATGGATGGCTACTTAAAATATATAAGATGACTTAGGAAACACACTGTATAACTTTCTACTAACACATTTTTTTCACTTAAAATTTAAAAATTCTCGACAAAATGATGTAAAATTTGTTTAGAAAAAATAGTAACTAAAATTCCTAGACGCGTTAATTTTTTTCCCATGGGGGGTGCAGCAAAAATTCAACTTTTTTCGCGAATTTCAAAATGTTTTTTTCTGTACCAAAATACTCCCAGTGGGCTCACTATTAAAACCTCTAAATTTGGTACGGGTCCTGCAAGTATGAACAGAGATATACAACTTTGAAATTTCACCAGCCGCCACTGCATACTATATTCTTATATTTCTACAATTTCTTCCTTTTCCAAATAAATTCTTGTAATGGAACAGTTAAATAGGTATATTTAGTTCTAAGTATGTGTACATGAATACATATTTCTTCATAAATTTAGGTAGAAAGGCGAAGAATAATTTATATCACAAAATTCAGTAGTCTTATTCTTACAGTTATCAGTTTAAATCCCTAATTGTCAAAAAGACCAGTTTTAACCTATGCGAATTTTAATGTTAGAGTTTTTTCATTTATTTTTTTGCCCAACTTCAGCAGGCGATTTTCAGAAAATAGTCTGTAGTAATATGTTAAAGGCACATGAACTTGTCGATCATTTTGCCTGAAGGTTTGTTGCAGAAACAGCCTGAATTAATTTTTATTGTTACTTGACAAGAAGTGCCTAAAATGAAGTTGAGGGCACTTTTTTAGTAAATGACAATAAAAATGAATGAAAGATGTTCCTTTAAGGCAAAAAATCAAAATGTTCTGCATAGTTCATAAATGCCCGAAACATATTTGATAGACTATTTTCAGAAACCACAAAAATGCAAAAAAGATATAATTTTTTGACATACAAAAAAAGAAAAACAATATAAAAATACATATTTATTTAGAACAATTTTACTTGTTACAATTAAAAACACAATTCTTATATGTAATCAGAGTCTAGCCCGTAGATGGCGTTATCTCCATATATCTCCATAACAGAATTTTTCTTATTTTCTTGAATTTGTATTTCTTGAGCGTTGTTTACATTTTCACCTGTTAATTTCTTGATAATATTTTTGATAGCCTTAGAAAATCATTAAAGGTAGAGCCACAGAACTTTGTTTTCTTTTGGCTGGAATTTCTTGTAACTCCTTTCTCTTGACATTTCCTGCCTACCTGGTCGCTTTAAAGACGATATCTTCGAAGGGATTAATTTTTCTACCATATTGTTAAAATATTTATCCATTAGTAGGTATTTTAGAAGTAGTATAATCGTTTTACCGGCACCTAGTTTTTTATATATACAATAGTTTATTAAAGCAATGGTGTACTGTAGTATTTTTGTTATTAGTATATTTGGTTAATAGTTATTTGTTTTTGTTTTTTGTTTAATAATGTATTTATTGTGGTTGAGTTAAACCCGTTGTTTTTGGCTATTTTAATTATATTTTTAATTCATTTTTACGGCTGTCTTCGTTTAAAGGGATTGCGAAAGCTTTATGTATCATAGATTTATAAGCTGCAGTTTTCTAGGAAGTGGGATGGGTTGAGTGATTAGGAATTGTTGTGTCTGTAAACGTGGGTTTTCTATAAATATCAAATGAGAATTCTTTGTCCTTTTTTGTTATGTTTTGTTATGTAATATCCAGAAAATTAATTTTGTGGTTTTTTTCCTTTTCCATTGTGAACTTAATGTTATGATGTAGACTGTTTAGGTGTTTAGAGTTAGTTGTAAATTCGCATCATTACCGGTAAAACATACTAAAACGTCATCTACATATCTGTACCAGAAACTTATGTTTTCTGCGTATTCAGTTTTTAAGAAAGTTTCCTCCAAATTAGACATGAAGATTTCAGCTAGAAGAGGACTTAGTGATGAACCCATTGCTAAGCCATCTTTTTATTTATAAAATTTTTTATCATACTGGAAATAGTTTTCCTTCATGCTGAGGTCAAAAAGAGTAATCATTTCGTTTTTTATGACAGGATTTACGTTTTTTATTGTTAGTGTGTTTTTGATTATGTTAATACAGTTGGAATTTGGGATGTTGGGGAACATGTTAGTGACGTCAAAGGATACTAAAGTACTGATATTTGGTACCTCCATGTTTATAAGTTTTTAAGTTAACGTAACAGAAACTTTAGTATGTGAAGTAGAATTGTCACTAACCCATATGCCAGGTTGAAATCTAACCAAAGGAAAAGTTAAAAAAGTCCTGCAGAACACACCCAAACCTGAACCAAATTACACTGAAAACACCCTAATAAAATCTATTCATTCAAAGAACAAAGAGAATTCAAACTTCGCCAAACATTGTCTAGAGACAGGTCATACCTTTCCGGATGTTAATAATTTAAAAATTTAATAATCAATTTTCAAAAATTTAAAAAGGTGGACCCCCTTTATTGTCAGAAATCTTTATGGCAAACTTAGAAAAGTCTATCTTTAGTTCTGATAATCCTCTCGTCAAAAATGTTTTCTATTGGAACAGATACGTAGACGATGTTTTTTGCATTTGGGATGGCACAGATAGAAATTTAGATCAGTTTTTGGACCTTATAAATTCACTACATAAAAATATTGAATTCACAATGGAGAAAGGGGTTAACAACGAAATAAACTTCTTAGGTATCAATATTAAAAAAATAAATATCCACCTAGAATTTGACATTTATAGGAAACCAACAACCACAGATACAACAATACATTACACATCAAAACAGTCATGGAAAATAAAATTGTCTCCATTCCACAGCTTCATACACAGATTAGTCACCTTTCCACTAAACAAAGAAAACTTTCAAAAAGAACTATGTGTCATAAAACAGTTAGCAAAAAGCAACGGATACAAAGAAAGCCTAATTGATAATATGTTAAAAAATAAACAGAAAAAATTATTAAGAAAGGAATTTTATAGTATAAGTCCACCAAAAAATAACAACTTTAAATTCGTTAACTATACCTCTAAATTTCCCAATAATATTTGTAACAGATTAAATAATTTAGGCTGTAGAACTATATGTGTAAATAAACTAAACCTGGGCAAGCTACTAGTAAACAATAAGGACAAAACTGACAAATTAGACAAATCGGGAGTTTACAAAATAAATTGGCCGATTGTGGAGCTATATATGTAGGCCAAAGTGGTAGAAGCGTGAAAACAAGAATAAAAGAACACAAAACGTCCATTTTAAACAATATAAAAACTCTGGGATGTCCTCCCATTGTATAGAAAACAATCATTTTATAAATTTAGATAATATTAAATTCCCAACTAGCAAATATATTTTATAATTTTTAACTGTCCGTGCTATTTTATTTTATGATTGCTTTATTACTGCTCGTCGAACGCAATTTTGTTTTATTGAAATTGTCAGTGAGATAATTAAGCTTTTAAGAAGTGTTTTGCTTTATAAGGTAGTCCTAAGAACGTTCTTAGAGCAAAAATACAAAACACTTTTACGACAAATTTTAATACCGTTTTATAAACGTTTACACAACAATTTTATACGACATTTTAGCTTAACGAACAAATTTGTTTTATATTAGATTTATACTGGTGTTATCTGATACTAGTTCATTCGTTTGCGAACATCTATAAAATTGTTTTATTAGCGCTATGTGAAACATTTATAAAATTAATTTATTAATATTTTATTTCTGATATTATTGCTGTCTAAAGCATATTGCACTCAGATGGTACCTTAAAAAATTATTATATAATTATCATGAACACTGTCTTAATAAAAGCTATATATAATAATTATAAAACAAAAAAATGTTTGTAAGAATACAAAAGCATTTATGAATACATTTATAAAACCAATAAGACTTTCTTGCTCGCCATTATTACTTTTGATCTTACCGTGACAATATACCACGCGTGGCATTTATTATGAATTCGCAAATAAGTAAATGGAAAAAGGTTAAAAAAAGTGGTGCATTTCACAGAAAAGTTAAGAAGTGCTATCAAAATATCTTATGTAGTGAAGTTAGTATTGGTAATACACTAGATCTCTCTATAAAGGAAGCAGCAGGTGACCCAGATAAACAAAATAATTTTGATTCAAGTAATGCTGTTGAACCAAGTGTCCCCAATGAAAATGCTTTTATTCAGAAGGTAGAGCCAAGCAGTCTTGATGAAGATGTAATAAATAATTGGGAATTAGAATTGGATGAGGAAAATCAGTCTAATATAAACAATGCGGAAAGAAATATAGAGTTTTTAAAGAGTATGAGATTGTGGGCTGTGTCTTTCAATGTACCGCAAGTGGCACTAAGGGCTTTATTTGAGAATATCAATAGTCGCTTTCCCAATACACTTCCCCGAGATCCTAGAACTCTTTTAAAAACTTACCAAACAGTTACAATAACAAAAGTTGGCAACGGTAGTTACTGGCATCATGGGTTGGAATTAAGTTTAAGGCAAATGTTTGCTGAACTATCTGATATACCTAATGCAATTTCTCTTAATGTGAGTATGGATGGTTTGCCAATATACAAAAGTAGCAAACTTGAGTTTTGGCCCATTCTTTTTAACATTTATGAGATACCCAGCCAAAAACCCATGATCATTGGCATATATTGTGGAAAGGGAAAGCCTTCAGATCTATCCGCCTACCTACAACCATTCGTTGAAGAAGCAAAAATTTTGCTTGAAGAAGGATTACTTTTCAATAATAAATTGATAAAGTTTAAATTGCGCTGTTTTATATGTGATTCTCCTGCCAGAGCATTTATTAAAGGTAGGAAATATTTAAAACTAAGTTTTATAAATTACCTGTGATTCTAACGGAATAGTTTTTGGACCCAAAATATTTTAAACGTAATATTTAATAATTATTTTTTTAAGGTGTGACAAATTTTAATGGCAAACAAGGATGTCTCAAATGTACCACTATCGGAGAGTATTCTCATGTTTCTCACACAGTATATTTCCCAAAAACAGGATGTGAGAAACGAACGGATGCAGGCTTTAGGGCTAAATTATATGGAAGTCATCACAAGCAAGATTCTCTATTAACGTTACTCCCAATCGATATGATAGAAGACTTCCCTATTGGTGATTCCCTGCACCTAATTGATTTGGGAATAATAAAGAGATGCCTTATAGGTTGGAGAGATGGTAGTTTTGGTAAATATAGATCTAAATGGTGTGCAAAAGACATAGCTGTGGTTTCCAATTTTTTAGAGAGTTGTAAAATGTCATTAGAAATTCATAGATCTGTACGAGGGCTTGATACCTTGTGTTATTGGAAAGGTACAGAATTTCGTACTTTCCTATATTATTTAGGAGCCGTTATTCTTAGTAAAGTTTTGCCCAAAGATGTATACCAACATTATCTAAAATTGTTTTGTGCAATAACTATATGTTCATCTAAAGTCTACACTAAGTTTCTTAACCTAGCTGATCTTTTAATTAATTCCTATGTAGAATATTTTCGTGATTTTTACGGAGAAGACTATATGAGTAGTAATATTCATAACTTAACCCATCTTGTCGACGAAGTTAGGAAATTTGGTCCTTTGCAAAGTTTTAACTCGTATCCCTTTGAAAATCGATTATATCAGATAAAAAATTTGCTAAGAAATGGCAATCTTCCATTGAGCCAAGTTGCAAAAAGAATGAGCGAAATAATACAAAGTGAGATAAGTTTATTAAACAACAATTTTAATTGTCATCGTTCTAATTTTCCTATTTTAAAAAATAAAAAGTCTGATGGCTTTTTCTATAAAATTGAATTTGAGACTTTTGCCCTGGCCTATGATAAATGTAATAAATGGTTTCTGACCAAAGAGAATGAGGTTATTGCTATGAAATATGTAATATTAAAGAACGGAACAACGCCTTATATTTCTGGCAGTGTAGTTAAAAATTTAAATAATGTTTTTGAGACACCGATAAGATCTTGTTACTTAAACATATTTAAAGGAGTACATGAAGATAGAAAAGTGTTTAGTTTATATCCAATAACCTGTATAAAATGCAAATTAGTTGCGGTAGCATATGATAATGAAATGTTCTTTTTTCCATTGGTGCATACTTTATAAGTTTTAAATTAGTCTTGTTACTTAAACATATTTAGAGGAGTTTATAAATATAGAAAAGTGTTTAATTTATATCCAATAATATGTATAAAATGCAAACTAGTTACGAAAATGTTCTTTTTTCCATTGGTCCATACTTTATAAGTTTTAAATTAGTATAACAATAAAATTTACTGGTTTACTTTGATGTTGTTGAAAAAAGAGTAAATAAAAAGACCAAGCTATAAAAAATCATGAATATTTATTCCAATAATAAAACTAGTATTAGGTCCATTTTATAAAAAACACTTAAGCTAACAATAGTGAAAAAACATTTTTTTCTTATGAGATATTGGTAACTCCTAAAAGGTACCACAAAAGTAGCATAAAAATAAAAAAAGGAACTCTGCAAAAGACATCAAAATAAATATTAAACTACTTAAATCATTTCTTCAACATCCGCCTCATTTCCATCATCATCCCCCTTTTCTTCTTCATTATCAGGTCGTCCTTCATCTTCTGTTGGCTCAGTTGGATTTTCTTCAATTTTTTCCTCATCAACATCTGCTCCCAATTTTTTTTCTTTTGTATATGACAGGTCTTTGGGTCTCCTTTTCACAGCTGAATTTCTAAGCATATTACTTTGGCTTCTTCTTGTCGAGTTTCGTATAACATTTTTAAAGAATTCTTCACAATCTTTTAGCGTAAATGTGGTATCCGACAAATGAATGACTTTAAAAAATAAATTTATTACATTTTTATAAATTTTAAACGGAATTTTTTCTTTCTTGTCGCGAGCTCCTCCAGCCCAGGAGCAAAGCGTCATGAACTGTCTCGAAAATATTCTGTCCACTAGTAAATAGCAATTATTTAAACCATTACCACTTCCTTTTTGGCCACACACAACACTCAGCCTGTTCACAAAATCTTCCATCATTTGTTTATCTTGTAACAGATTTTCAAGCTTTTCCAAATCTTCTACTCTTTTTATTTCTTCTACAGCAATATTATTCCTTTGCTTCTCACTTTCAAGTGATTCGTTCATATGAGAAGTTTTACTAAGTTTTTTTGCCATCATATCTAAGGTCACTTCATATTTAGCAAGCTGCTGAATTATTAATAACTGATTATCTTTGGTTGCAGTGGTTCCTAGTAAATTTAAAATAGAGTTTTGATTTTGAATAATTCTCTCTTGATTGACTAAAATCGTATCAAGTTTGTTGTTCAGCTCTTCTGATGATCCGAACAAGTTAGATTGCCCCAATTCTTCTTGAATATTTGATTGCAGAATTAGGACTTCGTCGGTGTTGTTTCCTCCAGTTTGATCGAGTAAAATGTCATCACACTGGGCAAAATCATTAACGTCAATTACTTTATGGGAGAGAATTTTTATTTTTTGATTTTGACTTGACTGTTCGGATGTAGCCTCTAAAACCTAAAATTAAAAAATAATTGATAAGTTTGCCGAAAAAAATACTTATTACTAAAAATTTACCGAGCAATTTTGTGCGAACTCGTTAAAATCTTCACCATATTGAACGGGTTGCTTTAAAGCTTTAGGTCGCTTCCTAATTCGTTCAATAGAACCTGATGAATCTTCTTGCTCTGTATCATCTTTCTCTAGCATGCGAGACAATTCTTCCTCGGCAACGTCATAATTAATTAAATAGTTTCTTTTTAGCTTGCAATGCATTCGAAACCAGGAATCTTCTGGTAGAGAATCCGCTACTTTAATTAATTTATCAGCTCTGAATTTTGGCCACGCCAACTCACCATTTGTCTCCCATCCAGAGGGGACAATTGTTAATTTTTTTGACCCCTTCTCAACCGTCTCCACTATTTTAAACATCCTAAAAGAAATTAATGGTCTATTTATTGTTCTCCTGCCAAACCAATCTACACATTTCTACACTGGCGCGTTTGTTATCTCATGGCGTATATGAATACCAGTGTAAGAGGCGAAGAAAAGTGTTGTTTTAGCGGAGGACCTCGCGGAGGATACCAAACGGAGGCCTCAGAAGTGACTTACTAAACAGACTATATTAAATGCTGATTTAGTTTTTATTCATCTAGCAAAACGTATGTTCAACTTACCTTGCCTTGGTCCAAAACAAAAAGCCCAGGAAGCAATCAATAAAGTTTCACTTTTAAAAAAGAATATCAATTGAAAATGAGGTTAGGTTTTTAAAACATAAGCAGATGTTGCCCCAGACACAAATCAGCTCTATTGTGGCTGCATCTGTGACATATTTGAGAGAAAATTATTTTATAACTGATGCAGCTGGAGCATTTAAACAACATTGATACTAACCGTTTTGATAATGTTTTTTAAATGTACTATTCAGGATAATTAATTCGAGTAAGCGTGGTGTGCGCGACTGTTTACTCTTGGTCTTATGCGCCATCTGAAAAGAGACGTTATAACTATGAAAACAATAGCAAACAAGAATTCGTTGAGCAAATACATATTGAGAGTTCAGAGGCGGACTTCGGTCAATTCAATTTCTTATACTTACAGGGTGTTTTATTAATTGAGTGCCGATACTTAGGGGTGTGAATCCTTGGGTGATTTTACGAAGAAAACATATATGTCCTAAACCTTTCAATTTTTGAGCTACAGGGTGTTAAAGTTTTAAGAAAAAAATATCTTTTTCATCATAATTTTCTTATCACTCTTAGATATTTTTATGAAATTTTGTATACAGCTTTTAATCTTTAAGGAGCATTTTTTGACGTAATAGATTGTTTTTTCAAATTTCAACAAAATATTATAAGCAGTCTCAATGAAGAAGTTTTTTTTTTGGTTTTTATTCTTTTACGCGAAAACGGTGCGTCATACGAAAGTAAGTCCATAGACCAAATTTGCTCCAATATAAATAAGGATTTCAAAAATGATTTTGGTTTTTAGAAAAATCAGTGGCGCAACATTTTTTTCTTCGAAAATATTCAGTTCAGACCCCGTACGGACGTCACTGGTAAAAATTTCAAAAAATCTTCGTCAAAAAGTGCTCCTTAATGATTAAAAGGTGAATACAAAATTTCATAAAAAGATCTAATAGTGATAAGAAAATTATGATAAGAAAGTTATTTTTTTCTTAAAACTTTAACACCCTGTAGCTCAAAAATTAAGAGGTTTAGGACATATGTTGATACTAACTCTTCTTCTTAAAAGCACCCAAGAATTCACACCCTCAAGTATCGGCACTCAATTAATAAACACCCTGCATACCAGGTGTTTCAGCATATTGTAACATATCCTTAACTTTTTTATTTGGATAGATAGAAAAGAAAAGTAAATCGCAAAGTTTTAATAAATTATGTGTAGAATGTGGAGCCATAGTGAATTTAACTGAAATACAGGGTGATTTCAAAATTCGCGAAAACTTGATATTTTACTTTTATTTTACAGTTTGATGGGATTCTAATTCCAAATAAGTATTGTACAGTTTAGTAGGTCTATTTCCAGTAGTCGCAATTTTACAGGTAATCACTTTTATTTACCGCTAGATATATGAGTTCTCTCGTACATTCGCATTGCAAGATTATATCAATAGCTCTCACGCATGGTAAACAAAAGTGGAAATAAAATTGGAACTTCTGAAAATAGACCCCATAAACTAATATACCTGCTAAGATAATAAATGGAGGGTATTCAATTAAAAAAAAACAGTCGCATGTTTTAAAATCGCCCTGTATATCTGCTGAAATCACTACAAACTATAAAAATACACAATGCATAATAAATAAATGTTTTTTGCACATCAGCCTACTGTCAATTTTTATTTGCAACTACCTATTCATGTTTTTTTCTACACCAACCTTTTTTTCCTGCAGTACGTCTCTGTTTAACTAAAAAATACCCATAAATTAAATATTTTATAAAAATCTCTGATAGAGCAAAAGCATTTTATAATAACTCCCAAGGTGGTCAAATTATTTTATAACATGGAAGCCATATTTTGTGTTGTTCCAACTTCATTTTACGACGACCATTTTTGAGTGTATAATAAAAAATCATTTTTGCAGTGATAAATGCCTTAACTAACTACTTTAGTATTTATATAATGGTATAAGATGGATCCTTTGAATTATTTTATTACAATACAGGTACATAGGAGAGAAAAATATAGAATGAAATTTTTAACCTTTTCTGTTAAAACTCATTAATAACTAATATATTGGAGGCGCTTGAAAATGTTGCTATATATATCCCATATATTATACAAAAAAATTTCTTTCGCAGTAAAATATCAACCATCAGACTGCTAATCGAATTTCTGTCGGTCTGGTATTGGGTTTACATAATATCAGATCTAAATGTAATATGGCAGATGTATTTACTAAAACATATTTTATTGGTTACAAAAGATGCAATATGTTTGCCGTTTTGTTATCTTAAGAACCATTAAAAAATAAATTATTTTCAGTGGGTATAATTTAACAACAAAAACTTACTTTTATAGTGTTAGTCAAAACAAAAAAGCTACATCTGAGATAAAAAAATAACTTTTATAAAACTGTTTTAATTTAGATCGATAAATGTTGTATAATTGTCATATTAATAAAATAATATTTTGCTCCATAACTGATTTCAATAAAACTGTTTTATAATTGTTGCGAACTATGTTTTATAATAATTTTGTTAACGTTTAAACAATTATTCGGTAAAAGCTGTGGAAGCCATAATAAAACAAATTAAAGAACTAAATTGCTGCACAAGAGTGCGCCCTTTTTGGGTTTATAAGCGTTGTATAAACGTTGTTAGAACGTTTATAGCTACATTGCTATTTTATAAAAATGGTTCTGTAAACGTTCTAAGGCCATTTATAAAACAAAAATTGTTAGTTGGGTTACTTCACCATGATAATAATGGCAAAAGATTAGATCTATTAGAACAACTAGAAATTAAAAAATCTTTAAAAAACAATTTAACAACCTGTACAAATGACCAACAAAAGTTCCAGAACACCCCAATAATTGACAAATATTTATCATCTTTATGACGTGGACCTCCCGAAGATTTATCAAAATAAGAACCTTAAAGCAATTAGGTAATAAAATCAGGTATATATATTTGTAAACGATCCTTCCTAACTTTAGTATTACTACATCAGTACTCTTGAAAATGCCCTAATAAGGCGAAACATATGTAGAGTCATACTCTAATAAACTTGAAACATTAAAAAGCAAAAGAGTTTTATTTACAAAATATTTAAAAAATGTTTCATAAAGAACCTACTTCAGAATCAACCCAGTTTATTAAAAATTTTATATACCGTACCTAATAGTCAGGGAGCCGGTGACACTGAAAGTCCCGTCATCACGGAATCAAATTTTTTTTTATGTAAATTGTTGATTTATTAAGCCAAAAGTATTACCTAAGCAAACCTAAGCAAACATGTTTTACCATTATCACGAATCTCAAAGAATTATATTACCTTCGATAGAAAATTTTGTAATAAACAGAAAAAAATTGGCTTACCAGCTTTATTTGGCCGAAAGGGTCTGGCGTACCTATTTCAAAGGTGTGAGATGGGGTAAAATTTTACCATTACCATGTGAAAACTTTTTTTTTTTAATTTTACTCGTTTCGATGTGATGTTCAAAAATATCTTGGTACGCCTCCCCAAAAACTGCCGGAAGTATCTAGCATACCAGTTTTATTGAATAGGCTCGATTCACATCAATTATTATTAAAAGCCGTGAGTTAAATAATTTTATTTCGGGGTAAATGTTTTTGTGATTTTTTTTTACTTAATAAGTATTTTACTCTCCTATAGTATATCAATATGAATTCCATTTCAAGGGAAATTGCTTTTGTTTTGTGATGTTTCTGTGCATCATACAACTTAGTATCAAGTACTGCATTCGAGGAATGTTTCAATAGCTGCAGCGTTTTCCATGGTCCTTAAATAGAGTAAGTAAGAGAGATTTCCGGCACAGATTTAAACACTGTATAAGATTTTCTCTCTTCGTCCCCTATGCTATGTGTACTATAGAAATATACTAACCTCTGCACTATGACATTATGATATACAATATACATTAAGGTAACGTTGTCACCCAGCATTTTTGGGAGTTTAAGCAGTGGCGGCTGGTGAAATTTCAAAGTTGTATATCTCTGTTCCTACTTACAGGACCCGTACCAAATTTAGGGGATTTAATAGTGAGCCCACTGGGAATGTTTTGGTAAAGAAAAAAAACATTTTGTAATTTGCGAAAAAAAGTTGAATTTTTGGTGTGCCCCTCCTAAGAAAAACATTAACACGTCTAGGTATTTTATTTATTATTTTTTCTAAACAAATTTTACATCATTTTGTCGACAGTTTTTAAATTTTGAGGGAAAAAATGTGTTAGTATGAAGTTGTAGTCATTTGAATTTTTTCTTAAATTTTATTTTAGGCTTAAAAAAAATCAAATGACTATAACTTTCTACTAACACATTTTTTTCTCTCAAAATTTAAAAACTATCGACAAAATGATATAAAATTTGTTTAGAAAAAGAATAAATAAAATACCTAGACGTTCTCATTTTTTTCCTAGGAGGGGCACACCAAAAATTTAACCTTTTTTCGCAAATTACAAAATGTTTTTTTTTCTTTACCAAAACATTCCCAGGGGCCTCACTATTAAAACCCCCAAATTTGGTTTGGGTCCTGTAAGTAGGAACAGAGATATACAACTTCGAAAATTCACCAGCCGCCACTGAGTTTAAGACATTCTGACCCTTCAGTTTGCTGATCATCATAATAAAGCTTTGCAAACGTGGGATATTCCAGGGAAATTTATAAACATAATATAAACTTATTAAATGACCAAATTGACCTGCGGAATTCCCAGCTATTCACAGTCCTTTATAACGATCAATAACCTTCCTTTGTTAAATAGTTCCTTTAGAGTACCGGCCTGTTATATATAAACATACACCGTAGTTTTTAAGTTATTCTGTTATATGCAACAGTAGTAGTTTTGTTCTGTTTCTGCAAAACGTATAGAATTTTATGAAAACTGGTAAAAATTTTAAAGTAATAAGAAAATATGAAGTTGTTTATTGTGTCACTTCCACTAAAAATACTTCTCAAACAAAGCGAAATACGAAAATAACAAAAAAAGCTACACTTTTAAATACTTAATCAAAAAAATATACAATAGTTTATTAAAGCAATGGCGTACTGTAGTATTTTTTGTTATTAGTAACTAGTTTACCTTTGGAAATCTAATTACCTTAAAGCTTGGTCTCTATTATTCCTAACATAATATGTATATTTTTTACAGATAGTAATAATTACTGATTTTTTTGACACCTTGTATCTGGAAAACAAATCGTTTTCCAATACATGTTTACAGAACGTTTTTCTTAAAATCTGTATACAAATTTTACCTATACCTACTGAATAAACAACTGTGTGGTACCTTTCTTGAGGAGTAGACGGTTACAACTTGGAAATGTTTTTATAGAAAATATGTGTGTACCTACTTAGAACTGTAAATGTATTATTGTTTTACATAAAAGCTGAAATTAAAATAAAATTAAAAGAAAATATTAAGTACCTACCTATGTATTTTTTTTTAAATGAAGATTTTTTTAAGTAAACAATAAAGCGAAATTCAATATACAAAAATAAGATCGAAACAGAAAGCTTTGATGAAATCATATAAAGTCGGTTTTTTTTTCAAACGGAAAAGTCAAAATTACATTTCGCTCTTTGTAAAGACCCTGTACTATTTATGATTAATCTGAGCGTACATACATTTAAATAATCTCCCTAGCTAACTATATAATATGATCAGAATGATCGCAAGTATTACAGAGTCTGCGCAGTAAGCTAGATGTCATATTGACGTTGGAAAAAAAATAGACCGTAGTGTATTTCCAAACCTAATTGAAAAAGCTAATTACCCGAGCGGATCGCATCAAAAACTGCATATCCGAAATTTTTGTATTCAGGACGACACCGACAGTCCATTTTATTCGCAGTGGACCAATAGGGTGGCGTAGACTTGGGACATGAAGTTTATATTAACTCTAACAGTACTATAAGAGTACCATTTTAATCTGGCAACATGGCCGGGCGCTCAATAGTGGACTCGGTAAAAGCATAATATACAAATAGGACGCTAGGTGGCCGGAATTTAAAAGTTTTTCTGTATATTTTGGACGCTCGTAAGTGGTTTTAAGAAAGGACGCCGGGAAATCGGTAATGTAAAAATTAAAAAAACAATTACTTGAAAAATTAAATCCTAAATGCTCTTAACGACACCTACAGTTCAAAAATAAAAAATATTCACTCGGTATAGTCGGGATTGCTTGGGAAATTTTTGGTGGACGCTCGGAGCACGAATTATGAAAGGACGCCCGGAAGATAGCGGGATGTATATATATATATATATATATATATATATATATATATATATATATATATATATATATATATATATATATATATATATATATATATATATATATATATATATATACATATAGGGTGTTTCATTAAGGGTGATGAGGTACCATATCTCAGGAATTGATACTCCAGGAGCCTTGGAAAAAAATCCTAAGAAGGAAAGCGGCCAAGAAAAATTGCTGGAAATAATTTTTAAGTTCCTAACTGTGCCGCTAGGGGGTGTAATTGCTGTGGTCATGTAAGAAAAGACATTTTTCTGGAAATTATCCCTATAAAAGCTATCAAAAAAATATTACACTGATAATTCTACTAGAATTCTACATCTTTTTGGTTTAACACTTTTTGCTGTAAGATGTAAAATTAGGACGGAAGAGGAGGGGGAAAGTCTACTGATAAAAGTGTCCATAACTTTGGTTTGACTCAACCGAATTTGATGAACTTGGTCTCGTTTAAGAAAGGAAGGCTTGCTAATTTAAACAAAATAATGGCTCTGTTACATTGATTTTCGCGGCACTCGCTAGAGGGCGTTATTTGAGAAACTCTTGGTTTTTCCAATTTTTCTCCAAAATTTTAAATGGAATGACATAGTTATTATATTCATAATCGAAAAGTAGAATAAATTTGCAAGAGAAAATGTAAAAAATTCGATTCGATATCTTCATTAGTTTCGGAGTTATAGCCAAAAGAATAATTAATATCTTGTTAATTGAAAAAAGCAATTGTTTTTATAGGTCCGTGGTCAAGCGTGCCATGGAAAACAAAAAATTTTTAAAACTTTTTATTAAGTGTTTTTTTTTCACTTTTTACTCCATTACTATTGCCTTTAATTTACTAACCTGACGTATTATTAAAAAATTACCTAGTAAGCCATGAACCAAAATCGGCAGGTTGTCAGGGAAACAAACAAATTGAAATGCCAATTTAATCAATCTTTAAGTATCTCTCAAGATTTTATCTTGGATTTTCTGTGAATTTTGAGTTGATCGTTATTCAACTTTTGTGCTGCATCTTTCAAAAATGGCATATACCAACGCCGAGGCTTACGATATGCCTGCCGTATATTTTCAGTGTTTTGAAAATGCTCCTCTTGCGGAACGTGAATATGCTGTCAGGTATCCTGAGCGAAGACCCCATAGTAGAAATGTGTTTCGGCGGTTGGCAATACGTCTTAGAACAACGGGTAGTGTACGTCCCATTCCAGTGCTCATCAGGAGACGTTCAGTAAGGAATGAAGACAATATTATAAACGTTCTCGCATAAGTGCAACTGGATCCGCACTTGAGTATCAGGAACATTTCATTAGACTTAGGTATAAGTTGCACTACAGTGTTCCGAATTTTAAAGGATTTTAAGCTGCATCACTATCATGTAACACCAGGCCCTTTCGGATACTGATTTTGACAGGCGGCGGGATTATTGTTATTGGTTAAGAGGTATGTGCAACGGAAATTGTCAGTTCCTCTCCTTGATTTTATGGACAGATGAAGCAACTTTTACTAGTTGTGGTAGAGTCAATTTACACAATATGCACTACTGGTCAGAAACAAATCCTCATTGGATGCGGGAAGTTGATCACCAAAACAGGTGGAGTGTCAACGTGTGGTGCGGAATTTTAGGAAACAGAATTATCGGACCGTTTTTCTTTCATGGCCACCTAAATGGCGACTCATACTTAAACTTTTTACGAAATATCCTGCCTATCCTTTTAGAAGATGTGCCTCTTGATATAACGATCATTCGGAAGAAAAGGGTTACAACTGAAAAAATGTATTTTTACACGAGAAGCAATTTTAAGATTTCTTTAGTAAATAACTGCTTTTTATGTAATTATACATAAAATGAAATTCTTGATTTTTTTTAAGTAGTAGCATTAAAATACTCTTAATTATGGATATATCTTGTTTTTTTAAAGTTGCTTGATTTTTTTTTCTTAAAAAAACATATGACTCTTTTGAACTAAAAGTAAAGGCCTATGTAAAAATTGTTACAATAGCAATATTATTGCTGCTAACTCCTCAACAAACGAATGTATTATTGCTTTTATCAGAAAGTAGGCATGCTTGAGTGCTAATATAAAGAAAACTGAAAAATCAATTTTTGGAGATGTAACCCTTTTCTTCCGAACGATCGATAAGAAGATCCCTATGGTATCAACATGATGGATGCCCGGCCCACTTTTCTGGAAGGGTCCGTGACTTTTTAGATGCTAGTTACCCAAATCGTTGGATTGGAAGGGGTAGTTTGTTTCCGTGGCCACCTAGATCCCCCGATTTAACCGTGCTGGATTTCTACTTGTGGAGAAGACTAAAAGAGATTGTTAATCAAACACGACCAACCATACGGGAGAATATGATTGAGAGAATTCAAAATGCCATAACTACGATTTCACGAGCTGAAATTGAAACTGCCATTTCCAGCACTAGAGAAAAACGTAACAGTTGCATTTTCCAAAACGGTGGTCATTTTGAACATTTATAAAGTATTTGTTTGTTGTTTGTTTCTAACAAGATTTCTATGGCTTGATAAAGAACGTGAAGGTGGTTGTGGTTTTTATTGTTGTTTTGGTCCGTTGGCGTTTAAACACGCTTCAAATCTTGCGTTTCGCATGGTTTGGACCAGTCCTAAGCCTGAAGGAAGATAAACAAAAACAAAACAATAAATAAAAATCATGAGTGTGAAATAATAAAATCAGTTTAAAAATTAAATAAAAAGAGAAAAACACACTTAATAAAAAGTTTAAAAATATTTTTTTATTTTCCATGGCACGCTTGACCACGGACCTATAAAAACAATTGCTTTTTTCAATTAACATGATATTAATTATTCTTTCGGCTATAACTCCGAAACTAATGAAGATATCGAATCGAATTTTTTACATTTTCTCTTGCAAATTTATTCTACATTTCGATTATGATATAATAACTATGTCATTCCATTTAAAATTTTGGAGAAAAATTGGAAAAACAAAGAGTTTCTCAAATAACGCCCTCTAGCGAGTGCCGCGAAAATCAATGTAACACAGCCATTATTTTGTTTAAATTAGCAAGCCTTCCTTTCTTAAACGAGACCAAGTTCATCAAATTCGGTTGAGTCAAACCAAAGTTATGGACACTTTTATCAGTAGACTTTCCCCCTCCTCTTCCGTCCTAATTTTACATCTTACAGCAAAAAGTGTTAAACCGAAAAGATGAAGAATTCTAGTAGAATTATCAGTGTAATATTTTTTTGATAGCTTTTATAGGGATAATTTCCAGAAAAATGTCTTTTCTTATATGACCACAGCAATTACGCCCCCTAGCGGCAGAGTTAGGAACTTAAAAATTATTTCCAGCAATTTCTGTTGGCCGCTTTTCTTCTTGGGATTTTTTTCCAAAGCTCCTGGAGTAACAATTCCTGAGATATGGTAACTCATCACCCTTAATGAAACACCCTGTATATATATATATATATATATATATATATATATATATATATATATATATATATATATATATATATACAGTGACCGGCAAAAAGTTCGCAACATATGGGAAAATTTTTTATTAGGTGAGTATTGGAAAAACTTTACGTCACGTGACCACTGGTATAGCGTCAAATTAAAAAAAAAATTGTTAATTTACAAAAAGTGAGGTTAGTTGACGAGATATCAAAAAAAATTATTTGAAAAAATTGCTTAGAATTAAATTCTAGGTCCTTATGCAAAATTTTAAGATTTTATTTAAAAAAATTGGAAAACTCAATTTTTTTTAAATATTTTTTTATCGATTTACAAATTTCCAGTTTTTTTCGTTTAGATAGCTTGGCTAATGTAAAGCCCATGTATCTGGATGAAAATAAACGAATGTAGTAGTTTTTTCTACAATTGACAGGACAAAATTAAAAAAAACAGGGTTTCGCCGGACGCTAGCTGTTGCAATGATTTGTATCTAGCAGCATTGTCAAAATTTTAGAGACATTTCAATGAGATTACATTGAGAAAACCTTAATCGTCTTAAATATATCTGAAGTTCGACTTTTTGTAAAGTTAAGGGGAGTAAAATAGATAATAAACAAAAAATTACCTGTTTATTTAATCGAAATTTCATAAACGAAAACCAATGTAAGAAAAACTTAAAAGTAGTCAAATTCTGTACTAACAACATAAAAAATCATTGTTTTTCCTTGGGTGCACAAAATTTAAAACTCAGTATGACCACCATTTCTCTCCATACATACTATTGTTCTCGAGCGCAACTCTCGATTAACATTTCGGAGCATTTTACGATTTATTTGCAATACACAATTTCTAATGACATTCTCTAAATTTTGTATATTCCTAAAGGGTCGATGTTTGTACACAGAGTTCTTTAGGTATCCCCACATAAAGAAATCTAACGGAGTCAGATCTGGTGATCTCGCAGGCCACGGATTTTCAGAAAACCGTCCTATCCACTGGTTTCCAAATTCTTGATCCAGCCATCTCTTCACCTCATTTGTGGAATGAATGCTAGCTCCGTCTTGTTGAAAGTATAAATTTCTTCTTTCGGCTAATGACAAATTGTCTAAAAAGTCAGATATCTCAGTTTGTAGAAATTCTAAATATCGTTCTGAATTTAAATTGTCTCTAAAGAAAAAAGGTCCCACTATTCTGAGGTTGAAAATTCCGCACCACACATTAACCTTAAAACTATATTGGTCTTTACTCTGAATTACAAAGTCTGGGTTTTCGGTGGCCCACCATCTACAGTTTTGTGAACTGACGGTTCCGTTAGAGGTAAATGTAGCTTCATCCGAGAAAAGAACGTTCTTTGGGAAATTAAAATCTTCCTCAATCATACCCTGGAACCAGGCACAAAAATCGAAGCGGGCGTCATAATCCCTATCTTTTAATACTTGTACAAATTTAGGTTTGTACGGATGAAACTTGTTTCTTTTTAATATCCTCCGCACAGATCTTTCGTGAATGTTAGTGATCTCCGATATTTGACTAACTGCTAATTGGGGTGTTTCTGTGATCGACAAACACACATCCAGAGAACCTTCGTCACCTGTTACCGGTTTTTCATGGGAAACTTTATACTGATTTTCTACCGATCCCGTTTCTTTAAATTTATTGACTAGACGAGATACTGTGGAATAATGGAGGGATTTATCGGGGTGCCTCTCATTAAAAATTGCTGCTGTTTCTCTATGGCTTTTGTAATTATCTCCAGAAATTAAAATAATTTCTATCTTTTCCTGAAGAAGTAGTGTGGGTGCCATTTTAAGGAATAAAATATTAATAAACTTATGTAAAATATCAAACTTAGTAAGATGCGAGACATAAACCAATGACATAGGTTGAAATCAAACAAATTATAATTTGTTTGACATTTTTCTGTTGTTTTTAACCTACTAGATTATTTGGTTGTTTTAATTTCAGAGCCTGCTTTGGTAGTTTTAAGTACAACTAAATAGACCTGGTTGTTAAATTTATGTGCGAAAAATCTTAATAAAATCTTGATACAGTCATTTCATTAGATTCAAACCATTGCAACAGCGAGCGTCCGGCGAACACCTATTTTTTCGATTTTGTCCTGTCAATTGTAGAATTGTAGATCTGACTCCGTTAGATTTTTTTATGTGGGGATACCTAAAGAACCCTGTGTACAAACATCGACCCTTTAGGAATATACAAAATTTAGAGAATGTCATTATAAATTGTGTATTGCAAATAAATCGTAAAATGCTCCGAAATGTTAATCGAGAGTTGCGCTCGAGAACAACAGTATGTATGGAGAGAAATGGTGGTCATACTGAGTTTTAAATTTTGTGCACCCAAGGAAAAACAATGATTTTTTGTGTTGTTAGTACAGAATTTGACTACTTTTAAGTTTTTCTTACATTGGTTTTCGTTTATAAAATTTCGATTAAATAAACAGGTAATTTTTTGTTTATTATCTATTTTAATCCCCTTAACTTTACAAAAAGTCGAACTTCAGATATATTTAAGACGATTAAGGTTTTCTCAATGTAATCTCATTGAAATGTCTCTAAAATTTTGACACTGCTGCTAGATACAAATCATTGCAACAGCTAGCGTCCGGCGAAACCCTGTTTTTTTTAATTTTGTCCTGTCAATTGTAGAAAAAACTACTACATTCGTTTATTTTCATCCAGATACATGGGCTTTACATTAGCCAAGCTATCTAAACGAAAAAAACCGGAGATTTGTAAATCGATAAAAAAATATTTAAAAAAAATTGAGTTTTACAATTTTTTTAAATAAAATCTTAAAATTTTGCACAAGGACCTAGAATTTAATTCTAAGCAATTTTTTCAAATAACTTTTTTTGATATCTCGTCAACTAACCTCACTTTTTGTAAATTAACAATTTTTTTTTTAATTTGACGCTATACCAGTGGTCACGTGACGTATGTCAAAATCGATTTTTAGGTTATCGGACATGCAGAACCGATCCCCTGGGAAAGTTTTTCCGATACTCTCCTAATAAAAATTTTTCCCATATGTTGCGAACTTTTTGCCGGTCACTGTATATATATATATATATATATATATATATATATATATATATATATATATATATATATATATATATATATATATATATATATATATATATGCATATATATTCTTATCAAAACTAAACAGTTTATGTTAATAGAAAACTGTCAGTCAATAACAAGAAATAGTGAGAGTGTCTCGAAATTACCGAGGTCATAGCTCCAAGTCTCAGTATCGAAAGTAAACAAAAACATTCGTGACTTTCAAAATTGCCTCGCTACCTGTTCCTCTTTGCTACTATGAATAGGCTACAAATCAATCAAAGATAAAAGGCGCGCCGATGACAGTAAACGGCACGCGTTCGCATTCAAGTTTTCTCTATTAAATATAAAATATCCTTTGAATTCTCTTGATTTCAATGACCATTTAATTCGCAAAAGCAATCGAATGAAACGGGTTGATTCAGAAAATCATTCGTTTTTTCCGGCGCTACGTAAAAGCATTAAAATGATACATAAGCCTTAGTTAAAATAGATAATTTAAAAAAAAATTATACAGAATATTTTACAATTTTATTTTTATTATTGTTTGAATAAAACAAATTTATTATATTATTTATATTTGTCTGAACGGGGGTCCACTAATTCTTATAGAATGCTTTTTCATCAAATGACGAATCCCGTTACTCACTTACTTAATCCTTTAGTCTCTCTACCCTTTCTGGTGTAAAACATGTGTGCATGGAGTTGAGTTATTCTTTGGATTTTCTCTCCAGATTTATTTCCATCCTTTTCTGTCTTGTGTCACTTCGTGTCTCGTTTTCTTGTTGCAAATTTTACTTCTATCTTGGTCCTTCTCAGCCTTCCTTTTTTCCGTTTTCTGCACGTTCTTGCTTCCAAAACTTTTTTAACCATTTTCTCTTCATCTTTATCATTATGTCCGTATCATCTGAGTTGTCCATAATTAATTACCTGTTTTATTGGCTTTGTATGCAAGATTACTCTATGGTAGTATTTCGTGTCTTATCCGTTCTTGTTTTTTCAGCTATTTTTCTACGAAACCTCATTTCCGTGCTTTGAATTCTGCTCTTTTGGTTTTGAGTTAGACAATATTTCCGAGCCATAAGTGATGATTGGGGTAGCTATTATTTTAAAGATTTCTGTTTCAATCTGCGTCGGTATTTCTTTATTGGCCAGGAATTGGTTCTTTACCGCATTAAACAATCTTCCCGCCGCTCCTGTTCATTTATTTATTTATTAATCTAGTTTTCCGTTTTGTGAAACTACCGAGCCTAGATATTTAAAACTACTGACTTTGTCTTTTCTAGTTGTATTCGGCGATTCTTCTCTTTATTACTTACTATCATGGTCCTTGTCTCCTCTTTATTTCCATGTTAATTGTTTCTAAGCTGTTACTATACACTTCTAGATTTTTATTAATTGTTTTTATCTTTTGCCACTATGAACATGTTGCCTGCGTAGAGAATTTCTGATATTTGTATGTCCTTCATCTTCCAATACCCCACTTGGTAAGTTTTTACATCTTTTTTTGCTAGCTTAATTCCTTCGTCTAGATCTAGTGAGAACAGTAGAGGGCTTCATATGCAACCCTGTCGTACCCCTTTGTTAGTTTCAAACATCTGGGATTTATTCCTTCAATTAATTTTTCTTCTATTCCTCGCTCCTACAGTATTCTCCAAATCTCTCTTCTGTTTACACAATCGAATGATTTTCAAGTTCAATAAAGCATAGTCTCCGTCTTCTCCGACTGTTTAATCTGTAATCCGTCTAATTATGAAATTTGCATCAGTCGTTCCTCTTTGTGTTTTAAAGCCTTGTTGTGAATCTTCGATTTTATCTTCCAATTTTTTTTCTAAAATTGGTGCATACAATTTGCCAACTGTGCTTAAAAGGTAATGCCCCTGTAATTACTACAATTTTTGTGTCTTCTTTCTTGTAGCTCGGGGTTATTATCCCTATTTGCCAATCCTCCGGGGCTTCTCCTGTATTCAGTACCTTGCTCATAATGGTTTTAAGCGTTTCAGTCATTTGTTCTTTCCCTGTCTTTATAATATTTGGTGTTTTATGTGACCATATCCTGGCACTTTACCTGCTTTGATTTTCTTAATAGCCTCTTTTATATCTTCTGTTGTTACGTTATCTTCTGCCGATTTGTTTGCCGTCTTTGTTGTATTGGCCTTACTTCCATTTGGTCTTTCTTCCTGACCAGTTTCGTCCGTGCTTTCATCTCGTTATAATTTCTGCTTCTTCAGTGAGTATCGCCTCTTCTTCTTCTTTTATATGAATAAGTGTGTCGGTTTTCTTTTTCCTTGCATCTTTAATGGCCCCGAAGAAAGGTTTTTGGTTTTCTTCATATGCATTTTTTAATTTCTCTCCAAATTCCGTTCACGACTTCTGTTTTTCTTCTTTAACTAGACTTTTAACCCCCATCCTTTCATTTTTGTATTGTTCATAGTCTGTCTGTGTTTTAGTACCTAGCTATTTTTTCCAGGTTTTCTTCTTCTAACTGCGTCTTAAATAAATCCCATTACATTACGATATTCAAACCATGTCAATTAATTTATTTTCATGACTATCTTCTTTGACACTAGTTTTTTAGTCAATCTGCAATCCTGGGAAAATATCTTATCTTCATTTCATGTATAATAAGTTTTCGGTATATGTTCTTGGGTGGTATTTTATTGTTAGTTCGTTTCATTATCTCGTCGGTGTCCCAGTGCAAGCAAATATATAGTTTTCACACTTTGGTGACAGTGTGACAAGCCCTTCTAAAAATATTTTATACTTCTACGATAGTATAGTATCTGCTAAAAGATTTACCCATCATTTGTTTAAGCCCTGAAGACATAAACATCTAGTTGGTAGACATTTCTGTACTATAGCAACGATTAAAAAACAGACTATCGCCGATTTATGAGACCTTTAATAACTACAGATAAAATTCCTTCATCACTTTTTATAATTTGTTAAAAGTGCTAAATATTCAGAAGAACAATTTTTTTCTGTGGAATAGGGACAATTTTTAATTAGTTCTGATAAAAAGGCAAATATCAACTAAAAATAAAATTGTTTATATTAATCTCTTCTACATCCCAACATCCCCAAAAATTTTAGCGTGAGCATCATGAAACGATGGTTTTCTTTTCTCGCAGTGGTGACAGGTAAGTTTTAAGATGGGAAAGCTTGAAATTGAATTCTTCTGAAATGTCCCCATGCAGGACACAAAATCTGTAAGCAAAAAGTATTCCGAACGTACATTGTTCACATCAGAATGTTTTATTTCATCTGGGTCCCTTTTAATGGCTCCCTTTTTGTAAGGACTGCCTTCTGTCTACATACGAAAGAAAAAGTATAACTATAGTATAAAAATCTGTCAAGTGCAAGCTATACTTGTACAATTAGGAAGTTTCCATTTTTTTCTTTTTCATTATACAAATAGTCCCAGAAACTATAAAAACAACAGCGAAATGTTTTTAACATTATCTTTAGAAATAAGAAAGTTATGGGTTCTTAAATTTTGAAATTCCGGGTCGCACGCGACACCAAAGCAAGCTAGGACGCCATGATAATATATTCACATTGTTTAGCAGCCGTGGCGCGACCGAGCGGCACCGAGTTTGTTTCGTTCCTGGTTTCGATGTATCATTTTAATTAATAATTATGCCTAAAACTAAACCCAAAAAACCATAAATATTGCATTGTACTTAGATGTACTAGCACGACTATAAAAACACCCTACAAATATTTTTTTCCGAGACACAGTGGCGGATTTTGGAGGGGAGAGGGACAGGCGGCATTAAAAAAGAAAATATGACGGACAAATTTTGAAAATTTATATGTCAAAATTTTATTTTGGTAATACTATAAAATTTTATTTACCACAGCAGCCTCGATAAATTAAATTATCTTATTATAATATGACATACACTGCATTACCAACTTTTAAAAAATAAAAAAACGATTTCATAAAAAGCTTGTTACGATACTAAAAACGATATCGAAAAAGCTTTGTTATGAAACCAAAATAGAAAAATACATTTGCCGCATATCCAGTGAGGATTTTCCCTAGCCCAATATCGACCATTACGCCTATTAACTTTTCCATTTAAAAAAAAATGTTGATTCGTCAGAGAAAATTATTCGGTGGACAAAATCTGGATTAGCATTGCAAGGTTCCATCATGGTTTCGCAAAATTCCAAGCGCCTGTCGTAATCATCTTCTAAGAGCTCTTGCACAAGTCTTATTTTGTACGGATGAAACTTTTATGTTTTCAGAAGGCGGTCTACGGACATGTGTGAAACGTTGTTTTCTTTTCCCATTGTTCTGATAGAAAGATGGGGATTTTCCTCTAAACTGAGTAAGACATTCAGAGCCTTATCACCATCTGTTGCACTGGTCGGTCAGAGCGTATAACGTTTTTTACGTTTCGAGTTTGACGAAATTTTTTTAAAACTTTAATTACAGTAGATTTAGTTAATGGATTTATGTCAGGATATTTGTCATTAAAGATATCAAAAACTTTTGTCCCTATAATCGAATATTATTAAAATTCCAATTCTTTGGGTTTCTGTTAAATGACCCATTTTTTGTAAATAAATGAAACTGACAATGTCAGACATTTCAGGGAAACTTTCGTGTACAGGTATTTTAAGGTAAAATACAATAAAATATCGATTTTTGACCATCATTTTCTCAAAAACTGTTAACTCTAGGATAGGATAAAATGTTTTTAATAAGACGTATTCAGAATTATAAGCTGAATTAGAAAATCGAATAAAATATAGAGCGTTCCATTTAAAAAAAAGTCCCTGTTGATTTCAGGAAAATGGAAAACTTGACAACGATGCGGAGCTCACCATTGGATCGCGCGTAATTTCGTACTTAAGTAGTATCCAAAGTTTCATAAAAATCGGATAACCGGTTTGCAAAATATTTCGATTTTTCCATATTTTTGTTACACACTATAGGTGAGGTGCGATGTTTAAGATAAAATTATACTATTTTGTACACGTAATATGTTTGCATTCAAATGCTTAAATGCTTATTAGCTTTACTTACGCTTTACAGATACAAGCGTAGTTAAAGCAGCATTTATAAGTCCTCAAAGCCGTTTTGCCACTTATTAATTAGATATACCTACCCCAAGAATTTTATTTGAGAACATTCATACTACGCCTCTGACCAAAAAAATTTACTTGTGAAAGAAGAGCTTTTATGTTAGTAAAGCCGAAATGCGTTTAAAAATTTATTTACCCATTATTGCCATTATGTAAATATGTAAAGGACGCCGCTGGACGTAAGAAAAACTGGGGAGCCCTACTGATAATTCTAACCCCGGGGGTGACTTATTGCAACTCTTACGGTTCACTATATACACATGTAAGTTGTATATTCAGGATCAAAGTTGTCAAAAATAACCGGGATATATGCGAGATGTCCGGTCACTCTTTTACGAACTTTTATTAAATGGAATTAATTAAAAAACTAAAATCGAAGACATTAAGGTAAAAATAATTTGCGTTTCTTATTTACTTTTATTTGGTAACAGATTCTCACGACACAGGTTATAACACCCACACTTTTGCATTTAAAGTTTGTTCTTTCGTTTTCATAAAGATCTTTAAGGAAGGGAACTGGCTACATATAAAAGATCCTGTACCAATTGCAAAATGGTAATAGATATTTATAAATAAAGTAATCTGTATAAAAAATTATACAGATTAGTTCAGAAAAGTGCGACAGTGTTATAGTAAGTGTTACAGTAAGTTAGCCATTATTTATACATATAAAAACATTATTCTCTGAAGAATAAAACAGCTGATAGAATGACACTGTCATAAAATAGTTTTTAAGATTTGTAGTTGTTATTTAAACGCAACAAGTACTTTTTATTGTTTTTTATAATGAGAATCTTTAATTGTTTTAACTGTAGACAATTTTTTAATCGTAGACAAGGTGACACAATTCTAAAATAAAGTGAGACCTTTTTGGGGTGTACTTTTTTACTATTAGTAAAAATAGAAATACCAAGTTTTAGGGGTATATTATTGGTTAATTAATCTACTTTTTATGTAATTTAGCTTTTCAACCCCCTTGAGAGGTAGCGCTAGGGAGTTGAGGTCAAAAATTTTAAATCAAACCCTATGCTGTGTAGTACCTCATTTTAAAGATCTTCAAAAAAGAAATATTTTATCGCAGACCTGAGGTCCGTATCTTAATTCGTTTTTAAAAAATTAACAATTACTGTAAAAGTTATTCAAAATGACCACTATAAACTTCTTGGCTGTTATAAAATCGATTTTGGAACTCACTTCTCACATTTTCAAAATTGGTAAGTAAATTCTTGGCAGAGTTCCAAAATCGACTTTATTACTACAAAGAAGTTCATGCTGGTCATTTTAAATAGCTTTGAAACTCATAGGAGAAATAAAGGTACTTAAATTTTTATTTTTTGTTCCTTAATTTTTATTTTTTAAAGGATTGCCATTTAAAACCGAATTAATTTGCGGCATCATGTTTTTTTTGAAGACCTTTAAAATGAGGTACCATCATAGGGTCACATTTAAAATTTTTGACCTGAACTCCCTAGAGTCACCCCCAAGGGGGTTGAAGAAGTTAAATCGCATAAAAAAGTAGATTTATTAATCAATAAGATACGCCTAAAATTTGGTGTCTATATTTACTAATAGCAAAAATATTTGCCCATATTAAGACTTTTTGTACACCCTGTATTTGTAGAAATAATAAAATTATACAAGTATAGGTAGATTAGGGTGAGGCAATTTTTCTTATAGTTAAAAAGTCGCTGCAAAATTGCAGAAATATTTTTTTGCAGAATTTATTTTATTTTGAATGATGTCTTCTGTTATCCCAAGATATTAAAAAGAGAAAAAATAATGATAAAGATGGCAAAATGATAGAAAGAAGAAAAAACAAAGATATTTGCCTGCATTCCCACGCAAACAAGGAGAAACTTCGTATTTATGGTGTTGTTTCCAGTTTTAAAAGAATAAAATAACCATTACTATGTCCTCCGGTGATTATCTGAAAATACTCGTCCGCATCAACGGGATTTTAAACGAAAAAAGAAACACTGTGGGTGTAATTAGTTAAGGTCCTGCCTTGTTATTATTTAAACTGTGATTATTAGAGTTGTATTCGTTATGGTTTATATATCTGTTAAGAATTTAATACTGCAATCACCTTAGTAAGTGATTTAGCTAACATTAATTAGAATAAAATATGCGCAATTATTACATGATTTTATGTTGCGTGCCGCGGACTAAGAACCCGATAATAGGTGCGTTTGAGATTAGCACTCTTTTCAGAAAGAGTGAATCCGCTGGCGTTCGGGTATCGAAAACAGAGTGAAAAGTGTTCACTCCAAAAGTCCCGTCTCGCTGAGAGGTGCTTTCGGAGCGGGCATGCGCAACTGCGTTTGCAAATTTTATGGTTAAGTTAATTTTTTGTTTATGTCGGTTAAATGGGAATGTTTTCATTCTAAGCTGGGTTCATTCTAAAATGCATTTTAAAGTTTTGGTCCGTCATTGATGGGACCGTTATTTCCGCAGAATTCTCAACTATTTCTTCAGAAATTTCTTCGTTTTCGGAGCTTTTCACAAAATTCTTCCTTGGCAAAGTTTAAAATGGGGATGAGAGAATTGAACATATTTAATAATTTTAATTAAATCCTTGTCTAAAATTTAACCCATATGCAAGTCAAACACATGTTTATTTTTAAGGTTATGTTTTTGCACTTTTGGCGTAGAGCGTTCGTCTTTGAAAGATTTACTCCCAAAACTCCGAAGTCACGTGACAAAAATCTACTTTCACCCCACTCCAAATCCGTTGGCAATCCCGAACGTAGCTAATATAATTAAAACACGAATTTGTCGTAAGCGCCTGTGATTAATATATTTAGAATTAATCAACATTTAAAATCTACATATTATTATCATATTATTACATAAAATGAAAGACTTGGATGGCTTACCACATCGACGAAACTTGACACGTGGCTAGATAATGTAAAGATTAAAAATTAAAGTACAAAATTATTTCTGTGCTAAAATTCAATTTTAAATCGAAGTTTATTTTAGTCTTTGCAGTAGAGGTTTATTTTTCATCGTAGCAAAAAGAAATTCGAGATTTTTTTACATATTTTCATTATAATATAGCTTATGACCCGTTGAAAAATCAACGGTTCAAAATGTTTATTTTTTTTTAATTTTTTGAATTGCTTTTCTAGTTTAACATGAGTAGGTGTACTTTTTTTGGATGCAAACTAACCTAAGAATTTTCTTTAAATTTCCTTAAAGACAATAGGGAATATGCATATGACCCAAATAAATCTGAACTATTTTTCTTATATTCCGTAACGTAATCTCATTGGCTGTGACGTCAAAAGTGCTATAATAAGTACATGGCGAATGCCTGTATATCGAAAAATCAATAAAAATGGCACTTAATGCGTAACACGTCCAATAAAATATTCCTGCTCTTAAAGTAGAAGGTTCCTAAAATCTTATTCATGTATATTTCAAGCCCAAATCGGTGCAGGAACGTTCCAATCTTGTAACAAAAACAGGCATTTTTTCTAAATTTTGACACATATTTTAATAATTTCGACGCAAATAAACTGCAATTTTTGTTTTCACGGCAATGGTCGAAAATTCGAAAATTTAAAAGTTTCAAATTTTGCATCTCCCCGATGCAAATAAACTTATTTATTTGTAACTTAAACGAAAAAATAAGCAATTTAAATTAGTGGAAGGTATTCTTAGATAATTAAGGTTAAGGATGACAATAACAATATAACCTGACTTTTAAAATTTAAGACGTGGTTGTTTGAGCAGGCCAGGCAGGTTGACACTATTAAGATATATTCCAGACAAGTAAAAAGTTGAAAGAACCTCTACTGCACTTGAAACTTGAAGCAAACTTAAAAGGATAATTCAAGTGCAGAAAATAACAGGTTCATATTAGTCAAGTCGCTTCCAGTTACTTGAATCAAGCGACTTGAAGTTAAGTAACTTAACTAATGTGAACTCTGCTTTAGTGTTTTTTTTTGTGACATTTGTGCTTCAGTAAAATATAAAAAAAAATATTTTAGTATTTATTTGGTCGAAGGAGAAAAATTTCAAAGTTAGGGTATTTATTTAATTTTTTACCTTCATTTTCTAGCACCGTGGTTAGGGAAAATAATTTTGGAAGAAAATGGTGTTACATTCTGTAAATTTTTTTCTTAAAGGCGATAAGTCTTTTAGTTATATATGATCTTATACTCAAAATCAACAACTTTCAGCTTTTATTACTTTAGTTAAATAGTTATTGAAATATTTAAATAAAAATTTGAAGGTTTTTTTTAACAACTTTCTTACTTTCTTTTTCATGCTTCACTTGTCCATTAAAAAAATTATTGTTATATTTAGATCTTTACATTTATTTTTATTTTAGAGGGCATAGGGAAGCAATGAAATACAATGGATCAGATATATGAGTTTATTACAAACTTAGATAACGAAACCAATACAACAAACTGGAATAATGTGTCATATGCAAATGGCGAGGAGTTATTAGAACAACTCCCGGATGAACTACCACTAGTAGTATTGATCTTACTTATAGTAGCTGGAACAGTTGGAAACTGCTTGGTAATCTTAGCTATTATACTTGATCGGAAGTTACAAAATCTTACGAACTATTTTCTTCTCAGTTTAGCTGTTACTGATTTGTTGGTTAGTACACTTATCTTGCCAGGTAGATTGGTCACAGCGCGATATAGTAAGTATAAATCAATATGTATATTGTATACCTATGTATATGTATGTATATTTAGACGTTACGGTAAAACTATGTATTTTGTAATAATAATTTTATTAACGACTTAAAGTTGTACTTGTCGGCGTAACAAAATGACCTGATGGCGTACTTTTAAGTTATTATTAGGCATAGGCAAAGTATTTTTACTTAGCTCATTATATACGTTAAATGTGGTGACGCATACGCCACTTTAACGTAATAAACCCAAGTTTCTTATTTTGTATACATTCCGTGTTTATTGTATACTCTGTAACTATTTAATTATTAGCAGTGCCTGATCTAGAGAATTTTGAGAGGGAGCAAACCTAAATCTTGACGCGCCTAAATCTGATAATTTTACCTGGATTATTCTACCGTATCTTCTTTCAATTATCACTCACAAATAAGGATTATTGGGGAAGCACACAAAAATAATCAGATATGGCTAGCTATCCGTAGTTTTTATAGATTTGATGTCGTGCACCCATCAACTCATCCCTTGTTTGCGATATCGGTGCACTTGCTCTTTATAATATATATATATATATATATATATATATATATATATATATATATATATATATATATATTGCTTGTTATAAAAAGCTCCCATATTGTTGTCGAAACATGCTTGATTGCGTAAATCGCGTCGTTGCTTACCAACTTGCGAAGACTTGTCACCAACAATACTAAAACCGAATTAGGTATACGTATACCTACTGGTAATAATTTTTTAATGCTTATTTACGCGATAACAATAAGATCAAAGTCCCCCCCCCCCCCCGACTGCCTTAACGCCCCCCATTTGCCTCTTGGCCCGCTACCGTCCCCATGAAAGACTCCAGTGCCGGCGGGGGGGGGGGGGGGGGGTACCGCCCCCGTTGGGAACCTCTGGACTGTAACGTCTTTTATCGCCAAATAGAACATTGTTTCAGTCATCCACCCTCCAGATTAAAAGTTGAGTTGTAATTTCAAATCTTGCGAACCCAATTCTGCCAAATATTTTTGAGCTATGTAGATATCTACGAAATAGCTTTAAATTACCTCTAGATTAATCATAATTGCTGAAATTTCAACAGATTCTAAATGCAAATTCCAAGGGTCGTAATGAGAATTTTTTTAATTCGTGTGTCCATCCATGCTTTTTTCTGTCGTTTTAATGTTCATACATATTAAATGATCAATTGCTTTTTACCCACTACTTCTCTCTACTTTATTTTTTTTTAATTAGAATGGCTAACTCGCCATTTGAACACAGAGTGTAGGCGGGATGGAAGAAGTGAAAAATGTTCCGGTGTGCTATGTAACCGTAGAATCAGCGCGAAGAAACGAAGAGCAATCTACATGGTGACTTTTTTAAAGAGTTACGATTCGATATCTTGAAAAAGGTTTAAAATATTTTTATGAAATTTTGGTAAGTTAATAGGGAGATAGGGGGACATACTTAAATATATTTTTGACATTTACCCCCTATGTTTTGAAGGGTGGGAACTTTGGAATTGTAAATGGGATGATCTACGTAAAAAACTACGTATATCTAGGGGGACCACTGTAATAAGAGACAGCGGTATTAAGAGACGATGCGTATACTCTAAAAACTGTAAAGTCCCAAGACACAAGTGAGGTTGAATGAAGTATTTAGTTTGTTGTTAGTGCGCATACAAATAGAGGTAAGAAATGAGTTATTATTTTTCTAATAAATACGACTTAAATAAATAGCTGCATATCACGGTCCTACTAACTTTGTCTCCTATTACCACGTAATGTTAAAATTAGTAGTGTAACTCTTCGCTTTGTTAATGATATCGTATTATTAAATTTTGTATTTTAAGGTTATATGCTTCTGAAATAAACTTCGTTGCAACTTGCTTGACACATTCTTTGGTATTTTAGTGTCTCTTATTAGAGCTAGTTTTTAAAATTGTGTGGTAATAAGAGACAGGAAGCACGGTAATAAGAGATTTCCATTTATCAAGTAAAAACTTTCTATTACAGTGTCAAAGTGCCCGGAAAAAGAAAATCTGACAAAAAGCGATGCAGTTATGATCCTAAGGCTTTAGAATTAGCAATAAATGCTGTTAAAAATAATGGTTATTCCTTGGGACCAGCGGCAAAAATGTATAATGTACCTAAATCAACATTAGCAAAGCATTACGAAAAAGACAAACTTGTTATCGGAGGTTGAAGAAAGCCAAAATTATCTGAAGATGACGAAAACCCACTTGCCTTATTTCTAAAACAATATGGTACGTTAGGACCATTACATTTTCTTGGATCAAGTCCATTTGTTATTAAAAGAAATGAATTATCTGGCCTAAAAACGCAGTATAAATTATTTAAACAATAACTTTGAAGACTAATGTAGACTTATTTTTTATTGTTTTGGACCTATACTTTAAGTTTTTATGTATTTTATAATTTTTATAAATAAAACGATATGTTCACTTTGTCTTTAAATTTTTTATTTGAATTTTTGGGCAGGTTTTTTTAATCACAACTTTAATAATGCATATTTTTTTTATTTTTTCTTGGGTTTACATATAAATTTTCAGGCTTATTTACAATGGGATAAACTGTCTCGTATTACATAAAGAACTTTTGAACATTCTTCCTATAAGAGATATAAACTTTGTCTCTTATTACCAAAACTCGGTAATAAGAGACAAAATAGTAATAAATAAATTAAAAATAAATTTTAGAAAAACCCTTTGTTATACAAGGCTGAGATATTTATATAATACTGCCCTTTAGTAGAAGCACATAGTGTCCAAATTTTGGGTACTTACCTGTTCCCGATTTCTGTAAATTACCTTGTCACGTCTCTTATTACATAGATTGTCTCTTATTAGAGGCGTCTCCCCTACCTATAATTTTTTTTACTTGCTGTTTCGGTTGCGGAATTATGGTTAACTAAATTTTGGTTGAATTTAATAAATAAATAAATTTTACCAATAAATTAAATTCACTTATTTCAGAATTCTTATTCGTTTTCATGAAAATGCGTTATTTTTATTTAAGTCAGTTCAGAATTTTGGCGTTTTAACGATTATTTCTCAATGTAAAGCTTAATTAAACATGAAAGCGGATTTTAATGTGCAAGTTCAGATAAATGCAGAAAAAACTACAGAGAAGCTACACTAGTGTGGTCTGGTCAACTGACCTGCTGGGTCCCCGAATTTGACCCCCCTTGACTTTTTCTTTTGGGGTTTTATAAAGGACAAAGTGATGGCGACTGCGCCTACAACTTTAGATGATGTGAAAGACCAAATCCGCTTTGCCTGCTTATTAGTGACACCTAAAATGTTAGAGAGGGTAAAAAATTCGATTCAAAAAATGGTAAACTTTTTACAAAATTAATAAACATGGCTATTTTCTGCTGTTTTATTAACTTATGTTTTATTATCTTATCGATCGTATATTTTAATGTAGTACTCTATAGTTTGGCGACTAGCAAATTTTACTTTTATAAAAAATGGTGAAGGTGCAAGATTTTGGAGATGACGTCCCGGGTGAGAGAGCCCAAAAGGTGGCAACCCTAGGTAAATGTCAAAAATAAATATGTCCCCATCTCCCTATTAACTCACCAACATTTCATAAAAATATTTTAAACCGTTTTCGAGATATGGCCTTGTAACACTTTAAAAAACTGACCCTGTATAAAATAGTGATAGTAAACCTGCAGTGATGTACGAAGCGGAAACCTGGCCGATAAAAAAATGAAGAGATTGGAGAAATTGAGAGATGTGACAGAAATGAGGATGTTTGGATGAATATCTGGAGCACGAAGAAGAGACAAGGATGAAAACAAAAGAATATGGGATACAACCAAGTTTGTAGAAATCTCCAATATACAGGAAAAAGGACATCGGTGGTATGTGTATGTGATGAGAAGAGATAATGATAATGTGGGTAAAGCGGACTAGTAATGGAAGTGTATCGAAGGAGAAGTAATAGTACAGGATCCGAAGTAAGCTCGTCTTTCACCGATCTGCTTACCGGATGAAAACTATTTTTTATCAATGGTAATATGTTAACAAATATATCGCAAATGGGTTGCCTAATGAAATATGGTCAAGGCTATATACAGGGTGTGCGTGAATTTTCTTGCAAATGACAAACTTTTTTATTATGAATTTTAGAGAAAAAAGTTACTCTTCATAAAAAGTTTTGCTTAAAAAGATATTAAGTTTGGCATAGAAAGTTTTTACTTTGTGTATACAGGATGTCCAAAAAATGGTAAAACGTAATTTACTAAAACGAATTATTTTTAAATTTTTTTTTTATTTAAATTTGTACCATTAAGAGGCAATATTTCATAAAGTACTTTAATTTGCCTATATGAAAAAATCAAAATTTAAAAATAATTCGTTTTAGTAAATTACGTTTTATCATTTTTTGGATACCCTGTATGTCTAAAGTAAAAGATTTCTATGTCAAACGTAATAGTTTTTAAAGCAAAACTTTTTATGAAGAGTAACTTTTTTCTCTAAAATTCATAATAAAAAAGTTTGTCATTTGCAAAAAAATCCACGCACACCCTGTATATAGCCTTGACCATATTTCATTAGGCAACCCATTTGCGATATATTTGTTAACATACTACCATTGATAAAAAATAGTTTTCATCCGGTAAGCAGATCGGTGAAGGACGAGCTTACTTCGGATCTTAGAATATAAAGAAAGACTAAAGACGAGATGGTTGACTGGAGTCAGAAATGGATTAAGAAAAGAATGTTTAATTAAAGAAACTGAAAACCGGGTGTTGTGGTCATGATTAACCAGGAACGTTGGTCCCATATAGACTGAGAAAAGTCAAAGAAGAATAATTCAGTGTAGAATTGTTTTTTGATAATAAAGTAAACTTTACCAGAATCTACAAAAATTTTCAAACCAATATAAACTATTTTTTCAGAAAAATATTTAGAATGTTGTTTTACTTGTCCTGTACCATTCTTTTATATTCGAAAGTTAAGCATTAGAATGAGCTCGTGTTTTTGTTTGTTGGAAATTGTTGGCCAATATATTTTGTTAAATTAAGCATATTGTTTACAAATAATATTATTTATTTTCATTATGGCGAAGGATTTAAAAATAAATTTCTAGTTTTTTCCCACAACTATTTCTTCACATCGTGATCGTGTTCGCTGCTTCACTCACAATGGATAATATAGCCAAGTTTGAAAATCTCTCTTAGCTGAGCATAGGTATTGATTAATTTCAGTTGCAGCTATATTGGCCACCAGCGGATGATGTTGAAAGACATTTTTAATGAATTAAGTTTAAGAGATCAAGAGCATATTCATTTCATGGAGTTCTCTTGTTATTTTTTAGTCTTGATCTTTAAATACAGAAACAAAATTTTATTTAGGTTCACCGTATGTGCTACATATATCTTTGTATTGGTGGTAGTGGTTGTCAACTTTCCTCCCCTCCACTTTAACAGCGTCTTTCGGTAGTGAATGCAATAGATTATATTTAAATGAAGAAATTTTACTGAATTATTACTTTTGCTTTCAGAGTGAGTAGTTAAATGTTTTTTACTTTCTTGAAAACATAACTTAATATAAGAGATATTGATCCACACAGCACAAAACTCGTGGATGCCCCAGAAATGTAATGTAATGTAATGTAATGTAATGTCTCTCACATCTCAGCTACGCCCCGTAATATTCCGCAAAATCTAATGGACGTCTCTGGGACGTACTTTTAGAACCAATTGGGTAATATGTAGGATTATCCCATGAAGGTCGAAGATCACAGAAGGCAGAAACTAATAAACAGTGCTCTGTTTGCGGGTTTAACTGATTTTTAGCTATATTGAACAAATTATTTCTTTTTCAGAGTTTGAACCCTCAACATTTCCACTATGCTTCTTGTATCTTGTTGGTGACGACTTTGTAACAGCAGCATCAGCTATCCATATTTGCTTTATAAGTCTAGAAAGATATTTTGCAATACGGTATCCCCTCGTTAGAAATGTCACCAAAAAGCGAAATGCTATCAAAATTGGCTTGGTATGGGTGATTTCTGCCTTAACGGTTATTCCATATATGACTTTCGGTAAGTGTTACCATAAGTCAGTAAGTATTTCTATTTATTGTGTTTAAATAAGGAATAAAAAAATATTTTTCCGTTGTTGAACATGACCCATGCAAAGTCATGTCGAGGGAGTATTAAAATGTTCACGACGACGTGAAAAATAAATCTTTTATTTTATAAAAGCTAATTTTGTTCCAGTTCTATATTCTCTTGATTCATTATCGTCGTTCACGTCGTTCAACGTAAAATTATAACGGACATTCGCCATGATCCTATGTCCGTAGGTACGGTTGTGGTAATTTCCTTTTGGCAGGAACTTGATTCTAAAAGGTAATAGGGGCCAGGATATGCGACAGTAGGTTGGGTTGGGTTTGATTGGGTTTGATGTAAATAAGTATTGAGAAAATTATGTTGTGACGATTTAGATAATGGTGTACCTAACCAATGAAATATTTTTTGCCATTAATCTCATGTTGGCTTCTTTTAAGTTAGTTACCTGAACTAAAAGATCAAATATGTAGCATATTATGGGCTCCTTTTCAATGTTCACTGGTTGTAAACGACGCCTTTTATTTATCCAGTGTATATCTAAATATAGCCGTCAAAAATGGCCAGAATGGAGGAAAAGACCAATAATATTTGAAAAATAAATGTTTTATTTTAAAAAAGCTAATTTTGCCCCAATAGGGAATATGTATATAACCCAAATAAATCTGAAATATCTTTCTATATTCTCTACAAAAATTAAATGTTTATGGCGGTTGCTGTTATCCATTTATTTTGGTCTTGATTAACAAAAAAAAAAAGGATTTTATACTGCAAATTTTCACGCAAATTTCGAAACGTGTAAAACGTGATCCCATTGGCGGTCGTCAAAAGTCAACTTATGACTCATCATGAGTACATGGCGAATTCCAGTGTTGTAGAGCCATCGAAAACTCAATAACAATGGCATTTAATGCGTAACTCATCCAATGAAATATCCCTGCACTCAAAATAGAAGCTTCCAAAAATCTTATTCAGGTATACTTCAAGCCGAAATCGGCTCAGGAACCTTTTAATTTTGCAACAAAAATTGGCATTTCTGCGAAATTTCGACATATCATCTTAATAATTTCGAGTTAATCAACCGCAATTCTTTGTTTTCATGACAGTCTTCGAAAATTAAAAAAATTTCAAATTTTAGATGTCCCCGATACAAATAAACCTATTTATTTATAACTTCAACGAAAAAATAAGCGATTTAAATTAGTGGGAGGTATTCTTAGATAATTAACGGATAAAATAAACCCAAAAAGAATCACTAAATGAGGTAAATAGTGTGGAATAATGTTTAAAATACCATTTGCCGGAAAAGATCAAGAAAATCCGATTTTTACTCCTTAAATACGCACCTGGATGACCCATTCGGTATTCATTTTAAGTATCCCTTTATAAGATAGTCTTGAAAATTGGGAAAAAATTAGATAGGAAAAAATACAGAGTGATTCAAATGTACCGACGGCGACGTCGAGAGCAAAAAAAGTAAAAAAATCGAAATTTAATCGGCGATTGCTACCTTCTTATAGAGAATGAAGAAACTAAAAAATATGGATATCATATAATTCGACGAGCTCTTTCCTATGGCGTATATGGGATTTTAATTTCAACCATTTTGACCCCACAAAAAATTAAAAACCGTGAAATATTTGGGTCAAAAATCTAAATTTCCAGTTTTTTCCAAATATTTCCATTTTCCAGTGATTTTAGGTTTAGGTAAATGTATTTCAAAAAAAGTATTTGAGATTTTAAAGTTTCACTTATCAATCCTTTTTCGATCTGATATTCTGTTTTCGAGTTCTTAGGTACCAAAGAGGAGCCTGCAAATGGCATTTTTCGACCTAAAAAAATTCAAAAGAATTACTTGCCATTTTCTGATCCTCACCGGTTTCAGTAGAGTTCTGAAGCTCCGGGTCCTCTACAACCTCCGAAAATTTACATCGATTTAATTCACTTTTGCGGCCTGTAACCGATTTCAACGGAAATGGCGGAAATTTCGACTTTGACGTTTAATAGCTCCGAAACGAAACATCCTTTTAACTGAATTTTTTACCAAAGCTAGTTGAACTATTCCTCTATCAATCCAAAAAATTCGATTTCTCTCCCTCACACTGTTTCCGAGAAAACCAACCTGTTCGATATTGGGTTAAGCTTTACCTTAACATATAGATTGACACTTGTTTTTGCTTATCTCCTAACGTCATTTTTCATAAAGGACAAATATGGCTGCTTTTTAAATTGTAATAAATTATACCGAAAATTAATCATTTTTTGTAGCTAAATTATCCTCGTAATTTTCTTCAAAATATTTTGTTTGGGTTTGTAATGACTTCCTAAAACGATTTATAAAATAAAAAAATATGTGCGGATTCCTTATTCTATACTGACTTGATTCATTATCGCCGTGCATGTGCATGGACGGAGAGTGGCTAGGACGCCCTAGCCACTCTCCAAGTTTTTACGTACCTACCTATAGCATTGATTAAAATAAGTGTATTATATTTTGTAGCTAAGAGTTTTTATTTAGATTTATTTCTGGCTTTTTAAAATGCTATTAAATGGATTAAATTTGTACTTTTTAGCAATAATTACTGAACATTCCAATAAACTGGCGTTCTGTCCACAATTGTTGTCAAAGTTCAAATACTATGAGATAATAGTTCTCATAGAATCTCTCGTTATTGTAATTATGGTTGCTGTAGTTGTTGTGTCATTTATTTTGACCACAATTCATTTACGCAGATTGGTGAAGCAACAAGAAAGAAATATTAGCGCTGATTCTGGATTAGTCCGAACTGTAGGTAGTAAAATGTATGTAAACAAAAATATGTAATAACTGGTATTTTTTTATTACAGTACATCGTATTCTTTAAAAAAAATTATGACATATTTGATGTTTTGTTTTAATATTTAAAACAACGAAAACTCTACTACATGTTAGGTTCATAGTGTTAACTCCATAAGTAATTAAATATTGCAAAATGTTCAAAAATTTGAATTGAAGCTCGTTGTGAGACGTACAAGAATAGTCAGAATTTCTTTTCTCTTTTATAATTCAAAACAACAGAACTTCTTCAAATATCAAAGTCTCCTCGACTAGGTTTAACCCAAAGGACTTCTTACTTCCATTTTTTTTCAGATTTTGTTAAAGTGGTGTGGCCAAAATAAAAATCCTTGATCAATAGGTTGAAAAGAAAACTTGATTTTACTAATTTTTTAAACGGCTTTATTTTATAAAAAATAGAACTTTTTAAGGCGTATAATTTTATTTCAAGTCCCGAAAACGATATATTCCTAGTAGAAATATTTAATATTTTTAAATAGCTTTGATAATCCTAAAAAAAGATGAAAAAATTAGTTTTTCGGCAGTTTTTAGTACCTATCTCTTAAATGCGTACGCTCAAATACGATGATTTATGAATTAATTTTAAAGATAATGCAATTATATACAAATCAAAAAAAAAATGCCTCTCTATCTACATAGATATAGATAATAGAATGTTGAAAAATTCGAACAAAAAAATTATGGAATCAGAATGTTCTAATATATCTTAATATTTGTAAGTTTTGGTTAAAACTGTTCCTCATTTTCAAAAAGTTGACTGAATTTCAAGCAAAATAAAAAAAATCATGTTTTATCTGAAATAAAACCAAAGATAGGATCGACGGAAACTATATGTCTGCGCGCCGCGCCGATGGGATGGTGTTGACAGTGCCAACCGCGTCGACCGCTATGACGAAATGCATTTAATAGCTGTATTATTAAGTTTTTTTTTTGAGTTTTATTAGTACTTAGTGAAAATATAAAATTAATTCCCTTTAATTTAATTTCCTTTAAATAAATTATTTATAATTTTATATTTTTACTAAGTACGCAAGTAAAACTTGAAAAAAACTTAATAATACTGCTATTAAATGTATTTCGTCATAGCTCTCTGCGCGGTTGGAACTGTGAACATAGTCGCGTCGGCGCGGACATACAGTTTCCGACGATCTTATCCTTGGTTTTATTCCAGATAAAAGATGATTTTTTTTATTTGCTTGAAATTGAGTCAACTTTTTGAAAATAATAAACAGTTTTAACCATAACTTATAATAATTGAGATATATCCCAACATTCTGATTCCATAATTTTTTTCTTCGAATTTTTCAACCTTTTATTATCTATGTCTTTGAACAGATGTAGATAGTGACCCAATTTTTTCTTGATTTGTAGATAATTGCATTATCTTTAAAATTAATTCCCAAACTGTCGGCCTTGTATCTGAATGTACCATTTAAGAGATAAGTACTAAACATTTTTTTATCTTTCTTCAGGATTATCAAAGGTATTTAAAAATATTAATTATTTCCACTAAGAATGTTTCGTTTCCAGGACCTGAAAGAAGATTATACGCCTAAAAAAATTTGATACTACTCTTTTTCATAAGATAAAGCCGCTTAACCTAAAAAATTAGTAAAATCAAGTTTTCTTTTCAAACCATTGATCTAGGATTTTCTTTTTGGGCTCAAATTACTTAGGCCACACCGATTTAACAAAATCTAAAAAAAAATGGAAGTGGGAAGACTTTTGGGTTAAACTTAGTCGAGGCACATAGTGTATACCTGGTACAGTGCTTTAGACGAAATTCTTATATTGATTTTATGTTAATTTTTAGGTCCAACAATACGGTCAATAAAAAGGTTCCTGTTCAAATGCTGCAGTCTGAAGAGAAAGCTCTGAGAGTTGTATGGTTGGTATCATTTGCCTTTATAATATGCATGTTACCATACACTTGGACCAGTCTGCAGTTCGTTGTTTTCCCAGAAGTTATAATTCCTCCAATCCTTTTGGAAATAACAGCCTATTTAAATTACTTCAATTCTGTTATTAACCCCATTATTTATACTATATTTAACAAGACGTTCAGAGATAATTTTAAAAATCTCATTCTATTACAATTAAAATAGATAAATAAAGATGCTAATGCTTTTTTCTGTTATCGCTTTTTGCGCCCGACAATTTAGGTTGGCTTCGGTAGGAATAAATGTCTTTCCATGATTGTGATTAAAAGTAACATTTTATCTGAGCTATTTCAAGCCCATCACACAAGTTAAATTTGAGCTATACAGAGAATAACCTATACTTGTTAGTTAGAAATATAATGAAGTAAAACATATACAGTAAAGATCAACTAACTGCGAACATAGGAATCTTCAGGATGAATTTATCTGTGGTCGTATTAATTGCGGTGATGACCGAAAACTATCGAGCTCTGCCCGATCGCTGCAATATTACTTGCGCTCCCGCTCCCGGTACCATAGATTTCATAAAACCGCCAGCCGCCGTCAGTTCGTCAATCCATTAGGTTTGTTATAATAATGATAATGTATTGACGAATTGACGGCAGCTGGCGGCTCGACGAAATCTGTAGTAGCGGGGAGCGGGATCGCTAGTATTACTACAGCGATCGGGCAGAGTTCGATAGTTCACGGCCGTCACCGCAGTTAATACGACCATCGGTAAATTTGTCCTGAAGATTCCTATGTTCGCAGTCAGGTGATCTTTGCTGTATAAGATTTTTACGATGTGATCGTAAATTTTGATTCTGTTTCAAACAAAACTTAAAATTTCTGATAAAAAATAAAATTTGACACAAAATAATAAGCGACCTACAAGAGAGACAATAAATTAAACGTGGCAGCAGTAAAATTATTATAAGCTATGCGTTAATTTAGTTTACTTTATCCAGGAACCTAGACACAAGTAGAAACCTTATTTTTATGTCTATGTCCGTATTTTTTGTAAAAATATATTTTTTAATACTTCTATAAATATATGTAAATCAGAAATAGTATTTTTTTAATACTTTTATAAATATATGTAAATCAGAAATAGCTACTGTTTTCTTTCTTTATCCTATAACCACCCGTATGAAAACAGACACTACTTTTGTATAGCTAACTGAAACTCCAAGCTTAATATTATGTTTATCCTACGCGCCGGATGTTTTGGGCTAAAACTGATATAGTCCTTAAATTAACTAAGACAGCAAGCGACCTTATTAAATCTGAGAAAATTAGTAAAAACCAGATTATGACTCGTGTACCGCGCGAGATCACGGGTGACAAATATATAAAATCTGAAACACCCAGACAATAGGTCTATTCCAACAAGCAGTCCGTACGGTTTTCGGACTGTTCGAAACAAACAATCAGTTACTTACACTAAACGCCTTTCACTGTGAGACATGTAATATTTATCACTCCAACTCTATTTCTGATCGAAAACCGATCACGGACTCTGGGTTGGAACAAGCCTAATGTAACTCTGCCAAGAAGTAACACCTGCCATTCTCGAAAATGTGAGAAGCGAGTTCCAAAATCTACTTTATTACTGCCAATGAGTTCATGCTGATTATTTTGAACAACTTTTAAAGTAATAAGAGAAATAAAGGAATTTAAATTTTGAATTTTTTTTAAGATTTTTAATTTTTAAAGGACCTCGGGTTTGCGGTAATATGTTTCTTTTTGAAGACCCTTGAAACGAAGTTACCACATCGTTCTAGCTCTTTGGGTTACTACGGTAATATGCCAAGTTCGCAGTTTTAAATAGAACATCCTATATATTTTTGGATTTTTAAAATCCCTATTAAAAAAAAACTTTTTTATTAATCATACTCTACGCCTAATTTTAATATTTTTTAAGATAATTTGTTCTATTCAAAAACTCGACTGATTTCAGACTTATTTTCTTTCATGAATACCTATTTACCTTGATTAACGAAAACCTATCTGAGTAGATACTCAAACCAAAGAGGCAAATTAACTATAAACATACGGGGTGTTACAAATTTAACATTTTAGCATTGGCATTTTGGTAACCAAAAGAGATAGGATTAGTAAAATTGGGACAAATTTCTGCAATTTGATGCTAAATTATAGACCACAGAGAAATTAAAAAAGAAGTGAAATTGCATATTTTCGTTTCTATTTGATTATGCTTTCATTATTGAAGTTACAAAAAAAATTAAAGGCACTTTCTTGGGTTACTTTTTTAAGGTCTTTAAAATGGTAGGATTCGTTTTAAAATTAGCCATTTCGTAAATCTTCAGAATGTGATCTTAATAGCACTTTTTACTTTTTTGTAACTTACAAAGTAAAGGCACAAAATACTCTATTTTAAAACTAGTCTAAGTCATTAATATTAGAGCCCGGCTGACGAGCACTGTTGTGTGTCCACAGCATTGACCAAGTTTGAACACAACTTTTTCTAATAACATTTTGTCATTCATACATATTTTTTTTATCCGAGACAGCCCACGTAGACTTTAAGCCTAACTACTAACGTACCGTGGGCGACTGAAGAGAAGGGAAATGTAATCCAATAGGGGGCATAGACGCACGCTTTTAACTGCGTTAAAATTCGCCACGAGTAAACCGACGGTTTTTATCGGGGCGAGCCGTGGAATCTCCCAGGCAATAAACACACACACATAAATCCAACGGTTTTTCTGCCGGTATTATTTGCCACTCGCAAAAAGGTGTGTTTATGGGATCGGAATTATGAAATAATTATTATATTGGCGTGGCTCGTGGAACTTTGGGAAAGTTAAAAATCCCCGTGTCACATATCGTAGTATACAGTATTTATAACACAAGTTACTACTGTCGTTGCTGGTTTATTGGAAAAATGTCGATATTCGAGAACAATATATATATATATATATATATATATATATATATATATATATATATATATATATATATATATATATATATATATATATATATATATATGTATATATATATATATATATATATATATATATATATATATATATATATATATATATATATATTATATATATATATATATATATATTATATATATATATATATATATATATATATATATATATATATATATATATATATGTATATATATATATATATATATATATATATATATATATATATATATATATATATATATATATGTATATATATATATATATATGGTATATATATATATATATATATATATATATATATATATATATATAATTAGCACATTAAGTTATGTGTAGATAAGTATGAAGAAAACTACTTGTCTTAACGTGCACCGAAAGGAGTGGCGCGTAAATCGGCTTGGCTCAGCGCGCCGCACAGACGTTCGTATTAAAAATCGAGCTTGACAAAAGGTAAAATTTCTTGAACTTTAAAACAACATATATTTTATCTTATTATGGTCAAATAGTTGTGTATCTATCAAGTACAACCCGTTTTAGAAATAACATAATAGAGTCTACGCAAAATCAGGCAGAAGTCTCTGTTACCGTGATCCATTGTATCCCGATGGCACCCGTCTTCATTTATGTTCGGAACTACAGTCTGTACGGGTAAAATTTTATCTAATAAATAAGGCAGTTTGGCAGAGTAAATTACAGGTATTTCCCTTGGTTTTAATATATTTTTTTTGTATTTTATTATTATTGTTGACTGCTTTGGTTGACGTAATTAAAGGGCCAATTTCTTTAAATTGTTCGATTTCTAATTGAAATAGCAGGCCCGCAATTGCAACGGCCGCCGAAGGCCGTTGTAACGTTATTTTCAGCGGTTAGTTTACCTCTTTGGGTGTTTAATTTTAACTATTTTATAACCATGTTCAACCATATTTTTTTTGTAATAATTTTTTCAGTGATCTTGGAATTCCAAGAAAAAAATTGTTTGAGGTTTGGCGAAATGCCCCTAACATTTCAAGAAGACTAGAGTGTGTGTGTATGATTATAATATAATGACTAAAAGTGGTGTGGGGGATCCTGATGGAAACATTCGCGAGCTAGTGCGAAAAAAAAAGTGTCAAATTTTGTAAAAAAAATCGATTGCACTAAATATTTATGAGGAAATTTACAAATAGCAGCCATTTTTTAATGTTATTTTCCCAGAAAAAACATAGAAATAATTTTGTCAAGTCAGATTATTTATCGGAACCACTGTGCGCCGTTGCAAATAAACACACACATATATGGGGGGTTTTAAATGCGTTAAAAACCGTGTCGAAACCATGGATTGGCGCGCGGTTGCCCATGAATACACACATTTTTCCAAGGCTTTGGCTAGCCCCACATAAAACTGCGGTTAAAGGTGTGTGTCTATGCCCGGCTATTGAGATGGTGTTGAAAGGTTTCTAGGTTGGGAGGGGAAGGTAAAAAATTTCCAGGCAATTTGTTCCATAATCTGGAGACCCTAGATATGAATGAGCGAAAGAAGTGGGATATTCTAGGCTTTTGTAGCTGGACATTAAAGGGATACATACGTAACGCGCCTCTTGTTGTTCTGTTAGGAACAGTTAAGGGGGAATTTATTGCGGATAGTTCTTCAGAGCAAAATCCGTGGAAGTAGAGGAAAGTATCCTAATATGAGACACCGTTTAATTTTTTTCAAATTAAGCCATATTTTTAGTGATGACGGCTCAATCTTGTCAAAACTAATAATGTTGTATAAAACTGTAGGTAGAAAAAATTATTAGATTTTGTATAAAATAGGAAAAAGTAAAAAAATGTTTTTATTTTTAAATAATGGATTCCTAATATGAGACAGTGAGGGTTCTAAATATGAGATGCCCATTTTAGGAACTATTAAAGAAACAAATATTATTTTTGATTATTTATTAATTTATTTCCACATTAAAGATATTCTTATTCATACCAAAACTACAAGTTAACGAAGCACACGAAACATTTTCTTTAAAAAAGCTTTAAACCCTACGAAAAAACTGCCTTACTGAAATAAGAGTCTTTTTGTGCCTTTGTCTTTTTTTTTCAAAAAGTGGACATGTGAAAGCGGCCCCATCAACGTCACCACACTCTTCATGAGTCCACCAAAAACAGACACAGACAGAGTACACTGAGCCACTTTTCTATAACAAAAAGTTAACGGCCGAAGCAGGCGTTATAACAAAGTCAATGAATTCTGCAAACCAAAAATGAGAAATATGTAAAAATGAATGTCTAACAGATTCATTTAGGTTAATAGAATTTATCTCTCAAAGAATACAATTTTGTTTATCTTTTTTTAACAAATTTGCATATGTTATATTATACTTGAATTAAAACGGGATTTCTTGTAAATGAAAACTCGTTGAATGCCAGTACCAGTGTGTAAAAATGCGTATAAATCTTTCGGAGAGGAAAAAGGGGAATGTCAAGATTCACGTTGAATAAAATAATAATTTCATATTAACAAATCTAGTAGAATACTCTCTCATTTTGGTTATAGGTATATGCTTTCTCCAAAAACGCTAGGTTATAACCAATTTTGTGTTTTTATCACTTAAACATTACCTAAGAACATATTGAACACTTTCCGAAAACATATTGCTGTTCATCTTTTAGTTTACGACCAATTTGCTTTTAATTTTACCTTTGGTTAATATGTATAAATATTAAATAATATGTATAAATAGCTTTCACCCGCGACATCGCCCGCGTGGCATCCATAATTAAATTAGAAAATTCGAACCCCCATTTCACACACTTAGGGGTTGATTTCTTAAAAATTATAAACCGTTTTAGAGTGCTTTGACGTAATTTCAAGCTAATAGAACCGTACAACAATTTTACTCCATCACAAACTTTGAAACCCCATTTCACCCCCTTAGGGGTTGATTTGTTGAAAACTGTAAAACACGTGTTTAAAGATTTCTTTTTTTGAGTACTTCTATAAAGTTTAGAGTTAATAAGACCATCTAATATTTTTTCTCCGTACAAAGCTTGAACCCCTGTTTCGCCCCCTTAGGGGTTGAATTTTAAAAACCCCTTTCTTAGTAGATACCATAGTTATATGAGACATCTCTATGCAAAAGTTCAAGTTTCTAGAACCAGCGGTGTGGGTTGTGTGTTGATATGTCAGTCTGTCATATTCTTCTTCTATATCGACTAGCTCTCTCCCGCGACTTCGTCCGCGTGGTACCCAGAATTAAATTACAAACTTCGAACCCCCATTATACTTCCATAGGGGTTCATTTCTAAAAAGTTATAAAACATGTGTTTATTTTTTAGAGTAACTTTAGGCTGCAAGTTTGCCAGCTATATCTCCAGCTGTCACTTTTAAATTTTAAATGGAACACTCAATATGTAATTGAATTTTTGAATTGTTCTCAAATTTTCGAATTGATTTTGTACGAGGCATTGCACATCTAAGCTTAATAGTTTCCGAGTTAATGACAGTTAAAAAATACCAGTTTTGCAGTTTCTCAGCCTGTAACTTACTAGCGGTAAATCTTAGAAAAAAAAACGGCTTAAATGATCCTATCTTAGTTTTTCTTTCTCTATTTAGAAATGCCCAATTCCGGTTTAACTAAAAATTATTGTTTTTATTTTCTGGTAAGCCGGAAGTTAGCATTTTTGAATAGGAAATAAACAGTCATACTCATTTTCTGCTGATACTAACGTAGTTATCGACAAGCGAATCCACGGAAAATATCTTGTTTCGATCTGTGTGGCAAGAAGCTGCAAGCAGGTTCCAAAACACCATTTTTTGTTAAGCCGGAAGTTAGCATTTTTAATAGGAAATAAACAGTCATACTCATTTTCTGATGATGCGAACATAGTTATCGACAAGCGAATCGACGAAAAATATCTTGTTTCAATGTGTGTGGCAAGAAGCTGCAAACAGGTTCCAGAATCCCAGCATATAGTAGATTTTTCTAGCTAGTACTACTAACAAACCTGGTGAGTAGGAAGTTGGCATTTCTGGGACATGTAAGCCGTTTTAACTTTAGTTTAAGTACCTATAATTACCTATAATAGATTAAGTATAATTGGATTAACCATTAGTAAGCTATAAGTTGTCCAACTACAAATAGGTCATTTCTTTGATGTTAATATCTCAAATTCTACATGAGAGACATATAAGGCGATATTCTCTAACACTAGTCCGGTCTAATTTGACAACCAAAAGTTTTAAACTGACAAGTATAAGAATACAACAACGCAAGAAGTTGAGCCGACAAAGTTACAGAGTAAAATGTTTTGAAACTGCTAGTTCACACAGAGACAAATAAGAAAATTATTTTGTGCCAAGGTGGAAATTGAAAAATATGTTTTTCTATCCCAACTTTCGTACAATTTTTTAAATATTAATAATAGCTGTAGACTTACAGCTTAAAATTATCACCAACATTTAATGTTTATAAAGTTATATTGAAATTAATTTTTGTGCCTCACTAAATCCTGTGGCAATGCCTTGGCACAATTGATTGATTTTAGTGATTACTATACCCATCGACTTACACCTTCAAGTTATAATTAACCCTTAACGTACCGTGACTCAAAAAGTACCATAAAATACCATGGGGGGTCCTTCAGGGACCCCACAAAAATACATATTTAAAGTATAATATAAGATATGTATTTTCAAAAGTAGCTAAAAATATCATTTTTAAAACACATTTATTTAGTTTAAATACGTCAAATAAAATATAAAATACAAAACTTAAACTTATACTGAAAATAACAGAACAACAAGAATATGTTTAAAGATATAAAAAAAATAATCAAGCAGTTTCATTAGTCGAACAGTTTGTACATAGAATATTTATTATTTTTACTCTGTGTATGTCACAAATGAACTTCTTACAAAAATTGCAAACTGTATTTACTTTCTTATCGTTACGCCGGGGACACTGGTAACATCTTGCCCTTTTCCTAGCTGGCGTAGTTGCTGGAGCCGCTTGTTCATCTGTAGAAGGTATAACTATACCACAGTCCCTTAGAGCCGATACTACACGCAACTTATGTTTATATTTGGCTCTGGTTTCCATATTTTTACGAGGAAGCTCATCACCAAGCTGAAGTAAGAAAAAACGTCGTCGCCATTTCATATTTTTCTTCCACTCTGGATTTTGCTCAACGTACAAAATGAAGGCGTTCAGAGCACATATATCCAAGATGTTCATGAACAATCTATAGGGCCAACGAGCTGTTTTTCTGCTGCACGAATATTCTCTGATAAGCTTATCAGCATTATCGACTCCACCTTTTGATTTGTTGTAATCTAAGAGCATGTACGGTTTATTCTTACTATTTTCACAAAGCCCGTCAGTATCATGTTGACTTGAAAGTACGTGCACCATCCTGTTTTTCTTCGGTATGTACGAAACCATAGTTAGATCTTTGGTAAAGGCAAACATTGAGGATTCAACAGGTCTTCCTTTTAGACTAAGTTGTGCTGGGGTATCTGGTTTATTTTTCCTTACGGTACCAAGTAGAGTAAGTTTTTTCGTGAGCAGATAATTTGCAAGTGAAACACTTGTAAAAAAGTTGTCGGTGGTAATCCCACGCCAACTCTCATGATAAGGTATTGCCAAATCTTTTACAACCCGAAAGCCTTGATTCCGCTCTGTCACACCATCTACTGATTTTCCCGTATAAACTTGAAGGTTGCACAAATATGATGTTTTTACGTCAGCAGCTGCCCAAATTTTTATGCCATAACGCCCTGGTTTCGATTTTATATACTGCCTGAATGGGCACTTGCCTCGGAAACATACCAGTTGCTCATCAATTGTTATGTGTTCGTATGGTTCAAAGGCATTTCTACAGTTGGATACAAACATTTCCCATATTTCGCTTATGGCAGCTACTTTATTCTGTTCTCTTCGCGCAGGTCTGGTCAATTTGTCATCGAAGCGTAGAAATGTAGAAATGTCTGCAAATCTATTACGGGACATAGCAGCAGTAAAGAATGCGCGCCTTATAGATGCATCCGAAGACCACATTTCCTGTATGGATTCTTTTCTACATCTTAGTGCACCCGCTTTTATCAAAATGCCGAAGAAGCTGTCCAATTCATCCATCTCTAGTACCTTCCACTCTTTTTGCTTCTGGGGAAATTTAGTATTGCACTCATTATAACATCCAAGAGCCACTTCATTGGTATGTTGAAGTATAATGTTTTTCATTTCCGTTGTCAGAAGAAGGTTGAAAAAGTCCATAATTGTACTTGCGGCTCTACTGTATTGCGTAAGACCGGGACGTGCATTTATTATATTCCTTTGCAATCTTCTAGATCTTACAAACGGACGACTTTCCCATGACATGCCAGACTTTGCGATGTATTTTGGACCAAAGGCAGCACTTACCTCGATCTCGATAGGCTCTGCATCAGACTCTTCTTCACTGTTGATTTCCACACTATCTTCCGTTTCAGACACGGATTCCAAGAAATTGTGATCATGTTCGCTGTCGTCTTCACTTTCATATGCGTCTTCTAAATCAGATTCGTCTAAATTTAGATTTTCAGCCAGTTCTTCTTGCTCTTTTTGCGTCAAAGGTCGTGTTTGGTCTCGCCGACTTTTGAAATCCATTTTTGATGAAAACTGAAAGTTAAATAAAACAAGAATTAAATTTAGCCTAGAAAAAATTTAGCTATCGTAAACATCCATGAGGGGTCCCTGCGCGACCCCACTTACCTAAATCTACTTTAACTCGACCCGAACACACCAAAACTCTGCGCGATACTAACGACGACAGCAGAATAGCGTTTTCTACGAATACCTAAAAGCAGTGTTGCCAAAATGTTCAAATGCCAAAAGTATTACAGGAAATCTGCGTCTGGGGTCCCAGAGGGACCCCGCACGGTATGTTAAGGGTTAAATGAAAGCTTATACTCACTCCTAATAAAATATACATTTGTGCCACCTCGAAGCCTGTCAGAATAACAAGCACAAAGCTTTTTATTTTCAAAAACAGTATGAAATTCTAATCAGTACGTATCCTAGTACGCATTAGCGACTTAAATTAAAAACGTTGCGCCCTCATCGGCCGATTTGCCAGCTACCATAGTGGGCTATGTTTTCGCTTCGTGTTTGTCTTCATTATTGGTGACTCAATTTAAGAACGTGACGTCCTCTTCAGACGCTTTGCTAACTACTACAACGGGGAATGTTTTAGTTTCGCCTTTGTCTTCACTATAGTGCTTTTTGGCATCTTTGTCAATTTTGTCATCTAGTGAGCTGCTTCCCCGTTAAAAATCAGCTGATTGCAGCTGGCTTGCTTAATTCTCCCGTGCAAAGGAAAAACCATTTGCCATTTACAAGAGGAAAACATAGCAGCGTTGAATTACATAGGATAAACCTAGCACATTTGTATTGCTATTGAATATACCTAAATATTATTTGGCCTTTACAAAGGAAAAATATAGTCAATTAAATTATTTTTTGTTGGCCCTCTTTAACTATTTAGTTTTTGTAAAGGAAGCACCTATCATATGCCTTTACTACCCTCTTGCTTAGATTAATTTGAAAGCTATTTACATTGGAAAAATATGATAAAACTACTTACTAATTATTTCCACTATTGTATGTTAATTTCGGCAACAATGTACATAAGTAAGTGGTTTTAGTAAGTTATTCTAGTGCAAATATTGTCAATAGCTCTGTTTGCAGAGGAATCACAAACCAGTCAGAGCCAGTGAAATTACTGGAAAGCAGTCGGCAAACTATCATGTTTCCAAATAACTGAAACTTGATTGGCGCAGATCGGTTTGTGATTTCTGTACGAACAGAGCTATGTTGTTTTGGCGGGACAATTGACAACTCACATACCAGGTTCATCCATCGTACTAAATTTATTGTATTATTGTGTCGATCAGGAGTTGACCGTTTTTACTGCGAGAGCATCCATGATGCAAGTCAAGTGTTTGTGAAGTCATTTAAAAAATAACTATATACACTGTATAATAAAGGAAAAATATCATAAAGAGGAAAGTTTTTAGTTGCATTAGCAGCACAAAATGATGATTTACTAAATATTTCAAGTGTTTCTTTCTGATATAAAAATCAGGTAAGTTTAATTTGCCATCCCAACAACAAAATTTCAAGGTTACGGAAGCCGGGTTATCCAACAACATAAACTTAATTTTAATTTATAAATGCAAATTTAGTAGTTTAGCATAAAGTCAAGAACATTTATTGTGATCAGTATTTTTATCCAACTACTTAAGCATAATAAATGAATTTAGTAGATAATAAGCACCCTTGAAAGTTCCTAACTTTTACTTTTTATGAATTATGCACTAAAATTATGGTTACGGCTAGGCCGAGAATGCACGAGTGCGAACGAAAGAATATCAGCTTGTAAAAGACTAGCAAATTTTGGGTTATCTTTACATTTTTTGATTTGTGGCTTAAAAATGTGGACGTGTGTTGTTAGTGGACGAAGAATATTTTATTGATTTATCTGAAAAATATTCATTATTATGGGACAAAAAACATAAATTATGTTAATTTTTTTTTGCTACAATTATTTCCTGTCAACTGTCCCTTGCCTATTTTTTAACGGAAAAAAATTCAGTTTATGAAGTTGGATAAACACTTTATGAATTATGACTATGATAATGTTTATAAATTAAGATTATGTTTAAGTATTAAGTTTATGTAGTTGAATAAACCCGGCCTTAATATTTTTGTAGTTACTTTTTTAAATAAATTATTTTTCTATTTTTTTTTAAGTAGCCAGTTAAATACAAAAAGGCTGAATCAGCCAAACGAGACTACAACTTTTCAAAAAATCTGCAAAATAAAAATAAAGAACCTAAACAACCTATTAGCTGCGAAGACGTGAAAAAACCTGTTTATGTGCCAGTAAGAACCTATTTAAAAAGACGTAAGTTACCCTGTCAACACGCTTTGTCCCAGGAACGTCCTATTTAGCAGTTGCGCGTAAGGGTTTCCAAGGCCCTGATGCATACTATTGTTATGGGGATGGGGCCCTTCTCCACTAAAACAAAGGTTTAAGATTGAGGACTAAAATAAGGTGTGTGTCTTGGCGGAAGTGGTAGCTGCACGTACTAAATAAAACAAGAACAGATTCTCATTTATTATGAACAAATTAAATAGGTAACAAAATAAAATAAACAATATAATTCTTATAAAAAAATCACTGATTGTACAAGAAGTAAAATTAAAAAAAAAAGTCTGCCCCTGTGGGGCCTTAAGTCCCTGGGTTGGGTCGTATAGAAGTTGCTTTGTCATAACTACACTACTGCTATTTAGGTCCCTGTAGGTCGAGAACGTTCCGGTCCTAAGTAGTACTTACCTGTTTTTTCATTAAGATTTTGAGATATTTTTTTAGATACACTGTGATGAAGATGATAAAGAAAATTTAAAGGCTCAGCAGTATGATAATATTAAAGTCGATACAATAGTTGAGGAAAAATCTGATTTGGTGAAAATGTATCCAGAGTTGCATCCACTTCGTGATGGTACTGTTGAAACTAAGCATTATATTTTTTTGCGTGACAACTGTGGTGCACAGAACAAGAACTGGAAATTATATGCCGCCCTATGTTCTGTGGTTAATGCAGAATGGAGCCCGATTACTATAACTACCAAGTATTTCGAAGCCGGTCACACTTTTATGAAAGCTGATGTAGTACATAGCCAGATTGGAAAAGCAGTGAAAAAAAAATCAAATGATTACGATATACATGACCTAAATGAAATAATACTTAAGACTTCCAGGCAGAATATAACTCTATTATTCAGTTTTGACGATTTTTACAACTTTAAAGAAGGTAGCAAAAACGAGCAAAAGGCGGTTCTGAAAGTTTACCCACTTTAACCACTATTAAAGTAGCCGAATTTAGGAAAGGTTCGAGGCATTTGCTTTTTAAAGACAGGCATACCTAAAATGAATTTTTGTGCACAGACTTTCTGAGAACTAAATTTGATCTCTCAAGTCCGGAAACTAAAACAAATAACGGAGGCATAAACGCTGAAAAAAAAGAACAAATTCTGAATGACCTGGTACCATCAATGCCACCTTTAAAACGATTATTTTGGGAACAATTGCCAACTTTAGAAAAATCATCTGATCTTCTATCTAAACAATATTAAAAGTATATACCATTGTTGATAACGTAGTTCTTAGTTATTAATTATTACATTTTAGTTAAAATAAGCATCATGTATGTGCATTCTTGTGTTTTTTTAGGGAATTCTTCTTTTATTTTGATACACATATTAATATATTAATATAAAATATATTGTTCATAAGCCTATATTTGGGTTTTTATCTTAGTATTAATATGTTTTCAAAATTTTTGAATCGCTATTGAATTTTAAAAAATAGCGCCCATGTCTGCTTACTGCTTTTTTCTACTGTATAATTGAACTTTTTTTAACAAATCTAACATAGTAAAGTAATTTCCTGTGTTTAGGAATATGCCATGAGGAAACCACGTTAAAAAAAACATGCGCCAAGTGCACTGCCTCACAGGTGGCGTGGAAATGTGTGCGTAATAATGCAAAATATAACTTCTTCAACTTTTAGAACTGCGATTTCTCAGAAATGGTGATACTTAGGGGGAAAAGTATAAGGACAATTTTTGTAGACAATTGCAGGATCTACAATTTCGGTCTGACCTATTTTTATGATAAAATTTTCCTTTAAAATGCAAAAAACCGATAATTTCGACCTTTGACCTTGGACAACTTTTTTAGCGTACATGGGATCGGTGGGGACTTTTGACATTTTATTTGTAATGATGTTCCTAACATCTCTAACAATTTTCAGCTTTATGGGAATTTTTGTTATTTCAAATGTTTACTTTGACCGGACTATTAGTAGTTGTAAAGTTTTTTAACAAAACCAACATAGTAAAATACCTTACTGTGTTTTACCTCAGTAGTTGATTAATTTTGAAATAAATTTTTTTTAGCAAATCAATTATTTTAAAAATTATTAAACATATTTGAAAAATAAGACTAACTTTAAAAAAATGACTCCAAAAAACCTTTACCACTAAAGAGATTTTATATTAGGCATTATTTTACACTAATGGCACTGAGACAAATTGAAATTCGTTCTCCTGAAAAATTATGTCAACGGCAGCTACTAGGTTTTACCTTTTCAAGGGAGAATTTGAGTTGCCATTGTGTTATTTGGTATTTTTATCAGTTTTGTCATCTAGTGACTTATTTTTTCCTCTAAAAATAACTGTTTGTAGCCGTGGTAATGCTGTTGACGCTGTGATTCTTGAAGTTGTTTTCAGTTAGTGCGAAGAAATACAGTGCTGAAAAACAATAAAAATTAAAGCGTGTTTTCTGTGTGGTACAACTGATAAACTTATTGAATTCAATGAAGCTAATTTTGAGGAGTGTAGGCGTTTGAAGATTTTTTGTGGGAAGAAGAAGTTTAAGTACTAAAACATTGTATTTAAATTACGCAAATTTCCTAAAACACTCTAAATGTTACGCTGCGTCATTTATAGAGTTAGAAAACTCAATGTTATAGTACTTGAACTACTTCTTCTCACGAAAACTCTTCATACGCCTACACTTCTCAAAATTAGCTTCATTAAATTCAATGAAATTATCAGTTTCACCACACAGAAAACACGCTTTCATTTTTATTGTTTTTTAGCACAGTATTTCTTCGCACTAACTGAAAACAACTTCAAAAATCACAGCGTCAACAGCGTTGTCATGGCCGCAAACAGTTGATCTCTAATGGGAAAAATGGCTCACTAGATGACAAAACTAATTAAAATGCAAAATAACACAATGACTACTCAAATTAAGCAAGCCAGCTACAATCAGCTGATTTACTGGGAAGCAGGGCTCACTAGACGACAAAACTGACAAAGATGCCATATAACAGGATAATGAAGACATAGACGAAACTAAAACATACCCCGTTGTAGTAGTTAGAAAATCGGCTGAAGAGGACGCCACGTTCTTAATTTGAGTCGCCAATAATAAAGACAAACACGAAGCGAAAACATTGGCCACTATGGTAGCTGGAAAATCGGCCGATGAGGGTGCAACGTTCTTAAGTTGAATCACCAATGCCTACTAGGAATATACGTACTGATGAGAAGTCCTTACTGTTTTGGAAAATAAAAAGCTTTGTGCCTGTTATTCCGGCTGGCTTTGAGGTATTACAGTAACCACTAAAAAAATTGTGCCAAGACATTGCCACAGGATTTACTGAGGCACAAAAATTTATTTCAATATAACTTTATAAACATTAACAGTCAGATTCTCCAACGCTAGTCCGGTCTAATTTGACAACCAAAACTTTTACACTGACAAGTGTAATAATATGACAACTAAGTTTCATGCTTGAATTTATTTTAAAGCTTTTTTATAAATTTATAAAGTTTTGGTACGTACTTTCGACAATAATAGAACTAAAATCATTACAACAGCTCGTTTCAAAATGAAAATCATGTGGAAACCAAGCAAATCGTTGGAATATCAGAATAATTCATAAGTTTTAATGACGACTTATTAACAATGACAATACAAAAACCTGTCAAAACCTAAGTGATCAACTATAAGATATTAATTTAAACCAGTACTAAATCTTAAACTTTCTTAGTGAATCTGAATTTTTGTGGTAATTTTAAGCTCTAAGTCTAGGTATTATTGTTATGTAAAAAATTGTACGAAAGTGGGGAGAGAAAAAGTTATTCACCAACTTCCGCCTTAGCACTAAATGATTTTTTTATTTGTCCCTGTGTGTCCTAGCAGTTTCAAAACATTTTATTTTATAACTTTGTCGGCTCAACTTCTTACGGTCGGCTTTCGCATGGGCGGATTTAGAATTTCGTCTAGGGGGGGGGGGGGGGGGGGGGGGGGGGGGGTGGGGTGACAACGTCACCTCGAGCTACACAAAAGTACAGACCAAAAAAAAACAAACACGGGCAAGCTCGAGTGCGACATACTTTTTTATTGTTTAGGGTTCTAAGAAATGTACAGGGTTATTCATTATATTTTGACTCCCACCTACAGCTCTTATTACGAGTTATAGAAAGAAACTTTAGATACAAAAGTTTTAGGTTTTTTCACGTAGTATCTTTTGGTAATAGCGGAAATAAAAAATCGACTTTACAACATTAAAAAAATTAATTGAGTCATATTTTTTAAATGGAACACCCTATATATTATTAGCTCAAATGAAAGATCGCTTTGTTCTGATTTCAAATATATATAATTTGTTGGCATTTGGTTCAGCCCCTTTTGAAATATTTGAGTTTAAAAAAATACTTTATTTAAACTACAACAATACGTTTTCGATGCAACTTGATTATATTAAAGCAACAAACTTTAATGACTGATGATCTCCAATTGTGGAAAAATAAGTTATAAACTCAAATATTTCAAAAGTGGCTGAACCAAATGCCAGCAAATTATACATATTTGAAATCAGAACAAAGAGATCTTTCATTTGAGCTAATAATATACAGGGTGTTCCATTTAAGAAAATATGATTCAATTAATTTTTTCAATGTTGTAAAGTCGATTTTTTATTTCCGCTATTACCAAAAGATACTACGTGAAAAAAACTAAAACTTTTGTATTTAAAGTTTTTTTCTATAACTTGTAATAAGAGCTGTAGGTGGGAGTCAAAATATAATGAATAACCGTGTACACTATGTCATAATGGACGAAATATCTAAACCTGTTCTTGCGAAAACAGAACGGTTTGTCATCCTAACTTACCAATATTCTATAATTTTTTTAATTACTTACACCTGTCGATTTGGACTGATATATGAAAATTTTTCACAAACACATCTTCTCGAAAACAGAACTTTTTCAATAATACAGATATTCAATTTTTTTTATATAACCCACCTCGAATTTTTTTAACCACTTTTTGAAACTACATTTTTTCAAGAAAACATGATTTTAGAAACAACATGTTTTAAACATTCTTTCGAAAAAGACTTCGAATATTCATTTTAAAAAACAACACTTTTTTGGAAGTAATTTACTACAGAGTAGCATAGCAAATATATGGAAAACTAAACCTGACCAAACACAAAAAAGGTTCGTTGAGGTCAGTTTACGATGTTTTTGTCATTTTTTCATTGACATTTCATTCATTTATAATTTAAATTTAGCAAAACTGTTTCCTAAAAAATATATTTCCGGGAAATGTATTTTTAAAAGATTCTTTTTAAAAAATCTATTTCCGAAGGAGCTGTTTCTCGAAAAAAACCTTAAAAAATATATTTGTAGAAAAAAGAAACGGCTAAAAGAGTTGGCCATCTTAGCTTACACGCGACAGGACAAATTGTTCGATTAATATGGAAGTGTAAATTGTAGCATTTTCTTTTATTTATGCCTTCTGCTCATTTGGGGAGATATATGAGTACTTAAGAAAGTACAATTATTTGTCTAAAACCAATTTTAAAATTTTTTTAAAACTTTTTTCAAAAATACATTTTTTCAGAGAACATCCTTTTCTAAATTAATGTTTTTCGAATAGTATTAATTTTTTCAAGCAACGGCTTTTTGAAAAAGTAATTTACGAGAAAAAAACCTACCAAACCTAAGGAAACCTGATCAAACCCGAAAAAACTTCGTTTGGGTTTGTTCAGGACCTGTTTTCGTCTTTTTTTCATTAACATTTTCCAAGCTACTAGAGTTTATAATTTAATTTTCTAAATATGGTTTTCAAAAAAATATATTCTCGAAAAATGTACCTATTTTAAAAATTATTTGTTTGGGGACATTTTTGAAAAATGTACTTTCGAAATACGAGTTTTTGGAGAAAATATTTTCAAAATATTTCATAAACCCGTTTTCTAACAAGCATCTTTCAAAAAGCGGTCAGGACATTTTTGAAAAAATGTAGATCCGAAACATGTTTTCGAGAAAATCTTTTTGAAAAATTTCGTTAATGCATTTTCGAAAAAGCTGTTTTTCGAAAAAATTTACTTTCCAAAGAGATATTTTTTGAAAATAAAATATTGGGTTATTTGTTTCGTTTAGAAGCCAAAATGATCCAATTTGGATAAGATCGCAGTGAGAAGTGTAAGGAATGTTTTCAGAAACAATCTAAGAGAATGTCAAAAAATGCTTGCCTTTTTTATATTACATATTAGTATTGATCTATATTTTTTTGGTATAATTCATTTGAAAGACCTTAAATAGACGGCAAAATGTTTGTTTTGGTTTATAATATTGTGTAGAATATGTAGAAATGGTTAATGCCTATGGTAAATTATTTATTTTTATAAAATTAGCTATTGAAATCCTCTTTGTACAAGGCTCTAGGAGGGGCGCGCGCCCTCTGCGCCCCCTCCCCCCCTAATCCACCACTGGCTTCTCAAACTATAAGTTTTATACTATGAATTTGTTTCTGAGGTTTTTGGAAAATTTATAAAAAATGGCAATTTTAGTATATACGTTCGACACTAATAGAACTAAATCCATTCTAGCAACCCGTTCCAAGATGAAAATCATTTGGAAAGCAAGCAAACCGCTGAAATATCAGAATAATGTATAAGCTTTTAATGACGACTTATTAGTAATGACAGGACAAGTACCTGTCAAAACATAACTGGTCAACTAGAATATCTTAATTTAAACCAGTACTAAATCTTAAACCTTCTTAGTGAATCTGAACGTTAGTTTCCTACACAAAGTATGTTTGAATTTTGAGCAGAATTTAAGAATTTAATAACATACAGAGTGTTCTATTTCAAATTCAAAATGTACTGCCTAAATAAAAATAAAATCTCCTAGGCCCGGCCCCTCTGACCAAGATTTCACCAAAAAATATGTATGTTACTTCCTGAGACCACCTCATGTGATTGAATTACGGAATGGATTTCATTCGTCGAACTTGAATGGTCAACCCCTCCGAAGACTTCTGCTTTCTACTTATCAAAATATAATTATCTGCTTAACAAATCTAACTTTATACTTATTTGTAAGACTTAATTTACACAGTTAGTTGAAGGCCTCCCGGAAGAACGTTGTAAGTGACAAATTTTGAGAAACGGTGTTTTTAGTGGAATAACGTTGCCGTTGCAATTGCTTGTAGGAACGCATTAACACTTATAAACAGCAGCATATCTTATAAGTTTTGCCAGTCCTAAGTGAATCTCATAAATCTAAATTATTAAGATTTAAGTGGTACAAAAAGCCAGACAAACGCCTGCCGCTCACACCGGGCTCGCTCGATTCCCCATAGCAAGTATCCCACATTTCATTCAGATTTGTTAGTGGTAACTTCGGTATATAATTCAAACAGCAGCTGCCTGTCTCGTGAAGGGACACCTGCAGCAACGATTCGTTTTGTCTCTTTTCCACTAAGGGTAATATTATATTGGCGCATGCAGTGGAAGGAGTCATTTTATTATAATTAAGACGTTACGTCTAGACAGATGCTCGTTTAGAACATGATTTATGTGAAACAGTTAAGTTTTAGGTTTTGGCCAGTGAAGTGCGTATTATTTTTGTTTTTAGATACTTGGTTTATGTAAGTGAATTTTTATTATAATAATGGCTTTTTGGCGACCTTTTGAGGTAGATGAAAGCGAATTATTACATGTTGAATTACCTTCGGTACCGACCGTGGCATCGCCAGTCGAAACATGTCCGGAGTTTAATAAAGATTTACATGTTCAAAGTCAACGAATAATTCTAAATATTTACGGCTGTTTAAAAAAAGAAAATCCGGCACAGTCAGATAAAGCCATTATAAAAAGAGTTAACGAATTAACACAACTTTCGATATCTACAATTTATGGCGTAATTAAAACAAGAGATGTTACAGATCATTCGGTAAAGCGAAAGTAAACTAATCAAAAGTTTCAGAAAGTTGACGATGCAGCAAAAGATGTCATTAGACGAATTGTGTACAATCTATATAAGGAAAATACGGTGCCAACATTAGAAATGATCCGGGATAAGTTACGCGGTTACCCTGATTACAATTACCAGTCATTGGAAACTCTTCGAGGAATTTTGTTAGATTGCGGATTTAAACACAAAAAAATTGATAATCGGATGGTTATAATGGAATCGCGCCGTCTTGTTGAACATCGTCAAGAATATTTGCGTAAAATCAAAGAACACCGGGAATCAAATAGGTATATAGTGTATCTAGATGAGACATGGTTTGATACTCATGATGTTGTTCAGTACGGTTGGGTAGATGAAACTCAAAATTGCAGTTTAAATGCACCGTGTTCAAGAGGAAAGCGCGTGATAATACTTCATGCCGGAGGTGAAAATGGTTTCGTGCCCAATGCACTGCTTTTGTCTGCCAAAAACATAACCCAATCTTCTGCCGATTATCATGAGGACATGACTGGGGATTTATTTGAAAAGTGGCTTGTTGATCAGCTTTTACCGAACATTCCACCAAACTCGGTAATCGTCATGGACAATGCACCATATCATTCGCGTATATTAAACAAAATACCGAATAATAATACTAAAAAGGAAGACATTTTAAATTTTATGAGGCATAAAAATATGGAAATTCCTGAAAAGGTCCCGGTAAAAAAAGAGCTGATAAAAATGATAAAGAGTCGAGATTTTAAAAATGAATATGTAATTGATAATCTTTGCACTAGACACGGCCATACCCTGTTGCGGTTACCTCCTTATTATTGCATATTTAATCCAATTGAAATGATTTGGGGCACTATAAAAAAACGTCTTCGTAAATGTAATCAGTCACCAACATTAAGTGCAGTGGTACTGGATAATATTCGACGAGTAATAAGTGAATTGAGCCGTGATATTTGGAGAAACTGTGTAGCCCACGTTATAAAAAAAGAAGACGAATATCCTATTTTACCGCCAGTAGCGCCACTTGTGATTCAAAATGCGAATGATTCTAGTTCCGAATCTTCTGACGATTCCAACAGCATGTAGATATTTTTGTTTTATTGTTGATAATGGATTTTACAGGTTTCTAAAATATATAGCATTTGTTGTGAAAACCGCTTTTCACAATGCTCTTCCAGAAAATACAGAGAAACCTTGATAGAAATTCAAGTTTTGAACGAAATTCTTTCAAAAGCGGATAAATATACTTTTGGAAGACAAAGATCTTATGAAAACTTCGAAAGTTTTCAAGAAAAGACGTTTATTGAGCTTTTACAGCAACATTGCGTCTACTGACGGTCTCGATTGCTTCAGGATATAGGCAAAATAGGTGATACAAAAGAAGACCAAGGAATCAAATAGAGTAATGAAAAGGCAAAAGTGAAGTGCTAGTGCGAGTGTAGTGCAAATGCTAGCGATAGTGTGAGTGCGAACGCGAGCGCAAGTGCTAGTGCGAGCGGGCCTGAATACCAATAATTAAGTCAAATATCTAAGTTCCCACATCTTAAGATTACTTAGGTAAATAGCATGTCATGCACACTTAGTTACTTAACACCGTATGTAACATACAAATATCTTAAGGCTAGAGACAAATATTATCTTAAGTAGGACTTTTGTTACCTTAAGGCAATATTGTAAAAATTTTCCTTTCAGGACAGAGATAAACCCCATATTTGTATTCGAAAATATGGGAGGGTTATAAAAGTTCGGCATGACAACGGGTCATGCGAGCGGTTATAATCTATCGAGAGATACTTGGTTTATAGACTCCGGCCGAAACCAACTACTCTAGGGGGGGGGGGTGTCTAGTCAGTAAAAATCATGACATAACCCACGAATGTCGCATGTGGGTATCTTTGGAAGATTCACCTCCTCTTACCCCAAAAAAAAAAAAAAAATTACAGTATTACGATGGCCATGGTCACGTAAGAAACTCCAATAATTTCAAGATTCTCGGGAACGCATCCGAGCCCTTATGTGTGTCCTTGGTTCTCAGTTGAATAGCTGATCTCGATCATGACAATAGATATAGTTACAATATAATATAGTTACACTTACTACAAAACGATCATAAAAATAACAACGTATTTATGCTATTAATTTAAAGTCTTAATTATCGGTCGACGGTACGCCCATGAATACAATTATTTCTATGGTTAAACATCGTTTTTGCAGATTCAGTTAGGTTTTGATATACCTATAAATAATGTTTGGTTAAAATGTTAAAACTTTTTATTGTATCCCATCTTAAATTGGTTATAATATTTTGGGACGCCTATGGCTGGACCTTATCGGCACGGCTGCGTCAAAGGTGTCGGCTTCGTTACCTTTTTTTTGCGGTTTCACTTACCTTTAGTTATACTTATACGACTGTGGAGGGGATAAGCCAACCGTTTTCAAGTCTCAGTGGAAAGACGTTGTATCTGTTTCATCATGGCGGAACTTGAGCGTGTAGTTCTCAGCCCACGTGCTACAAATTGGCTGAATAAGGGCAGAAAACTTAAATTTAGTGGAATGGAAGGACAATCAGAGAAAAGTGTTGAGACAATCGGGGAATGCTTTCACAAACCGAAAAAATCAAAACAAAGCGGCCAAAGCAGAACCTGAAACTGTAAGTGGAATAACGTTGTAACTACCTGCTTAGTTGTTTACTGTTTTAATTTATTGTAGGAAAGAATCTGTCGTTGCAACAGGGCTGGATGTGCCCAGGTTTCCTTTGAACAAAAAATGAATTTGTTTACAAAATTTTATAAGATGACACATTCTGAGCAAAATGCTTTCTTGTCTCAATCTTGTATTGAATTGGGAGAAATAAAAAGGCACACAGCACCAGAAGATATTAGCCGCAGGCATTGTACTTTTAAGTACTTTGTGAATTGCAATAACAGTGGAAAGCTACCGATTTGCCAGAAAATGTTATGTTCTGTGTTTAGGGTTACACCACGAATAATTCAAATTATTCAAGAAAAAATGAAAAACAATGAAAGCACAGAAGACCAACGTGGTAAACACCTGAATCGACCACATAGAACTTCAGAAAATACAATAGTTCTCATTAAGGATCATATCAAATTGTTTCCAGCACAAGAAAGTCACTAAAGCCGTGGAAATAACAGCAAATTATTCTTGTCTCCAGATCTCAACATCCAAAAGATGTTTACCATGTTTAAAGAAGCTCATCCAACTACAAAGGTTCAATTCCATACTTACCGAGAAACTTTTAAATCAGAGTTTAATCTACGTTTTGGACTACCTCGGTCAAATACCTGCGCAAAGTGTGATTTACTTTATTCCCAGTTGGTGAATGCAGAAACTGAAGAAGAAACAAACAAGATTAGACAAGAAAGTGAACTACACCATCGGAAATCTGAAAAAGCTTATAAAACTCTTTCTAATGACACAGAGAGAGCAAAGAATGATCCAAATTTAATAGTTTTATGTGTAGACCTTCAGCAGGTACTTTTTTCTCCAACTTTGACGCACAGCAACGTATTTTATCACCGTCAATTTTCCACATACAATTTCTGTGGTCATAATAATGCTTCTGGGGATGCCACCATGCATCTCTGGTATGAAACTACAGTCAAGCGGGGTTCTGCTGAAATCGCATCATGTATTTTATCATATGTTCTAGACAACTTCAAAGTTTTGGAAAAAGGCTTTTGTAGATCTTTAATAATTTGGTCCGATCGATGTGTTGGACAGAATAATAATTTTAAAATGCATACCTTGTTACAGCATTTGGTGTTGTGGAAATATTTTACGCAAGTAGAACAGAAATTTTTGTGTAGTGGACATAGTCTCCTGCCATGTGACAGAAACTTTGCTCAGATCGAAAAGAAAAAGAAAACTGTTAGAATACTGCATCCTTTTGATTGGGTACAAATTATAGTCAGTGCAAGGTGGTCAAAACCTTTTTTAGTGAAGCTGATGACGCAACAACATTTTCGTGACATATCCTTGTTAGAAAAGAATAACAGCCGGCATAAAGACTTTAAAATCACAGAAGCCATGTGGGTGCTTATGAAACAAGATGATCCAAAGTCCGTCCATGTAAGAAAAACTCACTCTACTTTCTCGCCATGGAGTGTATATACCATTACAAAGAAGAAGGTACCTCCCATTAACATTTCTGCATTACCTTTGCTGTATCAAAATGAACTTCCTCTGAAATCTGACAAGAAAGCAAATTTAACTGACATGGCGAAATACATAGAAAATCAAGAAGCCCAAAAATTTCTACTTGACTCTGCCCTATGAAGCAGCGCCAAATAACAATAATATTCAATAGTTTGTTTATTATAAAGCTATAAGTTTTTACTGATGACAAATTTATATTTTTTTTTATTATTACATTTTTCTATGCTGATGGTGTTTTAACCAAATACATTTTTGTTTACAAGTATTATCAATAAATTGTTTTAGGTATTTAAAATGATCCTGGTACATGTTTTTGAATTCAAACCATTTTTAATCGTATTGTTACTTTCAGAATTTATTTAAATGTGTTAAGTATAATCAACGGCGGATTAACCCTATGGCACACTAGGCCTAACATCTTAATCCTAACGTCTTAATCCGGCACTGAGTATAATCATAGTAGAAACGTTGTAACTGTTACAACGTTCTTCCACAATCTTTGAACACAAAATCAAAATTATCATGTCTTATTTTTATTTTGTTCGTAATTTTTCTCTTGGTGAAAGTGTAAATGCACATAATACTTGCGCCTATTTCTTAAACAGATGAAATTTTTCAACATATTTAGCAAAAAATTTGTTTTTATGTCTCCTGTAAAATTATAATTTTGTCACTTACAACGTTCTTCCGGGCAGGTCTTCAGTTATTAAAATAAACAAAACATTAATTGTTTGATAGTCACTGATTATTCTAACCCCGGGGGTGATTTATTGCAACTCTTGCGGTGCACTATACATGTGTGTGTTGTATATTCAGAATCAAGGTTGTCAAACATAACCGGTTTATATGCGAGATGCCTGGACACTCCTTTACGATCATTTATTAAACGGAATTAATTAAAAAACTAAAATCGGAGATTTTAAGGTAAAAATAGTTTGCAATTCTCATTTATTTTTGTTTGGTAACAGATTATCACGCCACAGGTGGAAATACCTACACTTTTTTCATTTAAAGTTTGTTCTTTCGTTCTCATAAAGGTCTTTAAGGAAGGGAAATGGCAACCAATTGCAAAATGGTAATAGATATTTATAAATAAACTAATCTGTATAAAAAATTATGCAGATTAATTCAGAAAAGTGCGACAGTGTTACAGTAAGTACCCAATTTATATCCATTATGTATACAATATATAAAAATATTATCCTCGGAAACATAAAACAACTGATATCATGAAAATTTCATAAAATAGCTTTTAAGATTTGTAGTTGTTATTTAAACGCAGTAAGTTTTTGGATTAGAATCTTTAAGTGTTTTAAGTGTGGACAGTTTTTTAACTGTCGACAAAGTGACACAATTCTAAAATAACATTAGACATTATTAACAACGTAACGAACTAAATTTTAAATCTCCTTTGTAAATACGGGGGTTATAAGTTTAAATTTAAGTATTTTGCAGACATTAATATTTGAACATACTTTTATGAAAAGTGGAAATCAAATAGTAACTATTTAGTTTCTTGAATTTTCGAAACGAGCCATTGCCGTTATGACTGTTGACAAGCAAACTACATTTAAATTTATGTATATTCAGAGGACATCCCATATACAGGTTATTTTTTAAATAATCCAAAATATTTCAAGTAGCCATTCATCAGGTCTTTTAACGAAGAAAACTTTATATTAATATATGTCCAAAAACGTCTATTTTCCAAAATACAGCGTGTAGATTTTTTTATTTCAGTTTTTTTAATTATCTGAAAAACATAATGTTTTCTTTTTATCAAACTTTAAAAGATTACACTGCTTATCAGAGGAACTGTTTTAGTCTAAAATAAAAAATAAAATTTAATTGCTTCACCAGGTGCGAGCGTGTAGGCAATGACACACATATTTTTTTTAAATATGCACGCCACTGATATTTTTAATTTTGTGAGCAATTTTTGTAATATTCATTTTGTACCTGACACAAGATTTCTTTTAGCATTTTTTCAGTTGCAGCTTAGTTAAGGAGAAAAATGCTATTTTATTTTGAAAAACGCAAATTTATTGGCAGTTTACATAATTTATTTTAAAAATTAAAGACATGTTAAAAACATGGTAGAACCCTAATGAACAATTATTAAACTACTAAAACTAAATTAAATGCTTAAAAAGGCTGCCATTGGCCATGATGCAAGCTTCTACTCGTCTCCTAATTGATTCCCTAACCCGCGTGAGAATTTCGGGGGTGTTACGAATAATGTTACAAGACTGTATTACTTCGTTCAGCAGCTCTTTCTATGGTCGCAATAGGAGTAGTGTATACTAGTTGCCTCAGACGACCCCAAAAATAAAAATCTAATGGATTTAAGTCTGGGGTCCGAGGCGGCCAAGGTTGCCAAGCCTCGCCCGATCCATCGATCTGGAAATGCAAAATGGGATGTGCTTCATCATGCAAAAACCAGAAGGAACGTCTCGTTCTCAAAAGTAAGTCTTCTAGGAGCTCAGGTAGCACATTAATAAAAAAATGGTCCCACACGTTAAGGTAAAACGTTATCTGGTGTCTTGCTTTTAATATGGCATCCGGATTTTCCTGCGCCCAAATATGGTTGTTGTGGAAGTTTGTAATACCATCTCTTGAGAAATTTGCCTCATCCGTGAATAGAATATTAGCCAAGAAGTTTGAAACATTTAAATGTCTTTCTTCAAACTACTGACACCAATCTAGTCGAAGTGGAAAATCACGTGGCAAAAGAGCTTAGACGCGCTGAATATGGTAAGGGTTTTCTCTCAAAATGGTCCATACTCTTTTAACGCCAGCATGAACGTCGGAGTCGCCAGCAATTTTTCTTGTACTACACACATAAAAATAATGTCTTAACGTAAAGCCATTGGTTTCTATTCAAGATCATATTGACTTTCATATGTGGCAAAGAGAAAAAATGTTTTCGTATTTGGGTACTTAGAACAAAAGAAAACATCTCCTATTAAAATAGTTCTTACTTTAAATTTACTTATTTTTTCCTCACCGTGTTTGGCAAATATTCTTGAATTTTCCTAGGTTTATCGGTCAATTGGTTTAGAATTAAAAAACTATTCTGTTGACGTTTCGGTTTATTTAACTTTTAAACCATCTTCATAACTGTAATTATTTTTATACATATAGTTAAGTCAATTTAATAAGAAAAAAGTAAGAACATACCTTATTTATAAGTAGGCACTACACTAATGTTCTTTCTTATGTGCTAATTCAACGATCTTATTCTATTGGTACTTTTTTCTAAAATAAACTTTTGAATTGAATTTGTTTACATTTAAGGTCTTGGTTACCTACTTTGGGAGAAGCCAGGTTATATTATTATGGGTTTTGGAGGCAGGGATGTAAAAATTTGTGTATTTATTGCGGTATTAGGGTGTTATACGTAGCACCTAGATTATCTGGATCAGTTCCGAAATTAAGGGTGTTTTTAGTTCTTCAATGTGAATTGATGTGAAATTGATATTTCGTTTTTTACAGTTTGTCTCATAGTCTAAGATTTGAACGTTCCTGAAATTAAAGTTGTGTAGGTTATGTATTGCATGTTTTGATTGAGCGGTGTGTGTTTTATTTTTAGTTTCTAACACTATTTCTGTGTTCATTTAGTGAGTTTTTTAGGTTTGGTTTTGTTTATGTTTTGTGGTCTATAGTCGGTATTGGATCGTATTACTGCTCTATCGACAAGTGACTGAACAACACTTTTTTATATTTATTCCGAGTATGTGCATTAAAGTTTAAATACCTGCCGGACCATATGGGTTTTGTGTACCAGTTTATTTTAATATCGTCTGTGTTGTTATAGTTAATGTTGTTATCTAGGAAATTTAGGAATGCATAAAATGCAATCGTCAACAAAGCTTTTGAAAAAGTATTGTTTGTAATCAAGTGTAGGGATGACGCTTCTTTCCAAACATTCCGTTACTAAATTAGCGATAGTGGCCGAGATGGGTGGACCCATTGCAACTTCATACATTTTACAATATTTTTCTGACCAATTTTTATAGCAAACAAAATGAAAACACGAATTTCTGTTCAATAAAATAAAAAATAAACAAAATAAATAAATTAATAAAAAATCAAAAAATACCGAATAACCAACACATTATTAATGGCAATTGGATAACAAATTTAACCAAAACCTATATTCCAGACCATATCAAATATATCATTTCACTTGGACCGAAATTTTCCATTAAAAAATCCATTAGACCCGAATGCTTTTATATATTATCATCAATATCGAAGCAGGTATCGAACACTTAAATAAAATGAAAAAGAACAAATACGTAACAAAACAACAAATATTATTTACAATGGCAAAAACAAATTATTAAATTCCAATAAAAAAATAAAAAGTCAAGTTAACTATTTCCTGAAAGAAGCAAAACAATTTTTATCACAACATCAGTCATTATACGTTCTATCCGCTGACAAAAGTAACAAAACGGTTATAATGAAAAAAGGCGAATACAACAGAAAAATGGTAGCTTTATTAAATGACACTGCAACATACAAAAAAGAGTTCCATGAGCTCACTAAAAAACACAAACAAAAATGAATGCCATTGTAAACAAACGGTACAAGAAAATTATATAGATAAAGAACAAAAATACAACCTACTTATTTTTCATAATGGCCAAACACCTATTATGGTCTACCCAAACTACACAAAAAGACAATCCATTACGTCCCATTGTTAGCACAATTGGTTCTGCCACATACAATTTATTCAAATACCTTTTTTTACCAAAATATTCTAACGAATATCCTTGGAAAAACAGAACACCACATAAAAGACTCATGGGATTTTCATAGCTTTATTAAAGATAAAAAAATTCCCAATAAATATATAAGTACTAGTTTCATTTTATGTCGTCTTCCTATATACTAATATCCCAATTGATCTTGCAATTAAAAACATTAAAGAAAAATGGAACCTTATTAAAGAACATACCAATACTTCTGAAAACGAATTTAGCCAAGCCACCAAGCTTTGTCTATCTTCAACATTTTTTCAATTTAATAACAAACTCTCAAATTTATAGAGTTGCAATGGGTTCACCTATTTCGGCCACTATCGCTAATTTAGTAATGGAATGTTTTTAAACAAGCGTGATCACTACACTTGATTACAAACCATACTTTTTCAAAAGATTTGTTGACGATTGCATTTTAGGCATTCCTTATGATAAACTCAATTATACAATAAATAAACTTAACGCTTTTCATCAAAAATTACAATTTACATATGACATGGAAAAGAATAAATCAATAAATTTCCTAGATATCAACATTAAATATAACAACACAGGCGACATCAAAACAAACTGGTACACAAAACCCGATGGTCCGGCAGGTATTTAAACTTTAATGCACATACTCCGAATAAATCTAAAAAAAGGGTTGTTCTGTCACTTGTCGATAGAGCAGTAATACTAGCCAACGCCGACTATAGACCACAAAACATAAACAAAATAAAAAAATTCTCCAAGAAAATAACTATCCCGAAAATTTCTACAACCCTATTATTAAAAATAGAATCAATAAAATAAATAACTCAAACAATTCAAAATTAAATAACACTATACACAATAAGTACATTTCGCTACCGTATGTTGCCGAAATTAACAATAAACTTAAGAAAGTTCTCGAACCATACAAAATAAATATCGCAGAAAAACAGACAAACAACACAAAAGCACTATTTACTAAAAATAAAACCCAAAATAACACAATTAAATCAAACACATGTAATTTATAAAATAGACTGGCAGACTGTACAAAAACATATATAGGGCAAACCAAACAATACCTAAAAAACAGAATTAATGAACACAAATAGTACTAGAAACACAAATCAAACACACACCGTTCTATCAAAACATGCAATAGATAACCTACACAACTTTAGTTTCAGCAACGTTCAAATCTTAGACTATGAGACAAACTATAAAAAACGAAATATCAAGGAAATGATTCACATTAAAAGAACTTAAAATACCCTTAATTTCAGAACTGATACAGATAATCTAGGTACTACGTATAACACCCTCATACTGCAATAAATACACAAATTTCTACATCCCTGCCTCCAAAACCCATAATATTATTACCTGGTTTTCCCAAAGTATTTTAACCAAGACCTTAAATGTAAACAAATTCAATTCAAAAGTTTAGTTTATAATTAAGTACCAATAGAATAAGATCGTTGAAATAGCACAGAAGAAAGAACATTAGTATAGTGCCTACTTATAAATAAGGTAAGATTTTACTATTTTCTTATTAAATTGACTTAACTATATGTATAAAAAATATTACTGTTCTGAACCAATTGACCGATAAACCCAGGAAAATTCAAGAATAATTCCTACTTTAGTTTGTGTGTAAATAGGTAATAATATTGAATAATTTTTCAGAACAAAAGTGATATATTCCCGACATAGGATTTGACTGCTCTTAAACCGAGAGATATTTTTTCCATTTTAGATTAAGGATATTTTTAATTGTAAACTTAAATCTAAAAATAAAACTACTTTCCTTCCGTATAAGAGCGAGGCTATTTCACTGCGTGTATATTAAATCTTCAGATCATTAAGACCTTGGAAACTTTGGTTTCCTGATTTTAAACAATTTTTTTCTTTAACAAGTGTACATATTGTACCGTGTGTTTTCGTGATTTACGGCCACCTTACAGTTGTTGATTTTTGCCAAGAACGGCTTAAAATACAAAAATTGTAGAATTTTCCCTAAAACACCAACATTATTTTTTGGATTTAATAAAAACATCAAGGACGTTTTACGAAAACTAGCAAAATTTGTAATTTTAGGTTCTTTTTCTATGCAAAGATGAAAACTGTATAGTTCGCATAAAACATGAAAACACTCAGTACACATGTACATTTGTTCAAAAAATAAATAATTGTTCAGAATAAGAAATACATAATATAAGTTTTCAACATTTCATAATTACAATTTTTTAAAAAAAAACTCTATGATTATTATGTTATTTGCTTGTTGTTTATCCAAATATATTATTAAGATTAAATATGGCTAAATATAAAATACAACTATATTTAAACACAGTTTATTTAAAAATAACGTCGAACAAAACAAAAATTTAAAACTTTTTAGAAAAACATAATATTATAAATTACATACCGCTATAATATATTTACCTTCTAAAATATCTATAATATTTTCGGGCATACCCCACGATTGTAAAAGTTTATCCATGGCTAAAAATGAAACAAATTTCTTTAATTTCTCTAACAAAGGAATAAACTTACCAAAGGCAAGATACGTTTATATAATACCTGTTTCAACGTATGGTTCTTCACTTTTCTCTCAATTTTGCCGTTCAAAAATAAAAGATGTTTATACAGGGTGTTAGTGAATAAGTGCGACAAACTTCAGGGGGTGATTCTATATGAAAAAATAATGATAGTTTGCTATATAACTTTTGTCCGCAAATGCTTTGATTTCCGAGATACAGGGTGTTAAAGTTTTTATTAAAAAGTGACGATTTATTTATTGCTCTGAAACCCATCGAGATATGCAAATGAAATTTGGTAGGTTTTAAGAGGTAGTTATTGCGCATTTTCTGACATGCAATTAAGAATTTTATGTTTATCATTGGCGGGCATAAGGGTAATAATCTCAATTTTTTTAAAGAAAAAAATGGTACGCCACTGAGATATATCAAACTAAAAACAATTTTTGAATTTCTCATTCAATTTGTGACAAAAAATCTCTCTTGCCTTTTTTTCGTATTGGGCGCCGTTTTTATGCAAAAAAATAAAACATCTTAACACGTATTTTTCATTTCTTTAATACATCATCTAGTAGGCTACTGTCAACATTCTGTTAAATACGAATATTTCAACGAAATGTCAAATTATGAGAGTTTCTTCATTTTTAAGCTTAAATAGTTTGGTATAGCATTAATGTTAATAAGTAATTAATTTTTCTTTTATCGAAAAGAATGGAAAATTATACAAATGCGGAATTGTCAGATATGCATTTTGTCTATGGTCGAAGTAATGGAAATGGTCATCAAGCTCGACGATTGTATGCTGAGTTGTATCCAGGACGTAGAGTACCCCATCACACAATATTTGCTCGTCTGCACCAACGTTTGCGCGAAAATGGTACATTTAAGAAACAAACGGCTGACTGCGGACGCCCTCGAGAAGTACGAACTGTGCAACTAGAGGAAGCAGTTCTCGAGTTAATTGCGGAGTCACCTGAAACAAGTACTCGAAAAATTGTCAACATATTGAATGTAAGCAACTTTACTGTATTTAAAATTCTTAAAGAACAGCAATTGTATCCGTTTCACATTCAACGGGTGCAAGCTCTACTACCTAGAGACTTTTTTCCGCGCCTAGTTTTTTGCCATTGGATTCTTCACCAAATCGCTCAAATTCCTAATTTTTTAAATGGCGTTTTGTTTACTGGCGAGGCTAATTTTGGACGACAGAGTATACAAAATTTCCAGAACAATCACTTATGGGCTGAGGAAAATCCACATGGAATCTGTGAAGCTCATTTTCAGTATCAGTTTTCAGTAAATGTATGGCTTGGGGTAATTGATGATCATTTAGTCGGTCCACATTTTCTCCCACAACGACTAACAGGCGACTCTTACCTTAATTTCCTGCAGGAAGAGCTACCTGCTGTTTTAGAAGAAATCCCTCTACAGCTGAGACAACACTTCTGGTTCATGCATGATGGCGCACCAGCCCATTTTAGCATTAATGTACGTAATCACTTAGATACAGTATATCCAAATCGTTGGATAGGTAGGGGAGGTACGGAAAATTGGCCTGCTCGATCGCCGGATTTAAATTGTCTAGATTTTTGCATTTGGGGTTTTCTTAAGTCGTTAGTTTATTCCACTCCCGTCGAAAATGTTGAAGACCTGAGGAATCGAATTATATAGCCGGCTGTGAGACAATAAGAAATACACCAGAAATATTTGCGCGAATACGACAATCAATGAGGCGAAGAGTTGAATCTTGAATCACCTCTGAGGGAGGTCATTTTCAACATTTGTTGTAGCTTTGCGCCTATTTATTTATTAGTGATATTTTCTGTTATTGTTCTGCTTTAATGTTATTGTATTAGATAGTTTTTAATAATGTATTAAAGAAATGAAAAATACGTGTTAAGATGTTTTATTTTTTTGCATAAAAACGGCGCCCAATACGAAAAAATGGCAAGAGAGATTTTTTGTCACAAATTGAATGAGAAATTCAAAAATTGTTTTTAGTTTGATATATCTCAGTGGCGTACCATTTTTTTCTTTAAAAAAATTGAGATTATTACCCTTATGCCCGCCAATGATAAACATAAAATTCTTAATTGCATGTCAGAAAATGCGCAATAACTACCTCTTAAAACCTACCAAATTTCATTTGCATATCTCGATAGGTTTCAGAGCAATAAATAAATCGTCACTTTTTAATAAAAACTTTAACACCCTGTATCTCGGAAATCAAAGCATTTGCGGACAAAAGTTATATAGCAAACTATCATTATTTTTTCATATAGAATTACCCCCTGAAGTGTGTCGCACTTATTCACTAACACCCTGTATACAGCAGGCCATAGGGTTTTACATGGTGAATTTTTAACCCCATGTTAGGCACATTTCTCTAATAATGTCTAATAAGATAAATAATCCTGAAACTTGATAATACATCCACGAAATTTGAGATCTGAAGAATAAGTTACCATCCAATCTGTGTCAATAAATTCCAGGAAATACCCAAAAACCCCTTTTAATTTTGTAAAAATTACACTTTTTAACTCCCTTGTAATTTATGTTATTAGCTGCCTCCGATAAAGGTGATTTGATATACAGGGCTGGGCTAAACAATGTGTTATTATAACTTAAATTGATTTCTTTCAATCTTTTGCTTTAGTTACGTAATACCAGCGAGGTCATAACTTGGACATGATACCCCATACCCAAAGAACATTTTTGTTAACAATTTCTGATAGAAATGTGCCTAACAAGGGCTTGAACATTAACCATGTAAAACCATATGTCCCGCGTTAAAAGAAACGCACTGTATACTACGTCCATGCTAACATTTTCTATTTATAAACAATAAGTGCAACAGAACACATCAGAATTAAGCACAAAAACAGACCTAGTTAAAAAATAACTCTATGTCATTACTATCTCTACATGTACTCGTATTGAGTAGTAACATATTACTTTTTTCTTCTACAGTGTCTACAGAAATATAAACAATCAAATCAACAATCTAAATGTTATATAATATAGTTATTTTACTTTGTATAATATAAATCTACAAACCTTCCTTTTTTAATTGGTTTGGCTTTCCCACCAGCTCACCCACGGACGACAAGCAGCTAGAAAATGGAGAGGATGAAAAACCCAAGCACTAAAATTCCGTAATTGTGATAAAACACATCGCTCCGTCATTTTCGCTTGCATGTACTTGAGTACCGAAAACAACAAAGACGCGTGTGGTATTTTAGTGCCGCTGTGGTCACGTATTCATTATAGTTTTGGATTTAGAACTAGGCGATTTCAAAATAAGGTAGATTGGCATCAATCTAAGAACTTGTTTCCTAAATTAAGTAGGACCAAGAGTTTTTAAAAAGAATATCGTTGTCATTTCAGCGAGAGCGAATTTTGTTTTTTTTTGTTTTGAGCTCCTACTATCTAAGTAGAAGAAATCTGAAATCTTAAACTATAACTATTGAATGTTGTTAATTCTTAAATATGATGTCTTCCAATTGATAATTACGGTACTTTCGTTTAGAGAAATGTCTTTCGATCGAACACAGAAGTTAAAATATATTTTTTCTCACTTTAAATCTTACTCTTTCCTTAAAATAAAGAAGTTCTCTTTATTTAAAAACTCAAGTAATCCAAGTAAAGAAATAGTAGTGAAAGCAGTTATTTCCTTGAAACAAGACTTCATTTTTATGTGTACAGTACTTCTTCTTCTACTTCATGAAGAATGTACTCCTCTAGTTTGGGGGTTCTTACTGAAAGAGGCCTACCAGCGATATTGCTTTATTGGAAACGTACCAGTCTCCTGTAAACGGCGATGAGGTTGTGTGAGTGAGTCTGAACAAGGCAAGTGACTTTTTCTGGATAACGCTCGCCATACTACAGACGTCTTGCTTACGATGAATTGGCATTTGCTAAATCCATTATTGAGATAAAATCAAAAGCAATACGATATTAAACGACAAAAGTTTTGACATTTGGTCAAATAAATAATAAACAAATAACATTTTAAGTCAAATATATATTTTTTAAATTTTACTGTGACTTTTTTTGCTGATTATACGTTATATTATCTTATTATTTTTAATACATTTAATAAAATAGCATTTTTGTCCTAAACTAAGCTTCAACTGGAAAAATGCTAAGAGATATCTTATGTCAGGTATGGAATAAAGATTACAAAGAAATACAAATTAGAAAAATTCTAGTCAATATCCAAATTTTAAGCCTAAATAAAGCGGGGTGTAATAAAGTAAAAATACAATTACAAAATTAAAAATATCATTGGACTGCATATTTCAAAAAAAAAAAAAATTATGCCTTTGCCTACACGCGCGCCCCTAGTGTAGCGATTAAATTTTTGTTTACACCGAAACATTACCTCTGATAAGCAGTGTAGTCGTTTAAAGTTTCATAAAAAAAATCCGTTTTTATGATAGGTAATTTAAAAAATCGAAAAAATAAATAAATTTCAATACACTGTATTTTTGAAAATATACATTTTTTGACATATTATGTTAGTATAGTTTTCTTCATAAAAAGACCTGAGGATACCACACTTTGATGTGATTACTTAAAATATTTTAGATTCGATAGGAAACACCCTGTATTAATGTGGAATATGAGAATCCAGTTTTGCATTTATGGTACAAAAATTATTCGGCAAAAAAGTTGTGTAGTTGGAAGTTCTATATACCTACTTAGTAAACAATTTCAACCCAATTTTCCACCATAGACCGGTCTAATTTAAACTAAAAGTTTTAAACTGACAAGTGCAAGAGCAAGACATTTGTTTCAGAGTCTTTTCGCACATTTATAAAGAAAATGACAATTTTAGCACATACAATAACAGAACTAAATTTATTCCAGCAACACGTTCCACGATGAAAATTATTTGAAAACCAAGCAAATCGCTGAAATACTAGAATAACTTAAGTTTTTAATGGCGACTTATTAACAGTGACAGGGCAAAATCCTGTCAGAATCTAGCTGATCAACTAAAAGATCTTAGTTTAAACAAGTACTAAATCTTAGACCTTTTCAGTGAATCTAACGTTGAGATTCACTAAGAAGGTTAGTACTAGTTTAAATTATGATCTTCTAGTTGATCGGTTGTTTTGACAGGATTTTGTCCTGTCATTGTTAATAAGTCGTCATTAAAAGCCTATGAATTATTCCAACATTTTAGCTATTTGTTTGGTTTTCAAATGATTTTCATCTTGGTACGTATTAATACAGTACAGGTACAGGTACAGAATTAATTTAGTTCTATTATTATAGAAAATACGTACTAAAATTGCCCTTTGCTTTATAAATTTCCGACAAAAACTTAGAAACAAATTCATACGATAAACCTTTTTTTGTTCTTACACTTGTCAGTGCAAAACTTTTGGTTGTCAAATTAGACCCGCCTAGAGTTAGAGAATCTGCCTGTAAATGTTTATGAATTCAATATGTAGTTTTAGAAACATTAAAATTATTATTAGTAGTAAATTAGGATCAGGCAACTTTTCTTATAGTTAAAAGGCCACTGCAAAATTGCGGAGATAATTTTTTGCAGGCTTTATATTATTTTGACTGGTGTCAAACGCAATGTTTTTGTGATCACTAAATCTTTAAAAAATCGGTCAAGTGTAAGCTGTATTTGCACAATTAGTATTCCGTGCCTTCAGCTCCCCACTTAATCTGAACAAATCTCGGCCGCCCGATCTTCGCCCATCTGCGGCGCCACCCGCCGCCGATGGCACCAACGCCATTATTACATCGCTTATGCACGGAGCTGAGTGGGCCAAATTAAAAATTTAGAAAAATGTGTAAGGACAAATTTGTTCCTATATCGTGAGAAATATTTTTTGTCAAAAAACTTTTCTCCAAAACCAATGGTACAGCAGTTATAAGGAAATAAACAATTAAATTGTTTATAATAATTGATTGCGCTAGAATTTCACAATCCTGATAATTTTCGTTCAATCTACACCTAATTCTTAATATTTGTGGTTTTTTAGGGTGGAAGACAGCAATTTTTAAGCGTTTTCCCGAAAAATGTTTTAAAACATGCATAAAAAATACATATATCGCTGACTTCGCGCTTCAATCAGCGTTCATTTGATACCCTACACAATGCCCTTGAATTTTTTTCCATTGCCCATATTACCCCCCTAAAGTAATCCCCAGAATAAAAATTTAATTTTTTATACTGCACATCTATAATTGAGCCACCACACTCTATCTCTGTGCCAAATTTCAAATTTTTACGTCAGATAGATTCAGAGAAAATTACCTTTGACAGACGGACGCACGGCCGAACACCTTGCTAAATTTCGAATTTTTACATTGAATAGTTTCAGAGAAAACCGTCTGTGACAGACGGATGGACGGACGGACAAACGTAACGGAACACTAAAAATAATATATAATGAAGATAGCAAAATGAAAGAAAGAAGAAAAAACAAATATATTTGCCAGCATTCCCACGCAAACAAGGAGAAACTTAATATTTATGGCGTTGTTTCCAGTTCTAAAAGAATAAAATAACAATATCATATGTATATCCTCCGGTGATTATCTGCAAATACTTTTCCGCATCAACAGGATTTTAAACTGTGGGTGTAATTAGTTAATGTGCTGCCTTGTTATTATTTAAACTGTGAATATTGAAGATGTATTTGAGTATTTGTTATGGTTCCTATATCTGTTTACAATTTAATACTGCAATCAGCTTATACCGACAAGCAAACAATAATTGTAATAAATTACGCGCAATTATTACATGATTTTATAACTATTATAAAAACTCGATAATATAATTAAAACGCGAATTTTTCGTAAGCGCCTGTGATTACTATATTCAGAATTAATTAGCATTTAAAATCTACATATTATAATCGTATTACATAAAATGAAAGACTTGGATGACTTACCACACCGACGACAATTTACATGTGGCTGGATAATATAAAGATTACAAATTAAAGTACAAAATTATGTATGCATTAAAACTGAATTACAACGTAAATTTATTTCAGTCTTTGCAATAGAGGTTTATTTTTCATCATAACAAAAAGAAACTCAAGATTTTTTTACATATTCATATTATAATATTACTAGCTTATGACCCGTTGAAAACTCAACTGTTCAAAATATTTTTTTTTATTTTTTTTTCCTCGCTATTCCAATTTAACTTGAGTATGTGAACTTTTAATTTTGATGCAAACTAACCTAGGAATTTTCTTTAAATTTCCTAAAAGATAGTTATTTGTTATGCCTAAAATTTCTCTATCAGGAATAAATCCATAATTCCAGAGGCGACACATGGCTTAACCGAGAAGGAGAGTAGAGGTGGAAACTATCGGTAGCGATATTATCGATATTTATATAAAAAAGTATAGCTATCGATAGTATTAAAATCCTTTGAAAAGTACAAAGTGCCATCCCGTGACAAGTAAAGAAATCATATTTTATACAACTTTAATACTTTTAATATTTCCTGTAAGAATGTACTTCGCTCGACCCATACAAAAAATTGCCTGTGGAGCAAAAGCACTTTATTGCAGTTCCTAGAGGATCGAATATCTTTCGATAGTACAAAGACAACACCAACATATGATTTGATTATTTTAGTACACCAATATTCAGAATCGTTACTGATGCCTATGACTGAGAACCCGCTGTCTTATTGGCAACACCAGTCTCCATCACAGGGAAAACTCTATCAATTACCCGAAAAATACTGTTCAGCTCCGTGTCTTTGAAACGAATGTTTTCAAAAGCAGGTCAAGTAATCAGTGACTGACGCTCGAGAACAAAATCCAAGAGTGTAAACATGTTAGTTTTTATAATTGAAAATAAATGGTTGAATAAATGAATAAGACCCCATTTAAAAATAAAGATTAATGTTTTTTTTGTTTTTGTTATATGGAAATATGGTTGTGTTGGTTAAATAAAAGGTTTTTTATTATTTAGTTTTGTGTATTTGTCTTTTCCCCTATTATTTACATGCACTGCGCAAATGAAAGTAATTACCATCATATTTTGTAGAACTATCGATAATACTCTCAATAATATCGATAGTTTAGCAATTGTACTATCGATATATCGAGCTCTAACACTATCGATAGTTTTTCACCTCTAACGGAAAGCGGTTTCGAGTATAAAACGCGAATTTTCCCTACCCACGGCTGAACGACATCTGCACTGGGCAACCGAAACTTCGTTATAAATAATAATATAAATCTGTAAAAATTCTTAATCCAATTCACACTAATATGGTGGTCAATCTCATACCAATACTGTGATCAATTTCACCCCACGTAACAAAAGTTTAAATTACAATTAAACAGGCAGCAGCGGAAATGCCATGATGAGGTTAGAATAACACAATCTATTAGTAAATATAATAAGGAATATGCACATTTTTTTTTTATTGCATAAATCATTTAAGGAAGTCATTACAACCCCAAAAATGCTATTTTGAAGAAAATTACTGGGATAATTTAGCTAAAAAAAAATTTTTACTTTTCGGAATAATTTATTACAGTTTCAAAAGCAGCCATTTGCTCACTCAAAAAAGTTACGTCACGCAGTGTTATGGGCAATCTACACTGAACGTGTTGGCGACTCAAATTAAGGTGACTTAAAAGGGGATACGGCAACACCGCCATAGTCGATACCTTCTACGCCCCTACCGGTCACTTCTGTAACTGTAGTTGACGTTTTGTCTTTATTTATTTAAAAAAATTTTAGACAGTTCAATTAAATAATAATTTTATTATTAGTTTAGACAATAATATTGTAGCTCAATAATTGGCTTTGGCAATAGTTTGGTATGAATCTGGACTATTACAACATTTTTAAAGTGAAGTTTTATAACCTGATTACCAGGATTACCTCAAGGACTGTCTTTATTCATCCAAGGTTATGTTATGGTTATGAGAAAGGTTATGAGTATGAGCATAATAAGATTGTCATTTGGATATACCTAATAACTATAATAAGATTTAAATAAAACCTAAGAAAGTGCAAAATAAAGCGTTTAAATAAATTTTAAGAGTTTTGCCTGATGTATTTTATGTAGCAAGTGTACCTAAAATCATCATCATGTATTTCATCAAAAAATCTATACGGTTGTAAAAAAAGCTTAAGCATCCATTGAAACATTTATGTGAATTTACTGGTTTATGGTTTAGGAATTTGTTTGTTCACCATCATATATCTATATACTCCATATAAACGCATGGATTGTGGACAAACAAATTTCTAAGCCATAAACCACTAAACCCTCAAAATGTCTCAATAGATGCCCGCTTTTTGGTCCATTTTTGTTACACGCCAGTGTTCGTCTATGTATTATTTAGTCTATGATACTATTGTGTTGTGTAAAGTGTGCATATAATTAAAATATATGTTTATAGAATAATTAGTAATTACTTACCAATTTCTTCTATTTACATAGTGATACATTGCATGTCTGCGTTACATTTTTAAAAACTAAATACCACTTTCCACAAACGATTCCACAAAAATAAACAAGGTTAGGGGTTAGGTAGGCAACTAGGCAAACGATGATGACTAAAGCTTTCCAAACGGGGGTAAATCCAGAGACGGCTCTAACCTATTGCGAAATAAAATCAGGATTCGATGTGCAAATAAAATACAAATATTTATATTTGCCCACATTGTGTTATTTAAAAGTGCGAGATAAGAAAATACCATACAGGGTGTCTGAAAAGTCTTAGCATGGGCAAATATCTTTACTATTAATAAAGATAGAGACACCAAATTTTAGTTGTATCTTATTGGTTAATAAATCTACTTTTTTATGCAATTTGACTTTTTCAACCCCCTTGGGGGGTTACGCTAGGGAGTTGAGATCAAAAATTTTGAATGCAAACCTATGCCGGGTGGCCTCTTCTTTTAAAAGTCATTAAACCGCAACATTTTACCGCAACTCCCGTATTTTAATGCATTTTTACATGGCAAGCCTATAATAATTATAAATCGTAAATCGTATAATCAGGCGGGGCACAAGTCGACCATTAGTCGACCTCGTGTGCCATACAGTACCTGCCAGTCTGCGCTGCTATTTTTTGTTTTATAGGGCACTTTTTTTCTAACTTTTTTCCAACTTTACTTCTTCATTTGTCGTTTTTATATTTTGTTTTTTGACATCTGCGCAGTAGACCCAAATGCGTACCACCCAATCAAACTAAGAGGGCTAGACATGCGCACGAAATTTCAGGAGATGTACTTTGGTGTCTACATTGAAACCTACCCACTTTCAAGAATATATCTCCAATAGTAAAACTACAACTACGTATTTAACATATTTGTACGATTTTATGACGTCTTACTTTTTTGAACATAACTATGTGACATTGTGACCAACCGTGCCAGCCTTACTAATCAGTTATATTACGCACTGACATATTTCCGGCATGGCCGCTTCTTCTTATTTATTCAAGCATTAGCCTTACCATAGTTATTGAGACTTTTGCGTCCTGTGAGAAATTCAAAATATTGTATGTCTCACGGAACCGTCTATGCGCGAGTCGAACTTGCACTCAACCGTTTTTTTTTTATTTCATACAATCACGGCAACGCTCATCAATTAAATTATTTCTGTCAAATACCGTATGTACTTATTTTCGGCATCGACGCCTCTGGTAACAGACCAACAGTGACTGCCTTACTAATTACGTTAAAAGTTGTTTAGACTGGCCACCATGAACTTCTTGGCAGTAATAAAGTCCGTTTTGGAACTCTGCCAAGAAGTAACATCTGAGAAAAGATCTTTAAAATGAGGTACCACACGGCATAGGGTTGCATTTAAAATTTTTGACCTCAACTCCCTAGCGTAATCCCCCAAGGGGATGGTAAAAGTCAAATTACATAAAAAAGTAGATTTATTAACCAATAAGATAAAACTAAAATTTGGTGTCTCTATCTTAATTAATAGTAAAGATATTTGCCCATGCTAAGACTTTTCAGACACCCTGTATGGGATTTTCGTATTTCACACTTTCAAATAACACAATGTGGGTAAATAAATATTTGTATTTTATTTTCACATCGAATCCTAATTTTATTTCCAACTAGGTTAGAGCCGTCTCTGGATTTACCTCCGTTTGCAAAGCTTTAATGATGACAGGGTCGGTTCGGTTTTTCACGTGTCATTTTTTTAGCCACTGGCGTGTTCGATTGACAAAATCGGATTGATCCGGATCAGTTGACGAACTTTAAGGGAATGGCAGTGCAAAGAGATAAAGTAGCATTGAAGTGACGTAAAGTGATCCTGATTGATCCAATTATTGTCAATCGAACACGCAGGTGTTTGCAGCGGTGGCAACGTTGCTTCTTCAGTGTGACGGTCGCTTTATCTGGTGTGGTTGGGTTTGATAAGTTTGATTTTGTTGTTTGTCTTCGATTATATCGTATTTTGTTAATAATCCTTTTTATTAAACAGTAGAAAATGTTAAAAAACTAACCTACAGATATTATATTATGCCAGTGTAAAAGAATTCTCCAGCTAATGACTTGGAAAACTTCATTTTCTCGTGTCCAAAAGAGCCGGTGCTGGAAGAAAGTATACGTACTGCAAAATTAATCAAAAATTTTACATAAAGCGGTATCTATAAAGGTCAGTATCGCCAAATTCAAGTAAGCATATGTGACTGTAAATTTATTTTCATAGTATAATAAATAATAAGTATTGGTAACGAAATTCTGAAGGCAAAAAAGGAACCCTCTCTAAAGGGCATCAACTTCCAGCAAATTATCCGATTTTCTTTGCACGCACTCCGTTTTGGTCATTTCTAAACAATTTTTTTAATCAAATAAAAGGTTTTCTATCAACTAAATGTACTAATCTTCGGGAAACAATCAAGAAAATGAATTAATACTGAAATTTACATTACACTAGGCATTATAAAACGTTTACGTCATAAAAAAAGTGACGTCACAAACAAAAGAAGTGCGTTTTACAAGTTCCGAAATTCGCGCGAAAATTTGCAGTTTTAAATCTTTTTTTTTGCTAATAAAACCCAAAATAAATGGAAAACAACAACCGCCATAATCATTTAATTTATATAGAGAATACAATAAAAAATATTTCGGGTTGATTTGAATTTCATGCATATTCCCTATTATATAAAGAAAACCTGCATGAGGTAAACTAATTTTAATAAGTATCAAACAAATTTTTAGAAGTATATTATTTATATGCAAAACACTGTTTAAAGTCAATTTAAACAAAAAAAAAACACCTTCAAGCAGACTTTAAAGGACATGAGATCACTTCGAATACCATTACTGAACAAGATTTTAACATCGTTGCATTCGCATAGTTGCTATTAAGCGTGACAAACTCAAATATATTTAATTTGGAAAAGGTTATCAAAGTCACCCCACGAGGTCAATTTCACTTCATTTCACGGTATAGAATTTTTTCTTTAATGGGGTATTTTTTTATTTATAAATGTAATGATAATGATCGTGTACTCAAAATCAACAATTTTATTTATATCTTTAATTAAATATATCTTAAAATATTTAAATAAAAATTCGACGGTTTTTTTACCAACTTGCTTTTCGACTCTTCACCTACCCATTAAAAAAATTATATTTAGATCTCTAGATTCATTTTTGTTTTAGAGGGCATAGAAAGGAATGAAACAAAATGAACAACACATATGAGTTTATTACAAACTTAAATAACGAAACCCATACAACAAACTGGAATAATGTGGCATATGAACATGTCGAAGACCAAATAGAACAACTTCCGGATGAATTACCACCAGCAGTAATGATCGTACTTATAGTAGCTGGAATAATTGGAAACTGCTTGGTAATATTAGCTATTATGCTTGATCGGAAGTTACAAAATCTTACGAACTATTTTCTCCTAAGTTTGGCTGTTACTGATTTGTTGGTTAGTATACTTATCTTGCCAGGTAGATTGATCACAGCGCGATATAGTAAGTATAACTTAATATTTACACCTGTCTACGCAGAGTGTTAGAAAAAGATATTAAGAAACTTTAAGGGCAGATTCTATATTATCTAAAAAGATGAAAATAAGTTTAAATAAACATGGACCCTTAAATAAATTAATTTTTATCTCGAAAACGGTTCGTCAGAATCAAAAAAGCTCAGGTTGGGTTGGGGAGATAGTTTTCACGCGGAGTTAATTGGGCTTAAAGAAAACAATATCAATTTTGCAAAAAAAAAACAGTGGCGTGCCACTTTCTTCGCTAAAAAATAAAGACTTACTAGCACGCACGCCACTGATGCAAGTACTTTAGAAAATACATTTTTGCACGTTAAGGTGTCCTTTGATTACATACTGGCGTGTACTAAAATTCATGTCAATATCTTCACGCATTTTCGAGAAATTAAAAAAAACAAAACTTTTAAAAAAGAAAATATTAAACACCCTGTATCTCGAAAAAGAAGCGTTTGCGAATCCATGTTTATATAAACTTATTTTTATATTTTTAAATGTAAAATCTACCCTTACAATTTCTTAACATCTTTTTGTGACACCCTACATATTTAGACACGTTGCACCAAAAGAATTAGGTTACTTTGTAATAATAACTAACGACTTGAAGTTGTCTTTGTCGGTCTACTAAGATGACATATAGGCGTAAGTGTAGCAAATTTCATAAAAAAAGAGATAAACGGTTTGCAAGATATTTCGAGGTCTCCATATTTTTGTTACACACTGTATATTGGAAGTACAATTCTCGAATTACATTCCTTTGGCACTCTTCCACTTTCCATAATCAAATTTATTAATCTATTCAATTGTCTTGTTCCTTCCATTCCCATATGTTTAATCATTTCTGGCGTTATGTTATCTCTTCCTGCCGCTTTACCCAGCTGTATCCTACCTCTGGCCTTGACCACCTCTTCCTCCCTGATGAAATCTGTTTCCTGTATCTCTGGTATTTCCTCCTGTTGTTTATCTGTGTCTGTGCTTAACTCTGTCAGTTCTTCCATCTAGCCATGATTTCGTTTTCTTCTGTAATTATTTAATTTTTTCCCTTCTGTTTATCATATTATAGTGCTGTTTCTGCCGTAGTGGTTTCAGTGTACCATAAAGTAGTTTTTGATTCTCTCTGAAGTTATCCGTCATTTTTCTTTAAGTTTTGTTCATGACTCTTGTTTTGTTTTCCTGCTTTGCTGCTATCTTTACTTCTTTTTTTCTTGATATATTTTATAATCTTATTCTTTTTCTTCTTCTTATTTCTTTTGTGTTTAGATATCTTTCCCAACTTTATTTTTCTTCTTAACAATATTCCTTTCGGACTTGCCCTCCTTGAGTTTATAGCTCTTTATTTTTTTCCTGTTTTCTCTTCTTGCTTTTGTCCTTTGTTTCTTCTTGTTTCCTCTTCATATCCATTTTACCTATATAGTGGTCACTTCCTATTTCCACCTGTCTTGATACTTTTACATCCTTTATATTTTTCCACTTAGGTATGTCTACTGACCAGGAAGTAGTCTATTATTGACTTTTCGTTTCTTGAGGGTACCACCCTCGTATATTTTGATATGTATTTGTATTTGAACTTTGTATTTATTATTGCTAAATTGTTCTCCATACTCAGCTCCATAATTCTACTTCCATTATTGTTTTTTACTTCCTCCCCGTATTTTCCCAAGTACTCTTTCATTCCTGCGTTTTTGTCTCCCACTCATCCATCTAGATTCCCCATAATTATTATATTCTCTTCTCCTTCATCTATCTCTCTCTGTAGGTTTTCAAAAAATATATCTTTTTCTTCCCTTCCGGCATTTTCGTTTTTTCCATATGCTACTATAACTGTCTACACTTCTTTATTTACCAATTCTATTTCTACCCGTATGAATCTCTCATTTGTATATTCTTCCTTTATAATAGTGTTTCGTCTATTTGTTTCTAGTATCAATAGTACACCTCGAGCAGCTCTCTCACCTTCTTCGACGCCACTCCACAACAGCAAGTTTCCTTTATGTATTTCCTTCATTCCCTTTTTTTCCTTTTTGTCTCCGGTATCCCCATAATCTCTATTTGTTGGCTTACCATCTCCTCCGCTATTTCCCCTTCCGTTCTAAACATACTACGAATATTCCAGGTTCCCATTCTCAAACCATTGTTTTTTTCTCTTTTTTCCTTTCTCATTGTATTATTTTTCTCTTTTATTTTCATATTTATGTCTTTTTCCTTTGCCTGAGTCGTTTCCAATGTTATTTCTGTCTTTCCTGCTTTGATCAGTTTATGTGAACATGTATGGATATGTGATGAGAAGAGATAATGATAATGTCGGTAGAGCGGACTAGTAATGGAAGTGTATCGAAAGAGAGGTAAAGAAAGACTAATGCCGAAATGGGTGACTGGGGTCAGGAATGATGTAACAAAATAATATTTAATTAAAGAAACTCAGAACCGGGTGTTGTGGTCACGATTAACCAGGAATCCCATATAGACCGGGAAAAGAAAGTCAAACAAGAAAAACTCAGTGTAGAATTATTTTTCGATATTAAAGTAAACTTTACCAGAAACTACAAACAAGTTTCAGTCCAATATTTTACCATCGAACTAATTTTTGAGAAAAATGTTTAGAATGTTGCACCACTTTTTCATATTTGAAAGTTTAGCATCAGAATGAGTTAGTTTTATTGTTTGTTGGAAATTGTTGGCCAATATATTTTGTTAAATTCAGCCTATTGCTTACAAATTATATTATTTCTTTTCATTATGACAAACGATTTAAAAATACATTTTTTGTTTTTTCCACAACTATTTCTTCACATTTGATCGTGTTTGCTGCTTTACTCACAATGGACAATATAACCAAGTTTGAAAGTCTCTCTTAGCTGAGCGTAGGTATTGATTAAGTTCAGTTTATTAAAACTATACTGGCCACCAGTGAATAATGTTAATAGATATTCTTGATAACCTACATAAGTTTAAAAGATCAAGGGTTCCATTTCATGGAGTCCTTTTTTATGTTTTTGTCGTGATCTTTTAATACAGAAACAAAATTTTATTTAAGTTCACCGGAAGTACTTCATCTTCATGTTGGTGGTAGTGGTTGTCAACTTGGTCCCTCAACTTATCTCCCGAGGCATATTCTCACTTCTGCCCCCCCCCTCGTAGATTCGGGCCTGACTGCTGACAATAAAGATTGCCAGCCAAATAATATTTTAGGCTATTTATTTAAAAAAATAAATATATACCAGTTATTATTAATAAACTTTAACACCGTCTTTCGGTGATGAATGTGATAGATTACATTTAAATGATAAATTTATTAAATTATTACTTTTGCTTCCGGATTTAGTAGTTCAATGTTTTTTATTTTCTAAAAAACATAACTTAATTAGAAATACTGATCCAAGCAGCACAAAGCTGTCCCGTGGATGTTCCAGAAAGTAAGCCTAGGATGTCTCTCACATCTCAGCGACGTCCCGTATTATTCCTCAAAATCTAATCGACTTCTCTGGGATATACTTTTAAAATTAATTGGGCTATCCCGTCAAGGTTTAAAAATCACAGAAGACAGAACCTACTAAGCCGTCTGCTCTGTTTTAACTCTTTGTTTAGTTATACCAGAGACTATAAGGAATATAGACAGCCTATCGAATACACCGAAAAACCGGTCGCCTTTGAGACATTTGGTGGGTTTACTGGTTTATAGTTTAAAAATTTGATTGTCCACCACTATACAGACTGTTCAAAATGAAGTCGGCACTATTGCTAACGAATTTAGAGCTACGAATTCGACTAAATTAGCAAACTAGTGTATTTTTTTACGCTGATTATCATACTAATGTCAAAAAAAACAATTGACAATCAGAATCACGTGATATTAACAAAAATGTATTTTTTTTAAATGGAATGCCTATATCTGCTATAACCGTTTGATAGATAGTGAATTTCTAAACAAAATTTCTCCTTTACTATATTGCTAAAACTAATAATAACGAAGATATTTACATTTAAATGTAATTTTCCATTAATTATCGCAGGCGGCCGTGTACCGTATTAAACGGTCCTCCTCGACAACTTATTCACAGGCACAAAAACAAGATTATTACATGTAGTTGTGATTAATAATTTATAATTATGTTATTTATAATAATGAATTTAAAAAAAAATAATAATAAAAACGACATACATTTTCTGTTGTAATTTCCAGGACAACTAATTGGGATTTTATTTGCCATTAACAAAAATAAGAATATTATGAATTTAAATCACGTGCTCAAACACATCCCCTTCTACTTCAACACATTTCCGAGCACATTTTAAAACTTTCCGTGTAGCCTTCAAAACGGTTCGCCCATCAATGTTACTGATAATATTAGTAATGGATTCTTGTAGTTCGTTAACATTATTGTACGGTTTTTTTTATAAATCTCGTTTTTTAAAAATCTCCAAAAATAAAAATCGAGAGGAGTAATGTCTGGTGAACGCGGAGGCCATAAAATTGGTCCGCGTCCAAAAAGTTCAGTCAGTAGATTGGCAGCAACGTAGGTATTGTGCGGCAGCGCACCATCTTATTGAAAAAATATTTCATGCCGATCTGCTAAATTAAGGTTATCTAAAAAATGTGTAAATACCATTTTATTCCAAAAATATCAAACTTAACTAAAAATATTTCAAAATAGGATGTTGATCGTGATAGATTGACAGATCTGTCAAAGGTTTTGTTTTTATCAAAACGGTCCACGCCCGCCTGCGTTAACAAATGGTAAATTAGATTTAAATATAAATATCTCCATTATTATTAATTTTAGCGATATGTAGTAATATAGAAATTTTGTTTAGAATTTCACACTCTGTCATACGGTTATAGTAGATATAGGGCATTCCATTTAAAAAAAATACATTTTTGTTAATATCACGTGATTCTGATTGTCAATTGTTTTTTTGACATAAGTATGATAATCAGCGTAAAAAAATACACTAGTTTGCTAATTTAGTCGAATTCGTAGCTCTTCTAATAAGAAAGTTAGCAATAGTGCCGACTTCATTTTGAACAGGCTGTATGTATATATACATGTAGATACACAGTATACATATTTATATAATGGTCGACAAACAGACTTTTAAATTATAAACCAGTAAACCCACCAAATGTCTCGAGGGAGACCCGCTTTTCGTTGCACGGCAGTGTTCGTCTAGGTATTATTATTTAGTCTATGGTTATACTGACCAAATTATTACTTTTTTAGTGTTTGAACCCTCAACATTTCCACTATGCTTCTTGTATCTTGTTGGTGACGATTTTGTAACAGCAGCATCAGCTATCCACATTTGCTTCATAAGTCTAGAAAGATATTTTGCAATACGGTATCCCCTCGTTAGAAATCTCACCAAAAAGCGAAATGCTATAAAAATTGGCTTGGTATGGGTGATAGCTGCCTTAACAGTTATTCCATATATGACTTTCGGTAAGTGATACTATAAGTCAATAGGTATTTATATTTATTGTGTTTAACCTTTCAGGGTTAACGTGCCTATGTCAGACAATAAGTATAACGTCGGTCTCAGAGTCCGCATTTTTAACTGAAAAAAAAAATAAAGCCTGATAAAGCAGATTAATAAAAGATTTTCTTCAATGTCTTTGAGGGTCAAATAAAACAACCAACTAATTTTTATACGTATATTTTGTTTATTTTTAAAATCAGCTCAGGCCAAGAAAATCTGTAAAAAAATGTGTCAATCATGTTTATCCCAAAAAATTTGAACACAAAAAAAAATTATAGTAAGAAAAGTAAACTTTTGGGAAAATAACTTGTAATACAATCTAAAATTATCAAATTTCTTTAAAAAAAAAGTTATAAGTAACTGTAACTTTAGTTCAAATCTTCCGTATGTTCGCCGTGTGAGAAATTTGTCACATTATGTTTTCTCCACCGAGTTTTTTGATCCTTGCCTATGAAACACGGTACCCTCAGTGTAGAGGGTATGTCATCATTGTTGGGAAGGTCTGAAACTTTTGGAAAATCATCGATGTCTTGTTCTGCATCAGTATCGTGGTCTTGTTCTTCAACGTGATCTTCTTCTAAACTGCGGTCGTCATCATCTGGCTTAACCTCGGGTTTCTGAATCGGTTGGCGCTTCATCATAAAGTTGTTTAAGATAATCTTGCTCAGTTTCGTAATCTATACGTAGAGCTGTAAAGAAATACTTTTATTTTAGATGTTTATTTTTATATAAACACTTTTGTACTTACCTTTAAACTTCTAACGCTAAGGGTAACAGGCGGACTCACAGACCGCAATTAAACCGTACACCGAAATGAAGCACACCTAACCACTGGTATTAGAGTACTGAACGTGGCATCTTTGGAGCATAAGCTATATGATGCCAAGCGACCGAGATCCTATTTGCTCCAGAAATATCGGCATTTTTCGAGTCGTGCGGTCCAAGAAAGTCTGAAAGGTTAAATATGGCATTAAAAATATTTTTCCGTTGTTGACCACGGGCCATGGAGAATCGTGTCTCAGAGGTATTAACACGTTCACGACGATGCGAAGTGGTATATCTACACAGTGTTATATCGCACACTGCGCGTATGGTGGCGTTGGTGGCCACCGGTGCCACACACAATAAATTGAAATCTGGTTTGAATGCCTCCTTTGGGTTTACAGAGGTGAGTGTGGATTGTATAGCAAGGGTTCTCTCCCGTATTAAATCTACTGCAATGGGGCCCGACAAAATTAATATTAAAATTATTATGTTCTTAGCTTCTTATATTACTTTTATTATAAATAAACCGCGGGAAGATTTCCTAGTGCTTGGAAACAAGCGTATATTATCCCGGTACCCAAGAGGTGTCACCCCACTCTTGTTTCTGACTTCCGGCCAATCAGTTTGCTACCCACATTTTCAAAAATTTTGGAAAAGTGTGCTGCGGAACAGATTCACGGATTTTTGTGGAGCAATAGTATCTTGCCACCGACATAGTCGGGAGAGAGACATATTTAGGACACCGGCTACAGAAATGAATACATGCCTTATCTTATTAGATAAGGTAAGGTAAGGCATTTGACGCTTTAAACCATCAGATTCTATGTACAAAATTAAAATATTTTTGTTTTGGTGAAAACTCTGTAAATTTTTTAAAAGATTATTTGTGTGGTAGATCACAGACTGTTTTCCTTGATCGGGGCGTGCCAGAGGGCAGCATATTGGGATCCTTGCTATTCTTAATCTATACTGCAGATTTGCCCTATTTCATAAAATCATGTTTATCTCATCAATACGCGGACGACACGCAAATATATTTTTCTTTTTATATGCCTGATTTGTATCCTGCTATGGAGAAGATTAACACTGATCTAAAGATTATTCGTGATGCGTTTCTTGCGCAGGGCTTGGTACCTAATCATTGGAAAACTGAATTGCTGATATTTGGAAGCCAGAGAGAGAAAATTTTGTCGGATCCTAATTTTAAAATTGTTTTAAATGATCATGTCATCACTCCAACCAATTTTTGCAAAAATCTTGGCTTATGAATTGACGTTTCACTGCGCTTTTCCTATTACATTGGAAAGATAATTCAGGCTTCTTACTGTAAACTTAAATCTCTGTACTTACATAAGGACGTTCTGAGTAGCGATGTTAAGTTTAAGCTCTGCGACTCTCCAATAATTTCATAAATATTCCTATTCTAGTGTAGTTTACTGGCCGGCCATTTTAAATCGGGACAAGGAAAGTTTACAAAGACCGCAAAATGCTTGTATTCGATTTGGATACAATTTAAGAAAGTACGATCATATCTCTGTGAGCTTTTCCAACTCTGGCTGGCTTAATCTGGATGAGCGATTTTGACTCCAGTTTGCACGATTTCTTTGTAAGTTAAATACATCACGGTGTACCTCCTACCTGAGTAGCAAAATCGACAAGCGTAGTGACATCAATGGACGCAACACACGTCACTGTAATTTATTCAGTGTTCCTCGACACACAACTGCTCTATTCCGCAGATCATTTAGTTTCAACGCGGCTAAGTTTTTTAATTCTGTCCCGGGTGACATAAAGGATCTCCCAGGTCTGCGAGCATTCAGCGAACGGTTCAGAAGGCATATATTGGAAAATAGAATAAATAGATAATTGCTTAACTACCTTTTTTTGGTTTTTCCTCCTTTTTTCCTTTCATGTATGTTTGTTCTCTTTTTGGTGTTTCATCTCACTTTTGGGATGCTTTCACGTATGCTGCGTAATGTTTAATAATATTTTTTGAAAATTTGCATTACTATAATTAGGTATGTCAGTTCTTACAATTTTGTAGTGGTTCTACATAATACCGCAAGTTGCGAGTAGCGCCACTATTACTGTTATATTTCTTTGCATTACTTTCGTTCTTCTAAATAAAGGCACTTTATTATTATTATTGTTTGACTTCATACATCCAACAAAAACAAACAAAAAAAGTGTTGCACTACTCAGTTTTAGGGACTTTGGGGTGGGTGTAATGAACTCTTTTAGGATTAGTGACAGGTAGAACAACTGCTAGGAAATAAATACATACAAATGTTATGCTCTAGATTCAAAAATTTTCACCGAACAACAAAGCAAAACACAAAATAAAAATGCAATGTATGTTTTATCCAAAATGAATTCGTTAAAGTTATGAGTACAATTTTTCATTTTAATATCGTGTTACGACACCCTAGGAAGACGACAAGCTCTATAAGATTATCAAGATCCTGTTGGTTGAGATTCTCCCATTCTTCAGTTGCGGCGATACGAAGCTTATCCAATGCTGATGGAGGATTTTCTCGACGCCATATTGCCCTTTTCATCTGATCCCATGCATGTTTAATTGCATTCATGTCAGGTGAAGTAGGTGACCACTCCAGTCTGTCTCGGTTTCGACGAGCTAAAACACGCAAGTAACGGTTTTCGGCAGGGGAAGTTGAAATTGAACATCCAGTACGAGGTCTATCCTTCGTTCCCAGTATTCCGAAAGCGATTATATATTCGTACGATATCACTATGGTGTCTTCCTACTTCTTTCAGCAACTTCTCTCACAGAAAGCCTCTGGTCCCGCAAAGCAATTACCTATTCGCATACGCGTTATCAACGGAATGGCTTGTCTATACATGTTAATACACTTAAACAAAAGTTTCGACACTTTCGCGTTAAAGAAAGGCACAAAAGTGATCAGAAAATATTTATAGAGTACCAGTTTGCAGCAAACAAGTTGCTATCACAAAAAAATATAAACGCCTAAATATGCCTGAGACTTTTTTCGTAAAATGCACGGCAATATCATCAGGATTTAAGAAATATTAGATTTTCTTTTAATTTAAGATTTATTTAAAATACAGGGGGTACAAAACTTTTTTTGTTGTGTGTATCTTATATATAATCTAAAGGTCTGTGTTTCTAACAAATGTTTTAGTTATTCGGTAAGCGGCTACACGAATGGTACCTATATGTTACTTAGTGTGCCACCGGGTGGACACTCGGGCACAAATGTAGATTTTACGGGGGACATTCTCGCCATCGTCCTCACAATCAGTAGAGGCATCATCATTGGCATTTTTATTCAACGTACAATTAAAAGGGACATGAGATTTGTCAAAATCCTATGTCCGTATGTATAGTTGTAGTAATTTCCTGATGGCAAGAGCATAGCTTCTTAATTCTAAAAAGTAATAGGCGCCAGGATATGCGACAGTAGGTGGCGGTGCATGTTGTATTGATGAAAATAAGTAATTGGGAGAATTATGTTGTGGCTATATAGATAATGGTGTAATCAATAAAAGATTTTTTTGCTATTGAACTCATGTTAGGTGGTTTTAAGTAAGTTACCTGAGTTACCTGAAATAAGACCTAATACGTAGCAGATTATGGGTTCCTTCTCAATATGCACTGGTTGTACATGACGGCTTTCATGCAACATTATACACTGGAGCCGAACAAAATATGGCTACAATAAAAAAACAAGCAATAATTTTTGAAAAATCAATCATTTATTTAAAAAAACTAATTTTGCCTAACACCCATTTAAAAAAAATTGTCGGCCCTATTCTATACTGACTTGTATCATTATCGTTGTGAACGTATTAAGGTTGCCACTCTCCAAGTTTTTACCTGTATATAACGTTGATTAAATAAGTATATTATATTTTGTTAAGTTTTTTAGTTAGATTTATTTATGGTTTTACAAAATGCTATTAAATTAATTCAATTTGTACTTTTTAGCAATAATTACTGAACATTCAAATAAGCCGGAGTTCTGTCCAGATTTGCTGGCAAATTTCAAGCACTTTGAAACAATAGTTTTCTTTGAATCTCTCGTTATTGTAATTATGGTTGTGGTAGTTGTTGTGTCATTTATTCTGACCACAATTCATTTACGCAGATTGGTGAAGCAACAAGAAAGAAATAAATCAAACGCTGATTCTGGATTAGTCCGAACTGTAGGTAGTAAAATGTGCGTAAACAAAAATATGTAATAACTGGTATTATAAGTACATCTTATTCTTTAAAAAAAATAATGACATATTTGATGTTTTCTTTTAATATTTTGAACAACAAAAACTCTACTACAAATTAAGTTCATAGTGTTAACTCCCTAAGTGATTAAATATTGCAAAATGTTCAAAAATATTAAGGCTCGTTGTGCCTTGACTAGGTTTAACCCAAAGGTCTTCCAACTTCAAATTTTTATTCACGTTTCATTAATGTTCAAAAATTCAAAATAAAAATCCTAGATCAGTAGGTTGAAAAGAAAACTTGATTTTACTATTTTTTTTTAGGTTAAACGGCTGTATTTTATGGAAAAGAGTAGTGTCAAATTTTTTTAAGGCGTATAATTTACTTTTAAGTCCTGAGAACGATATATTCTTAGCAGAAATATTAAATATTTTTAAATAGCTTTGGTAATCCTGAAAAAAGATGAAAAAACTATAGTTTTTCTGCAGTTTTTAGTACCTATCTCTTAAATGGTAAGTTCAAATACGATGGTTTATGAATTAGTTTTAAAGATAATGCAATTATATACGAATCAAATAAAAATTGTCTCTCTATCTTCATCTGTTCAGAAGATATAGATAATAGAATGATAAAAAATTCGAACAAAAAAATCATGTTGTGATATATCTCAATAATTATAAGTTATGGTTAAAACTGTTCATCATTTTTAAAAAGTTGACTCAATTACAAGCAAAATAAAAAAAATCATCTTTTATCTGAAATAGAACCAAAGATAGGATCGTCGGAAACTGCATGCCTGCGCCGACGCGACGGTATTGACAGTGCCAACCGCGTCGAGCGCTATGACGAAATGCATTTAATAGCTGCATTATTAAGTATTTTTCGATTTTTACTAGTACTTAGTGAAAATATAAAATTAATTCCTTTTAATTTAATTTCCTTTAAATAAATTATTTATAATTTTATATGTTTACCAAGTTCCTAAGTAAAACGCAAAAAAAAAATTAATAATACAATTAATATGTAATTATGTTACGAGTATGTACAATTAAATGTATTTCGTCATAGCTCTCTACGCGGTTGGAACTGTCAACACAGTCGCGTCGGCACGGACATACAGTTTCCGATGATCCAGACAGATGATTTATTTTTATTTGCTTGAAATTGAGTCAACTTTATAAAAATGATGAACAGTTTTAAACATAACTTATAATTAATTATTAAGATATATCACAACATTCTGATTCCATAATTTTTTTTTGTTCCAATTTTTCAACCTTGTATTATCTATGTCTTTTGAACAGATATAGATAGCGAGGCAATTTTTTTTTGATTTGTAGATAATTGCATTATTTTTAAAGTTAATTCCCAAACCGTCGCATCTCAATGAACCATTTTAATAGATAGGTACTGTAAAGGGTGTAAAGGGTTGAATTAAATGATAGTCTAGAATGACTGTGAAGAACTGCCGTTTATTTTCCTGCTCCCAATCTCAGAACATAGATTGATTTAATATAAAAACATTGTTTATCTCATTCTACATGTTGGTCATTTCTAATCCATGTTAAGTTAAGAATAGTTAACCATCACATATCCCTTCTTTTATAAGATAATTAATAAACTACAATTACAAACTTAATAAACTTCAATTAAAAACTGCCGAAAAACTATTTTTTTTATCTTTTCTCAGGATTATTAAAGGTATTTAATAATATTAAATATTTACACTGAGAATATATCGTTTTCAGGACTTGAAAGAGGACTATACGCCTTAAAAAGATTTGATACTACTCTTTTTCATAAAATAAAGCCACTTAACCTAAAAAAAAATAGTAAAATCAAGTTTTATTTTTAAACTATTGATGTAGGATTTTCATTTTGGGCTTAAATTACTTGGGCCAAACGACCTTCACAAAATCTGAAAAAAAATGGAAGTGGGCAGACCTTTGGATTAAACTTAGTAGAGGCATACCGTATATACCCGGTACAGTGCTTTAGAAGAAATTCCTGCACTGATTTTATGTTAATTTTTAGGTCCAACAATACGGTCAATAAAAAGGTTCCTTTGCAAATGCTACAGTCTGAAGAGAAAGCTCTGAAAGTTGTATGGTTGGTATCATTTGCCTTTATAATTTGCATGTTGCCATACACTTGCACTAGCTTGCAGTTCTATTTTTTCCCAGAAGTTATAATTCCTCCAATCCTTTTGGAAATGACAGCCTATTTAAATTATTTCAATTCTGTTATTAATCCCATTATTTATACTATATTCAACAAGACGTTCAGAGAAAATTTTAAAAATCTCATTCTATTGCAAGTAAAAAAAGATACATAGAGATGATATTGTTTTTTTCTGTTCTGATAAATGTCTTTCCATGATTGTGGTTAAAAGTAACATTTTATTTGAGCTATCCCAAGCTCATCACAAAAGTTAAATTTGAGCTGTACAGTGTACAGAGAATAACCTACCTGTACTTGTTGGTAAGAAACACAATGAAGTAAATGATATGCAGTAAAGATCACCGAACTGCGAACATAGGAATCTTCAGGACAAATTTATCTGTGGTCGTATTAACTGCGGTGATGGCCGAAAACTATTGAGCTCTGCCCTATCGCTGCAATATTACTTGCGTTCCCGCTCCCCGCTACCGTAGATTTCATAGAGCCGCCAGCCGCCATTAGTTCGGCTAGTCAATGAATGGCCGAAAAGGGGGTGTAGTGCATGGAGGGGGGGACATTTTTTTGCTTCAGGAATGTATTGGGGGTAGTTAGGAATTAAACATACTAAAAGTCCCCGCCCCTAGTCCGTCCGCTTCAGGGGGGAGGGGGGTAGAAAGATCTCTTTTTATGGTTTTTCGCTTAAAACTCAAAAATGGTGTCTCGTAACGAAAAATTCCTTGCACAAAAATGAAAGCTTATAAACTTTCAACAAGATTAGTTCTATACATTTTTTTAATACGACGGACCGTTTTCGATATGTCTTCTCTCAAAAGTCGGTAATTTTTAAAAAATATTTTTTTGCACACGTTTTTTGTCATAATTTTCCTTTTCCACGCGTACATGAAGTGCAGTATCAAGCATACATATGTATACATAGGTAAAAGACTACCAATTTTTAAGTTAATTGTGAAAAATTGAAAACCTGGGCAGAAGGCGGTTGTGTAACGACCATTTGTACAATTTTTATTTTACGAAAACTAACATCAAAACGAGAAATGTGAAACATTAAACTACAAGAAATGTAAGAACAAACGAAAAATCTTAATACATGAATAGTTATTTTCAAAACACAAATTAATTGGGCCTGTTTCTCTTGGGCCGGGAGGATCAGGCTTCTGGCTCCACCATCGACGCTGATCGCAGCACGAATTGCGAATCACCTCCGTCTTCGTCATCAGTTTCCTGAATGTTGGATAAAGTGTCCGCAGGCGATGTGGGATGGGGCTCCAAGTCTTTTTCGTCGTCGTCCTCATTCAAAATGGGCACACCGTTTAAACAGTGCCCCTGGCAGTTTTGATACAGTCGAGAGCAACTCATCGCTGCCTTTTTGCAGCTGCACCTTCCACTGCTGCAGTCTTTCGTGCACTTGCACAATATGAGATCCAAAATTTCTCTGGGCGCTGCTTGGTTTTTCGTCAGCACGGGAGCTAGAATGTTGCCTTTTCGTTCCCAACCCCACAGGTCTGGGGTACTTGGTTTCCCAGACAGAGCTGCACCTGGGGGAATATGCGCAATGCATGCTTTTTCGCTGCCTCATCGCTGGGTGGAAGTGATGCGAGATCCCGTTTTATGTTGGATACCGTTTTCAAAACGAATGCGAGGAGGAGGGCTTGTGGTGTTCCACAACCCCTCCTCCCCTCCCCCCCGGTACAAAGAGGAGCCGAAGTGTTGGCTCCTCTTTGTACGTCAGGATGTTTTTGGTAAATTTTTACAAAACCAAGTTTACCCTTCCGGAATGTCGCACTAGTAGAATCGCAGCCAGTGAATGCATGTAGGAACAAAATTTCCTTGAGTCCCAGTTGTTGCATTTGGTGGGTGGAGTAAACGTTGGTTTGCACTTTTCCCCTGCCAGGTTTTATGAACATGATGTTGTGGTCGGGTGGCATTTTTGCTGCAAGTAGCACAGCGAGATCGACGTCTTCCCCTATAACAGCCACATTGGATGTTTCACCTACGGACTGGTCACTAGCTGTGCTTACAATCAACACGTCAGCATCGTGTAATGCTTGATGTGTTGTGATACGCTCTTTATGTGTGAATGCACAGTATATTAGTTTATAGGGGTAGCTGCAACTCTGGAATAACGAAAATAACGAAAGTCTTAAGGAGTTTTTTTGAAAAATTACATTTAGCCAAAAAATTCACATTGCTGTAACTTATAAAATATATATTCCTGAAGAAAATTTAACGCTCTATATCATTCTCTAATGGGATTTTTGTGTGAAACAAACGGCCGAGGAGTTACCAGGAGAATTATGACAAAAAACGGGTGCCAAAAAAGTATATTTTTTAAAAATTACCGACTTTTGAGAGAAGATATATCGAAAACGGTGAGTTGTAGTGAAAAAAGGTATAGAAATAATCTTGAGTTATAAGCGAAAAACCGAAAAAAAGACCTTTCTATCCCCCTCCCCCCTGCTAGAGGCGGGGACTTTTAGTATGTTTACTTCCTAACTACCCCCAATACATTCCTGAAGCAAAAAATCACCCCCCCCCCCCCTCCATACACTCTACAACCCCTTCGTTGACTAGCCTAGTCAATATATTAGGTTTGTTATAATAATGATGATGTATTGACGAATTGACGGCAGCTGGCTGCTCGACGAAATCTGTTGTAGCGGGGAGCGGGATCGCAAGTATTACTGCAGCGATCGGGTAGAGCTCGATAGTTTACGGCCGTCACCACAGTTAATACGACCATCGGTAAATTTGTCCTAAAGATTCCTATGTTCGCAGTTAGGTGATCTTTCCTGTATAAGATTATTAGGATGTGGCCGAAAATTTTGATTCTGTTTCAAACAAAACTTAAAATTTCTGATAGAAACAATAAAATTTGACACAAAATAATAAGCGGCCTACAAGAGAGACAATAATTTAAACCCGCCTGCAGCAAAATTATTATAAGGTATGCGCTAATTTGGTTTAGTTCATCCAGGAACGTGGACACAAATAGAAACCTTATTTTTATGTCTATGTCCGTATTTCTTGTAAAAATGTATTTTTTCAATATTTTATAAATATATGTAAATCAGAAATAGCTACTGTTTTCTTTCTTTATTCTATAACCACCCGTATTTATAACCAACCGTGTTACGTATCCCGGTGATATATCCCCTGTATATGTAGAAGTAATGAAAACAGACACCACTTTTGTATAGCTAACCGAAACTCCAAGCTTAATATGTTTATCCTACGCGCCAGAAGTTTTGGGTCAAAATTGATATAGTCCGTGTATTAACCAAGACCGCAAGCGAACTTAACAAATCTGAGAAAATTTTTAAAAACCCAATTATGAGCCGTGTACCGCGCGAGATCACGGGTAACAAATATATAAAATCTGAAACAGCCAGACTATGTAACTCTGCCAAGAAGTAACACCTGCAATTCTCGAAAATGTGAGAAATGAACTTTATTACTGATTTCTGATTATTTTGAACAACTTTTAAAGTAATAAGAGAAATAAAGGTATTTTAATTTTTTTTACGATTTTTAATTTTTTAAGTCTTGCCATTGGACCTCGGGTTTGCAGTAATATGTTTCTTTTTTAAAGATCTTTAAACGAAGTAACACATGGCATAGAGTTGCATTTAAAATGTTTGACCTTAGCTCTCTAGCCTCACCCCTTAAAGGGGTTGAGAAACTTACACTACATAAAATAGTATATTTATTAGTCAAAAAGATACTAAAATTTGGTGTCTCTATCTTTGGTAATAGTAAATATACTAATACATACTAATACTTTTTTGACACCATGGGCCGCATATAAGAAAGCGCTTTTTTTACCTCGGGACACGGGATTTGCATTGTAATTGGTTCACCCTATGTCAACTTTTGTTGTACTAAAAATTTTTGACCAAACTCGGCAGGTACTAATTCTATGGTCTTCAATTCGCGTTGTATGTTTTTTTTTCCAGCAATCCCATACCAATTTCAGGAAAATCTAATATTTTTTGATGATAAATTACAAATTAATTTAAAGAAGGCATGTAACTGCCAAAATCTAATACCTGTCTTTTTTAAACTAATACACAGTACATACTAATTTTTTGTATTTAAAATTGTTTGTTTTATTTTGCATTTTTATCTTAACTACATAGTAGCAATAATATTACAATGTCAAAATCACCTTAACATTATTTTCTGCTTGATACTACTGGGGCGTATTTGTTCCATACCCTCAGGTCCCTCAGTCACAAATTGTTAAATATCCGGACAAAAAGGTGTATCCTCAATAAAGAATTAATAATAATAATAATATTTTTTATAGTATGTAGATCAAATCACTAATAACGGTTTATACTTTCACATCGACTCTAATCTATCTGTACAAAAACACTTTAAAAAGATAAAGACCAGCGTAAAAAATAATGTCGATAGCTTTTTAAAATTGCTCTCCAGTTTAGTTGTAATTATTGAGATATGCCGTTTCGTCGTAAAGCCGACGAATATATATATATATATATATATATATATATATATATATATATATATATGTGTGTGTGTGTGTTTTAATATCTGCATTACACAGTCGTCATACAGTTTATCATGGTGGGTCGCCTATAAAGCCCTTTCGGATTTATCAGCATAGGATTCTATAAACATGTTACGTAAAGCGTTTTATATACATTTTTAATACTAGGTTATTAACAGGCAGCATACTTTCCCGAACAACTTACAATATTAAAACGATTTGTGGTTGTTACAATTAATATAAAACATAAACAAAAATAAAATTTCGTGATTAATATTTAATAGACTTTTCCGAACTTTCTGTCTAGAACTTTGACGAAGACTTGTGATTATTACATTTAATAGGAACCCTCATCAAAATTAAAATGTCTTGGTTAATATTTAACGGGAATATCAAGTCAAAGTATTCAAATGATGCGAGGAATATAACTAAGTTATTAAGTTAAGTCATTGGCGTCCCAAAAAATAGTTTAGGTTAGTCAAAAAGTACATGACCTGGAAAGTTTACCAACTTTAATCTTGAAAACGAGACAAATTCGAATATAAATTATTCCTGCCAAATGATTTATTTGATCTACAATCGTTTGGGTCACAAACAAATTGTACAGTCAAATACTACCCTAAAATAAACCTCACGTAAATTCAGATATAATTTAAAAGCTAATTCAGTCAGTGCAGGAAAATTTAAAAATACACATTAAGAATAAATGAGAAGATATATTAAATTTAAGTTAAAATATGAGAAAGATTGTAGGCACTGAAGATTTACTATTAAGAGAAAGAAAATTTTGATAAAGTGCTTATAAACGACAAAATAAGTGGAAAAGGAAAATAATTTTTATTTAAAAAGAAGGAAAGTCCTAAATATTAAAATTATACATTGATATAAGATTTTTTAATAGATTTGTTGTTGTTTTTGATCACTATAGTGGCAGCGGAGACTTGTCACCCAAATAATGTTATTACGTGATAGGATCACAGCACTGAAAAACTGAACTAAAACGGATTTTTATTATCAAAACTTTAATAATGAATAAGAACAATATTATATAGTTTAAAATACGGCTATTAGCTGCCAAAATCAAAACAATTAAAAATTCTAGTCGGCATAAGGAAATAGTTTCTAAATAAAGGAAATTTTATTCACAAGAAAATAACAATAGCGTTATAAGATTCAAATTTGACATGATATCATTAGTGTACACTAAATTGGTAAGGTTTAATATCCCGTTTGTCCCTTTTAGAGCACTGACCCCTCTGTCAACTAATTCTCTTTCGCCAGACTGTAAGGCTTTTGCAATGTGCCATGGCCATTTTTTTGATTTTTTGGCCATCTAGCGGCTTAAAAGCAAATCTTAAAGAGCTTTATTGCTTCACGTCATCGTGAAGTGTGTGTGAAGTATTTTAAGCGTGACGTAAGATGGCAACAAGAGCTAACTAGTGTGGTATCAAACGGATCTGTATTATTTAATAAACTGTAATATAACAGAAATAATCTTTTCTAGTGTAAATTCCTAAACCAAACAATGACGTTAAACAACGCCGAATCCGCGAAAAAAGTATCTTTTTCCACAAATGATCAATCCTGGGGTTGCTATCTTAATATAATCTTGTCAGTTTTGCTGGAACAAAATGATTAATGATAGGTTTATATACTAAAATATTTTTGAGAGCACCCAATGAAATTAGGGTACTTTAAAAAACATTGTGTGTGAGTAAAATTTAACACCCTGTATCTTTAAAACAAAGCATCTGCGGACCCATGTTCTACCTTAGTTTTTGTCAAAGAATCTCCCTTGAAGCGATGGCCCATATATACTCGTATATATATATATATATATATATATATATATATATATATATATATATATATATATATATATATATGCAAAATGTCTTATACGCCTCCAAAATATATATGCTTTCATAGAACAGGCCTCCAAAATCGGAGGCGCATTCGCAAAATCGGAGGCCAAAGCGAATTTGCGTGTATATTGGATTTATTTGTAGATTTAAGTCAGCAGAAGAAGTTTCACAAATTTTTGTTCGGAGGCTTTTTGGGTCGATATACATGTACAGTTATACAATGCAGTTCACAATATTTTATCTACGGGGCGCCACCGTTTTATACGCATATACACTTTAATTAATGGTACTGACGAATTTGCCTCCACATGCTCTCCGTACTATTATGCCTCTGAAATATGGCAACAAGGTAAGGAGGCCAATAATACGGAAGATTTACGCGTGTGTAAATAATTTACTTTTATGATTATTTTATGTTTTAAAGTAGTTACTGAAATTACGATTGGGGCTCCGAAAATGTACATATGTGTATAAGATCGGTGAACGCTTTGATATAGGGGTCTGTAACTTTATTTGTACAGTTTTTTATATGATAAGAAAACGATAAAAATAGATAATAGATACTCTTATTACTAATGTATGTTAAAGTAGTAGAACTTTTTTAAAATTTATTTTTGCTAAATTGTTGTCACGCTCTAACACGAAATATTACCAAGTCTAAACAAAAGAGATATTGCCCACATTTAGAGGGATGTCCACTAATGGTGTCGAGATTATGCTTAAGTTCGTATATTGTACAGAGGCGTGGTCAAAAATTAAGCGCAAGAGTAATATAACAAATATTAAAGTTGAATGAAGTCTACTTGTCACTTGTCAGGTGTACACGTAAATATGTAGAATGAGAATTTAGAGTTCTCTAAACCACCTGAAGATGCCTTATATAATAAGGACTAAACAAATGATGGTAAAACAAGCTATTCTCCGGACTATATGTCTCTACGAGCGCTGGATTACATATCAGAATTTGCCGTATTTTCTTCTAACATGCAAGAAACTACCAGGAAGAAGGAAACATTTAGTTCTCATCAGTACAAGATAGACGAACATACCTTCCTTCGGAAAAAGTAAATCCTTTTGAAGCTGTGATGTCGAACTGTATAAGCAGTAAGACATAGGCAGCGCCTATGTCTATCTTGTACTGATGAGAACTAAAGAGTTCGAAACTGGTCTGCAGGTGACGACATCCTAACTAAAGAAAAAGTTTCCTTCTTCCTGGTAGTTTCTTGCATTCTGAAAACGTATTTTACAATCTAACTCTGTTAGAAGAAAATACGGCAAATTTTGGTATGTAATCCAGCACTCGGAGGGACATATAGTCCGGAGAATAGCTTGTTTTACCATCATTTGTTTAGTCCTTATTATATAAGGCATCTTCAGGTGGTTTAGAGAACTCTAAATTCTCATTCTACAAATATTAAAGTGTTTTTCTTTAATTTAGTATAATATTAGGAGTTTTCGATATTCTTCGTTTTCTATTTAAAGAGCATGTTTTCGTTTGTTTCTGAGCTAAACTTACAGACACGCCCCTGAAGGTGTAACTTTTTCTGCTCCTAAAACAATTTATATCGTTAAAATTTCACTAAAACTAGAACTAGTTCTTGGACCTTAAAGGAATGTCTGAAAAGTGTTCGAATGAAAGTTTTTCAATCAAACATTCCTATCAAAACCCTTCTGTTCTAGTTATCAAAATTACCATGTTATTTTTGTTTAAATTTACCTGACACTGAAAAAATGCGAGAAAAACTTTTTATCGTAATATTTAACGGCGTAGTATAATCGACACATTATAATAATTATCTGTAACATCCACACTTTAAATGAGATTTTGCGTAATTTTTTCTGTGTGGCATCAATTTTATTGAAACAAGGGCCTGCAAATGTTTAGTTATTGAGTCGCTGGCGAATCCATTTGCACACGTCGCTATGGTTAAATTTCAGCGGCTCATTTCTTGGCGACTAGCATTAAATGTTGGTCGCTGATTTTCAACAATATGTTTTTTAGAAACGTGTACCAACGTCGGTCGTCAGTACCAACGTGTACTGACTACTCGAAACGTTTGGAATCGCCTGGTTAAATAGTCTACTATATTTTCACCCATTTAATGAAGAATTTTATTAAAATGCTAAAACGTATTTATTTATTTTTAATATTTAAATCTATTACCAATTTTGATACTTTTTTATTACTTACTTATAATTTCTCTTAAAGTCAATGTGTTGCTTAGGGTTGTTAAAGACTTAAGGCAATAAAAAACAAAAAGATGTAAAAAACTCCTTATGTTAGGTAAAAATGGAAAAATACACAACTTTCAACGTTAAAATATAGCGTTAAACAAAAAGCTTAAAACCCATGTTGACGCAACTCTGTCAAGCGTCGTATTCGGGTTTCAGGAGGTAACAAATTCATATCTAATTTTTTTTAATTAAAAGGGTCCCAAAGCACATCAAATAATTTTCTTTTAACCACTATGAAAACGTACGTCTATGAGGTAGAAAAAATTTTAAAACAGTGGAAATGTGCGTTGTGACTGCATCAACACGCCAAAAATGAAATTCCATAATTAACCGAGCTATTAACTTGTGTCCACCTTAAGTAAGACACTGGTACGCATTGGTCAAATTTATTTTAGAACCTTATATTTTCCATGGCATACTAGCTAATAAAAAATATTAAAATAGACTTTCGAGAAAATATCCATTCAAAATATTAAAATTAATAAAGACACCCAAATAGATTTGGTTCTTTTTAAATATTATATTTATTTTCATTTTTTATACTTAAAAAATTGTTTTAAAGTCGACAAAAATAATAGTAATGAAATAAATCATTGCTTAAAAAATTACATGAATATCAAAATTTAATTCTACCCTTTACACCTAGTAATGGTGGATTTTTAAACTAACAAAATTCTAAGTAGATTATATATTATATTATATCAACTTTAGCTTTTACCGATTTACAGCTAAATAATGTAATCTACATCAAAATGGGTTTGCTACATTTTAAAAGTTATTTAGAAAAAAATTACAGGTGAGACAGGTGTAAGAAATTATAGGCAAAGAGGAAAATAATAAAGCTTAAATTTGTTTTATATATATTATTATTTTCACACTGCGTAACTTATAAAGGATACAAAAAATCTGCCTTTCACGGAACAGAAATAAAAATATAAAAAATCGGTCCAGTGCAAGCTATACTTGCACAATTAGTGTTCCGTGCTCCCCACTTAACCTGAGCAAACCTCGGCCGCCCGACCTCCGCCCATCTGCCGCGCTACCCGCCGCCGACAGCACCAACGCCGTATCACATCGTGTGTGCGCGGAGCTGAATAGGCCAAATTACAAATTTTGAAAATCGTGTAAGCACAAAAGTTGTTCTTTACATGGTGAGAAATATTTTTTGTCGAAAATCTTTTTTTCTAAAACCAATAATTCAGCAGTTATAAGGAAATAAACAATTAAATTATTTATGACAATTGATCGCGTAGAATTGTTCATTCCTGATAATTTTGGTTTAATCTAGGTACAGCTAATTCTCAATGTTCATGATTTTTTGTCAGAATTTTCTAAACGCTCCTTCTGGTGATAAGTGATAAGGGTGGTGGGGGACAACAATTTTTACACGTTTTTTCCGAAAAATATTTAAAAAATGCATAGAAAATATATTATAAATATTGTTTAATTCGTTCTTCAATAAGCTTTCATTAGGCTCCCCACACAATGCCCTTGAAAAAATTGAAGCGCCATCAAAAAAAAAATTCCCAATTTGCCACCCTAAATTAACCCTAAATTAACCCCCAGAATCTAAATTTAACTTCCTATACTTCACGTCTGTAATTGGTCCACCACACTCTATCTCTGTGCTAAATTTCAAATGATTACGTTGAACAGTTTCAGAGAAAATCCCCTCTGACAGACGGACGTTTTTAGTGTTCCTTGAAATGGAAGTGATTCCATTTCAAGGAACACTAAAAAAGGATAATTAGACAAGAATAAATAAGATTTAATATGTTAAAATGGATAAATACTCTGATGAAACAATAAATAAAAAGTGCATATAGTTTTGCCAGCGACAGAGCTATATGTGAAAAGCATTAATAATATATTATAAATATTAAGTTAAATTTTCTAAAGTTGTAGCGTATTATCCAAAAAGCCTAGAAAGCTCGGGCTTAGGCTCCTAAAACTTTTAAGGGTGGCGCGTCAGCGATGCAATTTTTAAAAATAAACAAGAAATTTAAAAAAATCAGTTTTAATAATTCCGAATTACTGTCAAGGTAAGAATAAATTCCTACTTGGTCCTCAGTTTATATACTTTCTTATAACTTCAGTACATCAGTTCAGTACTGAAAATATATAAAATTCTTTGCATGGATTATCTGTCGTGAAATAATAATAAACTTTCAAAATGCAAACTATTTTGTCTTTAATTGTCAACAGTAGCACGTAACCTACATTAACTAGTAAGCTATAATATCAACTCAAACTGTAGCACATGCAAGTTTATAAATAATAACTAACTAATGTAAAATGTAACTAAGTATTATAAGTATTATCGTAGGAAAATATACAGTGCCTTAACTAGAGCAAAAACCAGCAAAATTAAATTTTTTAAGTGGCCCGCCCTATATCTAGGGCATCAACAGTGCCTTAAATTATATCAACGATAAAATCTTTAGCTATAGACAAAACACAATTTTTGTATTTTAGTTACAGCGACGAAATCAGAAATATAGTTTTTGAGGTTGGATTCCTCCCTGTATAAATTTTATTGGCCGGTTTCGAGCCAGTACAAAGCCTAATTTATATGCAATTTTTTTTTATTTTGTTCGAGTAATTAGCAAGTTTTCCCGCCCACGGACAGACTGACGGAAATGAGAAAATATTTTTTTGTGAATCAGAAACCCCAAAATATAAAGATCTGAAAAAATTTCGGGAGGCGATTATTAAACGAAGAAAATATTAACTCCTCCAGCGAGGGAAGAAAAAGATAATATTTGTTTGTTCTATATACAAGGTAAAATGCACTTTAAAAAAGAAAAAGCCACGAACTTACGCTTAACCCCAGTCGGGGAGAAAGACATAGAAAAGATCTTTTTAAACTTCCCACCCTGTATAAAAATTTTATCAAGTTTTTTTACGTAAAATCGTCATTTGCGTGTTTATTTCTTTTAAGCTAATGTTTTAGAGTTATTACAAAACTAAACAAGCATTTTTCTACTCTTTCACATTCTGTTGTAAGAAAAATCGAAATTGTCACTGAAAGCTTTGGGTTCATCAGAATGCTTATATTTTCGAATTAAAGAAACAATAAAAAATACTATTATATCAATGGTAAAAGACTTAGCTACATACAAAGTATAATTTGTGTAAAATGTATCATTTTAAACAAAAAATAGATACTATTTATTAAAATGTGCTCGCTCACGCTGTTTTTAAGTTTCCGCGCCAGCATACAGACGGAAATCGGAAACCATGTTTTCCCTGATCTGGGCACCCCCAAACGTGATCTGAAAAAAATCTCGAAAGATTCTTTTTCGCCAATAAAATACTTTCTCTCGCGATAGAAGTCAAAAGATCAACCCACTGAATGTGGCGCAAAATTTTGGGGATCATCAGACTGACGTAACCATCAATAGCAATCCTGCATAGTCAACACTTCTTCTAAAACAGAACTATGCCTGCTGCCTGAGGGTTACGTCACACAGTGGCCAATTCTTTACATTTAATCGTTCAAAACCTTAAAGTTGGTACGTGTTGATTCAAAACAACTAATCTATAATATAATAGCCTGTACACCAAAACCCGAAAAAATTGTAACAATTTCATTTTTGGCGCAAAACGTAAAGTGAGACAACGTCGTATACGCAGAGTTTACTCATAACTTTAAAACGCACGATAATTCCTGTTAAACTACTTTTGTCTATACAGGTGGTTGTTGTCAATCAATAGGGTTGTTGAAAATTATTAATACATGGATCAAAATAGTAAGGTATGTTGCTTTAAATACAATATACTGTTTATATTTTTCTCTCTTGTATGTTGTTTTACCATAGGTAACAGAACCGAGACTTTATGTTCAAATAATGTGAAATTGCCTAAACAATTAATAAAAAGGTTCACATAGGTTCACTTTTTTTGTGTATTATTTGATGAATATAGCTGTTCACCTATATAGAAAATGATATTTTAATGTGTGCAGAGCTGAGCTTTTTATAAAATTCTTGTTTTTAAGATAATCTAATTTCTCGAAATGAGCTCTTCGATATACTTAAACAAACTGGCACAATAAATCCGTGTACATAACACAGTCGAGAAATATTATTTGATTATGTGTGGCCAAAAATACAAGGATCGAATAATTTTAATTGTGATACAGTCCAGACTACGATTAAACAATTTACTTTTTAGAAGATGGAGACGCAACCGATTTAGGTTTAAAGAAAAGAATGTTGAATGGCTTACCGTACACAAGATTCTTGTACATGGAGCCGATCTAATAGAGTCAATGATACTACCTATAGGACAATTGTCCGAAGACGCCCTTGAAGGTCGGCATAAAGATTATCGGTACTTTTGAGAACATAATACAAGAAATACTTCACGAAGAGACACAAATGTAGATCTTCTAAAATTCATGCTTATTTCCTCCAATCCTGTAATTTCTTGTTTACGAAATCTTCCACTTGCAAGCAGAAAAAAGCTGAATAAGGTGGTTCTTTCTTTAATAACCCGATATTCTCATAAGACCATCTTCGCGACATGCTAGTAATGTCTCTGCAATTAGCAATTAGTTGCTATTTTTTGGATCTGTTTTGTTCGTTTTTGATCTTAATAAAAATATGACTCATGCTATGTTTTTGGTGTTACATAATATTTTTTCTTATTTTCTCATTTATTTTGCTAATAACAGCAAAATAACCACATATATTAGGTTTGGAACATCCAAATTATAATATCTGAATTTTGAACGCTTAAATGCCAATAATTGGCCACTGTGCGTCAGTCTGATGATCCCCAACAAGGTGAAAGCTTACTGTCCTCCCGGCCCGGGATTTTCCATTAGTTTTTGGATGCCACATAATTTAATGCAAGCGTAGAACACACTGTCTTTTTGGTTTGTTATGCCCCAAACATTTTTATTTGACTACATTATTTATTATGGACACTAATATCTTATTTTTAGAAATTAATGTTTTAAAGTGTTCATGCTGTACATAGTTAATCGGAAATGTTTTGGGTTTTAAGCTAGGTCTCAGACTAATATATTTCTAAAATATTTTAGTTTTCCGTCAAGTAGTTTTTAAGTTTTCGCGCCAACGGACAGAGAGACCGACGGAATGGGAGATTTTGTATTGCTGTTCACTATATTTTACAATAATATTATAAGCCTTTTACTGATATGTTTAAATAACGAATTTACCACGTGCCACCTTGTTGAAGACGTTACTTAAATTTGGCAACGTTGTCGGAGGCGTATGCGCTCGCTGTGCGCATAAAAATTTATACAGAGGAGGGTTACTAGACGTAAAATGTATGGAGGCGTGTTACATTTAAAAGTATAGTAAAAATTTGTATCTTTTTTGGATGCTTATTTCTTACCCCTCTCACGTTGCTCACGTAGACATTTACTATTTAATGCTATTTGAATGCAATATACACGGAAATCTTTATTCTTTACAGTGGAGGCCTGGGTGCCTGTGTAACGTATGGAGCCCAGTTAGATAGCCATGCACGTATATATATATATATAATAATAATATATATATATATATATATATATATATATATATATATATATATATATATATATATATATATATATATATATATATATATATTATATTATTACCTATATTTAAATAGTATCATACAACAAAGGAGAGTATTAGAGTTCATTAAATGCATTATTTCCTGTTATTTTTACATTTTTATACCGGACTAAAATAATGTCAAAACTACTCACTTCTGTGGCATCGGCATCGCCCATAAATACATTGAGAAAACAAGGCTTTTTATAGACCAAACTTTTTAAATGAAAACTATTTTCAACCCTATGCCAAATTGCAAATCGTAAAGCTTATTATGTATTTAACAAGTTTATTGGTTATTCAAACTCAATGTAACCAACGAAACAACTTTTCTCTAAAAAATAAAGCCCTTTCAATACTACCGATATCTACTTGCAGCCGATAGACATAGTGCTATAAATTAAAGTTCAAACTTAGATTCAGTCTTGAAGGTCCAAACCAGTGGCGGCTGGTCCTAAAGGGCACAAGGGTGTTCTGTTAGGTATAATTTTATGTTTAGTCTAGTGAGTTAGTTGTTAAGTTGTCATGAGACTGTCAGTGTTATCTCCAGAAGATCAATAAAACTACTTGAAACTATCGCCCGACTATTACTAAAGAACCCATAAGAAGACAGTACAGAACATGGTGGCAGCGGTTGAGTGTTGGTCAGGAGAAATGTTCACCGAAATCATCGGAAAACGATAAAATAGTTTTGGCATTCGGTGAAAGATTTTTCAGGGAAAAAATAAGGTATTTCCCTAGTAACCAGAAGTAAAAGGTATGCCGGAGTTACTATAACGATAGGTGACAGCAGTTCGACAAAAAAAACTTTTAAAAGAGTTTTTGAGTAAAGCAACAAAAAATTAGTTTCTCGCGGAGAGAAAAGAAGAAAAAATAAAATCAAAATGCCACATGAGACAAGTACACCCGTAGTTAATTTGCCTGTGCCTGTGCAACCTCCTGAAAAACTTAATGTTTCAATGCCGAATTTTTGGTCTCAGTGGAGAAAAAGGTTTGAAAGATATATGTCGGTATCCGGACAAGATAGCAAAACAGATGAGGAAAAAATCAATATTTTGGTTTATATTATGAGGGAAGAGTCAGAAGATATACTTTTACAGTTCCCCAGTTCTCCAAAAAAATATACTGACGCTTTGAAAGCATTTGAGGATCATTTTATTCCCCGGCGAAACATTATTTTTGAAAGATACAAATTTAATTCACGAGTGCAAAGACCCGAAGAATCAATGGAAAGCTTTATTACCAGTTTACATGCATTAGCAGAAAATTGTGATTATGGCAGTTTAAAAGATGAACTAATTCGTGACAGAATAGTGGTAGGAACGTTGGATATGAAAACAAGCGAACGTTTGCAACTGCAATCAAAACTGACATTGTGTGATTGCATTTTGACTGCAATACAAGTCGAGTTACAAGCAAATCAAAATAAAGAATTGCACTTGGATCTACGAAGTCGGCAAATTGCAAAATTATCGGTGGATCGTAATGGTGATAGCAGCTCATCGTCTTCAAAAATAAGAAGAGGTGGAAGTGACACAGCTCAAAGGTATTCTCCATCAAAAAAGTGTGGTTACTGTGGATTACAGCCTCATTCGCGGGAAAAATGTCCAGCTTCTAAATCAATATGTAGAAATTGCAAAAAAAAGGTCATTGGGCTGCAGTATGTAGGAGAAGCTCAATTACTATGGGTAAAAAGGTTAGGATTGTCCATACTAATACTAATAATGATTCCAATTCTGATACTGATGGCTGCGAGGATACCCAAGAGTATGTACAAAATGATACTTTTTTAGGGCCTATTAAAATAAATTCTATAGACTCTAAGGATTGGACTAGTTTAATTTTTGTCTCCGAATTAAGTAAAAATCTTGAATTTTTAGTAGATACAGGGGCAGATATTACCTGTATTCCAAAAATCATATTAGATAGTTGCTTATTAAAACAAGTTAAAGTTACTCATAAACTAGTGACAGGGCCGTCAGGGGAAAAGCTAGAAGTAGTTGGTACTTTACATTTATGTTTAATCAAAAATAATCGGGTTTTGAAAAGCGAAGTTTATGTTATCGATAAATTGATAAGGCCAATATTAGGAAGATCAGCTATAATTAAACTAAATATTGTTCAATTTAATGATAATAACGGTTCAGTCAATTCTGTTCAAAATTCTTTAACAAGAGATGAGATTTTAAAAGAGTTTCCTAACTTATTTAGTGACGTTGGTACATTCAAAACGGAAATGTCTTTAAAGGTTAAAGATGGTGTCCAGCCATATGTTCAGTCAGTACCACGTATAGTTCCTTTGCCTTTGCTCAAACCGCTTAAAGAGGAGCTCGAGCGACCGCAGAGGCTCAATATTATCGAACTTGTTGATTATTACACTCCTTGGGTAAGTCCAATTGTTGTAGTACAAAAAAATTCAAAAATTAGATTGTGTGTTGACTATACACGCCTAAACAAGGCAATTTTGCGATCATATTTCCCTATAGGAAAAGTCGAAATGATGTTAGCTACAATTCATGGGTCGAAATATTTTAGTAAAATTGATACAACCTCAGGGTTTTATCAGATCACACTCATTAAAGAATCTCAACATTTAACTACTTTTATAACCCCATTTGGGAGATTTCTATTTAAAAGAATTCCATTTGGAATTAATTGTGCCCCAGAATATTTTTCAATGCTTTTAAGTAAAATTTTGTCAGGAATTGAGGGTGTAATCAGTCATATTGACGATATTTTAATTCATGCACCAACTGTAGAAGAACACAATAGAATTTTATTACAGGTCCTTCAAAGAATAAATGCTGAAGGCATTACTTTAAATAAAGAAAAATGTATGTTTGGTGTAAGATCTCTAAACTTTCTAGGTCATCATATTTCGAGTGAGGGCATTTCTATTAATCAAGACCGAATCACTGCATTAAGTAAGTTTCCAGAACCTGCTAATAAAAAGCAGCTTTTACAATTTCTGGGGATGGTAAATTTTGTAAATCGATTTATTGCTAATCGCTCTGAAAATTTAGAACCGCTTACTTCTTTATTAAAGAAAAATATTATTTTTACATGGGATACGCCTCAACAAGAAGCTTTCAATAAAATAAAAAATATATACAGGAAAGTCAAAGCAAAAAAAATCATAATTTCAGCAGATAGTTCATCCTACGGACTAGGAGCGTGTCTTATGCAATTTGATGGAAATAAGAAAGAAGTAGTAGCATATGCTTCACGTGTGCTATTAGAAATAGAAAAAAGCTATGCACAAATTGAAAAAGAGGCTGCGGCGTTAGCCTGGGCTGCTGATAAATTCCAGGAATATATCATTGGAGTACTAGTTTATTTTGAGACAAATCATAAACCTCTTTTACAAATTTTGCAAAGTAAACATTTAGATGAATTAACACCTAGATTACAACGATTTCGTATACGTCTTGTGAGGTATAATTATGAAGTTTATTATACTCCAGGTAAAGATCTGGTTATAGCTGATCCTTTGTCAAGAAATTTTTCAAGAAATGAATCCTTGCCTCAAGAAAATGAATTAATTGATGAAGTAGAGGCTCATGTAAATTTAGTTGTTAATTCAGTGCAAATTAAACCGTACTTTTTGGAAGAGATTCGTAAAGAACAGCAGAAAGACCCTATTTGTCAAAAATTAAAAAATTATTCTTCTATAGGGTGGCCAAATAAAAACAAAATTGAACCTTATTTATTAGACTACTACCCCTATCGTTTTGAAATAAATTTTGCTGAAGGATTTTTGCTAAGAAATTCTCGCATAATTATTCCTGCATCATTACAGGCTCAATGTTTGCAGTTTATTCACCAAGGACTTCAAGGAGTTGTAAAATGCCGAGCTCGTGCTAAATCTTCGGTCTGGTGGCTAGGGCTATCTACACAGATAGAAAATTTAGTAAAAAATTGTTCAAGCTGCATTGAGCATAGAGTAAACCCAAAAGAACCCTTGTTGCTAGAGGAATTTCCTAAGCGTCCTTGGCAAAAAATTGCCTTAGATTTGTTTAAAACAGACTCTTGGTGGTTAATAGTAACGGACTATTTTTCACGCTTCTTTGAAATTTTTAAATTAAACAGAATGACTGAATCCGTTATTGTAGCGAAACTGAAAGTTCTGTTTAGTCGATATGGAATTCCAGAAATTGTTAAATCAGATAATGGTCCCCAATTTCAGTCAGAATTTAAAAAATTTTCTAAAGACTTTGACTTTACTCATGTTACAAGTAGTCCATATTACCCACAATCCAATGGTTGTGTCGAAGCAGCAGTAAAAGTTGCAAAACAACTTATTAAAAAGAATAAGGATAATTTGACCATAGCTCTGCTTGCTTATCGTACTACGCCACTGGAGCGTGGATTCAGTCCATCAGAACTGTTATTTAACAGAAAACTCCGAACTCATTTGCCTGTACTTCCAAGTGTATTAAATAAATCAGTTAATACCGAACCTGTTTTTGAAAGGGAAGAAAGGGCAAAGGAGAAAAGAGCAGGTTACTACAATAAGAGACATAGAACAAGACCACTTTCTGACTTAATTGTAGGAGACAGAGTTTGGGTAATAGATCTTAGAACTTACGGAAATATTTTGTCTATATTAGATGAACCAAGATCTTATATGATTGAAACTAGCTTTGGTAATTTTCGACGAAATAGGTGGCATCTCATTCCTGCCCTTTATCATTTTCTCTCTGAAATTACCCCAACATTGCCTCAATTCAATAGTAATACCCATAATAAGCTACCCAATAATGACGTTAGTAATAACAATATAAAAAACATGGCGTCGGTCAGTGTAGATGTGTTGTTAACCGAGCTCAATAAAGTGACCAAAAAAGACATTATACAAGCATTAGTTATTAAAAAGTACCCGGAATCGATTAGTGGAAACCTTGTGTTAAGTGATTTCTTTACTAAAATTGGTTCAAACCACGAAAATAGTGCAAATAATGAAGAAAACGTGTTTGTTGATGCCGTTAGCAATCTTCGCAGTGATTGTACCATTTTGGAATGTGTTAAGGTGAAACTGTTGACCGATTCCCTTAGGAATGAACTAAAACTACAAAATCAAATTATTTCCCACATGGAAAAGAGGTCAGCTAGCCAGGATGATATAATTCTATTGTTGAAACAAAACAATCCCGTCTTCAACAATGGAAGATCCACTATGACATCTGTTGATAGACGTTCGCAACAAGCGGATGGTAATACAGATGGCGATCTAAAACACATATCGCCAGAAATAAGTGTTTCTGCAAACCCGAACCAACATAAAGCAGAAAACTCTTCTCAGATGCGCAAGCCGTCCGATGGCATCGGTCACGGAGGTACCACCCATAGCCACGTGTTTACGCACAGCCAGGTCAATAATGCAGTACAATCAGCGGTAGCAGGAACGTGGCAGCATCGAGCCGATCAGCCTCGAAACCAGAATGACGCGCGTCGTGTGACCAGAAAGAAACCAATTATAGGCGCCAATACATCCATTGGAATAAAAGCAGCGCCGAAAAGTGGATATCTCCACGTATATAGACTCGATCCTTGTACTAGTGCCAGTAACTTGAAGGATTTCTTAAAGAAAACAGCCCCACAAATAATGTTTGACTGCAAGGATCTTAAGAGGACTGACAGGAGCAGCTCTTTCCTTGTTTCTTTTCCCATCCAAGATGTCCAGAAAGTCTACGAACCCTCTATTTGGCCACTGGGAGCTTGCGTAAATAGATACCGATTTCCCAAGTCAATTAACGCAGCTGCTGCGCCTGAAGACACATCAAATTTCAGCACAGCAGCCTCAACAAGTCATTTAAAATAGTTAGTCATCAATCACAGACGCCTAGTGCAACAACAAACGCAGTATTACAAGAAATTTCCATTTGTCACTTAAATGTTAGAAGCCTTAAAAATAAATCGGATCAATTGGAACTTTTGTTGCATTCGATTGGACTTCCTGAAGTAGTGTGCGTCACAGAGACTTGGTGCACCAGTGACCAAATTACCCTAATTAAGGTTCAAAATTATCAGCTGGCCGCCTTCTCTTCAAGATCAAGCCTAAATGGAGGAGGCGTTGCCATATTTGTTCATAATGATTTAGAATTTGCGACCGCGAATAAGCCTTTTGAAGGCCGGGAGCAACACTTTGAGTATGCATTCTGCAACGTGATCTTCAAGAGTTCAATTTTTTTAATTTGTTGTTTATATCGATCGCCAACGGGGGAAATTCAAACATTTTTTAACCTTTTGGATGATCTACTATCAAAGATTTTAAAACTCGATACTACAGCTTTTTTTTGCGGAGACTTTAACGTAAACTTTAGTAGTACAGAGTCAAGAAACGCTCGCGCTATCGAAAATATATTTTCATCTTGTGGTTTAAATAAATCAATTTTTGAATTTACTAAAATTAATCAAAATTCTAAAACAACTATTGACAATATCTTTAGTTCAATCCCAACGGATTTGTTAGTGTCTAGAGTCATTGCTGCTGATTTATCGGACCATTTTATGCAGCAAGTTTCATTTTTAATAACGAATGATAAAACTGAAAAATTATCCTTATATAAGCGTTTTTTTAACAAAGAATCAAATGTAAATAGATTTAAATTAGAGCTTTCGAAAACAGATTGGTCTGTTTTGTGCAATGGTCAAGATCTAAATACAAAATTTAACATGTTTTTTAACATTTTCATAGAAAATCTAAAATTTTCATTTCCGCTGGAGCAATGCAAACACAAAGTAAGCAAAAAACCTTGGCTATCGAATGAAATCATTGTTGAAGGTAATTTCTTACGGGAAATCTACAGGGTTTATAAATTTACTAACGATCATAATGTCTTAATAAGATATAATATTTTAAAGAAACAACATCGTACAAGAATTGCTAATGCTAAAAAAGAATATAATAATAATTTGCTTTTGAATTCCAAAAATAAATCCCGCACTTCTTGGCAGATTATAAAAAGTGAAATAAACACTGGTGGGTGCAATGACCTTCCGGAGTTTTTTGTTGACGGAGATCAGGGCAGCAAGATATATGATTTGGAAATTGCAGCAAAAACATTTAACAATTTTTTTATAAACTCGGTGAATCACCTGACATGCAGAACTAGTGTAAACGTAAAGGATAACGTAGGAAAAACAATAAATAATTCCCTATTCTTGGGACCTTATTCAAAATATGAAATTAGAGAAATAATTATATCAGTCTCTTCGAAACATTCTGCAGGTTTCGACGAGGTACCTTGCTCACTTATGAAGCAGGTTTTAGATTATGTTGTTGATCCCTTAACTTATCTTGTCAATTATTCCTTTCTGGAGGGTGCTTTTCCCTCTATTTTAAAAGATACTCTGATACAACCGATTTTTAAGAAGGGCGATGTGCATGAAATCTCTAATTATAGGGGCATAGCTCTTCTGTCCGTTTTTTCCAAAATTTTTGAAAGGGCATTTTATAGAAGACTTCTCGGTTTTCTGGAGAGGGAGAATTTTTTTAATAAATATCAATTCGGATTTCGTAAGGGAGTTTCTACTCAACTTGCTATTGTTTCACTTTATAATAAAATTCTGGAAAACCTAAATCAAGGTAAACAAACTGCTTGTCTGTTTTTCGATCAAAAAAGAGCATTTGATCTCATAAATATTAGTTTACTTCTTTCTAAATTGGAAAACTATGGAGTGCGCGAAAATTCGCTCAGTTGGTTAAAAGATTTTTTAACTAATCGTACCCAGAGAGTTGTTTTGAGTGCTTCTAATAAAAAGTATTCTTCCGATTCCATGGCCGTGTCCAGTGGAGTTCCTCAGGGAAGTCTACTGGGGCCTCTCTTATTTATTATCTTTATAAATTGTATTTTCTATAATAACTTGGAAAATACGTACCTGTCACTTTTTGCGGATGATACGTCCATAGTTTCATCAGGTGTGGACATGACCGACCTTAGTGAAAATGCGAATAAAGCCGTTGCAAGCATTAAAGACTATTGCCAAACAAATGGTCTAATATTGAATCAAGAAAAAACTGATTTAGTACTGTTTTCCTTAAGAGACCTAAATAAGAGCATTTTTGTCAAATTTAATGAAAAGTCGATCGAGCAGAGGCAGGTTGCCAAATTTTTGGGCGTTTATCTTGACTCTAAACTTACCTGGTCCCATCAAATAGATTATGTTTTGAAAAAGTTGTCATATCATTGTTTTGTAATATGGCAGTTAAGAAGTAGGGTGGATCGATGTATGTTAATACTTTATTATTATTCTTACATTCAGTCTTGTCTTAATTATGGTATTTTAGCTTGGGGAAACTGTGCTAGGGCTGGAGAAATTTTAATACAACAGAAAAAAATTATTCGAACAATACTTTTTAAATCTAGAACAACTTCGTGTAAAACTTTATTTGTTCAGTTGGGTATTTTGACATTTCCGTGTTTTTTCATATTCAATTGCGTAAATCTTGTCAAGTCTGACTTTCGTAATTTTGGGATCACTAGAGATAATAATGAACGGTATAACCTAAGAGTTAATTCTAACATAAACATTCCTTCACATCGATTAAGCGCCGTAGCAAACAGTCCTCTTGTACTACCCATCAAGCTTTTTAACAACCTACCATTACGCATAAAACAGCTGTCAAATTTAAATGGGTTTAAGTCTGAAGTAAGAGGGATACTTTGCAGAAATGCGTTTTATTCTGTACAGGAATATCTATCTTTTCGATTCGAATGAGGTGTATTCTTGGTGTTTTTTATCCTTCTTCTCATTGAGGTGATGAACGTTTCATTGACGAATTGAACTTTGCCGCCAGCTGATAATTTATACGATACTTATATATTATTATTTTTTACATACTATGTTGTTAGTTTTTATATGTGAAATTGTATTTCTATATTTATTTGTACCCGACAATATCCCATGCTTACATTGTAAGTTCAGTGGAAATAAATGTTTATTTATTTATTTATTTATTTATAAAAAATAACTGTTTTACTAATGATGACAATAATTTAGATGTAACTGAAGTAGATAGTGCCAATTCTAGTTACGTAGAAAGTGATAATAAAAAAAAGAATGTAGATAATAGTAGTCCGGTAAAATTGACTACTAGTGATGCAAATACAAGAAGATCCAATAGAGACATTAGAAAACCGATTTATTTAAAAGACTATGTTCTTTCTTAGCTCCCTTATAAAAGGAGGGATGTTCTGTTAGGTATAATGTTATGTTGTTAGTTGTTAAGTTGTCATGAGACCGTCAGTGTTATCTCCAGAAGATCAATAAAACTACTTGAAACTATCGCCCGACTATTACTAAAGAACCCATAAGAAGACGGTGCCCACCCTAGATTGTCGACAAATAAAAAATCTTTTATCAAAATTCAAAAAGATATAATACACCGCCGCGCCTCAATACCTCTTTCCTTGCGTGTCACACCACGGCGAACGCGACCGCCGGCGATCAAAACTTATCTCCGGGGTCACAGCAGATTTGTCCCAATTTCATCATCAATTTTGGTGGCGACGCCGGTCTATGCATTGGAGAATTAGGGTTAAAATCGCGTGCTATCGGCATCTCGATGTGCACAATATTTCGTGTCCCCTGGCACTTGTTTAATGTTTGGATTTGAATTTCGAGCGGAGTTGTCGTTGGCGCGGCAGGCGGAAGAGATTATTGCACAATTTTATGTTTAGTTTTCTTGATATATTAACACGTGAAGGCCTAATAATTTTTTTTGTGATCAGTTGAGGGATATTTTTTTTTATAAATAGTTTATTAATTATTAGTAGGGCATTAGTGCGTAGTATTACTAGCAATTCTAGTAGGTACTGTGTATTTTGTTTTGTTCTTACTTTTGGGTTTTCCCGATCCGCCGTTTAAAAAAAATTTAATCAGAAATAAACTCAGTGCAATATTTATTACAAAAGACTGTTTTACAATTTTTTAAGTAGTTATTATTTATTGATTTGTATTATTGTGCCCCCCAAATAAAAAAGTCACGAGCCGCCACTGGTCCAAACATGTGAGTTTACATTTCTGTGTAACCATTTTGTATTGTAAACAATAGCGTTAGTAAACGTGAGTAGCAACTGTTGGAAGCAGGTTGTCGCATTGTGGCAAGTTTCTTCACGATTGCCATTCAGTTACTTACTGATAGACAAATTAATTACAAATATGGTACAAACGTGCAAGAGAGCATGCTTTACAAGTCGCCTATTACTAATAAAGTTAAAACTGTTAAAAAATTTTAACTAAAAGCTTTTTTCTAGAGAACAAACAAAGAGAAACAACTTTGTAGAAGTGGCTTGTGGCAGAAACTTGCAGGGGTTAACAATTTTTCACATTCATTGATTTAAAAAATCTAGGGGCGAATGATATACCTATCTCCAAGTCTACTTCTTAAAACAATAAACATTCTTTTTAATGACAATACATTGAAAAAAACTGTAAATGTCGAGGTTGATGCTAAAGAAAATATTAAATTAGTCTATTTTTGCTGGTTCAATAATATTTTTCGTCGTAATATGTTAAAAACATAATTCCTTCATATAAGATGGAATTTACGATGACGGTGCGTCAAGCTTTGAATATACCAAATTAATATACTAAATTTAATATAGCGACGTGAAAAAAATGCTTGGGATATTATTACCGGTACATATTCGCGTACTAAAATGATTTTGAATGGATAAGGCTCTATTTAAACTGTACCTCCACCTTACTGTAAATTATTTCCTTAGGAGGCTGGATCATTTTTCATCTGGTGCGCAATCTCTGGCAGCTGCGACTCGTTGGAAGTAAAAGACATCTATTTCACTAAACAATGTGGATTTATTTTATTTCTTGGTCAAAGGTATGCACAAATGTTAATCTTTACACTAGTAAAGGAATGACGTGTGTTGTTGATATTCTGTTATTGCGAGATGTTATTGTAATGCATTTATACTGATTTTCCTTGTTTTATAAAATGAAATACAGACTATGCCTAAGAAAAAAGGGGTTTTTCCCGCACTGAATTATGGGACTATGCCTAAGAGAAAAAGGGAGTTTTTCCCGCAATGAATTATAGGACTATGTCTAAGAGAAAAAAGGTGAAGTTTTTTCCGCACTTTTGTTGCACACCGAATTTGTGTGAAGTTCCGGTCACACACTTGACCGACTTTTATTTTTGTTCCCGGGCACAACAGACTTTCTTTGAGTTGTCTAGTCAACTGCTCTCCGTCCCCGACGGGGGCCAAGTTGAAATGAAATATATAATGAAAATATCCTTTGGAGACTATCCTCCACGAGTCCGGCCAATTAACGTCGCTATCGCGATGACGTAAATCTTTTCTGACCATTAAACATTAGGAAGAGGCCGAACTAGATACGCGGTACGGCCGAGAGACGTAAAGGGGTTGATACTTGTTGCCATGGTTACTGGCCTATTCTTTTGTATTTACCAGAAATATATTTTTAGAACGTTACAGTAATAAAACTAAGAGATAAGAAATCTTCAAAGGAAACTAAGCGTTTGCAGTTCGCCGACAACGTGCCGGTGTTAGAAGAACTAAATTAAATGAAAGATTTTCTTTAGATATTTTAGCCGAAATAGTCTTTATGTTTTGCCGATAACTGCGTATTTTTATGCAAGTTAAATTTACAAAGGAGACAAGTTTGAGCTAGTTTTATTTGACGGGGATTTTATACCTGCTCGGTTATTGATACTATTTATTTAGAAATAAAATAGAGTTATAGAAATTTAACGAACGGTTGGGTTTGCCCAACAGATTTCATTATTATTATTACTTGTTGGATAGTTACTTAGTTGTTGTTTTCTTAAGAATTTATTTCTGGGTGTTGATCTAATAAGGTATTGAATTTCCTATCTTAATATTTTTATCAACCAATTATTTAGGTACTTTAAATATTCCTAATTTTGCTCTAGCTATAATTTTTCAGTACTAACAATGTCGTTTTAAATAAAAATAATTTTTTATTTTATTTTTTTTTATTTAGCGTTTAGCTAGTTAAATATACATTATCTATAACTTATAAACTACACATCGTTTTCTAATTGTTTAAATAGTCTCTTATTAAAAATTCTTTAACTAGATGCACTTTTCACATTTTCGGGTAATGCATTGTATAGCCGAACTCCTTCATAATACTATTTTTTGCAATGCTGTTGTTTTAACAGATGGGACATTAAAGTTTTTCCTGGAACGAGTATTATAATTATGCAGTTTTGATCTCCTTTTTTGAAGGGAGTTTAAGTAAGAGTGGTAATTGATCATGTTCAATTTTGTAAATTACAACTAAGTTTGCTCTTTTAATGCATTGCTCGACAGATAACCAATTTAGGGTTGATAACATAGTTGCTATGGAGGCATACCTATCACATTTTAACACAATTCTCATCATCTTATTTTGTTGCAATTGGAGCCTGTGTTAGTTTTCTTTATATCAAATAAATAGAGAGCAGCAATAGGTAAAATAGCGTAAAATAATAGGATTATATATTAAGATTTTGGTATAATAGTAGAGACAAGAAGGTATAGGGCAAAAAATCTAGTTTTCTTACCTACTTTTTTTACATAAAATAAATAGTCTATGTGATGGGCAAAGTTTAGTTGTGGACCTTAATATACTCCTAGGTATTTTATTACTCTTACACGTTAAATAATCGATACACTTATATAAAGAGATTTTCCTAAAGCTAAATATTTACAATTTGCTGTTGATCCTATAACCATACATTTGGGTTTTGATTCACTTAATTTCAATTTATTCTGACATAACCAGTTATAAAGTAAAGTTAGCTGATTATTTAATTTAATAGTTATTTCGTCAAAATCTACTCCTGATACAGAAATAAGTGTATCATCGACAAATAAACTGACAAAGGATTTGTGTAAATATCTATAAATATAATTTATATAAATAATTTAAATCAAAAATATTTTATAGATATAAATAATTTAATTAAACTCTTAATATACCCGATTTTTCATTTACGTCAATAATTATTTAGAATTTATTGTAAACGATAAATAAAATGGTATTAAGGAGTCACAATTCCTTTTTGAATACAGAGAAAGAAAAATTTACAATCAGTACACAATAATGCTATTAAAAAATTGATGAGGCGGTAACCCATTTTCTTTTATACTTTCTTTGACATCTCTAATCTGCTTTATCTATAAACTATAAAAGTCGTCGGCAAGTAAAAAGGATACAACAAATGTCTTTACTTCGGATAAGCTATATCTTTTTTATGGATTTCGGATTTTTACGCCGTCATATTTACTTGTCCTTTGAAACAACTAGCCCCACAGGAAAAATTGCACCAAAAACGTGGACAAGATCTATTTATATTAGCAATATATTCTACGGGTCAATATGAACTGCGTAACAAGTTAGATTTCTATCTGTATAAAAATATAATACCAGGAGTCGCCGATATACATGCATATATCAGGATACAGATACATATATATATATATATATATATATATATATATATATATATATATATATATATATATATATATATATATATATAAATATATATATATATATATATATATATATATATATATATATATATATATATATATATATATATATATATATATATATATATATATATATATATATAGTGACCGGCAAAAAGTTGGCCACATATGGAAAACTTTTTTATTATTGATTTCTCAGAAAATTTTATTGATGATGAAAGGTGGTGCATTAAGAAAAATTAATTTTAACATCAAATTTTAGGGTGCTCAAAGAATACAAAAATCTTAGTTTAGAAAAAGAAAAATATGGGAATTTCAAAAAAATTTCTACACAGAAAGTAAAGCTCCTATCAAGAGAAGAACAAAAGTCAAATAACATTTTTTCCAGGAGAGAACCGCTGAGAAGAAAATTGAGGACGAAACTTACAAAAATCCCCTTTTTTACAAAATTTAGTCTGAAATTCCCCTGCAACGACACATGTGTGGTGAAAGTGTTATTTGACTTTTGTCCTTCTCTTGACAGGAGCTTTACTTTCTGTGTAGAAAATTGTTTGAAATTCCCAGATTTTTCTTTTTCTAAACTAAGATTTTTGTATTTTTTGAGCACCCTGTATGCTCCACCTAAAATTTGAAGTTGTTACAATTAATTTCTTTTAATGCACAAACTTTCATCATGAATAAAATTTTCTGAGAAATCAATAATGAAAACGTTTTTCATATGTGTCCAACTTTTTGCCGGACACTGTATATAAACATAAACAGGGAAATTTAAAGGAACGGGGATAAATTGTATTTCTTCATAACTTTTTTTTCTCCCAACAAATTTGAAAGGAATCTCTTAAAATAGCTAAGTTAAAGTTAACTAATAGCTAGCTAGTTGCAATAAATGAATCCAACATTCTGACTTGTTTTAAACAAACATTTAATGATAGAGCAAAATTACAAGGATTATTTTTTGAATCACATATGTTACCCCCACGAGCCCTTATGACTGCAGTTATCCATTTTCTCATACTTCTACTTTTTTCAAATTCTCCCATATTTCAAGTAAAGCAGCTCTCACTTCTTCTGTGTTTTAGACAGCAGAAATTCATGCTACAAAATTTTAAATTTTCTGACATTTATCGTAAAAGATAGTAAGATGAGGTGGACAAGGGAAAAATTACCTAAATTTAAAATTTTTGCAACAAAATTTCAAATTTACTGACATTTGTCGTAAAAGATAGTGAGATGAGGTGGACAAGGCAAAAATTACCTACAAAACGTAGGTACAGTAATATTTGATAAAATTATAACACAAAAATAAAAAGTAAAATATTCAGCTGATATTTTGAATTTAAATTTTGACTGGAATTTGAAATATTTTTTATCTTTATAATTTTGCTCTAAAATGAAAAATAAAGGTAGTTTACCCTTCACATAATTTATTATTTTTGTATTTTTTGAGCAACCTGTATAAAAAAGTCAAACATTTTCTTCGTAGACCGTATTTTTTTAAGAAGCAGAAGCTTACCAAAAATTATTTTTTTTCGAACAATGAAACTTATGGTCCATTTGTCCTCTTGTGACCTCTATCCGTGGACATACTGTATATTTATATGTATATAATATATCAAATACGTTGTGGGATATTGGTCCTAAATTGTCAAGAAAGACCAAGAAAGAAGAAAAATCGTATTAATAGAAATATTTACAGAACTGTTAACGATACTAATATAACAACTAAGTGCAACCCTCATTTTACTACTACCACTCAGATATAGAGTTACCAACCGTCCTTTCCCCAAGTATCAAAGGAAAAAAATGTTCTCTGAAACTTGGATGCTTTTGTCATTACTAACAAGAAAATTTTTAATAAAGATAAGCGCAATTTAGAATAATATGTTGCATATTGTGGTGCATAGTGCTTTCTTTTGTATTTATGTAATGCTTATTCTATGACGAATAATGAGAAATATCCTGATGTGAGAGAATAGCAAATCTCATTTGTCTGTCCTCCATAATTTTATAAAGATGATGTGACAAACACACACGTAAGTATATATACAAGGTGTCTGAAAAGTCTAGTATAGGCAAATAGCATGGCTATTATTAAGGATAGAGTCACCAAATTTTAGGTGTATCTTATTGGTTAGCAAATCTACTTGTTCATGTAATTTAACTTTTTCAACCCCCTTGACTCTAGGGAGTTGAGGTCAAAATTTCAAATCTAACCATATGCCGTGTGGTACCTCCTTTTAAGGTATTTAAAATAGAAACAACGCAAACCCGAGGCCCGTATCTTAAAGGTGCGTTTCCTATGGGGCGGCTGACGCTCGCGGCTGCCGCACAGCGTCTGCAGACGCCAGTATATCCATTGACGTTGAAGCTTGCGTCTGACGCTCGAAAAGAAACGGATACATTAAATTGTCATATGAGCAGTGCTAGGCGTCAGACGCTGTGCGGCAGCCGCGAGCGTCAGCCGCCCCATAGGAAACGCACCTTAATTCGTTTTTAAATGGCGCGCCTTTAAAAATTAAAAATCGTAAAAAGAGCAAAAATTTAAGTACCTTTATTCTCTTATTACTTGTTCAAAGTGACCACCATGAACTTATTGGCAGTAATAAAGTCGATTTTGGAACCCAATTCTCACAGTTATGAGAAAATGGCTATTAGCGTTTAAGGAATTGTAAAAAATAAAAAAATTGCTTATTGTCCTTTATAAAAATAATTTAGCAATCCCAAAAAAATACAAATCATTTTATCAACGCTTGCAAGAAATTTAATTTTTGTAGCATTGGCTTAACATGAGTTAAACTTTTTGTTTCGTTAAAATAAAAACTTTATTATATTATTGTATTAATGTAAAAATATCTGAAATTTCAATATTTTCGACAAATATCACGATTTCATCGAATTCTGTATAATAAACATTCAAATTTTTATAAAATTACTTTACATGCCAGCAGGTAGTATCAAAGAAAATTATAGCCATAGCTTTATAGCTAGTCTTTGGTAGTATTAATAAAAAAGTTGTCATAATGTATCTTTCAAACAGTGAGGCGTTCCGCGAATGCATCTTTCGTAAGAATGTTTTAATGGCATAAAAATTATATAAGTATAGTTCATGTTACATGTTTCAGAAATTGTGTTGTGCAATGATTGTTAACAACACATGCTATATGACCAAAAAAATTAAGTTTTTAATCCTGATAATTGTCGCTCAATCTACACCTAATTCTGAATGTTCATGATTCTCTTCAGATTTTTCTGAGCAACCCTTCTGGTGGCAAGGGTGGGGGGCAGCAATTTTTAAGCATTTTTCCCGAAAAATGTTTTAAAAAATGCAATAAAAATTACATCACATATAATATATCGTTGAATTCGTGCTTCAATAAGCAAGCAATTTGATTTACACGATGCCCTTGAATTTTTTTCCTTTGCCCAATTTACCCCCGAAATTCACCCCCAGAATCAAAATTTACGTCTTTATACTTCATGTCTATAATTGGGTCACCACACTCTATTTCTGTGCCAAAGTTTAACGTCGACTAGTTTCAGAGAAAATGGCCTGTGACAGACGGACAGGCGGGCGGGCGGACGGACGGATACCGAAGTGATTCCATGTGTTCCGTTTCACGGAACACTGAAAACGGTTCACTAACTAATTAAAACACAATGCCTAAAAGAATCCACGGTATTTTCTTACTATCAGAACTGAAAAACTAAAAAGTTATTTATTTATTAAACAACACAACCTCTAAATAGGTTATTTGACATATTATCTAATTGTTCCAAATACTTACCACTGACGTAAAAAAGATAGACAACCCCAAAATCTACCACTAGTTATTATTGTACCCTGTACAATATATTTAAAGAACATCGTTACTACGCAGACCAGTTTTCATATATAGGTAGTATAGACTTTTTATGTTTTTCTTTGCATCCAGTATTCATACCTCTAAAACAAGTAGCTCCAGAGGGACTGTAGCAAGTGGAACGACGTGGGATCAGCAACACACTAAAAGCCTTCATATTGGCACCAACTTAACTCGAGTATAAACTTTGATGTCAATCTCGGTATTTCTAACATGACTGTTCACATTCTCGGAAAGTGCGACAATATTTCACTTTAAACATTTCTGACACTGATTAGGTTTGCGAATGGGTTGTATACGTACATACAGGGCGTGCTTTCAGCATTTTATATCGGGAACAATAAATCATTTAAAAATAAATGGTACGGCTACACCGCACTCTCGTGCTACTAAGCGACGGACATTCGTCCCCACAGATACACACCCACTCACACAAACTTTTTTAAATGCATTTTTTCGTTATCTGGGAGTAGTAAAAAATCTAAATCCTTTAATATCTCGAACTCGCATTTTTGGAAGAATAAAATACTTGTGGAAATTCCATTTACGTGACGGTACTATAAAATTTATGAGCCAACCACCTTAAACCCACAGATGTGGAGAATTTTCTTTTCTTGTCATCCCTTCTTGCGTTCAATTCCCATTGGTGTCAGCTGGCAGCTATTATCATAATGTTAAAACTTACTCCCTATTTAGTATAAAATTCAACAAGCACTTATTACCTGAACAATGTTGGAATTTAACACTTGCGTGTCTCTTCTAAATACCTCATGAGCAAAAAGAATGGAACACTTCAAATATTTTCATAGCCACGTATAATTTAGAAATGTTAGTTTTATTTTTTACAAATTTCAAGAATTTTTAGTATCAAACAGGGTTGTTCAAAAAATCAGGGCACACGTTAACTTTAGTTTTTTAAATGGAATACCCCAATTTTTATTCGATGTTTGAATTCTACTTAAAATTCTGAATATTTTTCATGTAACATACCCTATGCCTACTGTTAAGATGGTAATTTTCATGTGTATAATTGAAATCACACCTAAGCAAAATAGGAAAGTTACCTTGGTACCAAACCACATTATTGTATTTAAGCTAGTGTCATTTTAACTCTTCCGGTCCCACCTTTTGAAACGCCCCTGTAAATGAGGCATAAAATTTTCTTATATTAAAACTCACGCAAAATCAGATTGTCTTGTTTTCTGTGACTCTAAGGCGGTAGGGTAAATCGAGGAGAGATGGACCAGTGGGAGAGACGGACCACTCGAGATTTCTCGCTTACTGTGGCAACAATGCTTGCCACGCCGGTGTAGAATCATGCAACATTAGTTGATGATCGGCAGTATATTTACTCGCGTGTGTGTGCCGTTTTTCCAAAGTTATCGAGAAATTTTGTTTTTGAATCGTCATCGAAATTTTGCATGGCGTTTCCCTTCGGACAGTTACTTCACTTGAGGTAAGTTTTAGGTAAAAGTTTAGACATTTTATAGGCAGATATGTATTCTGGCATGCACTTAACCTCAAAAACGTAGCGTTCACGTGTTTAACGGCTTGAGAATTAACTGGTCCATCTATCCTCCACTTTGAGGAGAGACGGACCAGTAGGGTATAGGAGAGATGGACCTATGTCTTGTTGTTTCAGGATAATGCCCAATCAGTACATCCGCAAGCAAAATGTGGCCAAAAGGGGTTTTCGGTCCGCACTTCTGCCATTAATGCAGTAGTGTTTGCCAAAATGGGTGTGAACGAAGCAGCAAAAGCATTCGGCATTCCAAAAACAACTTTTAAACACAGACTTGAAGCTAGCATTCTGGATAAAACCGATTGTTTGGGCCCTGGCAGCGTGCTTGGTAGAGAAGTAGAAGCGAAACTCGCTACCCACATCAAAACATTACAGAAAAGAGGCTTTGCACCGACTAGATAGGAAGTATGCATAATGGCCTATAATTTAGCCTAACGTCTTGGAATTCAACATAAATTTAATCGGGAAGATGGTGAGTAGATGGACACTTCATAGTTAAAGACTTTGTAGCAAATTGTTGTCTGAATTTTTAGGTAAAGCTGGTAATGTATGGCTGCTCCAATTTTTAAGACGGAATTCAGACATTAAGGTTCGCAAAGCTGAAAATACCTCAATAGGCCGAGCGTTGGGAATGTCTAAAAATGTTGTAGACAACTATTTTAAAGAACTTGATAAGGTCCTCTCTGAGAATGGTTTGTATGGCAAGCCTGGTAACATTTATAATACGGACGAGACAGGCCTACAATTATTGAACACACGAGCTGGGCAGGTGCTGGCTAAGAAGGATCTAAAAGTGTACCTTCAATTAGCCCGTGCGAAAAGGGTGAAACGATTACAGTAGTGGCCTGCTGTAACGCAGAAGGAGTTGTTAAGGGGGAAAATGCTAAAGCGGAATGGGCTGATGGAATGCCACCCGGCTCACGTGTACGCATGTCAGAGAATTCGGCGTACGTGACATCACCAATATTCCTGGATTGGCTACAAAATCACTTTTACCCCAGAAAAGCACCCGGAAAGGTTTTGTTAATAGTAGACGGACACACTTCCCACACGACTAATCTTGAGACATTAGAATTTGCTGAGGACAACGGCAGTGGCGCACCCAGGATTTTGTCTTGGGGGGCTGACTAGTGCAATTCGATGGATTTTTTCAATTAGTAGTGCACTTTTTTAATTTTTGTGTGTCGACAATGTTGGTCGGGGGGGGCTGCAGCCCCAAGCCCCTCCCCTGGGTGCGCCACTGGGACAACGACATTATTTTATATTGTTTGCCAAGCCACACGATGCATTACTTGCAACCGCTTGATCGGGCCTTCTGTAAGAGCCTAAACGGGCATTTTTACGATTCTTGCAGGAGGATGATTAAATGCCCCCCACTAGGAAGTTAAATCGGTTGCAATTCGGCAAACTTTTAGGGGAGGCCTGGGGCAAATCGGCTACAGTCAGCAATGCCGTATCGGCCTTTCGGGCAACAGGAATTTGGCCTTACAATCCAAATGAAATACCTGATCACGCTTTTCTAATGGACCCACCAAATGAGGCTGCAAGAGACGAGTTTGAGGAGCAAGGTGGCCTCACAGAAGTATCAACAGAAACTGCTTTGCAAGAAATTTGTTCCCAAATCTTTCCTCACGAAAGTGACTCACCTCAACTAGGCCCTTCCGGAATGCAGCTGGAAAGTGTGTTAAAAGGTACTGAAACCCGTTTTTGCGAATGTGACTCACCTCAACCAGGTTCTTCCGGAAGGCAACTGGAAAGTGTAGAAGATGTAACACCTGGGAAACTACTTCAGGAGCTTTCTCCTGTGCTCCATATAACACTAGCGATGAAAAAGGCTCGTGCTAACCTAATGGGTAACTTAACTTCACCAAGTTACATGACTCGTATTCGCGAGAAGAAGCAGAGACAAAAACAAACACCTCAACCAAAAAGGCAGAAGGAAAAAAGGCCTTTTAAAAAGAAATCACCAAAATCTACTGAAAAAGTGTTGCAAAAGAAACGCAGGCACGCGTGTACCTCTTCAGAATCTGATGGAGACGTAGTCTTGGATGATTCGTCTAGTGGGGAAGAAATCTTGGATGACCTTAAAAATCCGTGCGTCGGGTGTCTCGAAGACTATCGCCTTACAAAGAAAAAAGAGGACTGGTTAAGATGCATTCTCTGTTCTAGATGGTTGCACGAAGGTTGCACATCCTACACCAATACATGCCAACTCTGCGGTGCCGCCCCCATTATGAAAAAGGGCAAGAAAAAACTAAATTAGTGTATGGCCCATCTGTCCTATAGCCGGTGGTCCATCTCTCCTATCCCGGCTAGGAGAGATGGGCCAATTTATGTTTTCAGTTTTTTGTATTTTATAATTATTTGTTAAGTTGCATTAATGTTTAAACTGTGTCAAATAGATCACCAAAGTTTATGTTTACGTTGTACATTTCTACAGAGTTTAATTTATATAAATAAAGAACTTATTGTAAGTTTTTCAAAAGGTGGTCCATCTCTCCTCGATTTACCCTACCATATCGCAAGTAAGTCTAAAAAGTACGCGACGATTACACAGACTCAATTTATTTCTATTATTTTCACGCATATATTGTGGTGCTTGTGTCAACCCCAACAGGCTACGAAGGTATTCCTGAGAAGAGGCCTTTTCCCAGTTGTGAAGACGACGAGAGAGGTAAGCTGTTTTAGTGTCGCCCCGTTTCTTTAATTAATTGTAATTCGCTATTTTTATGCCTTTTTTAAGGTCGCATTCTATTTGTACTAGGGTGATACTGGCACCCCTTTTAAAACATAAAACAAATACAGTCCACACAGCCAACTAAAATCGAACTTGCGTGTTAATATTAACAAAAGTGACTTTTACAGTCAAACAAAAAATTTTACCTGTTTCAGTTATTTTTAAAGCATGTCGTAAAAGTAAAATGCACTTAAGTGAAAAAGGTCGCATAGAAATCCTCATGCTGGTTGACTACGGTAATAAAAAGAGATCTACGGTTGAAGTATGTGAGCTTTTTAGTAATGTTCATTAAGATCGAACGCTGATTTCAAGGTCTACAGTAAGTAACAGTTTCTAAATCTACAGAAACTGGATCTGTGCGCAATAAACCAAAACATGGCCGTCCCAGTATTTGTAATGAAACTAGATTAAATGTTTTACTGTCTTATCAAGATAATCCCTACAACTGCACCCGTCAAGTGGGTTTGATTCAAAATATTGGTTATAAACCTGTACAAAATATTCTTTATCAGGAGAAATAGCATCCTTACAAAATTTACCTTGTCCGCAAACTAAACGAGAATGATTTAGATCGACGCCTTCAATTTTGCGAGACTATACATACAAACCATCGGCAATAATGGAGGAAATTTCGCGCGGAATATTTTGTCTTCGGACGAGGCTACATTTTGCCTAAATGGAACAGTCAACCGGCAAAATTGAAAGTACTAGTCAACAGAGAATCTTCAGTAGATGCAAGGCGACCATACACAGCATCCACAGAAGCTAAACGTATAAGCCGAAATTTTACGTAATAGACACGTTGAACGTAGCCAGATATTTGGACCATTTGAATTAGCTCCTGCTTTACCTACCATATATCTAGATCACGATAATTCAGATATTCCTGAGGGAAGCATTTGGCTGCAAAAAGACGGTGCGCCGCCCCATTACGCCATACCGGTACGAGAACACCTAAACGAGATTTTCCCACGTAGGTGGATAGGTAGAAGGGGAAAATAAAATGACCCGTGCGCTCAACAGACTTAACACCCCTTGGTTTCTTTTTGTGGGCATACGCGAACTACGTCCACTTATAAATAGCATTCAGCATTGCCACAATGAAAAACCAAACTATACTTATGTTTTCGTTTTCGAACATCTAAATAATTAAAGCTTGTTTTTAAGAAGTATTTTTTACATAAGATTTTATTATAATTAGATTGTATGCTTAAAAATCTGTTTTATTTTGTTTTTACGTAATAGGAAGATCTCTAAAATTTTCTCAATTAATAAAGTTTTGATTGTGATATCTCGAAAACAGTTGGCGATGGGCATATGGTATGGTACGTGAGAAATACTCGAAATTTTAAGTAGAATTTAAATATCAAACAAAAATTGGGTATTCCATTTAATAAACTAAAGTTAACGTGTGTCCTGATTTTTTGAGTCACCGTGTATAATACCAAAAATTCCTAAAATTTGTAAAAACTAAAAATAATATTGACGGGTTCGAGCGTTTTTCTAAATTATACATGAGTATGAAAATATTTGAAGTGTTCCATTCTTTTTGCCCACGCAGTATGAATGTAAGCTTTTACCCCGCGATTTACCTAAAAGGTTTAAAACAATAACAGGGCCAGTTATTGTTATCAAGACGCCTTTAAAAACTTCTAAATATATTATAACATTTGTGATATTTTCTTGTAATTTTATCTTGGAACTTGTTCAAATGAATTTAGCTAAGGGAACCCGTATTATTGTAGAAATTGCATTAAATTGTCTTTTCTTTAAGAATTTGCGAAAAACCTCTAAAGTGTCCGTAAATTAATTGCACAAAACTTAAGTTGTCTCATTTTTTTATTTTGATAAATCAATAAATTAAACAATCAATTTAAATCATTGATTGTAAAACTAGATTTATCTTAACAATAATAAATTTGGCCACTAAGCTTTAAACTGGACCAACACAACCATCGGGGTTCGGCATTGATTTCTAATATGGATAAGCAATCAATAATCGCGAAAGTGGCAAATTTCTGGCCTCGCGCATGTAAACAAAGCTGATCGGCCATGGGCATGCACACTGCAAAATTTGTCAGCTGTGATGGTCGATCCCACTCTGTTTGTCAAGGAACATAAAAGGGTTTGCTGATTGTTTTCCAGCTGGTTATGCAAACCGTGTAACAGAATGACAACAAGCGAGTTGTGCGCATACCCCTCGCCGATCTGGCTCGAGAAATATGACCGGTGGTCGTGCGTGCAAACACAATATTTCACCCTGCTAACTTAACTTTTGTTTGCGCACGCTGTCAGTTGTACGGGTCTATATATAGAAGTCAATGGGTTTCGCACTTTGTAAAGTATAGTAAATCATTTCTATCATAACCATAAATTTTATGTAGAATCTTATTCTGACATAGCAGTCAATATAGTCAATGATATAATAAATAATATGATCACTATTAGTCAATGTTAGTTATTTGGCAAATATTTCATCTAAAATATTGATCTATTCTGTTTGTTTGTTTTATAGTAATCCTTATATCATATTTGGATAACAAAGCTTTAATATAGCAACACCGGGTTCATGACTACAATTTTGTAATTACATCTCAATAACTTTAATACCTGAACGATAATATTTAGCCATAAATCAGAGAAATTGCTGGCATGTGAATATTTCTGTAACAAAACTAATCAACGTCAAACTGTGTAATGTAAAATATGGTTAAACTTACCAAGAATGTGAACAGTCGGGACAGAAACATCGATGTTGCATCGAAGTTTATACCTCAGTTAAATTACTGACACTATGAATATTTTTACCTATATATTGCTGATTCATTCGAAGCTGCATCAACTCTGTTTCCTTTGGAAATCGTTACGTGATTATAACTCAATCAGAGGTGGCGGAATAGATTTTTAGAAGCAAATATTATTAGTATTTGAGTGCACATCGTGTTTCTGAGTTTGTAATAATCGAATATATCCTAGCCTCAGTGGGGTCTAAATTTCCACAAGTAAAATTTATTTACGGCTGAAAATTTTTATAAAGTATAAATACGATGATCAACCTACGTTTGGTAACTTGGATGAATTAAGAATGGGTACGGGATAATTTAACATTCTTTGAAGCCAAAAACAAACCATTCCAATCGACACTGTAAACACAATTTGTAAACATTGACCACATCTTCTTTTACCTTGTATTTTTGAAAAAATACGTTAGAAGCATCACAAGATTTACTAAAAGTAATAAAAGCCCTAACATATTTTATTTTCTGCTAAATAATAATAAATTTAGGTTATAAAGCTCTTAAATACATACATTATGTCTAAAGGCTTATTTAAAGTCGCTCCGAGTCATTTATAAATCTATAAGTCGCACTTTTTCTTTTCTAGTTCATTAGAGAAAGACATACGTGTAACCGAGTGCTCAGACGTATTTCCTAAGCAACCAACAGAGACAGCAACACTTCTAAGCTCCAACACTCCAATGCTATTTTATCTTTCTACTACCATTCTTGATTCAATTACGTATTTCCTTAAAGTTCGCAAACTGGACCTTTAGGGTAAGATGTTTTCATAACAAACAACAAATAAACAGGCTACACGTTCAATACGCTCACAGCATACGGAACACCGAATCCCTTCTAATTCATCCAAGTTTGGTAAGAATATTTTCAAGACTAAAATTACCGTACTTTGGATATCAATAGGAGTGGCTTTCTTAAGCAAATTATTAATTTTTATTTTTACCACTAAATCATGATAAAGAAGTTATTTATGAACAATGATCCATTGGTCTAGCTCTAAGTTTAAAATGTATTGTCAATTGTATGTGGTTTACAATATAATCAAGAAGTCGTCCATTTTAAGCAAAATTTTCAATTTATAAAATTAGTAGAGAAATTAGTTAGAAAACTGACAGATAAGGAAGAACGGCAACGTTATGGCTATTAAGCCCTGTTTATACGATTCCAGTAACACTCCATTCCAACGTTCTAGTCCAGCACTGGATTGATACTGGAAATATATAAACCCAATTTTCTTTAGCCGATCGTCAGTATTCCAGTATGCTACCCAGTGCAGTGATTGAAATTTAAGTCTATTTTTTAGTCACAGCTATCCGTTGCCACTGGAAAGGTGTGAAGAATGTGGACAAATTATTTCAGTGCTGTCACAATTTTGCAAACTGACCACGTGTTTCTTATAGTATTTTCAAATTTTGTTGGCGTTTTATTTATTTGGAACAATGTCGAAGTTAAATAAAGATTATACTATTAGATTAGTGTCTTTCTGTCGAGAAAGCGAGTATTTGTGCGACATAATTCTTCAAAATTATGTGCGGTCATCCTCATGATTAATCTACACTTATTTGGATCCCCTAATTGTAACTTCTGCAAAAGTAGTGCTAAGCTTCCATTTATGTCTCTTTCGTTTATGCAGTTTCTTGCCCATTTTACCCGGGTTTTTATAAGCCAGACATTCCACAACGTTGCTAAAAATTTAACGACATCTTATCTTCAATACACTTTCAATAGCAGTTTACGTCGTTGATTTTTTTTATTAAATTATTCATTACCACAGGCTTTCTCAACGATAAGACTAAAACTGACTGGATATCTACATGAAAACAAAACCGATGCTTTCTAGTCCATTATCCGATGACTGGATTGAAAAAGCTGGACTGAAATTACAATCGTGTAAAAACGGGGCTTTAGTAACTGGTTAAAATCAAACATATTGATTAGACAAAACATCAAGTGTGAGAAATGATGGACATAACCAATATTACATACCGTAAGCTTAGTACGACACATAAATCTGTCTAAAGACTGTAAAAAAACTGTAAACCGTAACTTTGCATTTGGGTTATTAAGTAACGGGATTGCATTTTCGAGAATCTAAATAATCATAATATCCGAAACATCTAAATTAATAGTACTGTTAATGTGTGACAGGTCATTTTTTGTCACAGACTCAGTATTTGTTTTAATAATTAGTTTATTCACGAATGCCTGCTTTTACTTAATTATTTACCTTGATTGGGAAGTTCTATTTTCGTTCTTCCACTATGTGGCCCCTTCCCTTGCTTTCCAGGCTACCCCCTGGGAGTGTTGTTTGTCTTTTATCTCGTCCAACTCAGCTTGACATCAGCTGTCCTTCGTTCGAAGCTAGTAGTTTGTGTTAACATCTTTCTCTCTTGTTTGGGCCCTAAATTTTCGCCTTGCTTAAAGTTCACCCTGTGTGTATAGACAAGTTGCCCTTAGTCTATTTATGTTAACGTGATGTTGGAATTTGAATTTTATGGGTGTACCTACCTTTGGAAATCAGCTGGTTACATTCTCTGACAACATCGGGACGCCCTTGATTTGTGGGATATTGATCACATTGCCTGTACTGTCCTAGTTTCTGCCTTGTTCTTGGGCGTTCTGGATTGTTTAAACGGCATACGTTTCTTTCAGATTTTGTTTTGATTTCTTTAAAAAATAGTCATTGTCAGGTTAGAATTTATGGTTGACAGCTGGCACTATGAGTCTTGCAGCGTTGCCGCTTCGTAAATTTGCAAATTTGTCAAATAGCAACTAAGGCTTTTCGGGTGGCCAGCCCGGTCATTCGACGCTCGGTCGTTGAAGCCACAGGCTTGTGGCGGAAGATTTTCATTAGGGTTGTTCGCGCATGGCGGAAATTCTTGAACCCCATTTTGGTTATGTGTTGGTAGTGGGGTAGGAAGTCATTTCCTTCTTCGCACGAGGCACGAGGCTCCACTTAGATCCTGCCTTTCGACGGAGTTACCTTGCAGTGTTGGATTTAAAAGCTTCAGTTTGGAGGCTCAAGTTACTTGGATTAAATTTTCGGGACTGCAATTTAATTCTTTTGTTGAATTTTTGACTGCTAAGAGCAGCGTTTTTGTTTTGGCAACTTCATTCGTTAAATCAGCCATTACATCGGCCTGACGATCTGGAGACCGCTGGTAGCTGCCCCCGTTTTTGGTATTTTGTATGTAGAGTTTTGGAATTTCGAGCCCTCCTTGTTTAAGGGGGTCTTTGGTAGGGGCTACAACGCATCCCCACTTCTCTTCCGTGGGGGCTACAAAGCATCCCTACTTCTTATCCGCTGGGTGTAAAGAAGCCACCCTATTGCATTCAGTAGGGGCTAAGGAGCCAGCCTATATTCTTTTTGCGTATGAGGACAGACTTCCTCAGGAAGTTTTTTTTTATTTAGTGTAACTTCTATTTTGCGGGGGCAAAATCGCCCAACCTTTTTTTTATGTCAACAACAACTAATTTGTTTCTTATGTCAACACCAACTAATTTGTGTAAAGATATGTATAGGGTTAGATGTACTCTAGTTGTTTTATTCAGCTCACTACGCCCTATCTTTTTCTGAATTTTAAATTATGAATAGCAGGATTGTTGCGTGTTGAAGCAGGTTCCTAGACCACCTAGGCGACTTCCAGTTTGTGTCGGTGTAAAAAAACTGGTGGCGTCCAATCGAACCTATCTGGCTGAGCTGAGGGCTAATTTGCACGCGCTCTACTACAGCTTGCTTCACACAGAACACCCTGCTGTTCTGTTTCTTTCTGGGAGTATCTTCCTGAATTTTTTTTTTTGATGTTCTTTTCAAGTTTAAGCGGTAAGTACTTGGTCAATGATACTCATCATAGTATCTTTGACAGTTTTTAACCAAACACTTTTTCTTGAACAAAGTGCGTCGCAAATTTTTGGCGCTCAACGTGGGGCATATTTAAAAAAAAACATTACCGCTTTTTTTCTAATTTTACCCTTGTGCGTCTAGTGAGCTGGATGGAACTTTGAAAATGTCCATCAATTTTAACTCTAACTGTACTAGCCCTGTATTGCTGCATTTGATTTTGGCGATTTATGACCGATTTTAATTGACTTGTTTACGTAACTTTGATTGTCTTTGAATTTGTGGTTTATTACCGATTTTATTTTACGCCTTAGTAACTTTGATTGTCTTTGATATTGCGATTTATTACCGATTTTATTTTATTTATTTACGTGACCTTGAGTATCTTTGCGTACTGTATTTTTGCTGATTTAATTGCCTTTGTTTGCTATATTCGACTACACCATTGGTGTAGTTTTGATAAATTTATTCGAGTTACGCGTTTATATTTAGATTTGCTTTTTTTTACTTTGACTTTTGAGTTGCTGTTGTTTTTATTCACTCCAAAATGGATTATAATATGCAAGTTCATTGTCTTCGGAAAGAAATGCTTATTTACGAGCTCACGATTCGTGGCATTCCGGCTAGTAATGCTAATACCGCAAAAGAACTTGTAGCATCGTTACGTCCTATTTTAAAAATGGAAAGAAATGGCAAAATTTTTACTCGTCCGGCCTATAACTTTGTTTTTGACGACGAATGTGACTACATAACCAAAACTTTACACGATATTGATAACGCGATCAAGAATATTTCTGGTGACTCAGCCAGAGCAAAGTTCGTACGTTTGCAGTCGCAACTTGTCCATTTGTTCACTCGTGTTGATCGAATTCCGGTTGAGAACCTTGGTGCCGAGGAATTGCAAACTCGGTCTAATTTATTGCTTCAAACTTTGGGAAAATTAAACAGTTTGGACGATCTCTTAAAACAAGATCCGAATTTAAGTGCCTTACTGGATCAAACTCATCTGAACGATTCGGATTCGAATTCATCTGGAGTTAGCAATGCGTCCAACAGTCGACCGCGTCACACGCGCTTGTCGCCCAAAGTCACTCCAACTGTGGTTAGTCCCAATGTAACAGCTGCCGAATGCGCAGCGTGTCGAAAAATGGGGAATTAGATTTACCGGCGAAGCTAAACAAATGACTGTGCATAATTTCTTGGAGCGGGTATCGGAACTACGCGAAGCTCGTGGTATTTCAGAACGCGAGTTATTTGAATCTGCCATCGACCTATTTACTGGTAGAGCGCTAAATTGGTTCCGCGCAAATCGTCATCGATTTTCGGACTGGTCTAGTCTATCTGACCTTCTGTGTAAACACTTCGAGCCGCCAGACTATCGTCATCGGTTATTTAAGGAAATTCTGGACAGGACTCAGGATTCGACTGAAAGTATAGTCGATTACCTCTCAAGCATGAGCGCGCTATTTAGACGACATGGCTCCCTCTCAGAGGACGTTCAACTGGATATTATTACGAGGAATTTATCTCCTTTTTATACCACCCAACTTCCGGTAGTCAACAAGTTGGAAGAACTAGAAGAAGAATGTCTCAAACTGGAGGCAAAGAAATATCGTGCTGAAACCTATGTCCCACCTTCCCGGAAAAGCATAATTTTGTGGAACCAGACTTTGCTTTTATAGCGTCTGAAGCATCAGGTTCGAGGAACGATGGACAGTTACCGATAGACGTAGTGAGAAAATCTCGTCCGGTACCATCAACCTCTAGAGACGATAGACCGTCAACAAGGGAGCCACGTCCAACAACACCCAGAAACTCTGGACCGTTCTTGTGCTGGAACTGTAATAAGCCCGGTCATCGAAATAGCCAGTGCACTGAACAGCGCAGAATCCATTGTTACCGCTGTGGTGCGCCGAATGTGACCAGTAAAAACTGCCCTAAATGTTCTTCGGGAAACGATTCTCGGGAGAGTCGATATGTCGTAGGACTGCTCCCCTCCCTTTTACTTTCCTCCCAACAATAATATTTTGCCCACCAACAATTCTCTTCCCCACAAAAATAATTCATCCCCTAACAATTCTCTGTCTAATAAAAACCTTTTGCCGACCAACCACTTTCTTTCCAATGGAAATATTTCACCGAGCCACAGCTTTCTTCCCGATGAAAACCTTCTGCCTACCAACAATTCTCTTCTCCACAAAAATCATTCATCCCCTAACCATTCTCTGTCCAAGGAAAACGTTTTGCCGACCAACCACTTTCTTTCCAATGAAAATCTTTCGTCGACCAACAGCTTTCTTCCCGATGAAAACTCCTTGCCAACCAATAACTCTCTCTTCATCAAAAATCATTCACCCCCTAACAAGTCTGTTCACTATAAAAACCTATTGTCGACCAATAACTTGTCTTCTGATGAAAGCCTTTCACCAACCAATAGCTCCCTTCCCAACCAGAATCATTCACACGCCAACAGTTCTTTTCCCAATAAAAACCTTTTAGATTTTATCATAGCTCATGCGCATGGCGACCAGCGCCCCTATTTAGAAATTTCGATTTTAGGTTATAAGATTTTAGGTTTATTAGATTCTGGAGCATCACGCACTATTGTAGGTCAACCGGGTTTCCGAATTTTATAAAGTCTGGGATTAAAACTTATTAGGCAACAAACTGATTGTACCGTTGCGAACGGCCAAACTTGCTCTAGTTTGGGCTATTTTCAGGTTCCTGTAACTTTATTAAATAGAACTCGGGTGATCGATATTTTAGTTCTTCCAGAACTGTCCCATCAACTGATTTTAGGAATCGACTTTTGGAGATCCATGGAAGTGATCCCCGACTTGAAGCAGGACGTCTGGCATTTTTCCACTGATGATCAACCCACGGAAATTTGCAGCATTATAGATGGCGACTCTTTATCTGAAGCCGACCGAGCGACTTTAAATGCACTGGTTAAGGAGAAAATAGCAGAAATGGGTACTGGTCTTGGCTGCTGCAAAGTAGCAGAACACGTCATTGAGCTTGAACCCGGCACAAGGCCAATTAAACAGCGTTACTACCCAGTTTCTCCATTCAAGCAAAGGATTATGGACGAGGAAATCGATGAAATGTTAAAACTTGGCGTGATTGAACCTTCTAAAAGTCCTTGGTCCAGTCCAGTGTGTTTGGTACGCAAGAAAGATGACAGCTATAGGTTTTGCATAGATTTTAGAAATCTTAACACCAAAAGTAAGAAAGATGCGTATCCTATACCTTATATCTCCGCCATTTTGGATCGCCTCAGAGACGCCCGCTACATTAGCTCCATCGACATAAAATCAGCGTTCTGGCAGGTACCTCTTAGTGAGTCTTCACGCGAATTAACTGCTTTCACTGTTCCAGGTAGGAATCTTTATCATTTTCTGCGCTTGACCAATGCGCCAGCCACCTGGCAACGTATAGTAGACCGTGTACTAGGCGTTGATTTGGAAAATCATGTGATGGTGTATCTTGATGATATAATTATCATCTCCAAAACCTTTCCTGAACACCTCAGAATTTTAGGCCTAGTTTTTGACCGTTTGAGAGAGGCAGGACTCATAGTTTCCGAGGAGAAATGTCACTTTTGTAAGCCTGAATTAAGATATCTTGGCTACATCGTAGACGCCAAAGGTTTAAGACCTGATCCTGAGAAAGTGCAGGCGATTGTAAATATAGCACCTCCACGAAATATTACGGAAATTCGACGTTTTATTGGCACCGCTTCTTGGTACCGGCGTTTTGTGCCGAACTTTTCAGCTATTATAGCCCCAATTACTCGGCTTACCAGGAAAAATATCAAATGGGAATGGACTTCCGAGTGCCATCGGTCATTCAACTTGATTAAAGAAGCTCTAATCACCGCTCCCGTGCTAACATGTCCAGATTTCAACCGCACATTTACCTTGCAGACTGATGCGTCATTTTATGGCTTAGGAGCAGTTCTGACTCAGCAATTTGATGACGGAGAAAAAGTTATTTCCTATCTTTCACGTTCTCTCACCAAACAAGAGATGAAATTAACCGTCACGGAAAAGGAGTGCCTTGCCGTAATTTGGAGTGTGGAAAAGCTTCGACACTATCTGGAGGGTGTACACTTTAAAGTTATAACAGATCACCATTCTTTGTTATGACTGCATAATTTGAAAGATCCACAAGGACGCCTCGCTCGATGGGCTCTTCGTTTACAACCTTACGATCTTGAATTGATCCACCGTAAAGGCCGAGATCATGTCGTGCCAGATTTTCTTTCCAGGTCAGTGCCAATGACTACTGATTCTGTCGCAGCTGTTGACGAACCACCGTCACCATCATTTTCTGACACCTCTGACAAATGGTACAAAGGTATGATACAGAAACTAGAAGAACGTCCTGATAAATATCCTTGTTGGCGAGTCGAGAATGGCAATCTCTTTAAGAATGTTAAGACCAACAATCCTAATTTTCCGGATCATTCTACCTACTGGAAAATAGTAGCACCTAAGGATAAGCGAAAACAGATATTTCTTCGATGCCATGATAACCCAGCAGCAGGGCACGTGGGTGTTTTTAAAACCTTTTGAAGGTCGCCGAGAGATATTATTGGCCGAAAATGAGATCCGACGTTGCTAGTTATGTCCGTGCTTGTAGAACTTGTGCTCAGAACAAAGTAGATCAGAAACATCCAGCTGGTTTAATGGGTAATCGCCCAGACATAAAGGAACCTTCGCAAGCCATCAGCCTAGACTCTATAGGACCTTTACCTCGTTCTAAACAAGGTAACACTCATATTTTGGTGGTCACAGATTATTTTAGCAAGTACGTCGTCTTATTTCCGTGTCGATCGGCAACAGCAAAATCGTTGGTTAAGTGTGTCGAAGATGGCATTTTCTTAGTTTACGGAGCTCCTCAATTCTTAACGTGCGACAACGGAACGCAAATGAAATCCAAAGAATTTCAAGCCCTTTGCGATAAATATAAAGTTAGAATATTTTACACTGCTAATTACTATCCTAGAGCAGATCATACTGAACGCGTTAATAGAGTTATCAAAACGATGTTACGCTCTTACGTTCAACAAAATAACCATCGAACTTGGGAAGATAATTTAACTGCTGTCGGTTGCGCCATTCGCACTTCGCGACACCAAACTACGGGCTTCACCCCATACTGCGTTAATTTTGGCAGGGAACATAAGCTATTCGGTTCGGACTATGCTGAGGGTGTTCCTCAAGTAGAAACTGAGCGTCAAAATTACATTCGAGAACGAATAGAAGCCTTCAAACAATTATTTAGGAAAGTCCACACTAAAATCGAAGCTTCTCGTGTTAAAAATCGACATAACTATAATTTGCGCCGACGCCCAGTAAGCTTTGTTCCTGGTCAAGAAGTCTGGCGTAAGAATAAAAGAATATCCGATGCAGCGAACTATTATAGCGCAAAGTTGGCTCCGGAATTTGTAGGTCCGTTTAAGATCGTAGAAGAGACCGGCACGTGTACTTATGAGCTTGAAGACGAACACGGTGTTAGTAAGGGCATTTGGCATGTACAAGACCTTAAGCCGGTATATGCCGAAACTGCGTGTGGTGGTCCTTAGGAGTGAATAAATTGTTAGGCAACTCAAAGTCATTATTAACTTTATTACCTTCCTTTAACTTTACTGTCATTAATTTAATATTACGTTTTACTAGTCATTTTGCTTCAATTTACTTATCAATCTATCGATTTCTGAATTTATTAACTTTTCGGTCCATAGCTTCAATTTGATTAATTACTACTTTTTAATTTTTTTTTCTTCCCCTCTCTTCCTCTTTCGGTAATAATGACTTTAGTGAGTTTTCTTTTATCGTTGCGTTAATTTTGACTTTTGGCCCAGTTTAAATTCTCTTTTCTTTTACTTCCCTTGCTCAGTCGTGAGCAATTTTGATGCCCTGCAGTACGGGCGTGATGGTGTCTGAATCCATGTTGGCTCGAAGCTTGATGGATTTGGACACTATCGCTTAGAATAGTGCTGCACTGGGTTAACTAGTTGGGGTAGAAGTCCCCTGAGTGCCGTGTATGCTCTGCAGTGTGGGCGTGATGGTGTTGGGATCCATCTGGGCGCGAGACTTGATGGATTTGGACACTGTCACTTAGAATAGCGCTGCACTGGGTTAACTAGTTGGGGTAGGAGTCCCCTGAAAGCCGTGGCAAGATAAGCCTTCAGCTGCCTTGCTTCTATTGTTTGTAGTAGGTAAGCCCTCAGCTGCCTCACTACTTTCACTGGCCATCGCCGCCTTACGCCTTGTTGTCTTTTATCTGTCATTACCTGATTATCTTTACCTTATCGTCACTTTGTTTATTGTATAGTAACGTATAGTAACGTTTATGGTCATTTAATGTAGCTTACCTTTTTGCGTTTATCAGTCTCACGCAGACACCCATCTCGGCGCGAGACGAGATGGGGGTCGGTGTGTCACATGGTAATTTAAGTTTGATTACTTGGTGAGAAGGCGGTGATTAATTAATTTTGGACCTAATTTTCTTTATCGTTTTTTATCTGCATTCACTATTAATTGTTTTTTTTACTATAGACTAGGGCCAAAAGTCTTTATTTATTATCTTTATTGGACCTTTTTTATTACCTCGATTTGACGTATTTACCTTGATGTGACCTCTTACTTTGATTTGGCTTAATTTTCTCTACCTAGACGTGATTTTATTATTATTCCTTATTTGTGTCTGGAAATTTCGGTTATTTGAACTAGTATGTGTTTTTGCTCGAGTACGACTTTGTCTTTCCTTTGGGGATTTAGAGTAGAAACACAATTTTCTTTATCTCGATTTGCGAATCTTTAGTTGATTTACTTGATTCCTTTACTTTTGGTTGATTAATTTTCTTACATTTGCGTTAATTTACTAGTATTTGCGTTAAATTATTTACTTTGCGATAATTTTCTTATCATTCAGGTAATTTACTTACCTTTGCGATAATTTGCTTACCTTCCGTTAATTTACTTATCTTTGCGTTTATTTGCTTACCGTTGCGTAATTTCGATTACATTTACGTTGGTTTATTTCGATTACCTTTGCGTTCATTCCGTTACCTTGTATTTTGATTTACTTACCTTTGTTTTGATTTACTTACCTTACCGTGATTGGCCTTTGATTGACTTTAATTTACTTTGATACCTTTGGTATTTTATCTATTATTTGGATTTGTCTTAGGTCTAGGGCTTGGCAGGACTATATAGTAGTCTGCGGCCATTTGAGTTTTACCGGTTTTGCGCCTAGATCATTGGCTGATATATTTTGTCTATTCACCTTTTAGACAAAATAAAACTATCCCGATTGCGACTTTACTTTATCTTGACTTTGTGTCGATTTAGACATTTGTCCCTATCTCGTTTTACTGGCTGCACGGTGTTGGGTGCTACCGGATGTCGCTTCGACGCTCTTTGTTATATCATGGATCCTTCGGAGAGCAGACCGACTGGAAGGGCTGTTCAGGGGGGCGGAAGTCTGACCCCTGGGGTATCAGTTTGCCCATCGAACTTGTTCGGAGGGCCAGGGGAGGACCAAGCTACTTTGTTCGGCCTGAGCTCAAGTCGGCCTATTAGGTTGCGATAGGCAGTGCCACCGCTCAGAACACCCTGATTAATTTTTTTTGTTGTTGTATACAGGGACCGGTGTGCTTCCCATTTGGTACATCTTTTAGCTTGGTGGGTGCTACAATCCAATCCCTTTTGTATGGTGGATCATCAGGACTATCCCTCTTTTCTTCTCATTTTACTTATGTTGTATTATATTTATCTTTTCCTTTTTAGTTGTCCACCCTTTGGTTGGTTTGACGCATGTCACTTGGTGATTTAATTCGGGACGAGTCTACAGTGTGAGGCTAGTAAACGAGGTTCCCCACAGTATTTTTGGGTGTTACGCAATGCTAGCTCCCTTACCAACCTAGGGTTTACGTTCCGCACTGAATCTTCCTGGAGGAGGTCGCTGGGTGACTAGTGGCAAAGGAACCAAAGATTTTTTTGAGTATTTAGTTATTTTAAGATTGAGTTATCAGTCTTGTTGGTTAGTATTAGTTATATGGTACTACCTTGGGTTCCCACGTATCTTTACTTATTTTTTTTATTGGCGCTAGTATAGCGCAGGTAATTTATTTTCTTTTTCAATCGTCTTGTATCTACAGAGAGCCTCTGATCCTTATCGTCGGTTAATTTTCATTGGAAAATTTCCCTCCTTTCGTAGGAGAGGGGGAGTTGTGACAGGTCATTTTTTGTCACAGACTCAGTATTTGTTTTAATAATTAGTTTATTCACGAATGCCTGTTTTTACTTAATTATTTACCTTGGTTGAGAAGTTCTATTTTCGTTCTTCCACTATGTGGCCCCTTCCCTTGCTTTCCAGGCTACCCCCTGGGAGTGTTGTTTGTCTTTTATCTCGTCCAACTCAGCTTGACATCAGCTGTCCTTCGTTCGAAGCTAGTAGTTTGTGTTAACATCTTTCTCTCTTGTTTGGGCCCTGAATTTTCGCCTTGCTTAAAGTTCACCCTGTGTGTATAGACAAGTTGCCCTTAGTCTATTTATGTTAACGTGATGTTGGAATTTGAATTTTATGGGTGTACCTACCTTTGGAAATCAGCTGGTTACATTCTCTGACAACATCGGGACGCCCTTGATTTGTGAGTTATTGATCACATTGCCTGTACTGTCCTAGTTTCTGCCTTGTTCTTGGGCGTTCTGGATTGGTTAAACGGCATACGTTTCTTTCAGATTTTGTTTTGATTTCTTTAAAAAATAGTCATTGTCAGGTTAGAATTTATGGTTGACAGCTGGCACTATGAGTCTTGGAGCGTTGCCGCTTCGTAAATTTGCAAATTTGTCAAATAGCAACTAAGGCTTTTCGCGTGGCCATCCCTGTCATTCGACGCTCGGTCGTTGAAGCCACAGGCTTGTGGCGGAAGATTTTCATTAGGGTTGTTCGCGCATGGCGGAAATTCTTGAACCCGATTTTGGTTATGTGTTGGTAGTGGGGTAGGAAGTCATTTCCTTCTTCGCACGAGGCACGAGGCTCCACTTAGATCCTGCCTTTCGACGGAGTTGCCTTGCAGTGTTGGATTTAAAAGCTTCAGTTTGGAGGCTCAAGTTACTTGGATTAAATTTTCGGGACTGCAATTTAATTCTTTTGTTGAATTTTTGACTGCTGAGCAGCGTTTTTGTTTTGGCAACTTCATTCGTTAAATCAGACATTACATCGGCCTGACGATCTGGAGACCGCTGGTAGCTGCCCCCGTTTTTGGTATTTTGTATGTAGAGTTTTGGAATTTCGAGCCCTCCTTGTTTAAGGGGGTCTTTGGTAGGGGCTACAACGCATCCCCACTTCTCTTCCGTGGGGGCTACAAAGCATCCCTACTTCTTATCCGCTGGGTCTAAAGAAGCCACCCTATTGCATTCAGTAGGGGCTAAGGAGCCAGCCTATATTCTTTTTGCGTATGAGGACAGACTTCCTCAGGAAGTTTTTTTTTTATTTAGTGTAACTTCTATTTTGCGGGGGCAAAATCGCCCAACTTTTTTTTTATGTCAACAACAACTAATTTGTTTCTTATGTCAACACCAACTAATTTGTGTAAAGATATGTATAGGGTTAGATGTACTCTAGTTGTTTTATTCAGCTCACTACGCCCTATGTTTTTCTGAATTTTAAATTATGAATAGCAGGATTGTTGCGTGTTGAAGCAGGTTCCTAGACCACCTAGGCGACTTCCAGTTTGTGTCGGTGTAAAAAAACTGGTGGCGTCCAATCGAACCTATCTGGCTGAGCTGAGGGCTAATTTGCACGCGCTCTACTACAGCTTGCTTCACACAGAACACCCTGCTGTTTCTGTTTCTTTCTGGGAGTATCTTCCTGAATTTTTTTTTTATGTTCTTTTCAAGTTTAAGCGGCAAGTACTTGGTCAATGATACTCATCATAGTATCTTTGACAGTTTTTAACCAAACACTTTTTCTTGAACAAAGTGCGTCGCAAATTTTTGGCGCCCAACGTGGGGCATATTTAAAAAAACATTACCGCTTTTTTTCTAATTTTATCCTTGTGCGTCTAGTGAGCAGGATGGAACTTTGAAAATGTCCATCAATTTTAACTCTAACTGTACTAGCCCTGTATTACTGCATTTGATTTTGGCGATTTATTACCGATTTTAATTGACTTGTTTACGTAACTTTGATTGTCTTTGAATTTGTGGTTTATTACCGATTTTATTTTACGCCTTAGTAACTTTGATTGTCTTTGATATTGCGATTTATTACCGATTTTATTTTATTTATTTACGTGACCTTGAGTATCTTTGCGTACTGTATTTTTGCTGATTTAATTGCCTTTGTTTGCTATATTTGACTACACCATTGGTGTAGTTTTGGTAAATTTATTCGAGTTACGCGTTTATATTTAGATTTGCTTTTTTTTACTTTGACTTTTGAGTTGCTGTTGTTTTTATTCACTCCAAAATGGATTATAATATGCAAGTTCATTGTCTTCGGAAAGAAATGCTTATTTACGAGCTCACGATTCGTGGCATTCCGGCTAGAAATGCTAATACCGCAAAAGAACTTGTAGCATCGTTACGTCCTATTTTAAAAATGGAAAGAAAAGGCAAAATTTTTACTCGTCCGGCCTATAACTTTGTTTTTGACGACGAATGTGACTACATAACCAAAACTTTACACGATATTGATAACGCGATCAAGAATATTTCTGGTGACTCAGCCAGAGCAAAGTTCGTACGTTTGCAGTCGCAACTTGTCCATTTGTTCACTCGTGTTGATCGAATTCCGGTTGAGAACCTTGGTGCCGAGGAATTGCAAACTCGGTCTAATTTATTGCTTCAAACTTTGGGAAAATTAAACAGTTTGGACGATCTCTTAAAACAAGATCCGAATTTAAGTGCCTTACTGGATCAGGAAGTTTATTTTTTTTTATTTAGTGTAACTTCTATTTTGCGGGGGCAAAATCGCCCAACCTTCTTTTTATGTCAACAACAACTAATTTGTTTCTTATGTCAACACCAACTAATTTGTGTAAATATATGTATAGGGTTAGATGTACTCTAGTTGTTTTATTCAGCTCACTACGCCCTATGTTTTTCTGAATTTTAAATTATGAATAGCAGGATTGTTGCGTGTTGAAGCAGGTTCCTAGACCACCTAGGCGACTTCCAGTTTGTGTCGGTGTAAAAAAACTGGTGGCGTCCAATCGAACCTATCTGGCTGAGCTGAGGGCTAATTTGCACGCGCTCTACTACAGCTTGCTTCACACAGAACACCCTGCTGTTTCTGTTTCTTTCTGCGAGTATCTTCCTGAATTTTTTTTTTTTGATGTTCTTTTCAAGTTTAAGCGGTAAGTACTTGGTCAATGATACTCATCATAGTATCTTTGACAGTTTTTAACCAAACACTTTTTCTTGAACAAAGTGCGTTGCAAATGTTGAAGCTAAATCAGTTTTAATGTATGTAAATGCGGTGGTTAGTACATCTCGTGGACTCGTGTATTACTTCTGGGACTAGGAAAGTACAGGAAGTAAAATGTTATGAATATAATTACCCACATGGGCTTAAAGCGTACATAAATACTGCAAGGCTGCACAATCTGTTTGATCCCAAATTATGATAGAATATAATATATGTACCTACTTAGATTTTCAAAAACTTGTTGAACTCTTTAAGATCGATAAAAAAGCTTTGCTTTTTCTCGTTTTTTTCTCATATATATTTTGATCGCCAATCGTCCATCTGTTGGACTTTTGTATTTTGAATTCACATGCTTCATTCTTGACACAATATAAAAAGAAAATTTCTTTAGCAGTATTTCAAATTTTGTATACTCATGTTCCATGGCGATTGTATTTGTATTTTTAGATTTGCTTGGGTATTTGCTAGAACGTAGAATATCTAAAACTCCTCAAATAATCAAAAAGAACTATGAAGCGTTGTATTGTCCGTTCAAATACCTAGACCGGAGCAAAAAAAGAAAAGAGTCTCGATACATGTAAAGATTGTAATGTAGGTTTATGTGTTGTTCTATGTTTTAAGACATACCACAATGTTATACATTTTTAGTTTGCTTCAACTATTTCATATTTATAGTGTTTACTTTTTCATAATAAAAATATAATTAGCTTGTATTATACTGCTTTCAGTTCATTTGTTTGTCATTTTTTTTTAATTTGTATGTCGGAAAAATCCGACACCCGTAAGAACAAACAGCAACAAACGTCCACTCACCCATCCATATCGACATTGATAGGGGTTTCCATTTAAAAATCTTTTACCAGCCAAAATGGTTTTGCCGATATCTATTATGATATTACTAAAATTACCTGAGACTTTTGATGACTAACAATAAAGATCATAGAAGGAATTGGACCGATGTGATAATAAATCATCGTTAAACAGAGTACACGATTTTATTTCTAAAACGAAACATTACTTTCAAGGTTTCATTACGAGAGGTCTGAAAGGTGGCAGCCAAACTCGCTGCTCCTGGAAATGGATCCTGGTGGTCTCTTGATTGACGAATCTAAACAAAGTAAAACCGAACTAGTATCAGATACAACTATGTCCGTAAACAGGTGGCAAAATTATTTAAAGCAGTGTATACTATCATGCAGAGTGATTACTTTACTAGTAAATGTCAACAAAGTTGGAATAACTGTAATACGAGAAAAGTTCACACATTTTAAAATAAAGCTGCTATTGGCATCTATGGCAGCAACCCAGAAATCATAAAAACAAGGATCACGAAATGATACGACACCCTTTCGGCGACGTGACTGAACTTCTGTGCTTCCCTCTAGATCTCCACTATGTTGCGGATTCACTAGGGGTCATATTTATAATTTTCCCTTGAGTATTCCATAGACCTTGAGGTATGACTTAAGCAAGGTGTCGCTCATACTTGACGAAATATCAAAGTGCAAGGAACGACTATAAATACCACCCGTAGGGTCACACAATGCGATGAAAATTGTGTATCACAAGAAAATATAATTTAGTGTTAAAAAATGGGATAAAAGACTTTCCCCAGAGGCAACCGTCTTCGACTTACTTGGGAGGGGCCCCTATTATTTTGTGTTTTACTTACACTCATGTAGTACTAGTATTACCTAAAGTTAGCGTCAGTAGGTAAAGCCCATTTATGTGTTTGCCATTTTATTTAAATAAGCTGGTAAAAAGTTAAATAAAGTTAATAATAATACAACGAAAAGGACTTACTATTATCTGCACTTCCAGATTTTTCATTTTTAAGTTTATGAAAAACAATATTCATTAAAAAATACGAAAGCTCCAGCCACTTGGCTTACAGATTATCTCAAGCTAATGACGTGATTACGTGACAAAACTCTTTTAAAAGTCCTGAACTAAAAGACTAATATAAATTAGCGGCGTTATAAAGAGTTTTCTTAATTTTGTTGATACTACAGTTTGTCAGAAAAAGAGCAAGTTTAAATTATAAATCAAACCTGAATTTAAACAGTTTTGAAAATCAGAAAGTTAGACCGTAACAACATTCAAAGCTTGTTAAAACCTTTCGTGTTTATGTTGTAGGGAATTTAATAATATTAGTTCTGGGTTTCAGCTTTTCTTTAAAAAAAAATATGTAGTTCTGTCAGCAAAAATGCTCATAATGTTTTTGGTACTTCCTGATTACCTAGAAATTCGTCAGACCAAAGAAGGGGACTGAACAAATATAGGGGCTACACTGAAAAAGGGGTTGCCGTGCAAATTTTTTTTATGTACAATTAATTCATTTTTCATTAAAGGAAACCCATTATCCCCTCCTTATTCCCTTATAAACTGAGAGCTCATAACACATTTTTTGAGTGTCTTTATAAAACTTAGAACTATTTTTAAAAGATGGCTATTATAGGTCTCTACCAGGGGTTAACAGTCTGCCAGCTCGATCTCCGGGCAAAACTCCCCATATTTTCCCCATTCTTTCGAAAAAAATCGACTCAGGTGTCTTTATGAACCTTGAAATTTTGACAGCTGTTTCTTCATCCTTAGTAAAGTCTAAAAATAAATGGGCAGACTTTTTGGACCGTGCCAACCTCTTGGCAAACGCCTTTAAATTCTTAGCTCTAAGGACCGATGGCTTTTATCTTGAGAGAGTCATCGCGTATGATATTCTGCTGGCAAGATTTGAGTTTCAGTCTTTGAAACTTAGAAAAAACAAGTCATCGTCACCAATTATCTTATTACACAAAATCCTGCATGGTAAAATCTACTGTCCTGCCCTCCTCCAGCAACTGAATATTTTGGTGCCTTGAGTAACTACTAGAAATGGCTTAACATTCTATTGCCGTAGAGCGAACACCAACTTATATTTAAAATCTCCAAATTACTTAATGTGTACTACATTTAATAGAATGTCGCATGTGTGACATATTTGATTGTACTATTCATGAGTTGAAGAGATTATCTGAGCAGTGTCTTAGGTATTCTTGATTCATGAACAATCTTTTGGTATTTTAGATTAGGAATAGTAATGTGTTATTATTTACATTTAAGTTATGTAAGCCTTATGTAACAAACTGCCCTGTAAGTGATTCAATTTTTAGGGCTTTAATGCTAAATAAATAAATAAATTATTTGTGCAACCGGATGTAGGATTGTTAGATAACCGGGATTAACCCTACCCTTAAAGAAAAACTCCACGGCCAATATTGTAGTTCGAACATTAGATCCACGAGGACCCTTATCTCCCTATTGAATAGCTAGTAAGAGACTTCAGAGCTGAACTGGCGAATCCATAAAAAATTGGGTAGTAACCACCGTACACAAATTTACTGGGTAAGTATTTTTTTAGTATTATGTAAATTATCTCTTACTTTTAAACACAGTTTAATTACGGTCTCGCCTCCCATGGCCAGGTACCATCTTTACGCACCCTACTTATTAATGTCAACTCGGGCATGAATTCTACATATGAGCATTTATTTTATTTTGTGTCCAAACATTTAAATAGTATAAATGTAGCTCCAAGCGCTTTGTAGGCTTTATTATTTTACAAAGTTAAATGCAAAGGTGGCTAATGAGGGTCAAATAGTAAATTAATCCCAGGTTGGAACTTTAGCTTGTTGCTTGACAAAGATTAGTCTGACACAACTCGTAGTTAAATGCGATCTCGACGTAAGAAGCCCATTTGGGACGAAACAGGTATTATTAATAAAACTACTGTATTTTTATTTTTAAATGATAGAGAAAATTGAAATGTATTAAATCTTACTTTTCTCTGAATATTTATTTTAGAGGGAAGTTTTCTTCACTAATTGTTGTTATGTATGGGGTTTAAGAATTACATTAGTAGCAACAAAATAATAAGAATGACAATTCCTTGTATAAAAGACAGTTAAGTATGTTAAAAGTAGTACATATATGTATATTAGAACGTATAGGAACGATTTTTTTTATTTCATATCCTCTTATCATAGGTAACAAAATGTGTCTTAGGATAAGTGAAAAATAATCCCAAAAGTGAATAACTTTCTGTCATAGTTACAAAATCGTTTAAAAATAAAATAAAAAATTTAAGCCAAATTGTATTATTTAAAAGCCTATAGAACCAGTATTGTGCAGAAGCTATACCTGTCAATGCTCTTCTAAGTTATCAAAAGACAAATCCACAATGACTATTGATAGAATGAAAATTAGAAGGGCCAGAACAACACAACGAGAACCTTACTAGTAACACATGTAAAGAATCAATTTTGTGGTTATTTTTTGACAGCAGAAAAGATTATACTTTAATTAATGAAAAAACGGATCACAATTATCAAAGAAAACGCATAACAGAAGAGCACATTTCTATTATTAACGAACCAGGGTTCTTGGGCACCAGAGAGCGGCAGTGCTTTGCGTATTATGAATTTTCTGGAAAAAACTTGGATACGTATGATTTAATAGCAGTTGGATCAGATGGCACAGCAGTAACCACGGGATTAAAAAATGGAGGGATTCGTTAATTATTAGAAAGAGTTAGGTCTCTATGGTGGTCTGTTTCACTTTAATGAACTTCCATTACGACATCCAATAATGGAACTAGATGGTGAAATATCTGGGCCATGCGGACTTAAAGGAGTCATTGGACTACAATTGGATCACTTTGAAACTCTCCCTGTAGTACAATTTAAAAAAATAACAAGTAACCTTCCCCAAATGGATATTAAAAAAAGTGATCTTAACACAGACCAAAATTACCTTTTGGAGATAGTACAGTCGATTGAATCTGGAAACGTTTCTGCTTTTCTAGCATTACGAACCCAATCAAATCCAAGCAAACCCAAGAAAAGCCCATAAAAACATAAAGTTATAAAAATTTCAATTTTTTAAAACTTTGACCCCCTTGAGGAACCCAAAAGATGACAAAATATAATTTTTAGGTTTCGCATGATGACATCCAAAAGGCACCTTTTGGTCCCTATGACATAAGCAATAAAAACAATAATAATAAAAAATAAATTTTTCGTTCCACCCTAATGTATATGTTTATAAATGATATCTACCTATATATTGTTTAGAAGATAGAATTTTCATATAAGTAAAAGGTATATATTTACATATCTATAAGATGTGTCACCTTTGGTATGACAGAAAATTACATTAAGTTTTACATACATTTCTACCTATTTTAGTTACGTTTGGAGTAAAAGGTAGCGTGATTTTGGATGTACAAAAGTTTTCTAAGAAGGCGAGAGAAAAAAGGAATCACAGAGTTAGCCTCGAATACGCAGTTGCAAAGATAGTCAACTACGAAAGTATAAAAGCTATAATCATACCAAATTGTCAAAGTTTTTACTAACAAAAAAATCATTCAACTGTAATCTTTATCCCAGATGTTAAATTTTTCATAGAAAAAGCAATTATTTAGTAGATAATGGCTGTATTTGGTCCCAAAACTTGAAGGAAATATACATAGCGCTCTTTCTTTTTAGTTTACGAAAAACTTGTTTGAAATGGTTTCTAATATTAAACCTGTTTCCAGTGGTTTCCCATAAAATGTTTGCTTAAGAAATTCTCTCTCTCTCAACTCAATATTGCACCATTCTATCAGTCCCCTAATTAGATGCTTATCATAATTTCCAAGATCTATAATAAGCATTATTCATTGGTCTTACATATTGTTTGTAGGTTTATGTATCAAGTTAACCTGAAGCATGAAATATGATCCTGTATAAGCAGTAGAAAACCCGTACTGTATTGTAAAATAGTTAGGCAATTTTAGTCTTACTCTAAACTTTGTATAATAAAGTTAGTCGTAATATTGTTTATTGGGACTATTTATTCCGATTTGTTCTCGCCTGGAGGATTAGGAAACTATTCCGAACATTGTTTTACCTAATGTTGTGGAAGAAATAGGACCTGCTTTCTTTACAAGATCCATATCAATTATCCTAATATCGATTATAATATAATGGTAACACATTAAGCCCTAAGGGATTCAATGCATTTCATTGTGCTAACATTTCTTGCAGATAATTTTCATAAAAAAAATTAATAAAGTTGTCCGTATTTGAAAGAAAAATGTAACCTTGTATTCTAATAATACATTAGGTATTATAGAAAATCGAAATCGGAATAATTCAATTTTAATTACTAGATTTTCCGGATGTAAAAAGCCAAAACACACTAATGAATGATACCAATTTGAAATATGCACTTAATTACTTTTCTTGGGGATATTTAAAGGAAAAGGTGTATTCTCATCGACCTTTTGAAAATATCGACAGATTGCAAAGCGTAATAACCCTATGTGCTCTAGAAATTCCCCAAGTTGTTTTGAGAAAAGCTGTTTCAAAATTATTAGGTCTCCGGTGGCCGAGTTGGTACGGCGCCAGCTTTGCAACCGAGAGGCGCGGGTTCGAATCCCGCTTGGACCATGGATATTTTGTGATTGTTGTTGGAAGGTGGTAGAGGAATTCATCCTCGACCGAGGTGGTACCACCCCACACATCCTCTTAAAGGGCTGGTGAAATCCCTACGGATGTTTCCAGCTCTGGATGTGTGAGTCGAAACGTCGAAAACTAGAATAATATGAGAAGCCATCGAAATAGCAGAAATCGGTCATCTAAATAAAAGGGACGACAGTCTGCTTTTGTCCAGTACATGAAAGAATAGTAAAACGGCAAGCCGAAGCGCATCAACCCGCAACTACATCACAACAAACAGTCAACGAAGCAACGACTGAGGGGGCGGAGCCAACGCCAGCCAAACAGAACTGCAACAACTTTCGGCGCAGGCCATAAATACCAAGAGCCACGACAAAGGTCCATCAGTTCACGACTTGACAGCAGCGAGTAAGCATTGATAATGCCAAGTGAGACCTTGGCGAAACGTCTGGAAGGTGGTAGAGGAATTCTTCCTCGACCGAGTTGGTACCACCCTACACATCCTCTTAAAGGGCTGGTGAAATCCCTACGGATGTTTCCAGCTCTGGATGTGTGAGTCGATTCCCCAGTACACCCACGGTACATAGTACTTAGACTTCGGTCTTCGTAGGCTGTCAGAAAGATAAAAAAAATCTAAGTTAACAATTAAATACATCGAAAAGGAGGGTGGCTATATTAAAGTTTGATTTTCGTAAATTTATTCTTTCTTAATAAGTAAGACATTTTTGCTTTTATAAAACTTTTAATTTTTTTCGTAAGTGGGCTAATGTTTTTCGTAGGATTCCAAATAATTCCTTAAAAAAACTTTTCTTTGTATCTTGTTAAATAAGTGTACTTTACCCTTGAGTTTATTTTACGTTTTCGTTTTTGTCGCTATCCTGTATACTATGGGTCTTTTCCATAGGGATTGCTAGTTTATTAATATGCAGAACTTTTCTGCACCTAAGTGATTTTTTTCCAACTTTTGGTAAAAAAAAATCCCGTATAGCAAGAACTCCGTGAAACATGCTGTATAGTTAGAGAACGTTCGAAAACATGGTATGATAAGGCTGGACAAGTTTCTGATTATATAGATATATATTAGCTTCAACGAGAAGCTGATCTATTGCTGTACACTTTACCTTTCTTACAACCTGGTGTTAGAGCCTTTCGACGACGTTTCTCATCACCAAACACAAGCAGCACTCAACACTTTAAATGATTACATCGTTTCTCGTTTCATTGTAATCGTTTACTTCACAAGTAAAAAACTGAGTCAATGATTAGCTGCAAATAATAACACTAAATGGAACGATAAAAAACAGTCGATAGGTAATCCCGTACTTTACAATTACAAAAAAGAGCCACCTGATCCCCTATCATTTATTGCTAGAGTACCGTTGGACTATATTCAAAACGTTTAACTAATCCCCTATTTTGGAGAACCGACATTTCAAGATCTTCCATTGATCAGTCATAAAGTCTAAATAATCAAATATCATATAATTTGCAGTCGTCACTATAATAAAACTTAACAGTCATATTCACTATTGCTAAAAACAAATCGAAGAAGTAATAGAATAAGTCATAAGCTTTTATTGACGACTTACATATGATTAATGACAGGACAAATACTTGTCCAAGCTTTACTTTGCTGATCAACTGGAATATCTAAATTTAGACCATTAACAAGTCCAAACCGCTTTAGTAAATTCTGGCCTTATATTTTTATTTAATATATTATATATTTATTTAAAAAAAGCACCTAATAAAAAAACGATTTGTTAATTTTTTCTCTTCCATTGATCCTCCCTCCAACAATACTAGTTTATAAGAAACCTATGTCCCGTTTTGAATACGTTTCACAGCTTATTTATTATTTATGAGAGGGCCCATTTATTCAACTAGTCAGCCACCTACATTTCTGCATCTAGGCAACCATCCATCATCTTCTCGTCCGTTCTCAACTTTTGCGTCCCCATATTTTAGTTTACATTAGCAATAAATTTAAATAAAATGGTAAGGGCTTTGGTAAAATTAATCACTGTCTTATCAAAATGCTTTTATTAAAATAAAACAAAATAAGGAAAAGAAGCCATCAAAATAAAATAGGCGAAATGCCATACAAACATAAATAATGGAACTGGCACTCATTTCGGAAAAGAAGTTCTACATGTATAAAATAATCAAAAGGTTTTTCACATATTCACAGTTTCTGTCAGAAAAATATTGATTACTGCAAAATAATCTACACAACGCCTTTTGGAGTATTTTTTTAGTTGCTTTCATTTAAGGCAACGTGCTAATAATAATACTGTCTAAAAAATACGCGTACAATGCACACTGACTTTTTTTATATCCAATACTTTTGGAATTCCATTTGCAGATTTTGGTTCATGACATTCTTCAACTTCCAATAAAAAAATATTATCAACAGGCAATTTTCCAATATTAATTTCTTTATTACCTATATATGCGAACACACATTTTCAGTCTAGGCTTGGATGGGTGTATACAGTTCTCGCCCTAAGAACCCTGCTGATCAATCTTTCCAGTCGCTAGCACGAGTGAGAAAGAGATTCTTTATATAAATATAGGTAAAAATCTAGAATCTTTAACCATCTAAAGTTGAAATAAGGCTTATTCTCTAAAATCCGAAAATGTTTAACTTTTATTCCCGATTTAAGAATGGGCTCAACATACTGGCATCGGTCTAACAGTAGAGAATACCTTAGCCTTGTAATGAGATGTATACCTTCGACAGACCTCCAATTTAATATTGATTTGCTGTTAACTCAGGGAACTTTGAAGAAATTTTGCCGAGACTCTTCGGTATATTATATCTAATAGAATAATGGAGTGAACACTAATATAACTTGGGACCAATGTAGAACAGATCTCATTTATCAAAATGTGTGGATCACGATAAGTGAACTCCAATGAGATTTGGTGGTTGTCGTTCCTGACATCTCGGTAGGCCAGGGTGGCTTTTTTAACGGGGCGTCTCTGAACTGCCATTCAGAGAAACGGGTTTCGCGGGTTATCCACACAGTCAAACATACTGGTAAGCTTGTTAGCATGCAAACTGGCCTTTCGACAAATTAAATATTTTTGAGTAGGGTCGTTTCGACAGGATTAAATATATTTTTTTAATATAAACATGATTCATAATTATATGTAAGTTAAGCTATCTATCAGTGAAATAATTTTTCAAATCGATTTGGTAGTTTCTAAAATTACTGAGAACCAACAAAAAACCTTTGCTTATATAACTTCATAAATTTGAAATATTGCTTTGCTTAATTAGGCTATATTTGACACAAACTTGTCAAATTTGACAAGTTGCTTGTTGCTTTTTAGATTGTTCTTCATAGGAATTTAATGACGATGAGTTGCGCAATGAACGAGTAGACATCTTTCTCATTGATTATGCAATCAAATGGCGAGATTGCTGTGCAAGGATCTTAGGCAGAGGCAGAGGCTCACGTCAACATATCCCGTTAATAAATCACATTTTAATGTGATTCGCCCTCGTATTTAAAAAAACTGTGTGTACCTACATAAGTCTTAATATGTTTGCATTTTAAAATTTCCTATAAATGTTGATGAAAATTCTCTAATGTCTTAACTCATGTTTCAGGAAGATCAGAACCCTTGACAAGTTCTGATCTCCAACCTTCTCTCTTATAATCCAACAACAACATAAAAAAAATATTTCACTCTAAAATATCAAATAATAAATTATTACAAAAAATATTTTAATTTCATATTCATTTACAAGCCACTTTTTCACTTCATTTATTTTCAATAAAATTATTTATATTTTCGGCGCCCGTGAATAGCCTCATTACCCTCTCAAATCATGGCGGCCATTTATATTTCTTCTGCTGTTCATATCGTTTTTTTTTTCAGTTAAAATCGTTACCAAAGCTCCATTAAAACTGAAATATTTCTTTTGAAAATGTGTTCCCAATTTTATTAAGAAACCTGGCGTGAAAAAAGCCATTACGAATCTGATCTTTATAATATCATTTAAAAGTAAAAAAGTTAAATATTAAAGAAATGTACTGGGCTTTTCATTTATCTTTTGGTAATACCTATAAATATTTTAAGAGATAAATAATAGGTTCTTATCTGTTGTTAATGAAGTTTACAATCCTCTGATTGCTTTGACACAGCTGTCCTCCTTAATTTATCTTGTGCTGGTGCTTTAATTCCCTCTAACCATATCTGCGTCTCTTAATATTTATTCCATATACATACATACAGCATGCCCACAATGTTTGGTTTACATTCTTTATTAGCCGTTGCAGTCAAGAAAATTAAAATTAAATAGAAGTTTTTGGGTCTAATAAAGCATTTGTTATAACAATGTGGGGATTGCGAAGTGTTTGATTTGCTGAATTTGCTCAGGTTTGGTTGCGACGCTGATATTTACCTTATTTTGCTTATAGGTATAACAAATCAGCTAGGTCTTGCCCTGTATATGTATTATCAGGACAAATCAGGTCTAGGTCAGGATTAGGGACGCTACTGATAATAAGTAACCTACTAACACCCACCTGTGTTTTATGATAATTTGTATATTATGTATTATCACGGTTAAAATAAACCTGCTTCATTAAGCGAGTGTAAAACCCCTTTCAGTAATCAGTCACATCGGAGATTTTTAATTGGTACACTATACATTTCCAGTTCAATTTTACGAACACGTGTTATGACACCGTTACGGGAAACTGCAACTAAACTAGGTATACCTGGGTTACTCTACTGCTCTCTGGAAGGTAGTGGCTGAACTTTAGAGGTTCGTGTGATGACTAAACAATTGATTGTCAAAATTAAACATAACAAAAATAAAATTATTAAATTTTGTCCGCGAATGGCTATCGCCTTTATTAAGAAGTTGTTTAGGTTAAACTTTTGTCAAAACATTTATGGTAATATAGACAAGACCTGATCCATTTTCATAAGGTTCCGTGACAAAAATTTGTACTTTTTTTTTGTCACGTATGTGGTAATTTGGCCGTATTTCATTACGAAAATGACTTAACTCCTAGCTAGATATTTTATCTTTTGATATTCGTCTCAAAATTTCCTTAAAAATTAGCAGTGTTTGCAATGACCATTTTTGCGGACAGCTCTGCAAGACCATTTTTTTCTGATGCCCCTCTAAAGTAACAGAATCCAACAAATGAAAAATAAACATAAATTAAATAGAAATAACAATACCTATCATTACAACTATTGATCTCAATTCAGTTTTTTTTTTAATATCTGGCCTGTTTCTGTATAATCTGCTTTTCAGATGTCCCCATAGAAAAAAAAATCGAATAGGGTAAGGTCTGGGGACCTCGCTGACCACCCAATTGTGCCACTTCCGTTTATTCAGTTTTCAAAGACTACTGAGTTTTGACTTGATCCCTATACCCAACCGTCACAAAGTTTTAATTGATTTCATTTTTGATAACGTACCTAACGTACCAAAATTGAGAAAAAAATGCTGGCTCCCATTTAAAAAAAAATAGTGAGTATGTTATGATGATAAACCGATAGCTAAAAAGTTGTTTTTGACATCGTCATAAAATCAGTTTTTTTAAACTTAAAAACTTTTATTCGCACTTTTTTATTCTGCCAAGCCTATTAAAGGCTTTAGAACTATTTTTCCATACATTTTGGGCACCATGTATGTTCATATTATGTATGTATGTATGTTTATAATGTATGTTTTGGTTTACCTCTATCATGTTTGCTCAGGTTTGCCCAGAAGAAATTAATCGCCTCAACTAACAAAACTGAATAATTTTAATTGCTGTGGTTGTATTTTTTCTTACGGCCCGTAGTAAATGACTGTGAGAGTTCAAAAAATTCTGCTGTTAAGAACTCCCAAACTGACATATTCAATTTATTTTTTCATAATTTAAGCGTTTGATACTTTCTCTAAAATTAAAAAAGTTGGAACAGTCATATATCACCAAAAATATACAGCACCTACCATGGATAAATGCGAAGGATCGTCCTATTGTTTCTGTTCAAAGCAAGTATTTTATTAAAATAATTGTTTTTAAAATAATCTGATGCTGATGTCATACCCTTGAACACAAAATTTAAAAAATGCTAATATTTAAATCAAAGATGAATTTTGGGTGCAGCAAAACTTTTTTGAAGGAGTGACTTCTCCGAAAAACCAATAATAAAAAAGTTTTCCATTTATGTAACAAGAGAATTTACACACACGCTCTATATGTATGTTTAAATGACTATTGTTTAAAATATGAAAAAGGTCGAAATGCTAGTCAGTAATATTAATAAATAGGGATTGTACCACTTGTATCGCCAATTAACTTAATAGGAACAGTATATTACACTCCGAGGTGGAAAGTGCTTTATTACTGTCGAAAGATAAGATAGCTGACCAAGGCGCGAAGCACCGAGGTCAACTAAATCTTGAGACTGGAATGAAACTTTTCACCGAGGTTTGTATACTGTTTTATTTTCAACCATAATTTTCCAATTTTATCTTTTATTTTTTTTTCTGATGAAGAAAAAAGTTAAGTCAACCATGATATTTATTTCCGAGTGACTGATGTCACAAAGAATATCAACTAGAGACAGATCGTTAGTTGGCAAATGTTTAAAGCTATGCGACGGTTGCTAGGGGATAAACAGGGGAACACAGATTGTGAGATTTTACAACAAAAAAAAATAAAAATGTCGAGCGATAGTGAAAACGATCTAAACTACACTCCTTCTGAACTTAAGGAAAAAGCTGGGAAGGTACAGAAAAATTTGCTGCCTGAAAAAAGTAAAAAACCTTTAAATGTACGAAAACTGGTGCATGGGGAAAAACGCAAGAACTATTGCCTCGGAGACGGTTCTACTAGATTATTTGGGTGATATGGGCAAACATAAGAAACAGTCTACACTTTGGTCAACGTACAGCATGTTAAAAACCATGTTAGCTTAGCTCTCAGGAAGAGAGTTGATATTTCGAAATTTGGAAAGCTCCTCGCCGTCCTGAAGAAACAAAATGTGGGTTACAACCCAACGAAGTCTAACATTTTTTCAAGAAATAATATAGAAGAATTTCTACAAAACGCATCAGAGGAATTTCTTCCTTTGAGGTTTACAATTTATTTTGAAAAAAAATATATATTTTAAAAAATACATATTTTTTAAATTAGTGTTTCTAATTATTTCTTTTTCTATTGTTTCAGGCGGCACTTCTAGTCGGCATATCAGAGGCATGCCGAAGTGATGTACTGATGAAAATGAGAATGCCAGACATTAGCTAAGTGTTAATTGTGATTCCAGAGACAACGACTTCCAGGAGTAGATCCTTTCTAATTACTAATGTAAGTTGGATCAAGATACTACACTAATATCTCAATCTTCGGGAAAACATTCAAAATGATAGTTGTTTTGCCTAACGTCGCTATGGAAAGGCAACCAGCCAATATTTTGAGCACAGTTCAATCTCACAATTTCCAAAGAAAATCGAAACTTTTTTGAAGCTCCCCCAACGAGAAAGGGTCACTCATTTCGAAGAACGCCTGCCACATTACTTGCTAACAGTGGTGCAGATGTCCTACAACTTAAACGCCGGGGAAGGTGGAAGTCGAGAACAGTCGCTGAAGGGTACGTAGATTCATCCTTCGACAATCAATCTAAAACAGCAAAAATGATACGAGACCCCTTACGTTTGCTTTAGTAAACATGAATAGGAATAATAGGAGTGAAACAAATCAAGAAATTAACGTTTCGACTACTGATATGCATCAAAAGGAAGGTTTATTCATATCTATTAAAACATAATAAATCTAACTTGATTAATAATTGTAATAAATAGGCTTTTTATTTTTTCATGTTTAGTATCTATTAGTTGTGAAAATGCACTTTGTTTAAAAATTTTTAAAAAATGAAAGAAAAAAAATTACATGTTCACTTACTTTTCACCCGTGGGCCGAAAGTAAAAGTCAATAAAAAGTGACACTTTCAAACTCAGTCAGAAATGTCAATATTACCTATAGGGTTGAAAATAATAGTATATTGTTTTATTAGGAGTAAAAGAGATGCTTTTATGACGAGTCTGTAGGTTTGCCGGACTCACTTCGTTCGTCCGGCAATTACAGAGCAGTCATAAGAAGTTGCTTTTACTACGAATAAAACATACTATGTTTTCTTCAAAAAAAAATAATAAAGATAAAATTTTTTAATTTGTTCATTTAAAAATGTTGTTTATTATTGTATTGATTGATACCGACTCATCGTTGGGTATGACAAGTGTCAGTATATATTACTGCGAGCAATATTCTTTAATGGTTATTATTTTAAAAATACCATTTTTTAAAACCACACTTACTCCAAATTAATAAATGTTACACTCAGAATTTATTTTTAATTTTTTTATAACTCTTGTATTATTCAACATATATATTTATTGATGGGCACACAGTCATACTTTTACCTCGGCTCTCAGTTGCAGAAAAAGTACTTTTACCTCCGCTGCCAATAGCAACCGCCTACTGACAAAAAAGCAAATCTTTGGCTTCAAAAAATTAGATAGAAAAATGTCAGGTTTATTGACGTTTGAAGAAAAATTATTTACTTTCCGTTTTCACTGAAATTTTCAATACCTCTACTTGAAACGATTTTATTTGATTTAATTTATGTAGTTCCAGTATTTCCTGTTCAAACACATGTTGATAAAATTGATCAGTTACTTATTTACATAAAAAAGGACTATGATTCTGGCATATGCTGCAAGGCGTGAAATTTACGGATGCTTTTATAAATGCCAGTACCATCCTGCAAAACGGAAATTCGGAAATTGGCATTCTTCGCAAACCAAAATATTAACCAGTCTAAGTAGTTAATGTTTGACTTCTTATCCCTTACACCGTGCGAACCGGATACATTCGCAAAATTGATGCCTGATGCGGATGTGAAAGGGTTATGTGCCTTTTCGGACTCACTTTCCAGAGAACAGGTTATTTTAAAATGTTATGATTATATGTACTGACCGGTCTGACGCATTTCAAATGTTGTAAGGAGTTCACACCGCATTATACAAATAAAATTAAATTTGTAAAAGCCTTTCACACTGATATCACAAATAGCTATCTAGGAATGAATAGCTATTTCAAACTTTTTGATATCGTCTTAGTTTGTTATATCTCTTAGAGATATCTATCCATAATTCTAGACATATTCTTCCATTTCCACCAAGATCTAACGATTTTCCAGTCGTATACTTCCTGGATTTTCGCAGTTTATTAACCGCTTTCTTATTTTTAGATACGCATTAAAAAGTTCCTATTTTTGCGAGAAGAATATTTTTTTAAAAACTATATTTTTTATTGTGGCATAATTTGTATTAGTAGAGTTGCCATGTCTAAAATTTAAAAACCCGGATAATGCGACATAAAAATCCAGACGGCAAAGATATTTCAAAAATAACTTGTAATAAAAAATGTATATATATTGGTGAAATTAAATATTGCAAAATAAGTATTACACCTACCCTGTGATTGTGAATTACAGATTATTAACTTTTTGAAAATGTTGATTTTAGGTTAGTATGAAAGAAAATTGCTTAGATTATTATTTGTCATAAAAATAAAAATTAAAATGGTGAAACAATACTTTTAAAAAATATTTTCCTATTCGTTTCCTGATATCCCCATGAAATTTCCACAAAAGGTAGAAATAAATATCCCAAATAAGTTTATTAGCAGATATAAAACAAAGCTAGATTTCAGTTTTTGTAAAAAAAATTGGGGGTCTTATTTGAAACGTTAGGTGTGGAGGTGGACTTTTGGAGGTTGACATAATGAAAAATGATTTGAGGATATTTTGTGGAAGTCCATTTGATATTCTAACCAGCCCCGCTTAGATCACTATTTTAGCTGTTATGATAATTGATATATTGCTTGTTAAGAAAATTCTGGGACACCCTGTATATATTTGTTGCACAAACTAAAGAAAAACTGAAAAATCTCTTTAAAACAAAAGATATACTCTCAAGAAAGGTAAAAATATGTATTTAATTTTTGAATGTAAAAATCAATGTAAAACAGTCAACTGTTTTAGACGGTTGTAGAAAAAACTTTTTATGATATAATGATCATTAAACTATATATAAGTTTTAGAGCTGGTTTAAATTTCAAGTTCATGTAGACATTAAAATAATCTCGGGCCACAAAAAATTTCTTTGGGTTTGCTTGGGTAATTAACATTTTCTAAACCTTGACCTTTCTAGTTCTGTTACGGGTTTTAGAGAGAAAGCGCTTCGACCTTCTATTTATTGATTTAATGTTTTCTTTTTACGGCATTGTGTTTCACACTTCTTACTTGGTTGTCTCGTCCAGGAAATACTTTAATGACTCGGTCTTGCAGTAGCTTCAAAAACTGCTACTACCTATTATGGCTCCGACGCTACCAGTTTTTCTTTGTGGTTTCTTATGCCATTTTCACTTTCCCTGTTCATTTTAGTATTTTTTTATTAACAGTCCTTTAAAATGTTCTATTAGATAATAAGCTATACGGCCATGCCGCTGAGGATTATCAAAAAAATCATTTAAATGTGTTTTGTTCTCTATGATTGCTTAAAATTAGATAATCAAATTTGATTTCTTAATTCTGTTCATAGGTGTTAATTTTTAATGATAATCAATTAATAACAAAATCTGAGCTGTATTTTAAAACCTTCACGCCAATACAAAACCAATACCATATTTCTTATTTTTTCTATGACTTCTCCAGTAACTTAAATTCTTAAATATTTCTAGCCAAAAACCATTGAAACTGATATAGTTCTGTTGGAAAATGTGTGTTCAATTGCATTACGAAATGTTGCATGAAAAAGTCCATTAGAAGTCGGAACTTCACACTTTTCTCCAATATCAAAAAAGTCGGAAAATTGATATACTACAAAAAAAACCTAAAATAATGCGCACTATAAAGACAAGAACGTGTTCTCACTAACATTTTCTCAACCTGGACTGTCCTAATTTTGTTACGAATTTGAAACAGAAAGCGCTGTGACCTGGAGAAGTGCATTTACTGATTTAATATTTTCTCTTTTCGGCTTTATGTTCCACACTTTTTGGTTGTCTTGTCCAGGAAATTCTTTAATAACTCGGTCTTGCAGCAGTTTTGAAAACTGCTACTACCTACGGCTCCGACGTCACTAGTTTTTCTTTGTGGTTTCTTATGCCCTTTTCACTTTCCCTTTTCAGTTGAGTATCATTTTATGAACAATCCTTTGCAATGTTCTGTTAGATAATAAGCTGTACAGCCATGCCGCCCAGGTTGATAAAAAAATCGTTTAAATGTATTTTGCTTAAAATTAGATAATCAAATTTCATTTCTAAATTCTGTTCATAAGTGTTCATTTTTAAGATAAGCAATTAATAAAAAAATCAGAACTGTTTTTTTAAAACCATCACGCCAATATAAAACCAATATTATATTTATTTTGCCTCTGACTTCACTAGAGATGTGCCGTGAGAATGTTCTCAAGCGAATATTTCTGGAGAACGTAAATTACCGAGAATATTTCCGAGAACGAGAATGTTCTCGGGAAAATTCATATTCTCGTATAATTTATGAGAATTTGCGGAAATTTATTTTAATTCCGCTATTGTATCATAGATGGGGCTTGGATCATCTTTATCTTTATTTCTTTTCTGAATTGTTTTAAACAACTTGTTGAGACATGTTATTTTATACAATGCATTTCTAAGTTGTGTTTTATAAATAAAGTAACTCGAAAATAATGGAAATAAAAATATAATGTGTCTTTATTTTGACTATAAGATGCGTAAATCACGTTAATTTACAATTTAAATGTTTTCTAAATTAGGTATTGTGCAGTCAAACAAAACATAAATTTCTCCAACATATAAAATAAATTCTCTAAAATTTCTGATAAATTCTCATTTTTCTCGGAGAATATTTCCCAAAAATAAATTCTCGAGAATGTTCCATCTCTACATCTCTTTATTTTTTGAGATGAAATTATTGTAAAAACTACTTTTGGAAAAAATATGTTCTTTCAGTTTATGCAGTCAAAACATAAAATTCTCCAACATATAAAATAAATTCTCTAAAATTTCTGATAAATTCTCATTTTTCTCGGATAATATTTCCTAAAAATAAATTCTCTAGAATGTTCCATCTCTAGACTTCACCAATAACTCTTAAATATTTCTAGCGAAAAACCATTATAGTTGATATATTTCTTTTGGAAAATGTGTGTTAAAATAAATCTCATTAAGAAATGTTGTGGGAAAAGGCCCATTAGAAGTCTGTACTTGACACTTTCCTCTAATATTAAAAAAGTTGGAAAATTTATATATTACAAAAAAACATACAAAGAAGGAATACTTCAATATAAAAAGACAAGAACGTGATCAAATTAACATTTTCTCAACCTGCACCGTAATAGTTCTGTTACGGGTTTTCAAGAGAAAGGGCTTTGAGCTTGAAACGTGTATTTACTGATTTAATATTTTCTCGTTTCGGCTTTATGTTCCACACTTCTTACTTGGTTATCTTGTCCAGAAAATACTATAACTCGGTTTTGCAGTAGCTTCGAAAACTGCTACTACTTGGGGCTCCGACATCACCAGTCTTTGTTTGTGGTTTCTTATGCCGTTTTCACTTTCCCTGTTCAGTTTAGTATTCCTTTATTAACAATTCCTTAAAATGTTCTGTTAGACAATAAGCTACACGGCCATGCCGCTCAGGTTGATCAAAAAATCGTTTAAATGTATTTTATTCTCTATCATTGCTTAAAATTAGATAATCAAATTCGATTTCCTAATTCTGTTCATTGAGCGTCGATTACACGGAGCTAGTTTACGCGCCGCTAGCGTGTTTTTTTACTAGCTGCTAATAAACTAGCTCTGTGTAATTAAGGCAGCCTGTAAACCATCCGGATAGTTTACCCACCAATGTGTTATCTCCACCTCTAAAGGGAAAGCAGAACTATTCGCCAAACAATTCGCTGCCAATTCCACCCTGATGCCTCCCCCCAATTTCGCTCCTCCAACCGCTAAGTCTGTACCCCATAAAATGTCCGATATAATACTTAAGGTCAAACAAGTTCAAAAAACTCTTCTATCCCTTGACACCAAAAAGTCCTCTGGTCTGGATGGCATACCAGCAATTGTTCCAAAAAAATGCGCTCCAGAACTTGCACCCATCTTAGCTCGTCTCTTCCAGATCTCTTATGACAAGGGTATCTTCCCAGATAGCTGGAAGACTGCTCGTGTGCAGCCTGTCCGGAAGAAAGATTCCAAGTCCCTTCCATCCAATTATAGACCTATCTCTATTCCTATTCCCTCCGTTGTCAGCAAAGTTATGGAGAAAGTAATTAACTTGCAAATTCTAAAATATCTAGAAAAACACAAAATCATCAATGACGGACAGTACGGATTTCGTCACCAAAGATCCACAGCTGATCTCCTTAGCTTTGTCACACATAACCGTAACAAGTCTCTTGAATTTCATGGCGAATCTCAGATTGTTGCTCTCGATATTTCCAAGGCCTTTGACCAAGTATGGCATGCCGCACTCCTCAACAAACTACCTTCTTACGGTCTTCCTACCAAACTATGTACCTGGATCGGCAGGTCCCTCTCTAATCGGCGCATATCTGTTGTGGTTGACGGTCACTCATGTAACTTCCATCCTATCAATGCTGGTGTCACCCAAGGTTCAGTCCTGGCATCAACCCTATTTCTTCTTCACATTAATGACCTACTCTCTTCAACTACCAATCCCATCCACAGTTATGCTGACGATAGTACTCTTAACTCCAATATAAATTTTTCCAGACAAATTTCGAATCAGGAGTTGGATAACAGACGCAGATCTATGTACCTATCCCTTTCCCAAGATCTTCAATTAATCTTAGACTGGGGTGCCAAGAACCTTGTTCAGTTCAACGCCTCCAAAATCCAGTCTTGCTCCCTCTCACGCAAAAAATCTAGCAACGCTTACCCCATCCACATAAATGGCCAAGCCCTACAAAACAACGAAACATTCGATCTCGTTGGCGTCGCTTTCGAACATGATCTCAGCTGGCACAAACACATTACTTCAGTAGCCGCATCGGTAGCTAAAAAGCTTGGTTTTCTCTTTCGAGCCAGAAAATACTTCTCCCCTTCCAACTTATACACTCTATATGTTCCCCTAAGACCTAACCCAGAGTACTGCTCCCACATCTGGGAAGCGGCATCACCTTCGACACTTAAGATCCTCGATTCTATCCAAAAGGGAGCCATTCGACTTACCAATGACCCAGCCCTCACGAGAAAACTCCCTTCTCTCGCTCTTCGCCGCGCTGTAGGGGATTTATCCCTTTTCTACCGCTACTTCCACGGATTTTGCTCTGAAGAACTAGCCGGTATTATTCCCCCCTTGAACGTCCCTAACAGAACAACAAGAGGCGCGTTACGTATGCCTCCCTTGACTGTCCAGCTACAAAAACCTAGAACAGACCACTTCTCTCGCTCATTCATACCTAGGGTCTCCAGATTATGGAACAAATTGCCTGCAGATGTTTTCCCTTCCCGTCCCAACCTCCAATCCTTCAAATCCCGTGTCAATAGACTACATTTCCCTTCTCTTCAGGCACCCACGGTACGTTAGTAATTAGGCTTGAAGTCTACGTGTGATGTCTTAGATAAAAAAAAATGTGAGCGAGTAAAATTGAAGACCGGTCGACTTTTCTAACTACGAGCTGGCTTATTTACTATCTGTATACCAAAAAAGTATGGTGTAATTATATCGGCGAGCAAACTAGCTACAGATATTTGTGACGAAGTGTTCATGTTTTGATTTTGCAAAAGGCTAAAATGTCGGCTAAAATGTCTAACTGCCTGTGTCTGTAATGTGTCTCTCCACTTTGGGGAGGTGCCTGAGTTTTTGAGACTATATTACAGGAAGAAATTAAAATCAGACTTTCAGAAAAAGGAAGAGGAAATGGGTAAGGAAGTGGATTTCTCGCAGTTATAAATTATGTGCTTCAAGTACCTATACATCAGTATTTTAATGAATTAGCCGAAGAAGATCCGATATAATACATGTTATTTTGTCATATCGCCCACTAGATCTTCGGCTTTTAACTCGTCCGATAATTTTTCGAATGCAGACTTTCTTAGTTCCCATAACATGGGAAGAAAGTCTTCATAAATATGAAAAAACTTGGTAATATTATTTACATTCCACTTCATACTGACGCCTTGACAGAAACGCAACAACAGGTGCAATCGAGTGTACCTGATCAAGCTTGTTTACTGGCCACGTGTAATCATGCGTGCTTTTTACACGCCAACTATCTGACTAGCCGGATGGTAAAACAGCAAGCTAGCGGCGTGTAAACTAGCTCCGTGTAATCGACGCTTTAAGCATCAATTACACATTGTACAATTTTAAAGAATAACTATTTATTAAATAAATTTAATCTTAACAGTATTTTAGAACTATTTCGCCACTATCGTATTTCTTTTGTCCATATCTTCTCCAATAACTTGGACTCTTAACTATTTTTAGCCAAGAACCGTTGGAACTGATATATTTCTTTTGGAAAATGTGTGTTCAATTTCATTACGAAATCTTGCGTGAAGAAACCCATTAGAAGTCGGAACTTGACACTTTTCTCTAAAATTAAAAAAGTTGGGAAAGTCATATATCACAAAAAACATACAGAGAGCGCGCGCAATGTTTGCCACCACAAATTATCCGCCCGATCTGAAGGGTCTTCCGTTTATTTCTACTCTGTATGCATCCCGACGCGCACGGACGCCTATCTTGTGCTTTGTTTGATATCGTCGCGACACTCGTAGCGGCGCCGCAGGTATCTAATACAATTTAATTAGGAACTTACTTGACATGACCTGGACCGCGTAAATGATTGTATAAAAAGACAAACTGCGGGATCTTACATGGAAAATACAGATTACAGGCGAGACTGTTAATAAAGTTGGATTAACAAGTGATGTGATACAGAAAAATGTGGGGCTCAACGACGTTCTCCTGTGTTTATATTAGTTTTATGATTTTGTTATTTGAAATAAGAGGTAAGTAATTATTGTGATTAATGTTTTATTGCCGTTTCTGATATAAAGCTCATAATTAAAAAAAAATTTTGAAGATTCGGCTCCTAATGACAGATTAGGTTTTCAACCAATAGAAAACAAGTTTAAAGTTTCGAATCATGCGCTTTTACTTTGAAGTTAACAAGCCATAATAACTGTGTTTTATGTGATGTTTATGAAAGCATAATTATTATTTTAAATAAGCCATACGAAAAATGGTAATATATTACAAAACCCATAATTTCTAATTTATTGGCTTTTAAGACTGCCAGTAAGATATTATTTGTACTTACAAAGACACCATACTAAATTTTAAAATATAATACTTTAATTTAGGACATTTAATGAGATTTGATGGGTAAATTCAAATAGCTACAAAATTTGAAGATGTATTCCGTGTTACACATATTACACCGTGCATTTTTTTTTACAGCAGACCATAGGGTTTTAGTATGTTAAATTTTTAACCACATGTTAGGCCCTCTTCTATTAAAAGTACAGAGATGAAACTTGACTTAGGTTAATTTTAGACTCTTAAGGTTATGTTAGTTTGCCAAATATGCCAAAAAAGCATTAAAAATGCCTAAAAATACATTTAAAATTTGACAATAAATGTCAGAAAATGTGTCTTACCTTCACTTGATGCGAAAAGGTAAAGAACAAGAATACAAAGGGTGTGGAAAATTTACGTTTCTCAAAAAATAGATGCATTTTTTAGGTATTTTTGGAGCCTTTTTGACATAATTGGCAAATTAAAAACTAACAAATAACATTTAAATAACAAAAAGTAACAAAATAACATCTGAATTTATTTTTTTTATCTCCATGTTTCTAATAGAACGGGGGCGTTAAAAATGTAACATGTAAATCCCCTATGGTCCGTTTAAAAAAATGCAGTGTATGTACAGGGTTATTTCGTATATTTTGACAGCTTTTACCGAGTTTATTATAAGAGACAGAAAAACAAGTAATTACAAAAGTTGCAGGGCTTGTCCTAAAACGTTAGAGACTGTTATTTAGTAAAACAAATTAACATCGCACAATTAGTTAAAAACACCAACTTAGTTAATTTTAAATAGAACACTCAGTATACTATAGAAAAATTTAATACACTTTATTTTCCTAATTTTAAAAATATATAATAATATGTTCATATTTGATTCAGCCGTTTTCGAGATATTTCAATTTAAAAAACTGGATTATACTGTTTTACTAAATCGCAGTTGGCATGACTTGCGCCTACGTTGTCAATAAATGTCATTCTTAGTACATTTTGTTTTTAAATAAATACAATGCGGTTGAGTATACAAATCGAAATTTATTTTATAAAAATATAATTTATGAAGAATATTCATTATATTGGTTTTCATAAGGGTTGAATATGATCGCCAGTATTTTCAAGACATTTTCTATAGTCTTTTTTTAATTTATCCAAAGCATTGCAAATAAAATCAAGATGCTGTTCATTCAACAAATCGATATTTTCCCAAATTCTTTCTTTTAAATATTCTAAATTTCGACTTCTTCTTGTATACTTGATCTTTTAGATAATCCCATAAGAAATTATCCAAACATATTAGGTCGGGGCTTATCGGTGGCCAGTTAATTGTTCCGTGTCTTCCAATCCACTTGCTAAAACGATTATTTAGAAAATTTGTAACGGGGACCACGTCATGAGGCGGCGCGCCGTCCTGATGGCATATATTGTCTAGAAATTCTCTGACAGGGAGTTTTCCAACAAACCCTCAATTTCGTTATTTAAAATCCCTAGATATCTATTTCCAGTCAATGAACCTTCAAATGTAATGGGGCCAATTACTCGGTTCCGTAAATACCGCACCAAACATTCTTTGACATCAGTCCCTGATGTTTAATTTCAACGTATGCGTGAGGGTTCTCTGATGCTCAGATATAAGTATTTCTTCGGTTATACACTCCTACTGTAGTAAAGACAGCTTCCTCGCTCTACAAAATCTTATTACAAAAATCAACGTTCCTAGTTTTTCTCAATAACATTTCATTACAATATGCTAGCCTTCTAATTTGGTAATTTTCTATTAGTTTTTGTACGGGCAACATTTTATGGATGATATCCATATTTGTGTAAAACATTTAGAACTTTTTTTTTTCTAACATCCGTTTGCTACTGTCTACAGTCGAGTAATTTAGATTTTCTAAAAAAATAAAAACAGAATTAAAAACTCTTGCCTAGCCTGAAACTACAGTAACATTTCTGGTTCTTCATTTTCATTCGCTGTAAATAGCTCATTCTCCTTTCGGTAGTAAAAGGTGGACTTAGCAGGAACTATTATGAGGGGTGGGGGTGACTTTGAAATTTTAGATGGAATGATGTACTTTTGTTTATAAAATTCGAATATACGTAAAAAACTACGTATGTGTACAATTTTTTTTTATTTGTTCTTTCGGTTACGAAATTATGATTTATTAGGTTATAAAATATTTACCATTTAATTCCAACTTATTTATCGTCTGCCATGCTTGAGTAGTTGTTTGAAATGTCCCCCAAGCAAACCCAAACACTTTTTCACTCTATTTCTATAGTAAATGAATTTCGTACCTGCTGTTTCAGGTGTTACTAATAAGCAGGCAAGGCCGATTCGGTCTTTTATAGGATCTAAAGTTGTAGGTGCAGTCGCCATCACTTTGTCCGTTATAAAACCCCACAAGGAAAACTCAAGGGAGGTCAAATCCGGCGACCTAGCAGGCCGGACCGGACCAGCTCATCCAATCCACCTGTTTTCAAATAGTTCGTTTACATAATTACGAGCCTGTATTGCAAGTGAGGTGGAGCTCCGTCCTATTAAAACCACATGTCAGGATTTATGTTTTGGTTTAATAACTGAGGCAATTGGTTTCTCGAAAAATATGTGTACATTGCTCTATTTAAACGTCATTCAATGTAACGCGAACCAATACCTATCGCCGATTATAGCCCTGTTCGCACAAGAGTCACAAACCAGTCAGAGCCAATGAAATTACTGGAAACCAGTTGGCAAACTGTCACGTTACCAAATACCTAAACTTTGATTGGCGCTGATCGGTTTGTGATTCCTCTACGAACAGAGCTTATACTACACACATTAATTCACGAGGGATGTTGATTAGGCAGAGTTCTCATCCAGTGGGGACCTTCCGAAGCCCAGTAATGCATATTGTGTCTATTTACATAAAGAAAACAATTAATCAAAATAAAGAAATTAAATTTTACGGAATAGCGTAAAATCTTACCTTTCCAGCTTCCTCAGAAAAAATATCTAACCTGAGCAAACCTGTTATTTTCTTGCATTTGTCTTGTGACCCAATTGCAAAATGTGACGCGATTATCAAAGTCTTGCCCATATAGCTCTCGTTGGAGTGTAATGCGGTATGGATGGAAATTGTATGTGCAATATGGTCGCAACTAATTTTTGACTTATTTCAGTATCTCTAGCAAGCCGTCTGGTAGTAGCTACCGCTCCTAAAACGCCAACTGCCTTATTTTCGTCCGTTTTAGTTCGCTTCCGAACTCGTGGTTTTGTCTTTAGACTGCAAGTAGTATGACTCTTAGTTTTCAGCCTTTTAAATGTCATATGAATTTTCGGGTTATTAGGAAGCCTCTCCGCCAAAACGAAAGCAGCTTCTCTGTGGTTTTTACTGCACTCCCCCAAAATTAACAACATATCAACTTGCACATTATAATTAGCTTCCATGTTTAATTGAGCAATAAAATAAAACGTCAACATTCGTAACTGACCTAAGTAAAAATAATGCATTTTCATAGAAACGAATAATAATTCTGAAATAAGTGAACTAGATTTATTGGTAAAATTTATTTATTTTTTTAAATTAATTCAAAATTTAGTTAACCAGAATTTCGTAACCAAAAGAGCAAATAAAAAAAAATGTACACATACGTAGCTATTTACGTAGAGTCGAGTTTTATAAACAAAAGTACATCTTCCCATTTAAAATTTAAAAATAGAGAGAGTAAATGTCAAAAATAGGTTTAAATATGTCCCTCCATCTCCCTATTAACTTACTAAAACTTCATGAAATTATTTTTCGAGATATCGCCTTGTGATACTGTACAACACTAGCCCTGTATCGAATGCGGTGTAAACGGTAAAACGGTTAATACATGTAGTTATAACACTTCCAAATAACCTGCTCTTTATAAAGTGAGTACGAAAAGGTACATAAGAAGCAATAAAAATAACTAGACTAGTTAATGTTTTGGTTTGCGACGAAAACCGATTTTTGAAGCGTCCATTTGTCGTGATGGTACAAGGGCAAAACTTATCAAAAACGCATCCGTGGATTCCACGTTTTACAGCATCTGCCAGGGTAAGTCTTTTTTGGATAAATGGGTACTTGATCGATCTTGTCAACATGCGTGTGAACAAGAGATACTCCTGGAACTACGTATATTAAATAAAAACAAAAACGTGTTAAACAGAGATAATATAAATTTAACTGAAAAAGAAATGTTCATGGTGAAGAAAAACTTTTTTGAACAAGTGCCTTTTTTCAAAGGAAAATTTAAATTTTAATAAAATTTTAAAAAAATTAAAAAATTTCGTAAGAGAATTTATTCACAAACTGTACCCAATTTGGAAGGCCCAGTATTAAAATCAGCAGACTAATGAATCAGATGCCCTTTCTGATTACTGAACAAAGTGCATAAACTTGCAGGGAAGTTCACCAAAATGAGGTACCACTATTTCTATTTCCCATAATTTAATTTACGCTAAGTTAGTAAACCAGCATTAGTATAATAAGTTTTAATTTTTAACATAAAATTCTGCGAAATTGCAGGAAACAGCAGTTAACTAATATTTTAATTCGTATAAAGGCCAAGGTCAATTTATTTATCATACATACGCAGTATGTGGTCTTTTGCTACATAGTATGATCCAAAAAGTCCGCAGCAAATACAAAATTTTGTATTACTTTTCTATATCTGAGACAGTCCATGTAGACTTTAAGTCTAAGTACTAAAGTACTATGGGTGTCTGAAGAGAAGGAAAATGTAATCTATTGACACGGGATTTAAGGGATTAGAGGTTGGGACGGGAAAACCTCTGCAGGCTATTCGTTCCCTAATCTGGAGACCCCTGGCATGAATCAGCGAGAGAAGTGGGATATTCTAGGCTTTTGTAGCTAGTACGCGCTGTAGCGCGCCTCTTGTTGTTCTGACAGAAACAGTCAAGTGGGGGATTATAGCGGCTAGCAAAATCTGTAGAAGAATCGGTAGAAAAGGGATAAATAACCAACACCGCGGCGATGAGAAAGAGAAGGGAGTTTTCTTGTGAGGACTGGGTCATTGATGACTCCAATAGTTCTCTTTTGGATATAATCAAGAATGTTAAGTGTCGAAAATGATGCCGCTCCCCAGATGTGAGAACAGCACTCTAGTTTTGATCTTATTTGGGAAACATGGTAAGTTAAAAGAAGAATAGTATATTGTGTATCTAGTAGGAAAAATAATATATTCTCGGACGAGTACCCAAGTAAGCGTCCGAGGCCGAGAATATGTTTTTCCTACGAGGTGCACATACTATTTTTTCTGCGATCGAAAATGGAATAGAATAAATAATCAAATAAAATTAAGACCTTTAAGTAAAAATTTATTAACATAACCTAATAGATCGCTTATGCTTAGCTTTGCAGATTTAGTGACTATTAACTTGTTGCCAGCCAAGTCCAGAGAGAAGTACGAGATGGCTTATACAAGATTTTTGGGTTATTGCGACGGAAAAAGGACGTCCTCCTATTCCGAAAATGTTATGATTGCGTATTTTTCTCACTTATCTGAATTAATTTCATTGGTGACTTAAACGAGTTAGTAGGTATTATACATTTTTTTTTTTCAAACTTTTAAATGAGCCAAAATTGTTAACTCGCAGTTTAAACTAATTCTCTAGAAAACGAATATGAAAAGAAATGCAAAACGTTTATATACGAAAGAAAGGCAGTCAATATTCTTCAAGCATGTGGTACATATTCCTCGCATTTATGAATATACATGAGTAAAAATCAGTAAAATACACTGAAGATCAAAATATGGTCCAAAGTTATTTACTAACACGTTTTAAAGGGAAGATTACCCATATAACCTCCTGTTTCACGTTTCACTACGGATACAAGAGGAAATAGAAGAATATTATAAAACTTTCCCATTTTTTTTATAAAACCATCCCTAACAAAACTGATTTTGTTTTACAACAAAACTAAAAAGGAGGTCCTAAGAAAACATAAAAAGAACAATCAATGTTCGAGTCAAAATAAAACTAGACCGTGAGATAAATTTTCCCATAAGAAAGAAAAACCAGAGCAAACAAGCTATTAACAGCTTTTTTATTAGAAATATATGTTATACGGTTTCATAACTCTAGCTAGAGGCCTTGTGCCACTTTAACTTTCTGTGGAGATATTTATTTGTATTATTATTTAATTTTTTGTAAATATACCATCCATATTATTTCCAATCACCCTCACACAAATAAGGAATCTTTTAAATTAAAGACAATTACTTTAAAAAAATTTCTTTAATATAATTCAAATACATATTTCCCTAAAGTGGAGAGTCCATGTCTTAGACCGTATTTCCTGCTATTAAGAGAAAGGTGTATATAAAATAAACCCTTTTAATTCTTGATTTCAATTTACTATATCTGAAAATAAGGAAATCTTGTATTTGGTAGTAAAAGTGCCAATTCCAGGAAACTTAAAGTTTCGTAGAGTAAGAATCCCATGTCGTCCCATTTTTGTTCAGATCTCGCAGCACTTTGTTACTTCGATCCCTCACTTATTATTAAAGCTAACCACTTGGGATTTAACCCAGAGGCGTACATGTCGAGAATAAATAAATGTGTATAAGTTATAACTGAAAAATATTGATAATTCATATAATATTGTGGAATGCTTGCCCGATAAATTTTAGAAATTTGGATGTGCGCGGCTAAACATCTGCGCATTGGAAATGTCTCCACAGTAGTTTCCGAAAGTGATGTACGGCGGGGAGAAAATATGTTTATACCTATAACGAAAAAGACTGTTCCACGTCTAATGACGTAATAGGGGCGCAGTGAAAATTATCTCTGAAATTACGAAACGGATCTGTAGGAGCACGATGACTATAAATCTGTCGAACCTGGCGAAATCTGGATTTTTCGTTAACACGCTGGTAAGCTTGTCTTTAACACGAATACTTTTCCCATCGGCTAAAGGCTGTAACGCTGTTTGCACGCCATCGATAATCTGAAATGATTCCTCTAACGATATTGCAGTCCTTTGGAAGTTTTGTATGACATCCGCTATTGCCCCAAAATTATTATAAATCGTTTGTAAATCTGCTTCAACGTGAACGTCTTGAAATTTTATTTGACTCTTCCGAATAGCAGCGGATTCTGAGCATTAAAGTTTAAAATTACGGGTTGTAAAAAAACATGTTTTCAATTTTTAATAGTAGTGACAAATACCGTGGAATCTTTTAAATTTTGGGTTTGATGCATTATTGGAACTTTTTTTAGTGTAGTCAGGCGTTGGTTCCTTGCATGAAATTAATGGGTATACTATCTTGTCCATGATTTTTGATTTCTCCTATATTGGTTTCCATATATGCAGTGAATTTCCTAACACCCTGTATATATACTTAAGTTCTCTACATATGGAAAACTTTTTTACTATTAATTTTACGAAGAAAAGTTACTCCTTATAAGAAGTTCTGCTTACTAAAACAATAATATTAGACTATTAAAACTTGAAATAGCATGTACAGGGTGGCCAGAAAATAGAAAAATTATAATTGACCCAAGAGAGAAGTACCCTTTATTTTAATTTTAGAGCAAAATGAAATTAGGAAATATTATCTAAAAATCATATCTAAGTTTAAAACTATTGCTTTCTATTAAAAAATAATTTTAAAAATTTAAATATGTTAATTATTTTTTAAATATCTAAAAATACATGTAAATATGCGACTCAAGTTAATAATCATTAATCACTTATTTGCTTTAAAACATGATAACCTTTTTATTATTTTTATGTTTCTGATTAACGATAATATTTGTGACACATGTAAATAATTGACAATAAGATAATCATTTAATTTCCAAAATACAATATTATGGTAATAAACATTCCATGCAACTAATTTAGACAAAACTATGCCTTGATTTTTCTCTCACTGCACATTTGCCCTAACATATCCACCTTCTCTTTCCATACAGGTAGCCGTTCTTGTAGAAAATTCTCGTAATACATTTCTAATCATGTTGGAAGTTATATCCTGATTTTTTTCCTTATTATCCTCCCCAAATGGTCAACATTTTGAAATGGCCTTTGTAGGTGTACTTTCTGTTTTAAGTAGTACAATAAAAAATAATCGAGAGGGCTCAGATCCGGAGACCTAGCGGGCCAGAAAAGTTCCGTATATCTTTCCATTACTGTTCCATTAAAAATGGTATTTAGGAATTGTCTTACATCCCTAGTACTGTGGCATAGTGCGCCATCCTGTTGGTACCATATATGTAGCCTCTTACGTATGGGTAGCCCACGAATAAAATTATTCAAGTATTTAAAAAATTTAAGTAACGTCGACCATTTAAATTCTGTCGAAAAAAAGATCCAATTACTCTATCTTTATAAATTGCGCACCACACATGGATTTTGAATGAGTACTGATCTCGAGTATCTGGATTTAAATTAGGATATCCGTCACTCCACCAACGACAATTCTGAGAACTTACTGTACCAGTAGAAGTAAACGTTGCTTCGTCGGTAAAAACAATATTTCTTGCCATCGTCAAACTCTCCTTGAATCAAAGAACAAAATTCGAAGCGCGGCACTAAACCTTCCGGTTTCAAGCTATGAATAAATTTTGGTTTGTAAGGCCGACAGTTATTTTCTTTTAATAATTTTGAAATTGTATCTCACCTACATTATTTGGCTATGTTGCTGACCTTATGCGCAGGGATTTATTAGGTTCTTCTACCACAAACAGCATTACTTGGTTTACAGTTTCTTCATTGGCAGCCCTTAATTGACGTTCCTTGTTACAGTTGTTTTCTACATTTCCAAAAGTCTTGAATTTAGTTAGTATATTCCTTACGGTTGCGAAATGTATAATTTTATCACAGTGTCTGTTGTTAAAAATGTCTGCAGCTTCCCAATACGTTTTATAATTTTCTCCAACAATTAAACTTATTTTGATTTTATCTTCCAGGCTTAATTTTACCGGCATTTTTCTAATTTAGATATTTAAAGTTATCTTTGACGTTCACAGACAGAACTATACTGTCAGATTTATACTGTCATTATGATTTATCTACAAATAAGCAAATTTTGCTGGTATCTAGGTGGAAAAAGGTGGCAAGACATTGGTGGTGCCATTGGGAATTAACATATGATTATTTAAATTTTTACAATTATTTTTTAATAGAATGCAATGGATTTAAAGTTTTTTCTTATTTCATTTGTTGTTCTAAAATAAAAAGTAAGGGTCTCTTGGGTCAGTTATAAATTTTTATATTTTCTGACCACTCTGTACATACATCCTATTTCAAGTTTTAATAGTCAATATTTTTTTCAGGAAGCAGAACTATATATATATATATATATATATATATATATATATATATATAGGGTGTTATGAAATTTACGGCATATGTATATTGAAGCCGGTAAATGCTGGTATGAATTCAGACTGAATAATAAACATATTCATAAATGGTGCATCATGATAAAGAAAGGTATATATATATATATATATATATATATATATATATATATATATATATATATATATATATATATATATATATATATATATATATATATATATATATCTCCCCTCAAATTTTTTTTTGGTAATAAATACATTGGCAATATAAAAAAGAGCGAGAAACGTCAGTTACAGAAAAAAAAACTTTTGTTTTGACGTCAGTACTCGTTATGACGTTGCCTGATCTCTCTAGAATAGTCCTATGTAGCAGGTTTGAAAAAATAGCATGTTTATTATTTTTAAAGTACGAAATCATTTTCAATCAACTCTTTTAAAACATTGAATTTCAAAAAGTTAAAATACTACAACACAAAAAATCCAGAGAACAGCTGTTCAAACCAAGAATACAATTTTGTTCAACTGGGCCGACCCGAAGTTTCTGGAGAAAAAAGAGTACCTACACAAAAATTTTGGTTCAAAATTAGCGTTAAACAAAAAAAAGACTTAAGCATGTACCTAAATTTTTTATTTGCCTATTTTTAATCATATTTAACAGAAGATTTGGCTTTTATTAACAGGTTTATTTATATCGTCCTTAATTTTCAAGCGAAATTCCTCACAACTTTAATTAATTATAAAATTTATCTTCATAACTTCTTCCAGTGTTGAGACAGTCATTCGACTTTTGTCCTATGTCCAATAATTTTTAATTTCGCTAGTCTTTCACAGTCTACGTTAGTACTACCAGATAACGTAAAAATACTCAATAAGATTTTTTGATACAAGGAAAAGTTGTTTCAAATGCATCATTGTATTTACACCTGCCTAGCGCACTCATTTCCAACATTACATTAATGTAAAAAATGGTCCACTAACTAATTAAAACACAAAGCCTAAAAGAATCCAAGGTATTTTTTTACTATCAACACTGCAAAACTAAAAAGTTATTTATTTATTAAACAACACAACTCTTCTCATTGACATGATTGACATTATATGCATAAATAAAGTTTTATGGTTAGATTGACCCCTTAAGATAGGCAACCCAAGAAAAAACTACCAATAGTAATAATTGTTACATAAGACTTTTCTGGCGCATCCGTCAGTTTATAAAATGTCTGGTTTTTGTTTATTTTAAAGTACTCTACTATATAAGCAACAATACAATCACGCGTTATATTTCAAATTTTTGCGCCAAAATAGCGCCAGCTACTTCCTCAAGATACTAAGATAGGAAGTGATAGAGGGATCGAAAAAGAAGCATTTTGAATGTCATCTAGCGCCGTGCGTGTGCATCTCGACTTGGAAAACTCATTTAAGGGATTTTTTGCAAAAAAAAATCGGTAAGTTACGATAATTTTTTTAACAAAAGGACGAATAGCAATTTTCTGAACGTGCTGCGTGAAACAGATTAATGTTTTTTTTTTGACAAATGCTGTAATGAAAGAATTTTGGTAATACTTTTAAAATACTGTGTAGTTGTGTTTTTTGCTTTGATTTTTAACTTTTTCTTAGCAGAAAGTTTAAGCTAGTAGGAATAATGCATATCTCATTAATAACGTACTATAGGGTGTCATGCATATTAGTTAAAACTAAGGCTTCTGACAAAAAGGATTGATTTCGCAGTGGCCTTTTTACTATTTTTTTTTGTTTTGTCGTAGGAAAAGTTTTAATTTTTTTAACTTTGCCTTAAAGTACGCTTAAAAACAGAAAATAAAAGATTTATATATCTGGCAACGTTACAACAAATTCAATTGTTTTAAGTTTTTAGCGCGCAATTTTCTGTCAAGCGCTATGTCGGGCCATGTGGTCGCTCCGCCAGGTGCGTCGAACATGGACGGGTTTTGGGGTATTTTTGAAAATTTATAAAATGTTCGATTTAAGAAAAAAAAAGTATTGGGTATGTCTGTAGACTATCCCAGGAGTCACCCATTCCAATATATGTAACCATTTCCATAACACCCTGTATTTATAAAGGGTACCAAGTCGCCTCAAAAATAGTTATATATAAACTATACGTTGACCTCAATATAACGCTGTGACCTCCGAAAATTTTACAATACGTTAAATTTTAGATAAGGACATTAAAGTAGGTGTCAATCAACTATATTTCAATTTGAACTATCATTATTTTAAAGAATACTAATCTTACGAGAACTATATTTGTCTTGTAGAGAATTTAATTATCTTTAATTTCGTATATCACACTTTTGGAGACAAAGTTAATAGAAAAGAGACTAAACTGCTAAAACCGTTTTTTTCTTCGGAATCTTTTCCATTATAAAATACTTGGTATCTGGCCTAAGGTGTGTCTTTTTTATACCATAATTTATAGGTTTTATATGTATATTAATAATAGCTTTTTGGGACCACAATTTATTATTGAAACCTTTCGCATGATGAAAATCCTTCATAAAAAATAAATTATAAGCTTAAAAGCACTCATTACCTTGTATTAAATTATTACATTTTTCCTTTTTCACGAAACTATTCAGCACTACTTTTAGTAAATTAAATATCACGGATATATTCGGCCTTTTTCTTCGTCTAAAAGAATTTGAGATAAAATTTTACACAAACAGAAAATATAATTAAATTAGATTTCTCGCTATTTCCGGCAAAAAGTAGATTCACAGAATGAGAAAACAGCACTGATAATTAAAATAGATTTTTTTGTACTTTTAATTTAAAAAACAAATCTCTTTTAATTAATGTCAACATTAAAATAAAATAATTTAAATATAGTTAGCATTTGAAAATAGAAAAAAGTGTATACTACCTTGCATTAATATGTACATATGTCGAAATAACTAATGCGTGAGAGGTATATCATTGAAATTAATATAAAATGTCATAAAAGCGATGAGATATATTATATGTCATTCTCTAAAACAGGTTGCAACTTATTGTTAGGACACATTTCATTTTATTATTTAATCAGAGCAAAGCCAAAATATAAAATAGTCATTGTTATCGTGTACATATTAATGTGATTTCTGCAAATGAAAGTGGTAATATTATGACTGAGCATTGTGATCATAATAGTTGTGTCAAAGTAGCACTTAACTGCAAAATTACTAAGAAAAATTAATCTTAACACATCCTTTTCTGATTCTCGTGAACATTACTAGAAAACTACTAGATCATACAACTGAACATTAAAACTTTCCTTTCATAACCATGAATCAAAAAAAATAATGTTAAATCCACAATCAAAACACCGGTTTTTCAAGGCCTAAGATAAAGCCAAAAGTAAAAAAAAAAAACTTACACAAAGTTTTTTTCTAAATTGTAATGTCATCATCAACAAAAAAAATTAATATAACCCAACAATTTCCGTGTCTAACAGTAAGAATGTTTTTAACAATCGTATAAAAGATAAATTGTTCTCTTTTTCCAATAACAGCAGCGTTTTCAGTCACGTGTCCAAAACATTGTTTACAACTTCTCTACAAACACTGTTCGGACTTTAACCATTGAAAACAAAATTATTTCCGAATTCCAAAAAAAGTAGACCTGATTGTCAAATCGTTTACTGCCAGTATCACTCTTACAGTTGCCTTTGTTCCCCATAAAATGCCTAAAACAATATTCACGGCTACCACAATCAAGGAACCCTTCAGTCTCTTAACACCGAAAACTCCTTTTATATCATTAATCGTCCTATAAAAGTGCACTTCAGAACTTGCATCTGTTTTAGACAGTACCAATTTCGTCATCAAAAATTCCCAGCAGATTTTCTTATATTTGTCACACAACTAGAACAAGTCCTACGAATTTCACTACAAATCCCAAATTCATGCCTGAGACACATCCAAGGCCGTCCACTAACTATAATAGCACCGACCTGTCGGCGAGTAGCAGTCGCCCTATTGATGTCGTCTGTTGTCTCCGTTACATATTTTTTAGTATGTTGAAGCTAGTGTAGGTAATTTGTGTATTTGTTAAAAATGACTTTTAAGTATGATGTGGTTACATTACTAGAAATAGTTAAATCGAAACCCTAACTTCGGGATAAAACTAATGCTCTCGTCGCTTTAGTGCTGGTCGGGAAATGTGAAAAAAAAACCTGCCGATGTCGGTGCCGTGCTGTGATCGTGTCAGTAAATGTGAGAACGCCCTATAGATGCTGCATACCCCCCTCACCAACTCTCTGTCTATTTCACAATAACGACCTATAAATTCCATTCGTGGTTATGCTGCTACAATATTAATTTTCCTTAACGAATCCCAAAGCTGGAGCTGGATAACAAGCAGATGTCTGCGCACATAATCATTTCACACCTTTAGTTAATCTTACTGTTAGACTGGAGTAAAAAAACCTTGTTCAGTTAAATTATTCCAAAACCCAGGCACTGTTACACAATATTACTTGTCAATATCCTTAGTTTTTCGTATGGTTTCTTAGAACGTCTAGCATTTACAAACTACCTACACTATAGTAAACTTTTTTGAGATCTTGCAATATGGTGGCCAAGTCACTTGTCATTTATGGTACCCTGTTGATGTCTGGTCTATTTTACATTTAGAGGTTGGCTAAAAGACAGGACCGGACTTGTACTCACCGTTCAACTTATATAATAAACACCAAGAAAATCTAGTCTCTAAAACCTATAAAGTAAAATGTTTAAAACACACACTATACAAAAAACACGTTACATCCTAGTAGTGGCTCTCTGATTTGCACAGCGTCACAATCTACAAGATTGAAATTTTTTGTTTAGTATTATTAAAAAATTCAAGATGTATACATTTTAAATTAAAATCTCCCATTGCATATGTTTATAATTAACAGAAAATCGGTACGTTAACTAGACATAAGTATTATACTTTGTGACATATTAGTGATTATATTTATCTCACCCTGAACAGTTTTATTTTCACATACAGCTACATACAGCTACTGCTGGTTATTCCAGTTTCAGAATTTATAAAAATCTTCTTTCGTACAGCTGTAATGCTGTAAAAGGGTGAATATATTTATCACCAGCTAAAAATGGGGATATTTTTAAAACGCCTCTAATGTTCTGCTTTCCTATTTAAAAGTGAAATAAATTGTTTGTTGTGGTAAAAGAATTTATTTAATGTATATGTAAACGACCTCTTCAATGAGGTATAGAAACACATAATTTGAAAAGGTAATGAAAAAGTAAAAGCGTATAGGATGGCCTTGTTGCTAAACCTCCAGTACGTCGTCTGTACTAACAATACACGCCTTTTATGGGATTGTGGACTCTAGTAAGCTATAATATTTTACGAATTGAAAACTAAATATTATAGTCGACAGATAGAGCAGAGATATTTGATGATTATATCTACATCCTTGTCTGTAATGATAAACTTCATCCCAATCCTGATTATTGCAATTCGTTTCCTAAAAATCCCGTAGATGTCTAAATTGTTCTCTTTTGTTTAGTATTTCAAGTTAGTAGATTAAGAATATAATTTATACCACACTCAAAATCCATTTTTAAGCTTAGCTTAAGCTTAAGCTTGTATAGAAGTAAAACACTGATGTATTTCATATTATATCAGCAGAGAAAAATAAGATAGAGAGAAGAATATCTCGTACGGATTTCATTCATAAATACGATTTGCTTTCTATGACCTCCAAATCGACGTCGAAATAAGCTACCATGCGCGTGCGCTGCAGATTTTGGGCTATTATAAAAAAATGATGCAAAATAAAAAAGGCTAGTAATTATTTCTGCTGCGATTTAAATAAGTAGATAGGTAAGCCTAACCGGCAAAAAAATTACTCGGGTGGTATAATAATTTTCTGTCAATACTTTAAATAAACTGCCTGTGAAACAATGATGGGCAAAATAGAGTTCATGTGGTCGGTATAATAAAACTTTAAGGAACAAATAACTATCCCGTTGGGCCGTCCGAAATCTATTCGAGCAGTAAAATTATTAATTGGGCGGTGAAATTATTAGTCGGCTGGTGACAAAATAAATTAGGCTAGGAATAAAATGTGCTCGGTATTTAAATATCGTTCAGCAGTTTTTAAGCAGCGTTTCGTTTTCTGTAAAATATTTACTTTAAAAGCCAGAAAGTCAAATGACCTGTATTTAATATTTTTAGTTGGCAATGGTTTGAAGATAGCGGCGAGATTCGTTAGTTCGATCGGTTTCTTTAGTTCGTCTGTTGAACTTTTGATCATCACTCATCACTAAGATTGGCCACTTTTGATCTGTTACCAGAGGCAACGATGCTGAAAATTAAGTACGTATGTATATTCAAGTGAAATATAAAAAGACGGTCAGGTGCGAGTTCAACTCGCTCGTAGGGGGTACCGGACGGCGTGCCGCGTGGCCCGGCGGCGTACCGTAATTTTAAGAATTCGAAAAATTGAACTGCTGCTGCGGCCGAGTTCCCCGCGTTGTAATGCTACTGGAGCGGCACTAACGGTGGGCAGCATGGGCGCCCACAGGAATTTTAAAGTTGTATATCTCTGTTGCTACATACTGGACCCATACCAAATTCAGGTGAGCCTACTAGGAATGTTTTGGCAAAGAAAAAAAATATTTTGTAATTTGCGAAAAAAAGTTAAATTTTTGCTCAGCCCCCCCCCTGGGAAAAAATTAACACGTTTAGGTATTTTATTTATTATTCTTTCTAAACAAATTTTACACCATTTCGTCGAAAATTTTTAAATTTTAAGAGAACAAAATGTGTTAGCAGAAAGTTACAGTCATTTGAATTTTTGTTAAACTTAAAACGTAATTTAAAAAAAAATCAAATGACTACAACTTTCTACTAACACATTTTTTCTCTTAAAATTTAAAAATTTTCGACGAAATGATGGAAAATTTGTTTAGAAAAATTAATGAATAAAATACCTAAACGTGTTCATTTTTTTCTCAGGGGGGTCAGGCAAAAATTTAACTTTTTTTCGCAAATTACAAAATATTTTTTTCTTTGCCAAAACATTTCTAGTAGGGTCACTATCAAAACCCCTGAATTGGGTATGGGTCCCGTATGTAGCAACACATATATACAACTTTAGAATTCCTGTGGGCGCTCATGGTGGGCAACCTTACTAATAATACCATGAAATGCATGTGCTTTTACATTAATCAATATTTGGAGTTTTCTAATTAAATGCTTTATTTTTTACGTAATTAATTACCCCTTATTACACGCTAAGTTAATTTTAGAGCAGTCAGAACAGTATTAGATTACCCATCAATTTGTAATGTTACAATATTTTTTCAGCAGTCAACTTGATTTTGGAGCAGGCAAAAAAAATAAAATGTAATTTATTTCGCACAGACCAAATATTTATTTAGTTGCAACTTATTTTTTTTACTGCTTAAAAGATTTTGAAGCTGCTTGTTCAAATCTAAAACGCAGACCAATTTTTGTTTTATTACCTGATCAAGCTTCACCGCCCAATCCAGCATTTCGCCGGCCAATCGTATATTACGATGTGTCAAAATTGTAAAATTTCGCTGCCCGTTTAAATCACACCCAATAAAAAATACAATATGAGTATACTACAGTAGTACTAAAATGTATTATTAAATATTTAATAACTAATCTAGGAACAACTAAGTAGGTACCTTATTTATAGCAATTTTACTTCTACAAGAAAACCTATAAAAAATGCAGAGTAAAATAAAAAACTATGAATACTGAACTCGTGAATTAGTAAAAATGAAAAGCATTGCATGAAATTACAAAACTACAGGCATTTTACAATAACTTAAGCCCTTTATAGAATTATGTAACAAAACATACCTAACTAAATGAAATATAGTTATGACAAAGTGTAAATTCTTAGACAAAATACCTACCATTCTCTATTTCGTGTCTTTATTATATGTCCGTTATTATGAAGATTTCTGATGTACGGTGTTATCCTTTATAGTTTGGATCAAATCTGAAGCTTTTATCAATTGGAATATAAAAAACTTTTACGACAAAAGTAAAATTATTTGTAAGGAACGGAACAACAAAAATAGAGAAGTCGAAAAAAAGTTGGAAAAAAGTTGGGGAGAAAAGTTAAAAAGTTAAATACGTAGTTGTACCTTTACTGCTGGCGATAATATATTCTTAAAACGGCCATTCCACGCGAAATGTAACCAGACGGTCAAAATATAAATTTAGCGAAAGGTCCTTACTTGTATTAAATTTGAATGTCGCTGTGTTTACCGCTTTTATCTGCGACACCATTCGCAAAAGAAATAGTTCTAAATTGTAAACATCGCGAATGAACTTTATACCAAAACGTATACTTACTTGTACACAAATATTATAAGGGTTTAACAAGTTGGTTGTGGAAAAATACTGACTAAATATAAGGGCTCTGCAGTGCGCAAGAAAACTTTTGCATTTGTAAATACGGCTTGTGATGTGTTGTGATAAAAAGGTAAGTACTGTCAGAGTTATTGGTGTAGTTAAACAGTACTATTTGTATGTCCCGTCCGTTACGGAAAATCAGTTCTAAAGGTTTTATAAAACAGAAACGTCTCTGTGAGTACAAAAGAAGTGTATGCGTTTCTGTCTCCCGGGATAGGGTTACCCATGTGACCCATTACAATTTGCTATTTGCTGTGTTTACGCAATTTGTACAGTATCTGATTTTTGTCCCGTCCGTTACGGTTTTAGCCCAAAAGCGCATGCCAATGCGCTTTTGGGCTAAAACCGTAACTAAACCCTACTAAATATCTATAGTAAGTTGTACGACTATCGGTGAAGCTGGCATACTTCTGCTTTTATAAAATTGGTGGGTGGTTATTAGTTCAGGCATACACATGAATTATTGTATTTGCAGGTTGTACAAAATGGGTCGAGCAAGAGAAGGTTAAGCTAAGGATGCGAAAGTACAGAACAAAATTAAAATCTAATGAACACCGATATACTGAGTTTAAACACAAAGACGCGTTGAGAAAAAAAGAAAGTAGATTAAAAAAGAAAGACTTGCTTGATGATGATCAGCGTAGAATGGCTCGGGAATACGAAACTCAAAGGAAAAGAGTATACAGACAAAAAAACAGGAAAGAAGCGGCAACAGTTCACGAGGCTTTAGAGGAAGATGGGTTTAAAAATAGGCAAGTATTTGGCAAAGCATTAAAAACGGTAAAAATGGCCCTGCCAATGAATGTGCAAAAACGGCATATGACACTGGGCATTAAAGAAGCCTATTCTCTTTTCAAAGAAGAATTTCCAGACATACCCATTAAAATAAGTAAATTTTATGAACTAAGACCCAAACATATTTTCTTTTACCACAAATGCCGCACTGTGTTTGCATATATTATGTAAGTATCATGCGAATTTTAATTTCCTCGCTGAATCTGTACACAAAATGATCCCTTCTTTTCCAAAAACAAGCAATGATCTATTACGCACAGTGTGTTGTGACGTCACCAGTGAAAATTGTATGATCCACAAATGCAACAAATGCGAATATGACCTGACTGATGCCTTACTTCCGTTAAGTGTCGACTTAGAATGTACAATGAAATGGAAACAATGGGAGGAAGTTCAAGGTCATCCGGAACTGGTGGAAACTGTTGGTCCTATGTCTTCAGGTCTGAAAAAAATGGAAGAACTATTGCAACAGTTCACAACTCATTGTTTCGTGAAAAGAGCCCAGCATAACATATTTGAGCAAAAAAAGAAAAGCGTCTCAGATACCATGGCTAGTTTGCAAATAGAATTCGCTGAAAATTATTATGCCGCGGTACAGCAAGATGAAATACAGAGTTCCCATTGGTGTCACAAACAAATTACACTTTTTACTGCAGTGGCGTGGTTGGAAAAGAACACTGTTTCTTTTGCTATCGTCAGTGACAATTTATCACATGACAAGTTTTGTGTTTGGCTTTTTGTACAAAAACTGATAATATGGCTTAAAGAAACTCATAATGTTACTAATATAGTCGTTTTTTTCCGATGGGTGTGCCGCACAATTTAAAAATAAATATACTCTTGGTAATTTCTGCTTTGCAATGCACGACTTCGGTATTTCTATGGAATGGCATTTTTTTGCAACATCCCATGGAAAAGGAGCAGTAGACGGTGTTGGGGGTGTTTTAAAGCGATTAGCTGCGACACAAGTCAAAACCAGGAAAGTTGTTGTAAATAATGGTTTAGATTTCTGTACTTGTGTTCGGCATATTTCTAATAGTATAATTTTTTTTGTTTCTACTACCGAAGTAGAAACCATAAAACCTACGTTAAATAATCGCTTCTCTAGTTTCTTGCCTATAAAGGGTTTACAGTCATTGCATTTCTTTAAGCCGAAAAACGATAGTATTCTCTTAGCTGGAAAAACTTCATTCTCTAGTGAACCTAAATTCTGTGTATTAAAAAAGTAAGCCTTTCTCACAATTAGTGTTACGTTTCGTTTGAAGGAAAGTTGTTTGTTACAAAATAACTCTGTGTATTATTGTAAAAAAGTGTCCCATCCGTTACGTCCCGTCCGTTCGCAACTAATTAGTGTGCAACACATGTAAGTTACAGATTTCTGTATTTGCAGTTACTGCAGTACATAGGTACAAGTTGGCTAAAGAGTGTTACAATCTAGGTTATAACTATATGTTGAGCATTTTAGAGAAAACTTTCAACCAATTCAATAACCATAATCACTAGAGTTCTGCTGTCCCGGCCGTTACGGGAACTGTTCATCCTTTTTTACCACCATAGTACAATGAAAAATCTCGTATTTAAATTATCGATCACTTTAACTCAGCTGCTTTAATGATGTGTTAAACTAACTATGATGATTATAAATATTAGCAGCCAAAAGTAACACTGAACTCATTCAGACTTCCAAAGTGTCCCGTCCGTTCGCGTGGAATGGCCGAAAAGTTAATGGGTTCCACTGTAGACTAGGGCTCGGAATTTTTGAAATTGGTGGCAGGGAAGTTATCAGGGAAGCTCTTCTAAAGGGGAATGTTCCCAGAGAATCCTTAGACATCTGCTTGTCATCAATAACTCATGCAACAATAAAACAGTATAACTCAGGTTTGAAGTTATGGTGGGAGTTCTGTTGCGACAAAAATAGAAATCCCTTTACTATAACGGTTCCAAATGTCTTAGAGTTTCTAACAATTCAGTTTAAAAACGGAGCGTCCTATGGGACATTAAATTCTTATAGATCTGCCATAGGTCAGATTACAGGTCCAGACATGGGACAAGATTTTAGAGTTAAAAGATTCTTTAAGGAAGTGTTCGGTTTGAGACAACCTAGACCGAAATATGAGAATACATGGGACCCAGGGGTTGTTATTAGTTATGTTCGAAATCTTGAAAATAGTACACTTTCCTTAGAACTTCTCACAGAAATACTAGTAAAATTATTAGCGCTTGCAACAGGTCAGCGGATACAAACCTTAAGTCTGATCGACCTTGACAATATAATAACAACCTATGAAAATAAAATCGAAAAAAAAAAAAAAAAAAAAAAAAAAAATTCCTCAGAATTAAAACTAGTGGTGTTAATAAAATTCAACCCTTCTTTGTTTTACCTTTCTTCCAGTCAGATCCAAATGTCTGCGTTGCTAGCGCGTTATTAAAATATTTAGAGGTAAGGAATTAAGAGGTTCGTGTAAATTTTTATTTATAACATATAAAAAACCCTTTCATAAGGCAACAGCCCAGACACTGAGTAGGTGGATTAAACATGTGTTAAAAAGAAGTGGAGTTGACACTGAAAAATTTAAAGCTCATTCAACCCGCCACGCTTCGACATCTGCTGCAGCTAGAGGGGGTGTGAGCTTTGATTGTATAAGACTGGCTGCAGGTTGGACAAGAAACTCTCAGACATTTGCAAACTTTTATAATAGGCGCTGTAATTTGTAATAATGAATTCGCAAATAGTATTTTAAGTTGGGAAATGGAATTAAGACTGTTATTAACTCTATATTAATAACCATGCTGTGTATTTAGATATACATATGCAAGTATGTGTTCACGTTCTTTTTTTGTTAATGTAGATTATAATTTTAACCTCTTGACAGGTTCTTCTTTCTATCTAATAAATATATTTTCTCTAATTTTGTTGTTGCAACTTCTTTAAACATCTACGTATAGTTTGTTTATGAGACGAGGCTGAATATAATTACAAGATCAAACGAACTTACCTAAGTGATGTTCGATCTTGATTATATGATAGCCTCGTCGAAATAAACAAAGTCCCTCACCACCCTTTATTATTCTATAAGAATAACCCAAATGATATTGCAACAACAACTTTAAAGTAGACTAGTTCGAGGTACAGGCATCGGCACCAGGGTAGGTAGAGGGATTATCGATTTTGTGTTCAGCTTTCAAAATTGTGGCAATTCCGGCCAGAGGCGGAGGTACTACATTTTGAAATAGTTTATTCGACTATTCGAACAGTCGGTTCGACTATTCGAATAGCTAAATCGACCATTCGAATAGTCGGTTCGGCTATTCGAATATTCGTGGAGACTATCCGAATATTTGATTCGAATATTCGAATAGTTGAATCGAATATTCGAATCAAATATTCAAATAGTCGATTCGAATATTCGTGGAGATTATTCGAATATTTTATTCGGATATTCGAATAGTTGATTCGAATAGTCGATCGACTAGCCGATTCGACTATTCGAATATTCGTGGAGACTATTCGAATAGTTCATTCGACTAATCGGTTCGAATATTCGAATAGTCGATTCGGCTATTCTCATACTCGAATAACTAAAATTCAAACGAAATCGGCCTTTCTTCTAACTAATACTTGAATTGACATTCATTACTGACGGTTACTTCTTTTTTGAATCTGAAAACTTTTTCTAAACTTAACTAAACAATTGAGTAAAGTGCATACGTATTTTTAACCGTTTCATAAGTATTTGACTAATCAAATATCGGAATATTCACAAAATCGAAAACTGAAATATTTCAGTACTCGAATACTGAAATACTTATTTCAATATTCGAACATGTGAATAATTTTGAACGAAAAATATCGCTATTCCAATATTCGAATATTGCATGCTCGGTTTTCGCCTGATTTGCATTTTGGTCTACTGCGCAGATGTCAAAACGTAATTTAAAGTTCCCCCAAAAGGAAATATTAAACAAAAGCTGTGATGTCATGATTTGAAAAACACACACACGAAGATACAAAAAGGTATAGAAAACTATATGTGCACGTAAAATACCCAGTTACAAGAAACACATACGAAAAACAACAATCGAAACTTTAAAAGATTCTCCAAAAATATAGCCACGCGTTAAAAACAGAATAGCGCATAAAGCACAGTGAGAGTGAGTATTGAGACGGGCCGCAGAAAACTCTCTCTGCTTGCCGTGTTGCTACCGCACTGGCTAATGTCGGGGTGTATTGTGAGAATCGTACGCGCCAATCTCGGGGTGTTGCCGTTTGGAGGCCATAGCGCGGTCGAGCTGACGGGAAGAAGAGATATTATTCTCTCTATTTTATTTTTCTCTGATATCAGTATCAGAAATTATAACGAATCCAAAGCGAACACAATTACAGCTATTGATAATCTAAGAATTCAGGTCTAAATTATTGAAAATGCAATACAGATTTTAACGTTTGAGTTGACATGTTGTATATAACTTGGTGGTAACATATTTTAAAATGTCTCTCATTACCAGTAAAAGGATATTTTTTATTTAATAACAAGTACCTAATTAAGTTTATTGCGGATTAAAATTTCTTAACAGTCACGATCTTCTAAATGGTTTCGATAAGATGCTCGCCGTAGTAAAACTGAGTTCAAACAAATATTCGTGATTCTCTTAAATCTGAATAAAATACACAAGGTGTCTTATTACTATATCATGCTTAATACAAGACTAAAAAAGTTTTAAATAATGAATCTATACAATATGTACATAACAGTATATTAATAATTAACTCTATCAGAAAAAAAACCCTATAGGAATTCCAAAGAATGATGTCAGGATAAGAATTGTAACAAAAAATATGTTGCATAAAGTAGGAAATCTAAGCAAATGGCTCATTTAATGTAAAACCAAAAAATGCCAAGCCCATTTTTCAAAACAATTACAAAATAGTAATTGATAATCCAAAATTTAGCAAAGATTCCAGCTAACTATCTCAGCTTAGCAAAGACCAGCGGCAAATAATAAGCAACTATTGCCATTATCTCTAAACTGGGGCTTTCTTTGAATTGTCGGTTGGGTTTGGGCGCCACAGATGGTCGATAACTTTTTCTTAAATGCGATTCCTAAATAAAGATGGCATGTCAAAGGTAGGGTCTACTACCTCTTGAATGCTATGATCCAAGAAATAATGTAGGTTAGTGCAGTTTCGAGCAAACAAACGAACATACCTTACCTTAGTATTTGCTTATTATTTGCCACGTATCTTAGCTGAGCTGAGATTATCAGAGCATTGTGTCTCTTTTGGCCCGGCCAAATTTACCATACTACCTCTCTTTGACTAACTCAGCTCAGCTAAAACAAGGGGCAAATAAAACGCAACTACTGTTAAATTTATTTTTTTAGCAGAATTGATTATATTGGCTAATTGGTACTAAATATATTTGTAATAAATTGGCGACTTAAATTAAGCTAACTAGCGTTGTCACAGCTAACTTTTAGTGGGCAAAAAGGGCTTACTAACAAAAGTGATAAAGATAACACAATAATGAAGACAAAGATGAAACGAAAATCTTTCCCACTGTGGCAGTTAGCAAATCAGCCGATGAGGATGTAACGTTAAGTTAACGTAAGCGGTAATTTTAATTACTGTGCGAATCAAGTCACCGTAGGAAGATGTAGGAAAATTTGAGAGTTCACGGTAGAGAAATTGTTTTTACACGCGTTACTTACTTCACCTGTTAGTTTGCTTGTATGTATGTATGTATGGATGTTTGTTTGTTTGTTCGTATGTTTAGTTCAAATATTACAATCAAAATTTCGACTAGTTCTAATTAAGCTAGAGCTTTGAAATTTTGTATACGTGTACGGGTCGAGTGAATGCAATATAGTATGTTTAATGTTGTACTAAATCCAATATGGCGGGTGCCCCAAGATGGCGGATTACTTTTTTTTTACAATCCTCTTGATATGGGTAGCAAATGAAAGGGCTTGACGAGTAGAATATGATAAGATATGTGACGTCATTCTAAACCCAATGTGGCGGACGCCACAAGATGGCTGAATACCTTTTTTTCACAACCCCCTTGACATTAAATGGAGGGGTTTGACGAGCAGAATACGATAACATATGTGACGACATTCTAAACTGGATATGGCGAATGCCACAAGATGGCGGATTACCTTTTTCTTCACAATCCCCTTAATATGGGCATTAAATGAAAGGATTTGACGAGTAAAATACGATAATCTACGTGACGTCATTCTAAACCCAATATGGCGGACGCCACAAGACGGCGGATTATCTTTTTCTTCACAACCCCCTTGGCATTTGTATCAAATGAAAGGGTTTGACGAGTAGAATACGATGATGCCACAAGATGGCGGATTACCTTTTTCTTCACAATCCCCTTAATATGGGCATTAAATGAAAGGATTTGACGAGTAAAATACGATAATCTACGTGACGTCATTCTAAACCCAATATGGCGGACGCCACAAGACGGCGGATTATCTTTTTCTTCACAACCCCCATTGGCATTTGTATCAAATGAAAGGGTTTGACGAGTAGAATACGATAAGCTATGTGACGTCATTCTAAACTCAATATGACGGACGCCACAAGATGGGGGATTACCGTTTTCTTTAAAATCCCCATGATATGGGTATCAAATGAAAGGGTTTGACGAGTAGAATGCGATAACAGGTAAAATGTCTTGTAATAATGATGCATTATCAGAAATGCATAGATTAAGATGGAACTAAAAATTTAAAAATAAAATCTTGTAAAAAGGACTTTTTAAAAACAAGCTTTTATTATTTAAATGTACTAAAACGAAAAAATTAATTTTTTTCATTGTAACAATGCTGAATGCTATTTATAAGTGGACAGAGTTCGCGTGGGTGGATAATAATAAAAGTAGTATCAAAGTTATCACTGAAACAGATATAATATATTATGTTAAATTTATTGTCTTAAAAGCTTGTCGCTTAAATAGAAAACAAAATATATACATACTTAGGTGACGCGCTTGTAAGACAATACATTTAACATAATATATTATATCTGTTTCAGTGATAACTTTGATACTACTTTTATTAGGATCCACCCACGCGAACTACGTACACTTATAAATAGCATTAAGCATTGCCACAATGAAAAAACTATATCTACTTATTTTTTCGTTTTAGTACATCTAAATAACTAATAAAAGCTTGTTTTTAAAAAGTATTTTTTGCAAGATTTTATTAAAATGTCAATGTCACTGGTTAGCACAATATTACACTGTTGATTGAATACAACAGTCGCAGGGCCGACTGCCAGCATGGCTGCACGCGCACGGCGGTCGTTATTTTTACCACGCATCGTCTAGGATGGGACCGCCGCGCCGGGCCGGCCCGCTCCGGGCCGAAAGCATCCGGCCCTTCTGGAAATCTCCCAAAGTCCCAGTAGGCCCATCGGCCCCTGAACTCACTGTTTTATCAGGACTTTCCAAGGCAATCGCAGCGCTTTTGCGTCGTGACCATAAGTACTACCTTTGCTTAAGGTTTCATCCTTTTAGAAATGGATGGATGAAGATGGTGCTTTTACAGTCGCCACTGGCGAAGCGGCGACCGTAAAAAACTCATTTCTGAAAGGATGAAATTTTCTACACAGGTAGTATTTATCGTAACAACTATAGTTACTTTAGGAAACCCTGATTATGACGAGGCGGGAGGGAGTACCCCTCCCCGAAGTCTGAACAGGATTCACCAAGGCAAATGCGGATTATCACGATAAGTACTAACTTTGCTAAGAGTTTCATCCTTTGAGAAATGAGCATAGCATTTTTATATTGGCCTATAGATAAAGTCGGACCATCGGTGTCGTAAGCTTTACTCTCCCACGTAAAAACTAGGTGTAATACAGCGAAATTTTAATAACGGCCCGAGTTTAAGTCTTACGGGCCACTCCGCGAGAAATATCGTTTAAAGTAAATTGATTAAGTTTTAAGTTCGTAGTTTGGTTTTAGTGATCCCCCGTAATAATGGTAAATAACATGGTTAGCAAAAAGCTTTAAGTCCAGGAATATTATTTTGGCATGTGGTGGAAAACTGTACAGGCAAGTAGTATGCGAAAAGACTCAGAATCCCATCAATTTTTAGTATCAAATTTACGTACAAAGAAGGTAACCTAAGCATCGACAAAACATAGGTAGAAACTAAAAACAACGACTTCATAAAAATTATTTGACACTGATTAAGATTAACGACATCTTTATCGATAGTAACGATGAAGATATAAATAAGACCCTTTCCTGGCTAAGAGTCAATTATCGTGACTTTTTTAAAAATAAGCAGCTTTAAATGCCGTCTCCTAAAGACCTTTTTGCCCGAAAAAAAAACTATAAATACTACGATTCTCTACCTATTTTTACGGCATATAAATCACCGTCTTAAATGGTTTTGCGTAACGACAGGGGTCTTAACCTTCATTCGGAAAAATGGGACGGGCATTGATATACTATTGAATTTCTTTTACGTTTCAGTTTGGATTATATAAAATATGACCTTTTGGCGAGCAAATTTACAGTAGTATAACCTGGCTTTATGATATATTACTGTTTGTTTATGACTTGCAGGTTTTCTCGAAACCCTTTCGTTTTCTTTCATATTATTTAAGCTCAACAATAGCTTTTTTTCTAGGATCATATCAAGAGTAATAGCTTCTGTCTCGCTGTGCATTTTACTTAACAGTAAGCTATACTGGACAAGCCAAAAACAATACGCTGTTTAACATAATAATAACAAATAGAAGGGTAAATATTTTAGAAACTAAAAACTCTTAAGCCAACACATAAAATTAGTCTCTAAAATAACAAACTGTTTTTTATAGTAATCCATTTTAAAGCTCTTATTGTTCTCGATTCTAGAGGAAGAAGTATGGGTCTTTCTTAAGAAAATACCCTCCACTTGACTTAAAGTAGTATTAAGATGGGTATTTGATTTGAGAATTTTACTCCGAACGAACCGAGCGCGCAGCGCCGAATGCTCTAATCAGTGCGTCTCTCTGCGCCTAACCCAATTGCTCATAATGCTCATAGAGAGATTTGTTTGGTGATGCTTAGTAAATAAGAGTGTGGGTAGCGTTTGCCACGTTTTTTACAATTTTATTTATTTATTGGCGATTTTCCTAACTAACAGAATAGATTGGACAAGTTAAAAATCTTTAGAACCCATTTTTAGGGATGAAAAGCATCCCATACTATGGGATCCGAAACATGGTTTATACTGCAATAAAGTTAAAAATACGATGTCTGGGCAGTTGTCCATCATGTTATTCTGTAGTCATTCGAATGAAATTTTTCAAATGTATAATTTTCATATTCCTCAGCAATGTCACATCTCTACGTAGGTTCGTGTAGTCGCGGCACGTTCAATTTGTTCGGAGTAAAATGCTCAAGTCAGTACTTACCTTTAGCCTTAGGCCTAATGTACAGGGTTATTGATTATGTTTGGACCAATAGATATTTTTTTATTTCAAGAGATAGAAAAATATTTAAAATAGAAAAATTTTAGATTTGTACAAGAACCACCAGGAAACGTAACTGAAAACACAACTGAACATCAATTTTTGATATAACCTTAAGTTTTGCAGAGGTTTTGAAGTAACCTTAAATTTTTCAAAGGGCTCACCATATTTTTTTTTGGTTTTTTAAATAACTCCAGTTCTGTTTTATGATAAGTTGCCTACACCGATGTTCGACTGTTTTCCTGTAATTTTAAAAAATAAAACGAAATTCAAGCAACCTTCTATACCCCTTATGAATGAGTTAAGTCGTATAGGGTTTCTATGGAACGAACGACAATCTTTAGTTAAGTGACAGATTCTCTAACCAGGCAATTCCATAGGAACCCTATACGACTTGCATTAAGTCATATACAAGGGGTATAAGAGGAGGCTTGAGTTTCGTTTCATTTTTTTTAAAATTATAGGAAAACCGTCAAACATCGGTGTAGCTAAGTTAACATAGCGAGTAGAATTTACAAAACAAAACAGTAATATGGCGAGCCCTCTGAAAAAACTTAAGGTTAGTTCAAAACTCGCTTATTTGAAGGTCAATTGTTTATTCAGTTACGTTTCCTGATGCTTCTTGTACAAATTTACAATTTTTCTAATTTAAAGGTTTTTCCATCTCTTCAAATAAAAAAGTTATTTATTGTCCCAAAAATAATCTGTATTTACTTAAATATGTTGATAATGATTTAAATTTATATATAATTGTGCAACAACTTCTTAAAAAATTATTGTTCAAGTTGAAGTTTTTGATCAAATGTATATGGCATGTACAAAAGTACCGATATTTTCTTTTATATGATAAGGGGAGTCAAGCAGTGGCACTCTGTAAGAAAAATAGCGATAGCCACCGGGGTCTCTTCGAAACATACCGAACGGTGATACGTAGTAAGAATTTCCAAAGAGACCCCGATCGCTATCGCTATTTTTCATACAGAGTACCACTGCAGGAGACTGTATCCGTCTGTCGCTTAATGGGTTATAACTTGTTTTGTAATTAAGAAATTGTTTTCCTGATTATTGCTTACCAAACCCTAATCATTTAGCTCTATTTTGTTTAGAAAATATTTCGCATAACTATAATAATTTCTGCATAATCACTCCATTTCCTAAAAATAACATTTGGCTAAACTCTCCCGCCTGGGTGGGAGACTTGACCCCAGATGTAAGGAGCTTTTACCCGGGTTTTAAAAGCAATAATAATTTAAAAAACAGTAGGTGGTAAACCCTAGTTTAATAATGATTTAATAATGATCCCAAATTTACTGGACAGATAACAGACTTTATCTCAAAATAAAATACTATGACAGGTATATGATATATATCGGTATATGATCGGTATATTTTATTTTGTTTTGTTTCCTGTAACAGTTTGACACTTAGATATCAGTATAATATTTAAATGAAAGCCTTTACTTAGTCACTGTTTTAAAAACACGTATCAGAACACATTAAATACTAGACTTTTTCTTAAAAACTTAACAGTTTAGGCTAGGTCATAAACTATATAAAAAAGAATCAAACTCGAGCAAAAATAAAAAATAGTTTTGGAACGATTTATCTTATTCTAATTAGTATTTACATCTATATTAATCTTGAGATCGAGTTACCTTTGACAGTTTGAGATACCTATAGGAAATACATATTACAATACTTAAACGAGCTAGGCTTTTAAAAACTAGGAACAAAAACACAAACTTAAAATAATAAAACTTCCTTCTAAAAAGCTTACAGTTCTACAGACCATTACAAATTAAAAGAAAACTCTAGCAAAAACAAATAATTTCATTGAAACGTTTCTTATTCTAATCAGTACCTCTAGGGCAAACAAATATTTCTTTATCAGATCATAACAAACCAACACACATTTCGTGAACATATTTTTCGCAAGCACTTCATAATCTCATGTCTACCATTTCATCGGTCCCGCATACAAAACAAAACCAACTGTCATATTGCTCTTGTCCTGCACGTGAACTACTCGCGCTACCGTCACACAAGGTCTCTTCAGTGTAAGTCTCACTGTCACTACTTGATTGGAGAACTTTCCTCTTCACCGTGCGCTTTTATAGTCTTGCTTGTGCTTGTGATGGACTTTGTTCTTTCACTTTTTGGTATCCTTTTCTATTGAGTTCGTTTGATGTTTTTTCCTTTGAATCATATTCGATGTCTTGATCAATCTTTTCAGGTTAGTCAAAATTTTAGTTTTTCCCGGCTAACGACCACGGCGAATACATTTTCTTGGACCAGCTTAACAGTTTCCGGCGAAACAAATTTATAATATAAATTTATAAGTAAACATATATATGTTATTCATCTCAAACAGGATCAACCAAGACATTATTTATTATTCACTAAGGACAATTAACGTAGGGAATGTATAAATATATATATATATATATATATATATATATATATATATATATATATATATATATATATATATATATATATTGTGACGATATTTTTCAATTGTCGCTTGCTGTATCTCCTCTTCTTTTCGTCCACGTTGTTCCATGTAAGGATTTTTGATTTTTTGTTAGTTTTGGGTTTTCTTGTATACAATTTTGCTTGTCACAGAGAGGTTGACAAGGTTGACAGGTTTTGTTTGAACATTTAACTTTTGTCTACTCGGTACAATAAACAATTCTCATGACGACCATCGACTATAAAAGGCAGTCCGGAACGCGGAGAGAGGGAGTCTGGCTCCAGATCCCGACAACTACAGAACTCCTAACCTTAAAGGCTGTCCGATATCAGAACATAGTATTGCCCTAAGGCAAGCGGATCCCCTGAAGAAGACGAATCCACGGTGATAGACATTTTCTGGAGGAGTCTTCGTCGAGGATATTGAAGACAAGAAATTATATATTTTTTTTAGGAGCTTGACGTTATATTTTATAAAATTTTGGAATAATAAAAGAAAACCCATTTACGTTGACGAAGTCTTTAAATCTTAGGTTAAACTAGATCAATAGATCATCTCCACTGAGAATAAATACCCGAGGTTGTACACTACAGTAGAAAAATGGAAGATTTCTTGGCCTATAGGTAACATATTAAATGTAAATGCAAAGATTTACTACTTCGCTAGTGCAGCCAGAAGGACGGCAATGAAATATAAAAATAATGATGACTATTTTTGATTCTGGTCTGGGTGACCACCTGCTATCGATTTCTGGGCCCTTACGCTTACCCATCAGGTTTACACCCAGGGTGGCTGAAGAACAGACCACGTTTTGACCAGAATCAAAGAGAGTCCTTATATCCAAAATGTTCGGAAAGGATGGGTAAGATGTAGTGGCTCGCGCCAACTAGTTCACCCAGTGTTGCTCCAAAAATGTTTGGCTGCTAACACAAAACATACTCGAAAGTATATGTCGATGTCGATGTCCAATCGACGTCGACGGTACAAATGCACCATTGTACAACAATAGTTGAAAAATGGAAGATTTCTTGGCCTATAGGTAACATATTAAATGTAAATGCAAAGATTTACTACTTCGCTAGTGCAGCAAGAAGGCCGTAAATGAAATATAAAAATAATGAGGACTATTTTTGATTCTGGTCTGGGTGACCTCCTGCTATCGATTTCTGGGCCCTTACCCATCAGCGGGCAGGCTTACACCCAGGGTGGCTGAAGAACAGACCACGTTTTGACCAGAATCAAAGAGAGTCCTTATATCCAAAATGTTCGGAAAGGAGCAACACTGGGTGAACTAGTTAGCAGGAGGTCACCCAGACCAGAATCAAAAATAGTCCTCATTATTTTTATATTTCATTTACGGCCTTCTTGCTGCACTAGCGAAGTAGTAAATCTTTGCATTTACCTTTAATATGTTACCTATAGGCCAAGAAATCTTCCATTTTTCTACTATTGTTGTACAATGGTACATTTGTACCGTCGACGTCGATTCGACATCGACATATACTTTCGAGTATGTTTTGTGTTAGCAGCCAAACATTTTTGGAGCAACACTGGGTGAACTAGTTGGCGCGAGCCACTACATCTTACCCATCCTTTCCGAACATTTTGGATATAAGGACTCTCTTTGATTCTGGTCAAAACGTGGTCTGTTCTTCAGCCACCCTGGGTGTAAGCCTGCCCGCTGATGGGTAAGGGCCCAGAAATCGATAGCAGGAGGTCACCCAGACCAGAATCAAAAATAGTCCTCATTATTTTTATATTTCATTTACGGCCTTCTTGCTGCACTAGCGAAGTAGTAAATCTGCATTTACATTTAATATGTTACCTATAGGCCAAGAAATCTTCCATTTTTCTACTATTGTTGTACAATGGTGCATTTGTACCGTCGACGTCGATTCGACATCGACATCGACATATACTTTCGATTATGTTTTGTGTTAGCAGCCAAACATTTTTGGAGCAACAGTGGGTGAACTAGTTGGCGCGAGCCACTACATCTCACCCATCCTTTCCGAACATTTTGGATATAAGGACTCTCTTTGATTCTGGTCAAAACGTGGTCTGTTCTTCAGCCACCCTGGGTGTAAGCCTGCCCGCTGATGGGTAGGGCCCAGAAATCGATAGTAGGAGGTCACCCAGACCAGAATCAAAAATAGTCCTCATTATTTTTATATTTCATTTACGGCCTTCTTGCTGCACTAGGGAAGTAGTAAATCTTTGCATTTACATTTAATATGTTACCTATAGGCCAAGAAATCTTCCATTTTTCTACTATTGTTGTACAATGGTGCATTTGTACCGTCGACGTCGATTCGACATCGACATCGACATATAGTTTCGAGTATGTTTTGTGTTAGCAGCCAAACATTTTTGGAGCAACACTGGGTGAACTAGTTGGCGCGAGCCACTACATCTTACCCGTCCTTTCCGAACATTTTGGATATAAGGGCTCTCTTTGATTCTGGTCAAAACGTGGTCTGTTCTTCGGCCACCCTGGGTGTAAGCCTGCCTGCTGATGGGTAAGGGCCCAGAAATCGATAGCAGGAGGTCACCCAGACCAGAATCAAAAATAGTCCTCATTATTTTTATATTTCATTTACGGCCTTCTTGCTGCACTAGCGAAGTAGTAAATCTTTGCATTTACATTTAATATATATATATATATACAGGGTGATTCACGGTCGATGGTAGGTTAGACGTTTATGGAGAACGGAACGCGGGATTTTTTTGAAAATTTGGCAACGTGGGTAATTAGCTATGCTCTGTCCATCTAAAATATTTTCAGCATTGCGACGTTGCCGCTTCTATCAAAAAGTCCTAGCAACTTTATTTTTTTAAATGGAACACCCCATATATTAATAAATTTTTAGAATCGCTCTTTTATTACAATACTTTTTTGTTAATATTACCCTATACCTATCTCTATCGGTTTTCGAGATAAAAATTAGTTTGTGTTAAATATGGTCCAAAACATGGCCCTAATTACACGTAAGTAAATTAGTGCTCTCAATTCATGGAAAGTTGATATTTTGGCGGTAGTTTAGACAGACCCGATGTATTTATTTTTCACCATGAAATCGACTCCATATCATACAGGGCGTGCTAAGATTACTATTATTTCCGTTGTTCATAAAAGGGGTCAAATGTTCGTTTTTTTAAATGAAACCCCCTGTATATTAATCAATAAATTGAAAGACGAAGAAAAACGCTTTAAGATGGTACATCATATTCCTATACCTAAATCATCAAGTTTTCTTAATAAAAGCGCTTTTTTGTGAAAAAAAAAATAAAGACTTTAATTTTAAGTAACCATGGATATCAAACATCAAAATATCAAACTTACGACATTTTGACGACTGTGTTTAAAAAAATCTCCCAAAATGAACGCAGATAATCATTATTCAAACGAAGTTCTTATGAAATTATTTATTTTACACGGACAATGTGATCAAATCATTGCCAGAACTTGCAGAAAATTTAACCAAATGTATCCTGAATTGACACAAATGAACGAAAGGAAGTTTGTAAGATTACAAAATAATTTCATTAACATGTGAAAATAAATTAAATAACAAAATTAGGAAGGTTCAAAAAACAAAACTGTAAACAAAATAAGAAATTTTTACAATAAATGCTGGAAATGTTGTCCATTACATTCTAAACATTTTAGTATGTGCTTTTGTACGCGACTCGTAGTTGCTTTTTCAATTTCATGGGGATCCAGATCTTCAATACACCGAACTATTCGCCGTCGCAGTTCTTCTTTGGTAGGCACTGGAGTACTGTACACTCTTTCTTTTAAAACACCCCATAAATAAAAGTCAAGCGGCGTGAGATCGGGGGATCTCGGTGGCCAATCCCACGGCCCTAAGCGCCTAAACCAACGATCGTCAAATATTTCATAAAGTACCCTGGAAACTTCCTGGGTGCAATGAGCTGGCGCTCCGTCCAGTTGAAACCACGAATTCCTATAATCCTCTAAAGATAAATTTTCGACGAAATCGGTAACAGTCGTCCTTAGTATTTCGAGATATCTCTCAGCATTTAAAGTGGCATCATAAATAAAAAAGCTAATTTTGTGCTTTTTTAAAATACAAAAAACATTTAGGTCAAATTTTTCTTGAAATCCCATTTCTTTTGTCACGTGAGGATTATGATCAGCCCAAAAATGCTTATTTCTTCTATTAAAAATCCCATCCCTTGTAAATTTTGCTTCGTCGCTCCAAATGATTTTTGACAAAAACTCCGGATCCTCTTGTATACGTATTAAAAGGGTTTCGCAAAAATGCACTCTACGTTCAAAGTCTTCTGCTTTGAGGGCTTGCACTTTAGTAAATTTAAACGGATGCATTTCGTGATTTCCCAAAATTCGTTGTATTGAAGCATATGATACACCCAAATCTTTTTCTGCACTACGAATGGAAGCCTCTGGATATGCATAAAAATATGCCAAAACGTTGACAATATTATCTTCATTTGAAGTAACAGGTTTTGGTAATGTTAGAGGCGCTTTTAAATTTGAGCCATAGTTAATGAAATTATTTTGTAATCTTACAAACTTCCTTTCGTTCATTTGTGTCAATTCAGGATACATTTGGTTAAATTTTCTGCAAGTTCTGGCAATGATTTGATCACATTGTCCGTGTAAAATAAATAATTTCATAAGAACTTCGTTTGAATAATGATTATCTGCGTTCATTTTGGGAGATTTTTTTAAACACAGTCGTCAAAATGTCGTAAGTTTGATATTTTGATGTTTGATATCCATGGTTACTTAAAATTAAAGTCTTTATTTTTTTTTTCACAAAAAAGCGCTTTTATTAAGAAAACTTGATGATTTAGGTATAGGAATATGATGTACCATCTTAAAGCGTTTTTCTTCGTCTTTCAATTTATTGATTAATATACAGGGGGTTTCATTTAAAAAAACGAACATTTGACCCCTTTTATGAACAACGGAAATAATAGTAATCTTAGCACGCCCTGTATGATATGGAGTCGATTTCATGGTGAAAAATAAATACATCGGGTCTGTCTAAACTACCGCCAAAATATCAACTTTCCATGAATTGAGAGCACTAATTTACTTACGTGTAATTAGGGCCATGTTTTGGACCATATTTAACACAAACTAATTTTTATCTCGAAAACCGATAGAGATAGGTATAGGGTAATATTAACAAAAAAGTATTGTAATAAAAGAGCGATTCTAAAAATTTATTAATATATGGGGTGTTCCATTTAAAAAAATAAAGTTGCTAGGACTTTTTGATAGAAGCGGCAACGTCGCAATGCTGAAAATATTTTAGATGGACAGAGCATAGCTAATTACCCACGTTGCCAAATTTTCAAAAAAATCCCGCGTTCCGTTCTCCATAAACGTCTAACCTACCATCGACCGTGAATCACCCTGTATATATATATATATATATATATATATATATATATATATATATATATATATATATATATAATATATATATATATATATATATATATATATATATATATATATATATATATATATATATATATATTATATATATATATATATCCGTAGAAAGGCCGTAAAAACCCGTAAACCCCATTTCTTGCTCATAAGGCAAGACTGCGTGTGGAGGATAGGCGGCACACGAAAGTGATGAGCCCGGCCGTCCTACAGGACATGGATGTTATTGAGTTGTTTCAAAGATGCTTTCCTTTTCTGGTTCACAGTAAGACGACTCGCTAACGTTATGGAATTGGTAAGAAGTATCACAGTTTTGTGTCGTATATATATATATATATATATATATATATATATATATATATATATATATATATATATATATATGTACATATACATAGGGTGATCAAAAAGTTTGAACCAAATGGAAAACTTTTTTATTTGACGTTTCTCAAAAACTTGTATGGTAGAAAAAAGTTGGTGCTTGTTCCAAAACCTCCAAGTCAGATAACAATTTTCCTAACATTTGCGTACTAAGGTCATAAATAATATAAAACCGTGAAAACCGCTGAGGAATAAACTACCTCTATTTTTCAAAATTGACGAAAATTTTATTAAGAAAAGTTCCTTAGGATGTCATTAAAGTTCTAAACCCAATATTTGAAGTTAAAATTGTAAAGAAAAATGTTTGACATATTTTTCAAAATTTTACACCGCCCGAGTATGGCCCTGACTCGCTTCATTTTTTTAGATGCGGAACTCTTATCCATGCGATGGTAAAATGTTAAAAGGATATTTTTGTTAAGTTCTACTAGCTAATTTTAATGATTTATTTTTTTCATGAAATTCTACTGGTTTTTTTATTTCAATGGGAGTTTAACCTCAAATTGTATTTTGGATTTTGATGAGATTCTAAGCAATTTCCCGTTATTTTTATATTTCATTTACGGCCTTCTTGCTGCACTAGCGAAGTAGTAAATCTTTGCATTTACATTTAATATATATATATATATATATATATATATATATATATATATATATATATATATATATATATATATATATATATATATAATATATATATATATATATATATATATATATATTATATATATATATATATATATATATATATATATATATATATATATATATTATATATATATATATATATATATATATCCGTAGAAAGGCCGTAAAAACCCGTAAACCCCATTTCTTGCTCATAAGGCAAGACTGCGTGTGGAGGATAGGCGGCACACGAAAGTGATGAGCCCGGCCGTCCTACAGGACATGGATGTTATTGAGTTGTTTCAAAGATGCTTTCCTTTTCTGGTTCACAGTAAGACGACTCGCTAACGTTATGGAATTGGTAAGAAGTATCACAGTTTTGTGTCGTATATATATATATATATATATATATATATATATATATATATATATATATATATATATATATATATATATATATGTACATATACATAGGGTGATCAAAAAGTTTGAACCAAATGGAAAACTTTTTTATTTGACGTTTCTCAAAAACTTTTATGGTAGAAAAAAGTTGGTGCTTGTTCCAAAACCTCCAAGTCAGATAACAATTTTCCTAACATTTGCGTACTAAGGTCATAAATAATATAAAACCGTGAAAACCGCTGAGGAATAAACTACCTCTATTTTTCAAAATTGACGAAAATTTTATTAAGAAAAGTTCCTTAGGATGTCATTAAAGTTCTAAACCCAATATTTGAAGTTAAAATTGTAAAGAAAAATGTTTGACATATTTTTCAAAATTTTACACCGCCCGAGTATGGCCCTGACTCGCTTCATTTTTTTAGATGCGGAACTCTTATCCATGCGATGGTAAAATGTTAAAAGGATATTTTTGTTAAGTTCTACTAGCTAATTTTAATGATTTATTTTTTTCATGAAATTCTACTGGTTTTTTTATTTCAATGGGAGTTTAACCTCAAATTGTATTTTGGATTTTGATGAGATTCTAAGCAATTTCCCGTTATAAAGTTTTCCTCAATTTTTAAAAATAGAGGCAGTTTATTCTTCAGCGACTTGAACTTTTTTTCAATTTATGACCTGAGTACGCAAATGTTACAAAAACTGTCATCGTGTTTAGAGGTTTCGGAACAAGCACAAACTTTTCTCGAGAATACAATTTTCTGAGGAATGTCAAAATAAAATAAAATCCATTTGGTGCAAAGTATGTTGACCACCCTATATATGCACATCTTTGCCATTCAATTACAGACACTGTACCATGCGCTCGTAGGTATATACTTAAAGTGTCTAGGTTATACAACAGAGGTTTTAGAAAACAAAGCAAGCGGGGCTTTTGTTTCATCCCCTTACTTTAAATCACATATCAATAGATTACATTTTCCTTCTATCCAGACATTTACCGCACATTAGTAGAGTAAATCGAGAAGAGATGCAGCATATTTTTTAAAATCAATATTAAACGTTGCTCTTCCATATATTACTTCAAATAAGAAATCAACTTTGCTTTCTCGATAGGAGAGATAAGATTAAGCAGTGACTTTTTGGACCATAAACTCACACAAGACTCAAGTTCATTTGTCTGTAACCAACTGTTAACATTAAAATTAACAGAAATAATTTTAATTACTTAAATACATATACATTACCACTAAAATGGTTCAAAATAAACCGAAGCTAATCATAAAGTCATGGTACAGTGTTGCTCGATTTACCTCTTGAGCATTAATACCATCGGAACGTTCCGAACTTCTTGTGTCAGCCTGTACATCCCTCTCCTGTTTAATTATAAATATTATTCCATTTTTTCTGCTTCTACATACTTACTTGAAATATTCATATTATCCAACCTCTTGCTTGCGGAAGTTTTCGGTTCTTCCCTAAACTTTTAATGTCCCATGTCAATAGATTGTATCTCCCTTATCTCCAGACACCCACGGCACATAAGTACCTACTTAGGCTTATATGGCCTAGCTATATGCGGATTTTTTCAGATAAATAGAAATCTTCGTTTTCTGCTACGCAGGGCATCATATTTGACAATAATTATTATTTTAAAGGAATATTAAATTTGCATAATAAAATGTAAATTAATTTAGTGCCAACAGACTTTCTGATTTGATTTCAAGAACAGGGTTAATTTTTATTTTACATATCTGAATAATTTACCCCCTAAGATGATAAAATATTCTGCTATTTGGCTAAATTCAAGTTCTTGTTGGGTAGAATAAATCAAATTAACGACACTGTCTTAGTATTCCTAATACATTTATTCAAATTGGTACATAAATTAGATCTTACCATGCACTTGCTAACTAAAAACCGCTTTATTTGATTAAGGTGGCATAACTTATTCCCAAAGCGACTTTTTGTTCGATGGTCCACAAAGTTCGCTATTGGAATTTCGCAATTTGGAAAACCGACAAACAGCCCTTTGGGAAAAGCAGCGCCCGAGTACCCAATTTATTTACAGAGGTATTTGCGGATACAAAATGAATGAAAAATGATGTTTAAAAAGAGAAATTTATGAATTCCTATAACACAAGTTAATGGCTGTTGCTGACCTTTGGCCGTCGGTGAGTTGGAAAAAATATTTGACTTGGAACGTCATTTGATCGCACTGAGTGAATTGAAATACTGAGTTACGATTTTCCTACTGATAAATAGACAAGATTAAATTATTGTAGAGGGTGTTTACAAGCATTAAAGTTTTGTAAGCTGACTTTGTGGCCACACGCACTAAATAGTTTTTTAGTCGTTTCTAAGATATGATCTACTGATTTATTTTAAATGACTATAAAAAACTGTGTATGCCATATCTACATATATATATATATATATATATATATATATATATATATATATATATATATATATATATATATATATATATATATATATATATATATATATATATATTATTTTATTTTCGTTTTTATTCTTTAGCCATATATAATATATTTTTTAAAACGTATGAATGAAATTCTACTTGTCAGGGGTACATATAAATATGCAAAAATTGAGAATAAATTCTCTAACCACCTGAAAATTCCTTATACAATAAGGATTTCCTTATTGTATAAGGAATTTTCAGGTGGTTAGAGAATTTATTCTCAATTTTTGCATATTTATATGTACCCCTGACAAGTAGAATTTCATTCATACGTTTTATAATTTTACCTTTCGGTAAACTCTACTCTGAATGCTTGAAACTGCTAATGGATGGCGCTGCCTGTGTCTCACTGCTTATGCAGTACGACAGTTGTAGCTTTAAGGGATTACTTTTTCGGAAGGTTGGTATGTTCGTCTATCCTGTACTGATGAGAACCAACGAGTTCGAAACCGGTCTGCAGGTGACGGCATTCTAACTAAAGAAAAAGCTTCCTTCTTCCTGGTAGTTTCTTGCATTTGAAACAGTATTTTCTTATCTAACTGTGTTAGAAGAAAATACGGCAAATTTTGGTATGTAATTCAGCGCTCGGAGGGGCATATAGCCCGGAGAATAGCTGTTTTACCATTATTTGTGAAATCCTTATTGTATAAGGAATTTTCAGGTGGTTAGAGAATTTATTCTCAATTTTTGCATATTAATATATTTTTTATAGGAAGTTTTCTTGGGTATAGGCTATTTTGTAAAATTTTTACAAAATAGCCTATACCCAAGAAAACTTCCTATAAAAAATATATATATATATGTATATATATATATATATATATATATATATATATATATATATATATATATATATATATATATATATATATATATATATTAGGGTGGTCCATTTTTTTCAAATATAAAATGTTGGTGCTCCACAAGGTTTACTTTATTCCAAATGTCCTAACTAATGTCTGTGTAAAATTTAAGGTCAATCGGGCAATATTAAGAGGTCACTAGGATTTACCGTTTTTAGGGGTACGGTTCAAAATAAGACGCAAATATATTTTTAACAACATATATTTATTTAAAAGTATAAACACTATAATACAATATGATATATATTGATGATATGACTAGTCCATAGTCATTTTCATAACGTTAGCCTTGGAAGCAGTGGGAAATTTCTTCCTATGTAGGTCGACCAAACGAAGCAAATATTGTTTCTGTTGTTCATTTTTCGTAATACTAGAGTTAAATTTTTGAATTAACGCAACCCCTCTTTCTGCACAATCATTTACAACTTTTAATTGGCGAACTTTTTCTTCCATTTCCACGTAAACTGCGTCCTCCTTCCATGCTGTGGGATCCTTTGTAAGAAATGATGCAGCTTTTTCTCGTCCTTCTTTAAGTAATAAATCAAAAAGCCTGGTTGTGCGTTGGGTAACAAAGGACTCGAGAGGATCCTGACAATTAAATCTTTTACCGTCAAGTCTTTTTAACGCCTTTGTTTTGGGTGTCAGCTGAAGATTTTTAACCATTTCTCTTTTGGACTCAACTGTTACTCGAGAATCAAAGAAAGCTAAACCAATCAAATACTCAGAAAAATACCAAATATGACGATGGAATGCTTCTGATGCAGTTTTGCTAATTTTTTTGTTAGGATAGTTTTTGATAAGTTTTAAAAGGTTAGCGTGATTTAGAGGGGCTTTTTTGGCAATGGGGGCTTCATTCCAGTAGCGGCCATAAATAAGGCTAACAAATAAACTTACTTCAGTTACGCCTTTTTTCTCTGCTGCAGTAAGAACGAACTTATTCTGAAACATATATATTTTTAGGCAATAAATTGCCTTTGCCATCCATCGAGCTTGATGTAAAGCGCCAGGTGCACACAACTTAATTTTAGTGTTATCTGGACATCCTAGAAAGTTTTGACAAAGGGGTTCGAGGTAATCGTCTCTAGGCTGTTGACTTTTTATAGCGTCCGCATAGTAATTATGCAATTCTTCACGAAGTCAAGGAATTCTTTAATACTAAGTTGTCTCCTACTGTAAAGTTTTTTATCTATTTTGGACCACTGTTTCTGAAAACGTTTAAATAGTTGAACATCTGGGCCCTCGCTTGATCCAAAAACTTG